>OX637532.1:109726519-112126519 GCA_951800035.1 Linnaemya tessellans | reverse complement strand
ATACTTTTTTCTTTTCTTTTCATTTTATTTAATTTTTTTTTTGCAATTCTGGGAATACAAAAATATTTAAGGCATTTTTAAAATTTGAATACAAATGAAGGCAAACAGGGGTGCTGCAACAGTTTGTGAACACGTTAACATACACTCTCGTACAAACACTAAAGGACAACATATGGTGGCAAGTATCATGCAACGTGATGCAGCGAAATTATGCAATATTCTCTTAACTTTCAACTATAGAGTCATCTTCGTCATACAAGATGGCAGCAGAAACAAATTCTTTGATTCGTGCATAATCAAAATGCTGCTATTACATATATTTCTGTTGCACGTTTAACGGATACCCGTGTTGCACAGACATCTAAAGAAAACATTGTAACGTGTTGGAAACAAACCAGAATTATAGAAAGAAATATCACAATGATATTCTGCGTCATGCACAGTGGGATGGATTTTCATATGCTAATTCTACATACACAGAAAAAATTCTTGTAAGATATCTGATAATCAATTTTTTCCATGGAAAATATTACAGGCCTTATCCTCGCCCTTGAGGTAGCCCCACAAAAAATAATCAAGAGGTCTCAAATAAGGACTTCTTTATGGCCAGTTAATGTTACGTCTGTGAGAAATCACCTTATTCGGCAATAATTCATGTACGGCCTGAAGTGATTGATCAGATGTATGGCATGTGTCCTCATGTCCTCAAATTGTAGTTACCAAATTCTTGTTGCTGGGGGCTAAAGAATCCTCAAAGAATTCACAATAACAATCGCTTTTCACAATAGCAGCCACTATTCACAGTAACAACCACTTCATTACTTTTGGCGAATGAAGTGGTCTTCCGTGGTTTTTTTCGGGCTATTTAAAGACTTTAAATCCTTTATAGAGAAAAAATATTTTTTTAAGAATAATGCAGTATGTGTTTAATTATCATTTCCATTAGATTAGATTAGATTTAGTTTGTCTGTTTTCGTGTAACATGTTGCTGTTAAACATGTTCAGTTTGGTCTATAATTTAAACATCAACCTCGTTTGTAAGAGCAACGCTGGCAGATTATTTAATTTTATTATCAAAATTCATGCTCGGCTAAGGAAGTGCATGGTGCTCATTTCTGGTTGAATGGATACGTGGACAAGCAAAATTACTGTATTTGGTATAAAGAGCTTCTGGCTGCTCTTGCAAAAACTGCCAATGCATGCCGAAAAATGCACTGTTTGGGGTGGATTATAGGCATGTGGCCAATTGGGAGGCGATTCCGGTAAATAGTTTATTTCACGTTTGGGGACCGTTCAAGTCGCAGCCTAGATGGTGCGATATAAGGCCTGCAAGCTATTTTATTTTTTATTTTATATAAATTTAAAAATTAAACTATTTTGATAGGACACATTTCAATTTGCATTATTTGTAACTTCCCGCTAAGAAAATTTAAAATTTTGAAAAAGGTATAAAGTTACTGGTCTTTCCTCGTTTTTCAAAAATCGAGTTTTCACCAGATCTAGACGTTTTGAGTTCCTAGGAAGCTTTCCTGAGAAGCCGTCACTATATATGCATGTTTATGTTTGTGTGTATGTGTGACTTTTGAACGGCTGAGCCGATCACAACCAACTAGTCGTGTTTCAAAGGATCCCTAGACTTCCTATGAATTGGAAACGGTTCGGACAGTTGCTTTAGAAAATAACAAAAATACCAGAAATTTTTTTTCAAAAGTGGTTTTTTTAGAATAACTTCTAAACAGGGTTTCCGATCGATTCAAAAAAATAATCAACTCTTAAAAGTGAATTTTTCAAAACACTCCGAAATTATGTATGTTATCAATTAGTGTTCTCGATTATTTTATAGGTACCGCAGAACACGCTTACCACGTGGGAATCGGCTGAAACATTCAAAAGTAATAGCAGTTTCAAAATTAAAATAATACCATTTTTAGCGGTGAAAGTTAACGGGAAGTTTTAGGGATGACCTTTAAGGTCAATCGTTTTCCATATTTTATTTTCATTAAATCCGAAAATTCTTAAAAACTCACACTTTTTGTATTCACAAATAAAAATAAATCTTTCAGTTTTGCTTCTAGTTCTGCCGAAATAGAAGTTGTTTATCATTCGAGTCATACAGGGTGTCCAGATGAGGTAGGGGGCTTATTTCTGCAGTTAAGTTAGGTTAGGTTAGGTTGAAGAGAGGGGCATAAGTCATCCCAATCCATTTCGGATTACACCTAGGCCTCATGGGCCTGTTGGGCGCTCTATAATAAGGAGTAAGGAGAGGATGAAACACTGGAGCACTACTTGTGCTATTGTCCAGCTTTTAGCCAAGTAAGAAGGCAAACATTTAATCAGGAGAATATACGGGGGGATGGAATTTCTTGGAGGCTCTAATTGGAGGAACTTAAGGAGATACGTCGAAGAAACTGGGTATTTCTGCAGTTACATTGCATAGGTGCGGCGTGGAGGTGCGCTAGCGCTTGGATATTCAGTAGCAATGGGGACGTACGTGGGACCCTATCGCGCTTATTACCGAAACGGTGACTATCGCTAATTTTCACTTAGACGGTCATGTGAGCAAACAAAACTGCCGCTATTGGTCTTCAAATAACCCAAAACAAAAAAATGGAAGATCACTTCATTCACCAAAAGTAATGAACTGGGGGTGAATGAAGTGGTTGTTACTGTGAATAGTGGCTGCCACTGTGAATAGCGATTGTTGTTGTCAAATGCTACAGGTTTCTTTACCCCCAGCTACAAGAATTTGATAACTACAATTTGAGGACATGGTTCCAGCAGGTTGAAGCCACATGCCATACATCTGATCAATCACTTCAGGCCGTACATGAATTATTGCCGAATTAAGTGATTTCTCACAGAGGTAGCATTAACTGGCCACTAAGAAGTCCTGATTTGAGCTCTCTTGACTATTTTTTGTGGGGCAACCTCAAGGGCGAGGTATACGACAATAAACCAACCAATTTGGCACAACTGAAACCTAACATCACCCTAAAAATGGCAGCAATCTCAAGAGCAACTTGTTCAAGCGCAATGAGAAATTTTCGTTCAAGATTCAAGAAGAGTGTTCGCAGCGTGATGGTCGACTTCTCGACAATATAATTTTTAAGAAATTATTTTCCATTTTGTATAAATTTATCACAAATTTAAGAATAATTATTTATTTGTACTTAATATTTTTTATTTAATTATAAAATCCCCCTACCTCACCCGAACACCCTGCATTTTTTATTACGAGTATTATGAAAGAAATCAGTAAAACTATTGTTGTTTTGCTTTCTCTAGAAAAGTTCAATATTTTTTTTTTTTGCTTTTCAAACCAAAATGACTATATAATTTTATTTGAATACAGTAAATTTGTGTAACACCCTTTGAGAAAATAAATTTCTGGTTTGAAAAAAGCCGAAAATTTTAGGACTTTTTTGGTGGCACACAATTCAATTTGAAGTATTTTTTTTAAAAATGTGTAGCATGAACTTGATCAGTTTTGCTTGGAGTTTGGCATTCACAAAGATCAACTGATGTTTCATTGTAATAATTTGAGTGGCAAATATTTCACTATATATTATTTTTATTCGTGACTTTTCTGTTTGAGAGAATTTTGCCGTGATAATTTCCATTATCTTATTCCAATGCTTTAAAGGAAATTAAATTGATCAGGACACAGATCAAAAAATGTTTAACCAGAAGATTTAAATTAATTAATAATGTCCGCCTTCCCGGCGGGCACCCTGTATGTATATGCGATTTAGCGAATTACAAATTTTGAGCCCAATAAGGGAATTCTTATATAACAGGCTATTTACTTAGTGCTTTCAAAATTGCCGATCTGGCAAGGCTGTCAGCTGTTACATATCTGCCATTTAATTTCTAGAACGCATAGAAGAAGTGGATGGTTGGTTGGTTGGTATACGTGGCTGCCTGTATCCCACAAGCATTCAAGTAGGATCCCAGAGATCCCGTTTTGAAAGACCACTCCACTCGTCAGTGTCAACCTATGCAGAACCGAGTCCAGATCTCGGATACGGTGATGGATGCTAGGCCCAACCTGTCGCGTCGAGGAATCTAATAAGGTCACCTAGACCAATACCTGATAGCTCCGAAAGGTCGGATATTATACTGCTGCCTAAGATCTTGTGTCTCGTATGGTGCAATGCCGGGCATTCACAAAGGAAGTGATAAACTGTCTCCTCTTTGCTGTGATCCCGGCAGCTGCGACAGAATGCATTATAGGAGAGACCTATCCTACCAGCATGTCTGCCTATTGCCCAGTGCCCCGTCACTACTGCGACGAGTCTTGAGATGTCCCTACGGTTCCTGTTGATCAGCTGTGCTGTCCTCCTGTCGTTGTAGCAGGGCCACATACTTCTAGCCACCCTACACGTGTCCTGCTTGCGCCATCTGTCTGCAGCCTTCTGCCGGTAATGGCTCTGAATGCCGCATCTTATAGCGCCTTACGGCATGGCTACCGATACAGCGGTGGAGACGTCCATAGCAGATCCAGCCCTAGCTAGCTCGTCCGCCCGTTCGTTTCCAGGAAAGTTATAATGTGCGGGAACCCAGATGAAGGTTGTGTCAGTCTGATATCCCAATCTGGATAGAAGCACCCTGCATTGAGTTACCAAATTGGAAGAAGTAGTGAACGATCTCAGAGATGCCGACTCTGAACTGAACACCCCTGTCAATCAGTAACCTAGCTGCCTCCCTTATAGCCAATATTTTCGACTGAAATACACTAGCTTCATCAGGGAGTCGGAGCGAAAGTCCTGTTCCAAGGTTCCTTGAGAAGACTCCTGAACCTACACCACAGATCATTCTTGATCCATCAGTATACATCCTGCAGTCGAAGTCTTTCTCTATGTTTCCCCCTCTCCACTTCCGCCTGGATGGAATGAGGAACTTGTAAGTAATATTGAAGTCCAAATGGTGTACCATATAGTCAGTGGGCTTCCTCAGTGTCGGTGGTAACTGACCTAGGATATTCGCGTGGCCATAGTCTCTTGACCTTCACTTCCCAGATGCCACCAGTCTCACCGCACTGCTCGAGGATGTACCCAGTACATAAAGGTCAATCGGAATTAGGTTCAGTATAGCATTCAGAGCCTCTGAGGGGCTAGTACGTAGACAACCAGTAATCCCGATGCAGGCAGATATTTGTATCCTGTATATTTCTTAGTCGTTGCAGGCCACCATACTAAAGATCCATAAGTGAATATAGGGCGTACAATCGCTATGTACATCCGTTTAAGCATGGAGGGTGTTAAACCCCATCTGGAACCAAACATCCTCCAGCAGGAGTAATAGGAAGAAGTGGATACCTTTACAAAAATCGTATGCATCAAACTTAAGCTCATACCTGACCCACTGTGCAAGTTATTGCTAAGACTCAAAAAATTTGAAAAGACTGGCTGCGTTACAGATGTGGTCATGCCTGTTTGTGCATGTCTACGGAGTGCTCAACAATTTGGCTTAGGGAACCGCTATGGCTGATGGGTGGCAATGCTAGTCTGCCAGCCTAGTGATCGTGAGTTCGATTCCTGCTGGAGGCTTTGGATGTTTTTCGTCGACGAGCAATTCGTTCCGTGTTTGTTACAAAAAATTTTGCATACGAGGTCTGTTCAAAAAAATATGTAAAATAAAATAAGATGACATTGGCCGAATGATGATTTTTTATTTATTTTTTTTTTGCCTGCTAGATTATGCGATTTGATTTCATTAGTAGACTTGCTTTCTGGGTCCATGTCAAAAACCCTGTCTTTGAGAATAATCCATTTGACGTTGTAGTATTCGAAAACCATCATTAATCATTCCTTCAACTGCAGGCCGTCAACGTCTGAAATCGAGACGAGGAGGCAGTTTATGAATGACGTTCTGGATAGTGACCTCGTGAAGATTTCCGAATGGGATCAGGCGAACAGGGTCGATTTTAATGCCCGTAAGACCCAGTGTTGTATGCTTACGCACCGACGTACGTATGACCATGCTGCTTCATCTGTTTCAATGGGTGGTGTAGGTAATATGGAGTCAGGGGCTCTTGATGTTCTGGGCATGAAAGTGCAGTGTGATGTCAGATGGACGGAACATTTTAAGTTACTCGACCGTGTACAGGAGAGGGCGATGAAACTCATCGGAGACAGTAGGGTAGCCAAGTCTATTGACTCTCTTGAGCATCGTCGCAATGTGGGGTGCGTATCGTTGTTCTATCGTTACTATAATGGCAGGTGCTCTGGTGAAATTAGGGAACTTGTTCCTGAAACCCATTCTTTCTTACGCTCAACGCGTTTTTCATCAAGAGCGCATGCGTTTGTGGTCGATATTCCAACGAATCGCACTACGCATTACAGAGAAAATTCGTTTTTTGGCCGAACGGTCCGTATGTGGAACAAACTACCTGCAGATGTCTTCCCCGCCACTTACAATTTGTGGAGGTTCAGATCGAATATCCACAGACACTACTCCCTTTATCCTCCTTCCCAAAACTAATTTTCCTAGTTCCAGCGCAATGCACTGCATATGTAGGGGTTATCCCCTGAGTGCAGGTCCTACTCCTAAAAAAAAAATCCTATTATCGACCAAATAGCGTCTGAAATGCGGGAGAAAGTGGTCGACAGATATATCAGCCATAAATTTTTCTTCAAAATATAACTTGAATATTAACATTTTTAGAGCTCTTCCAAATTTATATTGAACTAATTAAATTTTAAGAGTATTTGAAGGCAGTTCACTTTTGCAAGTTTTTATTTCAAAAGTTCTTAATCATTTTGCGTTTAATAGGACTTGAACAAGATTTTTGTTTACACGTTAATATTTTTAAACATTTATCATCCTTAAATCCCTCGTAAATACGCAAATAAATAAACATGACTTGAGAAATTGCTCTCGTTTAGCCGTTTAAGGACTAATTTTGTTCCTTAATTAATAGCTTCTTCTTAAGGAACAAAATAAAAAGTAATCCCAAAATAAGAGCCAAGCAAAAGTAGATATGACTTCTTAAAATGACATTAAAACAAATTTGCTGCAAAGTAAATGATGGAAAAATTAATGTTAACAATCTAATAATCTTTATGATTTATTAAATACGAGTAACAAATCATATTAAACATTTTTGCGGCTTAACATCACAAGCGTCATAAAAGAAAAGGTACCGGAAAACTTGAAATGACATACTAAAAAAATCGCACTGGCTCATTGACTGACTGACTTACTCAGTCAAGTCACACGCCCACTTGAACACTTGCGACATTTTAACTTTTAAAGGGGCCAAAAATCTTGGTTTCTGTATTTCTTTATGTTCTTTTACATAAAACAACAAACATCGAAAGTGTCAAAAAGAAATAAATTAGAAATTAGCAACCCTCATCACAAGAACTCCACAAAGAAAACAGAAATTATATTTTAATTCAGCTGCGAGGGGGCCTTTCACAACCGTGTTGAGTTATGGTTGCTGGCTAAGCACTGGCTAAAACCGAATCTTATATACCCTTCAATCCATTTCTAAAATCTAACTAATTTTTATTTTGTGAATTATAAAAAAACTTGTTTTATTTAGTGATCTTAATACTGCAAACAAAGGCTTCGCTTTTCCAGCTCTTGAGCTGTCTTTTTGGCGGTTTTGATTTCTACTTTATAAACAAAACTAAAAATTTTTTCCTTGCTTGCTTTTATGCACCTAAAGAAAGTTTCAATTATCCAACCCTGAAATCGTGTTTTTGATTTTTGTTATTATTAATTCCAATTTTCTCAGGCTACCCGATACCTCGACAGTTTTCCAGGCGGAGATTTATGCCATTACCGAGGCGGCATTGAGGATTGATGGGCTCAGTT
Source organism: Linnaemya tessellans (assembly GCA_951800035.1). Lineage (NCBI taxonomy): Eukaryota > Metazoa > Arthropoda > Insecta > Diptera > Tachinidae > Linnaemya > Linnaemya tessellans. The sequence continues at coordinate 112,118,695 of OX637532.1, read as the reverse complement.
TGGAGGCAAGAATTATTGACATTTGTGTGGATAGTCTGGCAGCAATTAGGCCCCTGGACCTGGGGACAGTAAAGTCGAAATGTGTGCTGGAATGCATCCAATCTCTGGCTCGACTTGAAAGACATGACGTCAGGATAGTTTGGGTTCCAGGGCATGAAAGCATTCAGGGGAATGAGATGGTGGACGAATGCGCTAGGGCGGGTTCGGCCTTGGATGAGGCAGCCTCACGTAGGGAGATTGACATTCCCTCAGTTGAGCTGCTGAATAGGATTCAGGAGTGGGCAGAGAGAGAGAGAGAGAGAGGTGACAGGCAGGTGGTCAAGTATTACCACCTGTAGGGTCTCCAGAACTCTATGGCCCTCGCTTGATAGGGGTAGGTCTAGACAGCTTCTGACTTTTGGCACTCCTGGTGGGGGTCTTGACTGTGCAATTGGGCACATGTCGGGGCGTTTGGGTTTTCCCCATGATGGTCGCTGGAAGAGGTTTTTAGATGAGGAGGAAGAGGAGTCAGTACAGCATTTTCTTTGCGAATGTCCGGCCCTGCAGGAGCGTAGGCTTGGACATCTGGGCTGACGTTTCCTGCGGGATCTGGACTGCCTCAGGGATGCACAACTGGCTGCCCTGGCGGGCTTCGTGAGAAGTTCTGGGTGGTTCTCAGGAACCAGTACTTCGTTTTGAAGGGATTGTGTAGTTTGTAGTCCTCTGGGCATCACAATGGGCCTTTATGGCCTCCGAGTGTTTTTCTCGCTTATGGCGGGCAGCCCTTCTAACCTAACCTAATTCCAATTTTATTCTTTCTGAAGTAAGAAATAGTTTTAATTAGCAAACAAAATAAAAATAAAAAAACATACACGAAGGCGGATCAATAAGTCCGTGACTTTTCGAACTTCCCTCGTAGTTATATGAAGTATGAAATGCAACACTGTTCCCATCAAGTACCACCTGTTAATAGACAAATTTTGAGCAAGTGTCGCCATTTACTTTGCGTTTAACAGCTGTTCAAAACATACAACCTCGTGTATTTGTCTAAATATGCAAAAAAGTGAATTTCGAGTGCTCATTAAACATTATTTTTTGCGAAAAAAAACCGTCAATCAACCCAAGGAAAAGCTCGATAAATACTATGGGAACTCTGCACCATCGATTTCAATGGTAAAAAAGTGGTTGACTGACTTTCGTTGTGGTCGCACAAGTAAAAATGACACTGAACGTTCTGGACGGCCAATTGAGGTCAGTACATCCGAAAATGTCGAAAAATCCACGATACTCCGATTTAATGAGGATTTAAAAAGAAAACCACCCCATATGGCCAAAAAAAACGTTCATTTTCATCAAGATAATGCACGACTGCACACGTGTGCAGTCTCAATGGCAAAACTCTACGAATTAGTACCTCATCCGCCATATTATCCGGATTTAGCCTCTAGTGAGTACTTCCTATTTCCAAACCTAAAGAAACGGCTCGGTGGAAAGAGATTTAGCTCCAACGATGAAATTATTGACCAAACAAATGCCTATTTTAAGGACCTCGAAAAATCCTATTTTTTGGAAGGCATACAAAAACTGGAATAAGTGTATTGAGTTAAAAATAACTTTTTGTTTTGCAAAAAAAATGTGTTTCATTGAAAAAGCCACAGACTTATTGATCTGCCTTCATATAAGTAACCTGTTTAGTTACTTTTATCAACCAAAAATATTTTCAATTGTCCATCCCTGGAGTCGTCGTATAGATTCTTTTGAATTTTAATATAAATCTTGTTCTTCCTGAAGTATGAAATTGTTTTAATTAACAAAAAAGAAAAAACTCGTAACGAAAAAATTGGTTTCTATTATCCAACCCTGGAATTATATGTTTCTTAGTGCCAATTTTTTTTTTTTATCTTGCACCAGCACTCAGGGGATGACCCCTAGATATGCAGTGCATTGCGCCGGAACAGAAAGGAGGGGATAGTATTGAGGGGGCAGATGAAGAAAGATGAGAAGATAGAGAATTTTTTGTGTAGCTATTACAACCTTTTTACTTCGCCGGCTAATTTTTTGCTGCAGGACCGACGAAGGAGGGTGCTGCTGTTACTCTGCTTGTTAGTCGCTGCCAATTATGATCAGTGCTATGCCTTCATCACTGAAACAGGCTGGCAACAACTAACACAACCATGCACTAATGCTCATCAGAAGAATTCAACACAATATTTCATGACTCAGCGCGGGCTCGAACTCACGACCATCCGCTTCATAGTCTCGTGTTCTATTACTTCAGCCAACAGCACAGACAAACGAACAAAATTGCTTTAATTAACAAAAAAGAAAAAACTGGTAACGAAAAAAAAGGTTTCTATTATCCAACCCTGGAATTATATGTTTCTTAGTGCCAATTTCATTTGGTTACTTTATTGTATCAAACATAGTTTCAATTGTCCAACCCTGGAGTCGTCTTTTAGATATTATTAGACTTTTAATACCAATTTTATTCTTCGAAAATTTTAAATAGTTTTAATTAACAAAAAGTAATAAGCTTTTTGTGACAAAAAAATTTCAATTATCCAACCCTGGAATCGTCTTTCTGATTTTATTACGTTTTTGATACCAATTTTATTCTTCGTAAATTATAAAAGATTCTTAATTGACAAAAAAAAAGGTATTCCTTTTGTAGCAAAAAAAGTTACAATTGACCAACCCTGGAATCGTTTTCCGATTTTATTACGTTTTTGATACCAATTTTATTCTTTGTAAAATATAAATAGTTTTAATTAACAGAAAGGAAAAAATTAATAATCTTTTAGTAGCAAAAAAAATTTCAATTATCCAACCCTGGAATCGTCTTTTTAATTTTTATCATCAACTTAATTCTTCCTAACAAACAAAATTGTTTTTATTGACAAAAAGCAAAAATTAGTAAACATATGGTTACTTTTACGTACCAAAAAAGTTTTAATTGTCCAACCCTGGAGTCGTCTTTTTGACTTTTTTGGATTAATTCCAGTTTTATTCTTCTTAAAGTATAAAATGGTTTTAATTAACAAAAATTACTAACATAAATTAATAACAAAAATTACTAACATATTTGGTTAGTTTTATGTACCAAAAAGGTCGCAAGTACCCAACCCTGAAACCAAATTTGTTTCTTGGTTTTTAATACAAACATAATTTTTGTGTTTTTATTAATAAAAAAACTAAAATTCGCCTTTTCTATTTACTTTTTTATACAAAAACAGATTCAAAGTTTTGAACTCTGGGGCTGTATTGTGGATTTTGTTGATTTTCAATAGTTCCCTCTTTAGTACCGTTTTCAATCCATCAGTCCAAGAATGAAGTCACTAGCTTTTTTGGAGGCTTCTTAAATTTTACATACAGGCAGACGGACAACACTCATTCAACTTCCCTATTCATAAGGACCCAGAATGTAATGACTTTATGAGGTGGCGTATTAATATTGAGGAAATTACACACAGAACGACAAACCCATTATAGCATTTTCCATTTTTAGTGAAGGGTATGCAAAAAAAAAAAATAACACAATTTTATAATTCAACCGACAGTCTCACGTTTAATTGTCGTACCGCTTCACCCAACAACAGAATAAATTACTTTCTTATTTATTATTTCTACAGATATTTTAAAGTGTGTTTGTGGGTAAAGATGGTGCCGAGCCGGCTTCATTACGATTATTACCGCAACCACAATCGAAGATGACATTCCATGAAACTTTTTGAAACGCAAACAATATCTAGACCACTGACCACAAAGTCAATAGAGCTGAATAATTTATGTTTGTTTTCTTTTTTTTTGTGCAATTATTTTAAGAGAGTTTTTTTATTTCCATTGTTTACGCAATACAATGCGGTCGAATTGAGTGAAAGGCCTGAGTGTTTTATATATTAGGGGTTTCCTTTGACATTTTGTACAAAAAAGGATTTCTTTTTTACATCTACTAAGACTTTCAGCAAAAAATTTAATTTTAGAACAGCAACATATTACAGTAATATGTTGCTTGGAACATTACGCATCTGAGCATATAAATTTTATGCTAAGAACACAACTGAGACGAACAGCGAATTTCACCCAAGGCGATAAATTCGCTGCTAAAAGTCTGTTTCTATACCCTCCAAAAAGCATATGGGGTATTCACTTTGTCATTAAGTATATATATTCTTGATCAGTGATGAAATCTAACACGAACTGAGCATGTCCGTCTATCCGTCCGTCTGTGGAAATCACGATTCAGTCCAAACGAAAAGAGCCAGACTCTTGAAATTCGGCATAAATATATTATAAAGCTTAGAGCAGGTTAAGTTCGAAGATGGGCTAAATCGGGCGAGAAGGAAAAAAGTTCCCCTAAGAAGAACTAAACCAACCTCCAAAAAAAAAAACATAATTTTTAAAGTTTTTTTTTGTCATCTTGTTAATATATCATTTATATTTTTATGTCAAAGAAGGTCCAACGCATTAAACTTGGCGCCATAAAATCCAAAAAAAATTAATTTTTGGCCCCCCTTTTAGTGGGCGTTATTATATGTAAAAAATAGCGTAAAAATTTAACAAATGGATTTACTTAAGCCTACATTTCTTAAAAATAAAATTTTTAATTAAAATTCTTACTACATACAAATTTAAGCTATGGCTTGAGCTACCCAATAATAAAAATTGGAAAAAAACGTTCACATGTACTTAAGTATAAAATTCAAACCAAAAAAGTTTGACTTAGGTATGATGGAACAAAAAATTCAGAAAAATGGGACATGAAGAAAAATAATCAAACGGTAACACGGGTATTATAACAATAACATGTTAACATCAGGTTGATACAGTTCCCGTATTCTTTTTCACAATAAAATTTGTGTAAATAGGAACTGTTATCACATTCAACTAAGCCACCTAATAAGTGGTGACAAACACAATACACATGAGCACTGATGATGAAAGGGTTGCGTCTTTCGAAAACAGCTGTTCTGCTCTGCTGTGTAAGTTGAATAAAACTGATGTTGACTTGCCTTTGTGCCTTGGAATATTTATCATGTCTTTCTGAGATTTAAATTAAAATTTCGAACAGTTAGCCTATAGAATCTTAATTCAAATTTAATATAGCAATATAAAATGTTCGTTAAAATTCTTACTACATAAAATTTTTAAGCTTTAATGACGAAACTGAGACTTAACCTGGCACTTCTCTGTCCTACCCCCTTCATCTTCTTTCCCACCTAATTGACCCTAAAAAAAAATTAAATAAATTTTACATTTAAATATTCCCAACATTTATTGTTCGAGTTTTATGGCAAAGGTGAAATGTCTCCCCCACGGCCTTTGCCAGAGAAACCCCGACAAAATACAGTTTTAATTCCCTCCAAAAAGAATTGAACCCTATAAAGTATATATATTCTTGATCAGTAATGAGGTCTAAGACGATGTAGCAATGTCCATACAGTCGTCTAGGGAAAACATGATATAGTCTATTTTTGAACCCCACCCCCTTTAGTGGGCGTTGAAGTACGATATTATATGCAAAAATAGTATAAACATTGAACAATTTTTATTCTTTAAGCCTATAAGAAGCTGTGAGATGTTCTCTGATGTTTCAACATCTCTCCATCCCTTCTCGGAATGACTCTCTCAAAATAGAGGTTTAAAATTGGGTGCAGAGATGCCTTAAAGGAACTCTGCCCCATCAAGTTAAACATTTTTAATTTATTTATTTATTTATTTTCATTTCCTGTACAACAAGATCGTGTCTTATAATTAGAGTACAGGAACGCATGGTGTTACAAAAATTTTATGACTAATAAATAGCTTAATGTAAATTAAAAATGAAAAAAAAGAATTATATAAAATTATAACAATAAAAAAGAGAAAAAAATATGATAATAAAAGTGTATGAATTTTATTAAGAAAAAACAAACAAACAAAATAGTTACGTAAAAGATTTAAATAAAAATGTTTTAAAACTATTAGCATTGCTATTAACTTGTTGGTTTAGTGGAAGATTATTCCAAAGTCGAGAGACATGTATATAAAACTGCCACTCAGAAACTAGGCATTGGTGCCGAAGTATTACGTGGTTACGACTACGATGCGATTGAAGAAAACGAAGTTTATGAAATATATATTTGGGGGTTTCAGTGTTAATGATTTTGTGCAAAAAAATTAGAGTGCGAATTTTTAACAAGTTATCAAGCGACACTCCATAAAGATTATTGGAGACAGTGGCCACATGATCATACCTTCTCAATTTATATACGTATCATACAATGTTGTTATATAAGACGATTAACTTTCTTTTGCTGACTGAGTCACAACTTGAAAATATTTCACAACCATATAGTAGGGAAGGAATCAGGTAAGTTTTGGCAAGTAAGATCCTTATTTTTAGTGGAATGAAATACTGTGAAGACCAGAGAGCCCTTAACTTAATGTAAGTTTGACCAACTTACTAAATATTTGGAGGGTAATTAAGATTCGACCCGGTCGAATGTAACGTGTTTACTTGTTTAAATTCGTCGCTTGAAACACAATGACAATCAGTGTGACCGTATTAGTTTTTAAATTTAGCTTTATATTATAAGTCCTTATTAAAAACATTTCAAGTTTTTAAACTGTTTATTTGGCAAATTTTTTATAGAAATTTGTCGTATAAGAAGATAAAAAGTATAAAATATTTTCAATGAACTGCTGCTTAGCTCGAAATATTTCATTCAGCATTTTTCTTTTTTCATATATTTTCTTTAATTTTAATTTCGTGTAATAAATTTCTATTTCTACTGCAGACGAAAATAATAAAAACTTGAATATATATTTTTTTATTAGAACTTTAAGATTAATTTAATTATCATTAGCATATGCATGTTTTATTCAGACTTAAGTTCAAATCCGGGAATTTAAAAACATTAATCGTTTTAAGAATTTGTATTAAATTCGTATTTTTATTTATACCCTCCAAAAACGAATTGGAGGGTATAATCACTTTATATATCCGTGTGTGACGCGGCGAAATATCCATCTGAGACCCCATAAAGTAAATATATTCTTGATCAGTGATGAAATCTAAGACGATCTGAGCACGTCCGTCCGTCCGTCCGTGGAAATCACGATTCAGTTCAAACGGAAATAGCTAGACTCTTGAAATTTGGTACAAATATATCTTGAAGAATAGCACAGGTCAAGTTCGAAAATGGGCTGAATCGGACCAGAGAGAAAAAAGTTCCCCTAAGAAGAACTAAACCAATTTAAAGTAATATAACATGGAAGGATAGTATAAATATTTAACTTATTGTACTACTTAAGGCTAGATTCCTTACAAATTAATCTTTTAAGCTGTTACAGCGAAGGTAGGATGTTTTCTGGTCTTCCCCTGCCCTACCCCTCCACCTACCTTTGTCCCATAAATGACGCTATCAAAAAAAATCAATGAGTGTTCGAACTCACGGGCGATGTGTTAACACCTTTTTGTTACACGGTACCTGTTCACACTAGTAGTTCGTGGTGGGCCGTTTAGATTGACAACACAGGTTAATTTTGATGAAATTCAATTATTTCTTTATTGTCAGCTTGTGACGCAACCTTATGTTTTAATTCCTTAAAGATAATACATATTCAGTTTATTTGCAAATTATAATTTAGTTAGGAGGATATTGCAAACTTACTTTTTGGTATCAAACCACCAACTTTTCATTAAAGAAAATATGAGGCACGTTGTGCGCTACTACTTGTGGTTGAAAGGAGAGATATTTTTAAAAGAAATTCCGGATGTAAAATTACAAATGACAATTAAATGCAAAATATAAAATAATAATGTAAAATACGAAGAGAGAATAATACCGGTTACTTTTCAGAGCTGCATTTTTATGTACTTGTACAGTGGCGATTACAGTACCTGTTCGATTTCTATGAACACAGACCCACAAACCCGGAGGTAGAGTTAATATAAAGTATTTTTTATTTATTTTATATTAAACTCACAAAAAACAAAGAGAATGCAAAGCAACAAACAAATGTATATACATACATTGTTATGTTTGTACATAAGCTACATACGTTGCTGTCTTGCTATCTCATTTTTATATATGTACGTATAACCACGTCACTATTCTCTTTGCTATGCATAAGACAAAACCGAAGATCAACATAAAACACTTTTTTAATATTACTCCAAATTAATACTCCGAATTAAAACATTTAAATCTCCGCTCGCCGATATCGGATCGCCTTAATTTTTGGCCTAAACTCTTCGTCGAAACCCGCACTAGCGTTTTAATCCAAAAATTAATAAAATCGACTATGAATTTCCGGAGAAAATCGCGTGGGAAAATTATATGAAAATCGCCCAATAATCACTTTCAATACCGACTGCCAAGCAACAACAACAAACAAACAAACTCTTACACTTACACTTGTGTATGTATTGAAACTGATAGTTTACTGCCCTAGAGGCGCGCGTATAGATGTTAACACATCAAAAAACACCTTCAAGCACTTAAGTATAAAATTGTAGCAAAATAGAATGAAAGTTCTGAAAATGCGACATGAAGAAAATAATCAGACGTCAACACAGCGATTCTATGTATTAATAGAATTCTCATATACTATTTCGTATTAAAGCACCTAATATATGGTGATAAACAACAGCAAACACAAATGATTACTGCCGATGAAAGTGTAGCAGCTGCAGAAAACAGCTGTTCTGCTCTGCTGTGTAAGTTGAGTAATTAAATCGATGTTGATTTTTCTGTATTTTTTTTAAAATAATTTAATTTAAAATTACAGCATTAACTTTTTACTTCTTGCAACAAACTGTAGAAGGTTTGGTAATATATTAATGAATTCAGTTTCACTGGAAATTCTCAACAAAATATTAAAACATTCTCTATCGGGTGTTTTTTATAGAGTGATACAAGTTTAAATCAAAATAAAACATAGTAATATATTTTTGATATCAATGAAACGGTCTTTATTGGATAGAAAATTTTATGAGATTTCTGCCATGTGGCCGCTACGGATGGCGCATAGAAGGCGCAACCTGGAACCCCAATTTTCAACAATAAAAATCTTCCATAAAGTCGAAGGACACAACACCAGTTGCTGAGAACGGTAACGAATTCATGTATTAGGATCATCTTGAATGATTTCCTGTACAGCGGCAACAGCTTCTCCAGTCCACATTATCACAGTAACAGTAAATGTGATCCGAAAACGATCTATAGTTCTTCGAATTAGCCGCGCTGCTCTGAAGGACGATTGTGTACGCCATAAAATGGAAGAAGTGCACGATGAGTATGACGAATAAAACAATTATTTTGATTAGAAATTTCAACAATTTGCACTCGTTGCTCTGGTATAAGTCGATCCATCATGAAATGTTAAAGCAAACGAAACAAAAAGCAACTATCAGCTGTTAAATGGATGGTCAAATAAAACAGTGATGCCACGTCAAAGTTGTATCACTCCATAACAAACACCCTTTATAAAAGACTGAATTTCGTATAACTTGTGCACATTTGCTTTGAATATTAAAAACTTTTCAATCTGGAATTAAACATACGTGTTGATATTTATATTTTTGGGAATCTGTTGTTAAACACTAAATTTTTAATTTTGTTGGTGCTGATCCTTTTCCCAAATTTGCAACAAAAAAAAAATCAAAATTGATAGTAGATTGTAGAATAACTAGAGAGGTTTCCTGGGACAGCTGTAACGCTAGAACTATTTTTGAAATTTGATTTTTCATAAAAAAAAAGTAAAAGTAACATGCAGAGAAAATAATGATTTATACTGATTTCTCTCGGGGTAAAACTTTTGTTTCTATTATGCTAACCCATATTATTGGCCCTTTAAACCAACTCTGAACGAGTTTAATTCCTTTCAATTTATGCAAAATTTTTCACGAACTGTTTAAGAATTACAACAGAAAAATCATAGTAATACGATGGGTGTAAGAGCTACTGGAATCTAGCCATAGAAACGCACTTAACCCGCAACAAATAAAGCAGTTTTTACTACATCCTTTTAACGGGGTCATGATATAAATAAAGTAAAATTTAAGTGAATATGTCGCTTAGTTCTATGCAATTCATTTTAATTAAAAATTCCGCGGCGCAATTAATCATATCAGCAACTAGTCGATTGTTATAGATTTGCCGTCATTGGTTCCTCCCTCGTAAAGCATGGAAAAAAATTGTCGCCCCAAAAAAGGGTGTTTCTGTGAAGAAAAAAAAACATAAAAAGAACAACACGAAATACTTAATTAAATTTATTAATAACTCAAGTTCAAAGGGGAAGCGTAATATATGATTATAATTTTCCTTTTCTTTTGCTTTTGCTTTTGCTTTTACTTAAAGAGTCCTGGCACAAGGCAAAAAAAGTCATTAAGAATTTATTATAGACATTAAAAAAGAAATGAGATTTAACTTGTAAAATATGAAGTGGCGTTTCAAAAACGATTCATTCAGGAAAGCTATCGAGCTGGAGTGCCAGGCTTATAAGTGTATATATGTGACACACATTCTGATATCGGAAGATGGTAAGTATATTAAAAGCTTAGCCAGCTTTTTCCATGCCCTGAATTAGTGAAGGTAATATAATTATTTTTTTTCACGCAGATAGAAAATAGGCGATCCAAAGCGACTGCAATTAAATTAAGAGCGAGTCTTTAGCAATATATTTCCTTTTATCAAAAACGGAACCCTTCTGTCCTCCTTTTCTTTAGCAATTGACAATTTGTACCAGCTTCTTGCTATGTATATCCAAGGCCTTTAGAGAGCTTTCAAAGGCTGTCAGATGTAGTTAATTGTTGCCCAATTGTTGTCTTGAAAGAATTGGAGGGAATATTCACTTTGTCATTCCCTGCGTAACACAGCGAAATATCCTTCTAAGACCCCATAAAGTATACAATTTCGTGATCAGTGATGAAATCTAAGACGATCTAGCCATGCCCGTGCGTACATCTGTGGAAATCACGATTCAGTCCAAACGAAAATAGCCAGACTGAAATTTAGTATAAATATATTTCGAAAGATAGCGCAGGTCAAGTTCGTAGATGGGCTGAATCGGGCCAGAGGGAAAAAAGTTCGCCTAAGAAGAACTAAACACCATAAATGTCAAAGTTTTTGTTTTCGTAATTTTGCTAACCAAATGATATATTTTTATGACAAAGAAGGTCCAACCCGTTGAACTTGGAGCCACAAAATAAAATAAAAATTATTTTGGGGCCTTGACCCCTTTAGTGGGCGTTATCATATGCAAAAATAGTGCATAAATTTAACAAATTGTTTTACTTAAGCCTACATTTCTTAAAAATAAAATTTTTTAAATTTTGAAGTGAAATGTTTTTAAATGATGAACCTCTCCTCCCAACTTTGCCCTATAAAAAAAATTTTTTTACACGTAATTATCCAAAAAAATGATTTCTATTGTTTTATGGCAAAGGTGAAATGTCGTCCTCACGGCCCTCGCCAGAACGACCCCGACAAAATACAGTTTTAATACCCTCCAAAAAGAATTGGCCCCATAAAGTATATTCATTGTCAGTGATGAAATCTTAGACGATCCGTGAAAAGCTCGATACAGTCCATTTTTAGACCCCGCCCCTTTAGTGGGCATAGATGTCACAATATTTAGCAAATTGTATTTCTTAAGCCTATACACCTTTACGTTGTTCTCTGATCCTATCTGAAACATATTTTTTCACTTAATTACTCCAAAGGTTTACTTTTAATGTTTTATGACAAAGGTGAGATGTCTTCTCCCATGGTCCTTGCCAGACCGACACCGACGAAATAGAATTTAGAAACCCTCCAAATTAGGAATGGACCCCATAAAGTATATAAATATATTCTTTGATGAAATGAAAGACAATCTAGCTATGCTCATCCGTTCGTCTGTGGAATACTCGGCCCTTGCCGGAATGACCCTGTGTAGAGTTAAAATTGAGCACAGAAATATCTTACAGAAAATGTGAGCCAGAAGGTTAAAAATTTTCAACTTATCCCAGTTCTTTTGATTTGAATTATTAACACGTTGATATAAAATATTAATACGTGAGTTTTTATGCTGACTGAAAGGTGTCTCAGTCATGTTCCTTCCAAAAGATTGGAAACGACCGTATTAAAATAAGTTTTCTTCTTGTTTAAATACTTGAGCCACATGCCATAAACATGTAAATTTTAATAAAAATAAAAGTTTTATATGCTAAATATTTGGAGGGTATTTAAGATTCGACCCGATCGAATATAACGTTCTTTTTTGTTTTATATAAAAACAAGTAAAAACGTTATATTCGACCGGGTCGAATCTTAAATACCCTCCAAATATTTAGTAAGTAAATTTAAAATGTTTAACTTGGTGGGACAGAGTTCCTTTATATAATATCTTACGTCAACGCCGACTAAAGGGGGCGGGGTTCAAAAATATACAATATCATGTTTTCCAAAGACGAACGTATGGGCATTGCTAGACCGTCTTAGACTTCATCACAATTCTCTTTGGAGGGCATAAAAACTGTATTTTGGCGGGGTCGCTCTGGCAAGGGCTGTGGGGGAAACATTTCACCTTTGTCATAAAACTCTAAAAATAAATGCTTGGGATAATTATATACAAAATTAAAATTTCTTTTTTTTTATAGGGTCATTTAGAGGGTAAAGGGGAAGAGGGTGTAGGGCAGAAACAGGTAGACATAAAACTCTAACAATAAATGCTTGGGATGATTATACACAAAATAAAACAAAATTTTTATTTATTTTTAATAGGGTCATTAAGCGGGCAAAGGGGGAGGAGGGGGTAGGGCAGCAGCAGGCAGTCATAAAACTCTAAAAATAAATGCTTGGGATGATTATATACAAAATTAAAAAAAAAAATTTTTTGGCAGGGTCATTTAGGGGGCAAAGGAAGAGGGGAGGTGGGGGGGGGGGTAGGGCAGAAATCGGCAGTCATAAAACTCTAAAGATAAATGCTTGGGATGATTATATACAAAATTTAAAAAAATTAATTTTTTTTGGTAGGGTCATTTAGGGGGCGAAGGGAAAGGAGGGGGTAGGGTAGAGTATTACCAGATTTCGTCTCAGCTTCGTCATTAACGCTTTAAAGTGTTATTTTTAAGAAATGTGGGCTTAAGTAAGTAAAATTTTTCTAAAGAATCCACTTAAACGAGAAGCTAAATATTGGAAATATAAATAAATATTTTCAGAATTAATTTTACCAAGTTTAAACAAGTACGAATATTGTATTCTACCGGGTCGAATCTTAAATACCCTCCAAATATTTAATAAATAAAGTAAGACACTTTTGTGCCCAACTTTAAAATTTTATGTAGTAAGAATTTTAACGAACATTTATATTGCTATATTAAATGGGACATGAAGAAAAATAATCAAACGGTAACACGGGTATTAAAACAATAACATGTTAATATCAGGTTGATACAGTTCTCGTATTCTTTTTCACAATAAAATTTGTGTAAATAGGAACTGTTATCACATTCAGCTAAGCCACCTAATAAGTGGTGACAGACACAATACACATGAGCACTGATGATGAAAGCGTTGCGGCTTTTGAAAACAGCTGTTCTGCTCTGCTGTGTAAGTTGAATAAAACTGATGTTGACTTGCCTTTGTGCCATGGAATATTTATCATGTCTTTGTGAGATTTAAAAACAAATTTCGAACAATTAGCCTATAAATCTTAATTCAATTTAAAATTTTATTTTGACAACGTCACTCCGGGAAGGGCCGTGGGGGACACATGTCAGCTCTGTCGTAAAAACTTATATACATTTATGGAGTAAAAAGATTCTTTTGATAGGATCATTTAAGGGAAAAGGTGAGTGCAGAGCTAAAGTAGGGGAATATCAGAGATCATTTTACCTTCATTGTGAAAGCTTAAAAACGAAATTTTTAAGGAATACAATTTGTTAAATATTTACACTATTTTTCCATGTAATATGTTACTTCAACGCCCCCAAAGGGGCGGGGACGAAAAATGAATATATATAATTTTCTGACTCGCTTTGAAGCTTCTTTGATATAAAAATAGCTCATTTGTAAATTTTTATTTATTTATTTTATTTGCTTAACAAAATTACAAAAAAAAAAAACAAGTAAAAACGTTACATTCGTCCTGGTCGAACCTTAAATACCCTCCAAAAATATTTAATAAGTAAATTTAAAATGTTTAACTTGGTGGGACAGTGTTCCTTAAAGACATCTCTGCACCCAATTTTAAATCTCTGTTTTGTCAGAGACATTCCGGAGAGGGCCGTGGACAAGACGTTTCACCTCTGCAAGATCAGAGATCATCTCACAGCTTCTTATAATTCTTTTTCAATATTTACACTATTTTAGCATATCATATAGTATGACAACACCCACTAAAGGGGGCGGGGTTCAAAAATAGACTATATCATGTTTTCCCCAGACAAATGTATGGCCATTTCTAAATCGTTTCAGACTTCATCAGTGATCAAGAATATATATACTTTATGGGGTCCAATTCTCTTTGGAGGATATTAAAACTGTATTTTGGCGGGGTCGCTCTGGCAAGGCCTGTGGGGGAGACATTTCACCTTTGCCATAAAATTCTAAAAATAAATATTTGGGATAATTATATACAAAATTTAAAAAAAAAAATTTTTTGATAGGGTCATTGAGGGGGCAAAGGGGAACTAGGGGGTAGGGCAGAGTAGTACCAAGTTACGCCTCAGCTTAAAAATTATATTTTTAAGGAATGTAGGCTTAAGTAAAACAATTTGTTAAATTTTTACACTATTTTTGCATATAATAACGCCCACTAAAGGGGGCGGGGTCCAAAATTTTTTTTTATTTTTATTTTATGGCTCCAAGTTTAAAGCGTTGGGACTTCTTTGACATAAAAATAACTCATTTGCTTAACAAAAAAAAACTTTAAAAATTATGCTGTTTTTTATAGGTTGGTTTAGTACTTCTTAGGGGAACTTTTTACCTCTGGCCCGATTCGGCCCATCTATGAACTTGACCTGTCCTATCTTTCAAGATATATTTACACCAAGTTTCAAGGGTCTGACTGTTTTTGTTTGAACTGAATCCTGATTTTCACAGATGGACGGCTAGATCGTCTGAAATTTCATTACTGATCAATAATATATATAAAGGGTGTTTTTTATGAAGTTTTTTTTATACGAATTACTCTGTTGTCTACTCAGTATTGTTTGGCAAATCGTCATGAACAGGTTAACTCCAGAACAACGATTCGCAATCGTGGGAATTTATTTTCAAAAACAGTGTTCAATTAAATGATGAGGCGCATTTTTGGTTGAATGGATGTGTCAACAAGCAAAATTGCCGTATTTGGAGCAAAGATAATCCACACGCCGTTCAAGAATTACCAATGCATCCCGATAAAAGGACTGTTTGGTGCGGTCTATGGGCTGGTGGAATCATCGGTCCTTATTTCTTTAAAAATGAGGAAGGACGACGCATTACCGTGAATGGAAATCGATACAGAATCATGATCAATGAATTTTAGGTGCCAAAACTTCAAGATATGGATGTAAACGAAATGTGGTTTCAACAGGATGGTGCCACTTGTCATACTGCGGGCGAAACAATGGACTTATTGAAAGAACATTTCAACGACAACATTATTTCGAGAAATGGACAGGTGAATTGGGCTCCGCGTTCGTGTGATTTGACGCCACTCGATTATTTTTTGTGGGGATACCTGAAATCATTGGTTTACGTGGATAAACCAGCAACGATTGACGCTTTGGAAACCAGTATTCAACGTGTCATTGCTGAAATACGCCCTTAAATGCTTGAAAAGGTGGTCGAAAATTGGACCTCCAGAATGACCTTTGTGCAAAATAGTCGTGGTGGCCATATGCCCGAAATTATATTTAAATGTTAAATGACAAGAAATTATCTACCAAATAAAAAAATTTTTTTGGCCATTTCATAATTTGGCATGTGTTTTATTTAAATTTCTAATCAGCAAGCTCTTATAAAAACTAAAGGGTGTTTTTATAGGGGTCCTAGAGGGATATTTCGCTGCGTTATACACGGTATGATAGAGTGAATATGGTATATTTTTTTTGAGGGTTTATAAATGATTACTAAAATAATCGCCCTTAGTGTGTATGGCGTTGGTCGCCATCAGATTCGACATTTTGTAATAGATTAAAGAAAATGTTAGCTTTTTGTCTTTAAGCTAGTATAATTTGTCGAATTTGACGGCATAAAACGCCAAACGCAATAAGATAAATTTTAAAAGTTCAAGCACAAATAGAAAGCGACCGAATAAAACTAATTTTGCCATAAGTGCTTTTTGTTTGTTATGTGGTCAAGTATGTCTATATATATGCCTGCATTTCATTGGTTCTCACACCAAATCATCAGTAGACTTTAACCTAATTCCAAAATAACAAAATCTCTCAGCTTATACATAAACTGCCAAAAATGAATTGAGAATTACACAAGCAAAATCATAGGATTTGAAATTCAAGAAAACACAACAAACAAATTTTATTCGATATAAATCTATTTTGTTTTTCCATCTTTTTTGTCATATTTTATATATCAGATGTAAATAAATAAGTATTGAAAATTAGAAAGATGAAGGAAATGGTGGTTACAGGGTTGCAATCGATGTTTGTGTATACTTACGAGTATTTCGGTGAAGGGTGTATGCGATTCAGCATAGCCGAATATAGCATTTTTATTTGTTTTTTTTATAGCAATTTGTTTAAAATGTTATGCTGTTTTGTGTTGCTTTAATAATTTTAAAATTACAGTAAAACATTTTTCTATTTAGGCTTTTTGTTTTTGTTAATTAATTTTTATTAAAAACTTAATATCAATAATAATACAATTTCATTAATATTAAATATTTATTTCAATTTGTTCAACTTGTACATGCAACTTTTTATAATGCAAATAGAGAAATAGATTTATTTATAAATAGCAATTTAATGAACTTTTTACAATCAGTATTTACGAGATGAATGTGCTTAATTTACTTAATTTCTTGTAATTGTTTATTCTATACAATTCATTAAATCAAATCAGAGGAAACGTTAAAGAGATTAAAATATGTTTTATGCATTTTATTTAATATGATAAATTTGTTATGGTATAATTAAAATCTATTTGCTTTCTGTTATATTTAAGACAGAGTATTTGTTTGCTTATTTGTTTGTTTGTTTTGGCTTGCAAGCTTTACAGGGTTGTATTTTTTGCTGTTGGCTTTAATTACGTAAAGTTGTTTGAAAAAATAAATTATTATATTTGAGAGTTTTTGAAAAACTTCACAAAGTGGTTTGAAGGGCTGTCTGGTGATTGTGCCAGCTTCAACCAAATATCGTTGCTCTTGATTAATTGGTAATATTTTGGAAACACTTTTTTTATCATTAAAATCTTTACAACTCAACAATTTACAGAATTAATTCATTAATCATTAATTACCAATTTAATAATTCCAGTGAGTAATCAAATCGAGCAATCAATCATCATCAGACTGTCACTGGTTTTTTGAAAAATAATTGCAGAATAGCCTGCTGTACTAGAAATGGTTAAAAAATTAATTTCTTTTCACTTGTAAACTTTTCACATATTTTCCACAAGATAAAAAACACCCTTTATTAAACGAATAACTTAATGCAAATACAACTGCTTTTTATATAAAAGAATTTGAAAATTTTGTCTTAGGAATTGTTTTAGCAAAAGCTAACTGCAGCCTGTATTTTTTTAAAACAAACAATTTGCAATTTGCCTTTATTGTAAATAATTTAATTATTTTGTTCAATTCTATGAACTATTTATACACTTATGGGTTTTCTTTTTCTTTTTTGCTGAACTTTGAAAAGCTCAAAGACACAGAATTCCCTAAATTTATGCGATTAAATTGTATTTATTTAAACTTTTATATTGAATCATATATTATATTAATTAATATTTTAATAACAAAGTAATTTCATGGAAAGTTAACAATAGTTCTCATAACACTATGCAACAAAAACTAATGTTTTCTAAAATATATAAAAAAAAATCGAAAAAATCCAGCGTCATTTCAAAGCTAAAATTTCGTTCCCTAATATTAAATAATAATAGTTAGAGGATACGTTGATGCGAAGGCAAAGGTTAAGGGTTTGGTGCCACACTTAGTTATAAAATCAAATGTTTTAAATAAGGGATCAAAGTTATCCGATTTGCTTTAAGGTCGAAACACATAGAATCCGTCATACGTTGTTATGCGTCGCCTTTTTTAACTGACATGAACGTACCGACGGAGAAGGTTGACACAATGAATACATTGTTGACGGACATTAAATCAGTTGTTTGTTCTCCATTTTATTTATTTAACTTAAATTTATTTATTTTATACAATTTTTTATATATTATTTAATTTTTCCTGAACACACAATACAAAAAATTTGATCAAAACAATTTGAAAAATGACGGATCCTAATTGAGTTATCATCTTTTAACATTTATTTAGCAAAAGGTTGGGAAATTTTAAGCATGGAACGCTACACTCTCAAACAAAGAACTTTAATAGTGAAAGTCTATCAAAAAATAAAAGGTTTAAAATTTTACTGTATCACTTCGTAAAATATGAGCAGCTTTTCCTCGTAATCGGGATCCACAGATTCCATTTGCTCAAGCTTCGTCACCTGTTCTTTGAATAGTAATCCCCTCCTTCATATGATTCAGTACATTACGTGGCAACATTCTCCTAACCGCATCAAAGAACTTCATTAAAAAATACTACAAGGGATATTCAACATTGTGGGTTTGCTTTGTCCCTTTTGAAAAAAGGAAAACTTCGTCGTTGATCAGCCAGCTAAAAATTTTTGCCTAGCATCCAGTTGTAAAATTGCTATTAAAAAAGAGCGTATCGAGAAATTATAAAATCATTGGGAACATTTGTAAGGAAAAGAAATTTTGCAAATTTATCTGGTTAATAATCGATTAATATTGGGTTTGTCAGTTAAACTATGGACAACAATTTTTCATAGAATTATTAATTTTTATATATAAAAACACGTCATTTATTTCTTATTTAAAAACTGTCTTACTTTTGAACTATTTGTTGCAACTTACACAGAAGAGCAGAACAGATGTTTTCGAAGGCCACCACACTCTCATTATCATTAGTCATGTTTTTTGTTGTTTATCATCACTTATTAGCTAATTTAGTTAAATTTAATAACAAAAATTACACACGACTGCTGATGGTGAAAGTGTAGTGGCCTTCGAAAACAGCTGCTCTGCTCTGCTGTGTAAGTTGAAAAATTAAAACTAATGTTGACTTTTCCTTGTGTCTCTGTGTATTTATCATATCTTTCTGAATTTAAAACAAATTTTTTTAATTAAATTATTGGAATAGTTTTTAAAATTTCTATATAAGAAATTACGTTCCTAGGAAAGCGAAACACTCAATTATAAGTATTCTGTGGAGTAATTTTAAATGTCTCTTGGTAATCATTACAATTTATATGAGTAAAATGTTAAAAAGTCGCTAATTTGCAAAATTCTATGAAAATCTTGAATACGTTTTGAGAACTTAAATAACTTTCCATGGAATCACCCATATAATCATATTTAGTTATACATTAATTTAATATTATTAACTAGTTTTAATAGTTCTATATAAATATTAACATTAATCATTTTAAGCGTATTGCCCTGCCCCTTTTTGCCTTAACACAACTACTTAATACTTGCAAATTAATCTCCTCTCTATGACTGCTGGTGGAGCCACTATCGCTGGCCTCGTCCAGGGGCTACAATGGTGTTCGTTTACCGTTCACGTTGCTGCCCATATCCATTACCAGGGGATGACAGATTTCATAAACTGGAACCTTCAAACTCGTCTTGCGGACCCCCAAACTATTCGTTGAACTGGAATTTGTGGGCCCAAACGAACGTCATCTCTCATTGGAGCTCATTTCGGAATGATGCAGCTCGGACTCATCGCCTAGTGAGTGTGCGGCTGCACTGGGTGTTATACTGGGCGTGCGTGCCCGTATACGTATGGCTGACATATCCGAACCACGTCTTGAGGATTTCAAATTTACACTCTGGCCGGAGCAGAAGAAACATTTGCATATGATGCGTTTGAAAGCAAAACGAAAATCTTTCGAAAATAAAGCATAAATCATGGGATTAACGGCGGAATTGCAATAGCCCAACCAAAAGAGCACCGAGAAGAGCAGCGGATCTATGCAGTCTTGGCAAAATGGCCGTATGATGTACATCGTGAAGAAGGGCAGCCAGCAGAATATGAACAGGCCCACGATAATAGCCAATGTCTTGGCCGCTTTGGTCTCCATGCGAAACCGTTTCACCTGCGCCTTGATATTTCTCTTGCCCATTTTCTTATTCGGTCTATTGCTTTGATGCTCACTCGTGCTCGACGTTCTTCTCAACATATCCGGCATATTTTTGCTCACTTGCAAATAACAGCTGTTGTCATGCTGATGCCTGTACAGTTGGGTCTCGTTGCAATCTCTGCCGTTCTGCGTGCCATAGTGCACAGCGAACAGCATATTGCTGCTGCTGCCCGAGGAAGCTCTATGTTCTCTGGCTCTTTCATGTTGGAGGCCGTGCGCCAATTCTGAGATATTATCATTCGATGGATACGACACCGATATTTTAATTTTATCATGATTATTGTGCAACCGGCGCGTTGAATATTTACTCATTCGCTCGGGCGAAGGTGTTCCCAAAGTGGTGGTGGTGCTTTGGGTGCTGCCATTGCTGTGCGTAGATTCATGTTGATTGGAGCCACGACCGCGATGGATTCTGAGAGTGAGTCGTTGTTCATCGAAACGTGAGCCAATGCCCTTGGAACCTGCAAATGACAGATAAATAGTTTTATAATAAATTCATTTTTTAAACAATTTTAATTATAATATATTGTCGCTCTATCGCTCTATATAATTAATCCCCCTTATCGTTTTTGGCGTTTCTTCGCTGTCACTTTTTGTCCCCAGAAAATGTATTACAAAATACAAAAGTTACTGGCAGAAAGCGCCAAAGACGGTTATAGACACATAATTCTTTCAAATTAATCCGAAAACCTAAAGTAGGAAACGCCGTCGTGAAAATTATTTTGAAAATATTAACGAATAAGAAGTTGATAAATACTTTATTAAAATTTAATTTTGAAGGCTTTTCCAAATTGCATAAAAATGCTGAACGATTAAATAAATTCGTTTTTACTGATAGATATTTTAGCAGAGCAAATTGAAATATTTGTTATTCGCATAATATTCAAAGAAATTTCTTTAAACCATTCTTATTCGAATATGTATTATTTAAAATAAAATGAAATGTAAGCATTTTTTATTCGAAAATGTTTTTTTTGTACAAAAAAGCTTTATTCGATTAATTGTTTATTCGATTATATATTATTCGATTATATTTTATGCGAATATATTGTATTTTTTATTTTTACAAATACTATTTATTCGATTTTGTACAATAAAATATTTATTCGATTAATATTTAATTCTAATAAATATTATTCGATTATATTTTATACAAATACATATATTATATTTTAATATATTTTATTATTTTTACAATTATTATTTATTCGATTTTGTACAAAAAAATATTTACTCGATTTTTTACAAAAAATATTTATTCCATTAACTTTTTTTCCAATACATTTCCATGGATTATATTATATTTTTTTATAGTTGATTATTTATATAAACAACATTAATAAGTTTTTGTACTAAAAATTATATTTTATTCGATTATATATTATGCGAATATATTATATTGTTATATACGAGTATTTCGTTCTAATGATATTTTTTCTAAGACTTTTTATTAAATTGTTTGTTATTGATATAAAATTAATGAAATCTGTGTATTTCTTATACGAAAAATTTTTACTGAACAAATATTTTATTCGCATATTTTATTCGACTATATTTTATTCGAATACACTATATTTGCATATGTATGTAAATGGTGTTATTTCTAAGCCTTTCATTCATTACACAGTACATTGCTTTTCATTGTTTTTGTTGTAATGTAACGGATAACATTTTTGCGAAACATTTTAACCCCTTAAATCCCTGATTTAATGGTGTTTTTTGCTCTTTTTTAAAAGAAGGACAAAAAAAGAGGAGTTAAAGGGTTAAGATATTCTACAAAAATGTTCTCCGTAACATTTTACATAAATTTGCTGAACACATTTTGTACCTAAAATGTAAGGATCACATGGATTCTTATGCCGATTAACAATAAAAATGTGCCAGAGCTGGGAAACTTTAATGCACCCTCAAATGAAATTCAGATGTAAACTTTCAAAACGCCGATACACGAGTCTTTTTTTTTTTGTTTCCTCTATCCAAATTTTTATTATTATTTATTATAGAAATAAAATTGATTAAATTCGTTAATTTTTAAGACAAAGAATTTTTAATCAATTAAGTTTTTATTCGAATATTTTTTTTATTCAAATAATTTACATTTGCCTTTAACCCATTTAAATTATAGTTTTTTTAAGCCCTTGCGGTCGATTATTTATTATAGAAACAAAATGAGTTAAACTCATTTATTTTTATTACGAATAATATTTAATCAATCAAGTTTTTTTTAATATATTTTATTCGAATACATTTCCTTTGTATTTATTTACCTGATATATTTTTACTCACTTTATTTTTATGAAAATTGTTTCTATTGCAATAACTATCATATGATATTTTGTTATAATTAATTATTATTTGGAGATATTTTATTCAACGAATTTTGTTTTCTGAAAAAAGTTTTATTGTAGGAAATTCAATGTGAATATCATACAGCGAATATAATTTTATTGAATTCGAAAAGACTCACTCGAAATTGATGCATTTCAAATCTGAATTAAATATTATTAATTTATCTAGTGAACAATTTAAAGGCCACTTGGAAGGTTAATATGAAATCTTTTGTAAAAAATCCCTTTTCGCAAAAGATACTGTTCGGAAAAAGAACTTTTCGCAATAGGAGCTTTTCGCTAAAAAGACTTAACACAAAATTTCGTATTCGCTATTATTTTTGGAAGCAGCACTTTTTGGGAAACATACTTTTGGGAAATATGTATCATTTTTGGAAATGGAACTTTTGTAAAAATGTCTGCCAAAACATTAAAGGTACTTTTTTTGGTAAAAGTACTTTCTTAACAAAAATTCTTTAAATATATTTTCCTTTTTTTCAGTATTTTCCAGCAATTTTTTGCAAAAGGTACTTTATTCGAAAAAGTACATTTTAAAAAAAAATTAAAAAAGTACTTTTAAACATATAAAAAGGAGTATTTCGAAAAAGGTCATGTAAAACAGTATTTTTTAAAAAGTACTTTTAAAAAGTACTTTTAAAAAGTACTTTTTAAAAGTACTTTTTGGAAAGATAATCTTTTAAAAAACTGCTTTTTGCAGAAAGTATTTTATTGTATATTTTTTATCAGATTAAAAACGTACAAGAAATATAAATTACTGTTTTTATAATTGTTTTTCCATGCTGTAGATTTGTGTAAAGATTTTTATTTTTCTAAAGAAATTGGAAGAGTGCAGGCTTCTTTCTGTGAAATAAATGTCAGCCGCATAGAAATATCATACTTAAAGCCACTTTTAAATTCCAAAGCATTGATTAAAACTGCTATTAAATTTTAATATATCGCAACTTTTAATGCGCATACAGTTGGCGAAGTATGTTCGACAGACACCCAAATTCTTGGCTAAAATTGCACGATAAAGTTATTTCTATTACTACTTACCATTTGAAACATAAGGCTTGATAAAGTTGTGTAACAAAAATAATAATAACAATAATAATAATAGCAACTATAAATAAGAAAAGAAATAAAATAAAGCCGTAAAACAAAACTCACAACTGCTGCAGACATAATTGTGTGCTAAGGACCACAACCCCCAAAAAAACGAACACGAAAATTGTGCTGAAGCTTAAGGGAGCATTTAAATAATCTCACTTGTTTTGGAGTTTATAAATGTATTTATCTACGATTACGTTGATGCTCAAATGTTACTTGCGACTTATTGCGACGCTGTTTAAATAAATCTATAAAACAAATAAAATATCGACAGATAAAATAATAAAAATAACATCGGCCATCTAAAGAAAAAATAAAATAAATAAAAAAGAAGATACCGAAAACATTTAATAGAAGTGAAGTTATTTCATTGGACTGTTGGGATGTACAACTAATACCATGTTCACACGATGGTTTTTTCATACCCTCCAAAAACAGTTGGAGGGTATATTCACTTCGTCATTCCTTGTGTAACGCAGTGTGAAATTTCCCTCTGGACACCATAATATATATATATATATATATATATATATATATATATATATATATATATATATATTCTTGATCAGAGATGAAATCTAAGACGATCTGAGCATGTCCGTCCGTCTGTCAGTGGAACTCACAATTCAGTCCAAACGAGAAGAGCCAGACCATTGAAACTTGCTTTAAATATATCTTGAAGGATAGCACAGGCCAAGTTTGTAAATGGGCTGAATTGGGCCAGCGGAAAACTAGGGTTGCCATTTCCAATTTTAGAAAAGGAGGACAACGACCTTAAAAAAGGAGGACATTTGACTCAAAAAAGAAAAAAACTCAATAAAATATACAAAATTACTTTTTATTTTAATTAATATTGAGCTTGAGGCTTATTTTTGTAAAATAATAACTATAAAACTATTTATTTTATAATTATATCAATATTTCAATATCCTCTGGATATCTTCTTCAGGATAACAATTTAAAAATTATTTATAATATTTCAACAATAACAAAAATTATACAAAATTACTTGTTTTTATTTAAAAAATTTATATTCATTTCAATACATGTCTATCACATTTTTTTAAATAGTTAATTTTATCAACGGGCTTAAGTTCGAATCTGCAAGACTGATAAAATTAACAATTTACATAAGAACGTTCGACTAATAAAAATCATACATTTTTTCAAATATTCATAAAGTGCTTGACAATTCATACAGTGATGCCAACGCAGTCTCTAACGCATCACGTATAGCCCTTTTTTGTTCAAAATAGTGATTTTTACTGGCTGTTTCACAATTTCGAACGAAAATTGATTCGTACGAAATCTGTGTTATTTGTAAATTATTTTGGGTGTTTTGTTTTTAAAAATTTAGTTTGGCTTCTTATGAGCGAAAATGTAGCAGTTTTGATATTGTGAAAATGTAAAAGCAGCAAAAAGTAGGACAACCCCGGACACTTGTTAAAAAAGGAGGAGGACGGACCCCGACGATACAAAAAAGAGGACGGTGTCCGGGGAAAAGAGGACGGATAGCAACCCTACCTAAGACGAACTAAATCAACATCTTAAAAAACAACATGTCTATTAAAGGGGGATTTTTTTTGTAATTTTGTTCAGCAAATTATCTATTTTCACGTCAAAGAAGTTCCAAGAGTTAGACTTAGAGCCATATAATACAAAAATATTAATTTTTGGACCCCGCCTCCTTTAGTGGGAGTTATTATATGCAAATACTGTGTAAAAACAAATTGTTTTACTTAAGCATACATTCCTTAAAAATAACATTTTCAAGCTTTTATAACGAAGCTGAGACGTAAACTGCCCAACCCCCTTCCTCAGCCTTTGCCAACCAAATGACCCTATAAAAAAAAAATTTACACTTACTTACCACAAAAATGTATTTTTAGTATTTTATGGTCCAAAAATAATTTGACCCCATAAAGTATATATTCCTGGTCAGTGGTGAAGTCTAAGGCAATCAGCAATGCCCATACGTACGCTGTGAAAAACACTATTATAGTCTAAAATATGTTTTCGATACTTACGAAGGCGGATTGATATTGAATCTACTTAGCAAAGCATGTCTATATCAAGTATATGCAAGAGCCCAGCTGACTAAAATTTTTTTTAGTTTTTACCTGAACGTATATCAAAATTTGTTTACTTTTGTAGCGAGCCATATTTGTTTATTCCGTTGAAAAAATATTTTGTAAAATTGTGAAAAACATTATTAATTCAACAAAAGTAGCAAAAAAGAATTGTTGTGGAAAAGATTTTTGTGAAAAAGTGTATTGTTTAAGAAAAGTAACAAAAAGAAATTGTTTTAAAAAAGTTCTATGCGAAAAGTATTTAAATTTTTGGAAATAATTGTGAACAAAATGTCTATATTATAAAAGAAAATTTCTGACATAAGATTAGAATTTTACACAAACAAAATGTACGGTGGTGTTTGTAATTTTATGTTGTTGTACTCTTGCGTCTACTTGAAATAGATCAGTGATGTCAGCGTCATACACAATTGTGGAAACAAAACTCACATGTACGCTTAGAGAGAGCGTAAAATATAATTGTTTACTAAGAAACACTCTCATTCAGCGGGAAGTATCGCAAGTCCTGTTTTGAGGCCTCTAAACAGAAATAATATATTTATATACATATATATACAATATATATGAGGTTTGAAATAAGTTGGAGCCAAAATTTCTTAAAGTAGCTTTTAAATGAATTCATAAGTAGAGCTTTTTGTAAAAATTGTTTCTTTTGTGTATAAACTAACTAAATGTTCAGCATAAAAACTAATCATACTTAGGAGCGAATTTAATCCTCCAGATAGGGAAAATATTATTGAGTTCTGGAAAAATTTAGACGGGGCGCTATATCCTTTATTAAAAAAAATTCTTTTAAATGTTTGTAGCTTTTCCCTTGCGAACATATATTTTCCGATTTAAAATACATTTGCTCAAAACAACACAATAAATTAAAATCCGCAAACCTAAAAAATGTTTTGTTGTTATGAAACTGCAATATAAATTTAGAAGATATTATTGGTAAATAAAAGGATACTCTTTGAAAAGGCCATTAATTAGGCCTCGCAACAACACATTTCTCCCGCTGGGAATTTAAGAGATAAGAGTGATCTCACCAACACAATCGCATTTGACATCACTGACATAGATATACTTTGCTACCTAGCGCTAGATGGCAGCACAAACACTAACCCCGGTATTCATAAAAAAATAAAACGTATTTGAAATCTGTTTTAAGAAAATTTTGTATGAAAAAATTTGATTAAAATACATTTCAAACTCATTTTAAATTTTATGAATACCGGGGATAAACTTCTTTTTTTAGAAATCCGTCAAACGTCAACCGTTAAAATTTCACTCAAATTCATCGATTAGTTTATTTGTTGTAGTCGTTTGAAGTAAGCAACTTTTGTGTTTCTTGAAAAATGGAAAAAAGTGAATTTCGTGCAGTGATTAAACACAATTATTTGAAAGGGAAAACGGCGAAAGAGACAAAAGAAAAGCTCGCTAAACATTATGGTGAGTCTGCTCCGTCAGATTACATGGTAAAATATTGAAATGCTGAATTTAAATGCGGCCGAACAAGAACTGCAACAATACCATAAACAGGAAGACCAAAAGAGTTGGTTACTGAAGAAAATATCAAGAAAATCCTCGAGTCAAGTTACGTGAGATTGTTGAAGTGGTAAACATTCATATGAACCGTGTGTTCAACATTTTGTATGAACATTTGCATATAAAAAAGTTATCGGCAAGATGGGTGCCCCGTTTGCGCAGTGTCGAACAAAAACGATTTCGACAGACCACTTCACAGCGGTGTTTGGACATGATAAAGCGTAATCATCCTGTTGATTTTTGGCGTCGGTTAATGACTGTTGATGATGGGTCCACCACTACACACCTGAAACCAAAAATCAATCGAATCAATGGGTGGAAGCTGGTGGAAGTGCTCCGAAGAAGGCGAAGGCAGTGAAATCGGCTGGCAAGGTTATGGCCACTGTATTTTGGGATGCACACGGAATATTGCTCATCGATTATCTTGAAAAAGGATCCACAATCACAGGAAAGTATTATCGTGCATTATTGGATCAATTGATTGATGCAATCAAGAAAAAACGACCACATTTCAAGATGAAACAAGTGGTCTTTCTTCAAGACAACGCACCGGTTCACACGGCATTAGATACGATGCTAAAATTTCGTGAAATACACTTCGAATTGGTTGATCATCCACTTTATAGTCCAGATTTAGCTCCTAGTGGCTTTTTTCTGTTTCCAAACTTGAAAAAATGGCTCGCAAGAAAACGATTCATCTCAAACGAAGAAGTGAGTACCGAAACTAACGCGTATTTTGAGGGGTTCCCAAAATCGTATTATTCAGATGGTATAATAAAGTTGAAATATCGTGTTGATAAATAAATGGTTTCTGAAACAAAAATGTTTTTTCCGACTTAGGTAGCTTCAATATCAATCCGCCCTCGTAACTACCCCGAAAATGTAGTTTATAAGTTTTTACGACGAAGCTGAGATGTGTACCCCAACGGTCCTTCCCGGACTGACCCTGTATAGAGTTTTAAAATAGGGCACAGAAATGTCTTAAAGGAACACTGACCCAGCAGATTAAACATGTTTGACTTATCTCAGTCCGTATTTGGCACGTTGATATAAAATATGTATACATAAGTTTTTATGCTGACGGAAAAGTGTCTCAGTCATGCTCCTTCCAGCACATTGGAAACGACCGTTTTAAAATAAACTTGATTCTTGTTCACTTAAGCCAAATACTATAAAAATGTAAATTTTAATAAGAATAAAAATATAGTTTTTCATTTACTAAATATTTGGAGGGTATTTAAGATTCGACCCATTCGAATATGACATTTTTACCTGTTTAAATTAATTCCGTTTCTTGTAACTCTGTTGACGGAAGAGGGGTGAATACATTATTGCATTTTACAAACATATTGATGATTTCTTTCTTAATCCCAGTTTATCCTGCTTTCTAAAGCTGGATTCACCCATTGTTTCCGAACAAAATTTTTGTCCGGGCAAAATTCTTTTATATGTAGTTTGACGTCTCTCTTTTTGAGAGAGAGAGAAAATATTTTTTACGAACAACTCTCAGCTTGAATTGGTTTAATAATTAAACTTTACCCACGCACCAATGCTGATCACAAGAATTCAACACAATATTTCATGACTCAGCGCGGGCTCGAACTCACGACCCTCCGCTTCATAGTCTCGTGTTCTACTACTTCAGCCAACAGCACCCACATAAAATGTCATAAAATAGCTCTAGATATCTGAGTCGAACGGTTGAAAATCTTTAGTTGAGACGGCGATAGTATATGTTTACCGCCGTCACTGATATATGATTCACAACTAAAAAACGGCTAAAAAATTAGTCATACCTATTTGTCTGTACATGAAATCACATTTTTATAATATAAATAAAATTAAAAGTGAACTAAATCGCAAAAAACTAAATATATATATGTGAAAATTTGTTCTCCTTTAACTTAAGCAGCTGGCAGCCACTGAACGTTTTTCCGCATGCCGCCGCAAAAAAAAATGTATTCAGCTCATATCAAGGCGGCAGCTGTTTTAGTTTATACATACAAATTCATTTAGATATTCCTGTGCACCAGAAGACAAATTTAATAATTTTAAATAGAAATGGAGTTTTTCTCATATTCAAACAATTTTATTACAATTGCCTTAATTTTTTATTGTTTTTGCTTTGATAACATCTAATTACAAATGTGTTGTTTTCATGTAGTAAGAATTTTAACGAACATTTTTATATTGCTATATTAAATTGAATTAAGATTCTATAGGCTAATTGTTCGAAATTTTTTAATTTAAATCTCAGAAAGACATGATAAATATTCCAAGGTTGTTTTCTTATCAGCTAATCGATGTTTGAAATAGCACACTAAATTATGACGGGTTGTTCATCCTAGTCATATTTTTAGTGCTATTATGTTATGACTTATGACTTTATGACTACAGTGTGAGTACCCCAAGTGTGTTTCTGAGCCAATTTACTTGCTAACCTCAAATCTGCAAACCCTTTATTCCTTCGGCCATATAAAATATTAAATATAATATTTCAGTTTTGCATGCCACGTTCGCTTGTCCGTTCGCTTCTGTTTTTCCATTTTTGTGTTTGGAAAATTGAGTCTTTTAATAATTCATATTCAGCGCAACATAATATCAATATTTATGGAAATATTAGCAATTTATTAAAGTTGTGCTTGTCTGAAATTTCAAATTACACTTAATCTGACCTTGACTTGAAGTCGGTGCCATGCAAAAAACATAAAATTTCTCAAATGTATACTTTTACATTATAAATTCTATCCAATTTTTCGAATTGTATTAAAAATCGATTGAAATTGCCTGGGAACATGACACAAAATGGTCCTTAAGTTGGTTGCCATTTTTATTGGAATGATTATTTAGGCACATAAAATTGTTCTTTCTGACACACAAACACATTCATACATTTAGCCTGCGTCCAATCATACTTTTGTGGCATATGTGTTTCTAATGTCTGTTTGATAATCAATTTTTTTCCATGTAGCAAAATTTTCGGTGTTATTAATAATCATCTGGGCCATAAGTAGACGATAATACTTTATGGATAACCGTTTGAGAAGATTATGTGAAAGTGTATTTCTGTAAATGTGTTGAGTCTGTGTCTGTATCAATAGTCACAGTGTGACACATAATTTTGCTTACAATTTAAGTTGCTTATGAATAAGATGTTTGTTTATTTGGCTTCACTTTAATGAAACATAAATGAACAATGAAATTATTTTGCTAAATATCGGTCACGTGATGAGTGGCCAATTTATTATATTCGTTACAGTGTTTGTTAAAGGAATTTGCTAGTTGTTGTTGCTCATGTGGCTTTGAAGGACACTTTATTATTCAGAGTTAATAACAGAGTTCCACTATTGTTGAGATTATTGGTTTATTATTTATTGTGCTTTTGTAATTTCATTTATTCTTTATTGTATACGAAGCAATCAATAACTAATAATTCCCACATATTGTGATCTATTGACAAAAATGTATAGACAAGAAGGAAACAAAAGCTATAATAATGAAACAAAAGAATATATATTTTTTATATATACGGACACATTTTTAAGACAGACAGACAGACAGACAGAACATATAACGGAGTCAACTGCCAAACCAGCTGTTGTATTTGACATTTTTATCTTTAATCATTAACGTACTTTGAGAAATCATTATGAATATATGGCAGTCAACTATTTCACGATTTTATGAAAATTAGCTGAAGCTCGTTCATTCGCTGGATCTCGACAAAAACCTTTGATCAAACCAAAGTAATTTAAATGGGTTTGGTAATATTTTGAATAAAAATTTTGTTAAACAAGGTTATAAGTATGAACTATTTTTATGAATTTGCCTTTTTTTGTATAGCAGCCCTTTTGGAATGTAAGACTATTTGGAATAAAAAACATGAATGCCAGTCATTAGTAGCAAGAATGATAAAATAAAGACTACGCCAACAAGCTGAAATAAAAATACTTTTCTGCGTATGATGGAACTCTGACGTCACTCAAGAATTGTTCTGATTGGCTAATAAAATTCAGCTGGAGAACTATTATGTTATTGTAAAAACAGGACAGTGGGGCAAATTGCGATTTTTTAAATTAAATTTGTTTGATAATAAACAATTTTAAAAAGTTATTATACCTTCCACTTTTTTTTATTTGAAATTGTTAATTTATAGTTATTTTATATAAATATTGAGCCCAAGTGCTAATTATTTTTCTTTTTTCCTCATTCAAAACAAATTTGTTTGCTTGCAATATATCAGCCATAACTTCCTTTGAGCTTCATCTCTTGGAAAACTATAAAATGACACAGCTTTTTGAAAACAAACAAAATTTTGATAAAAGTATTACATTTTAACAAAATTATTTCTCAGTTGTTTTTTTTGCTGTCACTTTGTTTGCAATTGCCCACTGCACATTTCATGCTTGCTCTTTTTGTTCTCTTTTCTCTTTAATTTAGGTTTTTTGTTTACAGTTTATGAGCTTTTTTAATAAGTTTTTTACACTATAAGTTATTTAATAATTATTTTAATATATTTATTTTTAAATGTAACACAATTTATTGTAATATATAAACAAAACTTGCACTTCCATAAATCCGATTTAATTTGCTTGTTGGAAATCTCACTGAGTAAATTGGAAATCTCTCTGAGTAAATTGTGTGAAGAGTTGCCAAATGTAGCATAAAATATTAATTTTGTACGAGAAAGTATTAGTTTTGCATATAATAAACATTTGGCAATCTCTTCGAGGGAACAAATACGTCATCAAACGGTAAATCATGCGCAAGGCGTAATCTTTATTTTATCATTCTTGATTAGTAGATCATTTTTGAAATGTTTAATAAAATTGTAATAAATATAAACATTTATCTAATATATAATTTTTTTTCTCTTACAGACACAAATTCATCTTCAAATGGGGGTAAGTAAGTTTTGTGCCGATAGTTTACGCATAAAATATAATACTAGATTGTAGGAAAAGCATTAAATATTTTAACAAAAAAAATAGCAAAATAGCAGCAAAATGTTGCTCACAAAAATTTTCTTTAAAAAATTGAACTGTCTGAGCTCCTAGTTTAAAATTTCTTTTTTACAAACAAAATGGCGGGATTCTTTCAGAATTCCTATTGAAGGATTGTAATAGCCCAACACACATATACAAAAAAATTTAACGGTTTATCTCTTCAGTATAAGCGCTGAAATTCGCCAAAAATATTCTAGTGTTACCTAAAATTAATAAAATTAAACTAAAATAAACAAAAATATAGTGTTTGAAGTGTTAATCGAATAGTCGGTAGTTTTTAAAAGATTAGCGCCACTTTGCTAATTGTAAGACAAAAGATCGACAAAATGCTTACAATCGGTAGATAAGACAGGCGTGGCTTTTTTTGAATTCATCAGTAGCATCTTCATTTTAAAAAATGTGTTTTTTAAGTCCGGAAATGCAACCTTGGTTTTTACGGACGGCTCGAAGATGGACAGTGGCACTGGTTCGGGGGTATTTTCCAAGGATCTCGGCTTTTCGGTATCGCTCAGGCTACCCTATGCCTCGACAGTTTTCCAGTCAGAGATTTATGCCATTACCAAAATTTTTCAGCTCTGGTACCGTATTTTAGATGTTGCTGATTTTGAATAGTAATCTATTAAGGATTATTTCCAATACATCAATCCAAGACCGTAGTCTGCAGCTTCTCTGGGGACTCTAAAAAAATTATTTCGTATACAGAGAGACGGATATCGCTTATTCGTCTTCCCTATTGGTAAGACCCACAATATATATTCTTTATGGGGTCGCATATTATTATTGTGAAAATTCTACACGGAATGGCAAACCTATACAAAGGGCCATATTCATAAAAAACATATTTTGGGTTTATAAAATGTTTATAAGACAGATTTTCATACACAATATGGTTCGTAGAGCCTTTATAAAGCAGAAATATATTTTATGAATAATGCTAGGAATACAACTGCGACGAACGACGAATTGCACACAATTGTGTTGTTGGTCGAAATTCGTCTTACTAAGCGAAAGTTGAAATAGATTTATATCTAATTGTTACGTCAGCGAACGACGAACAAAACAGTATCAGGTGACCAGGTTTCATATACTCGAACTGGTTTTTTTGGGAGTACTATATTATAGCATGTAGCACAAAATTTTTCAGTGAATACTAAAAATACATCTACCAATTCACAAAATCTATCTTTCGGACGAGGTTTTATTAATTTCGAACACTTCTTCTATATAGTATTTCTGCCTACTTCCTACTTTTTCATATGGTCACCCCATCAGCCGTTAAATGAAGACAATATTTTATTTACAGAAGAAACATTTTTCAGAAAATAATTACAAAAATAAATTTATTGATGTGTTAACATCTATACGCGCGCCTTTAGGGCAGTAAACTATCAGTTTCAATACATACGCAAGTGTAAGGTGTAAGATGCAAGAGTATGTGTTTGTTCGTTGCTTGGCAGTCGGTATTGAAAGTGATTATTGGGCGATTTTCATATAATTTTCAAACGCGATTTTCTCCGGAAATTCATAGCCGATTTTAATTGCCGATTAAAATGCTAGTGCGGGTTTCGACGAAGAGCTTAGGCCAAAAATTAAGGCGATCCGATATTGGCGAGCGGAGATTTAAGTGTTTTAATTCGGAGCATTAATTTGGAGTAACATTAAAAAAGTGTTTTATGTTGATCTTCGGTTTTGTCTTATGCATAGCAAAGAGAATAGTGACGTGGTTATACGTACATATATAAAAATGAGATAGCAAGACAGCAACGTATGTAGCTTATATACAAACATAACAATGTATGTATGTACATTTGTCTGTTGCTTTGCATTCTCTTTGTTTTTTGTGGGTTTAATATAAAATAAATAAACAAAAAGGTGTTAACACATCGCCCGTGAGTTCGAACACTCATTGATTTTTTTTATTGAATGTCTGAAAAATCTGGCATCAGAAAATTACAAAGACTACTAAAAAATTCGTTAATTTATTCGTCGCTATTGTGTTTCATACGACGAATTTATAGAGCGAATTTTTTACCTACGAATTTGTTTTTGTTTGAACGAAATTCGTCGTTCGTCCCAGTTGTGTTGCTACCATGAGGCTGTTGTGTCTTTAGCATTTTTGGTAAAGAGTGTAAAAATTTCATTCCAAAAATTTTCCTGTCTTGTATCATAATTTTGAGTTCTCATGCAGCTAAAGCAAAATGTTGCATATTTAAGCGATTTGCTGACTGTGTGCTGGCACACCGTCTTCATGGCGTATACGCAATATAAAGCAATACAAATCACTTATACGTGTGTTGTTTTCAATTATTGCGGTCTTTCATCTCTCCATTAAAAAAGAGCTTCTGAGGAAGTCAATCCTGATCCTGACGTTGTAATTCGGAAGTAGTGCACATTGTATCATTTTTAAGGATTTTGGCTGTCTTTGCAAGAAGTTCTCTCGTTTGATGGCTTTTCATTGAATCCGAAGTCATGTGTGCCTAATGTTTGTATATCATTTTTAATAACTGCAAGGGAGCTAATTTTTCATAATTTTTATGGGCTTAGGAAGGGTCACTTAATACAAAATAGATAATTATAGTAGTTTATAGGTATCTTTCTCTTCATGAATTATAATGTTCATGAATAAAAATATTATACTTTCAAAGACTACAAGCAACAACCTCCAATTTTGTACGAATAAAATCACTTCTTAATCAATTTTCTGGATTTTTTAGTAACATTAAAAAAATACAAAAATTTATCTTTTTATACCCTTCAAAAAAGAATTTGGAGGGTATATTCACTTCGTCATTCCGTTTGTAACGCATCGAAATATCCATCTCAGACCCCATAAAGTATATATATTCTTGATCAGTGATGAAATCTAAGACGAACTGAGCATGTCCGTCCGTCCGTTCGTCCATCCGTCTGTGGAAATCACGATTCAGTCCAAACGAAAAGAGCTAGACTCTTGAAATTTGGCATAAATATATTTTGAAGCTTAGAGCAGGTTAGGTTCAAAGATGGGCTAAATAGGGCAAGAGGGGGAAAAGTTCCCCTAAGAAGAACTAAACCAACCCAGAAAAAACAACATAATTTTTAAAGTTTTTTGGTTATTTTGTTAAGCAAATGATACATTTTTATGTCAAATACGGTCCAACGCCTTAAACTTGGAGCCATTAAATAAAATAAAAATATTTTTTGACCCCGCCCACTTTAGTGGGCGGTATTATATACAAAAATAGCATAAAAATTTAACAAATTGTTTTACTTAAGCCTACATTCCTTAATAATAACACTTTTAAGCTTTAATGACGAAGCTGAGACGAAACCTGGTACTACTCTGCCCTACCCCCTCCTTCCCCTTCGCCCCCTAAATGACCCTACCAAAAAAAAAAATTTTTAAATTTTGTATATAATCATCCTAAGCATTTATCTTTAGAGTTTTATGACTGCCTGTTGCTGCCCTACCCCCTCCTCCCCTTTTGCTCGCTAAATGACCCTATTAACAATAAATAACAATTTTTTTTAATTTTGTGCATAATCATCCCAAGCATTTATTTTTAAAATTTTATGTCTACCTGTTTCTGCCCTACCCCATCTCCCCCTTTGCCCTCTAAATGACCCTATCAAAAAAAAAGAAATTTTAATTTTGTATATAATTATCCCAAGCATTTAGTTTTAGAGTTTTATGACAAAGGTGAAATGTTTCCCCCACAGCCCTTGCCAGAGCGAAAGTAAATATATTCTTGATCAGTGATGAAGTCTAAGACGGTCTAGCAATGCCCATACGTTCGTCTGTGGAAAACATGATATTGTATATTTTTTGAACCCCGCCCCCTTTAGTGGGCGTTGACGTACGATACTATATAAAGGAACTCTGTCCCACCAAGTTAAACATATTAAATTCACTTACTAAATATTTGGAGGGTATTGAAGATTCGACCCGGTCGAATATAACGTTTTTACTTGTTGTATAAGTACAGTGTACAACAAAATCAAATTTTTTCCAAAATTACAAGGTCCGACCTAAAAATTTTGATAGAGGAGACAAAAAAAGAAGACACGTGTATCGGCGTTTTGAAAGTTTACATCTGAATTTCATTTGAGGGTGCATTAAAGTTTCCCAGCTCTGGCACATTTTTATTGTTAATCGGCATAAGAATCCATGTGATCCTTACGTTTTAGGTATAAAATGTGTTCAGCAAATTTGTGTAAAATGTTACGGAGAACATTTTTGTAGAATATGTTAACCCTCTAACTCCTCAAGGTATGGGTCTTTTTTGTCCTTTTCAAAAAGAGCAGATTTAACTAAAAATCACTTATATCTCTATTATTTTACCTTCGATAGCAAATTTGGATAGGAAGTATTCATTAATTACATTTTTTTAGCTCTAGGCAATTTCACTTCATTATCATACAATGTGCTGCATATTTCAGCGATAAGCGAATGAATGCTTTTGCCTTGATAGCGTTCTTCCATGGGTGCGCATGTCTGATGAAATTTTTCATAATGCTCGTCAGATTTTGTTCCATCAACATAATGACTAGGACTTCGACGTTGTAGCACAGGAACTGAGAGTTCGGAACTGGGATCATGGCTGATGGTACAGCTTTGTATACAAAACTCTTTCGCCTATATCTATTCAACTTTAATCTAGGACTAGCGTCATTATGTTCACCTGGATCTAACCACCGCATAGGAATACCAAACTGCATTAAATTTCGTTGTACTTCAGCGAGAATTCAAAAATAAGACTATAGTTTTTGAACAAAAAAATGAATTACCTTTGGACCACAAAATTAAGCAGTTATAACAAATGCGAGAGCAATGCTTCGGCGTCCACAGTTCATCCGGAAAAACTTCTAGCTCAAAATACCTTTTATAGATGTCTTCAAAACGTAACTTTATATTCCGGTATAGTATGTTTACCGCAGATATAGAGAAACAAATCAAATTTTTCCAAACAATTGGACATTTTTGCCAAAAAAAAAACCCCTCTTACACGTAAAGTTTAATTGGTTATTTTAATTCTTTGCTATTTTTCAAGTAAAACACTCAAATCACAAAACAAATTATGTACACAATATATGCACCGCAAATTGCCACGTTTTCAGTACAATAAGAAATATAGCACTTGATTTTTGTTTTGATTTTGTTTTTCATTGTTTTTGTTGTAATGTAACGGATAATATTTCTGCGAAACATTTTCACCCCTTAAATCCCTGATTTAATCGTGGTTTTTGCCCTTTTTTAAAAGAAGGACAAAAAAGATCCATACCTTGAGGAGTTAGAGGGTTAACATATTCTACAAAAATTTTTTCCGTAACATATTACAAAAATTTGCTGAACACATTTTGTACCTAGGATCACATGGATTCTTATGCCGATTTACAATAAGAGTGTGCCAGAGCTGGGAAACTTTAATGCACCCCTAAATGAAATTCAGATGTAAACTTTCAAAACGCCGATACACGTGTCTTTTCTTGTCTCCTCCATCAAAATTTTTAGGTTGGACCTTGTAATTTCTTTTGTGTTGTACTGTGTTATGTATGAATTTTTATTAGTCGAACTTTTCATGTAAATTGTTAATTTTTTCAACGGGCTCAAGTTCGAATCTGCAAGACTGCAAATCATTTTTTTATTTTATTAATAAATGGATTTGTTCAAATTCTGTTTATTTATATTAAAATTGGAATATTGGCCGCTACGCCAATGGTTAGTACGAAATTAACCAACCCTGACGTTAAAAAGATTTTTTAAATAGTTAATATTCCTAGTGACTAGCACTACTTGCAAAAAGTGGAAAAATTGAACAAAGAACCCTGATAAGATGGCGTAGCGGTCAATATTCCAATCTTAAGATAAATAAATAGAATTTGATCAAAAAATTATTTGCAGTCTTGCAGATTCGAACTTGAGCCCGTTGAAAAAATTAACAATTTACTTTTGTTGATTTTTTTTCATTTTTTATGATATTTTGAAAAACGAAAATTTTTGGAAAAAAAAATCGGTGCAAATTGCACGACATCTCCAAAACGACTGAGCGGATGAAGGAAATTAAAGTTACTCTCGAGTTTCGCTCTTTCTTATTAGCAAAATAGGACGAGCCATTTTTAGTTCCATTAATACTATTTGGGAAAACTCCATTTTTTCGAAAATACACGCTGATTCATATCTTGAAAGTAGATAAAAAGTTGTTGCCCAAAAAGGACTTTAAATTTTTCCACTAGGTCTTTAATAAAAGTCCAAGTTATAGATGAAATAATTGTCGGTTCTTTAATCGCTATTACTTACGCATACACACTCCATATTTTTGATTTCAGTTTGGATCTTGACTTATTTTTTTTTATTTTTTTTTGAAAAATATTCAGTATATTATTTATTATTTTTTACACAACACTTAAATTTTAATTAAAACTTAAAGCTTAATTCTAGAGTTGTTCTCATTCTGACAGAAGATTTGTTTGTAATATCTGATTTGGCTTTGAATGTTAAATGCTATGATTGTTTAGATCGGTACATAATGGTTGCTTAACTCAAGTAAAACTTAAAATAGTATACAAAAACAATATTTTCAATGTTGAGTTTTTTGTTTAATTTTTTCTTTTTTTTTTTTTTGTAATAATAAGTAAAAATTATTGCCATTAGTTTACAACTTCGTTACAACTTTACATTTCTTGTTTTTTTATTTATAAAAAAATTAACACACGCACACGCACAAGAATACGAAAATATAAAATCACCTGCTCTTATAATTTACATTAGAATTATTTCTAAAAAACTTGGCATGCTTTTAGGCATTTGCTAAATTATACTGGGGGGGTTTCTCTTAATGATTTTGTTGAAGTTCTAAAACTTTGTTTTTTTATTTTATTTTTTCCTTTATTATCAAGTTTATTATTGCATATATTTTTGTTTTGTTGTAAATTTTGTTGTACGTTATTTTTCAAAGACAATAAATATGCTACACTTTCCTACACCCCCTCTAATGTTGCTGAGCATGTTTTTTTGTTGTCTG
Organism: Linnaemya tessellans; assembly: GCA_951800035.1. Taxonomy (NCBI): domain Eukaryota; kingdom Metazoa; phylum Arthropoda; class Insecta; order Diptera; family Tachinidae; genus Linnaemya; species Linnaemya tessellans. The sequence continues at coordinate 112,079,287 of OX637532.1, read as the reverse complement.
CGAAACTTTGATTTCTTGCTTAACGACTTTGCAAACAAGATACTAAAAGTACTTTAACAAACCTTTGCAATGTATTTTAATGATATCTTCTTTGGAGTTCTATGTGTTTAGTTGTTTGCTTCCGGATATTGTTTGAAACCAACTCCCTAACCCACGTATGTCAAAAAATATCATGCTATCAAACAAATAAATTTAAAATAAAATCAAGAGTTCTAAATTTTTGTTTGTTTGTTACATCAGGGACAGGAAGCAAATAAAAATATGCAAATAAGAAAACAAGGGAAAAATACGCTTGGACTCATTTTTATTTTATTTTGTTTTATTTTTAGCAATTTACTGTATAGTCTTTTACTCTCAATATCCAAAACAGTTCGCCAATAAATATTTTAAATATTCAGTAACAAAAATGTTGCCTATTTTTCTGTAATTTAATGCACAAATTACTTAGTCCTGGCTAATTGTAAGTGGTTGGTGGTGCAAATAACGTCATAATTAAATAACAAGATTTCGAAAGTATTGAAAATTGTCTTATGGCTTTTCCTAAAAATGCTTAAGACTTTAAATGATAATCATAAGACAAGTTAGCAAGATATTGACAAGGTTAAAGCATTATAATGAAAGCGAAGTTTCTCTAAAAATTTAGCCAAATGTGTCAGTTATTTTTTAAATTTACTTTTAAAACCGCAAAAGGGTTATCCACTGCCTTAGACCTTAGGAAGTGAGTTTGCTATAAAAAAAATTTGGTCTGATCCTCAGCAATTAGCAATACTGCACAAATACTATAAAAATCCATTTTGGGATTTTTTAATAATATCCTAGGAATTCTGGGATTTTCAACAGAAAATTAATAATAAAATTAATAAAAGAATAATTGCAAAAAATATTTGCTCTGAATTATAAAAATTCTAAATATAAAAAATAATATTGAAAATCCCATTTTGGGGATTTCCATTAAGTGTTTGGGAATTGTGGGGTATTTGATTGAAATTATAAAATGGGTATTTGGTCTGATTCTCAGCAATTAGAAATACTGCACAAATACTACAAAAATCCATTTTGGTATTTTTTAATAATATTCTAGGAATTCTGGGATTTTCAACAGAACATCATAAAATGCGAAAATGTATTGATTAATAAAAGAATAATTGCAAAAAATATTTGCTCCGAATTATAAAAATTCTAAATATAAAAAATAATATTGAAAATCCCATTTTGGGGATTTCCCTTAAGTGTTTAGGAATTGTGGGGTATTTGAGCGAAATTATAAAATGGGTATTCCTCTTGCCATGCAGTACATTTATTCGAAAATATTGATTTTTAAAACTATAAATACGACATCTGTCTGTCTGGTAACTCCGTAACTTTTTGAATTTCCCTCGCAGTAACTTCAAATGCAACACTGCTGCCGTCAACCAAATGCTATTAATAAACTGTTATGGTATTTAAAGCAGACTACCGCGTGAATCTTAACAAAAATGGAAAAAGGAAATGTCGTGCGTTCAACATTTTTTTTTTTTTGTTTAAGAAAAGCCATCACTGAAACCAAGGAAAGTTCTGATAGATAGCAACTCTTCGTCCTCAATTTTAATGCGGAGTTCCGTTGTGGTCATAACTAGCATCGTATATGCCGGTCGCTTAAAACAGGTCATCACTTTAGAAATCATCGGTTAAATTCATTATACAATGGCTCAGCTGAGCGAGTACATCACATTTTACGTGAATATGAAAAACTTATGCTGGAGATGTGTGCCGCCATGACTCCCACTCGAGCTTAAGTGCAACCGTGTGGCCACTCCAAAAGAGTGTGAAATTGGACCATGAACTGCTCTTTTTCGTATTTAACATCCTGGGGTTATTTTCTTTTTCCAAGCATTAAGAAATGGCTGGGTGTTAAAAGATTTGGTTTTAATTAAAGGGTCATAATCGAAACGAACGCTTATTTTGAGGGCCTTTAGAAAACCCATTATTTGGAAGGAATAAAAAAAATTAGAAAAGAGCTGTACTAATTGTATTGATGTAAAAGGAGTTAATGTCAAGAAATAAAATATTTGTTTGCCAAAAAAATAAAATGAAATAAGTAAATAAATATTTCAATTCTCACGAAATTATCAAATTCGAAATTACAATGATTTTTCTAAAATTTTAATTGGGCTCAAAATATTTAAATACTTACGGAATTATCAAATGACCCTCGTATAATTCGAAATAATTTCTGAAATTGCAATTGAACTCGAAATATTTAAGTACTCACAGAATTATCAAACGACGAAATTAACATAATTTTTCTAAAATTGCAATTGGGGACTCAAGCTTTTTATTTGTTTTTTATTTTATTTTTCGAAATTTTTAAAAGAAATTTAATGACATGCCTTATGGACTTTGTCGCTCATTTGGATTCGCTGTGAATGGGTCTGCATTTAGAAAAATTTATTTGGAAGAGACAATAAACGGCAAAAATTAAATAGAAATTTGTGTGCTGTTTACTGTGGCCCAACGTTCATTTTCAATGGTAATTTTTCATAAAAGTTCTGAAATTGAATCGATTTCATCCGTTTTATTATTTAGAAATTCAATGGCATTTTATTGTCTAGAAACGTCTAACATTTTTTAATTTTTTTATTAAAAAGTTGCAACTAGGCAATTTTCAAAGTTATCACAGATTAATTTCTAGTGAATACATTCTTTTCAAATGACAAAATATGGCCATTTTCATTAAGAAGTGCAAAAAAGGTAACATTTTATACTAGAAAAGAAAACAATATAAGAGTCTTTTTTCACTTTTTAAGAATATATTTGATTATAGAAATCAACAAAAACTTACAACTTTTCTTATAATTGCCGTTTTTAATTAAAAAGTGCACAAAGTGTAGCATTTTTCTACAAAAAAAATAATATAATGCATTTTTCAGTTTTTAAGGAGATATTTTATTACAGAAAACAACCAAAACTTACAACTTTTCATTTGACTGGAATTTTTCATTAAAAAGTGCAAAAAGTGAGGAATTTTTCAAGACAAGAACACAATACAAGTGCATTTTTCACAATTTTAGGGTATACTTGACTGTAGAAATCCATCAAAATCTACAACTTTTCTGTTGAATTGACTACTCAAGTCCGCTGCTGGCAGTAGTTTTATCTCATGCATTCACTTCCTGTTCAGTCCTTTCGATAACTAAAATCTATTTAAAAGTATTTGAAAAGCTTTTTTGATTCAGTAAAATGCAGTTTGCAGAAAAAAACATACGCAACATTAGAAGGCTCTTCAGTAAATTGTTTTACCTTTACAAAAACCACCACGACGGCCACTTTTATTTGCCGAATTATTGCGCATCATACCGGCATTTGGCAATTCCTTTAACTCCAACGGCTTCACCTGCTCCAAGACTTTTTCATTTTTTGGCAGTGATCTTGTCCTCTTTTCCCCATCATTGTCAGTCTGCATTTCGGCTGCATCATCATGATCGTCCAGCATCATTAGTCAACTGAATTCGGGACCATCACCCTCATCGGAGCAACCGGAAATGGTTTTATGAAATGTGGCCGGTGCCATGAGGGCCCGTGCTGCAATCATCTGGAAGTTCTCGGAGGCACGGAAACCACTGCGCGTGCAAACACATCGGCACACAATACGCTTGAAGGCAATACGAAATTCATGTGAAAATAAGGCATAAATTAGAGGATTGATGGCGGAGTTGCAGTAGCCGAGCCAAAAGAGCACCGAGAAGACGGTTGGCTGTATACAGTGATCACAGAAGGCTCTTATTAAGTACATGGTGAAGAAGGGCAGCCAGCAGAATATGAAACCGCCCACAATAATGGCCAAAGTCTTGGCCGCTTTTGTTTCGACCTTAAAACGTTTCACCTGAAATTTAACTGATCGTTTGCTTCTCTGCTTCTTGTCATTCTTCTTCATCAAACTGTCCGCATGAGCTTCAATCATTTTGCTGGAGTGTGTAGCAGCACTGCTGTCCACGTTGTTGGAGGTGTCAACATTAAATGTGGTCTCTCCTATCTCGAAGAGACTGCTCTTAAAAGAGCTTCTGCGCCCATTGATCAAGGAGCCGGATGCTGTCTGTTGGCCACCGGAAATAGTTGTGCTGCTTACCACTGCTGCATAGGCTGGTGGCGTACTATTGATGGAAGTGGTGGAGTCCAGCATATTTTCCGAGGAGGGAAATGACACTTTAATGGAGACTTTTTCATGTTTTGTTCTAGGAACTTTCATTGAGGTGGCTCTCTTGGGAATCGTGCCCTGCTGTTGGCCCAACTGCGAGTGATGCTGCAGCGGATACATGTCCTCGTTATTACTATTCACGCTCAACGTAGAAGACATGGAATGTACGGACAGCGGCGTCCTTTGCGGTGTGGTACAGGGTCGGCCACGATGTATGCGGAGCACCAGTTGAGTCTCATCCACTCGATTTGTGCCCGACTCATGAGGACTGCCTGCAAATGGAAGTTTTTGTTTCGTTTTTGTTGGTTTCGATTTAATTTGTTACAAGCTTTTTTTTGTTTTTTGGTATTTGGGTTTTCTGACGAAAAATTCTTAAAGATGCATGAAGGAATTAAACAAGTATTAACAAGACATTAAGAAAGTTATTATTATTATTTTTTAATTCATACAAACAACTTAGTGATTTAGTTACAAGTTTGTTACAGGGACAATCATTCAAATTAATTTATTATAAACAAATGTTTTTAATTACACAATGCAGTAAAAATGTGTGTGTGTGTGTGTTGTTATGGAAAATATATTATTACAGATGAATATTAATTATCGTATTAATAACAATTCATACACAAAAGAAGGGGTTTTTGTAGGCAAACGGTATTGATTTATTAACATTTTGTGTGTGTGTGTGTTTGTGTGCGTGTGTCTAAGTGTAAATAGGGTATGCTGGAGTTGGATGTAACGTTTGAAGGATGTTAATTTAAAAACTAATAATTTCAAGTTTACTTAAATACAGTTTTATATTCACAAAATGGCTGCACTGACAGGCCAGTTGTCAGCACTGATTAAATTTGTGCAAAACACTTAAGTAACATTCTGTTTAACGACTAAAGAGAACCTCGTCACAATGACGAGTAGTTCAAATAGAACATTTTAACAAATCAGAAGAAAAATATATACAAATCAAAGCTTTAAAGGCCGTGTTTATTGTTTTCATTATAAAATCAGAGAGAGGGAGAGCGGGAGAGAGAGAGAGGGAGAGCGAAAGAGAAAGAGAAATAGAGAGCGAGAGAGAGAGATCGAGAGCGAGAGAGAAAGAGAAATAGAGAGCGAGAGAGAGAGAGAGAGAAAACTCCAGAGATAAAATATAAGCGAAACCGGTCTGTTAAAAACCAAATTTTACATGCCATAAAAAAGCGTTGTTGCAATTTCATACAAAACCCTTAGGAAAAAATACACCAAAGAAAATAAATAAATAACATTTTATATAAGAAAAATATTGTTTAACACTCAAGCATGTCAGAGAGTCCGATTGTGTTCGAAAATGGGACAGATTCCTTACACTGATTTCACAGAAAACTGAAATTGAAAAAAAATGTCTGAATGATATTTTTTATAACCTTCACCAAAAATGGTGAAGGAGAATCTATATGTTTGTCATTCTGTGTGCAATTTGCACAATACTAATATGCGATCCCGTAAAGAGCATATATTATCGATCCTTATGAATAAGGAAGTCGTATAAGAAATATGCAGCTGTTTGTACCTGACATCAGTGGTCCGAAGCCTCCAGAAACGCTACAGACTTTGGCATGGGATTCGGTGTATTGGAAATAGTCCCTAATAGACTGCTATTGAACTTCCGAAATAACGTTCCAGAGCTGGAAAATTTTAAGTTATTTTTGGCATATAAAACAATTTTATTTTTGTTTTTGTTAATTAACCCTTATGTGATTGACAAAAAAAAAATTACTTGTTTTGTGCGACAAGGTACCCGGGTACCTTCATACAAATCTTATGAAAAATAAACGGTTTTGCTACATAATTTGAAATGTAAATTTTAAATATACACAATATATGCCTGAAAAGTATAGGATAAAAATATTTTGGGCTTGTGATGCTTCCAACTCCTTCCCCTTACATGGTCAATTGTGTACTGGTAAGCCAACAGAAAGTGAGCGCTAGACAAATGTGGAAGACAGGACTATATTAGATCTTGTGCTCTTACGTGCCAAAAAAAAAACTGTAATAATGTTATCAACCATGCATTTTACCCCGTCAGTCGAAAGCACTTTGAGTGCTAGGTCCGAAATTATAAAGTATTACAATAAAACGAAAGGGGCTTCCGATAATATGGACAAGTTATTGCACGAATATACTTGCAAGCGTAGAAAAAGTCGGTGGCCGCTATCCTTATTTTTTAATGCTATAGATGTAGCAGCATTGGCTTCATATATTATTTATATGGAACACAATACACACTTCACTTCTACTGACCGTGGTCGACAATTTTTAAAAGATCTCAATGTGCAATTGTTTATTGTAACCCATTTTTTCCTATAGGAAAAATTAAGTGGGTATTAAAAATCAAACGCACGATTCCAGCTTTGGACAATTGATTTTATTTTTATTTTTTGGTATGTGGAAGTATCCGACAGAAAAAAATTTTTTATTTTTCTTTATAACGGACGATTTTTTAGTAATTTTTTTTCTGGCAACACTGTTTTTGGGAGATCAGCTGTTTTCGTGGAACATGTTCAGTTTGGTTTGTAATTTAGCCATGAATCGACTTGCAACCCAACGTTTGAAGATTATTGAATTTTGTTATCAAAATTCATGATCGTTTAATAAAGAACACCGTGTTCATTTCTGGTTGAACGGATACGTGAACAAAGAAAAATGCCACACTTAGTGCGAAGAGCAGCTATATTTCATTCAAACTTCCATTTCGTGTGAATTGCAACCTATTCGGAACGGTAGATTTCGAGAGATATCGAAAAAACTGAAAATATTTCTTTTCTTAAAGTGTTTTTTTTTAGAATAAATTTTTAACGGATTTTCCGATCGACTGCAGTTGTAAAATTAAAGTAAAACCATGTTTAGCGTTGAAAATTTGCGGAAAGTTGCAGGGATGGCTGGCCTTTAAGGTCAACAGTTTTCCATATATTTTTTTGGAATATTAAAATAATTAAATAACAGCATTTTTTCTTTGGCAATTAAAACATATTCGATATTTGGGAAAGAAAAGAATAAGTATTGAAAATAAAAAAGATAAAAAAGAAGATTTCAGGATTGCAATGAAGTGAAGGGTGTATAAGATTCGACACAGCCGCATATATTACTTTTACTTGCTATTTCTATTTTTATTTGAATTAACGATTTTGCACTTTTACTGTGTGTTTTTGCATATAAAATTAAGTTTTAGCAATAATTCTTTAAGTTTAATGTCTTTTTATATAACAAATTTTAAAATATAAATTTAAATTTATTAATTTTATTAAGATAAGAATTCCTTTATTGTGCTCAAGTTTAAATCTGCCACCGGCCAACTATTTTTTTTTAATTTTTAATAAATTCAAATTATTTTTAGTAAGATTGGAATATTTGAATATATCATCAAACTAGCAGAACTGATCAGTACTGATTTCGAGGCCGCTACTCCATCTTATCAGCATTCTTTCTTCAATTTTTTCCGCTTTCTAAGGTGATACTAATCATTAACCCTCTTATTCATAAACATTATGAGAGGCTTATAAGAGTGTAATAGAGCAAATTTCATATGAAATTTTATTTTATTACCCTGTTATTAGACTCTCATAATTTTTATGAATAGGGAGGTAAGAATATCGAATGTCTTTAACGAAATAGAATATGAGAACTTCATTTTTAAGTTAAATCACTTTTGATTAACACGGAATTCCCAACCCTGACGATTATTATTCCGAATATTCCATTCTTGTTTGATGGTTTAAAATGTTCTAATATTCCACTCTTAATAAAAATAACTTAAATTTAAAAAAAATCATAAAAAACTTATTTGAAAATTGCCGATTTGAACTTGAGTCCAATAAAGCAATTCTTACCTTAATAATAAAATTTTAAAATATCTAAATTTTTTGCAATACTTTGGATAGACAAAATATTAAAATAAATAATAAAGTTTAAAAAAGCTACAAAAAAGATTTTTTTTCTTCTCATCGTTCTTCATCTATCCTCTCAATATGCCTTCCTTTCTAGTTGGGGTCATCACCTGATTGTCGGTCCCAAAAATATGTACTAATACGCAGACGAAAACTGTTATCTTATTTAGGAAAACAGACAGTTGATCTGCCTTGATCTAAGAGGCCTGCATCAAACCGCAATGAAAAATTTATCTGAGTTTTGAGATTGCAGCTGAAATACATGCATTCTTATGAGCCCTTGCCTTATTCCGTACTTCTACGTTAACACAGTGTACGAAAGTAGGCCAAAGTATTAATTTTTAGCGTACATGGAGTAGTTTAACAGAGAGCGGCATGTTTTTTGCTTTAAGTATTTTTTTTGTGTTCTGTGTTTGCAAATACAATTTAATATACGAGGCTTAAATAAAATAAACAAAATTGAGTTAAATAAATAAAATTAAGAAGAAGCAACTGATTTAATTTCTGCCAATAAAATTCTCATGTCCTTACGTTAAAAAAGGCGACGTATAACGTTCAGCGAATTCTTTGTACCTTGTATTTGAGGAAATTCTGTATTAATAGATTAATCATGCGATTAAAAATGTAATCGAATAATATAAGGTTATTCGGTTAATCGAATAATTTTGAATTATGTCTGGTTTAGTAGTTTAAAAATAAAACCAAAAATTACATAACAATTTACCAAAAAGTATTTCATGTAATAAAAGAGGATATCTTCCTAAATAAAAACAAGTAAAAACGTTATATTCGACCGGGTTGAATCTTAAATACCCTCCAAATATTTAGTAAGTAGATTTTAAATGCTTATCTTGCTGGGAAAGAGTTGCTTTATATAATATCGTACGTCAACGCCCACTAAAGGGGGCGTGGTTCAAAAATAGACAATATCATGTTTTTCACAGACGATCGTATGGGCATTGCCAGACCGTCTTAGACTTTATCACTGATCAAGAATACATATATTTAATTTATGGGGTCCAATTTTCTTTTGAGGGTATTAAAACTGTATTTTTAGCGGCGCCGCTCTGGCAAGGGCTGTGGGGGAGACATTTCACCTTTGTCATAAAACTCTAAAAATAAATGTTTGGGATAATTATATACAAATTTAAAGAAAAACATTTTTGTTTTATAGGGTCATTTAGGGGGCAATGGGGTAGGAGTGGGTAGGGCCGAGTAGTACCAGATTACGTCTCAGCTGCATCATTGAAGCTTAAAAATTTTATTTTTAAGGAATGTAGGCTTAAGTAAAACAATTTGTTAAATTTTTACACAATTTTTGCATATAATAACGCCCACTAAAGGAGGCGGGCTCCAAAAATTAATTTTTTGTTTGTTTTCTTGCTCCAAGTTTATGGACCTTCTTTGACAAAAAATTGTGTTGTTTTTAGAGGTTGGCTTAGGTCTTCTGAGGGGAACTTTTTTCCCTGTAGACCGATTTAGCCTATTTACGAACTTGACCTGTGCTATCCTTCAAGATATATTTATAACTAATTTCTCTTTTCGTTTGGACTGAATGGTAATTTCCACAGACGGACAAACGGACATGCTCAGATCGTCTTAGATTTCATCACTGATCAAGAATATATACACTTTATACGGTCTCAGATGGATATTTCGCTGCGTTACAAACGGAATGACAAAGTGAATATACGCTCCAATTATTTTTTGGAGGGTATAAAAATAGCATTTAAGCTTAAGCTAATCTTCTAAAATAATATTTCTAAACGAATATACAGTTTAACTGCCGTATTCATAAAAAATATTTTAGGTTTATTAAGCGCTTATTTGACGTATTTCTATGGGAAATTTGTCAAATAAACCTGTAATAAACCTAAAACATTTTTTATGAATACGGCGGTAAATGTTTATGTTTGAAACAATGTTGCCATATTTTTTTTACAAAGTCTGACAGTTCCGAAAAAAAATCTATTTTTTCTAAAATAAAATCTGCAACTTCAAAACCAAATCAAATAAAATGTAATATGAAACCATATTTGTATATGTTTAATTCAATTTATTGAAAAAACAAACATTTTATTTTTATATTTGATGTAAAAAATAACACGGTGTTGCTTTTAAAAGGCAGTACAAATTATAACATTGTTGTATTAGAATATATGTCCGCGAATAACAAGGCGAATTCAATATCAGGTGGCCTCATTAGCCAATTTGCCGTCAAAAATCATTAAGTTTTTTCTCTCTTTTGCAGGCAGCTGATTTTGACAGCATGTTTTTATTTTTGTATTGTTGTAGGGAAAGGGCCACCTGGTATTGAATTCGCCTTGGTTAATAATATTGTAATTGAATGCTTCTTTGGTTTATTCGAATAAAATTTAATAAAATGCACTAATTAAAAAAAACAGCTTTTTTGTAAAAACCTGGAAGATTGTTTTGCACTTAGAAAAACTGCGGAAAACACATAAATCTGCACATTTGGTGACGCTGGTTTGAAACCATTTCTTTCGTTTGTTTTGATAAAACATGATTTAGAAAAAATTAATTCGTTTATTGTTTAGTTTGGAGACAAGGAAAGTAAAGCGTTGCAAATCATATCCAATTTCTTTGTACTTTTTGTTGTCTTTTCTAAAAATTTGTAGTCTTGCATTATTACGCTATTCGGTTTTCTAAAAATTTTAATACTTCTAATAATCTTGCTTAGATTTGATAGAAGGTAATTTTTATTCGTGTCAAAAATCCCATCTTCTTCAAAATCAAGGCGAATTCATAACAGATGAGTACAGGGCAAATTGAAATACCTTATTGTTCCCAAATTTCATATGATATGCACATATCGGCACAAACAAATCGATTAATCCAAATAAATTATTCGAATAATTCGTTAATAAAAAAATAATAATTTGAAACTATTTAAACACTTAATCGCCTGAAATTAATCGATTAAGCGCTTAATCGAACAATGTCTTGTTTAGGTTTGATAGAAGGTTGCATTCATTCATGTCAAAAATCTCATCTTCAAAATCAAGGCGAATTTATAACAGATGAGTTATCATATTTCATATGATGTGCACGCAACGGCACAAACAAATTTTTTTTCGATTAATCGATTAATCGACATAAATTATTCGAATAATTCGTTAATCGAAAATAAATAATTTAAAACTAGTTAAAAACTTAATCGCCCAAAATTAATTGATTAAGCGATTAATCGAAAAACGATTAATCGTTTGCTTACCCTAGTTTGCAGCATAAGAGACACATTTTTTTGCATCAAAACCTAAATTGGAGTTTTTAATTTGTTAACAATGATTTGGGGATTAAGTTTGAGTTTTTGGCCAAGAGCCTCCTACTTTCTTACAGCAAAGACTTCATAACTACTCTTATTACAAATCGCAAGTAAATCTTGCGTGGCAAAGTAAATGTTACTTTGTGTAAACTATTGTAATATGTGTATTTTCTTTACACCATTTTATTTGCTTACACAATATCTGCACCTCAGCTTAATCTGTTCAGCGGAGGCTGCAGCGAAACTATTTCAACTCTTTAACATTTAAGCTTTCGCTTAAATTTCCAACAAAAGAAAAAAGAAATGATTTAGTCTACTAAATTCATAAATACGATTTTATAAACTCAAATTTTGTAAATGTCTAAATATTTGCAACTACCAACTAATAATACAACTTAGCACAGAGAAACACAAAAATTGAGCAAAAAGTACAACATACAGATTGTTAAGGAGAAAAATATTTAAATGCAAAAACTGTTTTCCATAAAACAAACAACACACAAATATATTTGGGTCAAAACAAAGTAAAACATTTCTTTTGTTAAATAAATAAATCTACAACAATAATAATATTTAAAAAATATCCATTCAATTAAAACGAGACAATAGAGAAAAACTTAATTGAATTGTACGTGTAGTTTGTGTGGGTGGGTGTGTGTTTGTCCGATTTTTATTTTATTTTTTAATATTATTATTTTCTGTTTTTGCTGGAAACTGTTGTTTATACAGAGCATTCCGGCAGAAATGCTCGAGTAAACAAATTTAATTTGCTTGATTTTATTCATATTTTTTTATTAGATTCATATTTATGACTTTATTGATCACACTGCCAGCAGGGTAAGGGGATGTAAAGGAACGCCTAACTTATCTTGAGGTCATATAATTACTTATTAACCAAGACTTTATCGTGGTTTTAGATACAAACAAAATGACTAAATGTTAGCAAAATGGGCAGTTCAGGATATACAATTACATCTTCAGTAGCGGCCACCAAAATCCTCGATTTGCTTTAAAGTGAGAATTTGTGCTGTTCCGCTAACAAACATTTCTTTTCGAAGTATCGAATTGGTGATACAAGTTTTGGAGTAACTAATTTTGTGCTTTTTATACCATCCAAAAAGGAATGAGAGGGTATATTCACTTTGTCATTCCGTGTGTAATCCAGCAAAATATCCCTCTAAGACCCCATAAAGTATATATATTCTTGATCAGTGATGAAATCTAAGTCGATCTGTAAAGATAAACTCGAAACGAAAAGACACAGACCCTTAAAATTTGGTACGAATAAAGTTTGACGGATAGCAAACATCAAATTCGTAAATGGGCTCCATCCGCCTTGAGGTAAAAAAGTCCCCCTAAGAAGATCTAAACCAACCTCTAAAAAACAATATAATTAATTTATTTTTTTTGTAATTTTGTTAAGCAAATTATATATTTTTATGTTTAAAAGGTTCAAAACCTTGAACTTGAAGCCAGCAAATCGGAAAAATTCAATTTTGGATCCCGGCCCCCTTCAGTGGGCGTTACAGTAAGACATTATATGCAGAAATTATGTAAATATTAAACAAATTGTATTCCCTAAAATCTTAAAAATTTAATATTTAAGATTTTATAATGAATCTGGGACATTCTCTGATATTGGTCTGCTCTAAACCCCAACTTGACTCTAATCAAGAAAAACAATTTCTTTTTTCTACACTTAATTGTCCCAAAGATGTACTTTTTAAGTTTTTACGACAAAGGTAAAATGAAATGAAATCGGCTGACAAGGTTATGGCCACTGTATTTTGGGATGCACGCGGAACATTGTTCATCGATTATCTTGAAAAAGGATCCACAATCACAAGAAAGTATTATCGCGCATTATTGGATCAATTAATTGATGCAATCAAGAAAAAACGACCACGTTTAAAGAAGAAAAAAGTGCTCTTTCTTCAAGACAACGCACCGGTTCACACGGCATTAGATACGATGCCAAAATTACGTGAAATACACTTCGAATTGGTTGATCATCCACCTTATAGTCCAAATTTAGCTCCTAGTGACTTTTTCCTGTTTCCAAAGTTGAAAAAATGGCTCGCAGGATTACCGAAACTAACGTGTATTTTGAGGGGTTCCCAAAATCGTATTATTCAGATGGTGTAAAAAAGTTGAAACTACACTAAGTGTATTTAGTTAAAAGGAGACTACGAGTATGTTGAGAAATAAATGGTTCTTGAAAAAAATCTTTTTTTTTTCTACTTAGGTAGCTTCAATTTCAGTCCGCCCTCGTATATTCTTGATCAATGATGAAACCTAAGACGATCTGGCCATGCCCGTCCGTCTGTGGAAATCACGATTCAGTCGATTAAAGTTTTTTTTTGTAATTTTGTTAAGCAAATGATATATTTTTATGTCAAAGAAGGTCCAACGCGTTAAACTTGGAACCATAAAATCAAAAATAATTTTTGGACCCCGCCCCATTTAGTGGGCGTTATTATATGCAAAAACAGTGTAAAAACAAGTTGTATTACTTAAGCCTACATCCCTTAAAAATAACACTTTTAAGCTCTTATGACGCAGCTGAGACGTAACTTGATGCTCCTCTGCCTACGCCCTCCTCCCCTTTGCCCCTCAAATGACCTATAAAAAGTTTTTATTTTTACCCTTAATTACCCCTCAAATTTATTTTTAGCGTCTTATGGCAAAGGTGAAATGTCTCCCCCACACCCCTTGCCAGAGCGACCCCGCCAAAATACAGCTTTAATACCCTCCAAAAAGAATTGGGCCTCCTAAAGTAAATTCATATATTCTTGATCAGTGATGAAGTCTAAGACAATACAGAAATGCCCATACGTCCGTCTGTCATATAGTCAATTTTTGGTCTCCGCCCCTTTTGTGGGCGTTGAAGTTACATATTATGTGAAAAAGTAGTGTAAATATTTAACAAATTGTATTCCTTAAGCCTAAAATCCTTAAAAATTAAATTTATAAGTTTATACGACGCAGGTAATATGTTCTCTGACCTTCGCTTGCCCTAAACCCTTTATTCCACCCCCGCCACTTTGCCCTCGAAATGACCTATCAAAAACAAAACATTTTTTTCCATGAAAATTTAGTTTTTAAGTTTTTACAATTTGGGTGAGATTTCTCCCCCACGGCCACAAGGTCACTACGGTAAAGAGTTTTAAAATTGGGCTCAGAAATGTGTTAAAGGAACACTGACCCAGCAGATCAAACATTTTTGACTTATCTCAGTCGCTTTTTGGCACGTTGATATAAAATATGAATACGTAAGTTTTAGGACTGACGGAAAGGTGTCTCAGTCATGCTCCTCCCAACACATTGGAAACGACGGTATTAAAATAAACTTGTTTCTTGTTCACTTAAGCCAAATACCATAGAAATGCTAATTTTAGTAAGAATACAAATAGAGTTTTTATTTACTAAATACTTAGAGGATATTTAAGACTCGACCCGCTCGAATATAACATTCTTACTTGTTAATTTTAAAACTGGAACACTGTGCAGTGTGACCGTACTTTATGAGTATCAGTGCATTGAAAACGTTCATCTTTTTCCTTAGGCGCTAATGGAAACTTGCAAAAACAAATTTTGAATTTTTCTATCCTTCTGCTGAAATGTTGACTACATACAACATTTCCACAACAAATTTAGAAGTAAAGGTTTTTAGATTTGGCTTAATTGCGTTTCGTATGAACGTATGAAAAAAAGAGCGATAACATATTCTTTTAGAGTAAAAAAATAATTGACGCAAATTCAAACTTTCTAACCTGATTAAAATTGAATTAATTTTCTTTCACTCTGCTGCCAAAAGGCTCTATTAATTTCGTATTCAGCAAAGAATCTTTTATTCTTAAATTTGTCACATGCTTCTTGCCTTTAAAGCTCTTTGTAATTTATTCAATTTGCTATTCAATTTTCTCTGCTTTGAACTGCTGCTAGTGTGTTTGTGCTTTAAATTGATGCCAGTTGTAGTTGCGTTGTATTCTGTGTGGCTGTTTCCGTTTCCATTTCTGTGTCCTTATCAATGCATGCAATCACTTTTGTGCATGCGTGTGTGCACTCGTACATGGCTGTGACTGACTGACGGACGGCTGACTCTACACATGGCTCCCACTTTTGATTTATATTTGTATTTCTTTGTTTAATTTTCTTTTATTAATGCCCCTGTTGACATGTGCAATTAGTATCATGGTTTTCTATTCTATTTTTCTTTTATTCTCTCATTTTAACTTGTTGATTTAATTTTTTGTCTTCTTTTTTCTTCTTTTCGTGTGCATGAGGGAGGACATTTGCTTTCAAGTTCAAGATTAATTAAACAGTGAATGTCATGTGTTAACAATTGTGTTAATCTTGTAATCTATAGGCCCTATTCAATGACGCCTACTTAAATGTAGGGATGTTATGCTGCGATGCGTATTATTTTCAAATTAATTTTGTTCGTGTAAAGATTTCAAGATATTATTTTTGTTTTAGTTGTCAAAAGAACAGTTTATAGGCGGAGTCTTAAGAAATTTATATTGAATATTGAGCTAAAAATAAGCTCAAGGAATGCATTTTTAATGAAGTTAATTGAAACCATTTTTTCATACGAAATATTATTTTAACAAGTAAAAACATTAAACTCGACCAGCTCGAATCTTACATACCCTCCAATTATTTTACATACCCTCCAATTATTTAGTGAAAAAAACTCTATTTTTATTGTTATTTTTATCTTTTAATAGGAAAATTCATGCCAATATCAACAATTCCACCAGCTGGTAAGATTAAAGCGTGTTTTTTTTAGAGTGTAACTGCTTTGAGTTGGCATCACTGCTTTATTGTAGCCCCTATTTAGCAGCTGATAGTTTGTTTAGTTTGCTTCGAAATTATGAATCGACTTACACTAGAGCTACAAATTGTTGAAAATTTGTAATCAAAATAATTGTTCTATTCGTCAAACTCATCGTGCGCTTCTTGCATTTTATGGCGTACATATTCGTCCTTCAGAGCGGCTCATTTGAAGAACAATAGATCGTTTTCGGACCACATTTACTCTCGCTGATAATGTGCATCCCTTGAGACGCCGAACATTGCGCCCTGAGAGGCTGTAGCCGCTGTACAGCAAAACAGTGAAGATGATCCTAATCAATCAATTCGTCGCCGTTCTCAGCAACTGGGGTTGTGTCCTTCCTTTTAATAGAAGAATTTTATAGTTGTTGTTTTTATAGTTGTTGGCGGTCACATCGCAGAAATCATATTTAAATTTTAATTTCATAAATAAATAAAATTTATTTGTTGGTGGCTATGCATTTCATTGGTGCTTTACCAAATCATCAGTAGACTTTAACCACAGTTTTCAAAAGTTAAAAACCTATTATCTTATGCACATACTTCTGAAAACCATCTGAGAATTCACAATTTGTAAATAACAAACTATTTTCAAAAATCACAACAGAATAAGCATAGTAGGCCTTGAAACTCATACAAAAAAGTTGCTTTTCAATAAAGCCCGTTTCATTGGTATTAAAAATATGTTTCTTTGTTTTGTTATGATTTAAACTTGTGTCACTCATCCTTTATAAGGATAGTTGGTGGTTTTCTTGGGAAATTATTCACTCCATTATATTCCATTACAAAAGTACATGAAAAGCAATAAATTGAAAATTTTTAACCTGCTGGGTCAGAGTTCCTTTGAGATATTTCTGTGCCCAATTATGAAACTACAGTGTACTCGCGAAAACGTGAATACTCGAATACATGAACATTTTTATTTTTACATTGACTACTCTAAAACGTGAACAAAGTTTTCTTCGTTTTATTTTTTAATTTACGTTTAATTTTGGGAATCCCATAACATTTTTATGTTGATTGTTTTTAATGGAGAAAAATCTTTATAAATGGTTTGTGAACATGAGATATAAGAAACTGCCAGTGGGCGGGCTAATGCTTAAAGCGAAAACCAAACAACTTCATGACCAAATTATTTAAAACAATCGAGGATTTAATGCAAGCGACGGATAGCTACAAAATTTCAAAAAAGGTATGGTGTTCGACTACAGAGAAAAACTTTCCGCTCAGCCGCATCTGGTAGATCCGTTTAAAATAAAATTAAGATAAAAAATGAATGCACTCGGCTTACGTGAAGATCAGTTGTATAACGCTGATGAATCCGGTCTATATTGGAAGCAATTGCCGAACAAAAAGTTTGTTTCATCATTGGAGAAAACTACACCTGGCGCTAAAATGGAGAAACAGTGACTAACTTTCATTGGAAAGGCAAAATATCCCAGATGCTTTAAAAATTATGTATGCACTGTTAACTATAAAAGGTCCGAGTCTGCTTGGATGACGTCTTCATTATTCAAGGATTTTTGTTATAAAATTTTTACAATCGAAAACGTGAACAAATTTGAAAACATGAATAGCCTTGGTAAAAATTAGTTCACGTTTTCGCGAGTTCACTGTATTTTGACTGGTCACTCCGGGAAGGGTCGTAAAAACTTAAAAAGAATTTTGGGGTAATTATGTGTAGAAAGAAATTTTTGTGAAAAGGCCATTTAGAGTGCAAAGGTGAGTGGAGGGGTAGAACATTTTACCTTTGCCGTAAAAGGTTAA
The DNA here is from genome assembly GCA_951800035.1 of Linnaemya tessellans. Taxonomy (NCBI): domain Eukaryota; kingdom Metazoa; phylum Arthropoda; class Insecta; order Diptera; family Tachinidae; genus Linnaemya; species Linnaemya tessellans. The sequence continues at coordinate 112,061,307 of OX637532.1, read as the reverse complement.
AAATCTAATTTTTAAGAAATGTAGACTTAATGAACACAATTTCTTAAATATTTATATCATTTTTGCTTACATTTTACTGCAACGCCCACTAAAGGGGCGGGATCCATAAATTATTTTTATTTATTTTTTGGCTCCAAGTTCAACGCTTTTCATCTTCTTTGACATAAAAATATATCATTTGCTTAACGAAATTACAAAAAAAAACTCAAAAATATTTTGTTTCTTAGAGGTTGCTTTAGTTCTTCTAAGGGGAACTTTTTTCCCTTTGGATCCATCCAGCCCATTTATCATTTAGAATTTATCTTTAGCAATTTTCTAGGGTTTGGCTTTTTTTGTTTGCACTGAATCGTGATTCCTAGAGACGGACGGGGGGACAAGTCTAGATCGTCTTAGATTTCATCATTGATCAAGAATATACGAGGGCGGATTGAAATTGAAGCTACCTAAGTAGAAAAAAAAAATAGTTTTTTTTTAAAAACCATTTATTTCTCAACATACTCCTAGTCTCCTTTTAGCTCAATACACTTAGTAAGACGATATTCCAACTTTTTTATACCATCTGAATAATACGATTTTGGGAACCCCTCAAAATACGCTTTAAGGCGGATTCAGCCATTTTTTCCGAACAAAATTTTTGTCCGGACAAAATTTATTTTACTGAGAGTTTCCTGCAATACGATTCACTCATTTCGATAAATTTGTCCGGAAAATCAAAGTTGCCATTCATATAAAAAATGAGTTTTGCAAAATGGTAGTACTGCAGCGATTTTTTATATTTTGCTTTGTTTTCTTGATATTTTAGATATTTGGATATTACATATTTTAAATTATTTTTCAAGAATTTGTGATAATAATAATGGACGAGAAAAGTAAATTGCTTTACCTTATGGCCATTGAATTGCATAAAGTATTGTTATTAGCAAAAAACATATAAAAAAAGAAACAAATAGATAATATTAGTTCTCAAAATTAATTTTTTTAGCCTCACACACAATTTAATATATCAAACACAAAATGACACCTCCAGTTTATGTGAAAAAGTTTAACGTATTGGCAACTCAGTTCAATTTTGTCCGGACAAAATATAAAATTAAACCCATTCAAGCTGAAAGTTGTTCGTACAAAATATTTTCTCTCTCTCAAGAAGAAAGACGTCAAACTACATATAAAAAAAAATTTGTCCACACAAAAATTTTGTTCGGACAACATGGGTGAATCCGCCGTTAGTTTCGGTAATCACTTCTTCGTTTGAGATGAATCTTTTTCCTGCGACCCATTTTTTCAAGTTTGGAAACAGGAAAAAGTCACTAGGAGCTAAATCTGAACTATAAGGTGGATGATCAACCAATTCGAAGTGTATATCACGTAATTTAAGCATCGTATCTAATGCCGTGTGAGCCGGTGCGTTGTCTTGAAGAAAGACCATTTTTTTCTTCTTTAAAGGTGGTCATTTTTTCTTGATTGCATCAAGTAATTGATCCAATAATGCACGATAATACTTTCCTGTGATTGTGGATCCTTTTTCGAGATAATCGATAATAGTTTTTGTTCGACACTGAGCAAACGCGGCACCCATCTTGCGATAGCTTTTTCATATGCAAATGTTGATGCAAAATATTGAACACACGTTCATATGATACTCGCATGTTTACCACTTCAACAATCTCCCGTAACTTGACTCGGCGATCATTCATAACGATATCGAGGACTTTCTTGATATTTTCTTCAGTAACCACCTCTATTGGCCTTCCTGTTGATGGTATTGTTCCAGTGCTTGTTCGGCCGCATTTAAATGCAGCAATCCAATATTTTACCATGTAATCTGACTGAACAGACTCTTTTGTCTCTTTCGTCGTTTTCGTTTTCAAATAATTGTGTTTAATCACTGCACGAAATTCACTTTTTTCCATTTTTCAAGAAACACAAAAGTTGTTTACTTCAAACGACTACAACAAATAAACTAATCAATGAATTTAGGTGAAATTTTAACAGCTGACGTTTGACAGATCGCAATTTCTAAGAAAAAAAGATTTAGTGTTTGTGCTGCCATCTAGCGCTAGGTAGCGTCAATATAAATCCGCCCTGTTATGTTAAAACCACAATGAGCAATGTGAACGCAAAATCAGCTGGTTATGATTTTAGCACTAAAATTAGGTTTTAGCTTTCAGTGTGAATCACTATTACATTTTTGCAAGACCATTTGCACTGAACACTGAATAACCCCAATCCAGCTGGTAAAAAAATGTATATTATAAAAATATTAAATTTTTCTTTGAACATTAAACAAAATATAATTTTATTTCAGCATGTTTTTATTTATTTATTAATTATTATTGTTATTTTTTTTTTGGGACATTGCCAATAATTGCAAATTACATACATGATCTGTTGTACAACATTCAATATATTTTACACGAAAATTCCTGGAAGGCACTTGTTTCAAAGTTGTTGGCTTTATAATTTTCTCCCTTTTCCTTCTCAGAATTTATTAATTATTTCCCATCCAGATGAAAAGTTAAGGGTCAGTTCTGTTCAAGACAATTGGCTTAATATTGCCCGTAAGGCGTTTCTTTCAAAATCATTTAACTTATCATATTCTTATATTTCTTTTCTTGAAAGCGTATTAATTATTTGGTATCTAGTGGATGTGAAGGCCGGATCAGTTTCCAGTAGCGCACTTTTATCAGTTACTTTTTATATAAAATTTTATTTTATTTTTGTTTTTGTTCATCCTTGAATTGAAGAACATCTACTTTTGTTTAATTTTGTTGGTCTGTTCGTTTTTAAGGTGTTTATATAATCATACCTCAGTGTACTTGAGCGTATAAACTTACATAAATACATGTGTATGTTTGTTTGTGTGTGTGCGTGCTTCGTTGTAAATCTATCTAACCAAAATTCTTCTATTATCTCCTCTGACCTTGTCTGTGTTTTCTTAAGCCTTTTGTTCCGTACAAGTTTTTGGCTTTAGCCGCTTATAGTTATTTGAACAAGTAGTTCTGTTGGATGTCTGCAAACTGGACAATTTGCACACTTTTTTAACAATTTTAGGAAAATTGAAAAATTAGCTTTTGAAAATAAAATTAAGCTTTCAGGTCTTTCGTTTCGATTTTACTAGGATAGTTTGTTATAAAGAGAATCTAAATTTAAAAAAAAAATATAATTAATAAATAAATAATGATGAAGACAGTGGAAACTTGCGAATGCAGGGGGGTTATTCTGAATTGCGATGCGAAAGGAAGTGCTTTCGCATTTCAATGTTAATAGCATACAAATGCGTTCAGTTTTTCATTCGCATCGCAATTCAGAATAAGCCTCCAGGAAATTCTAAAATGAAACCGATTTTACTATGGCTGACTTTCATACAGCGTCAACGAAATTTCAATGTCATTTTATTTAAAAGCAAAAAATGTTTTTTTTTGTTATTTCGAACTATTTCATTTCTAGACAAAATTCGAACTTGGCAACATTTGTTTCTCCTTGGTTTTTTGGTTTCGATATTTGAGGGAGTAGTGTCTGTGGATATTCGACTTGAACCCCCTCAAATTGTAAGTGGCGGGGAAGACATCTGCAGGTAGTTTGTTCTACATACGGACCGTTCGGCCAAAAAACGAATTTTCTCTGTAATGCGTAGTGCGATTCGTTGGAATATCGACCACAAACGCATGCGCTCTTGATGAAAAACGCGTTGAGCGTAAGAAAGAATGGGTTTCAGGAACATGTTCCCTAAGTTCACCAGAGCACCTGCCATTATAGTAACGATAGAAAAACGATACGCACCCCACATTTCGACGATGCTCAAGTGAGTCAATAGAGTTGGCTACCCTACTGTCTCCGATGAGTTTCATCGCGCTCACCTGCACGCGGTCGACTAACTTCAAAATAGACTTTGAAGCACCGGCCCAAACATGAGAGTTGTATTCCATCTTCGGTCGGATGTAAGTGGTGTAAATATTAAGAAGATCAGAAGGGGTGAAGTATCTCTTGCAGCGTCTTAAGAAGCCACGGCACTTGAATGCTTCTTTTGCGACCTGAAAGACATGTTCCGTCCATCTGACATCACACTGCACTTTCATGCCCAGAACATCAAGAGCCCCTGACTCCATAATACTTATACCACCCATAGAAACAGATGAAGCAGCATGGTCATACGTACGTCGATGCGTAAGTATACAACACTGGGTCTTACGGGCATTAAAATCGACCCTGTTCGCTTGACCCCATTCGGAAATATTCGCGAGGTCACTATCCAGAACGTCATTCATAAACTGCCTCCTCATCTCGATTTCAGACGTTGGCGGCCTGCAGTTAAATGAATAAGAATGCGAAAGGCTGGAAGGACAGGAAGTTTGGGAAAGTAGATCGTTAAGAAAAATTAGAAATAGAGTAGGAGAAAGAACGGAGACCTGCGGTACCCCCGGGTTGACTCTGACCTCATCGGATTAGATCCCATCTAAAGGGTGTTTTTTTATGAAGTTTTTTTTTATACGAATCACTCTGTTGTCTGACAGCTGTTTTGACAGTTAAAAGTGACGTCTCTGCTCAGTATTGCTTGGCAAATCATCATGAACAGGTTAACTCCAGAACAACGCTTCCAAATCGTGGAAATTTATTTTCAAAAACAGTGTTCAATTAAAAATGTTTATCCGCTTTTTTACCGAAAAAATTCTCTTCAGTGATGAGGCGCATTTTTGGTTGAATGTATGTGTCAACAAGCAAAATTGCCGTATTTGGAGCAAAAATAATCCACACGCCGTTCAAGAGTTACCAATGCATCCCGATAAATGGACTGTTTGGTGCGGTCTATGGGCTGGTGGAATCATCGCTACTTATTTGTTTAAAAATGAGGAAGGACGACGCGTTACCGTGAATGGAAATCGATACAGAATCATGATCAATGAATTTTTGGTGCCAAAACTTCAAGATTGTCATACTGCGGGCGAAACAATGGACTTATTGAAAGAACATTTCAACGACAACATTATTTCCAGAAATGGACCGGTGAATTGGCCTCCGCATTCGTGTGATTTGACGCCACTCGATTATTTTTTGTGGGGATACCTGAAATCATTGGTTTACGTGGATAAACCAGCAACGATTGACGCTTTGGAAACCAGTTTTCAACGTGTCATTGCTGAAATACGCCCTCAAATGCTTGAAAAGGTGGTCGAAAATTGGACCTCCAGAATGACCTTTGTGCAAAATAGTCGTGGTGGCCATATGCCCGAAATTATATTTAAATGTTAAATGACAAGAAATTATCTACCAAATAAATTTTTTTTTTTGGCCATTTCATAATTTGGCATGTGTTTTATTTAAATTTCAAATCAGCAAGCTCTTAGAAAAACACCTTTTATAACAACTCGTATAGAGCGATCCCTGAGAAAGCTCGATATAAACCGATAGAAGGTATCTCCGACACCAAATGCAATAAGTTTGGACAGGAGTGCTCCATGCCACACTCTATCGAACGCCTTAGAAATATTTAGAGCCACCACTTTACTTTCGCCAAAACGGTGTATGGAACTACACCAGTTTTCCGAAAGAAGGGCCAATAGGTCACCCCTAGAACGGCCTCTGCGGAAACCATACTGGCGGTCGTTTAGTAAACTGTTGGACTCCAGATATTTCACAAGATGGAAGTTAAGCATAGTTTCCATCACCTTCCATATAGCAGAACATATTGCAATCGGGCGGTAATTTTCAGGGTTATTGCTCCTGATTGTGTTTTTTTTAGAATAAAAAGTGACAAAATGTTCTTTATTTTCCCGAAAAGAAATCGCCATTAAAGAAAGTCTGACTCATCAAGTTCAACATTTTAAATTTATTTACTAAATTTAAGAATCGAATCTGTCGAATATAATTGTTGTTTTTTTTCGTTGAACTTCAGAACTACAGGGTTCCAGCCACTGCCATGTTTAATTGTCTGTGAAAATCTCTAGGGGATTTTTTTAGAGTTCTTCTTGTTAAAATGGCTGTATGAGTCGCTTGTGCAAGTAAACACTTGACAATTCCCATTGTTTGACTGTTGCTGTTGTTGTTGTTGTTTTTTTTTAGTGTCTGCAGGCAGTTTTTTCGTGTTGTAACTTTCGTGCTGTCATGCTAAATTTTCACCTGCGTTGGCATGAACTGAGAAAAGGGTTAGAAATAGATATTTGTTGCCATGTGCTCGGCGCTGAATTTAATATTGTGGAATGCACAGAAATAATTGCTTAAAGGTGAGGTTTGCACAAGAAATTTAATTCAAGTCGTTTAAACAACTAAAAGCTGTTGTCTAATTGTATTGTTTTCATTTATTTATTTATGTTTTAAGGTTCGCAGCGAACTCTGAAAAAGGGTAACTAACTGTATCTAATTGTAATTTGTTGAACTGAATTTTGTACAAATTGCTTAGATTGAAAAAGATAAATAAACAAGCAGCAGGTTAGTGTTGAGTTTAAGGAAAATTGACTTGAACTTTTTTAATTGCTTATTCATGTATCCAAATTTGCCAGTGACTAATTAGAAAATTAAACTGTCAGCACTTAGGTGTCAAACCCAATTCAAAAACGTGTACTCACAATGGATTTTGGGGTAGAAAACAAATGAAAATAGATTTATTTTTAGCCAAATAACCCGCGTCATGCAACTCAAATTACCCCGTTTGAATTGCTATAGATGCTACATTTATGTGGGCATTGATGGTGCGTTAAGGCGAATAATAGCCAAATCAAATACTTGTTAAGCCAAAAAATAATATTATAAATTTTAGTTTGAGTGTCCATGAAAGCAACAACGCATGGTTAAAGTGACTGTGGCCTACATAAGAGCTACATGTTGCTAAGGAGAGTATCACTTGGCAGCACTCGAATTGTTAAAGGGTTATCCATTATGAACAAATAAAATTAAAGCTGTGACTTTTATAATAATATTTTTTTTTTAAACCATCTTTTTGATCTTTCCGATTTTAAATAATACTTTATATTTTTCTAAAATATAAAATATGTTTAAATGCCAAAGAAAATTTCCGAATAAAATATGTTTAAATAAGAACTGTTATTACATACAACTAAGCCACCTAATAAGTGGTGACAAACACAATACACATGAGCACTGATGATGAAAGTGTTGCGGCTTTCGAAAACAGATGTTCTGCTCTGCTGCGTAAGTTGAATAACTAAAAACTCAGACACTAAAGTCTCAGACTTCATCACTGATCAAGAATGTATGTACTTTATGGGGTCCAATTCTCTTTGGAGGGTATTAAAACTGTATTTTGCTGGAGTCGCTCTGGCAAGGGCTGTGGGGAGACATTTCACCTTTGCCATAAAACTATAAAAATAAATGTTCGGAATAATTAAATGTAAAATTTATTTAATTTTTTTTGATAGGGTCATTTAGGGGGCAAAGAGGGAGGAGGCGGTAGGGCAGAGTAGTACCAGTTTAGGTCTCAGCTTCGTTATTAAAGCTTAGACATTTTATTTTTAAGGAATGTAGGCTTAAGTAAAACTATTTGTTAAATTTTTACACTATTTTTGCATATAATAACGTCCACTAAAGGAGGCGGGGTCCAAAAATTTTTTTTTACTCTATGGCTCCAACTTTAACGCGTTGGACCTTCTTTGACATAAAAATATATCAGTTGCTTAACAAAATTACAAAAAAACTTTAAAAATTATGTTCTTTTTTTGGAGGTTGGTTTAGTTTTTCTTAGGTGAACTTTTTTCTCCCTTGCCCGATTTAGCCCATTTTCGAACTTAAACTGCGTTATCCTTCAAGATATATTTATACTTAATGTCAAGAGTGTGGCTCTTTTAGTTTGGGCTGAATCGTGATTTCCACAGACGGACGGACGGACGGACATGCTCAGATCGTCTTGGATTTCATCACTTTTTTGGAGTGTATAAAGAAGTTTAAATTTTCCAACTCTGGAACCGTCCTTTTTGTTTTACTGGATTTTTAATACCAATTTTATTTTTCTTAAACCTGATGATATTCCATGTTCATCAGTCTAAAGCCGAAGTCTCTAGCTCTTCTAGGGGTTTCGGAATATTGATTTTACAGAACGGAAGGGCATTCCTTCTTCGACCTCCGTATTCCTAAGATTCGTATATTAACCTATATACATATGCCCTTTCACTTTTTTGTCAAAAGTATAAAAATGTGTTGTTCCATTAAATACAATGAATTAAAACTTGACTTTTTTATCACGCACTCTCTTCGCCAACTTAAGATGATTCAATAATATTGAAAAAATATTGAGCCAATATTTTTTCTATTTCCAAACTTGCAAGAATGGAATTCTTTTAAAAAATTCGTTAACAATGAAAAAGTGAAGATTCGCGTTATTGTTTCTTTTAAAGGGCTAGACAATTTTCACTCTAAACGGGATAGCAAAGCTGTTGAGCAACGCTGGGAAAAGTGTACCGAACTAAAAATTCATTATGCTGAGATACAACGAAATTTTTTTGTTTAGGTCGGCTAACTTGTAATGGGGCACTTAATTATTGACTGGCAACATCAGTTTTTAATTATCTAACTTACACAGCAGCGAAGAGCAGCTGTTTTCGAAGGCCGCTACACTTCCATAATGAGTAGTCATGCATGTGTATTTTATTTGTCACCACTTATTAGGCGGCTTAATGGAATGTGATAACAGTTCTTATTTATAGGGAAATGTATTAGGAAATTGCATACGAGAATTGTTTCCCATCGATGATAACACACTTTTATTTTATACTCGTGTTGCCATTTGATTATTTTCTTCATATCCCATTTTTCCGAAATCTTAATAGGTCAGTTATTGCAGAAGCTGTAAAGATGACGAGGAGGACGAAACTTCCCTCTATTTTCTATTTCAGTGCCCTGCGCTAATCATCATAAGGGTATCGGCTCTAGTTTCTAATTTCATACCAGACTTTATTTTAAGTGAAATCCACTAATCTAGGGGATCAGAGAACTCAAGTGCATCGTGTTGGAAATTATATAGTCCTATTTTCTTTTAAATAATGTCAAAATTGTTAAGTTAATATCAATTTCCTGTAGTATCTATAGATAAAATCACGAACTTATAAAATTTATATTATAAGTATAAGATGTTAATAAAGTTGAATTTATGAAATGAAAAATGAAATGGGAATCAGAGAACTCATGAGCAGCGCCTTGGAAATTGTATAGACCTTTGAACATAACCTACCTTACAGTGGATGAAAAAAGTGTTCGTACACTGCGACTCTCAAGACTATTTCTAAGTTAATAAAATACTTTTGATGTTTTATAAAATTCTATCAAAAGTCAATAGGACTTTTCAACAAAAAATTCCTCCAAATCTTATAAAACAGGGCAAGTCTAGGTAAAATAAGTGCATTTAATTTGTTTTTATGAAGATGATATTCCAGATGATGTTTATTTCAAATAATGATAATTATGCACCAGCCAAACCAAACAAAAAAAAATGCAACCAAAAATGGGCACAATGCACTTTCTTAACCGAGCAAGAATTTAGATAATACAATTCTATAGCCTGTAAACGTTATTCAAGTCGATTCAAGGTTCAATTGTAGACCAAACTGAACATGTTTAACAGTACATGCTACTGAACAAAAACAGTGTTGTCAAAAAGAAAGTAACTACAGAACCACCCGTGTTGAATCTTTTTGCGCAGTTAAAAGTCTATCGCTAAATTGGTGCTTTTGTGCGGATATATATTTTAGGTGAAGGCAAATCTAAAGTTAATCTGTTTACTTACCTTTTTGTTGGGAAAAAAATAATTATTTATATACACAGATTTAAGGTCTAATTTATAAAAAATATTTTATGTTTATAAACTGCTTATGTGACAAATCATGCACAGAAATCTTGTCAATTAAGAAGATTGGAAGCGTAAAATATTTTTTCTAAACTAGGCCTTTAACTTTTAAAACACTTCAAACATTTTACTATGAAATTGCCTCAATTAAATGTCATGAGGTGGAAATATTTATATATATTTTTTTAATTAAGGCTGTTCTCAATATTCTTTTTTTTTGTGTATATTTTGTTGCTGTTCCATAATGAGTAGAATGTTTCATCTACACATGTAATCTGACATATTGTTTTTTCGCTTTTCTAAATCTTTAGATTTTTGTGTGTTGACATCGTTCTTTTATTTACAAAACAAACATGTTTCTACATGTTTCGACTTGCTTGTTGGAATGTCATTATGCATGTGAATAGAAGGGGGTGGGGGGTGGATAACGTTTTGTTACAATATTCAGAAGCTATTTTTACAAATGAGACTAATTACAACAAGTAGGCAGAGTGTTGGGTACATTTTACCTTTTTGAAGGATTAATGGGAAAGCATGTGTTAATACATGTGTATGTTTGTGTGTGTATATGATTGTATGTATGTATGTGTGTATGTATGTGTATATGTATGTATGTATGTATGTATGTATTTAGCTGTTAATTTGTTTGTGTTGGTTTAGCATTTAAATACACGTAGTAAAATTAATTTCTGCATAATAAAACCATGTAGAGAGTTTATATTTCAATGAATATTTGTAATAGTACTTCAGAGTCTTGCCTTAAGCATTTTGAACGGCGTTAAAGGTTAACGAAAAAATGCGAAACCGACTAAGGCTCACACAAACATCCGACATAAATTCCAAATAGGACTGTAACAAACGTGTCATGATTCACCAGCCAACCAAACTTCACACGTTATGTTCTAGCTTCGTTTATGAGGTCGAGAACTATTTTTAGCTGCACGAGAACAATCGATATGGATTACTATTTTAAATTGAATTAAGATTCTATAGGCTAATTGTTCGAAATTTTGTTTTAATTTAAGTCTCAGAAAGACATGATAAATATTCCAAGGCACAAAGGCAAGTCAACATCAGTTTTTGTTATTCAACTTACACAGCAGAGCAGAACAGCTGTTTTCGAAAGACGCAACCCTTTCATCATCAGTGCTCATGTGTATTGTGTTTGTCACCACTTATTAGGTGGCTTAGTTGAATGTGATAACTGTTCCTATTTACACAAATTTTATTGTGAAAAAGAATACGAGAACTGTATCAAGCTGATGTTAACATGTTATTGTTATAATACCCGTGTTACCGTTTGATTATTTTTCATGGATTACTATTGTTTGACAGTTAAGAACATCGCTTGCAATCTATGGAAACATATAAATCGGGTCGCGATGCCAATAGATCCTTCTGTCTATTTTACGATAATCATAACCGATCTAAGTTTTTGTTCCAATTTATCGACATCCTTCAAAAAAGAGCTTAACACAACAATTCCATTTGTCTTCGTAATTAATAAATATTTCTTTTGTTTTGCAAATAATTTTTAAGTTCAGAAATACAAATTTTAAATGTTTCACATGTATTTTCTGTTTTTCCAAAAAATGTTTCATACTTTTTTTTATCAATAATAATAAAAATTTTGGGTGTGGTATCTGATTTCATATGTAGGAGGGTGAGATGTTATATTAATGGAGATTTTTTTTGTCTTTAAATTATTAATAAATAACATTATAAAGTTAAGGAGAACAAAACTACAATCTAAAGGACGAAAAATGGTTTGATAAAAAAAAGGATCTGTTCTACTAACAAAACTACAACTTTCTTACTTTAATACAAAGAAAATATTTATATATTTATATCAATGTGTGTGTGTGTGAGAGAGAGAATGTCAAGTTTGAATAATGAAAGAAATTTGCTTTAAATAAAAGGAAAGTGCACAGTGGATAGAGTAAGAAGGAAAAGTTTAATTCAAAGAGAATAAAGTTTTTACAATTAATTAAATATATTTTGCAATTGAAAAAAAATTATTATTATTATTTTTTATAAAGAGAAATAACAGTTAAACAATTAATGGCAACGACTGTATCAATATTGCCTTATTCTCTGGGAAAGGAATTGCTGTGGCAATACTATTCTGTTAGCCCGCTAGATGTGGGTTCCAGGCGTAACACCTGGATGTTCTCAGCAGATAATCAAAAATCTTTGTGGATTCTGTTGTTCTTTAAAAGTTAAAATTGAACAAAACAGTTTTTCTGGTATTCAGCAGCTTCTCTAAACAGCAAAAAGGTTTCGGTTTTTCATTTTACTACGCCCTACTTTTACGGTAAAATATCTTTTAACGCTTTGGGTATTCTCAGCAAAGTTGGGACAGCAATTTGGCCTAGGAGTACGCCCCAATAAAATGGATCTGTTATTACTTACTGCAAACATCAAAGTACAGAAGGTTAAACTTTCGCGAATGAAAAGACGGGGACTGTCCCCATCGCACAGCTTAAAGTATGTTGGAATCGTCCAGGACAAGCAACAAAATCACCAATACGGATTTTTAAATTCTACGGTTACCTCCTGCTTTTTGCGAAGGCAAAAAGTGCTTAAATAAAAGAGTACGGCAAATTTTTGTTTACTTGGACCCGACACTCAGGATATGAGCCCTACTAATAAATTTAAGGACGGGATAGCTGCTACTTATATTAGAATGCATTGTCGCCAAAACAATGAAAAGAAGCGATAATCTTTCAAAAACAGTTAAAGAAAAATGCAAAAGATATAGATTTTGTTTCAGTCCTTTTATTATTTACGTTGCCTCCGAATTTTTCCACAGTAGCGGCGAAGGTAGCTGCTGCCATGCACCCTTCGACACATGAACTTGTCAATTGCCCTCCGTAATGTTTAGTGGCCAGTGGAATGGCTTCTCTATTGAAATGTATCGAACAGAACTAACACAACTATGCACTGATAAAGATCAGATAAATTCTTACATTTCGTAATCCAAGTAATAATTCAGGTTCAGGCACTTGCCTTCTAGACTTGTACCGAACTCTTTCATTAGCTCGTTTTTGACAAGAACCTATGATCAAACCCATTTAAATTACATTGGTTTGATTAAAGGTTCTTGTCAAAAACGAGCTAATGAAAGAGTTCGGTACAAGTCGATTGCCTTCTACTATTCCGCGGATTATACCGAGGTACGCGCTCTTCCATACAAAACATGAAGTTGCGTTTGCATATGTACTACTGGTGCTCTGACTGCTGTACTACTCTTAATTCCGATTGACCTTCATGGCCTCAAGTAGTGCCGCAAGATTTTTCTTTTTAGCTCGGACCAACAGTCAGGGGATGAGCCCTACATATGCAGTGCATTGCGCCGGAACTGGAAAGGAGGAAAGACTATTGAGAGGACAAACGAAGAAAAATGAGGCTCTATATACTTTTTTGATTAGTGACATCTGAAAGGTGAAAATTACGGACTTTAGGTTGCGTCACTTAGGAATCCTGGGGCTTAGAGGTTCCTCATCTGGATCTGAAAAAAGTGTTTAAAGTCTTAATTCTCTTCTGGAAGCAATATAAGGATAACAAAATCGAAACAGAATACGAAGTCAGAGTGTTAACTTTTGGGTCAAGAATGGTCTATGGTGTGGGCTCGGATGGTTTCGAGATAGAATTCTACTTCGTTGATGAATTTGGTATAAATCTGGTTGAATTTCTAGCCATAAGATATGTGTGCTGATGGATGAGATGATGTGATTGAGTGTGATGTCCATATCGATGGTCAGCCTTACTTCCACGACGGCTCACAGCAACTTCCGTGGTACCGAACAAGCGGCTTAGTTATTTAGATCTGACTCTGCTGTAAACATCTACAATGTCGAATCGGCCGCATTTGATTCTATTAGATATACGATCATTTAGTATTATATTCATAAAGATCAAACAAGTAAAAATATGGTCTTCGTACAATGACAGGAGCACACAATTAACAATAGGAAACCATCCAATAGGAACATCTCAAGACTTGTGGCAGATACAACGCCTTGCTAAGGGATCGTCAGACTAATCGCTAATAAGAAAGATTCAGATTTCAATTTTCTTTATGAATCAGTCAGATCACTTAGACTGACTTCTCTAATAGATCACTCTGAAAGATCGCCTAGAACGTAATTGTCTTCAAAATTTTATGCTTGAAAAAACGTACGTATTATGGCGCCATTTTTTGTTATTTAAATTGTATAATTTTTGTAGTTTTCATCATGATTAGTTTGTGGTAAATGTAGGAGAAACTAACTGGCGGTGATGATGAAGTCAAAACAGTAATTAATCCATCGTTGCGGAAGTATCATCCTATTTGAAATTTTTGTGAGCAGAACTCCTTGAAAGTATTTAGGATAATTTTTTGTATCTGAATAAATATTATAGGGTAACCGTAATATCGCTCTATACGAGACTAAAGCTGAACGATCAATTCAAATGCACTCCATAATTGCAGCACAGCATTTTCAAAGTCTTACCGCTTTTATTGTTGGTTATATATAGATTTTCCACAGTTTGGACTGTGAAAGTGACTGGAGTGAATAGAAATATTTTATTGCCCACTGTCGGAGGTTTCTGTGTGGAGAATTTCAGTGCAATGTCCTCATTGAGGCGTCAAGAAGGCCGTCAGTGCAAATCTGTGCTTTTTCTTGGGTGTCGAGTCGAAAAGACTGAGTTTTCATAAGATATTGCAGTTTTTTTTTTATCTTGGACCAGCACTCAGGAGATGACCCCTATATATGCAGTACATTGCCACGGAACAAGAATGGAGGGGGATAGTATTCAGGGGACAGATGAAGAAAGATGAGAAGATAGAAAATTTTTAATAGCTATTTCAAACTTTTTACCGATGGAAAACCGACTAGCTCTCAAGAAGATAGCGAGAAAATTGGAGTGGCACGCTTGGAAGCGGGAGGTTCCAAGTTCGAATTATGGTGTCGAATTTTTCTGACCAACGTGATTGCGGTAGTTGTGGCCGGTCTGTTACAGTGACGGAAGCATAACACTGATCAATGAAAGTAACTGGCGGCGATTGACACTATCATGTACTAAAGAGCAGAGGATATTTCAGACTGAGTTCGCGGCTATTACGGAAGGGATAAAATGGTTAAAGGAAATTGATAACAGGCTACCTGTTCGAATATTCACGGATAGTAGGAAAGTCATCGTGGCCCTAAGAAATTATGCGGTTCAATCTCGATGTGTATTACAATGCAAGGATGAGATAAACTCATACACGCTTTGTAGAAGCATCGAGATAATATGGATTCCAGCACATCAAGGAATACCAGGAAATATTGAGGCATATAAGCTTGCAAAGATGGGAGCATTAATGACAAACATCACATTAGAAAATCCTAAGCCATTTCAATTTTTTAAGAACGAACTAAAGCAATGGGCTATAGAATTGCATGCGAAAGATTGGCAGCACTCTACCGTAGGTAGCGTGACTAGAATTCTATGGGGAGGTCCAAGTGGTAACAAGACAAGGGAAATCCCAAGATTAAGTAGACCAGCACTTCCAAGACTGGTTAATTTAATAACAGGACATACAGAGTTGAGGAATCACCTGGCACGCATGGATATCGCTGACGATATAACATGCAGGGCCTGCCAGGAGGATGACGAAACACTGGTGCACTACTTGTGCTACTGTCCAGCTTTTAGTCAAGTCAGGAGACAAAAATTTAATCAGGAAGATATACCAGATATGGAAGTTCTTAGAGGTTCTTACGAAAATACATTGAGGAAACTAGGTTCTTAACGTAATCAAATTCAGAGGTTTCTATGGTATTTAATAGAGGCTCCCTATAACGGAATGGGAACTCCTTATAATAGAGCGCACAACAGGCCTATAAGGCCTAAGTGTAATCCTGAACGGATTGGGACGGGTCTTGCTTACGCCCCTCTCTTTAACCTAACCTAAAGAGCAGAGGAACAGCATCCTCCTTCTTCGAGCCTGCAGCAGAAATTAGTCGGCGGAGTAAAAGAAAACTACAAAAAAATCTCTCTCTTCCCATCCTTCCTCATTTGTCCTCTCAATACTGTTCTTTCCCTTCTAAAGGGTGTTTTTATAAGAGCTTGCTGATTTGAAATTTAAATAAAACACATGCCAAATTATGAAATGGCCAAAAAAAAAATTTTTATTTGGTAGATAATTTCTTGTCATTTAACATTTAAATATAATTTCGGGCATATGGCCACCACGACTATTTTGCACAAAAGTCATTCTGGAGGTCCAATTTTCGACCACCTTTTCAAGCATTTGAGGGCGTATTTCAGCAATGACACGTTGAATACTGGTTTCCAAAGCGTCAATCGTTGCTGCTTTATCCACGTAAACCAATGATTTCAGGTATCCCCACAAAAAATAATCGAGTGGCGTCAAATCACACGAACGCGGGGCCAATTGACCGGTCCATTTCTCGAAATAATGTTGTCGTTGAAATGTTCTTTCAATAAGTCCATTGTTTCGCCCGCAGTATGACAAGTGGCACCATCCTGTTGAAACCACATTTCGTTTACATCCATATTTTGAAGTTTTGCCACCCACCAAAAATTCATTGATCATGATTCTGTATCGATTTCCATTCACGGTAACGCGTCGTCCTTCTTCATTTTTAAAGAAATAAGGACTGATGATTCCACCAGCCCATAGACCGCACCAAACAGTACATTTATCGGGATGCATTGGTAATTCTTGAACGGCGTGTGGATTATCTTTGCTCCAAATACGGCAATTTTGCTTGTTGACATATAAATTCAACCAAAAATGCGCCTCATCACTGAAGAGAATTTTGCGGGAAAAAAGCGGATAAATATTTTTGATTGAACGCTGCTTTTGAAAATAAATTCCCACGATTTGGAAGCGTTGTTCTGGAGTTAACCTGTTCATGATGATTTGCCAAACAATACTGAGTAGAGACGTCACTTTAAACTGTCAAAACAGCTGTCAGACAACAGAGTGATTCGTATAAAAAAAATTCATAAAAAACTCCCTTTAGTTTCGGCGCAATGCCTAATTGCCATTTCGGAAGATTCTCGTGGCACTGCTATGATTTTTATAGGATCGACTGCGTCAACTGATGTCTATGCTAACGAGACACTAAAACCTTGGGCCCCATGCAAGAGGAATGGCTGTAGTATATAACAATTACTGAGAAGCTGCAATGACGGACAGAAGGAGGAAACAGTGCTCCATCTTCGATGTCAGCGTCCTGGTCTGACCAGCCTAAGAGCACTGGCACTGAACTCTAATTTTTTGTCAGGCTTAGCTTACAAGACTATAATCCTTCTTAAAGATTACAGAATGGTTTGTTGCGGCAGAAGCTGTCCACTGTTCCAGAGTATTCCAAAAGGACCAAATCCCGGGTCCCAAGTAGATTGTCTCGAGAAGACGATAGCGCTCTAACCTAACGTAGGCTTGCCTACTACTGTGGCCTAGCACCAAAAGTCCTAAGGATGGAAGATAACATCTATGGGTAAGAAGGAGAATAAGATCTATGGGTTTTTCTTCGGCAACCCTTCAGTGTCTATTAACGGTTCTTTAAAGACCGGTGGCTCAAAAGTGTAACACCCCCATAGATGCTTTTAAAAACGACGCTCGCAGAAAATTCTTTCGAAGGGGAAGGGGAATGAATAAATCATCCTTATGTTTTTCCTCTGGCACATTTTCGAAAAATAATAATAATAAATAACATCAATTTTAATTTATTAGCAAAAGTTGTATTAAATTTGTAATCATGCAATAAATCTTTTTTTTTTCTGTAAGAAGTAAAAATGTCTACATATATATTTTTTGCTACTAAAAACTTGTCATCAATCCACTGTGCTTACTTCCCCTCAAACAAGTCACTTCATTTGGTTGTCATCTTGCACTTACCCTTTGTGGTCTTGAAACCTTGATTAATGGCACGTGTTGTTCGCACAGCTGCCCGATAGATGCGCCAGTAAAAGAACAGCATGACAAACATCGGTATATAGAAGGAGCCCAGAGCAGAGTACAACACGTAACCACGATCGTTTGTTAGCTCGCATTTCCAGGGACAAGGTGGTGGTGCTGGTGCTGGTGTTGCATAGGACGACGTTGTTGATGCGGACGATGATGATGTGGACGATGCAGAAGCGGATGTGGTTGTTGCTGATGCAGTCGAGTCGATACTCTTCATCTGCTGACCGGCATCGAGTGTGTCATAATACAGGGCTGAAGTGGGATCATTATGGTAACGGATACTTGTACTTTCTGAACTGCCGCTGGCTTTTGCAACGTATTCATCGTCATTGTCATCATCGTCATTTACAGCAGCAGCACTATTGTCTGTATCAGCACCAGCATCAGCATCATCATTTTCATTATTATTATTATTGTAGTCTATGATGTTGATGTTGTTGATGTTGTTGTTCTTGGTATTGCCATGAATGTCAGCAGGAGAATTATTATTTTGTAAAGTTACTTGGGCTGCTGAATCAGTATCGTCAACAACAAACTGATTATTAAGATTTTTATTGGTTGTATTATGATATTTTAAATGCGCATCGTATGGATCATACGGATTAAATGAGTTATACAAGGATGACGCTCTATATGGCGGTGGGGTTGATTTGAATGTTAGTTTTCTTGAATGCCTCAAGGCCTTGGCTACCGATACAGGTAGTGGAGGAGGCATTGGATAGTGAGCATTTGTTGTGGTTGCCTTTGTCATTTCAAATGGCATTCTTTGTCTATTTGCTTTGTGTTTTAATGATGCGGGTGCTGCCATCGCTGCTATACTTTCTATGGTAGAAGATACTGTGGCTGATGAGGATGAGGATAGCGGTGGTGGTGTTGCTGCCATTGTGGCTGTAGCTGCTGGTGCTTCTGTTGGCATTGCTGTTGTACTAGTGGCATAATAAAGCGTATAATTTCCCTTGGTATAGGTTGGTTGTATCACGGGCTGTAAGTAGATAGACAAATTTAAACATTTCAATTTTAAATGAATTGTATAAAAGGAAATTATTTGAAAGTTCAGTGATTTAGAAAATGAATAAAAAAAGTGAAGTGTGTCGTTGTTAACATAAAATATCTGAATTTATACACTTTGATTTTATTTTTAAATGCGCGTTGTGGACACAATTTTATGCACGTTTTCTGCAAATGATCTAACTCTGGCAAATATTTTTTGAAAAGAGTGTTAAGAAATTTTAATTATATATAAATATTTTTCTTACGACACATTTTGTATGACACCCTATTTAGTTTTTTTATTAGTGTTTTACTGGTTTTATTTTATAGCGACTAAATTAGTAGCAAAAGAGCAAAGAAAAAGATGCTGAAGACGGCACATTGCCGAAGCCTGTGTGTTTTCAACCCAAATTGGAACAACATTTTTCTCGGTGTAGTTAAACGCCTTAAAAGAAAAACTTCTAAACTACGTAATAAACCTAAAAGTGGTTGCACAGGAAGAGAATCTCTTCTAAATCTTTAGCTGTGCCCGAAATGGTGATACGGAGGCTGAGAATTGCCCAGGTCGAATGTGTACCTGTTCCGTCGGCTAGTATCTGTTCCAAATATTCAGTTAATCGGTTTTAATCAGTTAGTTAATCCAATAATTAATCGAGCTTTTGGTTTAATCGACTAATGAAAATGTTTCTTAAATTTATTCATGCTATTAAGATAAGAATTTTTTTATTCAGACTCAAGTTCAAATCTGCGATCTGTAAATTTTTTTAATAATTTTATTTATTATATAAATGAAATTTATTTGTTGGTGGTTAAGCAATGTCTATATGCATTTCATTGGTGCTTTACCAAATCGTCAGTAGACTTTAACCACAGTTTTGAAAAGTTAAAAACCTCTTATCTTATGCATATACTTCCGAAAACCATCTGAGAATTCACAACTTGTGAATAACAAACTATTTTCAAAAATAACAACAGAACAAGAACATAGGCTTGCAACTCATACAAAACAAAACCAACAAATAAAGTATGTTCGATACGAATCTATTTTATTTTTCTACACCTTCATACAATCAGAAATCCATTGGATAACAAGAAAAGTATATATAAGGCAAAATGAAAAATAAAATCTAAATCAAACTGTTATGAAGTTTTTCTATTTAACACATTGTTGTCACAATACTAATATATAAATGAAATTTATTTGTTGGTGGTTGTGAATTCTCAGATGGTTTTCGGAAGTATATGCATAAGATAAGAGGTTTTTAACTTTTCAAAACTGTGGTTAAAGTCTACTGACGATTTGGTAAAGCACCAATGAAATGCATATAGACATTGCTTAACCACCAACAAATAAATTTCATTTATATATTAGTATTGTGACAACAATGTGTTAAATAGAAAAACTTCATAACAATTTTATTTATTATTATTGATAACTTTGAATATTAAAATTTACTTTCGTGTTTAACGAGGGCTCGCGTCGTGTTCAATTGTTCATTTTTCATAAGGAATTTTTTATTCCTTATTCTTGACGATGTTATTTTTTTTAGAACAATTTTATATAAACAAAAAAATATTTAAATTTTATAGCCTGAAAGTAATAATAATTCATGAAAATAATGATAAAATTTCCAAGGTCTACATAAATTTCATTTTCAACTTCCACAGCAGAGCAGAAAATAGCGATATTTTCGGAAACCGCTACACTTTAATGATCAGTACTCAAGTATGGTTTTGCTTATCACCACATATCTTGCTGAATTTAGCATCACGACTTTCGACCTCTAAAATACAAAAATTGCAAAAATAAACCTAAAAACTGTTCAAATAAAACATTTTAATTTTGAACTGAAATTGTTGTATCTCTTAACCCTAATCCAGTCAACAAGTGCCTCTCAGGCACACATTTCATTTTCCCATGTTGTAACTTCCTTAAGAGTTGAAAATGCGTGCTGCTTTTCGAGATCCTTCTTTAATTTTTGTTATTTAAAATTTTTAAATTTTTTTTGTTATAAAATATTCTATTTTTTTGTTTAAACCAATCAAAAAGGTACTTAATCCTGTCATAATGTGCCAGATAGACACATTTTTATAACAATGCTAGATTTTTATTTCTAAATAAAGTAAACCAAAAGGGAGATTTTCTTACATTTAATTTTAGCTTTAATTTTTTATTCTCTTATTGTCTCATTTTCAGTAGGACAGTGGTGAATTTTGCGCACAATGTCAGAAAACGTTTTGTAAAACCACATGAAATTGATAAATTTTATTGTGGCAAATTAAATGGTTTTGTCAGTATCCGAAAGTGATAAAGATACAGAAGCAGCGCACATGAAGCAAAATGGCAGTCAGTAGAATATTTTTTTGTACCCTCCAAAAAGGAATTGGTGGTTATATTCACTTTGTCATTCCGTGTGAAACGCAGCGAAATATCCCTCTGAGACCCCATAAAATATATATAGTCTCGATCAGTGATGAATTGTAAGACGAACTAGCCAAGTCCTTCCTTTCCTCTCTGGAAATCATGATTCAGTCTAAACGAAAAGAGCCAGACCCTTGAAATTTGGTACAGATAAGTGCAGAAGAATAGCGCTGGTCGAGTTCGTAAATTGGCAGAATAGGGCCAGAGGGACAAAATATTTTTATGTAAAAGAAGGTGGTCCAAAGCGTTAAATTTCGAGCCAGGAAATCAGAAAATAAATTTTCAGACCCCGCCTCCTTTAGTGGGCGTTAAAGTTACATATTACATGGAAAAATGGTGTAAATATTTAAAAAATTTTATTCCTTAAGCCTACATTCCTTAAAAATTAAGTTTATAAGCTTTTATGACGAAAGTACGATGTTATCTGGTCTTCACCTGTCCTACCCTACCTTCTACCTTTGCCCCCTAAATGACCTTACGAAAACAAAAAATTTTTTTCTACACCCAATTACGAGGGCGAATTAATATTGAATCTACCTACGTAGGAAAAAAAACATTTTTTTTCAAAAACCATTTATTTCTCAACATACTCGTAGTCTCCTTGTAGCTCAATACACTTAGTGAAGACGATATTCCAACTTTTTTATACCATCTGAATAATACGATTTTGGGAACCCCTCAAAATACGCGTTAGTTTCGGTAATCACTTCTTCATTTGAGATTAGTCTTTTTCCTGCGACCCATTTAGTCACCAGGAGCTAAATCTGGACTACAAGATGGATGATCAACCAATTCGAAGTGTATTTCACGTAACTTTAGCATCGTATCTAATGCCGTGTGAACCGGTGCGTTGTCTTGAAGAAAGAACACTTTTTTCTTCTTTAAATGTGGTCGTTTTTTTTTTGATAGCATCAATGAATTGCTCCAATAATGCACGATAATACTTTTCTGTGATTGTGGATCCTTTTTCAAGATAATCGATGAGTAATATTCCGTGTGCTTCCCAAAATACAGTGGCCATAATTTTGCCAGCCGATTTCACTGTCTTCGCCTTCTTCGGAGCACTTCCACCAGCTTCCACCTATTGTTTCGATTGAATTTTGGTTTCAGGTGTGTAGTGGTGGACCCACCTTTCATCAACAGTCATTAATCGACGATAAAAATCAACAGGATTACGCTTTATCATGTCCAAACACCGCTGTGAAGTGGTCTGTCGAAATCGTTTTTGTTCGAAACTGAGCAAACGCGGCACCCTTCTCGCCGATAGCTTTTTCATATGCAAATGTTCATGCAAAATGTTGAACACACGTTCATATGATACTCGCATGTTTGCCATTTCCACAATCTCACGTAACTTGACTCGGCGATCATTCATAACGATATCGAGGACTTTATTGATATTTCCTTCAGTAACCACCTCTTTTGGCCGCATTTAAATTCAGCAATCCAATATTTTAACATGTAATCTCACGGAGCAGACTCACCGTAATGTTTATCGAGCTTTTCTTTTGTCTCTTTCGCCGTTTTCCCTTTCAAATAATTTACCCTTATCGTGTTTGGCGTTTTTCGCTTTCAAATTCGACAATTTGTAATAGCTTAAAGACAAAAAGCTAAATTTTCCTTTATTCTATTGCAAATTGTCGAATTTGATGGCTAAAACCGCCAACCACGATAAGGGTGATTGTGTTTAATCACTGCACGGAATTCACTTTTTTCCATTTTACAAGAAACACAAAAGTTGTTTACTTCAAACGACTACAACAAATAAACTAATCGATGAATTTGGGTGAAAGTTTAGCAGCTGACGTTTGACAAATCGCAATTTCTAAAAAAAAAGTTTTTGTGTTTGTGCTGCCATCTAGCGCAACGTAGCTTCAATATCAATCCGCCCTCGTACCCCAAAAATTTACTTTTTAAATATTTTTCGACAAAGGTGAGGTGACCCTTCCCGGAGTTACTGTGTCAAAACAGAGTTTTAAGATTGGATGGCACATAAATGTCTTAAAGGAACTCTGACCCAGCAGATGATATACATATATATTTTTAATTTACATTTTGATATGAAATATGAACGGCAAAAAATAACGTAAATTGCTTTCATGCTGATGGAAATGTTTTTATATACAAAATATTTGGAGGGTATTTAAGATTTGACCCTGTCGAATGTAACGTTGTTACTTGTTTTAATTCGCCCCACTGTGCAATGATGTGCCCCACTGTGCAATGATGTGCCCCGACACTTTCTCAAATATTTAGACAGGATTTCTAATAAGACTTTTGATTTTCTCTGACAAATTTGAAACATAATATTTATTATTATTACAAAAATTCGTTTCTTATTTGAAATAAATCCCCGACCTATTCATGCAACTGAATTGTCACAATCAATAATTTTTGTTATTCAACTTGTGAAATTTTCTTTTCATTTATTAACAGAAAAAAAATGAAAAAAAAACTTCTATTATATTTAAAGCTTTCCTGAGCACTTGTGTGACTGTGTGTACGTGTGTGTGTGTGTGTGGTTGTGTGTGCCCATATCCTTAATTCAAACACTTCTTTGATTATGACATAATTTATTTTCTTACAAAATTTTTTTACTTTTTGCTGTCCAATTTATTTATTTATTTTTCCTTAAGTATGGCCGGCCATAAACTAAGTTTTTTCTTACCACTGGATTTCACCCTCAACGTTGGTTTAAGAATTTAGGGCCGAAAACAACAACAACAACAGCTGATTTACCTTCAATTCCACTTACAAACAAATAAAACTTGAACAATTTATGTCAAATTTACGAAATATTTATGAAAGTAAAGTTTGTGGGTCACTGTCTAAAACACAGCTAATGTTTTTGTTGTTGTTGTTGTTGTCGTTATTATTATTTGCAGTATCTGGTAGAAGCCACAAGGCAAGAAACTCACATTTTTTGGGCATATTTTTTTCACAAAAAAAATGTATATTTTTTTGGCAACTTCATGCTTGGCTCTGGGCTCAATTGTGGTGGCTGGTGGGCAAAATATTGTTACAACTTCAGTTGCTGTTAAATTTTATGCTTGTATTGCAATTAAATTTGTGACAGTATTTGATTTTGTTTTCACTAAATAAGGCTAAGACAGCCGGACAGGCCTTGAAAAACAATTTGTTGTTTGTAATAAAACTTCGGAATGCTTCATAAGTTTATTTTTGTTTTAGATGTTGTTTTTCACAGACTAGAAAACAATTCCATGTAACTCTAGATAACAAATCAAACTTTGAAAGCAAAGAAAAATTTCATGTCAATTAAGCGGGATCACTTTACTCGAAATACACAGAAAACAAACTTTTCTTACAATTAATAATTTTTTATGTCGCACGTATTTTTGCAATATTTTCTACCACACAATAGGTCAATCAGTCCTCTTTTACGTGTTTCATCGAATGTAAAAATTTAGGCCTTTTTTGGCAAGGCAACCTGGGATTTGGCTCGTAGAGAGACCGGTTTTGGCGATATACCATATCCAGTGTTTTCTGAAGCTTAAGAGATCATGGAAAATTGGAGAAAAGGTTTCTTGGAATACCCGCAAACTGCCTTAGCCAATAGCACCCACCCTTCACGTAATATGTGAAGAGCAGGATGGTCCATACAGATGATTCATTCTTGAGAAATTTTCATTGGATAATCCTTTTCTTTTCATTTTTCCATTGTATATTTTTCATACCATTCACCAACATTTTGTGAAATGGTAATTATAGATTCGTCATTCCCTATGTAATTTCTTTAATTTAATAAAAAATATATATATTCCAAGTCCTTATAAATGAAAGAGTCGAATAAGCCAAATCCGTCTGTCTGTTCCTGAAATCAGTTCCTAAAAAAGCGTGAGTGAGACTTGGATTGATGCACTTGAAATAGTTCTACTGCTAAAATTCCACAGCTGGGAAATTTAAACTTATTTTTGTTATATAAAAGTAATCAGTAAAAACAATTTTTTTTCAATAAAAGCCATTTTATACTTCGGGCAGAATTAAATTGGTATTAAGAGTCAAATGAAATCAAAAGAACGATTCCAGAGTTTGCTATGAGAGATATCCGTCTGTCTGTCTGTACGTGAAATCTGTTTTTCGAAGTCCCCCGAAATGCTAGAGACCAAGAATGATAAAATAAAGATTACGCCTACAAACTGAAATAAAAATACTTTTCTGCGCATGATGGAACTCTGACGTCACTCAAAATGTGTTCTGATTGGCTAATTAAATTCAGCTGGAGAACTATTATGCTATTGTAAAAACAGGACAGTGGGGCAAATTGCAATTTTTCAAATTAAATTTGTTTGATAATAAATAATTTTAAAAAATTATTTTATTTTCCACTTGTTTTTATTTGAAATTGTTAATTTATAGTTATTTTATATAAATATTGAACCCAAGTGCCAATTATTTTTCTTTTTTCCCCATTCAAAACAAATTTTTTTGCTTGCAAAATATCAGCCATAACTTCCTTTGAGATTCATTTCTTGGAAAACTATTAAATGACACAGCTTTTTGAAAACAAACCAAATTTTGATAACAATATCACATTTTAACACAATTATTTCTCACTTGTTTTTTTGCTGTTACTTTGTTTGCAATTGTCCACTGCACATTCCATGTTTGCTCCTTTTGTTCTATTTTCTCTTTAATTTTTGTTTACAGTTTATGAGCCTTAAAAATTAAGTTTTAATAAGTTTTTTACACTTTAAGTTATTTAATAATTATTTTAATATATTTATTTTAAATTATAACACAATTTATTATAAAATATAACACAAAACTTGCACTTTCATAAATCCGTTTTCATTTGCTTGTTGGAAATCTCTCTGAGTGATTGGAAATGAATAAATTGTGTGAAGAGTTGCCAAATATATCATAAAATATTAATTTTGTACGAGAAGGTATTAGTTTTGCAT
Source organism: Linnaemya tessellans (assembly GCA_951800035.1). Taxonomy (NCBI): domain Eukaryota; kingdom Metazoa; phylum Arthropoda; class Insecta; order Diptera; family Tachinidae; genus Linnaemya; species Linnaemya tessellans. The sequence goes on along the minus strand of OX637532.1, from coordinate 112,035,217 downwards.
ATAATAAACATTTGGCAATCTCTTCGAGGGAACAAAAACGTCATCAAACGGTAAATCATGCGCAAGGCGTAATCTTTATTTTATCATTCTTGCTAGAGACTTCGGTCTTGGATTGATGTATTGAAAATTGCCGGAAAAATTGCTATTGAAAATCAGCAAAACTTAAAAGAAGTGGAAAACTTGTTTTTGGTATATTAAAGTAACTAGCTAAAAGAAAAATTAGATTTTTTTTGGTAACTAAACCTACTTCAGGAAGTATCAAACATTATTTGACCGTGTGGAATCTTAAATACCCTCCAAATATTTAAGAAATAAATTTAAAATGTTTAACCTGCAGCGCCAGAGTTCTTTTAAGACATTTTAAAACTCGATTCTAACTAGATCATTTCATAGAGGACCATAGGGGAGACATCTCGCCTTTGCAGTAAAAATTTAAAAAAGTAAATTTTTGGGGTAGAAAGTGTAAAAAAGACCCCTTAAAATATATATCGGTGGCTTAATATAAAAAAAATAGTAACTCGATTTTGTGTCAATTTACAATAGAAAAAAAGTTAATAAAATTCGTAAAATTTCTAACACAGGAAAAGTGTTCATACAATTTTTAATAAAAAATATGTAACACATTTTATTAAAAATTCATCAAAACTTTTTTTGTGTCATTTCATTTTACGGATTTTATTAAGATTTTTCCTTCTTCTGTTAAGTACCAAAAATCGAGATAGGCCTTTTTATACCCTCCAAAAAAAAAATTGGAGGGTATATTCACTCTGTCATTCCGTTTGTAACGCACTGAAATATCCATCTGAGATCCCATAAAGTATATATATTCTTGATCAATGATGAAATCTAAGACGATCCGACCGTTTGTCGATTCAGTCCAAACGAAAAGAGCTGGACTCTTGAAATTTGGTATAAATATATCTTGAAGGATAGCACAGGTCAAATTCGTAAATGGGCTGAAACGGGCTAAAGGGAAAAAACTTCCCCCAAGAAGAACTAAACCAACCTCCAAAAAAACAACATGATTTTTAAAGTTTTTTTTTTGTACTTATAAAGGGTGTTTTTATAAGAGCTTGCTGATTTAAAATTTAAATAAAACACATGCCAAATTATGAAATGGCCAAAAAAATTTTTTTATTTGGTTGATAATTTCTTGTCATTTAACATTTAAATATAATTTCGGGCATATGGCCACCATGACTATTTTGCACAAAAGTCATTCTGGAGGTCCAATTTTCGACCACCTTTTCAAGCATTTGAGGGCGTATTTCAGCAATGAGACGTTGACGTTCCAAAGCGTCAATTGTTGCTGGTTTATCCACGTAAACCAATGATTTCAGGTATCCCCACAAAAAATAATCGAGTTGCGTCAAATCACACGAACGCGGAGGCCAATTCACCGGTCCATTTCTCGAAATAATGTTGTCGTTGAAATGTCCTTTCAATAAGTCCTTTGTTTCGCAAAAATTGACCAATAATTTTGTTTCATAAACAAAATATTTTTTCATATTAAATAAAATAATTAATTTCCTGAAGAAGACACACAAAGGAGTGACGAAATATTGAAATTAAAAATTAAATTAAAATAAAGAGACCTTAAGCTTAAAAATATCAGAATACAATTATATTCGATATGAATCTATTTTATTTTTCTACACCTTTATACAATCAGAAATCCATTGGATAACAAGAAAAGTATTTATAAGGCAAAATGAAAAAATGGATTTCTGATTGTATAAAGGTGTAGAAAAATAAAATAGATTCATATCGAATATAATTTGTTTGTTGGTTTAGTTTTGTCGAGTTTCAAAAAAAAAAAATTAAATAAAATTTCAAAAATAAATTTTACATTTAATTATCCCAAACATTTATTTTTAAAGTTTTATGATAAAGGTAAAATGTCTCCAACGCCCCCCCCCCACAGCCCATGCCAGAGCGCCTCCGCCAAAATACAGTTTTAATACCCTCTAAAGAGAATTTGACCCCATAAAGTATAAATATTCTTGATCAGTGATGAAGTCTAAGACGGTCCAGCAATGCCCATACGTTCGTCTGTGGAAAACATGTTATAGTCAATTTTTAGGCCCGCCCCCTTTAGTTGGGGTTGACATACGATAATATATGGAAAAATAGTGTAAATATTGAACAATTTTGATTCCTTAAGCCTAGAAGAAGCTGAGATGTTCTGCCCCCACGACACTTCCCGGAATGACTCTGTCAAAATAGAGATTTAAAATTGGGTACAGAGATGTCTTAAAGGAACTCTGTCCCCCTTTTTAACATTTTAAATTTACTTACTAAATTTTTTTTTTTTTTTTTAGGAGTAGGACCAGCACTCAGGGGATGACCCCTATATATGCAATGCATTGCGCCGGAACTGACAACGAGGGGATAGTATTGAGGGGACAGATTAGGAAAGATGAAAAGATAGACAGTTGTTTTTGTAGCTATTTCAACCTTTTACTTCGCCGGCTAATTTTTGCTACAGGGCCGACGAAGGTGGGTGCTGTTACTCTGCTTTTTAGTACATGATAGTGTCAGTCGCCGCCAATTATGTTCAGATTGAACCGGTCGAATATAACGTTTTTACTTGTTTATATTAGGCCATCAATAAATTCTGGATCAGTGATGACATCCGTCTGTGGAAATCACGATTCAGTCCAAACGAAATTAGCCAGACCCTTGAAATTTGGTATAAATAAATTTTGAAGGATACTACAGGTCAAGTTGACTCCGGCCAGAGGGGAAAAAGTTGCCCTAAGAAGAACTAAAGCAACCTCTAATAAACAACCTAATTTTTAAAGTTTTTTTTTGTAATTTTGTTAAGAAACTGATATATTTTCACATCCAAGAAGGCCAAAATGTTTAACAAGAAATAACTAGAAAATCAGAAAAATCCATGTTTGACCCCGCGCCCCCTTTAGAGGGCGCTGAAGTAACATATAACATGGAAAAATATTGTTAATATTTGACAACTTTTTTTTTTTATCTTGGACCAGCACTCAGGGGATGACCCCTATATATGCAATGCATTGCGCCGGAACTGCAAACGAGGGGATAGTATTGAGGGGACAGATTTGGAAAGATGAGAAGATAGACTGTTTTTTGTAGCTATTTTAGCCTTTTACTTCGCCGGCTAATTTTTGCTACAGGGCCGAGGAAGTTAAGCTATATTCCTTATAAATTTCATTTTGAAGTTTTTATGATGAATCTGAGATGTTCTCTGATCCGCTCTACTCTCCCCCACCTTTGACCCCTAAATGGCCCTATAAAAAAAACTTTTTTCACTTTATAACTTCAAAAATTTACTTTTTATTGTTTTATGACAAAAGTGAGATGTCTCCCCCACGGCCCCTCCCGGATTGAACCCCGACAAAATAGAGTTTTTATTTGCCAAATACTTGGACGGTTCTTACTTTTTTTTTTGATAAAATCCGAAGGGTCCTAAAAAATCCACTATTAGAAAGAGACTGCCGTTTTTTCCATTCAATGAAGCTCAACAATTATCATGTATTTCGAACACTGAGAAAGAAAGACAGTAAAAACCCTAAAAAAAATAGTTTTTAATAAAATACTCTTGATACATTCACACATTCCCATAAATGTGTAGTCGTTTGTGTATGCGTGTGTCTGTGTGTGTTAACCTACTTGTTTATTTTATGTAAGTCAGAAAACTAGTGCACAATTTGTTTTTCCCTTTTCATACGTGGAGTCGAAATATTTTACGAAAAGCAGCAGAACATTAAGAACAAACGGAAGAGGGAAAAAACCGTTGAAAGGTTGGATTGAAAGTTATAGTCGGCAGCTATAAAAAACGAAATTTAATGCCTAAATTTTGTATGATTTTGTAATTTTTGACGATTGCGAGGAAATTGTACAAAAACAATAGCAAGTCTTCAGTAAAAAAGTAAAACTGAATTAATAAGAAAGAGATTTAAGAAAAGTTATTTAAAGAAATGCTCGCGAGCTGTAATTCAAAGGAAATACTTGAGCTGCGTCAGCATGATGCCGCAAACTTCTGTAATCAAATGATTGTGTTGTCGGGGCAACTCCATACGTATGTGAAGTTGCACAACTGCCAGAATTTTCGTGTCGCATTGTTGTATTGCGATAGGAAGTAATTTGTGTTGTTGTAAAGTTTCACCAGATGATTAACTTTGCACGTGGGCGTGCCATTGGAAACTTTTCTAATCATAATGTTGTACAAATATTGTCACGGGAACCCAGTATGTAGACAAAGTTTCATAAATGGAATTGGTGCAGAAAGAAGTAGGCAGACAAAATTTAAAGAAATATTTCTCAATTAAAAGTCTAAATTGACAAAGTTGAAGGTTCAAATTGAATGTTAAATTCAGGAAGATTTCATAAATATTCCAAAGAAGAAGGGGGGAATATCAGCAATAATTTAATTTTCATCTTATACAGCAGACCAGAATGCTACCGTTTTCGAAAGTCACTACACTCTCATAAATAGCATTCAAGTGCTCATCTGCTTATCACAACATGTTTTGTGACATTTTATTTAAAATGTGGACAAAAGGGTCCAGCTATTATTCCAAGCCTGGTTTTTTTTATTTTTATACCCTCCAAAAAAGAATTTGGAGGGTACATTCACTTTGTCATTCCGTTTGTAACGCATCGAAATATCCATCTCAGACCCCATAAAGTATATATATTCTTGATCAGTGAAAAAATCTAAGACGATCTGAGAATGTCCGTCCGTCCGTCCGCCTGTGGAAATCACGATACAGTCCAAAGGAAAAGAGCTAGACTCTTGAAATTTGGCATAAATATATTTTTAAGCTTAGAGCAGGTTAAGTTCGAAGATGGGCTAAATCGGGCAAGAGGGAAAAAAGTTCCCCTAAGAAGAACTAAACCAACCCAGAAAAAACATCATTTTTAAAGTTGTTTGGTTATTTTGTTAAGCAAATGATATATTTTTATGTCAAATACGGTCCAACGCCTTAAACTTGGAGCCATTAAATAAAATAAAAATATATTTTAACTCCGCCCACTTTAGTGGGCGTTATTATAGGCAAAAATAGCATAAAAATTTAACAAATTGTTTCACTTAAGCCTACAGTCCTTAAAAATAACACTTTTAAGCTTTAACGACGAAGCTGAGACGAAACCTGGTACTACTCTGCCCTACCCCCTCCTTCCCCTTCGCCCCCTAAATGACCCTACCAAAAAAAAATTTTTTTTTTTAAATTTTGTATATAATCATCCCAAGCATTTATCTTTAGAGTTTTATGACTGCCTGTTGCTGCCCTACCTCCTCCTCCTCCTTTGCCCGCTAAATGACCCTATAAAAAAAAAAGAAATTTTAATTTTGTATATAATTATCCCAAGCATTTATTTTTAGAGTTTTATGGCAAAGGTGAAATGTTTCCCCCACAGCTCTTGCCAGAGCGGCCCCGCCAAAATACAGTCCAAAGAGAATTGGACCCCATTAAGTAAATATATTCTTGATCAGTGATGAAGTCTAAGACGGTCTAGCAATGCCCATGCGTTCGTCTGTGGAAAACATGATATTGTATATTTTTGAACCCCGCCCCCTTTAGTGGGCGTTGACGTACGATATTATATAAAGGAACCCTGTCCCACCAAGTTAAAAATTTTAAATTTATCTACTAAATATTTGGAGGCTATTTAAGATTCGACCCGGTCGAATATAACGTTTTTACTTGTTTTATTTTATTTGTTTATTTGTGTCAATAGATTTTTACATCATTACTGACTAAATATGAATAATAAAACAGTATTGTTCAGCTTTTTAAAAATAAAGTAAGATTGCTTTTAAGTACAATTTTACTTTTAGATAAATTATTAAAATTGGCACAGGGGGGACGAAAAGAATTATTATTAGCATATACAGGACGGTATGTAATATTTTAATGCCAAAGGTTCAAAATTGCGGGTTGATGTAACAGGAACGTTGAAGTTTAGTCGATTAAGAAGAAAAACAGTATCAACTTCGCCATGAATTAGGCCCAGGACAAATAAAGCGCCAAGCATCGACCGTCCGCTTTTTAGAGTAGGCAATTTTATTAAAGCAAGCCTTCTATGATATGGTGGCAGTACATAGGAATTTAGACCAAGACCACGCAGACAGAAAATTAAAAACTGTTTTTGTACCAATTCAATACTATTAATTTAATATGAATAGAGTAACAAGGATCCCAAACAATTGATCCATACTCCAGAATGGGTCGAACAAGAGAAGTGTTTCAAGGTTTTGTAATATAAGGATCAAGAAACTCCTTAGACCAGCGTTTCATGAATCCAAGCACCCCATAGGCTTTATTTACCATTATGGAGATGTGATCAAGAAAGTTGAGCCTATTATCTAAAACATCAGTATCAATATAATAAGAAGTCTCAATCGGGATGTGACGGAAAAAAGTTCAATCATCAAAAATAATTTGCAGTCATGCACATACGAACTTAAGCCCGTTGAAAAAAGTAACAATTTACATAAGAAAAGTTCGACTAATAAAAATTCATACACAATTTAAAACATTGCGGGGGCACGCGCACTTGTTTATTTTAAATTGACAACTAAATTCAATTACTTGAAAATAAATAACAAAGAAGCGAAAGAGATATATGTAATCAAGAATGATAAAATAAAGATTACGCCTTGCGCATGATTTACCGTTTGATGACGTAGTAGCCCCCTCGCAAAGGTTACCAAGTCTGTATCATATGAGAAATTTATAATTTCTTACAAAAAATTTATGTATTTTGTAATAGTTGGCAGCCCTGTAATTAATTTACTCAGAGAGTTAAAAAAAAGTATTTCATCGGTGCTTAATAAACAACGAATTTCGTGTCATATTTTATAATAAATACATATAAAAAATATTAAAATAATTAAAATTATAAAAAAGTGTTTAAATTTGGTTGTTTAAAAGCTGCAAAACTAAGAAAAATAAAAAACAAAATAAAGTGAAGAAATAAGAAAGAGAGCAAATATGAAATGTGCAGTGGGCAAATGCAAACAAAGTAACAGCAAAAAAACAAGTGAGAAATTATGTTAAAACCTAATATTTTGAGTATTTTTAATAAAACGTTTGTGTTTTCAAAAAGCTGTATCGTTTTACCATTTTCCAAAAGATGAAGCTCGAAGGAAGTTATGGGTAATCTTTTGCAAAAGAGTGAAGCCTGTAAATGTGGATAAAGAAATAATTTGTGCTTTACATTCCAAGCAAGAGGATTTTGAAAGAAACTTGAAATTTGAAATGGGTAAGTTAAAACAAAATTAATTCTTGCAGTACATTACTAAGGCGTTATGAATAGGATTTAGCAAACGGCGTGCAAAAATATTAAAATCCCATGCAGTTCCCTCTTTAGACACTAGTGCTATTGAAATTGAAACGACAACTGCTAATGAAACTGAAGTTGCAAAAGTATATGAAAGACTATGTGAAACTGAAAAACAAAATGATATTTCGAATAGTTTTGAAGAAAAATTGGTCACGGAAAATGCTCCACGGCCGACTGATCTTGAAGATCTTGAAAAAGAAGATGGCCTCCAAACTTACAATAAAACTTTGGAAATGAAAATGTATGTACATTTTTTAACATTAAGCAAATATTTATTTGAATCGTTTTTAGAGATGCACTTCTCAAGGAAAATTTTAGGCTGAAAATAGCAAAAAGTCAGTGTGATGTCATTATAAAAAATTTATCATGTCGTATTCAGAAATTAAGCTTTGCAAACGTTAATCTTGAGAAGGCCTTGAGACGTTTGTTCTCTATACAAAATTTTCTTTTTGAAAACTATATTTTTTTTTGCAGCAATAGTGAAATATTGTATTAAAAGTAATGAAAATCTATATATGGAATTATTATAAAGAATTTGTTTGCTTTCAAAAAATTTAGGTAGAAAAATAACAATTTGTCCCACTGTCATGTTTTTACAATAACATAATAGTTCTCCAACTGAATTTTATTAGCCAATCAGAGCACATGTTGAGTGACGTCAGAGCTCCATCATGCGCAGAAAAGTATTTTTATTTCAGCTTGTTGGCGTAATCTTTATTTTATCATTCTTGTATGTAATATTGGGAATATGAATCGTCAGGGTTGGAGAATTTCGTACTAACCAAAGAGGTAATAACTTAAAAATATGAATGTGGGAACTTCTCATATTCAATTTTCGTTAAAATATTGGTTAAATAGTTGATATTCCTACTGACTAGCACAGCACCACTTGCAAAAGTGGAAAAATTGAACAAAGAACGCTGATGAGATGGCGTAGCGGCCTCGAAATCAGTACTGATCCGTTCTGCTGGTTTGATGATTATTGAAAATATTCTTAATATTCCAATCTTAATATAAATTAATAAATAGAATTTGAACCAATTCATTTATTAATAAAATAATAAAAAATCATCAGATTCGAACTTAAGCCCGTTGAAAATAATTAACAAGGAAAAAAGTTATGTGTTTGCATTTCTTTATATTTAACTGCAATAAATTAACTCTGCACCATTGATGAAAATTCCGGAAGTCAGCACCCAGTAAATTATGTCCATTAATATTGTTAAAAGATTTAAAACTTTTAACATCATCAGCATACATCAGTACTTTAGAATGCAAAACAACAGTAGGGAGAATAACGAAAATAAAATTGGACCCAAATGACTGCCTTGAGGAACGCCAGAATGTACTTGAATGATTTTAGATAAAAAATGTCCAAACTTTTGAGTCCTTTATGACAGATACGACTTTAACCATTTTAACGCAGAATAACTAGTCTATAAGTGATCATTTATGCAACAAAAGATCGTGGTTAACTTTATTGAACGCTTTATTAAAGTCATTGTAAATCACATCTGTTTGCCTTTTATTTATAACACCTTCCTTGACAATGGTGGTGAGTTCCAAAACATTAGTTATAGTTAGTGATTGCAAAAAAAAAAAGAATAATCGATTAATCAATCATATGATTAATCGAAACGACAAAGAATTAATCGCGATTAATCGGAAATAATTAATCGATTAATCGGAAACAACTAATCGATTAATCGATATTTTTAGCTAAAATTTAAAATTATCATAAATAAAAATAAAATATTATTTAATTAATTAAATTTTCTGTTTATTCAATTAAAAGAATTTATTTGTTTACTACAGAATTTAAAAATAGGAGCTTTGATAGCCGTTTCGTGTTTAATCTGTTCGGTTTTTCCGCTATTATCGCACCCGCTTTGGAACAAAAAACTGCTCTGATGGTAACTAGGCTTGCAGTTCTAGGCATTTCGCCGTCAGTCGTCAATGCTCATGGAATACAATTGGCGGCTGGCGACGAATCTTTTTTGTTCCTGGATGTCTATCGATTATTATTTGGAATAATCGATTAATTCAATTAATCGAAGAAGAATTCCCGATACAATTAAATCGTTAATTGAAAGAAAATAATCGATTATTACAAATTTTTCGATTAATCGTGCCATCACTAGTTATAGTTGAAGGGAACTTAGGAAAACCATGTTAACAAGGTGAAAGAAGGGAAGCAATTTGACGATATAGGAATCTTTTCAAGGAGTTTTGGAATTAATTTTAGCTATACCTCTGTAATTGGATACATCAGTTTTACTGCCATTTTTGAATAAAGGAATAATATGGGATATCTTTATGGCAAATTATATGATTCAATAGATTTGTTATTAAGCTTAAAAAATATTGTATTATTATATCCTTGATAAATATATCTTGATGGATAGCAAGATCAGACAAGAGGGGAAAAATTCCCCTAATAAGAACTAAACCAACCTCTAAAAATGCAACATAATTTTTAAAGTTTTTTTTTGTAAATTTGTTAAGCAAATGATATATTTTTATGTCAAAGAAGGTCCAATGTGTTAAGCTTGGAGCCATAAAATCATAAAAATAAATTGTTGGACCCTGTCCCCTTTATTGGGCGTTATTATATGCAAAAATTGTGTAAAATTTAGAAAATTGCTTTACTTAAGCCTACATTCTTTAAAAATAACATTTTTAAGCTTTAATGGCGAAGCTGAGTCGCAACCTGGCGTTGGTCCTCTTTCTGACCTCAAAACTTTTAACGGCCGAAGTTTTTGCATAGGAATTTGGCCGTATTTTGCACGTCTATGTTTTTGTGCGAATAATTGTGTGCACAAATATTTTTGTTTGTACTTGATTTTTAAAACATACTAACGAACGCCTATTATCAGTTATACATACTTTCTAAGGCTCTCTATTATAATTAAATAAATGCCATAATAACTTCCTCTACTTACCTTTTGATCTTTCCAACCGACAAGCGGTGGAAAACATATCACAAATGATAGAACCCAAATGCCGGCTATTAAAGATTTCGCCTTTTTTGTAGACATGATACTCGGATAAGTTACTGGCCGTGTAACGGCCACATAGCGATCCAAAGAAATGGCACATAAATTTAATATGGACGCCGTGCACATCCACACATCGACCGCTAACCAAATGCGACACCAAACATCACCAAATATCCAAACCTGTAAAAAGATATGATATACAATATGAGCTACTAAAATAATATGTTTATAAGTAATTATGCATTACACACACTAATTTGTGCTAAAAGCATTAAAAATAAAAAACTGTTTCCAAAAAAACAGTTAAGGAACGCGCAAGCCGTCCTCTGTTTGCTGATGATCATTAAATACTTAGAACATCAAGAGCTTCTTATATCACAATAATTCTAGCACGGATTTTTAAAACGCCACTCTGGCAAGCGGGAAAGAGTGAGTATACAACACTGGCTCTTTTCAGAGCTGATAAATTCAGTACCATTTTATTGACGAAAATTGGCATTTTAAAAGTGCTGAAATACTGCAATAATATTTTTAGTACAATAATGAAAATTTGTTATTTAACTTCTTTAATTCAAATTCGTTGACGCAAGGTCCCCCTTTCTGAAAAAAATGTTGAAGTAAAAGTTGCTGGAGGTGGGAAAATATCGATGCCACTAGCTATATATTTATTTTATAATCGATTATTATTTAATAGCAATCGATATATTTTAATCACTATCTATAGTAAGAGCTAAACAGTGCCACAAAATATTTTTTCAACAGATTAGCCTACAAAATCGTTACATTTACTTTAAAATATTCAGCAAGACTGGAAAAATAATAGCGGCATTCAATATCGATGGAAGTTGCAATACAATTCAGATACAAATTTCAATCGATACCGGCTGCTGAGATTTGCCTTCTCTTTTGTTTTGTTAAAGGTGGCACAGTAAAGGCAGGTCGACTTTCATATTTTATTTCACTCTAATTTTTTTATTTTCTTTTATTACTCACCTTAAAAACTTCCCATGTGGCTGAGAATGGCAGAACCGCCAAGCCGACCAATAGATCAGCCACCGCTAAATTAACAATAAAAAAATTTGTAACGCTGCGTAATTTATTTGAACAGAAGACGGCGGCAATAACTAAAAGATTTCCTCCTATGACTAGAACATTGATGAATTCGAGTATCGCTAGTGAGATCAAATTTGAGGGTTCCGTCCATTTTACCGACTTGATTAAATTATCACACTCCGTTTCATTCATGGCGGTAGCTCAATAATGGCTGTTGAAACGTATTTACTACCTGCAACAAAACGAAGCAACAGAAATGAGATTTAAATTTATTAAATTGAATTAAGATTCATAGGCTAATTGTTCGAAATTTGTTTTTTAAATCTCAGAAAGACATGATAAATATTCCAAGGCACAAAGGCAAGTCAACATCAGTTTTTGTTATTCAACTTACACAGCAGAGCAGAACAGCTGTTTTCGAAAGCCGCAACACCTTCATCATCAGTGCTCATGTGTATTGTGTTTATCACCACTTATTTAAATTAAATTTTTTTTTTTTAAATCCTGACAGATATTTTATAAATTAAAATAAATTACAAAAGTGGCAATAAATATTTAGTTTTTACCTTTATAATGTAAAAGGAAAAAAAAATTATAAATTTTTAATTGCAGCAAAACTTTAAATTTGAATACGAATAGCAGCATCGTGGGCGTATAATTTATATTTTAACTCAGGCTCATCACTCATACGCCCACCTGTGCTTCTCATCTCCATATTAATCATGTTAATTGATTTTTCATTTTCAACTTTTTTGACAGATTAATGTGTTTCATGTAGTCTGTGCGCACACAATCATCTTGATTAAATTAATGAATTTGTAACAATGGAACAGCAACTCGAGTCTCAATTGAAATAAAACAACAAGTGAAATTTATACTGCAGATTCTTGCACTGAAATATAATGAAAACTGTGAAGAACAACATTGCAACTTTGTCGTGCCCCACAGGCTGCCTTTACATATAGTTTTCATGATACTCTTTGCGGCATAAAGTAATTGAAAACGTGTGTATTTTTCCTGCTGATGCAACTTGTAGATTTTGAAGGCATTCTATTCTTGTGGCGGAGGATTAAGCAAATTAATATTTTTGAAACATAAATTCGTGACTTTATTAAATGCAATTAAGATTGCTGGAATATAATTGTTCGTAACGTATTTAATTCTGAAAGATATGACGGTCTATTCCATAACTATTTGTTGATGTCAACGTCAAGAGAATATCACGTTTTCTTTATCAATTGCCTATTTTTAACAGTCTCTTTCTATGTTCGGGATACCGTCCAAGCTACAAGTGAAAGTTAACGTCTATTTAATTAGTAAACCTACACAGCAGAGCCGAAGGAGTGTTTTCGAAAACCTCTGCTGTCATGATCAGTACTCAAAAAAAAGTTCTTTGTTTTAGTACGAAATCGTTTACGAGAACTATTTTCTTCATGTCCTATTTTCTGAATTTGTGTTGCACTTTTACTTAAGCTAAGCTTATTTCTTTAGACTTAAGCTTAAGCTTAAATTTCTTTAGACTTAATAATTAAACACATTCAAGACAGCAGGCTACCGACTGCAACCTGTCAAAAATAGAATACATGTGTTTATATGGGAGTGAATATTTTCACGACTACACGACAGGTTGTTGTCCGTGCTACTTTTGTGGTTGTAGTCAAATTAAACTAATTTCTATTTTCATAGTCAACAATAAACAGATTAGTGCTGCCAATACAATAAAAATTCTCAAATAAATAAACGTTTAAAAAATTTCTTAATTTAGTCAAGAATATGAAAATTGTTGAAAATAAAAATATATAATAGAATAAAAATTATTTTGTAAATTTTATTTCTCTTTTTGCGTTCTCTCTCGGCTTTTATTTAATTTTATTTATTTATTACTATAATTTTTTTTTTGTTGTAATAACTGCTAGAATATAGACCCCATATAAACGATATAGATATTATTTCAAAGCTCTCACCTACCGTCGGAGAAGATTTTGTCCGCGAACTGGAGATGTCCATATTTTGGAATGGCATAAAGAGTAATTTTTAGAATATTGTTTCATTTTAAAAGTTTAAATTATTTTTATTAAACAAAAAGAGGTTACAATGTTGGAAAAAAATCGAAAATATCATCAGGCTCGCCAAATTAGATGTGAAAGACAAAATTTTTTGGCGTAAGCCAAATAGCAAACTAATGAATTTAATAGTTTGTAAAATATAAATATATTTTTACTTTAAACAAGTAAAAATGTTATATTCGACCGGGTCGAATCTTAAATAGCCTCCAAATATTTAAAATTTTTAACTTGGTGGGGCGGAGTTCCTTTATATAATATCGTACGTCAACGCCCACTAAAGGGGGCGGGGTTCAAAAATAGACTATATCCTGTTTTCCACAGACGAACGTATGGGCATTGCTAGACCGTCTTAGACTTCATCACTAATCAAGAATATATATATGTACTATATGGGGTAATTCCTTTTGGAGGGCATTAAACCTGTATTTTGGCGGGGTCGCTCTGGGAAGGGGCTGTGGGGGAGACATTTCACCTTTGTCATAAAACTCTAAAAATAAATGTTTGGGATAATTATACACAAAATTTAAAAAAAAATTTTATTTGATAGGGTCATTTAGGTGGCAAAGGGGGAGGAGGGGTAGGGCAGAGTAGTACCAGGTTAAGTATCAGTTTCGTCATTACTGCTTAAAAATATTATTTTTAAGGAATTTTTACAATATTTTTGTATATAATAACGCCCACTAAAGGGGGCGGGGTCCAAAATTTTTTTTAATTTTATTTTATGGCTCCAAGCTTAACGCGTTGGACTTTCTTTGACATAAAAATCATTTGCTTAACAAAATTACAAAAAAAAAACTTTAATCGACTGAATCGTGATCTTTAAAAATGATCTTTTTTAGAGGTTGGTTTAGTTCTCTTTAGGGGAACTTTTTTCCCTCTTGCCCGATTTAGCTTATTTCCGAACTTAACTTGTGCTATCCTTCAACATATATTTATACCAAATTTCAAGAGTCTAGCTCTTTTTGTTTGGACTGAATCGTGATTTCCACAGACGGACGGACGGACATGCTCAGATCGTCTAAGATTTTATCACTGATCAAGAATATATATACTTTATGGGGTGTGAGATGGATATTTCGCTACGTTACAAATGGAATGACAGAGTGAATATACCCTCCATATCCTTTTTTGGAGGGTATAGAAACACTTTATTTGTTTATAGCTCCTTGTTGTTTTTGCATTTGTAATAAATACATTTTGATGTCCTTTTTTTTCTTATGGCACTATGAAAATGAGTTTAATTAATTCATTTGTGACCTAACTAACGTCTTTTATCGATAACGGCTATCAAATATATACAAAATTAGAACTTAAATGTCGTTTCATCGGGATTTTTTCAAAATAATGGAATTTTTACTTGAAAAGTCATATACAAAATTTCAAAATTTAATACTACTTCCAATATATCGACGCTTCCATTCTATAACGTTCTAAGTGTGCTTAGAACGTATTTAATGTTCTTGAATTTTTGAATCCTACGTTCTCAAATTTAAATACTGTCAAAATTTGGTTAAGATGGTCCGATCCGTTCCAAAGTTATAGGCATAAATATACTTAGACTACACACAAAACTTTGAGAGCTCGTAACTCAAGACTCACATATTCGACTTAGAATGTTATAGAATGAAGGCATCGAATAAATTTGAAAAATATGTCTAACAATAGAAAGACATTTTGGAGTACTTTGAAATGATACCCATATCGTTTATATGGGGCCTTTATTCTAGGAGTTGTTACCAAAAATAAAATAATGAAAAATAAATAAAATTTAAAAATAAAAGACGAGAGAGAACGCAAATTAATAAATAAATATTACAAAATTTAAAATTTTACAAAATAATTTTTATTCTTGAAAGGGCTATTAATTTTTTTTTTAGTTCCAAAAATTTTCATATTCTTGACTAGATTAAAACATTTTTTAAACGTTTATTTATTTAAAACTTTTCATTATATTGGCAGCACTAATCTGTCTATTATCGCCTATGAAAATAGAAATTAGTTTAATTTGACTACAACCGCAAAAGTAGCACGGACAAGAACCTGCTGTGTAGCCTTGAATATATTCACTCCCATATAAATGTATAAACATGTACATATTCTATTTTTGACAGGTTGCAGTCGGTAGCCTGCTGTCTTGAATGTGTTTAATGCTTGAGTCCACACAAATCGTTTGTAAAGATGAATCAAAAACACCGTAACGAAATTTAATTTTAAAGTTTCAAAAACTTATTTTACTGCCTTCGTCCAATTACAATTTAAATATCTTCAACTATAGTTTTTCCTAACAATTAAATTTTTACAAAATTTAACGTCTTTTAGGTGTTTAAATTTCGTAAAATGTTGTTTTTCTTTAATCTATTTCTCTGTTGCCCTGCACACATTCTTAAGTAACTCAAAACCATTAAATACACTCCAAAGTACTTGTAATTAATTACAAAATTTAATTGAAATCTACACGCAACTTTTTTTTTCTCCAAAAGATTACACTCACACACACACACAACACACATATTTCTTGTTGCACAAACGAGAATAGTTGAGTTGAGTTGCAAAAAAAGAAAGTCAAGTGGGGAAATAAATTAAAATTTAAATAGTTAAGCTTCTAAGGAAAGGCAGGAAACCCGAATGCAGAAAAAGAGAAAAAAATAACTCAAGTGCTTATCGTACGCTGTGGCAAAAACACGCTTAACAAACTGCTAATCTGCACTAATTTCAATTCTTGTAGAATTCTGCTGCCAAGTGTGTTAATGTTTCAGCCACGGTGAAAAGGTGCGTGCTAGCATGACTGAGCACTGCTTTACAATCAGAAATTTTTATATTATATTACTTTGTACCACATGCGCCGCCCATAAGCACTCTTTACATGTCAACCAGAACTTTATCAAAAGGCAAGAATTTTATCAATAAGAATATAAAAAATGTTGCACCAAATAAATGCTAAGCACGTGCTGCTTCCAAATAAATATCTTTATCCTTTACATTCGAAAGACAAATTACTTGCTGCATAATCAAAGATTAATTAATCTTTGATTTTTATTCAATTTGACAAACACGCAAGCAGAGGAAGAAGAAGCACATGGGCTTAAACTCAATTTCAAATCAAGTGTATTCGTCAAACTTTGGCAAATACTTTAATGCCAGCAATTTGTATCATTACAAAAGCCATCCAGAGCACAGAGAAAGTTTTACCAGAAGAAAAAATATCCAGTACACGATTTTAAACATAAACATTTATTTTGAGTAATTTTTATTTTTCGTTTATTTATTAACATTTTGTCTGACTTTTACGTAGGACACAAATACGGTTGACAAGTTTTTTTAAAAATAACTCAAAGTCTTGTACGTTAATTATATATTTTACTCGTGGTTTATAAGCAGCAGTCCTTGTTCATGGCCATGTACAAATTTAAAACAACAACCATGACGACATAAAGTGCGCAACAACCGTATTCGTACGGTTAATAGAAAAGTTCAAAAGCGACAATATTTTTGTGATATACAAAATTCATTAGTTTATTTTGGAATTGGAGGTTGTATTCACTTTGTTATTCCGTGTATAACGCAGCTAAATATCCCATTAAGTATATATGTAAATTTTTGATCAGTGATGAAATCTAAAACAATCGAACGACGCACAGTGGTTCAGAAACGGTTTTCATTGGCCAAAACTCTGTAACTTTTTAACCCTTTGACGACGAATGGAACATATATGTCCCATTTGGTTTTTTCGTCATTACAGCCGCATTTTCTAATGCATCTTATGATCTTGTTATTGTTGTTCGATAAAAGACAAATGCATTTTTTGGTATTCGCATTAACACTAACCTTTTGTTGTTTCAGTTGGGCTTAGGGGATTCTAAAAGTCAGAAATTTTAATTTTTTTTTGCAGTTTTAGTTTCCTAATATCCCAGCATCTAATTGATACTGCTGGATAAACTTATAGTACTAGATGAACCAATGCCTTATGTAAATTTATTGGCCAACGCATTTTGAATCGGTTCTATATTTTTCTCGGGGGAGCTAAAAATATGATGGGACATACATATGTGTCCCATTATATTTAATACTATATAATTAAAAATCAAAGAAAACGTAAACAATTCAATAAAAAACTATAAAAAATAACTCAAAATGTTCAGTTAAAATTATGAGAACCTATAAATGGTTCATGTAAACCAGGGGTGCTCACCAGGAAGAACGTATTTTCCACTCGAAGTCACACGTATTCTTATTCTCTTTTATTTATTCTTCTCTGAGAACAATTTTTTCTCATTTTACCCATACACAATGGGAGATATTCCGTACGTTGTATGAAATATTGTTTTATGTGAAAGAATGAAAAATAAAATGCGTTTTTGTATAGAAAAAAATATAAATTTTTTTATAGAATAAATAGATTTTAAATAGAAAAAAATAGGTTTTCAATAGAAAACATTTTTCGGTTTGACTTTTCCTTGCCTTATTCATTAAGTTAATATTGCATCGAAATTTATAAGAATTAACAGTTATAACGAAGCCAGAGTGAATATTAAAGAAAATAGGGGAGACTACAACTAACTTTTTACAGAAAATTTGTAAGATGTTGATATCTCTGAAAAAAAATTTAAACTACTATGAATAGAAAATAGACGATTTTCTATACAAGATACATTTATCTAAAACAAAAACATTTCTCTGTAGAAAGTATTTTAATGAACATTCATATTGCTATATTAAATTGAATTAAGATTTAGAGGCTAATCTCTTTCTAAAGAAAAATTCGTTTTTGTGCAGAAATATACGTTTTTCTATAGAACAATATGATATTTTATAAAAAATATCTTCCATAAAATATTGGAACGAACTTCCTTATGGGACGATGCGTAACGTAAATTTTTTTTTTCTAAATCAAAGTTTAAGACGTATGAGTAATACGATTCCATACAAACAAATATTAATAATACACAGCCGTGCCGTGACAGAATTCAATTTCGTTCGTTTGGGAACAAAATTGATTCTGTATTTTCGTTGGTCGGCGAAAAAAAAATCTTAATAAAATATGTATACCCGAATAATTGTAAACTAAATCAAAATCATAATTAGTTGTGATATAGTGCAAAACAATTTCTTTTTGCAGTAAAGCACATAGGTTTTTTACATGTCATGTCATTAAAATTAAAACATAGTCAAGGAGCAGAACCTCTTTTTAATAATAAAGAAGAAAAAATTATTAATTCTATAATATATTGAGAATGTATTTTATTAGAATTAAGTAAGAATAAGATTCTTGAAAATAATAGAATAGAAGAGGCTAATGCTTGTGTTAGAAAATACTTTAATGAAGATTTTGTAGATATTAATTTATCTTCTCTTATTAGGGGGATAAAAGGTAATAAATTAATTTCTAGACCTATTCAAGCGCTTAATCATGAATTAGCAGAAATAGAAATTAAAGTTCCTTTTTGGAAAAAGTACTTTTTAGAAAAGTACTTTTTAGAAAAAGTACTTTTTGGAAAAAGTACTTTTTGGAATAAGTACTTTTTGGAAAAAGTATCTGTTTGGAATAAGTACTTTTTGGAAAAAGTACTTTTTGGAAAAAGCACTTTTTGGAAAAAGTAGTTTTTGGAAAAAGTAGTTTTTGGAAAAAGTACTTTTTAGAAAAGTACTTTTTAGAAAAAGTACTTTTTGGAAAAAGTACTTTTTGGAATAAGTACTTTTTGGAAAAAGTACCTTTTTGGAATAAGTACTTTTTGGAAAAAGTACTTTTTGGAGAAAGTACTTTTTGGAAAAAAACTTTTTGAAAAAGGTACTTTTTTTGGAAGAAGTACTTTCTGGAAAATGTGTTTTTTAGAACAAGTATTTTATTATATATGACAATAAGAAAATATGTACTTTAGTCAAAGGGTAGTTCAATCGATTCGAGTAATTATCCAAATCAATCTATTAACAAGTCACACGAAAGCCTTTAACAAGGCAGCAGCTAAACATAATTTTATACAGCATTTTTTTAATTTTCCGACGTTCGCTGGATGAGTGAATCACCGTTTGCACATTAGGACGACTGCTTTTATTCCTGACTTTGCATATTATTTTGGTAATAATTTTTTAAGCTTAAGGAGTTTTTACATAGAAAATTTGCAAATGTGATTAGTTTTTAATATTTCGCCACTGCTTATCTCTTTTTTTATTGTTTTTTAATAAAAGATAAGCCATATTTTCCTGGCAAAGGAGTGAAGAATTATTGAAAAATATAAATTTTTTAAATGTCTTATCTAAAAAGACCTCAATTAAATAATTATTACTAACATTTTGTATTATTCTTGTAAAAAAATGCTTGCGACTGTCCTCAGGGCGATTGCGTGGGATGGGTAGAATAATTATGAAGGAACCTAATTCCTTAGAATACATCTTCAACAACTCGCCAGAAAGAGTCACAAAACTTGCCAGCGCGAATTCTACAATTAAAAGTTCCATATGAAGTGGGGTGGTTGGCTCGATTTCAATTTAAAGAAATTGTTATAAAAATGTTTATTTAAATTAAGTGTGACACCCCATGTCTGCTGCTAAGAACTGTTTCCTTTTTGTTTTTTAAGAGGCAATTACAAACAAACAAAAAAAAAAAACAAATAAGAAAAAGAATTATAAAAATATACAAAAAGAAAAACAAAAAACGTCTGTTTTGAATTTGAAATTCAAAGTAGACCCGAAACTGATAAACTCCGAATGCATAAATTAATCTGTAACGCTGAAACCGACAAGAATATATCTCACAAAAAGGGGTTTCAATTAAATATTATAAAATTTCTTGCGCAACTTTGTATTAATTAAATTTGTTGAAAGAAAAAAATTCCCTTGAGTTTCTCCCAATACGCACAAAAGTTCTCCCTCATTATATTTCTTGTACGTGTCTTAGCCTTGACTTTGTAACCTCAGCATTGAAAAATATCTTGTTCTATTCTAAAAAAAAACGTACACACAAAACAAAGTCACGATAGCTGTAATCAAAAGTGAAATGAAATGTTAGACACACAAGCGGAATATGCTGTATTTTATTTGATTCATGTTTTTTTTCAATACTTCATATGACGTCAAGTATGACTTAATAATGATTGATTTCCTATTTTCTTTATATTTTATACCCTCCACAAACAAATATGGAGGGTATATTCACTTTGTCAATCCGTTTGTAATGCAGTGAAATATCCATCTGAGACCCCATAAAGTATATAAAGGGTCCACCATCTAACGTTTTTTTTCAACTAATGCTTATTTCATGAATGGTAACACTTAGCTCATGTCTGATTTGACATATAATTATTTTTATCCTTCCGCTGAACGAATATGGTTGTGTATACGCTTGAACAACGCTGGTAAGTGGGCCTGCGATCAACTTACAGAAGATGCTGATTTTGCCGAAAAATATCATTTTTTCAGATGAAGCTCATTTTGATCTTGGCGGGTTTGTAAACAAGCAAAATTGTCGCATTTGGGGCACAGAAAACCCGCACGCATACATTGAAAAGTCGACGCACCCAAAACTAGTCACTGTTTGGTGCGGTCCAGAGGCAAAATTGGTACATTTTTCTTCGAAAATGAGCAAGGAGTGGCCGTTACAGTCAATGGCGATCGTTATCGTTCCATGCAGGCATTTGAATGAAATTATTTTCCATTATTAATCGGAAGGATTGTGCTTTCAAATAAAAAAAGAAATTTGAGAAAATATTCAGTAGTTTTTTTTATAGCATTTAAAAAAAAAGTTATTTGGCGGACCCTGTATATTCTGGATCAGTGATGGAATCTAACATGATCTGAGCATGTCCGTCCGTCCGTCTGTGGAAATCACGATTCAGTCCAAACGAAAAGAACCAGACTCTTGATAATTGGTAGAAACATACATTGAAGAATAGCACAGTTCAAGTTCATAAATGGGCTAAATCGGGTAACATGAAAAACAGTTCCCTTAAGGAGAACTAAACCAACCCCTAAAAAACAACATTATTTTTAAAGTTTTTTTTCTGTAATTTTGTTAAGCAAATGATATATTTTTATGTCAGAGAAGGTCCAACGCGTTAAACTTGAAACCATAAAATAAAAAAAATTAATTTGTTGGAGCCCGCCCCCTTTAGTGGGCGTTGTTATATGCAAAAATAGTGTAAAAATTTAACAAATTGTTTTACTTAAGCCTACGTTCCCTAAAAATAACATTTTTAAGCTATATTAAATTGAATTAAGATTCTATAGGCTAATTGTTCGAAATTTTTAATTTAAATCTCAGAAAGACATGATAAATATTCCAAGGCACAAAGGCTAGTCAACATCAGTTTTTGTTATTCAACTTACACAGCAGAGCAGAACAGCTGTTTTCGAAAGACGCAACCCTTTCATCATCAGTGCTCATGTGTATTGTGTTTGTCACCACTTATTAGGTGGCTTAGTTGAATGTGATAACAGTTCCTATTTACACAAATTTTATTGTGAAAAAGAATACGAGAACTGTATCAAGCTGATGTTAACATGTTATTGTTATAATACCCGTGTTACCGTTTGATTATTTTTCTTCATGTCAATTTTTCCGAATTTTTTGTTCCTTCATACCTAAGTCAAACTATTTTGGTTTGAATTTTTAAGCTTTAATGACCAAGTTGAGACGCAGAGGACTACTGCCCTACCCCCTCCTCCCCCTTTGCCACCTAAATGACCCTATAAAATTTTAATTTTTTTTTATTTTGGTATTTAATTATGCCAAACATTTATTTTTAGAGTTTTATGACAAAGGTGAAATGTCTCCCCCACAGCCCTTGCCAGAGCGACCCCGCTAAAATACAGTTTTAATATCCTCCAAGAGAATGGGGTCCATAAAGTAAATATATTCTTGATCAGTGATGAAGTCTAGGGAAGTCTAGCAATGCCTTGACATTCGTCTGTGGAAAACATTCTGTAACATTTTGTCAACGTCACGTCAAGACAATACCAAAACAAAGACATCTGCATATTCTTTTGCCTTCGTATATAATTTCTTTTACCAGCCTCTTATTATTTTACAGGCCTTAAGGGAATAATCACAACCAAAATGCAACTCCTCTATTTTTGATATTGTCTTGATGTGACGTTGAAAAATAGTTGCGGAATAAGGGGAATTGTCTATTTTTGGACCCCGCCCCTTTAGTGGACGTTTACGTACGATATATGCAAAAATAGTGTAAATATTGAGTAATTTGTATTCCTTAAGCCTATAAGAATCTGACATGTTCTCTGCTCTTTCAGAGAGGAAACGTGTCTCCCACAGCCCTTGCCGGAATGACTCTTTCAAAATAGAGATTTAAAATTGGGTACAGAGATGTCTTAAAGGAACTCGGCCCCACCAAGTTAAACATTTCAAATTCACTTACTAAATATTTGGAGGGTATTTAAGATTCGACCCGGTCGAATATAACGTTTTTACTTGTTTTTATTAATATTTTTGCACCAGTACTAACAATACCACAAAATCTATACTCTGCCACTCACTCATTGTTGGCGTTGCCATTGTTGTTGTAGTCTTTTTGTTGGTGGTTACAATAAAACGAGGATGAAGTAAAATCAGAAAAAAAACTTTTAAAAATAATTATTATTACAGCAATAATTTATGAAGGTAGCATTGTTCGAAAAAACAAAAACAAAAACAATAATGAAAAAATCACAAAACAGCAGTAACAATTAATATTGATTTTTTTATTGTTGCTGGTCCTTTTTCCTTAACCCCCTCCGTGTTTATATGGCTTTGAAAACATTGTCGTATTCTACTGAAGAGATATACGAAACAAAAGTAACAGAAATGCTATTAAAAATAAATTGAACTCTTGTTTTCAATCAACCGATACACCGATTAATACACGGGCACAGTAGGACAAAAGGGCACAGTGACGAAAAGCTAAATATTTGTAAGGCAAAAAAATATATACTGGTAATTTTTGTTGTAGAAAATTTCAGTTTACTGACGAAATAGCAGATTGAAAAAACTTACATTTCGCGAATTCCTAATAAATAATACTGCACTGCAGTAGGAGAGCACAAGTTGTTAGACAGTTTCTTCTTTTTCAATGAGCAAAAAGCGTCCAGAGCAATTTGCTACCTCAAACTCTTTTGTACCGAAGAGTAAAAAATAAATAAAAAAATGATAGATTTGTAGTCGGGTGAAGGAATTAGGTCTTTTTTCGTCCACTATGTGGCACTTTTTTTGGCTCTGGAATTAAAACCACCATCATATGCATCGTTCTTTTACCGATTGAGCCCCAGAGCAATTGAAAACTACTCTGATATTTTATCGCAAATTTGTATGCAGCGATGAGGCTTATTTTAGTCACAACGGATGCAAATGGCTGAAGTAGTTAACACGAAGCGGAGGATCCTGAGTTCGACTCCGAATATTGTGCCGAATTTTTCTGATTAGCACTTAGGGCATGGTTGTGTTCGTTGTCAGCCTGTTCCAGTGATGAAGGCATAGCGCTGATCACTGAACATAACTGGCAGCGACTGACACGGTGTTGTACTAAAGAGGAGAGCAACAGGCACCCTCCTTCGTCGGCCCTGTAGCAAAAAAATAACCGGCGAAGTAAAAGCTACGGAAAATTCTCTGTGTTCTCATCTCTCTTCATCTGTCTTCTCAATACTATCTAGGTCCGGCGCAATGTACTCCAGGGGTCATCCCCTGAATGCTAGTCCGAGCTAAAAAAAACTCATGCACAACGGATCGTACAGAGTCCATTAAATGTACAGATTGCTGCAGATCCCGAAGAAACTGAATATATGATGGAAATGGAGAACATATCAAAAAGTTCCTATTACAATTGTTTCTTAGGGAGATTTCTTTGAAGGGGCCAACATAGAAGTCGATTAATAAATAAATATTTTTTTTTAGAAAATTAATATCCAAATAATTTTTTTTGAACAGACCTCGTACGTAAGTACACTAAAGATTTAGTTTATCTCTAAGCGAATTTTAACCATCAAACGATTTGAATTTTTTAAACAAACGATTTTTATTAAAATTAAGACTTTATTTATTTCTCTTTTTTAAAACATTTATTATCGAATATTAAAATTTGCAACAGATTTTTTGCAAGCATTTTTGAAGTTTTTCATAAAAGAATAGTTTCCATGAGATCAGCGTAGTATTTATTGTCAGCCAGATGTTGTTGCATCATTATTTTGTAACAGTGTGTCACCTACAGCGCTATTTTGTAGCGATTTTTCAAAGTCGATTATACTTTTGCAAGAATTCCCTGTAAATGAATCGTGCAATCGTGCAGAATAGATAATCACGGCATTTACCGGTATTAATCACCAAGTCTCCAAATGAAATCTAAAGGTGCGTTCACACTTAACAAAAGTCCATGGCCTTCGCTTAGCAGAGTTAGGACTAGACAGCTTCCAACTTTTGGGAAAAAGTCGTTGGACATGGCATTATCCTACAAAAAGTAGGAGGGCAGGTCCTGGGAGACGGACTGATTATATGACTCCGGTCATGCGCCTCGACAAATTCTTCCCAGTCGCATTTCCGCAGAGGAAGGACTGGATCTAAAACTCCGCGACTCGCAGCAATGCAACCTTGGTTTTTACGGACGGCTCGAAGATGGACATTGGCACTGGTTTGGGGGTGTATTTCGAGGATCTCGACCTTTCGGTATCGCTCAGGCTACCCGATACCTCGACAGTTTTCCAGGCGGAGGTCTATGCCATCACCGAGGCAGCATTGAGGATTGATGGGCTAATTTTGGAGGCAAGAATTATTAACATTTGTGTAAATAGTCTAGCAGCAATTAGGGCCCTGGACCCGGGGACAGTGAAGTCGAAATGTGTGCTGGCATGCATTCAATCTCTGGCTCGACTTGAAAGACATGACGTCAGGATAGGTTAGGTTCCAGGGCATGAAAGCATTCAGGGGAAAGAGATGGCGGACGCATGCGCTAGGGCAGGTTCGGCCTTGGATGGGGCACTCTTACGTAGGAATATTGACATTCCCTCAATTGAGCTGCTGAACAAAATTCAGGAGTGGGCAGAGAGGGAGGTGACAAGCAGTTGGTCAAGTATCACCACCTGTAGGTGGTCTCCAAAACTCTTTGGCCCTCGCTTAACAGGGATAGGATTAGACAGCTTCTGACTTTTGGGAAGAAGTCGTTGGCTCTCCTGGTAGGGGTCTTGGTGGGGCACTGTGCAATTGGGCACATGTTTGGACTTTCCCCATGATGGTCGCTGCAGAAGCGGGAGAAGAGTCAGTACAGCATTTCCTTTGTGACTGTCCGGAGCGTAGGCAGACATATTGGCTCTCGTTTCCAGCGAGATCTAGACTGCCTCAGGGATGCACCGCTGGCTGCCCTGGCGGGTTTTGTGGGAAGTTCTGTGTGGTTCTCAGGAACCCGTACTTCGTCTTGAGAAGAGTGTGTAGGGTATAGTCCTCTGGGCATCACAATGGGCCTTTTATGGCCTCCGGGTGTTTTCTCGCTTACTGCGGGCAGCCCTTCTAACCTGCCCTAACCTGACTTTTACACATAAAAAATATTTGGTCGAAAAAGCGTAACCAATAAACACTAACAAAATATATTTTGATTCAGATATTTATATCAGGTATTTATTAAGTAAAACAGTTTCATACAATAACTTATAGTGCCATGGAATACAATACCATTGGAAACTGCTCGTATTTATTTCAATAAAGACTTCTCTGAATTAATAGGGCTTTCATTAGTATTAGGTGGTTACGCTTCTTTGGGAAAATATTTATGTAATAAGTGTGACCGTACCTTAAGATTCCAGTATTGCCTATTTACAGCCATAGATGCATCTCTTTTTAAATATTAAATTGCTGAAACGTAAGTAACAAAAAGTTTTTGACTTCAGCAGCCGGTGACTCTGGGAACAGCAAATAGAAAAATGGAATATTTGGAATAATAACTAATTGAACTTAAAAATGAATATAAGTAGCTCTTATATTCTATATCGTTAAAAACATTGAAGAGATAGTTGATATTCCTAAGGGCTAATACCGCCGTCAAAACTGGAAAAAGTTGAACAGGAACGCTGATGAGATGGCGTAGCGGTCTCGATATCAGTACTGATCCGTTCTGCTAGTTTGAGTATTACAAAAATATTCTAAATATTCCACTCTTAACAAAATAACTTGAATTTAATGAGAATTCATAAAAAAAAATATTTTGAAGATTGCGGATTTGAACTTGAGTCCAATAAAGGAATTCTTATCTTAATAAAACAAGTTCAAAAGTCCGACAAATAAAATTTCAATTCATATTAAAAAATATATTATCATTAAAGCTTTAAACACTTAGGCAACGGCAGGTTACTGAATGCATCCTGTCAGAAATACAATAAATGTGTTTATATGGAAATAATTATTTTCACGGCTCTACGGCAGGTTGTTGTCCGTGCTAGTTTTATAATTGTATTCGAATTCAGAGCTGTTAAATTTGGATTACAATTACTAATCAATTAGATTAAATTTTAAAAAGAATGGTATTGATTACATAATTCTCTTTTTAAAAATTCCTGATTATTAATTAATTATGATTACAAATAATCCAAAAATAATTAAGATTAGTTAGGATTACGAGAAAATAATCAAAAGTAATCAAAAAACATAATTGACTACTTTCAAGGATTATTTTCGATTATTTTTTAAAAAATTAGAATGCGCATCATTTTATACACACATTTTAATTTGAAAAATTTGCATTTAAAACATAAAAAAATTAATGACAAGCATAAGTTAAAATGTGTGATCATTTTACTTGTATTGGAGACGGGCCTTCAATTTGGATCTGCCTTGATTTTGTGGGGTTGTTTTATAAGTGATAACCAAAAAAAAATAAATTATTTATTGTTGTTTGCTTTTATTGACCTTTTCTTATATATATATATATATATATATATATATATATATATATATATATATATATATATATATATATATATATATATATATATTTTAGAATGATTGAGCTCGAGGTCGTTTTTGTAAAAATCGTAAAAATTTTTCTATTTTATTCGATATTTCGTCAACAATTTGTTGACATCATCAGGAATAATAATTGAAAATTAAAATTTTCTGTATAAATTGGTTTTGAAATATGTTTTCAAAAATATTAACATAAAAACAAAAGCATAAATTTGGGATGATTCCAGCATTTCTACATCTTACCAAAAAAGTTATTGAAGATTTGGCCTGAACAATTTTATTTTATGTAGAAATGCTGGAATCATCCCAAATTTATGCTTTTGTTTTTATGTTAATATTTTTGAAAACATATTTCAAAACCAATTTATACAGAAAATTTTAATTTTCAATTATTATTCCTGATGATGTCAACAAATTGTTGACGAAATATGGAATAAAATAGACAAATTATAACGATTTTTACAAAAACGACCTCGAGCTCAATCATTCTAAAATACATATAAATTATTTATTATACATAATAGTTATTTATAACAAAAATATTTTTCTGGTTGACATAATGGTTGTTTATAGCCAAAATTCTATCCTTCTCAATGTTATTGGTTACGGTTATCAATATAAAATAAATGCGACCATAATGGTTAAAAATTCCCGAATGCATATAAAGGGCATTTTTGCGTAACCTTTTTGCTCCGAAATAAAAACATAGCAGTTGTTTTCGGTCCCTGCTTTATACGAATAGGGCACAAACCCGTGACCCCGTGATAAATAAGAAGAATGCAGAATCATGAAGAATGCAAATAGGTTGTCAATTATCAAATCGATGCACATCAATAAAATAACAAAAAATTAAAAAAAAAAACAACTAACAATAAACAGCATCGCTATCATTTCGCAAAATAAAAAAAATAATCTAAAACAATCAAAAGTAATCTTCGAAAGTAGTCAAATTATTTTTCGATTACTTTTTATTATTTTTGATTATTTTTTCGTAATTTTCATTAATCTTGATTATTTTTCGATTATCTGTAATCGTAATCAATTAGTAATCGTGCGAATCTGAAAATAATCGTAATATAATCGTTACTTCACCTTTCAAAAAAAAAAAAAATCTAAATACTAATTATTATGATTAGTAATCATTACTTAACAGCTATGTTCGAATTAAACTAATTTCTAGCTTCATAAGCGACAATAAAAAGATTGGTGCTGAAATGTCAAATAATTTTTCGAGCTGGTCAAGAATATGATAATTTTGGAAAATAAATAACACAAGTCACCAAAAAAAGATATATATATATATATATATATATATATATATATATATATATATATATATATATATATATATATATAATAAAAATTATTATTATATTATAATATTTTTAAGCTTAAGGTCTCCTTATTTTTATTTCAAATATATAAATTTTTAATATTTCGTCACTTCTTTGAGTGACTTCTTCAGGAAATTAATTATTTTATTTGATTTGAAAAATTTTTTGTCAAAAAATTTATAAAAAAAAATTTTTTGCGCCTGTGTTGTACTTAATATAGAAAGTATTTGCTTTTTAAGAATCTATAGCAGTTTTGATTTTCGTTGTGTACAACAGTATGTATTTGCATATAGAGCCATAACTGCAGAAAAGTCATAAGCGTCAAAAACAAAATTTTACTAGGGAACGTTTTTTTAAATAAGTAAACAAGTAAAAACGTTATATTCGACGGGGTCGAATTTTAAATACCTCCCAAATATTTAGTAAGTGAATTTAAAATGTTTAACTTGCTGGGACAGAGTTCCTTTAAGACATCTCTGTACCCAATTTTAAATCTCTATTTTGAGAGAGTCATTCCGGGAAGGGCCGTGGAAGACACGTTTCACCTCTGCAAGATCAGAGAACATCTCAGCTTCTTATAGGCTTAAGGAATAATTTTTTTTCAATATTTACACGATTTTTGCATATAATATCGTAGGTCAACGCCCACTAAAGGGGCTTTGACCTATTTTTGACCTATGATTGACTATATCATGTTTTCCACAGACGAACGTATGGGCATTGCTAGATCGTCTCAGACTTCATCACTAATCAAGAATATATATACTTTATGGGATGCAATTCTCTTTGGAGGGTATTAAAACTGTATTCTGGCGGTGTCGCTCTGGCAAGGGCTGTGGGGGAGACATTTCACCTTTGTCATAAAACTCTAAAAATAAATGATTGGGATAATTAAATACAAAATTTAAATTTTTTTTCGATAGGGTCATTTAGGGGGAAAAGGGGGTAGGGCAGAGTAGTTATAGGTTACGTCTCTGCTTCGTCATTGAAGCTTATAAATTTTATTTTTAAGGAATGCAGGCTTAACTAAAACAATTTCTTAAATTTTTACTGGGCGGGGTCCACAAATTGTTTTATTTTTTTTATTTTATGGCTCCAAGTTTAACGCGTTGGACCTTCTTTGACATAAAAATATATCATTTGCTTAACAAAATTTCAAAAAAAAATTTTAAAAATTTTGATGTTTTTCAGAAGTTGGTTTAGTTTTTCCTAGAGGAACTTTTTTCCCTCTTGCCCGATTTAGCCCATTTCAAAATTTAACTTGTGCAATCTTTCAGGATACATTTATACCAAATTTTCAAGAGTCTAGCTCTTTTCGTTCGGACTGATTCGTGATTTCCACAGACGGACGGACGGACATGCTCAGTTCGTCTTAGATTTCATCACTGATCAAGAATATATATACTTTATGGGGTCTCAGATGGATATTTCGCTGCGTTACAAACGGAATGACAAAGTGAATATACCCTCCATATTCTTTTTTGGAGGACATCACAAGCAAATATGTGTATATAAGTTTAAATCTTTTTCGATGTAACATAATAACGGCACATTTAAAATCTATAATATTTTGTAAGATGATGCCAATTATCGAGAATTATCGTTTTTTATCAAAAAATTTAAAACGCTAATTTAAAGCGCTTCGGTTTTTTTGACGCTTTCGGCTCGATATTAAAGTGGCGGCCACATTGCAGAAATCATATTTAAATATTAATTTCATAAAGTTTTCTTTCCAATAAAGTCCGTGTCATTGATATTAAAAATAATTAATTCCCTGAAGAAGTCACACAAAGCAGTGACGAAATATTGAAATTAAAAATTTAATTAAAATAAAGAGACCTTAAGCTTAAAAATATCAGAATACAATAATAATTAAAAAGAGGTCAAGAAACCAGAAGAATTTATATGTCCTTGATTTAAACTTGTGTCACTCTTTAAAAAGCAGTCTTTATATGAAAGTGGCACCACTGAAATCAGCTGCTTTCAGTCGGCGGCATTTCTAGTCATGCAGCCGTGTAGTCTGCTGTCATCTCAGTACTTAAAACAAATGGGCTAAAATATTAAAAAACAAAATGTAATAATAACAATAAAACGGTTTCTGTGTTTAAAAAGCCATAAGAAATACCTTTAAAAGGACACAATAAAAACAGCTGAGTCTCTCAAATTTAAGAAAATAAAATTGTTGTTACTTGACAAATTTGGAACAGAATTGGGTAAGAATTTCGTGTTTAAGTGTCCCATAAAAAATGTATATTGCAACACCTTTCACCACACACACACACACACGCACACACCATTTTTTTCTTTGTCCATTTCTATTTGACAAATTCTATTGCATCTTGGAGAACGTCTTGCATCGCACAGTAAAAGTTCATAAAGTGTAATGGCCGTGCTAAACGTTTATGTGCAACAACAAATAAGCAGCTTGTTGTACAAAATGTTGCACAAACAAGGTATTGTTGTTGACTTAATGGCAGCATTGTTTTCCAGTTGTTACTCTTATTTATTTTTCTATTTCAGTGCTCAGTCAGCCATTCGTTGTTACTTGTTTCATTATTTTTTGAGCGCCCGTAAGCCCATAGTAATTTATTGTCCTTTGTAAAGAAACTGCCACTCGTCCTACGCCTGTAATGCAAGTTATTGTTGGATTGCCATTGTTTTAGTTTGCTTTTGTTTATTATTTCGATTTGATGCTGTGCATCAGGGCGATGTGGCGGCAGTGGTCTTGTTACACAACAGATAGAGGAAATGCCATTAAGATAAATGAGTGTACGCAGTCCATAAAGACCAACAAGATTTATGTATTAGGATTTGAGGCAATAAGCAAATATGTCGTCTTGTGTTGTTCAAATTTTGCAAGAAAATATTCGAAATTTACACCAATTTGAAATTTATCTTAATAAGAAAGTAGCAATTTATATTTACTTAGCACATGATTGATGAAACGAGAAAAATGTTTGTACGGAAAGTATAATTTATTTTATTAAAACAGCAAAAAAAGCGTAAATTTAGGCACTTAAAATAAAACTCATTTCCTCGGCCATATTAAACACCCTGTAGCGAAAACAGCCGACTGAATGAATCGCACAGCAAAAATCTAATACATTTTAATTAATATTTGACATGGCAGCATAACAGGAATAGTCTTATTAAATAAACAGAATTGCTGTTGCCCAAGCCAACTTGTTTTTTAGCACTCACCAAAAATAGGAGGTGGGGCAGGTAGTGCTTATTCTGTCTGAAATAAGTTTCATTAATAGCAGCTTTTTACATCAGCTTAAAGTAATTTCGCAGAAGAAAGTTACAGTTAATTAATTGCCATATACGCGGCAGAACAAGTTAACAAGTTGTTTTCGGAGGAGCTCATAAGTGTGTTTGTTTGGGTATTTTCAATTTGTAACAAGTAAGAACGTTATATTCGACCGGGTCGAATCTTAAATACCCTCCAAATATTTCGTACATGAAAACTCTATTTTTATTGCTATTAAAAATTAAATTTTGATGGTATTTGGCTTAAGTAAAGAAATAAAAAAATTTATTTTCATGCGATCGTTTCCGATATGTTGGGAGGAGCCTGACTCAGACACCTTTCCCTCACCATAAGAGCATTGTACGCATTACAATTTTATAACAACATGCAAAAAAGGGGCAAATATGTCATTGATTTACGTCAGTTCCTGCCTTGCGGCCTAACCTGACGATGCTCTTAACATCGAGTGAAATTGGGTGTCACCATCACCCCTCTTAGCACCAAGAGGCCACACGAAGGCGACCTCAGGTCACCCAAGTGGCAATTTCTAGAACATGATTTGGTAAGCCCCATGATCTGACACCTTGCTAGAGTGCCGATCCTATCTAGATGATCTTTTATTTGTTGATTCACAACAACACATAGATTTTGCTACTATCAGCCGGACCGAAGTCCAACCGCAAGGATTGGACATCAATCCTTATCTGACAAATCTTCCACCAAATTGGTGACCACAACCACCACGTGTACTCCCGAGGGAGACCTCACCAATATCCAGCCGCAGTAAACTGCGGGGCTCGTACTGGATCCTGTGGTACCAGTTCCGACTACTGGTAAAGCCTCGAAAGTCAAACCAGTGGAGGTTCTATAAACTTTCTATCGACTTCGGTTTCTTTTTACGCAAACCTAGGTGGCGCCTCACCTATTGGCTCTTACTCAGGCACTACTTTTATATTACACTGTAACAGAGGTTGGGCAGTAACGTATAAGTTTTAAGGAGGTACATGCAAAAGTACTGCCTGAAAGCAAAAAAGGGACTGAGATAAGTTAGAAATGTTTAACCTTCTAGATCAGAGTTACTTTAAGACATTTGTGTGCCCAATTTTAAGGCTCTATATAGTTCACGCCGTTAAAGGACGCGGAGGAGACATCTCATTTAAAAGTTAAATTTTCGGCGAAGTAAAGTGTAGAAATGTTTTTTTTTATAAGGTCATTTAGGTGGCAAAGGGTTGTGGAGGGGTAGGACAGCCAAAGATCAGAGAACAAATTACCTTCATTAAGCTCTAAAAATAAATGCTTGGGATGATTTTATACAATATTAAAAAAAAAATTTTTTTTTTTTTGGTAGGGTCATTTAGTGGGTGAAGGGGTAGGGCAGAAACAGGTAGTCATAAAACTCTAAAAATAAATGCTTGGGATGATTATATACTAAATTTAATTTTTTTTTTTTAATAGGCTCATATAGCGGGCAAAGGGGGAGGAGGAGGTAGGGCAGAAATCGGCAGTCATGATTATATACAAAATTTAAAAAAAAATTAAAATTTTTTTTTTTGGTAGGGTCATTTAGAGGGTGAAAGGGGAGGAAGGGTAGGGCAGAGTAGTACCAGGTTACGTCTCAGCTTCGCCATTAAAGCTTAAAAGTGTTATTTTTAAGGAATGTAGGCTTAAGTAAAACAATTTGTTAAATTTTTAAGCAATTTTTGCCTATAATAACGCCCACAAAAGGCGGCGGGGTCCAAAAATTATTTTTTTAATTTTATGGCTCCAAATTTAAGGCGTTGGACCGTATTTGAAATAAAAAATATCATTTGCTTAACAAAATTACCAAAAAACTTTAAAAATTATGTTGTTTTTTCTGGGTTGGTTTAGTTCTTCTTAGGGGAACTTTTTTCCCTCTTGCCCGATTCAGCCCATCTTCGAACTTAACCTGCTCTAAGTTTTAAAATATATTTATGCCAAATTTCTAGAGTATAGCTCTTTTCGTTTGGACTGAATCGTGATTTCCACAGACGGACGGACATGCTCAGATCGTCTTAGATTTCATCACTGATCAAGAATATATATATTTTATGGGGTCTGATATATTTTATGGATATTTCGATGCGTTACAAACGGAATGACAAAGTGAATATACCCTCCAAATTCTTTTTTGGAGGGTATAAAAAGCTTTAGATATCAGCAGCCGATGGCTCTGGAAAAATCGAAAGAGATATATGGAATATTGGGAATATTAATCGTCAGGGTTGGGGAATTTCGAACTAACCAAGAAGGTAATAACTTAAAAATATGAATGTGATAACTTCTCATATTCAATTTTCGTTAAAATATTGGTTAAATAGTTGATATTCCTACCAGAGAACTTCACTTGTTGATTAAAAAACCGTTCAACAATAACAAAGGCACAAAAAACTTGTCTTTTATTTGCAAATGATCAAACTTGCCCGCACACTCTCTTTTGTTGTTGATTTTAAATCAACCGAACATATGCCTCTTTAATGGTTCTGATGCTAAACACATCGGCTTACTCACAACAATAATCTTTTTTAAGCTAGGAATAAAAACATTAATCAAACTTGCTCAAGCTTTTATATGCGTTGTTCATTATAAGGCAATCGAACCACATGCAAGTTGAACACTTGCTTATTTTCATCATAGGTCGAATCAAACTTGTCAACTTGTGTACTTGTCTATACCGCTCAACGCTCAAAAATTTGATCAACATTAAAGTACAAAAAGCAAGAAATCATTGTGTATGATTTTGTTCATTCCTATCAACAAAGGCACGCTTGTTTTTTTATTTTAATTTACAGTGGTTTATGATGTCCATTCGTGTTGTTTATGACAAAATAGGAAATTTTTTTAAGAAAATATTATTTTTATTTGCAGTTCGATATTGCAAATAATATTTATTATTATTTTTGTTTATTTTTATTTGTTCTCCTTTACAGTGGTGTTTTTTGTGTTATTTAATTTGTATTTCTTGTTAAGCTAAAATTGAGAAGCACAAATTTTCTGCAGCATAAGTAGCCCTCCAGTACTTATTCGTTTTCCATAATTATTTCACTTAATATGGACCGTATTATATTTTATCCCTTACGCCGAGGCGACAAGGTGTAAACTTTCTTGGAAATTTGACTTAAAAAATTTTTTTTCCCTTTTGTCATATTTGCATGTGTATTTCGGCGTATGTAATTCAACTAAATTTGTTCTCTTAATCGGACACATGTTTAACAATAAAAAACAAACAAATGATCAAACTTGTGCACACATTCTCATTTGTTTCAATTTTGTAAAGAAAAAAGTCCCATAAACCACCGTGCATTTGCCCATGTGTATTCCCTTTAACTTTGTTTTTGATGAACAAATTCAAATAAATACTAAACCTGTACCTCCACTCATGTATCAGTGTTGAATTGGTTATGTTGTTTGCATTGTTCGTATATCATATTGCTCAAGTCACACAGACGGTCGGTTCAAACATGTTGTGTGAATTAATGAGAATAAGAGCGTTTGGACACGATGAATTTACTGCAAGCCCTTCTCTTGCCTGTGCGATCTTGCTCATAAAATGCTTTTGTTAATTTTACTCATAATCAGAATTTGATGTATACATCAGAATGAAATGATTTTTAATCATCATTGAATTTTTCTTTAATCTTTACAATGAACAAAAATTTGCGTGCTGAACAAAATCAAGAAAAATCGTGATTTTGAAGTACTCTGATTCCTACTGACTAGCACCACTTGCAAAAGTAGAAAAATTGAACAAAGAACGCTGATGAGATGGCGTAGCGGCCTCGATATCAGTACTGATCCGTTCTGCTGGTTTGATGATTATTGAAAATATTCTTAATATTCCACTCTCAAAAAATAAATAGAATGTAATCACGTTCATTTATTAAAAAAATAAAAATAAAAAATAATTTGCAGTTTCGCAGATTGGAACTTATAGCCTGTTGAGAAAATTAACATCCTGTAAAAAATTTTAAAATTAAGTGTTTTTTTTTAGAGGTTGGCCTAGCTAGTTCTCTTTTGGTCCGATTCAGCCCATTTACGAACTTAACCTGTGCTATCCTTCAAGATATATTTATACCATATTTCAAGCATCTGGCTCTTTTCGTTTGGACTGGGGCGTGATTTCCACAGGCGGACGGACGGAGGGGCATGGCTAGATCGTCTTAGATTTCATCACTGATAAAGAATACATACGTATACTTTATGGGGTCTCAGAGCGATATTTTACTGCGTTATACACGGAATGGCGAAGTGAACATACCCTCCAATTATTTTGTGGAGGGTATAATAAAAATCACTTTAAAGAGGCAAATTTTGTTTAACATTTTTACATTTAAAAAATGAATATTTAGTAACTTTTTCATGGCTAAACTGGTTTTGGCAGCGCAGCTGCTTAAACATGTTCGGTTTGGTCTACAATTTAACCATGAATCAACTTACAAACGGAAAACGATTGCAGATTAATGAATTTTGTAACCAAAATTCATGATCAGTTAAGAAAGTGATTGAATGCATGAGTGAACAATCAAAATAGTCGTACTTGGCATTTCAAGAACTACCGAAAAATATACTCTTTGGTTTGGATTATGGGCCAGTGCCATCATTGGACCGTAGTTTTTTAAAGACTACGTCGGCAGGATCGTTACTGTAAATGGCGTCCTCTCCAACTTGATGATTACTATTTTTTTGCACAAATTGGCCGCTTAGATCGGGCAATTTAATGCCTTTAGACTGGTTTTTTGTAAGGCAACGAACGGTTGACGCAAGATGTGAAAAATTTATTTGTGAGATAGCGGCCAATATGCGGAGGGTCCTCAGTTCAACTCCGCCTTCATTCATGAATATAGTGTGGAATTCTTCCGATCAGCATGAGTGAGTGCATGGTTGTGTTAGTTGTGTTGTCAGTCTGTTTCCGTGACGAAGGCATAGCACTGATCACGGATCATAACTGGCAGCGATTGACACTGTCGTGTACTAAAGAGCAGAAGAACTGCCTGCTCCTTCGTCGGCCCTGTAGCAAAAAATTAGCCGGCGAAGTAAAATGTTAAAATGGCTGCAACAAATTCTCTAACTTCCCATCTTCTTCCATCTGTCCTCTCGATTCTATCGCCTACTTTCTAGTTCCAGCGCAATGCACTGCATATGCAGCTGTCATCCTTCGATTGCTGACCCGAGTTAAAAAAATAACCGATCCACCAGACTTGTTCCCTGGTGTTAAAATGTATAAATTTGTATGGGCGGCTACTGCATATTTCTTTTTTGTGTCACACGAAAATAAATTTTCATCGATTCCAATGGCCAGCAGTTATGACTCAAATCCTAATGTAATTTTGTCCCTCCCTCAGGCAACAGTTTGGTTTTGTTGCTCTGCGGCAAAGAGTGAATCAAATTTGCCACAAACTAATCTAGTGACTCAGTTTTGCAGTTGTTATTTCGTTTTGTTTATCGACAGGATTTGAACATGAAAATATGTAATAAATAATGGCCTGCAGTCAGTTGACATTTTAAGTCAAAGGTCATACTATCTGTTTGTCTGTTGTTTATACTTTTTATTTTTATTTTTTTGTAACAGAAAGTAGGACATCAGATGTTGTTGTGCTTTTTTATGATTATTGTTAATATTTTGTTTTATGATTCTCCTAAAGTATTTAAATGTTGTGCTGTAATAAATAATAAATGTAACAATAATACATTTATTGTGTAGAAAATTACTTTTTCGATTGAGTTATTGTCACAAGATAAAGGAAATTGGGCTGGGGCTTTGACAATTTCATTAGTAGCCGCATGAATGTTATGATGTTTGTGCAACTGCAAAAGGTTTACAATTAAGCGAAAGCACTCCAAAACAACACTCCGTGTGTCTAATAATTCCTTTTTTTTTATTTTTTATTTCCATGTAGGCACGCAAATATCCGATTATTATCTCTGAGCAGAACTCTGACCAAATTAATTTTCTTTTGTCATGTGGCCATTGAAAATACGTGCGCCTTCTCTGAATTAATTGGGGTTAATTTTTGTAACTTTTAAATTGTTACACTAAAGAAATTTCTGGTGCATTAAAATTCAAGTAATGTAACGCTTTGTTGTAGTAATAAAACCAGTTTAATTAAAATTACATATCGTCGGCTAACTCGACTTTTTACTATATGTGATACTTTAATGGCGTGCATAAGAGAAAGAAACGAATCATTTACTGGATTTTAATCTTCACAATTCGAAAGAAAAAAACTAACTGATTCATCTAGTGGTAGTCGATAGGCTTACCAGCTAAGCCGACGGCATAACAATTTGTATAGACATTTTCTCCTCGAATTGGGGTGTCTATTCATTCACTTTGTCATACCGTTTGCCCCATAAACTATAGTTATTCTTGATCAGTGATACAATTTAGCACGATCTAGTTGTGTCCGTCCGTCTGTGGAAATCAAGATTCAGTTCAAACGAACAAACTATTTTTATATTTTAAATTTTGGTTAAAAATTGTACGGTAATTGTGTAGGGGATTTCAAGGCCTGCTTTGCGTTTTCTTTGGTAATTCTCAAATAATTTGGGATAGTTTGTTAATAAGCAGTTTGCTATTTTTTTTTTTAATAAAGTTGAAGTCTATTGAAGATTTGGTGGAAAACCCAATGGAATGCAAACACAAAAATATGCTTAAACCGCAAAGAATTTAACGATTTAAAAATATTAATTGACAATGCGTGTGAAGTAATTCTCTTAAATTACTTTTGCCATAAAATGTATATGACTTATCTTGTACTTACAAAAAAATTAAATCAACTCATTTATCCTAGATATTCAAAAAGTTTCAAATCTTTTTGCTCTATTTAGTTTAATATCGTATTAAAAGTTTAACATTATTTAAACTTTCTTTAAATCAGCACATTTGCTTGCATCAAACTAATTTCATTTTTCGCTGATCTAATTATGTTCATTCAATTCATTGATATTGTGAAATCATAAAACTTTTAATTAAAAAAAATAATTAAAATATTCTTCCTGCACACGTCCCATCAACAACAAAAAAAAAGTAGAAATTCATGCGGCACATCGTGTAGATCTAGTCGCAGTCTCGTTCAACAAAACTGGTTTGTTGAATTGTAAAGTACCATAATGAAAGCAAATGCATTTGCATATCCGCGCACCGTGGGGCCAAATTGCAAAAACAATGTAAATAAAATAAAAATGTAATGGTGCATCCCGCTACTCTGTTAGCGGATGTTACTAAGAAAGTCTCATGCAACGCGACTATATATTTTGATATAGTAGGTACATTCATTTTGATTGAAGTGTCCTTTTGAAATATACTCGAAAAAGTACTTTTTCTGAAAATTACTTATTTTATTTAATTTTCATTATCAAATTTCTATATTCCATAATCACATTTTTAAAAATTATATATCCAAATTTACATTTAAAAAAAAATCCATTTCCATATAATCTAATAATTGAAAAAAGCACTGTTTATAAAAAGAATATAAATTTTTTTTTATATTTTTCGAAATGCGTCTTTTTCCAAAAAGCATATTTTCTGAGAAATGCTTTTTCAAAAAAACCTACTTTTTCAAAAAGAACTTTTACAAAAGGCATTTTTTGCGGGAAGAACTTTTCAAAAAGTACTTCTTCTGAAAAGTACTCTTTCAAAAAGTATTTCTTCCGAAAAATTCTTTTTCAAAAGTGGTTTTTCTGAGTAAAACTTTTTCAAGAAGTTCCTTTCCGAAAAGTACGTTTATGAAAGAACTTTCCCCGAAAAGTACTTCTTCAAAAAAAAAACGTTTGCCGAAAAGTACTTTTTCCGAAAAGTACTTTTTACAGAAGTACTTTTTACAAAAGTACTATTTACAGAAGTACTTTTTACAAAAGTACTATTTACAGAAGTACTTTTTACAAAATAACTTTTTACAAATGTACTTTTTCCGAAAAGTACTTTCTCAAAAAGTATTTCTTCCGAAAAGTAAGTTTTTAAAAAGTACGTTTTAAAAGTAGAGATTTTTTAAAAAGTACTTCTTCCGAAAATAACTTTTTTCAAAAGTACTTGTTCATACAATAACTTTTTTAAAACCTTATTCTTATCATATTGTCACTTCTGTAGAAAGTATTTTTTCCAAAAATAATTTTTTCAACAAGTACTGTTTCCAACAACTGCTTCTTTTAAAAAGTAACTTTTCCAAAACAGCTTTTGAAATAGAAATCTTTCTTTAACAATATTTTCATATAGAAGTATTTTTGAAGAAAGTACCTTTTTTAATAAAATACGTTTGTAAAGAAAATAATTTTTTATATAAATTATGAATGACTTTCTATTTTAATAGTGAACTTTTTATTTATGTAAAAATTATCAAAGAACGCTGATGAGATGCCGTAGCGGCCTCGAAATCAGTACTGATCCGTTCTGCTGCTTTAATAACTATGAAAAATATTCTTCATATTCCACTCTGAAAAATAAATAGAATGTAAACACATTTATTTATTAAAATAAAAAATAATTTGCAGTTTCGCAGATTTGAACTTATAGCCTGTTGAGAAAGTTAACATCATTTTTTTCGAAAATTACGTTTTACGAAGAGTATTTTCTTATATATTAATTTAACAAGTAAAAGTGCTATATTCGGCTGTGACGAATCTTAAATACCCTTCACAAATGTCATTTTTTTCGTTTAAATTTTTCGGCTAGGAAGCTAATTGTACTAATAACTGTAAAATAACAAATAATATGGTTACTTTTATGAATCAGAAAATGTCGATTTTCCAACCCTGAAAATTTTTAATACCAATTTAATTCTTAGAGAAGTATAAAATAGGTTTAAGTCATTGAAAAAAACCAAAATTGAGAATTTATATCGTTGCTTTTATGTCCGAAAAATTTCGATTTTCCAACACTGGAATCGAATTTTTAATTTTTTTATACTAATTTCATTTTTTCTGATATATAAAATGGGTTTAATCACTAAAAACACAAAATTTTGAATTTATGTATGTACTTTTATGTACCAAAAATATATCGACTTTCCAACTCTGGAAGCGAAATTTAAATTTTTTACCAATGCAAGTCTCAATAAGGCATTAAATAGTTTTATTTAAGAAAAACTTAAAATTTGCAACCCTTATACTCACATTCATGTACTACAATATATTCCATGTACCAAAAAATAAATTCAATTTCCCAACCCTGGAAGCGAAATTTAAATTTTTTAAAATTTTCTTTATCAATGCAAATCTTCATGAGGTATAAAGTAGTTTTGTTTAAGAAAAACTACAATTTTTTAACCATTTTGGTAATTACATGAATAACAATATATTGAAGGATCAAAAAAAAACTTAAATTTTCCCAACCCTGGAAGCGAAATTTAAATTTTTTTGTTTTTTTGTTTATCAGTTCAGCGCTTCATGAGGTACAAAGTAATTTTTTTAAAGAAAAATTTAAAATTTTTGAACCATTTTGGTCACATTCATGTACTATAATATATTGCACTTGTCCAACCCTGGATTGGAAATTTTATTTTTTATTTTTGAATTGTTGATACCAATTTTGTTCTTCCTAAAATATAAAATAGTTTTAATTAGCAAAAAAAAAACAACGTTAATTGTCTTTTTGGTTACTTTTACGTATAAAAAAATTTCAATTTCCCAACCCTGGAAGCAAAATTTGAATTTAAAAAATTTTTTTTGGCCACTGCAAATTTTCATGACGTATTAAGAGGTTTTGTTAAAGAAAAACTTAAAATTTTTAACAATTTTAGTTACTACATGTAGTACTAAGTACGGAATTGGGCGAAAAAAAATTTTTAATTTTGCATCCCTGGACATTTTTTTTTTTATTTGTTTAGTTTTTAATAGACCATTGAGGCTTCCCAAAGCACGAAATAGGTTTAATTTACAAACAGTAAAAAATAATTGATTTTTGGTATAAATTTTGCGTCGAGAAATATGTGTAAGCTTCCCAGCTCTGGAACTATACTTCGGATCTTTCTGAATTTCAATAGCACTCTATTTAAGTTCATTTCCAATCCATCGGTCCAAGAACGAAGTCTCTAGCTGTTCTGGGGGCTTGGCAAAACCCCACGTACAGACGGACGGACAGACGGACATCGTTCAATCGTCATCGCTATTCATAAGGACCCAGAATATATATACTTTATGGGGTCCCATGTGAATATCGAAGAAATCACACACGGAATGACAAACCTATATATACCCTTTCACTTTTTTGTGAAGGGTATAAAAAATAAATATAAATAAAAGGCTCGAAATAATATATTGATTATTATATATAAATTTTTATTTAGATTTCGTGTAAGAGAATAAAAATCAGATGGCAAATTGCGGCATTCAATCGAAACTTCAGTTTCAAGTGTATAGAAATTTCGTTTGATATTGAATACGGTAACTCTTCCCCAGTTGTTTGAAAAATGATTCGAAATTTTGTTTTAACTTCAAAATCTTGATTGATAATTATTGCCCTGAAGAAGACATCCAGAGAATATCGAAATATGGGATAATAAAAAAAGATGTGTGGGGTCGTGGGACACCGGATAGGAACTAAGTTCCTTATTATAAAAATATTAATTTTAAGTTCTATTCGAGGTATAAAGAAAATAATTATTCGGGTATACATTTATTATTATAAATTTTTTTTTCGTCCACCAACCAAAATACAGAATCAATTTTGTACCCAAACGAAATTGAATTCTGTCACGGCACGGCTGCGTATGACTAATATTTCTTTGTATGGAATCGTATATAATATATTGACGTATTACTCATACGTCGTAAACATTGATTTAGAAACAAAAAATCTTCCGCTACGGAAGTTTTTTCCCGGTTAGGATACCACTCCGCATCGTCCCATAATGAACTTCGTTCCAAAATTGTATGAAAAAAAATAGATAATAATGTTTGAAAAACCCTGATTCCTGTTAGGTAACCGTTTTGATTTTCAAACAAATCTATTTATAAATCCAGTAGTTGTAATAATTTTTTCAACACCACTGTACGTTGTCAGTTATATACGATAATTCTTTTCGAATAATGGAGAGAGTACGAGCAACTTTATTTTGCGAAAATCATATGATGCAAACATGATAACATCAGATGGGCGGTTTAACTTTGAACCACCGGTTATTTCGAATCTGGCAATATTTGTGTCATTCTATTCTGTCACAAAATTCATTATATCAACTGCCCTGAACGAAATGAATCAATTTAAGATTGAGCAACGTTGGGATTTATTGGAAATTAATTTCTGCATTTGACTAGCCAACTATCGCATGTCATTCCCAAGATACTACCGCATACACTCGAAAATCTGCTCGTAAATTAGTCAGGTATATCCCAGTTCGTATTGAAACTTGTTTACTGATTTTTTGTAATATTTTTAAAATTTGTGTCTTAAGGCGACCATAGACTTAATTGTTGTTTACATATTTGACTCATTTGTGACACTGTGCGTCCACACACTATGTGTTTTTCACATCAGTTTAAGGCAAATGTATTTTACAAAGTGGATTAGTGGCTCCTCGATACCTACAATAAAAATTAAATATGCTATTCAAATATCAGCAAATTAGTACAACTTATTTTTGCAAATAGCAGGTAGTTTTTTAGCTGTCAGGGATCTTTAAGCCTCTGCTTAGGTAGTTTTAGAGTTCTTAGCACAATTCGAAGTCGGTTACTCTTTACGAAAGATACAAACATCATCATAGTCTGTGTTGTATTCATGCATAAAAATGTCTATTTATAAAAAACTTTGAAAACAATTTTGTTACAGCGCAGTACCCGATCAGATTCATTGTTATTTTGTTTTGCCACTCGCACCACTGTGCTGGCCAGAGGAGCGATAATAATAAAAACTAAATAGAAAATTCAAATGGATATGGAAATTATTAAATTTATTTAGCATAACAAAGTTATATAATGTGAATAAATACTAACTAGAGAAAACATGAAATTAAACCAAACGAGTGAAATAAAATTTCATTTAACGAAATTAAATGGGAACTGAAAGCACGGAAAATAAATAAAATTTTCAAGAGTTGCATTGAAGTGTGAATAATTATAATCGTTTGTGTACAAAGTTTAGACAAACTCCTTTAATACGGCTGTTATTT
This sequence comes from Linnaemya tessellans, assembly GCA_951800035.1. Classification (NCBI taxonomy): domain Eukaryota; kingdom Metazoa; phylum Arthropoda; class Insecta; order Diptera; family Tachinidae; genus Linnaemya; species Linnaemya tessellans. The sequence goes on along the minus strand of OX637532.1, from coordinate 111,991,137 downwards.
GAAAAAAAAAACAAGTAAAAACGTTATATTCGACCAGGTCGGATCTTAAATACCCTCCAAATATTTAGTAAGTAAATTTAAAATTGTTGATTTATATTTACGAGTATTGACCTTATAATTTTATTGTAGTACATATTCATCAAGCTTGTGATGGTTTTTTTATAAAATTAGAAGAAATATCTATTCTTTTTCTTATCTTATCTTATATATATATATATATATATATATATATATATATATATATATATATATATATATATGTATGTATATATATATATATATATATATATATGTATATATATATATATATATATATATATATATATATATATATATATATATATATATATATATATTAAAATAAGTTGTCCTATGTTCGTGATTTTATAAATCGAGAACCACTCAACCGAAAAATTGAAAAAAACATCGAAAAATTGACTTATTTAATTTATGTGTGCTTATTGATTGTCATTTAAGTGTACAGTGCGAGCATTGACATTTTTGATGTGTAAACATCTATACGCTGGGTGTAAAAATATTTTTCACAATACAATCACAAATTTAGAGTAAGATCAAATCGGGTATTAGTGTAATCATACGGACAACAAGAAGTACAGAGAAACTTAACAGCTGCATAGAAATACACTCAACACCATCTAGTGTGCAATAGACTTGTGTCCAGCTAGTTCATGCTCTCAGTTTTGACAAGAACCTCTGATCAAATCCATTTAAATTACATAGGTTTGATTAAAGGTTCTTGTCAAAACTAAGCGAATGATCTGGGTGGACACAAGTCTAGTGTGCAATAGTAGTAGTCGTACATTAAGTATCGTAGGCATATAAAATCAAATAAATAAAATGAGTACAAAAACATTTAATTTTATTAACTTTTAAAAAGATTTTTTGCACTTTTAATAAGAAATTTACTAAAATAAAGCAAAATAAGGAAAACAAAATAACTAAACTTGCCAAACTAAATGTTTGCCCTGTAGCAAAAATTAGCCGGCGAAGCTACAAAAACAACTGTATATTCTTCTCATCTTTCCTAATCTGTCCCCTCAATACTATCCCCTCGTTTTCAGTTCCGGCGCAATGCATTGCATATATAGGGGTCATCCCCTGAGTGCTGGTCCAAGATAAAAAAACATGTTATTGTTATAATACCCGTGTTACCGATGAGTCATGAGTCACTGTTGAAGTTTATGAAATTATGATCTTGTAGACCGAACATTTGTCGAATGCATTCCGTTGCTTCACTTCGAGCTGATAAAATCATAGCATAGCTATCTGAACGTACTAGCGGATCCTAGTCTGTTATCATCGATAACAAAACATTGTCGGGGTGAAAAAAGTACGCGTTATTTTCTATAGACGGACGAAGGATCTGTTGTACGTCCTCTGGCAATTGACGAAACAAGAAGCTGCAGATATCGAAGATATGATAAAATGGCTACCCCTACGTTCGGCAAAAAAAATATTTATATATATTTCTTTTTTTAATAGTTCGTTGGAGTTATTGAAAAACTTCCTTAGAAAAAATTTAATGATATTTTGCGTGCTATAATATTCTGATATTAGGGTTCCACATTAGAGTGGTAGGAACTAAGATCTGGTGGATAAATACAAGAACGGTATATTTGAGACCAATGACTATTAAAGCAAAACATTGCCCTCCTCGAGACAAAAACCTCGATGTATCACGCTTTGAAATCCGACTGAAAATGTAGAAGATGTAACGAAAAATGTATTTTGGCGACCCCTACTTTCGCAAAAAGATAGTAAAAATTTTTTTCGAAACCGCCTTGCAACAATGCTTTATATTCGGTGGTGTACGGCGAACTTTTTTTTTGCCTTTAAGGCGAGACGCTCTAGTGCACATACATACATACTTACATACATACATACTTGGCTATAAAATGAAACCAAATAGAAAAAAAAGGAAAAATTTTAACAAAGAAATTAAAAAGTGCTTCAAAATTATTCCTTTAGGAAAAATTAAAAACTAGCGACACGATTTTGATTTATGCGATTAATATGTATTCGATTGATATATGTTCGATCAATATTTATTCGATTAATATATATATATATATATATATTGTATATATATATATATATATATATATATATATATATATATATATGTATATATTGTATATATATATATATATATATATATATATATATATATATATATATTCGATTATTATATATTCGATTAATATATATTCGATTAATACTTATTCGATTAATATATATTCGATTAATTTTTATTCGATTAATATTTATTCCAATACTCTTTTTTATTTAGCTCTTTGCATTTCAAGTTTTTAATTATAATCAGTTCACAATACACGTTCATCGGGCATTTTGTTGGCAATACGTATGACAATCCTTTAGCCTTAGAATTTGTATTAAGGCTTAAAGAATAAAATTTTAATTTTAAATTAAAAAATATATATATCTGTACCACAAATGCTTTTCTAACTGTAAAATTCTCAAACTTACATTATGTAAGTACAACCACGTCATTAAAACTTTAGACCTGTGAACCATAATGTTCACCTTCCAATTAATGCTCGGCAAGAACGGTAAACAACACACACTTGCCACCCAAAAACGTTTGTTTATCAAACACTAATTTAATACGAAACCTCAACGCACGGTGTTAATTAAAAAAAAAAAACAGAAACTGAAACAACAAAACAGCAAGTTAAAACGAATTTCTGGCTTAACAGCCAATAAATGCGGAACGAAATGTGTCTAACAATGCTCTGGTGCCAAGACATAAATTAAACAACAGTTAAAATCTCGTTAAGTTACTAAAACGAAGACCCAATCACATAAACAAATGAACATTTTATTAGCCCATAACAAGTGGAATAAGTTAAGGAAAATTGAACAAAATCACTGGTAGACGACCCAACAATAGTGTTCTACAGCAATTATTCGTTTATGGGAGTGTATTTCGACGCAAGATTCCTTAACAACTACACGAGTGAGAACAGGAAACGCGCATAAAAAGGACACGGATTAGAACGCAAAACTTTATGTGTTTTTTGTTTTTGTGGAAAACACAACAGTGCGGAGTAAGTTTTTTAATTAACAAAAACTTAGACTGTGTTTTCCCGTGGTTTTAAACAGTTCGATTAATTAATCGCCAGCAAATAAGAATTCTGACAGTTTGAAAATAGTATTTTTCATAAATTCATTGAATAGGAGAAAAAGTGTTGGCATTTGATTTTTGTAATTAAACCTTTAATTCAACGAAGTTATTTTGAAACCTGAATGTATGTTTTTTATTATTCCAATTTTTTACGATTAATGTAATTTTAATGCAAGAATTGTTTTTCAGGCTCGAGTTCAAATCCAGGAGCTCAAAATTTTCGTTTTACTTTAAGAATGTGTTGTTAACAGCAATTTTTTATTAAGAGCAGAATATTTTTTTAATCATGAAACTGGCAGAGGCCCGGGACGCCATCTCATCAGCGTTCTTCATTCAACTTTTTTAATTTTCCACGGTTTTAATTTATTTGCTAAACATTTGGAAGACATGTAAGATTCGACTCGGTCGAATACAACGTTCTTACTTGTTTTAACTAGACCATCAGGGAAGCTTAAAACCCAATATTTCTTGGAATAAATAAGGACATTATATCAAACTTCGACTCGATTGAATGAGAAGTTTAAACGAAAATCCAAGTTAAAGCAACAACTCAATATTCATTTATACCGAATTGTAGTTACAAGAGATAAAAGAAACAATAGCAGCTAATAATCCAATTAAGACTGATAAGATAATTGTTAGAAAATTTGTTTTAATTTCAGAAAGACATGATTAATACTCCCGGGCACAGGGGAAAGCCAACATCACTTTTGTAATTACACATACAGCAGCAGCAGTTGTTCTGTTCTGCTGTATAAGTTGGATGATTAAAACTGGCTCTTTCCCTTATGCCTTGGAATATTAATCATGTCTTTCCGAATGTAAAACAAATTTTCGAAAAATTAGCCCATCAATTTTAATCCAATTTTATACAGTAATAGAAAGTTCGATACAAAATAACTACAATAGCTAAGAATTGCTTTTCTTTTTGATGTGTAAACATCTATACGCCAGGGGGTAAAAATATTTTTCACAATACAATCACAAATTTAGAGTAAGATCAAATCGCTGTGAGCTATATATGAGTGTATTAATGTAATCATACGGACAGCAAGAAGTACAGAGAAACTTAACAGCTGCATAGAAATACACAAAACACCATCTAGTGTGCAATAGACTTGTGTCTAGCTAGTTCATTCGCTCAGTTTTGACAAGAACCTCTGAACAAACCCATTTAAATTACATAGGTTTGATTAAAGGTTCTCGTCAAAACTAAGCGAATGAGCTAGTTGGACACAAGTCTAGTGTGCAATAGTAGTAGTCGTACAGTATGTTATCGAAGGCAATTAAAAACAAATAAAGAAAATGAGTACAAAAACATTTAATATTAATAACTTATAAAAAGATTTTTTGCACTTTTAATAAGAAATTTACTAAAATAAAGCAAAATAAGGAAAACAAAATAGCTAAACTTGCCAAACTAAAAGTCTTCTTCGTCTATGAGATTGTCATTCATACGGACAACAAGAAGTACAGAGAAACTTAACAGCTGCATATAAACACCATCTAGTGGGCAATAGTAGCTACTAATTTTCATTAACATATAATTGTGGTAGCGCTGTACAGCTCGAAAACCATTGCTGTAAAATAACTACATGCATTACATTTCAGTAAACAGCTTTTTCATTACTAGATGTTTACACATCTCCCCTGTGATCGGACTCACAGTTTGTTCTTTTTTTTTTAAGGGTATATTCACTTTGTCATTCCCTGTGTAACGGAGCGAAATATCCATCTGCGACCCCATAAAGTATATATATTCTTGATCAGTGACCAAATCTAAGACGATCTGAGCATGTCCGTCCGACCGTCAGTCTAAACGAAAAGAGCCAGACCCTTGAAACTTGGTGTTGATATAGACCTTGAAGGACCGCACAGGCCAACTTTATAAATGGGCTGAATCCGGCCAGAGGGAAAAAAGTTCTCCTAAGAAGAACTAAACCAACCTCTAAAAAAACAACATAGTTTTTAATGGCTTTCTTGTAATTTTGTTAAGCAAGTGAAATATTTTTATGTCAAAGAAGGTGCAAACCTGGAGCCATAAAATCAAAACAGTTACTTTTTGGGCCCCGTCCCTTTTAGTGGGCGTTATTATATGTAAAAATAATTCAAAAATTTAACAAATTATTTTACTTAAGCCTACATTCCTTAAAAATAAAAATTTTAAGCTTTAATGACGAAGCTGAGACGCAACCTGGCACTCCTCTGCCCTACTACCCCCTCTTCCCCCTTTGCCCTTAAAAGGGCTTAATAAAAAAATTTTTTTTTTTAATAAATTTTACATTTAATTATTCCAAACATTTATTTTTAGGGTTTTATGGCGAAGGTGAAGTGTCTCCCCTACGGCCCTTGCCACGGAGACGCCGACAAAATACAGTTTTAATATCCTGCAAAAAGAATTGGACTCCATAAAGTTTATATATTCTTGATCAGTGATGAAGTCTAAGACCATCTAGCAATACCCATACGTCCGTCTGTGGAAAACACGATATAGTCTATTCTTGGACCCCGCCTACTTTAGTGGGCGTAGAACATATCATATGGAAAAATGTTATATAAATTGTATTCGTTAAGCCTACATTTTTTGTAAAAATTCTTTGGCAGCAGTTCTAAAACAGTTCCTAAGGAATAATTTTCAATATATTTCACTGAAGTTTGCATATCGCTCGATGGTTGTAACACAGTCATAACTACATATATATATATATATATATATATATATATATATATATATATACTATATATAAAAATATATAACTGTATATAAAAATTTTAATCATTGAAAGAAAATTGCTCTTTCATAGCGTCTGCAAATGTAAGAAAAAGAGTTCAGCATTTCTGTGTTTCAAGCTGAATCGATGCTATAAGAAAATATATTTTGCGCAATCGTAATTGAAAACGTACAATTTAAAAACTTTAATCGCATTTTGCTAAGTTTAATCTTTTTTGAGATATGACTATGTTGCAGTAAAGGGGAGGTATATATGTATAAATTAGATAAGTACATATTTATTCAATAAATACACTCATAATCAAGCCAACAATTTATTGCTTAAAGTCTTTTTCTTTATTAATATTTGTTTTTATATTTGCGTTTGTTTTTTGTTGTTGTACAACACACTTTTCCTCCTTAATTAAACAAACCGATACAATCTGTTCGCTCGTTTATAAACTAACAAATAAACAAGCAAACAATTGTTAGCGTTAATAGAGGAAACAAGAGATCCCTGGTGTTTTCGTCAATTTTATTCGGTATCGTTTATACGACAACTCCCGTGATAACAACATCAGCAACACACAACAACAACAACAACACATTTTAAATAATATCCAGTGAGTGGTTTTAATACTTTGTGTAATTCGACGCCAACAAATTTGTCACTGTTGTTACGTTTTATTAGAAAATAAATTTACAGTTAAAGGAAGTGTGAGGGTTTTGTAAATATTATCGGCAGGATATAAAATATACTGAAATTTATAGTCGCCATTGGAGTGTTTTTATTTTATTTTTATTTATAAAAATATAAATGGAAAAGTGTGCTAGAACTCTCTTATCTATTCGAGAACATCAGGACGGTGGCAACTAGGAGCCGAAAAAATAACTGAACTGAATTATAAAATGATCTAACCATGTCCGTCCGTCCGTCTGTGGAAACCACGGTGCAGTCCAAAAGAAAAGAGCCAGATCCTTGAAATTTGGTACAGATAAAATTTAAAGGATAGCACAAGTTTGTAAATGTTCAATTTCGTAAATGGGTTTAATCGGGCCAGAGGGAAAAAAGAAGAACTAAACCAACCTACGAGGGCGGATTGATATTAAGGCTACCTAATTAGGAAAAATAAATTTGCATGTAGTAAGTATTTTCACGAACATTTATATTGCTATATTAAATTGAATAAAGATTCACAGCGTCTTTCGAAAACAGCTGTTCTGCTCTGCTGTGTAAGTTGAATAAAACTGATGTTGACTTGCCTTTGTGCCTTGGAATATTTATCATGTCTTTCTGAGATTTAAAAACAAATTTCGAACAATTAGCCTATGAATCTTAATTCAATTTAATATAAAAATAAATTGGTTGTTTTTCAAAAAATATTTATCGCTCAACATAGTCTCCTCTTAGCTCAATACACTTAGTAAGACGATATTCCATCTTTTTTATACCATCTGAATAATACGATTTTGGGAACTCCTCAAAATACGCGTTAGTTTCGGTAATCACTTCTTCGTTTGAGATGAATCTTTTTCCTGCGACCCATTTTTTCAAGTTTGGAAACAGAAAAAAGCCACTAGGAGCTAAATCTGGACTATAAGGTAGATGATCAGCCAATTCGAAGTGTATTTCACGTAATTTTTGGCATCGTATCTACTGCCGTGTGAACCGGTGCGTTGTCTTGAAGAAAGGACACTTTTTTCTTCTCTAAATGTGGTCGGTTTTTCTTCATTGCATCAATCAATTGATCTAATAATGCACGATAATACTTTCCTGTGATTGTGGATCCTTTTTCAAGATAATCGATGAGCAATATTCCGTGTGCATCCCAGTGGCCATAACCTTGCCAGCCGATTTCACTGTCTTCGCCTTCTTCGGGGCACTTCCACCAGCTTCCAGCCCATTGTTTCGATTGATTTTTAGTTTCAGGTGTCTAGTGGTGGACCCATGTTTCATCAACAGTCATTAATCGACGCCAAAAATCAACAGGATTACGCTTTATCATGTCCAAACGCTGTGAAGTGGTCTGTCGAACTCGTTTCTGTTCGACACTGAGCAAACGCGGCACCCCTCTTGTCGATAGCCTTTTCATATGCAAATGTTTATGCAAAATGTTGAACACACGTTCATATGATACTCGCATGTGTACCACTTCAACAATCTCAAGTAACTTGACTCGGCGATCATTCATAACGATATCGAGAATATCCTTAATATTTTCTTCAGTAACCACCTCTTGTGGCCGCATTTAAATTCAGCAATCCAATATTTTACCATGTAATCTGACGGAGCAGACTCACCGTAATGTTTATCGAGCTTTTCTTTTGTCTCTTTCGTCGTTTTCGTTTTCAAATAATTGTGTTTAACCGCTGCACGAGATTCAGTTTTTTCCATTTTTCAATAAACACAAAAGTTGCTCACTTCAAACGGCTACAACAAATAAACTAATCGATGAATTTGGGTGAAATTTTAACAGCTGACTTTTGACAGATTGCAATTTCTAAAAAAAAGTTTTTGTGTTTGTGCTGGCATCTCGCGCTAGGTAGCTTCAATATCAATCCGTCCTCGTATAAAAAAACAACACAATTTTGTTGTGTAATTTTGTTATGTCAAAGAAGGTCCGCAACGTTGAACTTGCAGCCAGAAAATCCATTTTTGGATCCCGCCCCTTTCCTGGGGGTTGCATGATAAAATATTGTAAATATTTAACAAAATATATTCCTTAAGCCTGCATTCTTTAAAAATTTAATTTTTGCGACGAAGATGTTATCTGGTTCTCCTCTGTCCTACTTTTTCTCCTCCACACTCTTCGCTCCCCTAAATGGCCCTATAAACAATTTGTTTTGCTCTTAACCCCAAAAATTCATTTTCTAGTGTTTTATGGCAAAGGTCAGATGTCTTCCCCATGACACCTCCCCGAGTGACCCGTACAAAATTGTTTTTTTTACTAAATATTTGGAGGGTATTGAAGGTGCTACCCGGTCGGATACAACGTTATTACTTGTATTTGTTTAAATCAAATCCGAAAGCTCTTAACAAACCACCCATTACTTATAGCCTCAAGGACTTCCGTCAGGCGAATTGTAACGATTTTTTATATAAATTTTCCTTGCCACATGTATCGTTTAAATTAAATGCTGAGTGTATTTTAAGTTATGAACGTGGCATGCGGTGAGTGCTGCTGTTAACTGCAAACAAAGATTATCAATAAAAAAATTTGTGTTGTTTTTTTTCAACGGCGTTGTTGAAAATCTCTTATGTTCATCGTACGGTTTTAATTAAAAATTTTGCTTGTAGTGTTCAGTACGTAAGTGTTCTTTTATGTAAAATTTTTTTTAGCAAATTTTTGTGCCAAAAGTATTTCATTAACGGCAATAAAAAGAAATTAAGTTAAAAGCATTAAAGTGATTTCCACTTGTGAACAAGACGAAATTTTAAATCAACTGAAGTGATCCGAAGAAAAATGTTTATTCAAGGTGGGCCAATGTGAGGTTAGGAAGAAAATTGGCTGTCAAATGTTGAAATGAAAAGAACTGAGTTGTCACTCTTTATCACTTGTTTAGCAAAAAGCTGGGAAATTTTAACCATGGAACGCTACACTCTCAAACAAAGAATTTTAATTGTGAACATTTACTATCAAAATGACGAAAATTTGACTGTATCATTTCGTAAAATTCGAGCAGCTTTTCCTCATCATCAGAGTCCTTCTGAGACCGCTGGGCGTAATTTAATCATTAAATTCGAGGTTCACGGTGCTGTTGCTTACAATAAACCAAAACAATTCGCTCCCAGTGATGCCAACGAAGCCGCTGTACAGCAAAGTGTTGGGAATAAATCTGGAACCTCAACTCGTCGCCGTTCGCAACAATTTGGCATCACCGGAAGTACTTTGCGCATCATTTTGCGCACTCTTATAAAATTCAACTCGTTCAAGAATCATTTGAGTTCAACGTTTTTTAATTGGCTGTTTGAAAAATTTAACGAAAACAATGCGTTTTTCATCTTTAGTGACGAGGCCCATTTTCACTTAGGCGATTATATAAACGAACAGAATTGTCAGAAAATCCACAAACAGTTCTTGCAAAGCCCTTAAATCCAAAGACAATGACCGTATGGTGCGGTTTTTGGTAGGTCCGTATTTTTTCCGAAAATTAGCGAGGAAACGCCGTCACCATGAATTCTCTGCGATATTTTGTAGCCACAATCGGCTAATGTTGATATCAGTAACCTTTGGTTGCAGTAAGACGGCGCCACAAGCCACACAGCCGGCCAAACAATTCAGTTATTGGATGAGAAATTTCCCGGTCATCAATAAATAGCTTGTCCCCTTCAAAGTAACCCCCCTCAGATCTAATACATTTATGCCAGCGTTTTTTCCAATCCTCGAAACACTTCTGAAACTCGCTTTTTGGTATCGCCAACAGCTCCTGTTTCGATTTTTCTTTTATCTCCTCAATCGTAGCAAAACGATATCCTTTCATCGGTGTCTTCAGTTTTGGGAAGAGAAAAAAGCCAGCGTGGGCCAAGTCTGGTGAATACGGTGATTGAGGCATGAGAACGGTTTTGTTTTTGGCCAAAAACTCACGCACAAGCTTCGATGTGTGAGCTGGTGCGTTATCATGGTGCAAAATACATGATTGTTTTTTCCACAATTCTGTGCGTTTTTGGAAAATTGCTTCGCACAAACGGCGCAAAACTTCAAGGTGGTATTCCTTATTGACCGTACGACCTTGTGGCAAGAATTCGTGATGCACCACGCCATTGCAGTCGAAGAAAACAGTGAGCAAAACCTTCACATTTGATCGAACTTGACGTGCTTTTTTCGGTCTTGGCTCTTCTGGACGCTTCCATTGGGATAATTGGTCTTTGGTTTCAATGTCATAGCCATGATTCGTCACCAGTTATGACCTTTTTGAGAAAATCTGGGTCGTCGTTGACGATGTTCAGCATCTCCTGAGCGATGTCCATGCGATGCTTTTTTTGCTCAAAATTTAGCAATGTTGGAACAATCTTCGCTGCCGCACGTTTCATGCCTAAAACATCCGTAAAAATTGCATGGCATGAGCCGAACGATATGCCAACATCATCAGCAATCTCTCTGACAGTGGTTCGACGATTATCCAAAATCATTTTCTTCGCTGCTTCAATGTTTTCATCGGTTGTTGAAGTGCTCGGGCGACCAGGACGAGCATCGTTATTGACATCTTCTCGGCCTTCCTTAAACCGGTTATACCACAATTGAACTTGTGTTCTGCTCAGACTTGCCAAACGCCACAGTCAACATTGCAAATGTCCTTGCGCATTTAATTTCATTTTTTACACAAAACTTTTCTTGATCCATTTTTTCGAATAGTAAAAAATCGAAGAGCACACCAAAACACGACTAACCTTTTCATCTGTCAAAAACAAACTGACAATCCAAAATGGTTGATGTTATCAGAAAAAATGCGATAATCGAACATACGCAACTTACGAAATTTGAAAATAACGGTTATTTTTTGATCAGACCTCGTATACCGATTTGGAGATGTCAATTGGCCGCCTCGATCTATTAATTTAACGCCGCTGTATTATTTTCTGACTATGTGACCACAAAGAAGCAACTGTTTGAAAGATGAAATTCGCCTCTGTATTGAGGACATAAGCGAAGCTTTGTGGCAAAATGTGGTTCAAAGTTTTGTGAAAAGAGCGGACGTCTGCCGAGCGGTAGACATTTTCCTGAAATCATTCCTCCATTATTAATTCCCATGTTTCTACTTTACATCGGAATCAATAAAACTGAATTAATTAAAAAACAATGAGTTGATTTCTTGAAAAAGAATGTTACATTTTTTACACTTTTTAATGAAAATCTGCACCATCATGCCATTTCGAAATGGTAAATCTATTACAAATCAAATTACCATTGCTTAGGTAAATATATTATTGTTTTAAAACTCTGCTTAAATGCAAGTTTTTGGATTAGAAGTGAAAAAATGTTACATGTTTTCTAGAAAAGAAAACGCCTCAAACTTGTACACCCTTTACTTATATATATTTCACAAGAAAGGAAAGTGATCGAAATCCATTGCTCCAAAGCCTTCCTGCGATCACATAAGAGCAACGATTTGCATTCAAAAGACTTTAGGTGCATTAGTCTAAAATTCCATTATATGATAATTTTCATGCAGCTGGGAAATCTTCTGCTATTTTTGGCCAACTTTTATATTCAACCAAAACACTGTGCGTAGACGCTTAAAATGAGTTTGAAAATCTGTTGTTTCCCTGTTCAAAGTTTTCAAACTTAATATCTTTTATAAAGCACAAATTGGAAAAATTAAAATTCATTGATAAAATGAAACGGCAGCAGCAGAAGCAGCAGCAGCAGCAGCGGCAGCATCACTTCGGTTCAATTTATTTGCTTATTTTTGTGTGATGCTACACGATGCTTTTCTTATTGTTGTTTGAAAAATTTATTCAATTACTCAAATGCGTACTTGATGATTCTTGTATATTTCATTCTGTTTGCGTGCAAGTGTATATATTTGTGGAAGTCCTTAGGCAACGTGTGTGTGTGTGTGTGTTTGTGTGCACGTGTGAGTATATAAAAGAGTTGTGTTGGTGGGATTTGTTTTTCATAATTACATTGATGTGGGTTGATTATGCTACTTGTTGCAATTTCCGCCACACTTGGCCAACAAATAGAGCAAACACATAAAGTCAAGTGGGAAATATCTAAAGCGTGTTTGCTTAGAGGCATTTGCAAGTGCATTTTCTTTAATGGAAAAATATTGAATGAATGTTCAATCGCTCATTCCTTTACGGCAAGATGGTCATATCTTTAAAACAAATAAGACTTGGGAATGGAATTATTTATATGTTTGCAGTCAAGTTTATATGTTAATTTAAAAGTTTTTATTAAGGTTGCAATCGCATCAGTAGTTAAAAAGTTTCTACTTTTAAATTTTGTTTCTAATAGACGTTACGTTTGCCACAAGACGGAGGAAAAAAACTAAAACTTTTTGATAATAAAAATAATGCCTCACTCTGGATACAACTTCAAGACTATGAAAAGTCCCCCTCCTGTCTCTGAGGTCGTTCACTACTTCTTCTAACTTGGTAACTCAATGCAGGGAGCTTCTATCCAGATTGGGATATCAGACTGACACAACCCTCATCTGGGTTCCCGCACATTGTAACTTCCCTGGAAACGAACGGGCGGACGAGCTGGCTAGGCCTGGATCTGCTATGGACGTCTCCACCGCTGTATCGGTATCCATGCCGTATGGCGCTATAAGATGCGGCATTTAGAGCCATTACCGGCAGAAGGCTGCAGACAGATGGCGCAAGCTGGACACGTGTAGAGTGCCCAGAAGTATGTGGCCCTGCTACAACGACAGGAGGACAGTACAGCTGATCAACAGGAACCGTAGGGACATCTCAAGACTCGTCGCAGTAGTGACGGGGCAGTGGGTAATAGGGAGACATGCTGGTAGGATAGGTCTCTCCTATAATGCATTCTGTCGCAGCTGCCGGGATCAGGGCAAGGAAGAGACAGTTTATCACTTCTTTTGTGAATGCCCGGCATTGCATCATACGAGACACAAGATCTTAGGCAACAGTATAATATCCGACCTTTCGGAGCTATCAGGTATAGGTCTAGGTGACCTTATTAGATTCCTCGATGCGACAGGTTGGACCTAGCTTCCATCACCGTATCCGAGATCTGGACTCGGTTCTACATAGGTTGACGAGTGGAGTGGTCTTTCAAAACGGGATCTCAGGGATCCTACTTGAATGCTTGTGGGAATAGAAAATTCAGAAAAATGGGACATGAAGAAAAATAATCAAACGGTAACACGAGTATTATAACAATAACATGTTAACATCAGGTTGATACAGTTCTCGTATTCTTTTTCACAATAAAATTTGTGTAAATAGGAACTGTTATCACATTCAACTAAGCCACCTAATAAGTGGTGACAAACACAATACACATGAGCACTGATGATGAAAGGGTTGCGTCTTTCGAAAACAGCTGTTCTGCTCTGCTGTGTAAGTTGAATAACAAAAACTGATGGTGACTTGCCTTTGTGCCTTGGAATATTTATCATGTCTTTCTGAGATTTAAATTAAAAATTTCGAACAATTAGCCTATGAATCTTAATTCAATTTAATATTAAATATGTTTAATTACAAACAAAAAGAAAAAATCCGTTTCGTGTAACCCAAAAGGATCTAATTGTCCAACCCTAGAATAATCTTTTAGATTTTTTTGGTTTTTAATACCAATTTATTTCTTCCTGATATATAAAGCAGATATAATTCATCATAAGAATCAAAAATAATAAATTATATGGTTACTTTTATGAATCAGAAAATGTCGATATTCCAACCCTGAAATTGGATTTTTAATTATTTTAGTTCTTAATACCAATTTAACTCTTCCCGAAGTATGAAAAAGATTTCATTCACACACAACCAAAATAAGGAAGTTATATGGCTACTTTTATGTACTAAAAAATTTCGATTTTCCAACCCTGGAACCGAATTTTTAATACCAAATTAATTTTTCCTGAAGTATAAGTAGGTTTACTGCCTATTTCTCTCTCATTACCGAATGAATTCTTTCTTTCGTATAAATACATTTGAAACAAAAACAATTTATAAAATTTTGTTCTTGTTTTAAATATATTTGTACGAAAGAAAGAGTTCATTTGAGAATGACAAATAGGCAGTCAATTCACTAAAAAAAAAATTTGGAATTTGTGTGGGTACTTTTCTGTACCAGAAATATTTCGATTTTCCAACTCTGGAAGCGAATTTTTTAATTTTTTACCAATGCAATTCTTAGTGAATTTTTAAACTTTTTGGTCACTTTCATATACCATAAAATATTTCATTTGTCCAACCCTGGAATCGAAATTTTGATTTTTTAAGATTTTAATACAAATTTTGTTCTTCCTGAATTATAAAATAGTTTTAATTAGAAAAAACAACAACGTCAATTGCCTCTTTTGTTACTTTTATGCATAAAGAATATTTCAATTTCCCAACCCTGGAAACGAAATTTTAATTTTTTTTTGTTTTTTACCAATGCAACTCTTAATAATGAGGTTTATTTAAGAAAAACTTAACATATGTAACCATTTTGGTGCTTCGCCAGTACAAACTATTTTAGCTGGTCTATGAGATCTAACAAAATAATTAAATTATTCATTTATTTTGACTATTTTATTTATAAATAAGGAAAAGCAAGGATATATATCTTCGTTTTCATTAACATAAACTCTTGATTATTGAAGTCTGTCTCTGGTCTCTTGATTTTCAAATTATTATATAATCGTATATATTATTTTTATCCAAAAATTGTTTATTTTAAAAATAAATTTTAATGTTCGAGGAGAAGAGCTGCAGCTTAATTAAATTCACAGCATTAATTTAATGAGGCGAATTATTGTTCTATTGTGAAATCCAACCACATGAACAGAATTTTTTTCTCTTAGATGAATGTGCGAGCGGTGAATGTCAATTGGCTGGCTTAAGCTTTCATTTAAAATCATCTTTGTTGAATTATATCTGTGGAAGCATTTTTTTTTTTTTTGTCTATTTAAGTTTCATCCCATTGACTCCAGTGCTTTTGGTGTTTGCAAATAAACAGTCGCTGAAAATATCAAGAGTCAATGTGTGATTGTGAGCTCATGCGTGTTCGCTGTTATTTAAGTAAAATATTTTCTAAAATGAACGGGTATTTCATACAGGGTGTCTATTATATAATAGATCACGAAGACTCAGCGTTCTGCTGTCACTTGATTCACATATGTATATGTAAATGCATTAATGATTTATCGCATAATTTTGCTCGATGAACCGATTAAACAAAATTTAATATAAGCAAGTAATTTATCGAGCAATTTTATTGCTATATTTAATGTAATCAAGATTGATGGACTCATTGTTCGAAAATGTGTTTTAAATTCAAAAAGATATTATAAATATTCCAAGCAACAAAGCAAAGTCAACATCAGTTTAGTAACTTACACAGCAGAGCAGCAGTTGCACTTTCATCATCAGTACCCATCTTCGATATGGACTATCGGCATTATGCTAATATTGGGAAACTTTGGAGGCCCATAAAAAAAAATCGTTCACCAAATTGGTCAAACTTGAGTATAGGGTTTTACTACAATTTGATAGTAGAATCGAGCCCATGTAGTCACGACCTTGCACTTTCCAAAAGGTCTTCATTTGTCGCATAGAGTTATTAAGTGGGTTATATAACAATGTGATAATATTTTTCACTTATACAAATTTTATTAGGAAATTGCATACGAGAACTGAATCACACTTTTAATCACTGTATTGTCGTTTTGGCTGTTTTCTTCATGTCCCAATTTCAGAATTTTTCGTTCCATTGTTCTTAAGCCAAACTTTTTATAACCTCCAAAAAGGAATTGGAGGCTGTATATTATTTTTCATTGTGTGACGCTGAAAAATATCCCTCCAAGAGCCCATAAAGTATATAGATTCTTGATCAGTGAAAAAATCTAAGACGATCTAGCCATGTCCGTCAGTGGAAATCACGATTCAGTCCAAACGGAAAAGGTCAGAAAGTTGGTATAAATATATCTCGAAGGATAGCACAGGTCAAGTTCGTAAATTGGCTAAATCGGTCTACAGGGAAAAAAGTTTCCCTCAGAAAAACTAAACCAATCTCTAAAAACAACAACATAATTTTTAAAGTTTTTTTTTGTAATTTTGTTAAGCAAATGATATATTTTTATGTTAAAGAAGTTCCAACGAGTTAAACTTGGAGCCATAAAATAATTATAAATAATTTTTGGACCCCTTTATTGGGCGTTATTATATGCAAAAATAGTGTAAAAATTTAACAAATTGTATTATTTAAGCCTACATTCCTAATATAACATTTTCAAGCTTTGATGACGAAGCTGAGACCTAACCTGGTACCCCTGTGTCCTACCCCCTCCTCTCTTTTGACACCTAAATGACCCTATAAAAAAAAATGTAATCTTAATTACCCCAAACATTTACTTTTTAAGTATTTACGAAGGTCCTTACGGTCCTTTCCGACGGCGCCCCTATCAAAAAAAGCAGTTTGAGTCCGATCACAGGGGAGATGTGTAAACATCTAGTAATGAAAAAGCTATTAATCAGCTGTTTACTGAAATGTAATGCATGTAGTTATTTTACAGCAATGGTTTTCGAGCTGTACAGCGCTAGCACAATTATATGTTAATGAAAATTAGTAGCTACTATTGCCCACTAGATGGTGTTTACATGCAGCTGTTAAGTTTCTCTGTACTTCTTGTTGTCCGTATGAATGACAATCTCATTGACGAAGAAGACTTTTAGTTTGGCAATTTTAGTTTTTTGTTTTCCTTATTTAGCTTTGTTTTAGTAAATTTCTTATTACAAGTGCAAAAAATCTTTTTAAAAGTTATTAATATTAAATGTTTTTGTACTCATATTTATTTGTTTTTATATGCCTACGATACTTAATGTACGACTACTACTATTGCACACTAAGCTTGTGTCCAACTAGCTCATTCGCTTAGTTTTGACAAGAGACTTTAATCAAACCTATGTAATTTAAATGGGTTTGATCAGAGGTTCTTGTCAAAACTGAGCGAATGAGCTAGTTGGACACAAGTCTATTGCACACTAGATGGTGTTGAGTGTATTTCTATGCAGCTGTTAAGTTTCTCTGTACTTCTCTTTGTCCGTATGATTACACTAATACACTCATATATAGTTCACACCGATTTGATCTTACTCTAAATTTGTTGTTGTATTGTGAAAAATATTTTTACTCCGTATATATGTTACACATCATATAGATATAGATGTTTACACATCAAAAAATACTTAAAATTGGATACAAAAATATCTTAAGGGAACTCCGTGCATTTTTCTACGCGTTTATATTAAGAAAACAAATTTTTGAAACATTAAACAAATGCTACGAGCAATAAATAGAAAATTTTATAAAGAACAATGGACGCATAATTCTTCAAAAATCTATATAACATATAAACAAAAATTCTACATATGACAACTATGGACTCCGAAACCATCTCACCGAAGTGCTCCAAACTAGTTCCATTAGAAAGACAGTGGGAGAATAGTTTTAAACAACTTAAGTTATACATGAGGCACATTCTCTCTAGTCGCTAAGGCGATTTTCAAACTTCCCCTCACAAACAATCTTTAAAACTTAAAGTGCAACAAAAGTATAGAAAAATGCGCTTAAAACAATTTCAATTCTTTTTTTGAACAAAGATATTCTTCATTCTGCCTTATTACCGTTCCCGAATCGACTGAATCTTGAAATTTTCTTTAATTTATTACATTTTTTTAAGTCCAATCGAGAACCGTAATAAGGCCCATTAACTAGGAAAATAAAGTAAATGCTTTTATGCTGACGGAAAGGTGTGTCAGCCATGCTGAACCTATTTGGAGGGTATTTAAGATTCGATCCGGCCGAATATAACGTTCTTACTTCTATGGTTTGAATTATTTTATAGTGAAGTACATTTGAACTTTTCCATTTTTATTGTTAGCTCCAGCTGGAGGTTAAATTTGTATGTACCCTGCAGGAGATCGAACTAGTATCAAATTAGTATTGCACTAGTACAAAAATCTAGTTCCCAACTGTGAACTTTCCTATACCCTGTTAATGCTCAAATTAACATTGAGTGTGTTTGGAAAATTACTAGTACCATTGGCACTAGATGGAAACTAGGAGGATACTAGTACTATTAGTACTAGATGAGTACTAGTATAATTTCTTCTAGTCGGATACTAGTACAATCAGTTCTGCATTAAAAACTGGTTTATATATAAAAAAAACCTAAATTTATTGGTTTTTTAAACCCAATGAAATTTGTTAAGTCTTTGTCTTCACAAGCAATTTCTGGTTCATCAATTCTTACTTTATAAGAGGAAATGGAAAGTTCCTTCAGGACACACTCAATCCACTAGCACCTTGTACAACTTGAGTTACGTTTGGTAGATACTTCACCATATACCAAACACTAATGAATACATATATCAGTTTTCATGAAGTTTTTTTATTCAACACATTGTTGTCACAATACTAATATATAAATGAAATTTATTTGTTGGTGGTTAAGCAATGTCTATATGCATTTCATTGGTGCTTTACCAAATCGTCAGTAGACTTTAACCACAGTTTTGAAAAGTTAAAAACCTCTTATCTTATGCATATACTTCCGAAAACCATCTGAGAATTCACAACTTGTAAATTATTTGAAAATAGTTTGTAATTTACAAGTTGTGAATTCTCAGATGGTTTTCGGAAGTATATGCATAAGATAAGAGGTTTTTAACTTTTCAAAACTGTGGTTAAAGTCTACTGACGATTTGGTAAAGCACCAATGAAATGCATATAGACATTGCTTAACCACCAACAAATAAATTTCATTTATATATATCAGTTTTCATTATTTTAAAAAAGATCGCTGATATTACATATGAACATAAATATTAACAAAAAAAATTTATTTATTTTTTTTTAAATTTCACTTTTTTAACTCACAAGAAAACTGCGGCTTAATTACATAAATTATCGAATAGATAAACTGATATGCAGGTGGCAAATTCTTCTAATACTATTCTTTGTTTCAAATTTGAATTTGTTTAAAAATTGTAACAATTAAAAATAAAATAAATGAATATGCAAATTAGCAATTTGCTTTAAAACATGATCAAAAAGTAATATGCAATTCTACAAGTCAAATCAATCTACAAATGAACTACTTGAAGTACTAGTACTTTTCTGTATATGTTCAATCACCTTTTGAACTAGTGCTTTCTATACTAGTAGCTTAAAGACAATTAACGCTTATCCTCCTGCAGGGTAAGTTAAACTGATGAACTTAAAAATAACAAATTATTAACCGATTAAACAAAAATTCCGATTAATAAATCAAACGACTAACCGCTTAAAAGAATCCTTCGATTAATTGAAGACAAGAGACGTGCCGAGAGTTTTGATCGGCGAGAGTATGAATATCTGAAACAATATTTGCGAATACGAACACGAATATTGTGAATGAAATTTAAAGAGATTTAATTGGAACTACAAAATGTCAAATATTCATATCATTTAGTTCGGCATAAAAGAATTTGATCAATAAGATCATTGTACTGCGATAGAAAAAATAGCCATCAGCCGATCTGCCATTACAAATGCCGGTCCTTATACTGGACGATATGACAAAATAGAGCAATTTACCCTGACATTATTAGAAAACCCTTTACTTGCTTTGGCCTGTTTAGGTTTGTGGCAGTCACGTTTATCCATTTTTCTAATAGAAAATTTCCATTCGGCGGTTCATTCGTCTATTCATTCAAACGAGTGCGAGTACATTCACTCATTCATTCATTCATTCATGTGTGTGTGTGCTGGTTCTCATTTATATGGGACTTTAACGATACCGACAACCGACTGGCCATTAATTTAATTGTGGGGTGTCAACTTCACTGTTTTCATTACTTCTGTAAGAGTCTTTGTTTCTGGTTGATTTATGTCTGCAATGGCGTTTCTTTTTTGTTGTTGTTTGTTTGTTTTCATTTCGCCTTCAGTCTAGCTTTAATGGTCAATATGTTTGTTTAGCGGTTGTGTGTGTGTTTTAATTGAATCTCTTTTATGCAGTTACTGTGATTTAATTTAATAAAATTTTCACATTTTTGTCTTTAAATTATTATCTAAATTGATTTTGTTAGTATATTTTATTTAAAATACGGCAATAAAGTATTGCCATCCTCAACAAGACATTTTTAAACTCATGATAATCTTTTGTAATAATAAAGAATATTTACATCAATTAATATATTTCGAATTAATACTTTTTTTGTGGATAGAAAAAGCCTCATAAAGCAGAATTGAGACTTTTTAAGCTAAAAGGAAAATAAAGCATGTTCTTTTAGAGTGTCACAAATTTGAGTTGGCATCACTGCTTTATTTGAGCCCCGATTTAACAGCTGAAATTTGCTTTTAGTTTCGTTTGCTTTGAAATCTCATTATGAATCTAACGAAACAAAATTTTAATATGAAAAGCTCTCTTCTATTCATATTTAAGTTAACTTACTTTTGGTAAGCACAAAATATCCCTACGCTGATGATTAATATTTCAAATATTTAATTTTTCTCAATGACTTTCCGAGTGCCTCGAAATCCGTACTGATCCGTTCTACTAGTTTGATGATTTAAAAAAAAATATTCAAAATATTCCACTCTTAATAAAAATTAGAATTGAACTAAACACATAAGAAAATTTTTTGCAGATCGCAGGTTTCAACTTAGACTCTATTAAATAATTTTGATGTTATTAATTTAATGTACAAAAAAGTTTCACTAATAAAATAAATACATTCATAAAAATCTGTTTTATTTAGGCACTTTTCACTTTATGTAGAGCTCATCAGGGCACACGTTCGACTCCATGGAAATGCCCATATGTTAACTAAATTCATGTACATATATTTATGAATTGTATTGTAATGTATCCTAAGAAAATCATTTCAAACGTATTTTGATTCTTCCTCCGATATCCTGTTCTGGCTAAGAAAATTCAAAAGCATGTGCTCGAATTTAATGATGTCGTTAAAGTAAAAAATACGGGAAATTAAACAAGTAAAACTGTTACATTCGACCGGGTCGAATCATAAATACCTTCCAAATATTTAGTAATTAAATTTAAAATGTTTAACTTGATGGGACAGAATCCCTTTAAGACATCTCTGTATCCAATTCTAAATCTTTATTTTGAGAGAGTCATTCCGGGAAGGGCCGTGGGAGAGACGTTTTACCTCTGCAAGATCAGAAAACATCTCAGCTTCTTATAGGCTTAAGGAATAAAAACTGTTCAATATTTACACTACTTTTGCATATCATATCGTACTTCAACGCCCACTAAAGGGGGCGGGGTCCAAAAATAGACTATATCATGTTTTCTACAGAAAACATGAGATCGTCTCAGACTTCATCACTGATCAAGAATATATATACTTTATGGGATCTCAGATGGATATTTCACTGCGTTACAAACGGAATGACAAAGTGAATATATATTCTATTTTGCAGAGTATAAAAAAAACATTCACCTCATTCAAGGTAATCCGCACTTAAATTCAGTGGGGAAAGGATTCCTTGCAAATTGCAATATCTTTTAAAAATATACATTTTATTGCAAAAGTACTTGCTGCACTCGACACAACAAACACTATTACAGTTGAAATTGAAATATGGCTTTCAACTATTCGTTCTTAAACTGCAGTGGATTCTAGAATGTAGATGCATGTATTGCACTTTTAGGAGATTTTTTGATTTATATATTTAAATTTCTTAAGAGCAAAAGAAGTCGCTTTTCTATTTCTTTAAACCAACTAAAATAAATACTCAGTTCTTTTTTATTTAAAAGGACAAAAAATATATTAATTAATATGTCAAGCACTTAAAATCGAAGTATTAAATACAATTTATTTGAATCAAAGAGAACTAAGAAAAAGTAAGCAGCAATTTGTTGCTGCTTCAATAAAACTATGAGCAATATAGGGACCTTAATGCGCTAAATTGAAATCAGCTTTCAGTTTTTTTTTCTATCACCCGCAAATTTTTTAATACGTGCGGCTAATATAACATCTTTAATAAGTCGGGGAAAGTTAATATGAGGACTGTGTGATTTCTTCAATTTACCTCGCAGTGATTTTATTTATATTAAGGCCTAATTCAAAACTTATTTTTCTGATTTATAAGAAGTTAATAAAAAAATTGTAAATTCTTCTGGTTTTTTGACCTCTTTTTAATTATGATTATACGATACTCTAATATTTTTAATCTTAAAGTCTCTTTATTATACCCTCCATAAAGTATATATTATTGATCAGTGATGAAATCTAAGACGATCTGAGCATGTCCGTCCGTCCGTCCGTCTGTGGAAATCACGATTCAGTCCAAACGAAAAGAGCTAGACTCTTGATATTTGGTATAAATATATTCGGAGATGGGCTAAATCGGGCAAGGGGGAAAAAGTTCCCCTAAGAAGAACTAAACCAACCCAGAAAAAACAACATAATTTTTAAAGTTTTTTGGTTATTTTGTTAAGCAAATGATATATTTTTATGTCAAATACGGTCCAACGCCTTAAACTGGAGCCATAAAATAAAAAAAAGTTATTTGTGGACCCCGCCCACTTTAGTGGACCTTTTATGCTATTTTATGCAAAAATAGCATAAAAATTTAACAAATTGTTTTACTTAAGCCTACATTCCTTAAAAATAAAAGTTTCAAGCTTTAATGACGAAGCTGAGACGATACTTGGTACTTCTCTGCCCTACCTCCTCCTCCCTCTTCACCCCCAAATGACCCTACCAAAAAATTTTTTTTTAATTTTGTATATAATCATCCCAATTATTTGTAAAGTTTTATGACTGCCTGTTGCTGCCCTACCCCCTCCCCCCCCCCCCTTTGCCCGCTAAATGACCCTATTAAAAATAAATATAATTTTTTTTTTATTTTGTGTATAATCATCCCAAGCATTTGTTTTTTACAGTTTTATGTGTCTCTGTTTCTGCCTTACCCCCTCTCCCCCTTTGCCCTCTAAATGACCCTATCAAAAAAAAAAATTTTAATTTTGTATATAATTATCCCAAGCATTTATTTTTATAGTTTTATGACAAAGGTGAAATGTTTCCCCCACAGCCCTTGACAGAGCGACCCCGCCAAAATACAGTTTTTATAGCCTCCAAAGAGAATTGTGATGAAGTCTAAGACGGTCTAGCAATGCCCATACGTTCGTCTGTGGAAAACATGATATTGTATATTTTTGAACCCCGTCCCCTTTAGTGGGCGTTGACGTACGATATTATAGAAAGGAACTCTGTCCCACCAAGTTAAACATTTTAAATTCAGTTACTAAATATTTCGAGGGTATTTAAGATTCGACCCGGTCGAATATAACGTTTTTACTTGTTTTTATTTAAAATACTATTTTTCAATATTTCGTCACTCCTTTGTGTGACTTCTTCAGGAAATTACTCGTAATTATTTTATTTGATTTGTTTTTGTTTCATAAACAAATTTCGATTCCAGGGTTGGACAACTGCAATATTTTGTAGTACATGAAAGTGACCAAAATAGTTAAAAATGTCAAGTTTTTCTTAAATACAACTAATTAAGAGTTGCATTGGTAACAAACAACAAAATTAAAATTTCGCTGCCATGGTTCGGCAATTGACATTTTTTTAGTACATAAAATCAGCCATATAAGTTCCTAATTTTGGTTGTTTCAGCGAATTAAACCTATTTTATACTTCAGAAAGAACTATATTCGTGTAATAAGTAAATAAAATGAAAAATTCTATTCCAGGGTTCGAAAATCGAAATATCTTTGCTAAGTAAAAATAGCCATATGAGTTCCTAATTTAGTTTTTTTAAATGAACTAAACCTATTTTATACTTATGGAAGAATTAATTTGGTACTAAAAGGCAAACAAAAAATTATATTCGATTTTAGGGTTGGAAAACCGAATTTTTTTTTTTGGTATGTAAAAGTAACCATATGAGTTCCCAATTTTGGTTATTTAGTGAACTAAACCTATTTTATACTCCAAGAATAATTAAATTGATATTAAAATAAATTCCAGGGTTGAAATCGAAATTTTTTTGTACAAAATAAGTTTTTAATTTTGGTGTTTTTTAGTGAATGAAACCTTTTTATACTTCAGGAAGAAATATATTTGTGAATAAATAAAATATATTAAAAATTCTTTTCCAGGGCGTAAAATAACTAAATAAGTTCCTAATTTTAATCTTAATTTTTTTTTTGCCGAATTAAACGTTTTTTATACGTCGTGTAAAAAATTTAGAAAATTAAAAATTAGATTCCAGTGGTGAATAAAATCTATTTTCTGTTTTAGAAAGAAACGAGAAATGCATCTGTGGGGGGTGTTTAAGATTCGGCACAGTCGAATATAAGTAGTACTTTTAATTGTTATAAAGAAGGTTTTTAGTGTTTGATTTCATGTTAGATTTTAATTCAAATCGATCAAAGTCATTTAATTTTAAACGACTAAGTTAAAAGCTATTATTTAGGCTAAATTCCAAATATGCCATTTTTTGTTTAATTTCTAATAATAAAAACGTCTTATAAATATTAAAATGTTCCCTTCTGCCAGTTTGGTGATTATAAATATATTCTAAATATTTTACTGTCAATAAAATAAATTGAATTAAAAAAAACAGATGTGTGGTGTCGTGGGACACCGGATAGGCACGAAGTTCCTTATTATAAAAATATTAATTTTAAGTTCTATTCGAGGTATAAAGAAAATAATTACATATATTATTATAAATTTTTTTTTCGTCCACCAACGAAAATACAGAATCAATTTTGTACCCAAACGAAATTGAATTTTGTCACGGCACGGCTGCGTATGATTAATATTTGTTTTTATGGAATCGTATTACTCATACGTCCTAAACATTTATTTACAAACAAAAAATCTTATGGTACCCGGTCCGTCCCATAATGAGCTTCGTTCCAAAATTTACATGATTTCCAAATTACAGATTTGAACTTGAGTCCGAATAAAAAATTCGTATCTTAATTATAAAA
Source organism: Linnaemya tessellans (assembly GCA_951800035.1). Lineage (NCBI taxonomy): Eukaryota > Metazoa > Arthropoda > Insecta > Diptera > Tachinidae > Linnaemya > Linnaemya tessellans. The sequence goes on along the minus strand of OX637532.1, from coordinate 111,965,617 downwards.
CGAATAATTTCGAAAAATTTACATTCATAAATAAATACGTTAGGTTAGGTTAGGTTAAAAGGGCCGCCCGCAGTGGGCGAGAAGAACACTCGAAAGCCATAAAAAGGACTCCTCCTTTTATCTCCTCAAGACGAAGTACTGGTTCCTGAGAACCACCTAGAAATTCTCACCAAGCCCGCCAGGGCAGCCAGCGGTGCATCCCTGAGGCAGTCCACATCTTGCAGGAAACGAGAGCCTAGATGTTTAAGCCTACGCTCCTGCAGGACCGGGCAGTCACTAAGGAAATGCTGTAATGATTCCTCCTCTTCTTCATCGAAACAGCTCCTGGAGCGACCATCATGGAAAAAGCCCAAATGCTCTGACATGTGCCCAATTGCACAGTGCCCCGTCAAGACCCCTACCAGGAGTGCCAACGGCTTCTTCCCAAAAATTAGAAGTTGTCTAGTCCTAGCTCTGCTAAGCGAGGGCCAAAGAGTTTTGGAGACCCTACAGGTTGTGATACTTGACCAACTGTTTGTCACCTTCCTCCTTGCTCACTCCTGAAATTTGTTCAGCAGTTCAACTGAGGGAATATCAATATCGTCACGCGATACTGCTTCATCCAAGGCCGAACCCGCTCTTGCGCATTTGTCCGCCATCTCATTTCCCTGAATGCCTTCTTGCCCTGAAACCCAAACTATTTTGACGTCATGTCCTTTAACCCATATCGTCCATATCGTCCAATAGATACGAATCAGATCTCCGAATTTTTTTTTTTAATTTTTTTTAAATTTTTTTTTTTAAATTTTCATTAAAAATTTTTTTAAAAATTTCCATTAAAAATTTTTTTTAAAAATTTTCATTAGAAATTTTCATTAAAAATTTTTTTTTAAATTTTCATTAAAAATTTTTTTTACAAATTTTCATTAAAAATTTTTTTAAAAATGTTCATTAAAAATTTTTTTAAAAATTTCCATTAAAAATTTTTTTCAAAATTTTCATTAAAATTTTTTTAAATTTTCATTAAAAAATTTTTTAAAAATTTTTTTAAAAATTTTCATTAAAAATTATTATTAAAAATTATTATTAAAAAAGATATGTTCTTAGTCTTTCCTAAACAGAGAAAAAAAATTTTAAATGCTTGAAATTTACTGTTCGAAAAATCGAACACTGGGACGAAATGGGTTAAGTCGGGCCAGAGATTGAATGCATGCCAGTACACATCTCGACCTTATTATTTCCGAGTCCAGGGCTTTAATTGCTGCCAGACTATCCACACAAATGTCAATATTTCTTGCCTCTAAATTGAGCCCATCAATCCTCAATGCTGCCTCGGTAATGGCATAAATCTGTGCTTGGAAAACTGTCGAGGTATTGGGTTGCCTGAGCGATACCAAAAGGCCGAGATCCTCGGAAAATACCCCCGAACCAGTGCCAGTGTCCATCTTCGAGCCGTCCGTAAAAACCAAGGTTGCATTGCTGCGAGTCGCGGAGTTTTAGGTCCAGTCCTTCCTCTGCGGAAATGCGACTGAGAAGAATTTGTCGAAGCTCATGATCGGAGTCATATAATCAGTACGTCTCCCCAGGACCTGCCCTCCTACCATTTGTAGGATAATGGCATGTCCCGTACGGTCATGCCTGATGCTGCCTGACTCCATGATCCTGAGGGCAGATCTGTCAGATATGTACTTGATGTATACCTCAAGGGGAGCTAAATCAAGCATTGTCTCTAGACTGGCCTGAGGGACTGATCTCATTGCGCCAGTCATAGCAAAACATGCTAGCCTCTGTACCTTGCCCAGTATAGAGAGATATGTACTCTCTATATTAGAGAGATATTTACCCCCAACTACGTTCGTGCCACCTGCGCTCAACTTGAAAAGAATGCTGTTCAAGACAAGGCTGCATAGGAGCGGAGACAGACTCGCCCCTGCGGAGCGCCCCTTGTCACAGCCCTCCTGTTCGTACTCATCCCCAAGTTGGACATTATGGATCTGCCCCTAAGCATGTTCCCTGCCCAGTCCGCAATTAGGTTAGGTTAGGTTGAAAAAGAGGGGCATAAGCATCCCAATCCGTCCTGGATTACACTTAGGCCTCATAGGCCTGTTGTGCGCTCTATAATAAGGAGTTCCCATTCCCTTGTAGGGAGCCTCCTCCGATACCATGGAAAACATCTGAGTTTGATTACGTCAAGAACCTAGTTTCTTCAATGTACTTCCTTAAGTCTTTCCAATTAGGGCCCCTATGAAATTCCATCTCCTGTATAATCTCCTGATTGAATGTTTGTCTTCGGACTTGGCTAAAAGCTGGACAGTAGCATAAGTAGTGCTCCAGTGTCTCGTCCTCTTCCTGGCAGGCCCTGCATGTTATATCGCCAACGATACCCATTCATGCCAGGTGAGTCCTTAACTCTGTATGTCCTGTTATTAAATAAACCAACCTGCGTAGTGTTGGCCTACTCATTTGAGGACCTCCTTTGTCCTACTACCATCTGGGTCCCCCCATAGAATCCTAGTCACCCTACCTACGGTAGAGTGCTGCCAATCTCTTGTATGCAATTCTATAGCCCATCGCTTTAGTTAGTTCTTAAAAACCTGAAATGGCTTCGGACTATCTAGTGTGATGTTCGCCATTAATGCTCCCATCTTTGCTAGCCTATCTGCCTCAACATTTCCAGGTATCCCCTGATGTCCTGGAATTCATATTATCTCTATGCCCCCACATTGCGTGTGTGAGTTAATCTCATCCTTGCACTGTAGTACACACCGAGATTGAACCACATGATTCCTCAGGGCCTCGATGACCTTCCTACTATCCGTGAATATACGAATCGGTAGTCTGTTATCGATTTCCTTCAACCATTTTATACCTTCCCTAATAACCACGATCTCACTCCCACGATCTCAGTCCGCAATTAACTGGGCCGCACCGATTCCTCTGAGCGCCCCAGTTATCGAGGATGTGTTCAGATTTTTAAAAGCGCCTTCTATGTCTAGAAAGGATGCCATACGTACTCGTATGTAATATTTCAAAATGAGTATTTTATTTAAAAAGATAATCTCAAATACTTGATGTAATACAATCAATCTGTTTACAAATTTTTATTCTGCACACTGAAGTCAATTAAAAGTATACAAAAAAGTTCTTGCTACCGACTAGTGTAAGTAGAACAAGAAATACTAAAAAAAAAACGTTCATCCATTTTGACAAAATAAATATGTGGATTCGCTAAAAAGAAAAAAGTAAACGATCATTTTGACTCACCAGTAGAAGCAGTAGTTTGTTTTTTGGCTTTTGTTGTAACCATGAATTACACACGATAATTTTTTGTACAATTTTTAAGCGCAAATGATTTTTATCCATTTTTCAAATGTTTTTTTAGCACAAAATATGTTTTCTAATTTCAATTGTTGCTCACGAATTTCTGTAAATTGTCTTTTAGCTGTTGCAAGTGATTGTCTTGTAGATGCTATCGCTGCTGCTGGAACTGGCAATATTGTTGAATTTTCTTGCTGTTGCTGTTCTTCGGAAAATAGCTGATTGCCGCTTAAATAAGTTTGATGTAACGAAGACGTTGTTTTATGCCCGTCAGCCATTACATGCACCATAATCGCAAAGATGTCAAATATCGATAGCGGCAGCACCAGAGCATTTTCCTTTAGCTGCTGCTACTCGTGCTATTCGTGTTGTTGCTGTTGCTGTTGCTATTCTATTCTATTGTTGTTTGTTGTTGCTTATATTGGTCAATATTTGTGTTGTTGTTGCTGCTGGCTTGGCATAAAATGTTTAGTTGAACATTATTTTCTGTTGTTTCTTCTCTTATGTTTTAAAGTTCAAAATGTCAATCAGTTTAGTTGAAGTTGTTGAACAAGACTTATAGCAGATTAGTGTGGGTGCAGAAAGAAGCACGTACTGCAGCTTATAGTTTATTTTCTTTATTTATTTTATTTTTTATTTAATATATTTTTAATGGTCTCTTTAGTGATATTTAACAGGCAAAATCTGAAAATATATAAAAAGAATAACATTAAAATGTGAAACACATCATGGGATGCATTGAAAATATATTACTTGAGTGGCTTAATACGCCAAGTTTTTATAAAATCTGGCAAATATATAAATGTAGTCACTAGAAGATAAGAAACTTTACAAAAATTCACTGCGAGGAGCAATTTGTCAGTACTCGAAAATTCATATACAGAATTCAATAATTAATCTTGTTCTAAAATTAACGTCAGATAAGAATTCTTTCATTGGACTCAAGTTCAAATCTGCAATCTGCAAAATATTTTATTTATTTGAAGATATTTTTCTTTAAATTAAAGTTATTTTTATTACAATAATAAAGCTTGTTCCAAAATTAACGTCAGATAAGAATTCCTTCATTGGACTCAAATTCAAAGCTTCAAATTTTTTTAATTTTTTAAAATTTTATTTGTTCATTAAATTAAAGTTATTTTTATTAGGATTGAAATATTAGAATATTTCACATCATCAAATCAGCAGAACGGAGCAGCACTGATTTCGAGACCGCTACACCATCTCATCAGCTTTCTTTGTTCAACTTTTCCCTTTTTTCACGGCGATACTATTCATTAGCAATATCAACTATTTAAATATAAACTCGTTTAAATGTTCGTCACGGCCTCCCTGGATAAAGCGCAGGTGAAATGTTTCATTTTTCATTACACTCGCACATCATTCAGGTTGAACTTTACCGAGGACCACTGCAGTTTATGACTTATTCCCATACACCTGTGACTTGGGAAAACTTCACAAGAAAAATTCTAACGGCGTCAAATCATACAATCTCGGTGGCCAGTTGACTTCAACTCTACGTGAGATGCCCATGCCCTCAGATCGCTAGTGCGGACTGTCCAAAGTGACATGAGCTGAATGGCACGTAGTAGCGTTCCGTTGAAAGCACCCATTATGGTTAAACAATTTTTATACCCTCCAAAAAAGAATTTGGAGGGTATATTCACTTTGTCATTCCGTTTGTAACGCATCGAAATATTCATCTCAGAACCCATAAAGTATATATACTCTTGATCAGTGATGAAATCTAAGACGATCTGAACATGTCCGTCCGTCCGTCTGTGTAAATCACGATTCAGTCCAAACGAAAAAAGCTAGCCTCTTGAAATTTGGTACAAATATATTTTAAAGCTTAGAGCCTGCTAAGTTCGGAGATGGGCTAAATCGGGCCAGGGGGAAAAAAGTTCCCCTAAGAAGAACTAAACCAACCCAGAAAAAACAACATTATTTTTAAAGTTTTTTGGTTATTTTGTTCAGCAAATGATATATTTCTATGTCAAATACGGTCCAACGCCTCAAACTGGAGCCATAAAAAAAATAAAAATATGTTTGGACCCCGCCCACTTTAGTGGGCGTTATTATATGCAAAAATTGTATAAAAATTCAACAAATTGCTTTACATAAGCCTATATTCCTTAAAAATAAAATTATTAAGCTTTAATGACGAAGCTGAGACGATACCTGGTACTCCTCTGCCCTACCCCCTCCCCCTAAATGACCCTATAAAAAAAAATTTATTAATATTAAATTTTGTGTATAATCATCCCAAGCATTTATTTTTAGAGTTTTATGACAAAGGGGAAATGTTTCCCCCACAGCCCTTGCTAGAGCGACCCCGCCAAAATACAGTTTTTATACCTTCCAAAGAGAATTGGACCCTATAAAGTAAATATGTATATTCTTGATTAGTGATGAAGTTTACGACGGTCTAGCAATGTCCATACGTTCGTCTGTAGAAAACATTATATGGTCTATTTTTGGACCCCGCCCCTTTAGTGGGCGTTGACGTACGATATTATATAAAGGAACTCTGTCCCACGAAGTTAAACATTTTAAATTCACTTACTAAATATTTGGAGGGTATTTAAGATTCGAACCGGTCGAATATAACGTTTTAACTTGTTTATTATATGTATTTTCTCTTCTGTGCTATTTTTCTCTTTCTCTGCTATTGTGTTTACCCTTCTCCGTACTTTTGTTAATGTAAGGCAGAATTTATTCTTAACAAAGTTCTATTGCAATAATGAAATAAATTAATAAAATCAAAATTTAAAAGTTACAAACTATTGCTTCTGTTGCACGAAGTATTGGAGACTATTACGTTCTTTCTATTTGCCCCCTTTGTTGTATGAATAGGAGCGCTTACATGCCTATAAAATGCAGCTCCTGCTACGAATTAAAGTCAAACGAACATCGCTTGCATCACATTTTTGCTGATTGGGTTCATATCAAACTGGCCAAAGATTAAAATCTTTATCACAGAATTCTGTTTAGTGATGAAACTAATTTCTGGTTAAACGTCAATAAAAAAATTTGCGTATAAGTAACGAAAACAATTTTCAAGTCGTTAACAAACCGCCAATACATCCATTAAAATGGACTATTTAGTATTTATTTCCTTCGAAATGAGTAAGTCAACATCAACCTTTTATATTTACATGCAAAAATATTCTTATAGGTACTATATCTGATCCATTTCCCAGATTAGAACTAATGAAATTTAAGAAAAACACCGAGGGACTTCTTATATTTCTTCTTATTTAAAATATTTGAAGAGCACAGAGTTCGACTCCGTTCTCAGTCATGAGTGTGGTTTCCACTCTTTCTAATCTCTATGGTTGTGCTAGTTGTTGTCGGGGCCTGCTTCAGAGACGAGGGCATAGCACTGGTCACTCATCACGTACTAAAGAACAAAGGAAAAGCACCCTACTTCGTCAATACTAGAGGAAAAAAATTCAGCCGGCGAAATAAAAGGTTAAAATAGCTACAAAAATATCTCTATTTTCTCATCTTTCTTCATTAAAATTATAATAATTTTTATGTTGTGCGTATCTACATAAAAGTACCCTTTAAATTATTTATGTCTCATTCATACTGATAAGCGAAAAGATATTGTGAAGTGTACTACAAAAAACCTACGCGGCATATTTACGAGTGATGATTGGTAACTCCGCAAATATTTGAATAAATATGTTTCAGCAAATAGGTGTTCTATTTTTTAAGTCTTCTTTAAAATCAATACATTGAGTTCAGAGATTTTCTTTTCAATTTCTTTATTCCTTTCAAATAATAGGCTTTCTCAAGGCCGTGAAAATAGGTGTTTGTTTCGGTTACAACCTCTTCATTCGAGGCAATTGTCTTTCTAATCAGCCCTTTCTATAGGTTTTAAAAATGAATATAGTCGCTGAATCTGAACTATATCCCGGAAGGACTAGCACTTTTTTGACCAATTTGTTGATATTTGCACTTATATTCGCTTGCGCAATCGTCTCGGTCAGCTTTTTTATGTCCAAATATTCGTGTAGAGTGTGTTGTACTCGCTAAGTAGAGCTTTCTCAGCCATTTTATGTATTTTCTTTCTCTCATGGTCCAATATTATTCCAAGAATTTTATCAACGATTCTTTTCATGATGACCTCTTTGGTTTGATCTGAATATGCGGCATCAATTGTACTGATACGATTACAATCGAAGTCAGTAAACTACTTAATTATTTATATTGATGGTATAGAGATTTCTTAGAATTTATTAAGTCTATTCTTGGTTTCATTGATGGTTTTCTTAGTCAACATATGAAATTCACTTATTTTATTTTTGTTAAATATCACATTATTGTCTGCAGCAGTTACTGCGAAGGAAAGGTCACAGGGTAACCAAACAGCTCTCGTATATATGAAATATTTATATCTTGTATATCTACAAACAAATATCTTTTAAAATATATTTATATATTATAATATTTGTAGGCAATAATATACATAAAAGTTTACCACAAAAATATGTGTGGCGTATTTCCATATAAGACATTTCATGAAGAAATAGGGAAATAAATGTTTAGAGTTTATCAAAAAAATTGAGTTTTTGGGAACATTGTGTGCTGTTCCAGACTTGTTCAGTGAACTTGTGCAACATACTGGCTGCATTAGACAACACATTCGCAGGATTGAACAATTATGCTTTAACATCTTGATATATATACAAATCCATTATTGCAATTATTTTTCATACTGTTGAATATTCCAATAATGAACATTCGATGTAAGAAAATGCTATACGATGAAAGAAATTGCTATACAGAAATGCAAAAATTCCGTTGGATAAATCAGCTGCATATTTGATTAGCGGCAGCGTAATAATATCTATTTCTTTTCTCTGCCTTTTTGTGTTATTTTAAACGTTCACTTAGAAATATCTAAGAATATAATAATTAATTAAACGTGTATAGCAACAAAAACTTTTTAAATATTTTTCTGCATGGAACTGAAAAATAATTAACATATTTTTCAAAACGTTTGAAACTTTTTTAATAATCTGCTGTGTCATTTCTAAATCTATTTTTATTACTTTATCAATTCTAACGAAACATACTACAGCCCGTTTTTCTCTTTTCTATCTCTATTTACAGTTTAATTAAAGAAAAACCTCATTTTCTCAACAATTTAATTATCCTCATTGCCACGTAAGTATAATTTCATTTCATTTTACCTGTGAAGAAGAAGAAGAAGAAGAAAAAAGTATATATATACGAGTATAAACTATATATTCACGTGCTCACACATCTACACAAATATATTTATGCAGTTGTAGGTGTATAGAGCTATTTATGTATATAATCCTGTGCATATGCTCCATTAATTTTTTATTTATTTTTTGTTTTGCTGCCTTAATAATCTTTATGCAGTTATAGACATGCATAAGCATGCATACACATGTTCTTATATGGATATGCTGGCAGTCGTGTACACATACATGCACACTCACACACTTCAGTATGCACACTTAACTAATTGAGTGCATTTCTCTACCCCTCTTGATATTGGTCTCTCTCCCTCTCTCTCTCTCTCTCTCACTCAGTCTATTTTGCACTCTTGCTCTTTAAATTGCAAAGATAATTGTGTAGCAGTGCTAGTGGTAGTTAAAAGAACAAAGTAAACATTTTTAATTTTACAATTTAAGTCCTGGGAAAGCAAACAGTTTTAACCCTTTGCTGGCCAGCCGATGATTCATGTTGGTTTCATTTTACAAACGGAATAATACAATGGAATTCCCCTACTATGGGAATCACTTTGACCGTGTGAGAGTGGTTGGCAAATTACTACTGTAAATGACTTTTAGCCGCCATTTTACTTCTCTGTGACTTCAAACTTAAGTTGGCTTTGGATTGAGTTTCTTTTTTTAATGCTTGTCAGCTAGTTTCTTTGTAAAACTTTTTTGAAAAAATCCTTAATTTCGTGAAAATAAAAGAGAGACTTTTACTCCAACAACAATCCAGAATCACACAAATTCCTTGTATTCTTTTGGTTTTTGGTGGCGGATGCTCCTTGTTATTAAAAATTATACAGCCAATAGATTAATGTTAGGCAAAAACAGTTTGAGCATCAAATATCGAAATATCATATAAATAAACTTTTCATGAGCTCATTTCACACTTGGCGTTTTTTGCCCTCAACTTCAAAATTTTGTGATGGATTAAATATTACAAGAAGCTAAATTTTTCTTTGATATCTTATGTTGATTTCTTTTCTGGAAAAGAATGCAACATTTTTTGCACTTTTCAATGGAAAATGGTAACATTATGGCAGTTGAAAATAGTGAATTTATTGGAAATTGATCTACCATCTCTTATAAAGATGTGTTTTATTTTAAAATTGATCCTAATTGTGGTTTTTTAGAATAAAAAGAGACAAAATGTTACATATTTTCCAGAAAAGAAATCGCCATTAGTAAAATGGCAAATTTAAAGACGAAATACGCTAAACACGATAATATAGTGTTCACGCATGCATTTTTAATTTTTTTTTTTAAGAGTAGGACCAGCACTCAGGGGATGACCCCTACATATGCAATGCATTGCGCCGGAACTGAAAACGAGGGGATAGTATTAAGGGGACAGATGAGGAAAGATGAGAAGATAGACAATTTTTTTGTAGCTATTTCAACATTTTTTACTTCGCCGGCTAATTTTTGCTACAGGGCCGACGAAGGTGGGTGCTGTTACTCTGCTTTTAGTACATGACAGTGTCAGTCGCCGCCAATTATGTTCAGAGACCAGTGACTATGCCTTCATCATTGAAACAGGATGGCAACAACTAACACAACCATGAACTAATGCTGATCAGAAGAATTCAACACAAAATTACATGACTCAAAAAATGGAGTTGTTAAGCTTTTACGCTCAGGATAAGATAATTTCTAGTCTTCCCCTGCCCTAACCCTTGCCCTCTAAATGACCTTATCAAAAAAAGTTCTAATTTAGTTTTTAAGAGCGACTTTTTGAGATATGGATTAAGTTTAAACTTAGTTTAACGTAGTCTGAAACTTTGAATTTTCCGACGAAATGGTATTTTTTTATATTATTCCATAAAAGACCAACATTTTAACCAAAACTAATCTGTTCCGTCAAAAGTAGGTAGACAAACTTGGTAATGACGGCACAAATTTGTTTTCAGATTAGCTAAACCTAGTTTAACTGAGATCTCAAAAATCCAGCCTAAGTGTTTACGACAAAGGTGAGATGTCTCCCCCACGGCGCTTCCCGGAGTGACCTTGTCAAAATAAAGTTTTCAATTGAGAATAAAAATGTCTTAAAGCAACTCTAAACCAGCAATTAAGTTGTTCCTATTTGGAGGGTATTTAAGATGCGACCCCGTCCAATATTACGTTCGCGAGGGTTTTAAGCTCAAATCTGGATTGTTTTCTTTTTTTGATTACTTTATTATTAATTAATTAATTTATTTCAATAATTTAACTTCAAAATATGTCGACATATTTTATTTTTGGGTTGGTTTTTACTTTTTCCACCATTTACGTGCGAAGTCTTGGCTAACTTTGTTCAGTGAGTTACGTTTTGATTACTATTTTACTCCATTTTATAACAATTAAGTATTAATTGAGCAATCACTTAATTTAAACTTCGCATTTTGTTAATTGAGCTCAATAATGAATGGCACTAATTGCCATAAGCTCAATTAAGGTGTATGTCTCAATACCGTATAAGTTTCATTATGACAATTATGAAAAAAGGAATTTTTTGTTCTCCTCAGTTCGGTCAACAAAGAGTTAAGCAAATTTGTGATTGTGTGTATTAAACGCACACATTTGTAAACCAATTTTATATTATTACATCAATTGGTTAAAATTTCCTTATTATTACACTTCTTATGGTTTTAATAGCACTTGTGCAGCAGATAGGACTGAGTTAAATTTAAAGTTTATTTCCATGAAATGATGGTACACTTTTCTCTTTAATTTTGTATCAGAAAGTTTTTTAAAATTTATTTTTTTTGATTTATTGCTAAATTTTAGGAAGTTTCCTGATAGCAAAATTGTTTTAACAATGAGCTTAATTTGTTTTCCATATCCAAAGAGATACACATAAATTGTGTGGTTATTATTGTGCTACTCCATTGTGCAGCCTCCTCCGGTTAAAGAAATTAAGCAATTAACAATAATAATATTTAAATGAAAACTGAACAAAAAATATTTTCTTTGTGAAAATAAAATGTTTCACATGAAATTTTACTCCATGCTTCTGTACGAAAATTGAAAGCCAATTTATTCAATTTTTAAACAGAGAAATGCGTAAAAACAAGTAAAAACTTAATTTTGGACCGGGTCGAATCTTAAATGCCCTCCAAATATTTACTAAATAAAAACTCAATTTTTGTTTTTATTAAAACTTAAATTTTTATGATATTTGGCTTAATTAAACAAGAAAAAAATTAATTTTCCCATGTATTGGGAGGAACATGACTGAGACACCTTTCCGTCAACATAAAAACTTACGTATTAATATTTTATATTAACGTGCAAAAAAGGGCCTGAGATGCCTGAGATAAGTTAAACCTGCTGGAACTGCGACTGTAATTGTAATTTTAAACCTGCAATTTTGCAACTCCACACAGGGCCACTCCGACAAAGGCCGTGGAGGAAACATCTCATCTAAATCGTAAAGGCTTAAAAACTAAATTTTCGAGGCAATTAAGTGTAGAAAAAAAGTTCAAATTTGCCATAAAGCAGTAAAGATAAATTTTTGGGATAACTAAGGGTAAACAAATTTTTTTTGATGTGTTAACATCTATACGCGCGCCTCTAGGGCAGTAAACTATCAGTTTCAATACATACGCAAGTGTAAGTGTAAGACTTTGTTTGTTTTTTGTTGTTGCTTGGCAGTCGGTATTGAAAGTCATTATTGGGCGATTTTCATATAATTTTCCCACGCGATTTTCTCCGGAAATTCATAGCCGATTTTATTAATTTTTGGATTAAATCGCTAGTGCGGGTTTCGACGAAGAGTTTAGGCCAAAAATTAAGGCGATCCGATATCGGCGAGCGGAGATTTAAGTGTTTTAATTCGGAGTATTAATTTGGAGTAATTTAAAAAAGTGTTTTATGTTGATCTTCGGTTTGTCTTGTGCATAGCAAAGAGAATAGTGACGTGGTTATACGTACATATATAAAAATGAGATAGCAAGACAGCAACGTATGTAGCTTATGTACAAACATAACAATGTATGTATGTACATTTGTCTGTTGCTTTGCATTCTCTTTGTTTTCTGTGGGTTTAATATAAAATAAATAAAAAATACTTTATATTAACTCCACCTCCGGGTTTGTGGGTCTGTGTTCATAGAAATCGAACAGGTACCGTGTAACAAAAAGGTGTTAACACATCGCCCGTGAGTTCGAACACTCATTGATTTTTTATTTTAAAGAGTCCTTTTGGCAGCAAAAAGGGGAGGAGAGAGTTAGGGCAGAGGACAATTAGGTTACATCTCAGCTTCGTTAGAAAAGCTTAAAAATGTGATTTTTAAGGAATGTAGGCTTAAGTAAAACAATTTGTTAAATTTTTACACTATTTTTGCATATAATAACGCCCACAAAAGGAGGCGGGGTCCAAAAAAATATTTTATTTTTATTTTATGGCTCCAAGTTTAACGCGTTGGACCTTCTTTGGCATAACAAAATTACAAAAAAAAAATTATAAATTATGTTGCTTTTGGAGGTTGGTTTAGTTCCTCTTAGGGGAACTTTTTTCTCTCGTACTCGATTCAGCCCATTTACGAACTTGACTTGTGCTATCCTTCAAGATATATTTATACCAAGTCCTGCTCTTTTCGTTTCGACTGAATCATGATTTCCACAGACGGACATTTCGCTGGGATATTTCGCTACGTTACACACGGAATGACAACGTGAATTTACCCTACAATTCTTTTTTGGAGGGCATAAAAAGAAAAATTTTGGCGGTAGTAGCTTTTGTTATAAATTTTAAAGGGTGGGTTTACTGTCAAGAGTCCTTTTTTAAATTTTAAAGAAATTATAACGCATTAAAAAGTAAAATTTATTTAGTGGGAAAATCCATTTTCTTCCTTTGATATTTAACTTTCACTAAAATGGAAGATATAGTTTGTTTTGTTTAAAACACATTCACCTATATCATAACAGAAAAAAATTAAACGTTTGTTGTTTTTATTCCGGAAGGGATAAAATGGTTGAAGGAAATCGATAACAGACTACCGATTCGTATATTCACGGATAGTAGGAAGGCCATTTCAGGTTTTTAAGAACGAACTAAAGCGATGGGCTAGAATTGCATACAAGAGATTGGCAGCACTCTACCGTAGGTAGGGTGACTAGAATTCTATGGGGGGACCTAGATGGTAGTAGGACAAAGGAGATCCTAACATTGAGTAGGCCAGCACAAAGGAGTTTGGTTTATTTAATGACAGGACATACAGAGTTAAGGACTCACCTGGCACGAATGGGTATCGTTGACGATATAACATGCAGGGCCTGCCAGGAAGAGGACGAGACACTGGAGCACTACTTGTGCTACTGTCCACCTTTTAGCCAAGTCAGAAGACAAACATTCAATCAAAAGATTATACAGGAGATGGAATTTCTTAGGGGCTCTAATTGGAAAGACTTAAGGAAGTACATTGAAGAAACTAGGTTCTTGACGTAATCAAACTCAGAGGTTTTCCATGGTATCGGTGGAGGCTCCCTACAAGGGAATGGGAACTCATTATCATAGAGCGCACAACAGGCCTATGAGGCCTAAGTGTAATCCAGGACGGATTGGGATGCTTATGCCCCTCTTTTTCAACCTAACCTAACTTAGCCTTGTTGTTTTTTATGATTTTTTTAATAAGCAAAATTTTTTGAAAGACGATTTTTTTTCAGTGCAAATTGCACGATATCTCTAAAACGACTGAGTGGATTAAGAAAATTGTTGGTACGACTTAAACAAAAAGTTGTAAAAAGTGTTTTTTGGGATAGAAATTATATCTCGACTAGAGAGGCGATTCGGAGAAATCAATGACACTTTCGGATTTAGCAGATCAAAGTCATCGAGATATGGGCAATTTAATTTCCATACAAACACCATCCTTTAATAAATCAATCATCTAGCATTAATTTTGCTTTAAATATTATAATTATTGCCAATTAGTAAATTTTTTGTCGCCAAGAGCCAACCAGCAGCGAAATATGGAAAAGAAATTGTATAATTTTGTTTGCATAAAAGAAATAAAGTGCTTTCCAGTGAATGATTTAAGTAAATCAAATCTAAAAGTGCAGCATATTCCTCCGAATGTTTTTTAATATGCATGTGCCCTCATTCATCTTTAGCTCAGTTTAAGTACTCTACCCTTTAGCTGTTTAGTAACAATTTAACAAGAGTAGCTGTACGTTGCTCATGTAACGCAAGTATTATTTGCGAACATTATTTTTTCACAGTAAATGTATCTATATAAATGGCTTACAGTTACCCGAAGAAAGTGTTTGTGTTTTATGGTAAAAAGCAAAAGACTGAAAATGAGCTTCATTTAATCACGGACAGAAATTGCATCAGATCAGTAAACAGTAAGTGCTTCAGAAATTGTTGAATTGAATTTAGTTTTTTTTTATAAAATAAGCTTTATTTTGTAGTAAATACGAGGTTAGTTCAAAAAATGCATTATTACTACTAATAGGCTAGTGTTTGTAAGACTATCCCAGGGTCATTGCAGAAATCCAAAATAATTTAGTTTTCTACTCCCACTGCAGAGTGGAGCAGTGCTACTTTCGTAAGCCGATTTACTCTCATCATCAGTACTCAGGTGTATTTGTTTTTAGCCTTTTGTTACATGGCTTAGTTGCATCTAAAAACGGTAGTCTTAATACACATTTTCATGAGAAAATTGTATATGAGATTAGCTTTCAATTAGGACTCACAATCAAATCCTCGTGACGACATTGATTATTTTGTTCATGTCATATTTTTTCTGATTTTTTGTATGATGCAATTGTATTCTCGCAGTAGTTTTAGTTGGCCCTTTTTGGTACTTTCAGCTATTCAGATTTATCCCTCCAAATGTCTTAAGCGGCATGGCCACACATCAAACTGATGCTTCATACTTGTGTATGTGTTGGTAAAATTCAGTTTGAGAGTGAAAATCTAAATTGTTTTTTAAATTAAACCATACGTGTGAGTTTTTTTCACTAACACTCTCAAAGAAAAGCAGATTTTGAAGCGTTATGGTAGGAACACAACTGGGACGAATGACGAATTTCGTTCAGTACGACGAATTCGTTTGTAAAAATTCGCTCTTTAAATTCGTCGTATGAAACACAATAGCGACGAATAAATTAAAATAATGAACAAAAAAATTGTAAATTTTGTCAAAAGTCTTTGTAATCCTCTGATGCCAGATTCTTTAAACATTCAATAATTACCCCGGTGGTGTCCATTTTTTTCCATAACAAATTCCTTTTTGTAATTGTTTTCTGAAAATTTTTTCTGTAAATAAATTATTCTTTTCATTTAACAGCTGATCGGGTGACCATATGGAAAAGTAGGATATAGGAAGAAAGAATATATTATAAAAAGTGTTGAAAATGAATAAAAAGTCGTCCGAATGATACATTTTGTGAATTGGTGAATGCATATTTTCCCCACAAAAAACCAGTTTCAGTATATGAAACCTGGGCACCTCATATTGATTTGTTCGTCGCTCGCTGACGAAACAATTAGAAATAAATCTATTTCAACTTTCGCTGAGTATGACGAATTTCGTCCAACGCCACGATTGTGTGCATTTTCATATACACCAATGTGTTTTATTTTTGGTGACGAATATTCGCGACCAAAAATTCGTCGTTCGTCGCATTTGAGTTCCTAGCATTAGTTTGATGTGTGGCCATGCCGCTTTAAAATGCCGTAATTTCAAGCTAATCTTCAATATTAGCAACATAAAAAATCGCAGGTACCCAAATCTGGTGAATACGGTTGATGGGTCATGATAATTGTCTTTGGCCAAAAAAAAAAACGATTCTCCTGAGACGGGGTTTTTGGTCAAAAATAGGGTATTCATTGGGTTAACCGTTAATCGATTAACCGATTAAAAAGTACCCGATTAACTAATAGATTACTTTAATATTAGCTATGTTCGATTAACGATTAAACCACTTTGTTTCAGTCGATTAATCGATTTACCCGTTGTAACAGCATTTTTAATTTTTTCTAATATAACATACTTTTAAAATGATAAACAGTTTTCTAGTCACTTGGTTACCCGATAATCGGTTAACCGATTAAAAGCTACACGATTAACTAATTGGTTAATTCAAAATTGACTATTTCCGATTAACCATTCTACCGGTTAATTTCAGTCAATTGGTTGATTAAGCGATGTAACAAAATTTAAAATTTTTTCTAGTATTATAACATATTTTTAAAATTAATAAAACTACCCGATTAACTAATGGGTCACTTTAAAATTGCCTATATTCGATTAATGATTAAACCGCCTTGTTTCGGTCGATTAATCGATTTACCGATGTAACAACATTTTTGATTTTTTCTAATATAACAACATATTTTTTAAATGATAAAAAATTTTCTATTCATTCGTTTAACCATTAATCCGTTAACCGATTAAAAACTAATTTAATTTAAAATTGACTACTTCCGACTAACAGTTCAACCGGTTAATTTCAGATTAATCAATTAACCGATGTAACAACATTTTTAATTTTTTCTGGTATTATAACATATTTTTAATTTATCTAGTGATTCCACGAATCTCCAAAACTGTCTTATCGACTTTGAAAAATTTTGTGTTGATAAGAGTGTAAAGCTTCTCTCGTTTTTCCTAAGATATGCGTGTTTTACAAAAAGTGAATGCTTGTATGAAATCCACAAAAGCGTTGTATGCTGATTACCAATAACATGGCAATTATTGGAAATGAGTGAAAGGCTGCAAATGAGGCATGTAATGTTATGCTAAATATACATTGAGTCTTTAGCTACAGTCTCCCAAGGTGGACAACAAACATAACATTCTCTTTTACACTTCTAAAATTAATTGATTCAATTAAATGTAACATCTTAAGCTGAAGCAGCACAAAATGTGAACAACAGTTACATGAATGAAACGGCCAGTTCAGAAAATGCTTAATTATTTCCCCTTTTTATATATATCATTCACACTAGAATTCTCCTCTCGTGAGATTTGCTCTGTTTATCACAGCGTATACTTGATATTAAGTTTAGGTGGCATGAATATTAATCATACGCAATCGGCTTCATACTCTCTGTTGATATTAGGTTGTGTCCCCTACGAACGAACGGGTCGAAATAAACGAATCAAATACAAACTAGTCTACTGGCCCAGGTGAAAATAACTTAGCGAAAATTCTATCTTGTAAACTACCACGGCTTGGTTCGAAGGTAGCTCTTACTACAAACTCCAGAATAACTTTTAATGACAAACAAAAATTAACTGAAAGCCAATCTGTTAATATGGATTTAGACCAAAATAAAACAGTCATCAAGAATATAGTAGACAGAAAGTTTAACAAAGCAAATTTGGCGGCCTTAACATGGGCACATGCAGTGAACTGTCAGAAGCAATTAACGGACGCTCTCAATAGTAACGTTGATTTCATAGAAGCCGATATAGTCATGGGCAAAGTCCAAAGCGAAGGTGCAGATTTTCCAATAATGGCACATTCTCCAGCCAAATCTTCAGATTTATCATTGGACTCATTCCTATTGCAAATTAAAGAGCATAACGATAGGGCAGAGAAAATGAAAGGTGTTAAACTAGATTTTAAATCCATTGAAGTGTTCGAAGGAGCGCTGGACACATTGAAAGAAAAAATACCGGAGATGAGGTATCCCATTTGGCTTAATGCAGATATTGTTAAAGGCAATGTTAATGAAACAATCACTAGACCTGTAAACCCGGACAGATTTTTGCCTAGTTGTGTTCAATTCCAACAGGCTGTATTATCGATTGGTTGGACAACAAATTGGACTTCTAGTTATAATAATGCATCCTATACAAAAGAACAGACTACTGCGATGCTCGATGCTATAAAAAATAACAAAGTTACTCAGTCTGGACAATCTGTAACATTCCCTGTTCGTGCCGGCATCGCTGGGAATAGTTTAATGGAACTGAAGGATTTGCTAATAGCTCTAGAGGACACGAATAATTGCACTCTGACCATTTGGTCGTCGCAAAATGATTATGTTGATATTGATAAATTGATAAGCTTAATATTTTCCTTGGGAATAGATCGTGTTTACTTGGATGTACCCGAAGAGTTGTCTACCCAGCTGAATTTATCAACTACTGAAAGTGTTAATATCGTTCAATAATAAGAATAAAGAAAGCTCAGTGGTATTTGTTTATATAATTAGTTTATGCATACAAAATGTTAATTTTTAAGAATACATTTTTTTTATTTTGTATGTAATTTTAAATATGTATGTACTTTACCAAGTACATGCAAGAAATTAAAAAAAAAAAAAAAAAAAAATATACCGAACGAACTGGGCCGGTTAATATATTAAGAACTTTTGGACACAGTAAACTAAATGCATTTTTGCTTGTTATTGTTTTTTTCTTTCGTTCATGTCAAACAATAACTTCTCTATTTTAAATTCAATTAAGATTTACAGAATTTAAATTTCGTTTCCAGGGTTGGGAAATTGAAATATTTATTCTGCATAAAAGTAACCAAAAAGGCAATTGACATTGTTTCTTTTTGCTAATTAAAGCTGTTTTATAACTGAGGAAGAACAAAATTGGTATTAAAATCTTAAAAAATCAAAATTTCGACTACAGGGTTGGACAAAAAGTTTAAAAATTTCAATTTTTTTGTCGAGTAAAACTATGTTACACCTCACTAAGAATTGCATTGGTAAAAAAATAAAAATTCGCTTCCAGAGTTGGAAAATCGAAATATTTTTATAGTACATACATAAATTTCAAATTTTGTGATTTTAGTGAATTAAACCTATTTTATATATCAGAAAAAATTATATTAGTATTAAAAAATTAAAAATTCGGTTCCATGGTTGGAAAATCGACATTTTCCGATTCATAAAAGCAGCCATTTTATTTGTTATTTTTGATTTTTATGATGAATTATACCTACTTTATATATCAGAAAGAACTAAACTGGTATTAAAAACCAACAACATTAAAAACCAAAGACGATTCTACGGTTGGACAATTAGAACTTTTTGGGGTACATGAAAAGGATTTATTGTTTTCTTTGTAAATTAAATATATATATTTTTGAAAGACGTTCATAGGTATTAGATATAAGAAGAGCCAAACATATAGCTTCCTAGCCGAAAAATTTAAACGTTTTCTTAAATATAAAAGTAACCGATAACATCATTTTGATTTTTTAATTAAACCTACTTTCTGTTTTGGCAAGAAAGAAAGAATTACGTCTGTGAAGGGTATTTAAGATTCGGCATATATTTGATACTTTTCGCCACATGTTTTTCCAATGCAACCGCACCTTGACTTTTCAATAGATTTCTAAATATTAGGGAGTATTTAATTTGTTTACTTTATTGGAGTTTCGATGAGTCAGAGCTCAGTAAATCAGCAAAGGATTTGGAAGGTTTATGGATGCAATGACCATTCATCTTCACATTCAGTCTCTGTTTTTGCAGAGTCAATTTCTTTTACGTGAATTAGAAAAATGTATTAGACAACAAAATTCAATACACTTTTTTTTTGCCTCATATTCTTTTGAAATCAGCGCTATTAATAATTCTAACCTAATTTCCTTCAATATGTTATACAGATACCAAGTAATTAATCAAAGTTTGGTTTCTGCGGCAACTGTTTGCCTGCCCCATTTCAACGCAAGTAGCACAACATAATGGAGTCAAGAAAAAGTGCTTATTTTGCTTTTTATATACAAAAAAAAATACTAAAGAAGGAGTGCCGCATTGTCTTTTCATAATTATCTTCCTTTCAGGCTAAAATATAAAGTCATTAACATTTTCTTTATCTTAAAGCAGTCTTCGCTCCTGGAGAAGAAAAACCGCCAAACAGACATTCCAGCTTTTGCGATATTTCTATCTTTAAGACATGGCAGGCTGGCTGTCGTTACCTGCGGCCCCAAAATTAATATATTACGAACATTTTCTGGCAAATATTTAATTTGAATTATGTTTATGTGGTAGCAACATGCAACATATGTATAAACAAACAAGTTGAAGAAGTTGTTGAAGCGAACTCTCTCCCCCTCCCCTTCACTGGGCTCAATTACACTACCCTTGTGTGTATGGGTTGGTGTGTGTGTGTGTGTTTGTGTGTGTGTCTCCGCCACCAGTTTTTCGCACATAAAAAGTAATGACTGCCACAAAGGCAGTCTTGTGTATGAATACAGTCATAATAATGATAAAAAGCTTTAAAGTCGAAACGAGAAGTAAAATGCTTCTGTCGGTTTTATTTATCTACTCTACGCTACATATGGAATAATAACTCGTTGATGGCACGCAATATTGAATGTAATAATATTTTTATTCTTGAACATATATCCGCTTTAGTTTAAATATTTTCCATTGAATTATTGCTTGATATTTAAATTCTACAAAACGACTCATACACAGTGAAAATTATTGTTCAATTTTTTATGCGTCTATGCAGCAGACATTTCTTAAGCACTTTTCCTATGGAAATAGAAATACGCAAAAAATTATGCCAAAGCCGAAAAATCACTCAGAGTTCAGGCCCATTGGCAACTGGTACTTTCCAAAAATCAAAAGTCGCTAAACATTGAAAAAACATTAAATTGAATTAAGATTCTATAGGCTAATTGTTCGAAATTTTTAATTTAAATCTCAGAAAGACATGATAAATATTCCAAGGCACAAAGGCAAGTCAACATCAGATTTTGTTATTCAACTTACACAGCAGAGCAGAACAGCTGTTTTCGAAAGACGCAACCCTTTCATCATCAGTGCTCATGTGTATTGTGTTTGTCACCACTTATTAGGTGGCTTAGTTGAATGTGATAACAGTTCCTATTTACACAAATTTTATTGTGAAAAAGAATACGAGAACTGTATCAACCTGATGTTAACATGTTATTGTTTTAATACCCGTGTTACCGTTTGATTATTTTTCTTCATGTCCCATTTTTCTCAATTTTTTGTTCCATCATAGTCAAACTTTTTTGGTTTGAATTTTTATACTTAAGTGCATGTGAACGTTGTTTGAAAAAACAATTTGTTTTTCTGCATAGGAAGAGAACTTGATGAAAGAAACATTTACTTCTTGGTTTCTTCTTGATCATTTTAAAGCCTAGTACACTTGGCATGAAACTTTGAGAATTTTTTAGCTCTTCCTTAAGTTCCAAGCGACTGCTCTCTGTATGCCTTTCTGGTCGTCGGCTATTCGCATATAATCTTCAATGGGTAGTATTTAATTTACAGGGTGGGCAAATTTGAGGTTAGGAAGTAAATTATCTGTCAAATAATGAAATGGCAAGAACTGACCTGTCTCTGTTTCCTTGTTTTTTTTTAATAAAAAAATGGAAAATTTCTATTATGGAACGCTAGTCATAAAAAAAAATTTAATTGTGAAAATTTACTAACAAATGGTAAATGTGGCGTTGGCCACAAGGATAAATAAAATTCAATAATCTGCAAGCGTTGTTCGTTTGTAAGTCGATTCATGTTTAATAAACTTGGGTCCAACTAGCTCATTCGCTCAGTTTTGACAAGAACCTCTGATCAAACCCATTTAAATTACATAGGTTTGATAAGAGGTTCTTGTCAAAACTGAGCGAATGAGCTAGTTGGACCCAAGTCTAATGTTTAAGTCGAAGGAATCATTTTTATACCCTCCAAAAAGAATTTGGAGGGTATATTCACTTTGTCATTCCGTTTGTAACGCATCGAAATATCCATGTCAGACCCCATAAAGTATATATATTCTTGATCAGTGATGAAATCTAAGATGATCTGAGCATGTCCGCCCGTCCGGCCGTCCGTCTGTGGAAATCACGATTCAGTCCAAACGAAAAGAGCTAGACTCTTGAAATTTCTTAGAAATATATTATGAAGCTTGGAGCAGGTTCAGTTTGGAGATGGGCTAAATCGGGCAAGGGAAAAAAAGTTCCCCTAAGAAGAACTAAACCAACCCAGAAAAAAACAACATAATTTTTAAAGTTTTTTGGTTATTTTGTTAAGCAAATTAAATATTTTTATGTCAAATACGGTCCAACGCCTTAAACTGGAGCCATAAAATAAATAAAAATTATTTGTGGACCCCGCCCAGTTTAATGGGCGTTATTATATGCAAAAATAGCATAAACATTTAACAACTTGTTTTACTTAAGCCTACATTCCTTAAAAATAAAATGTTTAAGCTTTAATGACCGAGGTGAGACGATACCTGGTAGTCCTCTGCCTTACCCACTCCTCCCCCTTCTAGGGGGAAAAAATTTTTTTTTAATTTCGTATGTACTCATCCCAAGCATTTATTTTTAGAGTTTTATGACAAAGGTGAAATGTTTCCCCCACAGGCCTTGCCAGAGCGACCCCGCCAAAATACAGCTTTTATACCCTCCAAAGTGAATTGGACCCTATAAGGTAAATATGTATATTCTTGATCAGTGATGAAGTCTAAGACGGTCTAGCGATGCCCATACGTTTGTCTGTGGAAAAAATGATATTGTCTATTTTTGAACCCCGCCCTCTTTAGTGGGCGTTGACGTACGATATTATATAAAGTAACTCTGTCCCACCAAGTTAAACATTTTAAATTCACTTACTAAATATTTGGAGGGTATTTAAGATTCGACCCGGTGGAATATAACGTTTTTACTTGTTTTCTTTCATGTTGTTAATACTAAATATTTCTTTAAAAGTAAAATTCGCGAATGTTAATTTATAGAAATAAAAATTTCACAAGAAAAATAAAAGTATAAAATTTGCGATACGAGGAAATACAAGTGCTTGGGAATCCCTCCTTTTATAGTTGCGGCACAAACCATTGCACCAGTAGGGTTCATAGTCCGGGTGCAGGTTCATATAAAAAATAAACAAAAAATTAATGCATTAATTTAGCATTATTTAATTTGAATTATGAAAACACTACCGCCATCTCTATTCTCCTATCCCTACTCTCCACTGTGCTGGAATTTTGTGTTATACTGTGTAAGCCTGCTAATTGATTTTTTTTTTTTTGCGTTGGCGATAATATAATTTTTTTTCTGTAAAAATATTTTAATTGTTTAAATATTATGGCTTGCAGCAGTATTTTATTTGTTCATTTTATATTCTTCCGTCAAACGTTTTCCGGTGTAACAGCGTTGGCATGTGCAAGACCATTTATATTGAAATATATTTATAAAATAATTGAAAATATTATTATTAAAGAAGACATCAGGGTGGGAAAAAAAATTCTGCTTGCAAATGCAATTTCATATGTTTTCATGAAAGTATTTTGTAGCGGACTATTTATTTCTCTATTAAATTCAATTAAGACTGATGCGGTCGTGTTCGTCACTAAGACATGACAAATATTCCCAGTCTCAAGGGAAAGTTAACATCAGTTTCATTATCCAACTTGAGCAGCAGGGCAGAGTAGCTGTTTTCGAAAGCCGCTACACTTTTTCATCAGTACTCTTGTTTATTTTGGTTTATCGGGTTAATGGGTTAGGTAAATCAATATGTTGCCGTTTGATTATTTTATTCATTTATTATTTTCTGCATTTTTGTTGGTGAATTCACGCAACTTTCTGATGCGGATTGTGGTCTATAACAATGTCTTGAAAGATTGCATGAAAAGCGTAATGTCCTCTTGTCAGAGCCGTGGGGACCATCTGAGGAATAATTTATTCCGTATTCTGTATTTTCAATATAATGCCAATCTTTCTATTTCCGGCTCAAGGCACTGCACATGTAGGTCCTGAGTTCGAGCCCGCGCTGAGTCATGAAATATTGTGTTGAATTCTTCTAAAAAACAGCATTAGTGCGTAGTTGTGTTAGTTGTTGCCAGCCTGTTTCAATGATGAAGGCATAGGCACTGATCACTGAACATAATTGGCGGCGACTGACACGATCATGTACTAAAAGCAGAGTAACAGCACCCACCTTCGTTGGCCCTGTAGCAAAAATTAGCCGGCGAAGTAAAAGGTTGAAATAGCTACAAGAAAACTGTCTATCTTCTCATCTTTCCTAATCTGTCCCCTCAATACCATCCCCTCGTTTTCAGCTCAGTGCAATGCATTACATATGTAGGGGTCATCCCCTGAGTGCTGGTCCAAGATAAAAAATAAAAAATAAAAAAGTGCACGTTATAGTTTCATTCTTAGGTCAAGCTATTCGAAAATTTTGTTTTAAAGTCAGAAAGACATGATTCGCCTTTTTTTGGAGAGACCTCGTATGTGCCTTTGGAATCATGAAGTATGATTTTCAAAATGAATAAATTCGTTATGCTTGGCCTGAATATATTGGCCAATAATTGCTAATAAGTGATCGCAGTGCAGTAGTTCATTTGACATTTAACTCTTCTGTAAATGCTATTGAGCGTAGAAAGCTCCCTTTTTGGATTTTTCATGCTATCATAGCAAAGCCCTGTCTTATTTAATTTGTATTTAAATTTCCACTAAAATAATGTAAATAAAAATAAATTATTCATAATCCGGCAAAAGCTTTAGCGGGAATTTTCAGTTTTATGCAGTTTTTTTCGTGCTGGAATATTGAATTAAATTTTACAACCTCAATTAAGCGCATTGCAAGGCATTAGGCGGGGAAAATTCTTAGTAATCACGCAGCACTGCGGTGGCGTTAAGAAGAAACTTGCGAAAGAAAATCATCATAAAAATGAATATTTCATACGGAAAGGATTCTGTTGGTTTCATGCTGTTAAAGAGGAAGTATTTAGTAACACTCACATACAAACATGTGTTTGTATGTGTGCACATAATTCATATTTGGCATTTATTACAAAATAAAATTATACCATGAATATTCAGTTTTAGTTCAAGGATATTCAAAACTGAAAAAAAAATATTGAGTTTTAATCTTCATTTTTCTTTCTTTTTATACCCTCCAAAAAAGAATATGGGAGGTATATTCACTTTGTCATTCTGTTGGTAACGCATCGAAATATCCATCTGAGACCCCATAAAGTATATATATTCTTGATCAGTGATTAAATCTAAGACGATCTGAGCATGTCCGTCCGTCCGTGGAATATATGTTGAAGGATAGCACCGTTTAGGTTCCGAAATGGGCTAAATCGGTTAGGAGGGAAAAAAGTTCCCCTAGGAAGACCTAAAAAACAACATAATTTTTAAAATTTTTTTTGCAATTTTGTTAAGCAAATGATATATTTTTATGTCAAAAAAAGTTAAACTTGGTGCCATAAAATAATAAAAAAAATTGTTGGACCCCGCCCCCTTTAGTGGGCGTTATTATATGCAAAAATTGTGTACAAATTTAACAAATTGTTTTACTTAAGCCTACATTCCTTAAAAATAACATATTTAAGCTTTAATAACGAAGCTGAGATGTAACCTGATACTACTCTGCCCTATCCCCTCCTCCCCCTTTGACCCTATAAAAAAAAATTAAATAAATTCAACGTTTGATTTCCCCAAACATTTATTTTTGGAGTTTTATGACAAAAGTGAAATGTCTCCCCTTGCCAGAGCGACCCCGCCAAAATACAGTTTTTATACCCTCCAAAGAGAATTGGACCCCATAAAGTATATATATTCTTGATCAGTGTTGAAGTCTGAGACGATCTAGCAATGCCCATACATTCGCCTGAGGAAAAATTGTTATAGTCTATTTTTGGGCCCCGCCCTCTTTAGTGGGCGTTGACGTACGATATTATATAAAGGAACTCTGTCCCACGAAGTTAAACATTTTAAATTTACTTACTAAATATTTGGAGGGTATTTAAGATTCGACCCGGTCGAATATAACGTTGTTACTTGTTATTTTTTTTTATTAAATTTGTGAGGTTAGGAAGTAAATTTGCTTAAAACACATTTTTTTCTGACTAATTCAGTTTTGTTGAAACCAATAAAGTGAAAATATTGCAATTAATAAAGGAATATTATGTAGGGAAAATGCCCACATCTAGTCCCTCGGCAGAGGTCCGCTCTTTTCATAAAATTTTAAACCACATTTTACAGCTAAGCTTCACTTTTCTCGTCAATGCAGCAACGAATTTCATCTTTGAGAGTGTCAGCTGTTTGTGGTTTGTTCACGTAAGGCCGGTCTCTCAAATGACGCCAGAGAAAATAATCCAGCCGCGCTGAAACACAAGAATGAGGCGGCCAATTGACATCGTCAAATCAAGAAATTACGTGACACGGAAATTTCTCATGCAACAACTGAATTATTTGGCCGGCTATGTGGCTTGTGGCGCCGTCTTACTGAAACCAACCTGGCCAACTGTGCGCACAAAATATCAGAGCGCAGAGAATTCACGGTGACGGCGTCTTCTGGTTCATCTTCGAAAAACTACTGGCCGGCCGATTATGCCGCCTGATCACAAACCTCACCATACGGTCACTTTCTTTGAATCTAATGATTTTGCAAGGACTGTTTGTGAATTTTGTGAGCCCCATAGGCGACAAATTTGTTTGTTTACACAACCGCCTAATTGAGAAGGGCCTAATCACTAAAGACGATTTTGTTGAAAAATTCGTTGTTTTCGTTTAGTTTTTCAAACAGCCAATTCACAAACGTTCAACGTAAGCAGTGGTCGGACGGCGAGTTGAACTTAATAAGCGTGAAGATGAAGACATTTAGGCAAAATGTTGCGCGAAGTGCCTCTGGAAATGCCCAATTGTTGCGAATTGTTTTGGTCCATTGTCAGCAGCAGTATCTTGAGCTATTAAATTACTCACAGGGGTCTCTGGAGGAGCCTGATTACGAGGAAAAGCAGCTCGAATTTTACGAAGTGATACGGTAAAATTTTCACAATTAAATTTCTTTGTTCAAGAGTTTTATAATAAAAATTTCCTAACTTTTTGCTCAATTAGCGGCAAAGGATGAGAGTTCAGTTCTTAAAATTTCATTACTGGACTGCCCAGTTACTTCCTAGCCGCAAGATTGCCCAGCCTTTATCTGCATTTAGTGAAAGAGTGGAGACGTTGACATCGTGCTATCATTTTTGCTTTACAAAATCCCATATTTTATATTAATTTGAGAGATTTGTAAAAAGTATTAGAAAAATAAATTTGCATTTTTTTAAAGCCGGACAATGAATTGAAAATAGCTGATGATTTTTCAAGGCATTTTTTAATTAAAATCCTCTTAATATTTAAATTATACCCTTAAAAATTAGTATTTAATTCCGACCAGAAGTTAAGGAATATTCACTTTTTAATTGTTTCAATAAAACTGGTGTGGCATGAAAGCGATTGAAGGGGCGTAGTTTAGTGTGCGTGTGTGTGTGTTTTGTTTATAAATCTCTTTTTGGGATTTAAAAAAAAATTACGATTATTGCATGTTTTAGCTTTTATTACGGCAAATTTTATTTTTTTTTTTACTGAACACACAAACAGTCAATTCAACAAAAAAGTTTTGTGATGTGAAATAATTCATCTGGTGCGAGTAAAATATTTATTTTTTTTTTGTTGGTAAATTTATTCTAAAACTTTTATTTATCTGTTTTGATTTGTTTTAGCAATTCTGCGTAAAAGTAGAATTAATATTTAGTAGTTTTCTCCTCCCACTCCATTTATTTTACGGTGTTTTTAAGTTGCAGACAGTCTGTTTTATTTGCGATTTTTTTTATTGTTTTTATTCCATTTTTTACAATTGAATTTTGTGGCAGGTCTTCATGGTAAAACAATTGAAATAAAAATTTACATATTAATGGGTGATTTTTTAAAATTTAAAGAAATGTGTGAGTCCATAGAATGATCTATAGAATTCAATGTTTAAAAACGATTTCATGTTAATGTTGATCGTGACTACTCATCAAATGGTTCATATGCTGGGTCCCACTATGGCAAATTCTCTCCAACATATCGGGGCGGTATGTCACGAACGAATTCTTCAATATTTACTTTCAGTTCGTCATACGTTGCGGTCTTGTCTCTTTAGACATGAGCCTTAACAAGAGCCTCATAAAAAAGCTCAAAGGCATCAAATAACACGATCTAGAAGACCAATTAACCGGCCCTAAAAGTAAAATAAACTGTTCACCTAACACGACCTTCAACGGGGCCATTGTTTCGCGTCCTGAAAGGTATGTGGCCAAATATAACCCAAGATCTTCCGAATGGGATATATTTGGCCATTCACAGTAACTTTCCTGCCTTCATCGTCTTTGAAAAAGTACGATCCAATGATGCCACCATTTCACAAGCCACACAAAACTGTGCATATTTCGGAAATCATCAGCAGTTCTTGCTCTTCACACCAAATACAGCCATTTTGCTTGAAGGAAAAAAGAATGGAAGCAGTGAACGATACACTTCCTTTACCGAACACGAACTTTGATAATAAAATTTAAACATCTGCAAGCGTTGCTCGTTTGTAAGTCGATTCAAGGTTAAATTATAAACCAAACTGAACATGTTTAACAGTAAGATGTTAGACGGAAACAGCTGGGCTTTTCTCACAAAAAGAGCTGTTGAAAAATTACCCTTTATTTTCGGGCAAAACCTGCACAGTAAAGGGTGTGATAAATGTTATTGGATGTCGTGATGTGTTATAGAGTGCACTTTATGCATCAATTGCCTAAGAAATGGCTTACTTTTGTAAATAAAATTTTTTTCTGTCTTCATGCCTAAATTTTCAAAAATAATGCACTAAAGCCTTACGGCCTAATTCATAAAAAAACAAGTAAAAACGTTATATTCGACCGGGTCGAATCTTAAATATCCTCCAAAAATATTTAATAAGTAAATTTAAAATGTTTAACTTGGTGGGACAGAGTTCCTTTAAGACACATCTGTACCTAATTTTAAATCTCTACTTTGAGAGAGTTATTGCTAAGGAATTCAGTTAACATTGACGTATGATGATGGGTGAAGTGTGGTGGCTTTCGAAAACAGCTGTTCTGTTCAGCTGTATAAGTAGGATAATTAAATTGATGTTGATTTTTCCCTGCTCCTTGGAATATTTGTCGTATATTTCTGAATGAAATATGTTAGGAATCTTAAGGTGCGGTCACGTTTATCAAATATTTGCTCAAAAGCGTAACCACTAAATACCAATGGAAAGCTTTTAGCTCAAACAAGTGTTTATTGAGTTAAATTCTTTCCAATAATATTGAATTCTATGACACTGTCTATTAGTTTTGTATGAAACTGTTTTTCTTAATAAACACGTGTCTGAACCAAAACATCTTCCATTGGCAGTAGTGGTCATGCGTTTATGGGCAAATATTTGATAAGTGTGACCGTACCTTTAGCCTATCAATCTTACGTGAAATTTTTTAACTCCCCGAAAATATGTAAAAAAGTAGTCCAGTCAAAATGTAAAACGTCACGCTCAAGAGCTCACAATAGGCATTACTGCCTGACTTGTATGTCCTGGACATGAGCGTAATAGACTCCTCTCTTTTTAACTTTCTTAATCCTATTTACCTACAGTTTAATTCGCGTTAAATAATTTTGCATTCTAGTAAAGGAAGTCTTTGCTGACTTCTAATAATGATCACTTAGCACAAAATTTAATGGATTTTTGTTTATAATACGTTCTCAATAGAACTCAAATAAATGATATTTCATTTCCAAAACCAATCTGTTGCAAAGAATATATCAAGACATCCCAGCTCAAAATGTGCATAAAGAATTTACTATTATTTTCTGTACTTTCTTTCTAAGTGCACTCAATATACGAGCATAAGAGATTATTTTTCATAATAGACGACAGCATACAGAAAATATTCCAGAAAAGTATAAAGAAAATAATTTTAGGTGTAAGATATCACCTTTTTTTTGCAATCATCTTCTTGCAGCTCATCGTTACGCACATTAAAACAAGTTCACATCAAGCATCATCCAGCTTTATAATGCGCAGGCTTTTAAATGAGAATCATAAATTACAGCCACTACACGTCATTACTTTACTCACATATCACTTTTTGTGCTGCAATAATGGTTTGAAGGAGATAAAATATGTTACATCTCACGTTTGACAGCAGCAACACTTAAAAATTACTTAAATCATAAAAAAAGGTCAAAGTTCAAGTAAGAAATTTTAAATTTGAAGCATCTGAACTAGAAATTAGAAATACATCGTTAACGTTAATTAAAGTTTAATATTTAAAAATATAAGTTCGTTAATACTTAAAAATATGTTATGAAATTTCTATTTGACATATTGACACAATTTCATTTTAAATGAAATTTATTTGTCTATTTTTATTTTATTTTATTATTAGGTCAATAGATTTTTTCATCCTTACTGACTAAAATATGAATTACTGAACAATATTATATAAAAACAAGTAAAAGTGATATATTCGGCTGTGCCGAATCTTAATTACTTTTCACATATGTAATCCTTGTTTCTTTCTTGCTAAAACAGAAAGTAGGTTTAATTAAAAAATCAAAATGATGTTATCGGTTACTTTTATATTTAAGAAAACGTTTAAATTTTTCGACTAGGAAGCTAAATCTTTGCCTTCTCTTATTTCTAATACGTCTTTCAAAAATAATAAATATGTTTAATTTAAAAACAAAAAGTTAAAATCCATTTCATGTACCCCAAAAGGTTCCAATTGTCCAACCGTAGAATAGTCTTTTAAATTTTTTTGGTTTCTAATACCAATTTATTTCTTCCTGATATATATAAAGTAGGTATAATTCATCATAAAAATCAAAAATGACAAAAACTATGGTTACTTTTATGAATCAGAATATGTAGATTTTCCAGCCCTGGGACCGAATTTTTAGTTTTTAAAATGTTTAATACCAATTTAATTCTTAGCGAAGTATAAAATAGGTTTAATTCACTGAAAAAAAAACAAAATTGGGAACTTATATGGGTACTTTTATGTACCAAAAAAGTTAGATTTTCTACCCCTGGAACCGAATTTTTAATTTAAAAATTTTTAATACCAATTTAATTCTTAGCGAAGTATATAATATGTTTAATGCACTGAAAAAAAAACAAAATTGGGAATTTATGTGGGTACTTTATGTACCAAAAATATTTCGATTTTCCAGCTCTGGAAGCGAATTTTTATTTTTTACCAATGCAATTCTTAGTGCGGTGTAATATAGTTTTATTGGACAAAAAAATTGAAATTTTTAAACTTTTTGGTCACTTTCATGTACCATAAAATATTTCAGTGTCCAACCCTGGAGTCGAAATTTTGATTGTTTAAAATTTTAATGGCAATTTTGTTCTTCCTGAATTATAAAACAGTTTTAATGAGCAAAAACAACAATGTCAATTGCCTTTTTGGTTAATTTTATGCATAAAAAAATATCAATTTCCCAGCCCTGGAAGCGCAATTTTAATTTTTATACCAATGCTAGTCTTCATTAGGTATAAATTCGTTTTATTTAAGAAAAACTTAAAATTTGCAACCATTTTGGTATCTTTTTTGTACTACAATATATTGCATGTACCAAAAAACTTTAAATTTCCCAACCCTGGAAGCGAAATTCTAATTTAAAAATTTTTTTTTATCAATGCAAGTCTTCATGAGGTATAAAGTAGTTTTGTTTAAGAAAAACTCAAATTTGGTAACCATTTTGGTTATTATATGTACTACAAAATATTGCATGTACCAAAAAAAACTTCCATTTTCCTGGAAGCGAAATTTTAATTTTTTTGTTGTTTTTCATCAGTGCAACGCTTTATGAGGTGTAAAGTAGTTTTATTTAACAAAAATTTTAAATTTTTAACCACTTTCATGTACTATAAAATATTGCACTTGTCCAACCCTGGATTCGAAATTTTGATTTTTTGTTTCAATTTTTGATATCAATTTTGTTCTTCCTAAATTATAAGACAGTTTAAGTTAGCAAAAAAACAACATCAGTTGCCTGTTTGATTACTTTCACGTATAAAAAATTGCATTTTCCCATCCCTGGAAACAAAATTTGAATTTAAAAAATTGTTTTTTGGCCAAAGCAAATCTTCATGACGTATAAAGAGGTTTTGTTAAAGAAAAACTTGAAATTTTTAACAATTTTAGTTACTACATGTACTACAAAATACGGAATGGGCCGAAAAAAAATTTTATTTCCCATTCCTTGATAAAAATTAAAATTTTTTTAGTTTTTAGAAGACCATTGAGGCTTCCCAAAGCACAAAATATATTTAATTTACAAACATTAAAAAAATTGATTTTTGGTATAAATTTTGCGTCGAGAAATAGGTGTAAGCTTCCCAGCTCTGGAACCGTACATCGGATCTTTCTGAATACCACTCTATTTAAGTTCATTTCCAATCCAACGGTCTAAGTACGAAGTCTCTAGCTCTTCTGGGGGCTTGGGAAAACCGTACAGACGGACATCGCTCAAGCGTCATCGCCATTCATAAGGATCCAGAATATATATACTTTATGGGGTCCCATATTAAATGGAATGACAAACCTATATATACCCTTTCACTTTTTTGTGAAGTGTATAATAAAGGAACCATTCATAATATTTACGGTGTACAATATATTACAGAATGGGTTAAAAACCTGCAATTAAACAACACGTTACATGGTACATCCGACATTAATTATATGATTTGGTATAAAACAAAGTTTGTGATTTTGTCACTTTTCTTTACACAAAAACATAAAAGTGCTCTTTAGTATAAAATGTGAATATAAAACGCATGAATGCAAAGAACTCGAATAAAAAGCATTTCTTATTTCCAAGGAAGTTGTCAACAGTGTTTGTGTACTCGTATCGTATAAAAGGCAAAAAAGTAAAAATTAACTGGAACTGAAAATAAATATAATTTCATTTAAAAATATATAAGTTTTCGAAGTAAAACGTGTCAACGTGTAGAAGTTATATACCTGCGTGTATTTATTTATAGAAACAAATCAATTTAATTATTTTATACTAAATTCTTAATAAATATAAATATAAATTTTTATTATTCGAACTTATTCGAGTCTTTTCTGTAAAACGAATCCGAGTAAATTTCTCGTTTTAAAACGAATCCACATTTTTTCGTATTCTCTAATTAAAATTCACACAATTTTATTCGTGATAAAAACGAATAAACAAACCTGCTCGATTGTAAATAGAATGCACTTTTATTCTGATAAATAACTGAATAAACAAACAGCATTTTAAAATTGAAAATATTCTTTTATTCATTTTATAGAAATCACATTCAGTTTAATACATTTAAGCATAAAAAATTCATTTTATAAAAACTCTTAAATTTTGTCATATTTTTGCTTCAAGTATGAAGAAAAATATTTGGAAGAATAAAAAAACTTTTGCCGGTCACGCTATTATTTGTGCGCGCTTACCCATCGTCTGTCTGCCTCAGAGGATTTGAAGCATCCTTTAATTGCCTTCTGAATGTGTTTAACTCTCGTATTTTACGTTTTTTAATATTGTTATAACTTCATATAAATGCTCCGGGCATTTTAAAAACTTTGCTTTTTAATTAAAAAAATACCCCTTCTTTATTTCTTCAATTAACAACTCATTATGAAGTTCAAATTTTGTATTCAAAATTAATTTCGAATGCAAACAAATCGAGTAATTTGTAGAACACCAAATAGTCATTTACTCGTTTTCCAAAATTTCTCGTTTTCTAAAACGATTTGGTTTACAGAACACACCAGATTGATTTTATTATTAAGATTAGAACTTTTATTGCAGATTCAAGTTCAATTCTGCAATCTGCAAATAATTTTTTTTTAAGAAATTGTATGACATTCAAATTATTTTCTTAAGAGTGGAATATTTAGAATATTTATATAATGATCAAACTAGCAGAAGGGATCATTATTGATTTCGAGGCCGCTATGCCATCCCAGCAAAGTTTTTTGATCGTTCTTTCAACTTTTTCCGCGAATAAAATTTAAAATTTAGGGTTAAACAAGAAATTCCCAAATATATAAAATTATTTTACATTTTAAACGAGTGCCAACTACGAGTACATTTCGTAGTTACATATTTCAAATTGGTATTTTTTAACTTGTAACTTAAGATCTGGCCAGGGTATTCGATTAATCGATTAATAGCGCGAATAATTTAATCGAATTATAATCTAAAAATTTTTTGTTTTTCGGTTAATCGAATAAAGCCTAAAAATAGCTACATTTTTTTAAATAAAAATTTTATTAAAGAGGTACTTCATGCAATAAAAGAAGAAAAATTTTTAAATAAAAAGATCAAAAAATTTTAAGCTAATCTAAAATAGTCTTTTAAAGATTATACAGTTTAACCCCCTTATTCATAAAAATTACGAGAGTCTAATAACAGTGTAATAAAACAAAATTTCATATGAAATTTGCTCTATTACACTCTTGTAAGCCTCTCATAATTTTTATGAATAAGGGGGTAAATGTTTAGGTTTCAAACGATTTCTTTCTTTTGTTTTGATAAATCTTTTTTTAGAGAAGTTTCTTTCACGTATTGTTGAAGCAGGAGTTAAGCAAAGCGTTACAAAGTGTAACCAATTTCTCCGTTTTGTTGGTGTTGTTTTAATGTATAAATTTATTAAAGCTTTCTATATAAAAAGACCTCAAGCTTAAAGATTTATTACTAAAATAATATTGAAAAGTCAAAAATAAATAGAAATCAATAGTCTTGTTTCCATTCGTGGCAAAAATTTTATCTTCTCCATCTAAATCACTGTGGTAAAAGTCTGTACTAAACATTCTTAAAAATAATGTTCAGTCTTTTGTGCAGATGGAAGGAAATTCATAAGGCAAACTTAAATCTTTCATTGTTCCCACGTTTCATATGATGTGCACCCACTGGCTTGTTTTGTTACATAAAAGAAGAAAAAACCAAATACTGCGAAAAAACAAATTTTCGATTAATCGAAAAAAAGGATTCGAATTATTCGTTAATCGAATATAAATAATTTTACATTATTCGAATAGTTAATCGATTAAAATTAATCGACTAAAATTAATCGATTAAAATTATTCGACTAAAATTAATCGACTAAAATTAATCGATTAATCGAGCAATGATTAATAGTTTGAATGCCCTAGTATTTTCGTCGAAAGCCAATTGGCACTTTGGTCCCTTAGATTATAGACCATTACCTCTACTCCAGTCAGCCCGTAAAAGGATTGAGTAGTCAGGATTGCTTCTTCCAGTATGGACGCATGAGCCGTATGATATCACCTCCGGTAAGAACCCTGAACAGAATGTTAAAACATTATTTATAACAGACTCCACATAGATGGCGTGTTATACAGCCAGATTTATTGAATAAAGTAGTCCAGAATTAACCACGTAGACTAAATCATGTTTCAACGTGACGAATACCAATTAAAAAATAGAATAAATGCCTTGAAATATTCTACTAAATTATAATAAATATATTTTATTGTACCTATATTTCTGTTTAATTATTAACCAAAGAATTATTATTCAGGCCCAATTTTTAGTCGTAGAATCTAAACATTTTTATTTAAGAATTTTTATTAATTCGACGCTTTATTAAACAATTTGCTGACCACCGTGAACTGAACTAAAAAGATTTATGAGATGGCGTAGCGCTCTTGAAATCACTACTGGTCTGTTCTGCCAGATTGATTATTATAAAAAATATCCCAAATATTCCACTCTTAACAAAAATTCGAATTAATATAAATTATTAAATAAGAATTAATAAAAATATACAATAATGAATTTAAATTGTTCAGCTCAATTTTGTTTGGCTTTACTTTTAATCTTTTAGAATTTTATTTAATCCTTCTTTTGAGTTTTTGGACTTCTATCCACTGTAGTACTTAACTATTTTTGTTCAGTGTATTTTTTTTTTTATTTTTTTTTTTGAACACGTGTACTTGTGCGGGATTTGTGTCTGATTCTGTGTAAACATCATTTGAGTGCTCATGAATGTTAATGTTAAATTAGGACGAATAAAATGTAAACACACAATCTGTTTTAGCAGTTTAAATAAAGCTTCATGACAAAATGAGGATTGTTTTTTAGATTTTCAGATAATAGATAAAAGGAATAGTTACTTATGGAATTAATTAAACACAGCCACACAAAGAGTGTGATGATCATAAAACATGTATGTAAATATTTTACTCTTAATAGAAAAATCCGAATTTAATATAAATTTTTATATAAAAAAATAATTTGTAGACTTGCAGATTTGAACTTGAGCCAGAATAAAAATTCATAACTAAATAATAACTTCGTATAGTAAATAGACAAAAATTTATTTTATAATCCTTTTTTGAATAAATTTTTTATATAAAAAAAGGGGCACTTAATAATTATTTAATATATAATTTTATATTAGATCTTAGTTTTAATCGTAAACGTCATTTAGGTGTAAAATATTTTATTTAAATTGACTTAATTTCTAATAAATCTTTTTAAAATAAAAACTGTCGTTAAATTCAATTAAGCCACCTAATAATTCGGGACAAACAAAAATACACATGATTCCTGAAAATTAAAGTGCAGCGGCTTTCGAAAACAGCTGTTATGCTTTGTTGTGTAAGTTGAATAATTAAAACACTGATGTTTGACTTTTCTCTGTGGCTTAGAATATGTATAATGACTTTCTGCATTTAAAACAAATTTTCCAAAAATAAGTCTATCAAACTTAATTGCATTTGGTTTTGAAATGTCTAAGAGGAAAATTATTATTCAGGTTCAAGTTTGTAATTTTTTTTTTTTAATTTTGTTATAAATTAAATGTTTCTATATGAGTATTTTATTTAAATAATAAAATATCAAAAACTGGACGTAATAGAATCAATTAAAATTACAAAACAAAGTTCTTGTTACCGACTTTATTTTTGCCGACTCACTCTCTTAGCAGAATTATTTGTATATCGGAATATATTTTTTATGAGTTTGTAGATTTTAAAATTATTAATTTTTTTTATACCGAACTTGCAATTGTACGTGTTCAGACATACACCTTAATTGGTCCTATCGCAGTAAATAGTATTATTAAGCTCAATTATTAATTATTGTTTAATAAATATGAAATTGTTATAATATTGAGTCAAATCTTAAATGCAGCACTGCTAAAAAGTGTGTTTAGTGAGCACAACACACTTCACTGTACAAAGTTAGTCGAGACTTGGCACCTAAAATGTGGGAAAAGTGAAAAAACAATAAAAATATGTAGAGCCATGCTGAAGTTACGTTATTGATATTAAATTTATTATTAGTTAGAAAATAACAAAAAAATATCTGAGATTTGAACTTGGCGTCTTCATAATTATGAAAAATTTTTACTTTTAGTTGTCATACATTAATTAAATTGACTAAATTCAGTATATGTGAACAGGCAATTAAGTTATTATTGACTCAATTAAAAAGGCAGGTCTGAACACCGTGTTATATAAAGTTTTAGATTTGAAAAGAAGTGCTCTGCTCTCTTGTTATATTAAGTGTCAAAGGCTTTGTTTTCATACACAAACAGAAGATTAAATGATATATAATTCACTAATTTTTTAAATAATAAATAATAATGTGCCCGTATTCATTATTAACAAATGGTTTGCATAATAAACATGACAATGAGATAAATCATTCCCTCCCATTACATTGTAACGCCTTCAGAAACTGCATTATCCATTAGCAAAATGAATAAAACTTTTCATATGCTATCAAAATAAATTGTAATTTCTTATGCTGATTCTTGTAACATTTAATCAATAAATAAATCAATTCCCCAGCGATATTTCATCAATTTATTTTTCTACTCAAGTAATTCTGCCATCAATAACCTGCACAATTGCGATATGAAATGGAATTTCATTTTAACAAAAGAAAAACTCATTCGTGTTCTTTGGAAACAGCATCTATTGTAAATGTTTACTCGTATTGTAATGAAAGTAAACAGAAATCTAAGTACAGACTTACAAACGCACTCTTTCAATAGAAATATTTTCATTTTCATGCTTCAGCATCAGGAAGAACTTTTGCTTTTAATCTTTAAAAAAATAAAAATAAATAAATAAAACTCTCCTACAAACTACTTGATCCTTTACAAAACCATATTTGTTGGCCGTATTTTTATTTAAAAAAATTGTGCTTAAAAAAGCCACACACAACAAACTAAACTGAAAATCAAATTTTCATCTACAAAGGATTAAAATTCATTTAATTAAT
The DNA here is from genome assembly GCA_951800035.1 of Linnaemya tessellans. Lineage (NCBI taxonomy): Eukaryota > Metazoa > Arthropoda > Insecta > Diptera > Tachinidae > Linnaemya > Linnaemya tessellans. Next base: position 111,927,068 of record OX637532.1, on the reverse strand, counting down.
CTAAAGAAAAACAAATAAAAACTTTATATTCGACGGTGCCGAATCTTAAATACCCTCCAAATATTTTGTAAATAAAAACTCTATTTTTATTCTTATTAAAATTTGCATTTTTATGGTATTTGGCTTAAGTAAACAAGAAACATCTTTATTTTAATGCGTTCGTTTCCAATGTGTTGGGAGGAGCATGATTGAGACACCTTTTCGTCAGCTTAAAAACTTACCTATTAATATTTTATATTAACGTGCAAAAAAGGGACTGAGGTCGTGCGGGAGACATCTCATCTAAATCGTAAAAAGGTAAAAACCAAATTTTCGGGGTAGTTAAATGCAGAAAAAATTTTTTTCTGATAAGTTCATTTAGGGGCAAAGGGAGTGGAGGGGTAGGACAGGCGGAAGATCAGAGAACATATTACCTTCTTCGTAAAAACTTATAAATTAACCCTCTTATTCATAAAAATTATAGGAGGATTATAAGAGTGTAATAGAGCAAATTTCATATGAAATTTTGTTTTATTACGCTGTTATTAGACTCTTATAATTTTTATGAATGAGGGGGTAAATGTTTAGGGAATGTAGGCTTAAGGCATACAATTTGTTAAATATTTACAGTATATTTCATATAATAAGTAACTTTAACGCCCACTAAAGGGGGCGGGTTCCAAAAATAGACTATATGGTGTTTTCCACAGACGGACGTATGGGAATTACTAGATCGTCATCATCTAGAATATGTATATACACTTTATGGATTCCAACTCTTTTTGGAGGGGTTGCTCTGGCAAGGGCCGTGGCGGAGACATTTCAGCTTTGCCACATATCATTAAAAATAACATTTTTGAGATAATTAAATGTAAACAATATATTTTTGGTAGTGTCATTCGGAGGGCAAAGAGAAGGGGAGGGGGGGGGAGGCTCAGGTTACGTCATAAAAATATATCATCTGCTTAACAAAATTACCAAAAAACTTTAAAAATTATGTTGTTTTTTAAGCTGGATTCACCCATTTTTTGTTCCGAAACAATTTTAGTTTTTTGAGAGTTTGTTCTGAAACGATTCACCCACTTCGAACAATTGTTCTGGAAAAACAAGGCTACCATATGACATATTTTTGTAAACGATGCGTGTTAGTTTTTCAATTAAGCAGCACAGTAGCAGATGAATGCAATTTGCTTGTTTTCTTGGCGTCACACTCATATATTTTTTTGTGTAATAAACAAATTGTAAAATTAAAACATCTTAATAAAATAAAAATTTAATTTTATTAAGATTGTATTGTATTATATAGATGTTCATATAATACGAGTATGATGTGGCATCTCTGCTCAACTTTACTTAAAAATTTAAAGTAGCTGGCATCACAGTTGAAATGTTTCAGAACAAAAATTAAAATTAAGCCAATTCATGTTCCGAACCAAGTTAACTCTCTTTCGCTCTCTCTCTCTCAAAAAGAGAGACGTCAAACTACATATAAAAAAAATGGTTTCGGAACAAATTTTTTGTTCCGAAACAATGGGTGAATCCAGCTTTAGAGGTTGGTTTAGTTGTTCTTAGGGGAACTTGTTTCCCCCTTGCCCGATTTAGCCCATTTCTGAACTTAACTTGTGCTATCCTTCATGATATATTCCTACCAGGTTTCAAGGGGGGTCAGGCTTTTTTCGTTTGGACTGAATCATGATTTCCGCAGACGGACGGACGGACATGGCTAGATCGTCTTAGATTTCATTACTGATCAAGAATATATATATATATATATATATATATATATATATATATATATATACGTTATGGGGTCTTAGAAGAATATTTTGCTGGGTTACAGACGGAGTGACAAAGTTATTCCAAGTATTTTTTGGTGGGTATAAAAACAGGCATTGAGAATTTAGAGCACGCGAGTGAGCGAACATGTAGATAGAAATATTGAAAAATTGATGCACGAAATTTAAATGGTATTGGAAAATTTTCACTTTAAAAAAAATGGTGGCATATAATTTTTACAATTTCACTTATTTGTAGTAGAAAATGATCAAATCTCGCATGTGCTGATTAAATTGTGTAAAACAATTTAATGAGCCCATTTCACAACATCTATTTTTGATTTTTTGGTCTCTCTCAGTGTTGTCAGATTAGGGGGTTTCCCCCTAGATTTAGGGCTTTTTTCTATTTAGGGGCAGATTTAGGGGTTAATATTCTTTAGGGGGAAATTTGAGGGTAAGAAAATTTTATTTAGGGGATTTTTAGGGATTTTCTAATTTATAGTTTGATACATAATAGTACATAATTTAACAACTGAGCATGTCGAAGATATTGTATCGAAATGGCGATTTAGAAAGTAATCACGCAAATACAAACATTAAAACATTTTTCTCGTTGAATCAATTTTGTTGGTTTTCTTTGAACTGCAAAATATAAATTTTAAAAAGTTGTTCGTCTTTACAATTTATTATCAATATGCCAAAAAAGGATAACATATATAAACAAAAATATAAAAAGGAGTGGGAAGCAGATCAGCAGTTTAGAGGTATAATAATTTTTAAATAAAATTTTAAACGCAATAAATGCAAAATTAAATTTCAGATTGATTAGCCCCTGTCCAGGGAGACAACTACAAAGCTTTATGCAAATATTGTAAAAGCATTATGGTGGCTAACAGGAGACCTTATTGCACAACAAAATACGAAAAAACATATTGAATTTGCATCCCAAACAAAAGAAGTACATGTACCCCCAACAAACTTTCTCAAGCCGTCTCTTACAAAAGAAAGACAGATTGCAGATATTTTTTTTTGGGCTTTTTATAAAAAAATAAAATAAAAATTTGGGAGTTTTCGTGCTTTTCGTGTAAGAATGATAGTACCTCAATTCAAATTTAATAGAGATAAGAATGATGAAACCAAATTACTACTTAAACTTTTCTGCTTTAGGGGGTTTTTTTAGAAAAAGTGTAGAATCTAGGGGGTTTCTAAATTTTTTTGGGGGGAAGAAAAAAAATTATCTGACAACACTGGTCTCTCTGGATACCTCAAGTTTAATATCCTTAAGATACGAGTATGTATTTGCCTGTTTATGTATTTTCATATACACGCATATTCATTTAACTTAATTTGTGTTTAATTTGAGGATAACAACCGCATTAATTAATTTAATTACACTTGATTTTCCTAGAATTCCGTAGGATAATGCGTCTTTTCTAATGAAATTCATACGCACATTTTCTGTAATTCTATTACTGGGAGAATTAAAAATTAACTATTTTTAGAATTTGTACACATTTTTGTTGCAATATGCTGGTGGGTAAATTATTATCTTCCTACACAAGTCTACAAATAAGAATATACATGAATATGAATCGGAATGTGGCAGGAACAGAAATGTCTTAAAGTGAATTGCTAGTGGGTGCTTCAAATGTGTGTTGCATTATTTTTAATTCATTAATTCAAATTGTAAAGCATGTTTTTTAGAGTGTCTCAACACCAGAGCAACTCGTGCAAATTGTTGAAATTTTTAATCAAAATAATTGTTCTATTCGTCCAACTAGTCAAGCACTACTTCAATTTTATGCCCTACATAATCGACCTTCAGAGCGGCTAATTCGAAGAACAATAGATCGTTTGCGGATCACATTTACTGTTCTGATAACGTGCATCCCGTGAGACGCCGAACACAGCCCCCTGAAGAACCTGTAGCCGCTGTTCAGGAAAGCATTGAAGATGATCCCAATCAATCAATTCGTCGCTGTGCTCAGCAACTGGGGTTGTGTCCTTCCACTTTGTGGAAGATTTTTTAATTGTTGAAAATTGCTGTTCCAGATTGGACCCTCTACGAGCGGCCACATGGCAGAAATCATATTTAAAAATTAATTTCATCAAATTTTCTCTCCAATAAAGCCCGTTTCATTGATGTTAAAAATATATTTCCCTGTTTTATTATGATTTAAACTTGTGTCACTCCATAAAAAACACCCTATATAGCGTTAGTAAAAGTATTGATAATGAATTCATAGGATATCAAAAGTATATATGAAATACTCGTAGTAAATTCAAAAAAATTAGATTCTAGATTATAACGACGATATTGTCTTTTTATGATGGCAAATTATAATAATTCTGTATTAAATTGAATTAAGATTCTATAGGCTAATTGTTCGAAATTTTTAATTTAAATCTCAGAAAGACATGATAAATATTCCAAGGCACAAAGGCAAGTCAACATCAGTTTTTGTTATCCAACTTACACAGCAGACAAAAAATAAATAAAAATTCAGAAAAATGGGACATGAAGAAAAATAATCAAACGGTAACACGGGTATTATAACAATAACATGTTAACATCAGCTTGATACAGATCTCGTATTCTTTTTCACAATAAAATTTGTGTAAATAGGAACTGTTATCACATTCAACTAAGCCACCTAATAAGTGGTGACAAACACAATACACATGAGCACTGATGATGAAAGGGTTGCGTCTTTCGAAAACTGCTGTTCTGCTCTGCTGTGTAAGTTAAATAACAAAAACTGATGTTGACTTGCCTTTGTGCCTTGGAATATTTATCATGTCTTTCTGAGATTTAAATTAAAAATTTCGAACAATTAGCCTATAGAATCTTAATTCAAAGTTACCAAGTTACCAACCCCAAAAAAAAATTACCAATTTTGGTAGAATGTTACCAACTGTGCCAACTGTGATTGTACTACGCCTCTCCTAACAAGCGGTAGGAAACAAAAATACATAAGATTGATGCTGATGATGGAAGTGTAATTGGGTCTGGAAAATATCGCTATTTTGTTCCACTGTGTCAACTGAAAATGTAGTTGATGTTGATTTTTCCTTAATCCCTGGAATATTGATTATGTCGTTTTGAATGTAATACTACAACTTTCACGCTATACATCTGAATTGTACTTAAGAAAAAACATTTTTTATTTTTATTTTTATGTAAACAGGAATAAAAGAATTCTTTCGACGTCATGAAATATGCAGTAAATAAATGTTTCTGTCATGTCTTACAGTTTACAGTTCTATTGTGCTTAAAAAGTATCCTCTATTACAGGTATGGAAAAAAAAACAAGTTTTTTTCTTCTTCTCAATTTCTATTATCCATCTCTTAGATTGTCAATGTCCTCATTATCTCTCTTTATCTGTATACTATTATTGCATACTTGTAAATGTTTGTGATTATATTTATTCGTTGTTCTGAGAAGACTGCAATCTAAAATTAAATTGAAGGATGCGAAAGTATGATTTATTAATATTTAGTTACGACTAGCTTTTGCTCTTGGCAGTAACTTGAAGAGAAAATCAATTATTTTCATTATTGCAAATGCTTGACATCATTCAGACAATTGGATTGAGAGCTACTTAGGACTATTTTAAGCATCACAATGTCCGAAATGCTATAATTTATCTGTGTTTATGTTAAATACCATCGTTGATATTGTTGTGTTGTTATACAACTGCAAGCAAATTTTAATGTACAACATAGAAGGAATGTGAGTTCTAAAGAGAATTTCGCCTTCTTTCTGCAATTTTAGCTAATATGTGATAGACCGGAGTACAGTTCATACAAAAACATGCTCATAAGAAGATGAAAAGGAATGGTAATGAATATATCGGTTATCAAATATTCGGTATCAGACAGACTTTTAAATTTGCGATTTTATTTGTTTTATTTATTAAATTATCTAACCAAGTTTAGTTGTCATACTACCACCGAAATATGAAGTAGAACCTCTAGTCTTAAAATAAACAAAATAATCGGGTTGAATACAGTGCAGTCCTTGTAAAACAAGTAAGAGTTGCTATATTCGGCCATGCCGAATCTTAAAATACCCTTCATGTATTTCTCCTTTCTTTCTAAATCAGAAAATATATTTTATTCACCAAAAAACCAAATTAAGCTACTTAGTTGGTTACTTGTATGTAACACAAAATTTCGATCTACCAACCCTGGAATCTAATTTTTAATTTTTTTAATTCTATACACGAATGTAATTCTTCCTAATTTATAAAAAAAAAATTTAATTCAACAAAAATATAAAAATAAAGATTAAGAACTTATTTGGTTACTTTTACGTACCAAAAAATTTCGATTTTCCAGCCCTAAAATTGAATTTTCAATATTTTTGGTTTTTAATACCAATTTAATTCTTCGCGAAGTATAAAATAGATTTAATTCACTGAAAACCTCAAATATTAGGAACTTATGTGGCTACTTTTATGTACCAAAAATATATAGATTTTCCAACCCTGGAATCAAATTTTATATTTTTTTGGTTTTCAATACAAATTTAATTCTTGCTTAAGCGTAAAAAGGCTTAATGCACATAAAACCAATACTTGTGATTATTTTATGTGCCCAAAAAATATCCGTTCTCCAACCCTGGAATCCAATATCTAATGTTTTGTTTTGTTTTTGTTTCCAATACCAATTCAATTCTTTCTAAAGTATAAAATAAGTTTAGTTCACTAAAAAAAAAACAAAATTAAAAACATACATACATATATGGCAATTTTTAGTATAGTATTCTTAATATGTTTTAAACAAATATATTTCTTCCTGAAGTAAAAAAAAGTTTTAATTCATTTTAAAAAATCCAAATTAAGAATCTATTTTGTATCAAAAAATTTCGATTCTCCAACCCTGGAATCAAGCTTAAATTTTTTTTTTTGTTATTAACACCAATTGAATTCTTCCTGAAGTATAAAATGAGCATAAATCACAAGAAAAAATCAACATTAGAAACTAATTTTGTTACTTTTATATAAAAAAGCCATTTTCCAACCCTGGAATCGAATTTTAAATTTTTTGGTCTTTTACACAAATGTAATTCCTCTTGAAGTATAAAAAACGTTTAATTCACAAAAAAAAAATTAACCAAATTAAGAACTTATTTGGTTACTTTTATGTACCAAAAAATTTAGATTTTCCCACCTTGGAATGGAATTTTGAATTTTTTTGGATTTTGATATCAATTTAATTCTCCCTGAAGTAGGTTAGGTTAGGTTAGATGGCCGTTGTCCCTGCCCGTACAATCCACTTAGGTCCGTCAATTCGGTCCCTTTGTGATGCCCTTAAGCAGAGGACCTCCTAACGGATGTCCTCCGCCGTTTCAAACCATCCTGTACCCCTGAGGAAGGATGATACCCCTGAAAGCTCCATGTTTGCTCCATGTTTGAAGTATAAAATAGGTACAATTCACGTAAAAAAAATTGGGAACTAACATATATGGCTACTTTTACATACAAAAAAAAAAAAGATTTCCCAACCCTGGAATACAACATCCAATTTTTTTTTGTTTTTTTTTTTGTTTTTGTTTTTAATATCAATTTAATTCTTCCTGAAGTATGAAATAGGTTTAGTTCACTAAGAAAGATAAATTAGGAACTTTTTTTGCAATTTTTATATAGATTTTCGAACCCTGGAATAGAAATTTTAATATGAAGACTACTTTTTGCACCTTTTATAGTGGCTGCTAATATAAGTGGGCTGACCATGCCCGCTTGTTTTACAAAGCTTCTGTTGTGCATAGACATTATTCATTCCAAATTTAATTCCGATATCTGTTCCAGAACTAGAGCTAATAATTTTGGCCACTTAAAATTCCAAAATCGTTGTAGCGCATTTAAATTTATTAACTCGCAATTCTTGGTCTGTGTGTCCACTGTGTGAAAAATTTTGTCCATAAATCTTGGCCTACACCCACTAAAGATGCTGCCGATTTACTACACATGACTGCAGATCACTTGGAAACCGATGCGATGTCAGAAATGAAACTGACTTTTGGCTTAACGAAATTGCAGCATGTGGATTGCTTGCGATAAACCCTGCAGCCCCTATTTATATTCACTGTTATAACAATTAAATTTTTCATTAAAAGAATTAAAACATTTTGCGATATTAAAAATTCTACCCATCTGCCTTGCTTTTAGTCTACATAAGAGCACCATTAATATGATTATTTAATATGAGAGAAGCCTGTTCCTAATTTTAGTATATGTAGCAATAAATTTGATAACAGAAAAAAATCACACACACACACACAAAGACACATACATCCACCCACTTTATTGTCAATGGGTGTGTTCTTAACGTTGTGTAATTCGGAATGTTTCGTTTGCTTAATATATCAGCGTTTATTATATATTTCCGGTTGTCTTTTTTTTTTGCAAATAATATGAATGAATATTAAAAACTATTAAAATTTATTTGCCATAATTACTTGTAAATAATTTATTATTCCTTTATCTAAATTGTTTTAAAATTGTACATTTCAACACAAACATTTTACATTTTTGTGTTTAGGAATTTTTATTTATAATCGCGCGTACATACGGATTAAATAGTTCAGAGTTTTGAAGAGACTGAAAACTAAATTAAAAAAAAAAAAAGTAAAAACGTTATATTCGACCGGGTCGAATCTTAAATACCCTCCAAATATTTAGTAAATGAATTTCAAATGTTTAACTTGGTGGAACAGTGTTCCTTTATATAATATCGTACGTCAACCCCCACTAAAGGGGGCGGGGTTCAAAAATAGACAATATGTATCATGTTTTCCACAGACGAACGTATGGGCATTGCTAGACCGTCTTAGACATCATCACTAATCAAGAATATACATATTTACCTTATAGGGTCAAATTATCTTTGGAGGGTATAAAAACTGTATTTTGGCGGGGTCGGGGGGGAAACATTTCACCTTTGTTATAAAACTCTAAAAATAAATGCTTGGGACAATTAAATACAAAATTAAAAAAAAAAATTTTATAGGGTCATTTAAGGGGCAAAAGGGGAGGAGGGGGTAGGGCAGATACAGGTAGTCATAAGACTCTAAAAATAAACGCTTGGAATGATTATATACAAAATTAAAAAAAAACAATTTTTTTGATAGGGTCATTTAGGGGCAAAGGTGGAGGAGGGGGTAGGGCAGATACATGTAGTCATAAAACTCTAAAAATAAATGCTTGGAATGATTGTATACAAAATTTAAAGAAAAAATTTTTATAGGGTCATTTAATGGTCAAAGGGGGAGAAGGGGGTAGGGCAGAAATCGGCAGTCATAAAGCTCTAAAAATAAATGCTTGGGATGATTATATACAAAATTTAAAATTTTTATTTTTTTTTTGGTAGGGTCATGTAGTGGGTGAAGGGGGAGGAGGGGGTAGGGCAGAGTAGTACCATGTTACGTCTCAGCTTCGTCATTAAGGCTTAAAAATTTTATTTTTGAAGAATGTAGGCTTAAGTAAAACAATTTGTTAAACTTTTACACTATTTTTGCCCACTAAAGTGGGCGGGGTCCAAAATTTTTTTTATTATTTTATGGCTCCAAGTTTAAAGTGTTGGACCGTATTTTACATAAAAATATATCATTTGCTTAACAAAACAACAAAAAAAAACCTAAAAAAATTATGTTGTTTTTTCTGGGTTGTTTTAGTTCTTCTTAGGGGAACTTTTTTCCCTCTTGCCCGATTTAGCCCATCTTCGAACTTAACCTGCTCTAAGCTTCAAAATATATTTATACCAAATTTTAAGGGTCTAGCTCTTTTCGTTTGGACTGAATCGTGATTTCCACAGACGGACGGACGGACATGCTCATATCGTCTTAGATTTCATCACTGATCAAGAATATATATACTTTATGGGGTGTGAGATGGATATTTCGATGCGTTACAAACGGAATGACAAAGTGAATATACCCTCCAAATTCTTTTTTGGAGGGTATAATCAAAAAGGAATCTTTCAAAACCCTAATATTATAAAAATAACTTGTTTTTGTTTTTTTATGAAATACAATTTTAATTGATCGGCTGCGTGCCACCTCGTGTGTATTATCCTTCTCATTGCCTTTCCTATGGCATAAATCTCGTAAAATATTTCATCGCTTATATTTCATAGTTAAATCATTTTTATTTTCGTTAAAATTTCATATTGCAATAATTTTTATTTTTACATTTTTATTTCTTCAGTGTGGCATCGTATTTTAATCTAAAATAAAATATTTATCACTCATTTAACATTTAATTGTTGAATTGATATCAGCATGTCCACACAAAATCTAGCAAATGGGTTAATGTGTTTTTTATTGGTCTATAAATAAAAGATGTTATTGCAATATTCTCAATATCTAATACGGCTGAGTATTTAATGGTTAATTAAAATTTAACGAGAAGTGTGATTAAGAGGCATTTATATCCGGCAGATGGGTGCTTTTTATATAGACTCTAGCAACTGCTACCCGAAGAACTCTACACCCCCACGTTTATAATGAAAAAAATATATATATATTACAACAGAGAAACTGAAATTAAGTTTATTTTTATATCATATGACCATTTGGATTATTTAGTCTCTTGCATGCGAATAAGAAATCAATAAATAAATGTGGCAGTTTTACAAATATTTCATTACAGACAAATAATGGTCAACGCTCATGGTCGGCAATAGAGTCTACTTTCACAGTTTGAATCCAGTGTTTCAATGCCATTTTTTTGTTACACTTAACCAGAAATGGTGAAAAGATATACAATTATATCTTTGACGTTTCGTGTGTAGTTTTCACAATCTGTCTATGTGTCTGTACGTGAATATTAGCGAAATCCAAAATGTGGTTGCGGAGTTGGAAAACTGATGTGGAGAATCAACTGGCTGGAACTAGTTTTTGTTTTTTATATTCCAAAAAGTGTTAAATTGAGTATTAAAAATCAAATAAAATCATAAAGATGATTCCAGGGTTGGACAATTTTTTGTTACATAAAAGAAACCGACTAAAACATATTATTTATTTTTCTTTATTAATTTAAACAAATAGATGTTGTTGAAAAAAATTAATTGTTATTAGAAATTCGAAAAGCCAAAAATGCAGTCCCAGAGCTGGAAAATTTTCTAAAATCCCGAAGTTAGTGGTTTTACCAAGTTTTTCTGACTACTCGTGAGAGGTTCTCACTACGTCTGTATGTGAACCGAACCGAATCGAGTTCTTTCAAACTGAAATTGTAACCGATTCGAAAAATAAAATAAAGGGTGTTTTTTCATGAAGTTTTTTTTTTATAAGAATCACTCTGTTGTCTGACAGCTGTTTTGACAGTTTAAACTGACGCCTCTACTCAGTATTGTTTGGCAAATAATCATGAACAGGTTGACTCCAGAACAACGTTTCCAAATCGTGGAAATTTATTTTCAAAAAGAGTGTTCAATTAAAAATGTTTATCCGCTTTTTTACCGCAAAACTCTCTTCAGTGATGAGGCGCATTTTTGGTTGAATGGATGTGTCAACAACCAAAATTGCCGTATTTGGAGCAAAGATAATCCACACGCCGTTCAAGAATTACCAATGCATCCCGATAAATGTACTGTTTTGTGCGGTCTATGGGCTGGTGGAATCATCAGTCCTTATTTCTTTAAAAATGAGGAAGGACGACGCGTTACCGTGAATGCAAATCGATACAGAATCATGATCAATGAATTTTTGGTGCCAAAACTTCAAGATGGATGGTGCCACTTGTCATACTGCGGGCGAAACAATGGACTTATTGAAAGAACATTTCAACGACAACATTATTTCGAAAAATGGACCGGTCAATTGGCCCCCGCGTTCGTGTGATTTGACGCCACTCGATTATTTTTTGTGGGGATACCTGAAATCATTGGTTTACGTGGATAAACCAGCAACGATTGACGCTTTGGAAACCAGTATTCAACGTGTCATTGCTGAAATACGCCCTCAAATGCTTGAAAAGGTGGTCGAAAATTGGACCTCCAGAATGACTTTTGTGCAAAATAGTCGTGGTGGCCATATGCCTGAAATTATATTTAAATGTTAAATGACAAGAAATTATCTACCAAATAAAAAATTTTTTTTGGCCATTTCATAATTTGTCACGTGTTTTATTTAAATTTCAAATCATCAAGCTCTTATAAAAACACCCTTTACTAGTATGTATAACTAAGCTGAAATTTCAAAAATAGTTTTTTTTTCAACCTTATAACGAATTGTAACTACACTCTTTGGAAAATATCCCAAAGATAAAAATTAAAAATCTGCTATAGTTTTAATACTTAATTTTAGTAAAACGAAAAATACAAAAAAACCATCTAAGTATATTTAATTACAAAATAACAACAAATTATTTGAAAAATGATAATAAAATGATTAATTCAAAACAAAAAATTTCAAAAAAATAACATAAAATTAAACCAAAATTATATGCAGCATATTTTTGAAAATTGACTTTAAAAATAAGTTGTATAACACTTTTTTTTCTTTAGAAGTAGAAACGGTCATTACCACCAGGGAACCGATCAGGTGACAAATTTTGTATGCTTTTCATAACAGCACAAAAAGAAAACAGTACGAGGTATTAATATTTATACCCTCCAAAAAATAATTTGGAGGGTATTTTCACTTTGTCATTTCCGTTTGTAACGCAGCGAAATAACCCTCTGAGACCCCATAAACTATTCTTGATCAGTGGTGAAATCTAAGACGACCTAGTCATGTCCGTTCGTCCGAATTGTGGAAATCACGATTCAGTATAAACGAAAAGATTCAGAACATTGAAACTTGGTATTAATATATCTTGAAGTTCGTAAATGGGCTGAATCGGGCGAGAGGGAAAAAAGTTCCCCTAAGAAGAATTAAACCAACGCAGAAAAAACAACATAATTTTTTTAGGTTTTTTTGGTTGTTTTGTTAAGCAAATGATATATTTTTATGTCAAAAAAGGTTCAACGCGTTAAACTTGGAGCCATAAAATAAAAAATAAAAATTTTTGGACCCCGCCCCCTTTAGTGGGCGTTATTATATGCAAAAATCGTGTAAAAATTTTACAAATTGTTTTACTTAAGCCTGCATTCTTTAAAAATAACATTTTTAAGCTTTAATGACAAAGCTGAGACTCCTCTGCCCTACCCTCCCCCTCGCCCTTTTGCCAAATAAATGACCCTATAAAAAAAATTTTTTTACGCTTAATTATCCCAAAAATTTATTTTTAATGCTTTATGGCGAAGGTGAAATGTCTCCCCCACGGCCCTTTTTAGAGCTAACCCAACAAAATACAGTTCTAATACCCTCCAAAAAATATTGGACCCCATAAAGTATATATGTATATTCCTGATCAGCGATGAAGTTTAAGACGATGTAGTAATTCCCATACGTTCGTCTGTGGAAAACACGATATAGTCTATTTTTTAACCCCGCCCCCTATCCATAATTATATGGAAAAATAGGGTAAATATGTGACAAATTGTATTCATTAAGCCTACATTTCCTAAAAATGTGACCTTCGGCTGATCTTAGGCTGTCCTGCCCCTCCACCACCCTTTGCCCTTTAATGACCTTATCAAAAAAAACTTTTTTTCTACACTTAACTTCGCTGAAAATTTAGTTTTTTAGCGGCTTTTATCGGCGTGAACCTGCATAGAGGTTTCAAATTGGGCACACAAATGTTTTAAACGAACTGTGACCCAGCAAACATTTTCAACTTATTTCAGTCCCTTTTTTTTTGCACCTTGATATAAAATATTAATGCGCAAATTGTTTTTATGCTGACATAAAGGTGGCTCCGTCATGATCTTGTTTTTTTCTTGTTTTCTTAAGCCAAATACCATAAAAATATAAATTTTAATAAGAATAAAAATACAATTTTTATATACTAAATATTTGGAGGGTATTTAAGATTCGACCCGGTCCAATGTAACGTTTTTACTTGTTCTTCTTCAAGTGATTTCAGGGAATAAATTTCTCCGTCAAATAAATTTTTAGATTTTTCGCCAAATATTTATTTCATTAAATTGCTTCTTATATTTAAAGTGTTTTCTGTTTACTTAGAATATAATTATGAGGGTAAAAGTGTCACGTCAAATTATTTTAAAATATGAACAATTTAAAACCTATTAAAATTTTAAGTGAACAGCTCCCTAAACGATTTCTAGTTTCGGTCTTTAAGTACTCTACCACAAGCAATACTTAATCATTGTTAACAAGTCCCCGCCCCCTCTCTCGCCTTGGTAATAATTATATATTACACGCTTCCACCACGAGGCAGGATGTTTAGCATATGAAGCCACCATCTGCTACTACATATTTTATCTATTTGAATTTTTATTGCTGCTCTCTGTTGTGTTTTATTTAATGGCATCTTCAGTTTACTTTACACCTTGACTGCTTAATTGCACGATAAACAGTAATAAAAACTTTTTAATTAGAAACACTTATAGGCCTGTATAAAAACTGTATGAATGCGCTTAAGCATGTTTTTAGCATAAAAATGCCCAGACGCACAGACACAAAAACAATTAACATTAAATAAAACAAAATATAGCGGAAGGAGAGGGAGGGAGGAGTCAAGTAATTAAGTGCTTTATGCAACATTTACTCGCAACACACCACTCACTCTTTGCCAGAACAAACGGCAAGCGAATAAATTTCACTGGAATGGCGAAAACCATTTCCAAAACTATGCAATTACTCGCAAAAGCAGGAAAATACTCATTTTAATTAATACGCCGAGTGATTAATAATAAATTATATGGACGTAAGCTTTTAATTGATTATCACTTATGTGTGTATTAATGTATGTGTGAGAAATAAACAAGAGGTATTGTGGCTGGCATTTCAATCAACTACTTTCAAACCACTATTTTGTTTCATTCGCAGTCCGCCAGTAATAGAAATAAAAACTGAATAAAAAAATCTGGAAAACGTTTGACCCTAAAGGCCATCCCTGCAACTTCGAACCTATTTTAAGCACACGGCTATCATCGTAAGGTGACTTGTTGGGTTGTTCTATGTTTTTGAGCTCAAAGAGTTTGATAAAACACGATTATTTTAATTTTCAAACTGATATAACTTTTGGTTGAATCAACCGATTTCCACGTGATAATTGAGATAGTTTTTCAAGTCCTATTAAGGAATTGGGAACTCCAATTTTTCAGATATATATAATTTTGCAGTTTAAAATAAATTGCTTTCGAATTTTGTACATTCCCGATATCTAACAAACCCATTAACCGGTTACGGGCGATTGATGTGATTTTTAAATGTCAAGAACTGATTAATCTGTGGAACCGAGTGGTCAAGCCGTTTAAGTCATTCCAAAAAATAATGCTTTTTAAAAAACCTTCTTCTTAATTTCTTTGTGATACCTCGAAATCTACCGGTTTCAATTGAAATATAAGTTTAATGGAACTTTTTGAAACGCCAATAGTTTGGTTCGATTTTGCCCAGCCGTTAAAAAGTTATAAGCGGTTCACATACTTATACACTAGAGTATACATTTAATCTGAAATCTGCTTTAATCGTTTGGTCGCTCGATTAATTAACCGAAGTTTCGGTTTAATCGGTTAATAATCGTTTAATTTTGCCAATTTATTAATTGAGTCAATATTCACTTTATTGTCATAATTATCTCCCTTTTCACGTATACAAATTCAAGTCAATTGCTTTCACGTATGGCGACCACGGGGTCAAATTTGGCACTTTTTTATATCCTCCAAAAAAGAGTTGGAGGCTATATTCACTTTGTCATTCCATTTGTAACGCAGCGAAATATCCCCCTGAGACCCCATAAAGTATATATATTCTTGATCGGTGATGAAATCTAAGACGATCTGAGCATGTCCGTCCGTCCGTTTGCGGAAATCACGATTCAGTCCAAACGAAAAGAGTCAGACTCTTGAAATTTGGTATAAATATATCTTGAAGGATAGCACAGTTCGGTGATGGGCTAAATCGGGCGAGAGGGGAAAAAGTTCCCCTAAGAAGAACTAAACCAACCTCTAAAAAACAACATATTTTTTTAAGTTTTTTTTGTAATTTTGTTAAACAAATGATATATTTTTATGTCAAAGAAGGTCCTACGTGTAAAACTTGGAGCCATAAAATAAAAAATAATAATTTGTGCAACCCGCCCCCTATAGTGGGCGTTATTATATGCAAAAATAGTGTAAAAATTTAACAAATTGTTTTACTTAAGCCTACATTAGTTAAAAGTAATATTTTCAAGCTGTAATGACGAGGCTGAGACGTAACCTGGTACTACTCTGCCCTACCCCCTCCTCCCCCTTTGCCAACTAAATGACCCTATAAAACAAAATTTTTTTTTTTTAAATTTGTATATAATTATCCCAAACATTTATTTTTAGAGTTTTATGGCAAAGGTGAATTGTCTCCCCCACAGCCCTTGCCAGAGCGACCCCACCAAAATACAGTTTTAATACCCTCCAAAGAGAATTGAGCCGCATAAAGTGTATATATTCTTGATCAGTGATAAAGTCTAAGACTTCTGTGGAAAACATGTTATAGTAAATTTTTGGGCCCCTCCCCCTTTAGTGGGCGTAATTATATGCAAAAATAGTGTAAAAATTGAAATAGTTTTATTTCTTAATCCTACTCCTATAAGAAGAGAGAGAGAGATGTTCTCTGATCTTGCAGAGGTGAAACGTCTCTCCCTCCCTCATCCCCTCCCGGAATGACTCTCAAAATAGAGATTTAAAACTGGGTACAGAGATGTCTTAAAGGAGCTCTGTCCCACCAAGTTAAACATTTTTAATTCAAATTCTTCTGGTTTCTTGATCTCTTTTTTTAATTATTATTAAATTATATTTAAATTTTTTAATAATTTTAAATTTACTTACTAAATATTTGGAGGGTATTTAAGATTCGACCCGTTCGAATATATAGTTTTTACTTGTCTTACATCGTTTATTCGATTGAAACCAATCGGTTTCATTTGCTAATCGAAAAATAGCCAAGTTTAAACTAATCGGTCAGTTAATCGTGTAGTTATTAAACGGTTAATGGATTTACGGGCAACGGAATGAATACCCTTTTGCACAGACATAGTCACACCCCCTCTGGAATAATTAGGGCAGCTTCCTGGAAACTCAAAACGTTGAGATCCGGTGAAAAATCGATTTTTGCAAAACAGAGTAAGACCAGTAGCATACACGTACTAGTGTATTTGTATGTTTAAACATTTTTAAGTGAAAACCAAAATTGAATTTAAACAATTAAAGTAAACAAACTTATTCAGCATGCGTCCTCGAACGGATGCAAAAAGAAAATGGAAACTTAATTCACGTTGTAGTCAACTGAGCCATGAGAATTATTTGAGTTTAACTGCGAGCAGCACATCAAAGCGAAAATTTTGTGAATGAAATGAAAATAAGGGGAAATAATGCACTGAATACGCCACGAATAAATTTATGCATAAAACCAAAATATTAAACAAAAAACTATTAAATAAATACGAATCGTTTAACTTCAGGCTGTACATTTTAGTTTTGGGAAAATTATCTCGCATAGAAAAGAAACCAAATCCTCATTAAGATGACCGAGCAGATTAGAGAAATCTTTGTTCTAGTCATTTGGTTTCCTTATTTATTGTCTTGGATGAAAAAATAAATTTCATTACTTTTCAGACTTGTTGTTCTTAATGCTTAAAGCCATTTTGTATAAACGGACAAGTGTTTCGAAGTATTTATGAAATGAGTAGTCTTCATAATCCAAATTAAAATTGGAAAATATTATTAAATTTCCTTCTAGGTTTTCTTTATTTTCCGCTGTTTGCTCAAGCACTATGGTTTTGTAAGCTAAATGCTCCTTTATTGTACGAGTAATTAAGTGAAATGCTTTTCTTTTCAACTTGAATTTTAATTACAAATTTTAAGTTTGTTTTTTCTTTTTTGTAGGCGTAGACTACAAATAGTTTCTTTATGGCTATTCTTTGTGTGCAATCTGTATATTTAAAAGAGTAACATTAAAGAGCGGCTGACTGACTGAAACATCGTCGCCCATCCCAAATGATTACAGGTAGAAGGATGATATTTGGTGTGTGCCACCTTCCTGAAGTATACATCCACTAAGAAGGGATTTTTGGCAACTCGAATGCGAAAAGGGGACGCAAAAGGTACCAAGAAGTGTACAATTAAAACTCCCAAAAAATCACATATTGGAAAAATTTTAAATCAGAGTTGGAAACTATTAATTGATACAGTGTGTTCTTGAACACTGGCACTAAAGAGCACTCTAAGCGAGGATTTAGTGACTTTTGCAAAACTGCTCTTCTCAAGAGGTCGTTTGTCTCAAAAAAACAATTATTTAAATGATCTTTTTGAAAATAGCGCTGTTTCAAAAATGGTGCTTTTGTGAAATAGTATTTTTGGTACCTTTTTAAACATTAAATTTTTGAAAATATAATTTTTGAAAGTGTAGAAGAGAAAGAGAGAAATTTCTATATAAAATGGTTTTTTTTAAGAAAAGTAATAAAAAAAAAATTAATTCTAACTTTTGAAAAAATACTCTTCGCAAAAGAATCTTAGCGAAAAAAATTATCATAATTTTTTTTCAATGTCATTTTTCTAAATTGAATTTTTTTAAAAAGAGTTTTGAAACGGTGTTTTCGGTATACATACTTTTTACAGGATGTATATTTTTGGAATATATAGTTTTTGAATATATAATTTTTTAAAGTTTAAATAGTCGATGCTGATACTTTAGAAAAAGAATGCTCTTTAAAAAGTACTTTTAGAATAAAAAGCTCCTCCTACTATGTACTTTAAAAAAATTCTTTAATAAAAAATTTTAATTTTTCGCAGAGGCATTTTATTGTAAACGGTACTTTCATAAAATATTCCATTTTAAAAAGGTACCTTTGAGGAAAACTACTTATTAAAAAATATGCCAAATTTAAATTTGTGGAAAAAATAAAAAAATAGAAAAATATTTTTGAGAAAAATACTTTGTGGAAACGCAATATTTCGAAAAAATACTTTCTGAAAGTTCATCTTTTGGAAGAAATACTTTTTGGAAAAAGTAATTAAAAAAAAGCATTTCTCAGATAAAGTACTTATAAGTACAGCTCTGAAGATTAATTTAGTACCTTTTAAAAATAGTCACCACTTTTATTAATAAAATTTAATTTAATAAGGTTTTTGGAAACATCACTTTTTGGTTAGGGTACTTATAAGAAGTAAACACTATATTTTGATACAGAAGTCTTTTGGAAAATTTAATTTTTGAATATATAATTTTCGAAAATGTACTTAAAAATTTACTTAATATTATTCTTTTGAAAAAAGTACATTCTACAAGGTACTTCTTTAAGGTACTATTGGAAATACTGGTATGTATTTTCTTTACATATTTTTCAGGAAATATACTTACTTCAAAAGTGGATTTTGTAGAAAGTACGTTTTTGTAAAAGGTACATTTTTGCAAAAAGTACTTTTTGAAAACGAAAATTTTTGGAGAAAGTATTTCTTGGAAAAGCTACTTTTTGGGAAAAAACATTTTAGGAAAAGTACTTTTTGGTAAAATTATTCTTGAAAAAAGTACTTTTAGGAGAAAATGTTTTTTTTGAAAAAGTACTTTTAGAAAAAAGTATTTAAGGGAAAATGTACTTTTTGGAAAACATATTTAAAAAATTAATTTTTGAAAACAGTACATTCTCCTTGGAAAAAGTACTTTCTAGAAAAATTATATTTTGGAAAAAGTACTTTTTGGAGAAAATACTTTTTAGAAAAAGTACTTTTTGGAGAAAATAATTTTTGGAAAAATTACTTTTTCAAAAAAGTACTTTTCCGAAAAATTATTCTTTGAAAAAACTACTTTTTGGGAAAAGTACTTTTTGGAAAAGTGTGTAAATTCAAAGATTTGAGCTGCAGCCTGGAAAGTAATTCTTAGCTTAATAATATCAATCGACATTACAAGCTTATTTTAAAATATTAAACCTGCTAACTTTTATACAATTTTGTTCAACTCTTAAAAATATTATCAATAATGATTGATTTCTCAAAACTCTACTAAAAAATTAAGAATTATGGACTCATTTGCTAGAAAATTATGTAATATGTAGCATAGACAAGTACATATTACAAACTTTTAGTACAAATCTTATTTTGAGTTAAAACGCATTGTTTTTTTTCTCATAAACTCTCATGACAGTCCCATAGTGCCTCATAAAAGTCCATTATTATATTCCACTTTTGTCATTGAAAATACATATATGCATAGTGTAGGAGGGGTTGTAACATGTATCTCTATAGCTATTTTGTCAGTGTTAATGTATGCGTGAAAAAGTGAAAACTTTATTACAATTTCATTTTATGCTTCAACGCAACAAAATAATGAACAATTGCTGGTGCATGTTTAAATATTTATACGGGCTTGTAATTCATAAAGGCTAACAACTATGAAAATACTCGTATAAGTTTGTTGGACGTTTTTTTTCTACGTTCCCTTAAAGTTCCTGACCGATTGGTTAAAAAAAAAACACATTGTGCTTATACCAGACAACCAGTCAGACGACCAGTGAGACAGCGATTTAATGTTGTAGTGATGATAGTGGCAAATGGAAGATAAAATTGGAAATGGAAAAGTGGGAAATTACTTAAACCGTCTTAAGAGCCAGACAATGAAATTTTATTTTTTAGTCCAATTTTAATAAAATGTTTTTTTTTATATTTAGGGTAAGGCACATAGTGGTTTCGAAGTCTGGCAAGGCTGTCATGTGAAGTGTCATCGAATTTTTTATTGATATATTAAATTCATATAAAATTGGTATGATAATTTTTTGAGAATATCTTTTTGTTAATTCAGAAAATGCGTAATCTCACGTTTTGGCGATATAATTGGTCACCAAAACTATAGGCTCTCATCCCGTTGGACCTTCTGTGGGACTATCCGGATAATCTCTTGAAGTAAACGCAGTGAAAAGCCAACATCCGTCACCAAAAATATAGTATGTGGATGACCTGAGCTTCGTCAGGAAATATTAAAAACTTAATTTTTAGGGATGTAGACTTAAGTAATACAATTTGTTAACTATTTGCACGATTTCTGCATATAACATCTTACGTTAAAATTAAGAAATTGTTTTTTTTAATATAAAAAACGTTTAATTCACAAAAAAAAAAATAAAAAATTCAAATAAACACTAGGAAATTATTTGGTTACTTTTACGTACCAAAAAATTTCGATTTTCTAACCCTGAAATTTAATTTTCAATATTTTAATTCTTCGCCAAGTATAAAATAGGTTTAATTCACTGAAACCCCCAAAATTAGGAATTTATGTGGCTACTTTTATGTACCAAAAATATTTCGATTTTCCAACCCTGGGATCATGTTTGTAATTTTTTTGGTTATTAATACCAATTGACTTTTTCCTGAAGCATAAAATAGCCATAATTCACTAAAAAAATCAAAATTAGAGGCTAATTTTGTTACTTTTATGTTAAAGAAATTCGGTTTTCCAACCCTGAAATCGAATTTTTTATGTGGTTTTAAACGAATGTAACTCTTCTTGAAGTATAAAAAACGTTTAATTCACAAAAAAATAGGAATTTATTTGGTTACTTTTATGTACCACAAAATTTAGACTTTCCAACCTCAGGTTCGATTTTTTTATTTTTTTTGGTTTTTAATATCAATTTAATTCTTCCTGAAATATATAATAGGTATAAAAAAATCTCAATTTTTCAACTCTGGAATCGAATTTTTAATGTTTTTATTTTATTCCAGAATGTAATTGTTTTCGAAGAATAAAAAAGATTTAATTCACAAAAAACATAAGTAGTGTTTAGTTTGTGTACCAAAAAAAATTTCGTTCTCCAGCCCTGGATTGAAATTTTTTATTTTTCTGGTTTTTTAATAGCAATTCAAATCTTAGTGAAATATAAAATAGTCTTAATTAAAAAAAATCAAAGTAATTAACCTCTTTGGTCACTTTTATGTACCAAAATATTTCGATTTTCCAACCCTGGGATAGACATTTTGTTTATTGATACCAATTTCAATTTTTGATATCAATTTCGTCCTTCCTGAGCGAAAAAAACAACGTCAGTTGTCTTTTTGTTTACTTTTATGTATAAAAAATCAGTTTCCGAACCCTGGAATCGAAATTTTGATTTTTTTAAATTTTAATACCAATTTTATTTTTCCTAAAATCTCAAATAGTTTTCACTTTTTGTGTTTTTAATACAAATTTTATTTTTTCCAAAGTATGAAAGAGATTAAATTAGCAAAAAAAAATGGTTTTTGCTAGTTAATTTTGCGTACAGAAATAGATGTAACTCTATTTAAGTTCATTTCCAATCCGTCAGTCCAAGAATAAAGTCCCTAGCTCTTCTGGGAGTTTGTTAATATTAAAAAATTAACACGTTATGCCAGTTTTTGGGACAGTTGACCCTTTTTTTAAGTTAAACTTTTCTTAAAAATTATTCAAATTTTCGTCAATAACCTTGAATTTTGCGAAAAGCGGACATGAATTTAAAACAAGTTAAAAGAGTTATATTCGAACCGGTCGAATCTTAAATACCCTCCAAATATTTAGTAAGTGAATTTAAAATGTTTAACTTGGTGGAACAGAGTTCCTTTATATAATATCGTACGTCAATGCCCACTAAAGGGGGCGGGGTTCAAAAATAGACAATATCATGTTTTCCACAGACGAACGTATGGGCATTGCTAGACCGTCTTAGACTTCATCACTGATCAAGAATATATTTACTTTAAGGGGTTCAATTCTCTTTTAAGGGTATAAAAACTGTATTTTGGCGGGGTCGCTCTGGCAAGGGCTGTGGGGGTAACATTTCACCTTTATCATAAAATTCTAAAAATAAATGGTTGGGACAATTATATACAAAATAAAATTTTATATAATTTTTTAATGGGTCATTTACGGGGCAACGGGGGGAAGGGGGTAAGACAGAAATAGGCAGTCATAAAATTGTACAAATAAATGCGTGGGATGATTATATACAAAATTAAAATTTCTTTTTCTTGATAGGGTCATTTAGGGGACAAAAGGAGAGGAGGGGGTAGGGCAGAAACAGGTACTCATAAAACTCTAAAAATAACTGCTTGGGATGATTATATACAAAATTTAAAAACATTTTTTTTTTTGGTAGGGTCATTAGCGGGCAAAGAGGGAGGAGGGGGTAGGGCAGAAATCGGCAGTCATAAAGCTCTAAAAATAAATGCTTGGGATGATTTTATACAAAATATAAAAAAAAAATTTTTTTTTTGGTAGGGTCATTTAGAGGGTGAAGAGGGAGGAAGGGGTAGGGCAGAGTAGTACTAGGTTACGTCTCAGCTTCGTCATTAAGGCTTGGAAATGTTATTTTTAAAGAATGTAGGCTTAAGTAAAACAATTTGTTAAATTTTTATGCTATTTTTGCATATAATAACGCCAACTAAAGTGGGCGGGGTCCAAAAATTATTTTTTTTATTTTATGGCTCCAAATTTAAGGCGTTGGACCGTATTTCACTTAAAAATATATCATTTGCTTAACATAATAACGAAAAAACTTTAAAAATTATGTTGTTTTTCTGGGTTGGTTTAGTTCTTCTTTGGGGAACTTTTTTCCCCCTTGCCCGATTTAGCCCATCTTCGAACTTAACCTGCTCTAAGCTTCAAAATATATTTATACCAAATCGTGATTTCCACAGACGGACGGACGGACGGACATGCTCAGATCGTCTTAGATTTCATCACTGATCAAGAATATATATACTTTATGGGGTCTGAGATGGATATTTCGATGCGTTACAAACGGAATGACAATATAATTCCATTTGCATATAAAAATCATTTGTTGCTCACTTTAGTTTGTTATCACGCGGCATTTGCTCCGTTCACGTGATCGCTGATCATCTCTAGCATGAAAGAAAGCAATAATGATGACAATGCTGTTGAGGAGGAAATTTGCAATATATTAAACCACACACACACACACACAAACAACTCGTATGGGCTGCTATAAACATGTTGTTCAATTCGGCGTGGCGTAATGGGGTTTTAGTGGTTGGCGTAAAAGTGTTTGCGTTCATTTCGCTCCATTCTTATTTTGAGTTGGCTTATTGTTGTTCTACTAGACCGAAAACAATTCAGCGGCAACAATATAAAGCGAAAAATACGTTCAAATGAAACTTCAACAACAACAAAAAAAGACAAAGCAAAACAAATGAGTTTGAAGTGTTTGTTGGCTTAAGGGACTTGAAATCTTTAAAGAAATTTTAATGAATAAAAATTAAAGTGATTATGCATTTTCTTTATAAATATTGTAGAACATTGTATTTATAGCACTTCCTATTTTTTGTTTAATATTTTAATTTACTTGTTTTAATTTGCTTATTGTTTGTAAATGCAAGAGTTACAAGAGACATTAAAAAGAGCATTAAAACTATTCTTTACAAAATTTTTAAAATATGCAATTTTCTGCACATGTTTACTGATTTTTAATACACTTCCTTACCTTTAACAAAATTTGGTGTTGTAATATTTAGTGATTCCTACAAGGATTCCCAATTTAAAATCATGAATACCGATTATTTTCGAATTCCTGCTCCTAAGTCCAACTTTAAAAGCGCGGTAAATTATTTTCTTCTAAAGGGTCTTTCAACAGCGGCCTTCGGACTTTTACACTTGACACTACATAAGACAGATCAGGTACAGTTGACCAGCACGTGCATATAATGAAATTGTTTTATCAAATTGGGTATACCGTTCCGCCAACTTCTTTTACGGTCGCCATACTCATCCTGTCGACAGAATTATTCGCCATGTGGTGGATAAATTTGAGGCAAATGCTTCAGTAATCGATCGACCAACGCCCGTACATAAACGAAAGGCCATAGACACCGGCGTGTGTTCGCTGAATGGGCTCCGGAGCAGATGGCAAGTGACACTAATTTTCACCTAAAAATGCTTTTAAGCGATGAGGCCCACTTCGTCATGAATGGGTATGTGAACAAGCAACATTGTCGAATTTGAGACAATATCAATCCACGTGAGACCAAAAAGCGCCCATTGCAATCCTAAAAAGTCAATTTTTGGTGTGGATTACCTATTCGTATTTGTTTGAGAACAACGTTGGATAGGCAGCGGCGAGCTCTATACTTCTATGATTACGAGTTTCCCTCGGTCTGGCTTGAATGATATGGACACCAATGACCTGTGGTTTCATTGGGGTGACTATGTGCCACACAATTCGTGTCACATTAGATATTCTGCATGAGCGATTTTAGGTCCTAGTAATCTCAAAAGGAGATGCTGTAAACTGGCCACCGAAATCTTGCTAGACTTTTTCTTGTGGGGTTTTCTTAAGTCGCAGCTGTATGCGGTCCTGAAAGCTAACTTTGTCATCGGTAAAACTAAGCCTAATTTATGCGGTAGACTCATGGAAAATTAGATATTTCGGATGTGCTCCATCCAAAGAAATGAGTAGAAGCCCTAAGGAAGAGTGTCCTCAAGTCACCACTTTTGTCTACTATTTTGGTGACTATCTGAAGACATTGTCCAGAATGCGTCCACATTTTTATATTTGACTTTGAAGAAAAAAATGTGTGGCGGCAAATGAATGAAGTCAATTAGTACCTTATTTTATTTTAATATTAGCAAGTAAGAACGTCATATTCGACCGGGTTGAATTTTAAGTACCCTCCAAATAGGAGCAACATGGCTGAGACCTCTTTCCATCAGCATAAAAGCAATTTACGTTATTTTTGCAGTTCATATTTTATATCAACGAGCACAAAAAGGGACGGAGACAAATTTAAAATGCCTAAACTGCTGGGTCAGGTTTCTTTGAAGATATTACTGTGCCAAATTTTAAAAGTCTATTTTGACGGGGTCATTTCGGGAAGGGACGTGGGGCAGACATCTCATCTGAAGCTGGAAAATTAAATTTTTAAGGCATGTATACTTAAGGAATATAATATTTTAAATGTTTGCACTATTTTTCCAGGCCATATGTTACTTTAACGCCCACTAAAAGGGGCGAGGTTAAAAAATGGATTTTCCTGATTTTCGGTCTCCAAGTCCAACGCTTTAGATCTTCTTTGACTTAAAAAAATATATCATTTGCTTAACAAAATTACAAAAAAAAAACTATAAAAATTATATTGTTTTTTAAATTCTTCTGGTTTCTTGACCTCTTTTTAATTATTATTGTATTCTTTAAGCTTAAGGTCTGTTTATTTTAATTTAATTTTTAATATTATTGTTTTTTAGAAGTTTGTTTAGTTGTTCTTAGAGAAACTTGTTTCCCTTTGCCTTTGACCCGATTCAGACCATGTACGAACTTGACTTGCACTCTACAACACAATTCATTTATATGAAATTTCAAAACTCTGGCTCTTTTCGTTTGGACTGAATCGTGATTTCCACAGACGGACGGACGAACGGACGGAGATGGCTAGATCGTCTTAGATTTCATCATTGATCAATAATTTCTATACTTTATGGGGTCTTAGAGGAATATTTCGCTGCCTTACACACCGAATGACAAAGTGCATATATCCTCCAATTCTTTTTTGTGGGGTATAAAAAAAAACTACTTTAACGAGTTAGAGTCTTTTTTCCTTTTTAATAACACTCCAAAAGTTAAGGAAATCTGCATTTTCATTATCGACATCTATTTCAGAAAGTATCAAAAGTGTAGACCAGAACTACTAAAATAGACTAGTGAATCACTAGTGTCAATATCAATAGTGGGTTTTTAATAGCACTCACATGTTAAGTCTATAGTAAAAAGCATTGTCTGGGGTATTGGAGGTCACTAGTACTGGTGTCACCACTGTGTCAATAGTAAGTCAGTACAGTCTGTGACAGTTGACACACACATTTGGGGTATTCACACTTCGTGCTAGTTAGTCATATTGACGTAGTCATAATATTTTAGACCAGTTTAAAAAAGTTGTTGCACTATTTCAGGTATGTTTTTGTTTTGTTGTAAAATAGCTCTTGAGATCTGAGTCGAACGGTTGAAAATCTTTAGGCGAGACGGCGATAGTACATGTATGCCGCCGTTACTTATATATGATACACGACTAAAAAACGGCTAAAAAATTATTCATACATTAAATCACATTTTTATAACATAAAAAAATTAAAAGAGAACTAAATCGCAAAAACTAAATATATATTGGGTGTTTTTTATTGAGGTATAGAACTTTAAGTTGGCATCACTTTTTTAACTGGCGGCCATTTTGTCAGCTGTCAAGTGATTAATATTTAGTTTGGTTTGCCATTTCATCATGAACAGGTTGACAAAAGAACAACGCTTGCAAATCGTGCAAATTTATTTTGAAAGTAATGGTTTAGTTCGCGAAGTTTACCGCAAGCTCCGTCCATTTTATGGTCGACATAATCGTCCATCAGAGCAATTAATTCGGTTAACCATGGATCGTTTTCGCACTACGTTTACTCTATGTGATAATACGCATCCGCAGAGACGTCGAACAGTCACAAAAACTGACCGTTTGGTGTGCTCTATGGGCTGGTGGAGTCATTGGGCCATACTTCTTCCGAAATAATGCTGGAAAGTCAGTTACCGTTAATGGAGACCGGTATAGAGCCATGATAACCGACTATTTTGTTCCCGAATTGGATGGCATGAATGTGGATGAGTTGTGGTTCCAACAAGACGGCGCTACATGCCACACAGCGCACGTCACAATCGATTTATTGAAGGAAACATTCGATGAGCGCATAATTTCGCGGAATGGACCTGTCAATTGGCCACCAAGATCGTGTGATTTGACACCATTGGATTATTTTCTTTAGGGATATGTGAAGTCGCTCGTCTACGCCAACAAACAAGAAACGTTAGGGGACTTGGAAGTCAACATTCGTGGCGCTATTGCCAACATACGGCCCCATATGCTCGAAAAAGTGGTTGAAAATTGGACCTGTAGAACTGGCTTTATTCGAGCCAGCCGCGGCGGCCACATGCCCAAAATCATATTTAAACATTAATGGCATAAAATTATCCTTCCAATAAAGCCAAATTGATGGACATTAAAACGATTTTCTTGTGTTTTATTTCAATCCGAAGTTCTATACCTTTAAAAAAAAACACCCGTACATGTGAAAATTTATTCTCATCTAACTTGCGTAGCTGGCAGCCACTGAACGTTTTTTCTTATGCCGCCGCAAAAAAAAAATTATTCAGCTCATATCAAAGCAGCAGCTGTTTTAGTTTATACATACAAATTCATTTGGATATTCTTGGCACCAGAAGACAAATTTAATAATTTTAAATAGAAATAAAGTTTTTAGACTTTTTGGCATATTCAAACATGTTTATTACAATTATCTTAATTATCTTTTGCTTTGACAACATCTAATTACAAATGTGTTGGTTTCTTGTCAGCTGATCGATGTTTCAAATAGCATGCTAAGTTATGACGGGTTGTTCACACTGGTCACACTTTTCGTGCTATTATTTTACGACTTATGAGTTTATGACTACAGTGTGAATCCCCCAATTGATTTACTCTGATAGAATAATTTTGTGATGGAGAAACCATGCAGTACCACACTCTTATTATTTTTCTATTGCAGGATTACTTTTAAGCTCTCAACTCACCTCTGGCAAGAATATTGGATGGTTGTAAATCCAGGTATTCACTTGCTGGTAATCGTCTTAAACGATTGCATTTGAAACGCTGTAGAAACTGCGACTAATGTTTAAATTTTATTTACATCTAGATTGCAGGAAGTGCTGCTGCTAATGAATAAACGAACGCCTTCAATAAATTATAGCGTTAATTTTTGTGGGGGGATCAGGCAGGCTAAAGATTCTATGTGAAACAGAAAACTTTTCCTTGTTATTTTCCATGTCTTTTTTTGAATCTATGAAATATTTAACAATCCTTATTTGCAAGAAAAAGGAAAATTTATAGCAAAAAGCGTAATAACTTGTTGTTTTGCATAAAAAAGGAAATAATTGATTTTCCTACAATCAAACGATTTTTTATCTTATTTCATTTTATTTATTTTTTGTGTGATATGTAAATATCGCTTTCGAAATAAATACATAGACAAATAAAACAAATAGAAAACAATAAAAACAGCTTGGGAAATAATTTATGAAAAACCCAGTTTTGTCCTCTTTTTTAATTTTGCTTTCTTTCCTTTTAGTACTAGAGTAAATACACTTTAAGACGCCAATTCCTTTTGGTTGTACTTCCGTCTTATTTGCGCCTTTTAAATACACGATGATTTTATACCTTTTTGCAGATTTATTTCACATAGATTTTTATCTTTTTTTTTGGAATGTGCTGCAACAATTACGTGTATTTATTATACAAATGTGACTTTTGGTTTCGTAAGCTTCAATTCGAAGAAAAATAAAAATATATCTCTTTCACAAACAACTCAAATATCAAAGAAATGTACACACAATGAATGGGAAATGGTATAGAATTAATATCTATTAATCTTTTGAATAAATAAATCGGCGCAATTTGCTGAACGAGTAGTTGCTGAATCTTCCGTGCTTTTTCGTCATTAAAGAAAACCGAATTTGTATGCCCTCCAAAAAAGGAAATGGAAGGCATATTCAGTTTGTCATTACGTGTGTAACGCAGCGAAAGATCCCATAAGTGTATATATTCTTGATCAGTGAATCTAAGGGCACTGCTACACGTTCAGTATATATTGTGATATTTGGATCGCGATCCATTTTAATGGATTGATGGATCACGAGCGTATGCCACATGTTCAATACTTATCGCGTCAGTATTTACGTTATTCCTGTGCTGTGCGGATCATTTATTAAAAAAATGTCGCGAGAAAACCAAAAAAAAAAAACTTTAGCCGACGAGTCCCACAAATCCGGCAATGCCTCCAAATTAAAAATGAAGTCTTTCAAAATAATTTTTTCGGTCGTTTATTCCGATTCTTCCAACAGAACCCACTCACTTTCGCTATCTTCTGCCATTACCCTTTTAAAGCAAACTTTACACAAATGTAATAAACTTTTTTACTTTTTATTTGTTAAATTTTTTGCACTGCGTCTTTTATTTCATTTGTTTTATTTCACTTCTTATTAACCCTTAATATCCTGATTTTTTCTTTTGGCCGGAAAAAAATCAGTGCTATAAAACTTACAATTCTAAACATATATTACTCTACAACTTTCTTCGCAATTTCTATTCACCTGAAAAATTTAACATATACTTGGTTGGTTCCTAGCGGGACCAGTAAGCTATTAAGGGTTAACGTATCGCAATATAATATCATGAAAATGCATTTTTAAGACGGTGTAAGACATACTTCACCCCATCTGATCTCCTCAATATATACATATATCACCTACATCCGACCTAAGATGGAATATAACTCTCATGTATGGACCGGTGCTTCAAAGTCTATTTTGAAGTTGCTCGACCGCGTGCAAGAGAGAGCGAAGAGGCTCATTGGTGACAGTAGGGGCAGCCAACTCTATTGACTCACTGGAGCATCGGCGCAACGTGGGTTGTGTTTCACTGTTCTACCGATACTACAACGGAATGAGTTCTGGTGAGATAAGGGAGCTCGTGCCCGAAACCGTTTATTTTTGCGAGCTACCTGCTCTTCACATAGGGCGCATCCTTTTGTGGATGAGTTGCCAGTGAACCACACCACGCATTACAGAGAGAATTCGTTCTTTGGCCGAACGGTTCGTATGTGTAACAAACTTCCAGCAGAGGTCTTTCCTGGCAATTTTAACTTGGGGAGGTTCAAATTGAACGTCCACAAATACTACTCCCTTATCCTCCTTCCCACAACCAATTTTCCTAGTTCTGGCACAATGCATCGCATATGTAGGGGTCATCCCCTTAGTGCTGGTCCAAGAAAAAACTAAAAATAAGCAGTGAGGCCCTCATAATTTGTTAAATTTTTTAGCAGAATCCCTGACGCTTAATATTTTATATAATATGTCCACTACTCTGGCAATGAGTTTCTATATTAAATGCGTGCTTAAGCAGAATCTGGAGGGCTGAGAAAGGGGGAAACGGGCAACCCTTATGCCAAATAATTACTAACTCATTTCTTCATACGCAGGTAAAACAACGACAATATAAATTAAAATAAAGAGATATTTCAAATAAAATCTTGATGGGTGTAACCAAAGGGAAGAGTAATGCCCACCATACAAAGATAATCCCCCTTATTCTGTAACTATTTGGCAACGTCACGTCAAGACAGTATCGGACAATATCGAAAATAGGACACTTACCTACTCCTTGTGGAAAACAATTAACTACTTCTAACCAGAGCTCAGATTTACTCGATTTTACTCGCGAGTGAAAAATACTCGCAAAGAAGAGTACTCGAAGATTACGAGTGTTACAAAAAGTTTACTCTCCACTCGTTTGTTTTAGGTGGGAGTACTCGCGAGTACTCCTTTTTAAAAAGTAAGAGTGGGAGTAAAAATCTTCGAAATAGAGTGAGAGTTTACTCTTAAGAGTAAAATCGAGTGGAAAAATAGAAACTGTGTGTCTTTGCTGACTTGTGTGTGCGTGTGGTTTTTGTGTATTCTTTCAGTCTATCCATACAGTGCGCGTGTGCGGAGCAATTAGTTTTATTATATTTTTAAAAGTTTACTTATATTTTCTATATTATAATGAACAATAAAGACATAAATAATACTATACTTGCTACTACACACACACGCACACACACAAATCGGCAAAAACAAACAGTTTCTATTTTTCCACTGTATGAGAAAAACTGAAAGAGTACTCGGCAAGAGTATAATCTGCTCGATTTCGAGCGTATTTTACTCGCACTCGAAATCGAGCAAAGCATATGCGCTCTTATTCGAGTGGCATAGAAAAATAGAGTACACTCGATATTTTTTTTTTCACTCGCAGGAGTACTCGCGCTCGAATTCGAGCGAGTTTCACTCTCTACTCGACTTCGAGCGAAGATTTCGGAGCTCTGCTTCTAACAGCCACGATTACTCTCTACTTCGTTGAGTATAGGAAGGGATTGTTAGAAATTGATAATTGTTGATTGGAATTAGTACGGAAGTGTTCTAATTTTGGTATTGTCTTGACGTGACTTTGAAAAATAGTTACAGAATAAGGGGAAATATTGGTATGCTTACAATTGCTAGTGTCATTCTATGAGAATGAGAGTAGCGGAGAATACTGGATGTGGCTAATTAGAAAATATGTGTGAGTTATTCCACTTTTTGATGTCATTATGGCCAAAACTGCCTTCACATGACCTCAGTTTTCCATTTATTTGTTTAATAAGTTACTGTTTCAGTGTGATTGTTATTTTTATGTTTTCTTTTTATATTTTATTTTCTTGAACGAGCACAAGTTTTTAATGTATTTATAAAGTGCCTTCATCTCTTTTTTTTTTTTTTTGTTCGGTTAAACTTTTATCGATATACTCAATTTAGATTGCGTGCATGCTGTTATAAATTTGCACGAAAATATTTATGTATATTTTCCATTTAGTCTTGCAAGTGTAAATGCAGGACGAATTTTTCCATAATACGTACTCGTGCATGTGTAAGTGCATGTGTGTGTATGCGCAGATAGTTGTTGAAGTGTTGGTACTTGGACGTACTCATTGCTTTTGCATGAAGAACGTATTCTGTTTTCAGCACTTTCGCATTACGTACAAAACACTTGTTTAAAGTTTTTGTTTTTATTTCTAAGTTGTTTTTGTCTTCTCTTTTCCCATAAAGTTTTTATGAATAACTGGCTGGAAAAGTTGCTGCTGACTGCTCATAATTTGCAATTTATTGGCAAATAAGTATAAAAATAAAAAATATGTACGTACTAGTGATGTGATAAAAGTCAATATTTAATATTCGCGAATACGACTCTGAAACTATGAAGAGGAGGGTCATGAGTTCGAATCCGCGCTTGGTCATGAATATTGTGTCGAATTTTTCTGAACAGGATTAGTTCAGGCTTAAAACCTGATTCAGTGAAGGTCACTGAACAATTACTGCCAGCAATTGGCACTATCATGTACTAAAAGCAGAGTAACAGCAGCGAGCAACGTCGGCTCTGTAGCAAAAAATTTGCCTGTGAAGTAAAAGGTTGGAAAGAACAGCTACAAAAAAATCTCTATCTTCTCATCTATCCTCTCAATATTATCCCCTCCTTTCTAGTTCCGGCGCAATGCACTGCATATGAAGGGGTCACCCCTGAGTGCTAGTCCGAGTTAAAAAAAAATCGCGAAGAACACGAATATTTATGCTTCAGGGAGAATTAAATTTATCTTAAAATGAAAAAAATAAATAAATAAAATATTTGTTTCCAGGGCTGGGCAATTTAAATATTTTTGTGCTTAAAAGTAACCAGAAAGGTTACTAATTTTGGGTTTATTGATAATTAAACCTATTTTATACATCAGGAAGAACTAAATTTGTATTAAAAATTCAATAAAACAAAAAATACGATTCCAGGGTTGGACAATTTAAATCATTTGGTACATATAAGTAACCAAAATGTTTAATACAGGCCTGTTCTGTAAATCACGTGGTTTGAAATCGTGTGATTTTAGAAAATTATCTCCACTAATAGAAATATTTTTCCAGACATTTTTCAATATTGCTGTTATATATAGCTTCAAATATCATATCCAGAAGAAAACTTCTGTATCTAATTTTAAGAACGTTTTCAGGGCCATGATTTATTTTTGAATTCACGCGATTTCAACCCGACGTGATTTATAGAACCGGCCCGATAATTTTGTAGGTAAATGAAATTTATTTGTTGGTGGTTAAAAACTTTTCTCTTTTCCCATATTTGTTGCTTGACCACCAACAAATAAATTTCATTTACCTATAAAATAGAAGCTGTGTCCCAGATGCATCCCGAAACAGCCCGAACTCGCCCAAAGTTACCCAAATGCGTTCCAGATAACAATTTTTGTGCAATTTTGACAGAAAGTGAGAGAGTAATTTTTTTCATTTCCTGTACAAAGTTGCCCGAACTATTTCTTTGGGTAAGTTTGGCCAAGAATTATATTATCAGCTGTTTTTTGTTTACATTTGAAAATAAAAAAGTAAAAAGAAAATTTACAAATAAAGGAAAGGAGTTGTTAATTGAAAATTGGTTAAAAGTAAAATGGAAGATTTTTCAAAAAAACTTGAAGTTGTTAGTACATTTTCGCATATTTGCCCCTTTTGTTTAGTATACAAAAATGCTTTTTCAGATTACTGAACAACTTATGGACACATCAAGTGGGTCTGATGAAGGGGACATGTTACATTTACAATGATGCTAATGTTTCATTTCATGATGTTGAGCCTTATTCAGTGTATAAAACCACTAAAATAAAAATTAATTTAAATAGTAAGCAGCACTAGTTTTTCTAAAGATGTAATTATGGTTTTTTGCGTTCCAGCAAATTTGGGTAGATTTTGCACTTTTAGAGAGTAATTTTCTTTTTACTCTCATTAGCCCAAACTTGCCCGAAATTACTTGGAACAGACCTAGAATTGTGACAACAATATGTCAAATAAAAATTTCATAACAGTTTAATAATTTTGGTTATCTTGATAATTAAACCTATTTTACACTTCAGGAAAAACGAAATTTTGTATTAAAAATTGAATCAAATCAAAAAGGCGATTCCAGGGTTGGACAATTATATACATATATATTTTTTTTACATAAAATCAACCAAAAAGGTTACTAGTTCCTGTCTTTTGCTAGTAAACACTGTTTAATATTTCAGGAAGAACTAAATTGCTGGTAAATATGAGAAAGACGATTCCAGAGTTGGTCAATTTCATACATAGAATTAAAACAAATTTGTTTTTTTTTTGCTTATAAATTAAGCATATTTTTTGTTTGGTAATCAAACATATTTTAGAAAGAAATTAATTAGTACTGAAAATCATAAAGATCAAAATATGGTTCCAGGGTTGGAATGAATGTGTGCATATACCCCATCCTTTTGACTTTTTTATTTTTTGTATTGAAAGAAAGTAACTTTTTGTTATTTCTACAATTACGTTTTATGTCATTTATTTGAATTTTTTTTTATGTTTTCACACTGAAGTTGCGTTCACACTGCAAATTGTGGCTCTAACATACAGGCTGTATAATGAAATGTGTGAATTTGTTGCTGTATTTGTTCTCTATTCTTGCAACACTTAATTGACAAGCTGTACAACAGAAGTTTTTGTTTGAAGGAAAAAAACAAACAATTTTACAGTGCGTTCTAAAATAGAAATTAAATTTTGTGAATGAATATTTTAAAATCATGGAACTACTTATAAAAAGTGAAGAACTTCTTGGAAATCAAGTTGTTATATATAAAAACCAAAAACAAATATTTCAGGCGTCAGTATATATTCTTATTAACATAAACAATACCAGCTGTTCCAATATAAAACTTGGCAGCACTCAACTTAGCACAACCAGAAACAAGGTTGCATTTCATAAAACCTACTTAAAACCAACTCCAAAGTGGTTTTAAGTTGCTTTTAACAAATTCATTTTCTATGGTAAAAATTAGAATTTATTAAAACAATGTCAGTGCGAAAACACTATTATATCAGGGGCCAAATTACCGATTCGATATCGATCGAAATTTGTGTTTAAATTGTATGGAAATTTCGTTCGATATCGAATGCGGTAATTTGGCGCCTGTTTTAATTTTTTTCCTTTACAAAATATGCAAAAAATATACCGAAAAAAAATACGAATAATCGCACATCACTAATACATATGTATGCACTTACATTTGTGTACTTATGTATATGTTTCAATATATATTGAGAGCGTGGCATTTGCGAACGGTAAAATTTAACTAAAACGCAATATTTTAATAACATTTGGGGTTTATAGTTTCTTGTGCTCTATTTGAGAAATTTTTTGTCAATAAAATTTTTATAGCATATTTTTATGAAATTTTTTTGTTGATTTTTCATGGCAGACTTTAAGTGTCAGTGTCTAAATGGTAATTAAGTTGGCATGAATTACAAAACAGCGATTGTTTTGTTGCATGGAAAAAGCAATATAAAAAATTTAATGTCATACTGGAACTAAATATTCGAAATAGCAAAATCAATCAAGCTAAAAAAATAGGGTGTTTTTTATAGAGTGACACAAGCTTAAATCATAATAAAACAAGGAAAGATATTTTTAATATCAATGAAACGGGCTCTATTGGAGAGAAAATTTTATATCTGTCATGTGGCCGGCACAGCCGGCACTTAGAAGGCGCAATGTGGAACACCAATCTTCAACAACTAAAAAAATCTGCCATAAAGTGGAAGGACACAACCCCAGTTTCTGAGAACGGTGACGAATTGATTGATTAGGATCATATTCAATGCTTTCCTGCACAGCGGCTACAGCTTCTTCAGTGCGCACTCTTTGGCGTCCCACGGGATGCACATGATCAGTAACAGTAAATGAATGTGGTGCGAAAACGATCTATTGCTCTTCGAATTCCCCCGGGGGTGCAGTTGGGGAGCTTGGTTATTATGTCAGACCTCGTTTCAGTACAGATCCAGGGAAAGGGTAATGCAGTTTTTACAGATGTTGCTTTTGCTGCTAACCCATAAAACTAATATGTTACCTGTCCAATCCCTGAAATAACAGTGCAACGGGAGGGCATATAACAAATTTAAAAGTAGTAGGTCTACCTCTACTGAAAAGTATATCGTCCTAGTACGATCATTGCAAGTAGGAGTTCCTGTCCGCTCCGAAACACATCCGAAGACATGCATAGAAATTTGGCGGAGGCTTGTTCCTACGTAGTCTGATGTAGGGAAGAAGGTCGAAGGAGACCTAGGTGCCGTAATAGGACCGAAGTCAATAGAGAACTAAAAACCTATACTGGTTTTGCTCTCGGGTGTTACACAGTTTTCTCAGGCATAACTTTGCTGGTAACCCATAGACCTTATATGTACCTGCCCAGTTACCGAATAGCACGCGGGACAGGTCCCAGAAGAAAACTTAACTGGACTACTGTAAGAAGACCTAAGGTGCTGTTGGCTGAAGTAGTAGAACACGAGACTCTGAAGCGGAGTGTCCTGAGTTCAACACCGCGCTGGGTCATGAAATATTGTGTTGAATTTTTCTGATCACCATTAGTGAATGGTTGTGTTAGTTGTTGCCAGGTTGTTTCAATGATGAAGGCATAGTCACTGGTCACTGAACATAATTGGCAGCGACTGATACTATCATGTCCTAAAAGCAGAGTAACAGCACCCACCACTGAAAAAGGTTGAAAAAGCTACAAAAAAGACAACTGTCTATCTTCTCTCATCTTTCCTAATCTGTCCCCTCAATACTATCCCCTCGTTTTCAGTTCCGGCGCAATGCATTGCATATATAGGGGTCATCCCCTGAGTGCTGGTCCAAGATAAAAAAAAAGTAGTTGGGGCCCATCTGCCATCTACGCAAGTTTGAAATAAGAAAGTAGGCACAAGGACACCTAGATTTTAGTTGAAAATCAAAAGTCAATAGAAAGTTAAACCCCATAATGGTTGGCTTTCGAGGTGTTACAATGCTTTTCAGACATTACTTTTGCAGGTAGCTCCTCAAAACTTGTATGCTACTGCCCAATCTCTAAAACCAGTGGAACGGATGTAAATATAAAAATCTAAGAGAAGTAGGTTCGCCTACGAGTCTGAGTAAGAAACAACAGGTGCGGGGACACTTGAGTTTGGGTAAAACAGAAACTGAAGTCAATAGAAAGTTTAAAGAACCTACACTAGTTTGGCTTTCGAGGCTTCACCAGTAGTCAAAACTGGTACCGCGGGATACAGTGCTGGCCCAGCAGTTTACTGCGACTGGCTATTGATGAGGTCTCCTTCGGGAGTACACGTGTTGGTTTGTGGTTTATAGCAATTGTTGGAAGATTTGTCAGATAAGGAGCGATGACCGACCTTTTTGGTTGGGCTTCGGTCCGGTTGATAGTAGCAAAATCTATGTGTTGTTGGGAATCAATAGAAGCATCTTATGGTACATTCGTGTCTCAAAGTAGCAACGATCTCCTAGATAGGATCGAACACTTTAGCAAGGTGATAGCGCATGGAGTATCACCCTACCGTGTACTAGAAATTGCCACCGGGACGATTAAAACGATAATGCCTATATGATTTCATGTATCATAACACATGTGGCTTCTGAAAAGAATACAGTACTTTTCGCTTATAGTCCAATCCGCTTAAAGGCCAAAAACGGATATAAGCTAAAACGTTCGTATTCATTTGCAGGTGACTTCTAAAAAGAATATAGATATTTTTCAATTCATCTTCAATGTTATTGTTTAGTTGAGAGATGTTGCAGTGAATGCCGCCCACATTCTATAAAGTTTAACTTAAGTTTTCTAAAACTCGTTTATCTAAAACAAAATCAGCCACGACAAGACCGAAGACAGAAGTGTCAATCTGCTTTCAAAAATGACGAATAGGATATTCAAAAAGTAATTTCTTGCTCAATAAAATTTTATTATTAGACACCAAACAACTATTTCTGTACCGCTCAGAATTTTAAATCAGTCTTAATCATAAGAAAAAAATAATTTGTCATGTCGCGCATTTGCATAATAATTCTTAGCTTAATAATTAAATGAATAAAAAACACATTCAAATTAAACTGAGTTTAATTTGCTGTTAGCAATTTATTTCCAATTTCACCTAAACTTAAGGTAAAATTTTAAATTCCTCTCCACTATTTTTTCCATGTTTGTTAACGCTGAATAAACTACATCAAATACTACAAACCACTGGCTGTAGTACCTGGCGCCCATTCGCCAGAAACTCATTAAGACAAAATGAAATTTATAAAAACTCACGTATTGCAAATAAACAAAAAATCATTGTCGAAAAGCTCTTAAAAACATCATCTTTTTATATGGGAATCATACATTTTTATGTTCTTGCGAACAATAAAAACAACAGCAAATCCTTCAAAGAGTATTTACACTTCGTATTTATGACTTGTTTTATGTGCTTTTTCATATCAGATCTTTAAGTAATGAATTCATGTCGGTGTAAATGTATGCAATGATTTTGTGAGTTTATAATTTTAAAAATAATTTTATCTAAACGAATATTTTAAGCCGCAGTCACGAAGCAGCACTGAGTTAGTCAACGTTGACAACTCAGCTGACTCTGCTGACAGCTCAAATGGCTCTGCCCTACACAGATGCTCGTTTCATAATGCAGAATGTGGAACGGAATATCCAACCATGACGGGTAATAAAATTTGTATCATATTCATGATAAGTGGTAGTGATGAATGCGTAGCGGCTTTCGAAAACAGCTGTGCCGCTCTGCTGTGTATGTTGGATAATTCAAACTGACATTCCCTTAAGCTTTGGTATGTTTGTTATGTCCTTCTAAATTTAAAACCACGTTTCGAACAATTAGCCTATCAATCTGAATTGAGTGTAATGATATTCAGCATTTGACTTATCAAAATCGAAACCACTGAATTTGGAAAGCATAAGGGTTTTCTATCTCTTTTCGACAAACCTTTAGTTTATTATTTACATATGGTGGAGTCTTCATTGCTGCAGAGCTGTCAATCCTCCCTTGTGATATGAAATGATCATGTCCGTTGTTGGTATTCACGAGGTTTTAGCATTCTCAGGGTATAATTTACCCCTCTTGTACATTTTCCCCAAATGGTACGATATTCCACTTAGTGATACTCTACACCTTTTTGCACTGCAGTTCGGGGGCGTACACAGAAAAC
The DNA here is from genome assembly GCA_951800035.1 of Linnaemya tessellans. Classification (NCBI taxonomy): domain Eukaryota; kingdom Metazoa; phylum Arthropoda; class Insecta; order Diptera; family Tachinidae; genus Linnaemya; species Linnaemya tessellans. The sequence goes on along the minus strand of OX637532.1, from coordinate 111,887,603 downwards.
ATCATTTTTGCTCATAACCTGTAAAACGTATGTGTATCGCTTATATATGTAAGTGTTGTAAAAGGCGGAAAGACACCTTAGCTTACCGACAAAATCAAAGTCAATGGAAAGTCAAAACTTTCGCAGCCCGATCAGTAATTTAATACTGGTGGCACGGACTCTGGATGTTAAAGCAATAATGCCCGCGATAATGCGTGTTGTGACGGCCCTGTGAAAAAGTACTGCCCGCGCTTGTGCGCGTAAACACAAGGTGATATTGTACGATGTACTTCTTCAGCTAAAGGTGGAAGACGAAGTGGCCGGATATTGCTGAAGAATATTACGGAAATTCACGTGCTGATTTTAGTTTCTTACCAAAAGTCGGTGGTACGAATTTTTTTAGGAACTGGCGCCCAATGCATGGGCCCTACATATGCAGTGCATTGCACCGCAACAAGAAAGGAGGGGACAGTATTGAGAGGACAAATGAAGAAAGATGAGAAGATACAAAATTTTTGTTAGCTATTTCAAACTTTTTTTATTTAGGAGTAGGACCAGCACTCAGGGGATGACCCCTATATATGCAATGCATTGCGCCGGAACTGAAAATGAGGGGATAGTATTGAGGGGACAGATTGGAAAGATGACACGATAGACAGTTTTTTTGTAGCCTTTTTTACTTCGCCGGCTAATTTTTGCGACAGGGCCGACCAAGGTGGCTGCTGTTACTCTGCTTTTAGTACATGACAGTGTCAGTCACTGCCAATTATGTTCAGTGATCAGTGCCTATGCCTTCATCATTGAAACAGGCTGGCAACAACTAACACAACCACGCACTAATGCTGATCAGAAAAATTCATCACAATATTTCATGACTCAGCGCTGGGTTGAACTCAGGACCCTCCGCTTCATAGTCTCGTGTTCTATTACTTCAGTCAACAGCACCCACTTCGACGGCTAATTTTTGTTGCAGTACTGAGAAAGTAGGGTGCTGTTTATTCTGCTCTTTAGTACATCGTAGTGGCAGTCGCTGCCAGTTATGTTCAGTGACCAGTGCTATGCCCTAGTCGCTGAAACATGCCGACAACAACTAATACAACCATGCACATGGTTGCAGTAAATTGCATTACCACTCGGTAAGATGCCTGAGACACTATAGATGGCAAAGCGGCCATATCAGTGATGTGTACAGCAGGGATGGAAAACATGGAACAATTGTACCTTTTATGGTACATTTTCGGCCATGGTACAAACAACATGATGCAATTGTACTTTTTGGTACAATTTAAATATCTCAACCAAAAACTATAGATTTGCCGACTAATTCATAAAAACATTTTATGTTAGCAAAATTTCATAAATTTGTCAAATAATCATTTAATAAATATAAAATATATTTATAAAAAGCCTGCCATCATATAACTGATTACAGGCTTTATGACTATGGCAATTTCCCAGTCAGCGTTTTATGAAATTATTTTACTCCTCTTACGAAAGAGTATATATTTTATGATACATATTTTTCATAAATCTTTTCTCATTTTCAGGACATTTACGATATATGTTTCATTGTTAGACTGTCATATATACTATGATCGCAGTCATGATCAAATGCGAACAGATTGTTGCGTACGAATACTTTTAATTTTGCTAAGAAGTCGAATCATTCTTGAGTCTTGTGCTAATGACTGAACTGATTAATCAGCTTTTTATTATCTAAAGATGAGTTTAGCAATTTGTGCTAAAACAATATCCTAGATCCTGACTGGAACAACTTTTGTCTATGTTTTTATTTTATTTTTGATTGCGTTAGTGTGTTTGCAATAATAAGTTTTTATTAAAGTAATTACTGGAAAATTATTTTATTTTTCAGAACAATGACAATTAGAATAGGAAAAATGTGCACAATTTAAAAAGTACCAAATCAATTTATTTCAATTAATTGATTTCTATAATACGTCTTTATGGATATAATATTTTTTTTTTAATCTTGGACCAGCACTCAGGGGATGACCCCTATATATGCAATGCATTGCGCCGGAACTGAAAACGAGGGGATAGTATTGAGGGGACAGATTAGGAAAGATGAGAAGATAGACAGTTGTTTTTGTAGCTATTTCAACCTTTTACTTCGACGGCTAATTTTTGCTACAGGGCCGACGAAGGTGGGTGCTGTTACTCTGCTTTTTTTTTTTTAGTACATGATGGTGTCAGTCGCTGTCAGTGACCACTGACTATGCCTTCATCATTGAAACAGGCTGGCAACAACTAACACAACCACGCACTAATGCTGATCAGAATAATTCAACACAATATTTCATGACTCAGCGAAGGCTCGAACTCACGACCCTCCGCTTCATAGTCTCGTGTTCTACTACTTCAGCCAACAGCACCCACAATATATCATGATTTCATACTTTTTAATTTGTATATGCAATTCTTAGAATTTCTGTTTTTAATAAGTATTTAAAAATGGTGCCGCAATGGCATGAAAAATACATTTTGCTTACTTTGTTAGCACATACTTAAAATAGCTATTTTCCAATCCTGGTGTACATTAGAGTGTCCTAAAAAAAATAATCTTTTTTCTGCTCCACCTTTTTTTTTTGAAAGCTTATAGTGTTAAGTATTCTTGAGATTTTTTTCAGATTTTTCGGAAGTCGTTTAGAGGTCGCTAAAATCGAATTTAAACCAAAAATTGTGTTTTGTTGACTTTTTTTTAATTTTGCTCATTACTCGGCCCAGTAGCACGATTTTCTTTCTTACAAGGTAAAGTAAAGGTTAAAGAGTTTTCTTTAAAAAAATTTACTTTGTAACAAAGAAAATCTTGCTAATGGTCCGAGTAATGAGCAAAATTAAAAAAAAAAAAAACGAGAAACCCCGATTTTTGGTTTAAATTCGATTTTAGCGACCTCTAAACCTCTTCCAAAATATCTGAAAAAAATCGCAAAATAAAGTATTTTAAGCTTTAAAAAAATTCTGGAGCACTTATAAAAATTAAAAAAAAATGTTTTTTGGGACACACACTAGTCTACATCCATAACTGTGGTCGAATGTAGACTGTCTATTAATGAGATAGCGAGAGTATGAGTGCCAGGGCCCTGGATATCCTAAGAATCATTTCGGACGGCATTGCCATACAGGGCACTGAATTAAACGACTCAATGATCGGACACTTCACTTGCATTCCATTACCGAGTTGCATGTTTTTAATTAATTAGGTGGGAAAGCGTGGCTAACTGTTTTGTAGCAAGAGCCACGTGGTCCCGCTATGATCCATGCAGAACACGCGATTTTCTAAGGCTTGACTGCGTCAACTGGTAAATATTCCAGCAGGAATCTGTTATTTGGGGGTCTATGCAAACAGGATGGGTCTGATATACAATAATTTTTATAGACGAAACAGTGCTCCATCTTCCGTGTAAATGCCCTGATCTGACGAACGCAAGGGTTGCGGAAAATTGAAATAGTCTGGCAAGCACAGAACTTTTTAGGATATCATCCTTTCTCAGGTACACGGTTGTTTGATGTAGGGGAGGATAGTCCATAGGAGGTCCTCTGCTCCTGAGTATCACAAAAGGAACCGAAACAACGGAGCCAAGTGGATGGTCTCGTAAAGGCAGTAGCCCTTAAACTTAACATATCCTGTGCACTAACGCTGGTCAAAAGGACCCACCACCAAATTCATGACTGAGAGCGGAGTCGAAGTCCGGACTTTAGGTTTCATAGTCTCGGGCTAACTACTTCAGCCAACAGCATTTTCAATGCATGCTTGACAAGGTCCAGTGATATATTTATATTCAGTGGCAATTTCTCTTGGCGAGGTCAGCCATTGCTATAGAAGCGGTTCTGTAAAGTTAATGCCGGGAAGGCCAATGTGGCTCTCTTCTACGTTTCTAGACGTTTGTCGGTTATTCCTCGGTTACTGGCGGCACGACACATAGACATGGAAGTAGTAGGGGTTTTAGATAGGCCTGAACATCTCACCAAGGTAATTTGGCATGGGTTGTGGCGGCCCATGCAGGAAAAGTTGCCAAGTGTGTGCAACTGGTAAGTAGTACAGGCTTCCGGTGCGATCGGGGGCGCTGGTGGCCATCATGGCAGATATCGACGACAATCTTAGACACTTCCTCTTACATATTTTTGAGGAAAATCGTTGAGGTCGAAACTGACACACTTTCCTTGAGTGACTTAAAGTTGAAAATCTTGAATAAAAGCATTATTTAGTGGTTCTGCTGTTTCGCAGAGAGTGGCATTTATTATTCTGTTGTTCAGTTTTGCTTTTTTGAAATAACTATGCCACTTTTGTTATTTTATTTATTTATTATTTGTTTGGTGTCACCATTGTGCGTCTGTCTTTCTGTCTGTCTGTCCGTCTCTCTTTCCGTCTATTTTGCAGTGTTCCTCGTTATTTCTTCGTACATCGCAGGAGGACTATGTCGAATTGAATAATGCAACAACGACTTTCTCCTTCTCCTCAAAATATGATTATCAGGCATAAAAATTATTTTAAATAAAGAAAATTTCTAACAAATCAACAATTGCTTTAATTTTTATGAGAAAGAAAAAAGAAAATCTCATCTCGTGGTATGCCATATACAATTTTTATGAAGTGCTTTTGCATAAAAATAGAAATATATTTGCATAAATATTCTTCATATTTTAACTAATCTCAGTCCTTTTTTTTTCTTATCCGGAATTGTGTGTGTGTGTGTGTGTGTGTTTGTGATATGTGTCTTTTGTATATTTACTCGCTTGTGGATGACAGATCAAGAATGTTGTTGCTATTAAATTTTTAAATGTATACGACTATGACTGACTGTGTTTCTTGAATAAAACACAAAATCTTTTTCATACATTTAAAAAAAAATTTCTACACAAATATCGGGTGTTTTCTTAAAGACTGCGGGATATAATACAGAGACATATTTCTAAAAATTATCTAAATATAAAATATGTGTGTGGCATTGATTCTAACTAGCATTTCCTGCTATTGGCCAGATATCTTTAGCAGCAGATTTTTTTTACTTCCCGCTAAGAAAATTGAAAATTTCCAAAAAAAAGTGGGAAGTTACAGGTTTCACCCCGTTGTGCAAAAAAACGATCTTTCATCAGATCTCGACGTTTTGAGTTCCTTGGCTAAGATCTCCTGCCTATTCCTGAGAAGCCATCACTATGTCTGTATGTATGTGTATGTGTGTGTGAGTATGTGAGCCGCTTATAACTTTTGAACGACTGAACCAAATTCAATCAAAGTAGTCGGGTTTCAAAGGATTCCTTGAAATTTAAATTTTTTGTGAATTGGAACCACTTCGGATCGATAGATTTATATATCAAAAGTTGTTTTTTTAGAATAACTTTTAAACGGCTTTGCTGGCCACAGTCAACCGGATTCGAATCTGTTGATACGTTCGTGAGACTTCGTGAACGAAAAAATTCGAAAAAAGTGATTTTCTAAAGAAAACGCTGAAATTATATATCTGATCCATTAGTGTTGGAACCAAACGAGCCGTGTTTCAAAGGTTTCCTTCAAACCTTAATTTGCGGTAAATTGGAACTGGTTCGGATCAGTAGATTTCGAGATATATTAAAAATAAACTTAATTTCTGTTCTTTTTAAGTGGCTTTTCCGACCAATTCTAAAAACTATTCAGCTCTTGACAATCGAAAACCACGTCTAGCACTACTAACTGGGTTAAAATCGGTTCACGTGGTAGTGAGTTATCATGAACCGAAAATTCGAAAAAAAATAATTTTTGAAAACACTCCGAAATTATTATGTGGTCAATAATAATTCTAGGAATCGGGTGACCCATTCGAAAGTTATAGCAGTTTTCATTAGCGGAAATTTGCAGGGATGGCCTTTATGGTCAACCGTTTTACAAAATATTTTTAAATAAATTTTTATTTTACGAAATTATTAATTTTATTATTAAGAAACTAATTTTTTATTCACACTCAAATTCAAAACTGCAATCTGCAAGTTATTTTTTAAGATTTTTTTTAAATTCGAATTATTTTATTCCACTCTTAATAAAATAGTAGCTTGAATTTAATAAAAATCCTTAAAAAAATTATTTGTAGGTTACGGATTTGAACCTGAGACTGAATAAATAACTATTATCTTAATAATAAAATAAAATATTTTTAATGCTTGATGTTTATATTGAGCGTGTATATTGCCTTCAATGTGTTCAAAATCTTTCCCAATTGTTGCCAGTTTAAGTTGTCTGCCTCTAATAGAAAAAACCCCTTATAATATTTTGAATGTACCTGTGATTTCATACCCAGATTCATTCATATGTTTATCGTACATGCACACACACACACACACACACACACACATACAAACGCATTCAGGTCTATTCATTATATCTGTGCGTGGTTAAGTATGTGCTCAAGGCTGACATTTCTCGTTAGATTTGCGTATCTCACAGAACGTATTTATTATATAATATTTCTATTATATATTTTTCTAGCATTTAATGTTTGTTTGTATCTCTTTTTTCCTTTTTTTTTTTGTTTTTTTGTTAACAAATATACAAAGAGGCTTAGCATATAAATTGTGCATATTTTAATTAAAATATGTTTTTGAAAATAGGATCTATTCTAAAGTAAATCAAAAGACAATTTCATCATTGTAAATACTAAAAATGAAAGAATTTTGTGTATCTGCTACACAAAAATTTAAAAGCAAAAACAAATTTTATTTCTTTAATGGCTGTACTATTTTAACTTGGATTTAAATTTAAAAATTCTTTAAAGCGTCAATATCTTGAGTGATATGATCAAATGAATAGAAATATTCAATGGATGATTTATTAACATACAACACGATTTGTTTGCTTGTATAGGGTCTTTCATTAAGCGCTTCCTAACGTTAAATAAAACAAAGTGTGTGTGAAATATCATGGAACCCTTTTAGTCGTTTGAAGCACCTTTTGAAGCCATTATGTGTGGAAAACAGAATCTTTCATATTGAAGCCACGACTTCTCGGCTGGGATGGCCTCAAAAATGTGCTATTTTCCATGACTGGCGCGTACATCAGGCAGAATTTGACCGCTGGCATTTGTTATGTTGCCTTTGACGTCCTCTGTAGTTTGTGGATTAAGAAAACTCCACAAGAACAAGTAAAGTGGAGTTCAGTTCACATCATCTCCACATGAGGTGATCATACACTCAAATCACTTATGCTGAACATTCAATGTGATATGACCTGTGTGACACATAGCACTATTCTGTTGAAACCCCAAGTCGTTGGATCTAGATCTTCCACTTCAGATTAAAAAAAAGTTGGTAGTCATCGATCTATAGCGCTCACGCGTGACAATGATGACCTGGCCAACATCCTTCTCAAAGAAATATGAAAACGCCGTCCAGATCTCATGAGGATTGCTATCGATCCAGATTCGACATTTTTGTTTGTTATCGTTCTCATTCATCCAGAAATGGTCTTCAACGCTGAATATAATTTTTCGATTAAAATTAGCCTCAGTTGCCCATTCAGCGAACAAGCGTTTTGTCTATGATCATTTAGCTTCAGTTCCTGGGTCTTTTGAATTTAGGCACCTAAATCACCATTCAAAATTCGAAAAGTTAAGGGTGTTGTTGGCTAAACTAGTTAAGACGAGACCATGAAGCGGAGGGTACAGAGTTCGAATCCGCGCTCAGTCATGAATGTTGTATCGAATTCCTCTGATCAGCAATTGGTGCATGGTTTTGTTAGTTGTTGTCCGCCTGTTTCAGTGATGAAGGCATAGTCACTGGTCACTGAACATAATTGGCAGCAACTGATACTATCATTTACTGAAGGAGCACAGGAACAGCACATTCCTTCGTCGGTCCTGTAACAAAAAAAAATTGCCGGCGAAGTAAAAGTTTTGGAAGGAATAGTTACAAAAAATTCTCTATCTTCTCATCTTTCTTCACCCGTCCTCTTAATACCATCTCCTCCTTTGTGTACAGGTCGAGGGGTTACGATGTTTTTCAGGCAGTACTTTTGTATGTACCCTCGTAAAACTTATATGTTACTGCGCAACCTCTGTTACAGTGTAACGGATGTGCATATAAGAGTATAAAAGTAGTACGTTCGCCTACGTGCCTGAGTAAGAAATAATAGGTGCGGCGACACCTAGGTTTGGGTAAAAAGAAACCGAAGTCAATAGAAAGTTTATAGGACCTCCACTGGTTTGACTTTCGAGGCTTTACCAGTAGTCAGAACTGGTACCACGGGATCCAGTACGAGCCCCGCAGTTTACTGCGGCTGGATATTGGTGAGGTCTCCCTCGGGAGTACACGTGGTGGTTTGTGGTTACCAATTTGGTGAAAGATTTGTCAGATAAGGATTGCTGTCCAATCCTTACGGTTGGACTTCGGTCCGGCTGATAGTAACAAAATCTATGTGTTGTTGTGAATCAACAAATAAAAGATCATCTAGATAGGATCGGCACTCTAGCAAGGTGTCAGATCATGGGGCTTACCAAATCATGTTCTAGAAATTGCCACCTGGGCGACCCGAGGTCGCCTTCGTGTGTTCTCTTGGGTGCTAAGAGGGTTGCTGGTAACACTCAATTATCACCCGATGTTAAGAACATCGTCAGGTTAGGCCGCAAGGCAGGAACTGACGTAAATCAATATATTTATGTACGGGTCGTTTCCTAAGTTCGGCAGGGACTTAAAAAAAAAGTTCGAATAGTTAACCGATTAATATTAATATTAATCGAACAGTTAATACTTTCTATACCCTAGTATGTAAAAGTTCAAATACAGCAAGTTCTCTATCTTCTCATTTTTCTTCACCTGTTCTCGCAATACTATCTCCTCCTTTAAAGTTGGGGGGGCATACGTAGGGGTCATCGTATGGGTTCTAGTCCGAGTTAAAAATAAAAAAGGTTGTGGTCTGTGAAAAGCCGAGTTCTGGTGAGCGACACGATATGGACTTCTTCGAATTCTCCTGCACACTCTCACGGACAGTGGCGACTTTTTCGACAGATTTTGCGTTTTGTAGAACTACTAGGGTTGTTCGATCGTTTACTGAAGCATTTGACTCAAATTTATACACCATATTGCGAATATTCCTCGCTAGAGGGGGCTCGTTACGTTTTCCGAATAGAATACCCATTTTAATAAAACAATTTTATTATTTCCACGTGTAGTTGAATTCTAAATCCCTCCATGGAGATGCGGTCAAACAGACTAATGGCCGTTATCAACTGTTAAAGTGAGAAAGTACTAATTGCAAAACCCTTTAGAATTTGTCCAAAACCATTTTTTCTTGCTTCCGTTTATTGTTTATAAATTAAAATATCTACATTACGCGCACTTTTATTTTTATATTCATCAGGTATATTGAAATTGATTTAGTGAATAACAATTTTTAATTAAATTGTGCGTAAAATTGTGTCACCTTTTTTCACTCGGCTGGTCGGACAACTAAAATCTATGTTTTTATATCTTGTTAAACGTTTAAAGGTTAATTCATTTAATTAACTTGTGCCTTTAGCATGATTTAAAACGTTTTCATTAAGTGTGTCAAAACTAAAAAGCAATTATTATAATTTTTTTTTCTGTTTTTTTATTATTGAAAACATGTTTGAGCTTAAATCTGACTTTGTTTTAAAGCTAAAAATATTTTTTTATTTATTGCGGTGTGTAATAAATAAAATGGCTTTGCTTGCAGTCAAGTTCAGTTTTATTATATAGTTTTCAATTTTTTCTTTCGCAGTAAATCACGTTTTCATTATTTGCGAAGAAGAACAAATACATTTTTGGAATTCTTTTTGTACTATTCCTGTGTATTTAAATTATGAAACAATATATTTATTTCTCGAAGGTATTAATTTGTAACTAAATTTTGTTTCAAGTCGCTGGAATAGTACATGACTTTTTCTCTCAATCACTTGTTCATTTAGGTTAAGAATTGTGTCATAAATAATATGAACTGAACAATGATGTGTGTTTAAAAACTATTACATGATTAATATTTAATTCGTATTGTTACAAGCAAATATATTTTATTGTTACTTCATATAAACAGTATTTATTAAAAAAATATTTTTAGATTTTGTTTCAAAAAAATATATATTTAAATTATATACGACATTCTAATGAATTTATGACTCATACAGATTTTATTTAATATGGCTTAACCTGAACTATTTGCCTGCTGTTAATATCAACTCATTCGTTATTCTTGAACCATTATTTTTAAAGACACTTCAAACTATTTTGCTTGTGTACAAACTCTGCAATAGGGAATTAGAAATACTACAACACAAAAATAATTTAGTTCAATTTATTTATTTATTGGCTGGCCGCTAAAGTTTGTCTCGTTTGATCTGTTAATATCAGCTGTTTTGTTCAGCTGAGTGAAAACTATGGTTTGACAGCTGAGTAAGTCAAACATTATTGCCATTTCTATTTAGCAAGATTTATCGAATCATAATAGCCCAATTCACAATCCTGTGCAAATGGTCTTGCATTATTGCATTTGCAAATTGAGAGAGTATTTGAGAGCATTTTCAATGTATTTTGTTAGTGTAGAGTACAATTAGTTTGCAAATGCAATGATGCACAACCATTTGCACAAGATTGTGAATAGGGCTAATGATTTTTGTACCGCTAGAAGAAGTCTGAATTGTGGAAATTAACTTTGGATATTACAACCATCACATTTCTGGCTGAATGAATACGTCGGTCCAAGGTATATCAATATGAGGTAGACTCGCGGCGAAGGCGAATTAATATGTTCTTCTTTTATTGTCAAACTAATATTTTGACATTTGTGGATGAATTGATATATTTACATAGAGCTGCTTATATTTTATCACATCAGCACGTGCTAAGCAGTTCTTAATTTTTGTTTAAAATAATGTTCATTAATTAAAAATGGATCATGACTTGTTTAGGCAGCATCTTTCGGCATTTTAAAAAGAGACACCTCTCCTTTCACAAATTTTTTTTGCATAAACAACAAGAACGCATGTTTATTATCACAATTTAGAATTAGAGTTAATTATTTTTAAATAGAATTAATTATTTTGCACAAACACAAAATAAAAATTTTCTTCAAGGAAAGAAAAAGACTAGTAAATATATATTGACAATAAAAGAATATCGGAGCAAAGTAGCAAAAAATTCTTAAAACATCTGTCGAGGCTACCTGCTATGAATTTGTCTTGCGTCGATCGTTAATTCTGTCGAAATAAGCCGCTAAGGTGAATAGTCAGCGCTATTGATGTAATTTTTGTGTCCAAATATTATCAATAACATCAACGACACTTGACTCCAAAAGGACTACATATCTTGCCATAGAGTGCGCTTAACGATCGCTTTGTTGCAAATAATTTTGATGACAACTTTATTTCCGCGTTCGTGCGATTTAACGCCCCTGGTTAGTTTATGCCAACAAGACAGGAACTTTGAATCAATGGAAGCAATATTCAAGCCACTATTGAGGCAATACGGCCAAATTCATTGAAAAAAGTAGTAGAGAAGTGGCCAAATCGCATGGACCTTGTAACTGGCTGCCGCGACAGATTTATGCCCGAAAAATATTAAAAAATAAATGCCATGAAATTACCTCTCGTTATAAAAAAAAAAAAATCATTTGCAGTCATGCAGATTCGAACTTAAGCCCGTTGAAAAAATTAACAAACAAAAATCAAATTTTTTTTATTTTTGTTGGCTGTAGTAGTCAATACGAGACTATGAAGCCGCAAATATGGAGCTCGAGTCCCTCCTCAGTTACGATTAGAACGTCGAATTTTTCTGATCAGCATGAGGGCATGATGGCGTTAGTATTTCTCCGCCCATTGCAGTGACGAAGGTATAGCACTGGTCACTGAACATAAGAGACAGCCATTGACACCATCATGTACTTCGTCGATCCTGTAACAAAAATTAGACGTCGAGATAAAAAGTTTAAAATAGCAACAAAAAATTCTCTATCTTCGCATCTTTCTTCATTCCCCGAGTGCTGGCCCTACTAAAAAAAATTAAAATATTTTTTCAAGGCTCTTAAAATAGGCGTTTGTTTTGGTCAGGAGCTCTTCATCCGACCCAAATTTCTTAACACACAGCCATTTCTGCAAGTTTGGAAAGAAATAAAAAAATCAATGAGTGTTCGAACTCACGGGCGATGTGTTAACACCTTTTTGTTACACGGTACCTGTTCGATTTCTATGAACACAGAGCCACAAACCCGGAGGTGGAGTTAACATAAAGTATTTTTTATTTATTTTATATTAAACCCACAAAAAACAAAGAGAATGCAAAGCAACAGACAAATGTACATACATACTTTGTTATGTTTCTACATAAGCTACATACGTTCCTGTCTTGCTATCTCATTTTTATATATTTACGTATAACCACGTCACTATTCTCTTTGCTATGCATAAGACAAAACCGAAGATCAACATAAAACACTTTTTTAAATTACTCCAAATTAATACTCCCAATTAAAACACTTAAATCTCCGCTCGCCGATATCGGATCGCCTTAATTTTTGGCCTAAGCTCTTCGTCGAAACCCGCACTAGCGTTTTAATCCAAAAATTAATAAAATCGGCTATGAGTTTCCGGAGAAAATTGCGTGGGAAAATTATATGAAAATCGCCCAATAATCACCTTCAATACCGACTGCCAAGCAACAACAACAAACAAACAAACTCTTACACTTACACTTGCGTATGTATTGAAACTGATAGTTTACTGCCCTAGAGGCGCGCGTTTAGATGTTAACACATCAAAAATAATCGCCTAGAGAATATGCCGGATGCGTTAGGGATTTTTGCCATGCAGACGTGTGAAATCGTGAATGGTCTTGATTGCGTTACCATCTCACAACGGAACTCAGTAATTAATTTCTTGGCCATTGAAATTGATGGTGTAGAATTTCCAAATAATTTATTTAGTCTTTCCTTAAGCCACGTACTCTGTTTAAAATTTCATGTGAAATTCTGACAGAACCCATACAAAAAATATTCAATCGAAATATTTGTGGAAAAATGTTGCTAAACTAGTACTCTGTTTTAATTATGAAAAACATGTGAAATAATATGAATGTTATTTATTTCGAACGATAATTTTTTGAAACTAAAAATTTTCTCATTGAAAATGGAAAACATAATTTCAATTAAAAAGGAAAAAAACTGAAATTGAAATAACTGATGTTGCGCAACATATTCCACAAATTCAAACAGAGTTCTAAGTTTTAATTTCAGTTATGGCATTTTACACAAAAAATAATGCTGAATCAACATACGAAATTCACTCTTTTCCATTTTTGTTACAACTCACCAGGTTGCTTGCTTTTAATTTCTCTAAAACACAAATTAATGTTTATGTAGTAAGAATTTTAACGAACATTTTATATTGCTATATTAAATTGAATTAAGATTCTATAGGCTAATTGTTCGAAATTTAATTTAAATCTCAGAAAGACATGATAAATATTCCAAGGCACAAAGGCAAGTCAACATCAGTTTTTGTTATTCAACTTACACAGCAGAGCAGAACAGCTGTTTTCGAAAGACGCAACCCTTTCATCATCAGTGCTCATGTGTATTGTGTTTGTCACCACTTATTAGGTGGCTTAGTTGAATTTGATAACAGTTCCTATTTACACAAATTTTATTGTGAAAAAGAATACGAGAAATGTATCAAGCTGATGTTAACATGTTATTGTTATAATACCCGTGTTACCGTTTGATTATTTTTCTTCATGTCCCATTTTTCTGAATTTTTTGTTCCATCATACCTAAGTCAAACTTTTTTGGTTTGAATTTTATACTTAAGTACATGTGAACGTTTTTCCAATTTATTATTAATGTTGATTTCTTTTCTGGAAAAGAATGCTACATTTTTTACACTTTTTAATGAAAAACTGCACCATCATGCTATTTCGAAATAGTAAATCTATTACAAATTAATCTACCATTGCTTAGGCAAATATATTATTGTTTTAAAAATCCGCTTAAATGCAAATTTTTGGATTAGAAGTAAAAAAAATGGTACATATTTTCTAGAAAAGAAAACGCCATTTGCGCAATATTTTTAACAAGAGTCTGTTAAGGCAGGAGTGCTGTATTTAGATATACTGTGAGACAAATTCAAGAACTCATGAAGTTGTTAAACAGCCCTCGTATCGATAAGTATTTCTTAATACGAAAGCGCACTTACTTCGCCGTTAAATTTTCTCCAGGAAATGCTACTTATGAATTAATTTCCGTTTTCTATAAAAAATTTTATATCAAATTTACGTTATAAACATAAATGTTTATTAAATTGCCTCATGGCTCTAAATAAAAATTATCTGTTCATAAAACAAAATTCCCTCTTCGTACTAAAAAAAAAAACAAAAGTTCACACGAATATATAAATTCGTGCTTCGCACCCCAATCATGTTTTAAACAACATGATTTGCCATAAAATATTCTGAGGGCGAATCTTTTTTTTTTTTTGTTTGAAGTGCTTAATTATCGATATTTATGTACACAAAGTGAATAAAAAACCAGTAAAAAGTAGATAATAAAAGTACAGTATTGACAGCTTTATTGACAAAAAAAATATTTCATGAGTATTAACTGCTTATTCGACAAATTTTGGTATACAAATTTGTCAGAAAAAAAACAAGCAAGAATGTAATATTCGACCGGGTCGAATCTTAAATACCCTTCAAATATTTAGTAAATAAAAACTCTATTTTTATTCTTATTAAAATTTACATTTTACGTATTAATATTTTACATCAACGTGCAGAGAAGGGTCAGAGTTCCTTTAAGATATTTCTGTGGCCAATTTTAAAACTCTTTACACGGTCACTCCGAGGAAGGCCGTGGGGGAAACATCTCACCTAAATGGTACAAACTTAAAAACTAAATTTTCGGGGTAGTTAAGTGTAAAAGAAAGTTGTTTTTTATAAGATCATTAGTGGGCAAAGGAGGGGGGTGGAGGCGTAGAGCAGGGTGCTATTGGCTGAAGTAGTAGAACACGAGACTATGAAGCGGAGGGTCGTGAGTTCGAGCCCGCGCTGAGTCATGAAATATTGTGTTGAATTCTTCTGATCAGCGTTAGTGCGTGGTTGTGTTAGTTGTTGCCAGCCTGTTTCAATGATGAAGGCATAGTCAGTGGTCACTGAACATAATTGGCAGCGACTGACACCATCATGTACTAAAAAAAAAGAAAAGCAGAGTAACAGCACGCACCTTCGTCGGCCCTGTAGCAAAAATTAGCCGGCGAAGTAAAAGGTTGAAATAGCTACAAAAAAAAAAAAAAAAAAACTGTCTATCTTCTCATCTTTCCTAATCTGTACCCTCAATACTATCCCCCCGTTTTCACTTCACAATGCATTGCATATATAGGGGTCATCCCCTGAGCGCTGGTCCTACTCCTAAAAAAAAAAAATCAGAGAACATATTACCTTCATCGTAGAAGCTTATAAATTAAATTTTTAACGAAAGTGGGTTTAAGGAATACAATTTATTAAATATTTACACTATTTTTCCATGTAATATGTTACTTCAACGCCCACTAATTTGTTTCGGGGTCCAACAATGATTTTCTGAACCCAAATTCAATGCGTTGAACCTTCTTTGACATAAAAATATATCATCTGTTTAACAAAATTACAAAATAAACTTTAAAAATTATGTTTTTTTTTAGAGGTTGGTTTATTTCTTCTTGGGGAAACTTTCTTCCCTCTGGCCCGATTCAGCCCGTTTACGAACTTGGCCCGTGCTGTTCTTCTTTTCGTTTGGACTGCATCGTGACTTCCACAGACGGCCAGACGGACGGACGGATCGTCTTAGATTTCATCTCTCTATGGGGTCTTAGAGGGATATTTTACTCTGTTACACACACAACGATAAGTAAATATACCCTGTAAATCTTTTTTGGAGGGTATAAAAAAACAATTAATAAACATGAAATATGTTTTATGGATTAGGCGATATGTGTTTTGTGATAAAACTGGTCGACAACAACAAATAGTCAGTAGCTAGAATTTCATGTTATTTTAATTGTCTTTAGTGAGTTGAATTAATATCTGCTAACAGCTTGAATCTATCACGTCTTTTCTTTTAGATTTACTTAAGTAAAATACTATATTGAATTATTAAGTATTTTTTTAAACGAACATTCATATTGATATATTAAATTGAATTAAGATTTATAGGCTAATTGTTCGAAAACTTTTGTTTTTAAATTAAGAAAGACATGATAAATATTCTAAGGCACAAAGAAAAGTTAACATCAGTTTTTAGTTATTCAACTTACACAGCAGAGCAGAACAGCTGTTTTCGAAAGCCGCAACACTTTCATCATCAGTGCTCATGTGTATTGTGTTTGTCACCACTTATTAGGTGGCTTAGTTGAATGTGATAACAGTTCTTATTTAAACAAATTTTATTAGGAAATTGCATTCGAGAACTGTATCAACCTGATGTGAACACATTTTTGTTTTAATAGCCGTGTTGCCGTTTGACTATTTTCTTCATGTCCCATTTTCGCACAATTAGTCTATAAAATCTTAATTCAATGTATATTGAATTATTTTAAGGCTATTTAAAGGTTCTTTCATTAAGAGCTTCTTATCTTTAATAAGAAGTGTGTGCGCGTGTTATCCAAAGTTTTGATTCGTTTGATATTGATGTCATAGCATCGTTGATATTGATGCCATAGCATCGCTGAAGTGTATGCAACGGCTTTTCTTGTTGGAGCTCATTCGAAATATTTAATTTTCCATGACTCTAGTGCATGGAATGTATGGGCTCATGATGGATGGTATGGGATATATTGGCTTTGAAGACCGGTGTGTGGCTGGTACACATCCAATTTTAAGAAAAGAACCCTCACAAAGAAGAGTCTTAACTGAGTCACATCATACGTTTTCGGTGGGATGGCTCGCCTTTACATGAGGTGACCATGTCTTAAAATTTCTCATACAAAGTATCCAGTGTGACATGAGCTGTTTGGTACGTATCGTTGTCATGAAACCGCAACAACACTACAAACATTAGTGTATAGATTGTCTAATTCAGATCATAAGTTGGTAATCACTGGCCTATAAGGATGCCCTGGCCAAAGAAATATGCATCGATGGCGTCGCCAGTCCAAAATCCACAACAAACAGTGACTGTTTCGGAATGCATTGGATGCTCTTGAATCTCTTTTCAATTGATATCGTAACAAATTCGACAATTTTTTTTTTGTTCGCGTACGTATTGCACATCCGGAAATGGATGTTCATCGCTGAATATGATTTTTCGATTAAAATTAGGGTCAGTTGCCAACTGCTTCAGATCCCATTCAGCAAACACACGTCGTCTGTCTATGGACATTTACCTTCAATTTCTGGGTCAGTTGAATTTTGTACGGATGATGAATGGCCTAAATCACCGTGAAAATTTCGTCAAGTTTTGGTCTGCGGAAGGCCGAGTTCTTGTGAACGACGAGGAACTGACTGCCTCGAATTTACCTGCAAACTCATGAATTTGGGGATGTTTTCGGCAGGTCTTGAGTTTTGTCGACATACGGGTTGTGGTAGATCGTTTACTGAATCATGCGAATAGTCCTCCTCTCGATAGTATGATTATGGCGGAGGGCACGTTACCGTGCCCGAGCAGAACACCCATTTTGATAAAACAGTTAGCTTATTTTAGCGTGCTGTTGAGTGCTATCCCATAAAGATTTGGGACTGAGTAAATGACAGCTAATTTGACAGATTTCAAAGTTTAGAATGTTTATAAAGAGCAAATCCCTTATAATGGGTAAAGTGGCCTGTTTTCTTTTTTTATCAATTGTATAATCGGAAATATAAAAGAAAAGGTATTAAAAAATCTGAAAAAGTCATACTCGATAAAAATTTAATTTAGATTTCATAAAAATATTTCTATTATATGGATCGTAATATGTGATGGAGAACATTCGCCTAGATGAATAATATCAAATTTATACTTTTATTTTTTTAAATAAAGGGTGTGTTTTATAGAGTGATACAACTATGAGTTGGCATCACTGTATTATTAATGGGTGGACACATTTAACAGCTGATAGTTGCTTTTTGTTTAGTTTGTTTTGACATTTCATAATGTCATAAAATTTTCTATCCAATAAAGACCGTTTCATTGATATCAGAAATATATTACTATGTTTTATTATGATTTAAACTTGTATCACTCTATAAAAAACAACCGATATATATTTTTCGTGGAATTACTCGTCTATGTCAGTGTGTGGTTGGTTTTATTATATTTCTTAGGGGATTTCCCATGTGACACTTGATTATTTGATCGTCATTCTTCTGTTTTCATTGCGCTTATTTTGTGCTGTTTTTTTTATTTTAACTTCTTGCGAGGGTGTATGACTATTTGCATGAGTGTGTTGCTTTTGATGTAGTCAAGTGTGTGACTTTTTGCATTTAACAATTTTATTTTATATATTTGGTTTCTTTTTTTTGCACAGAGATGAAAGTATTATTACGCTGGTTTTACTTTTCTAAAAGTTGTGGGATAAAGTTTTCTGCTTTTCTAACGAAATGATTAAATTACATGAGCCACATTAGTTACGCCTGCTGACTCCCACGTGCGTCATTTTAATGTCAAATAATTATTTACAATTGGCTGTAGTTTGGCGGCATAGAATTGGCAATATTATTTTTCATGGCGGGTCGGTAATTCTTGGATAATTTGATATTATTTTGGCATTTCACCACGGGTGGTGTCTCGCCTTAACAATATTTACAAATTGTGTTTATTTAATAAATAATTAGCAAAAATACTCGTATATAAAATTAAAATTCCAAGATATTGATTAGACTTTATTCCAGATTTTCAGACGAATTTTATTACCGCCTTTAAAAAAAAATTTAATTCACTTTGCCATTCCATATGTAACGCATCGAAATATCGGTCTAAGATCATGAAGGATAGCGCAGGTCAAGTTCATAAATGGGCTGAATTGGGCCACAGAGAAAAAAGTTCCCCTAAAAAGAACCACCCTCTAAAAAAATAAACAAAGTGTTTTTGCAATTTTTTTTGAGCCCCGCCCCCTTTAGTGGGCGTAAATATTTAAAAAATTGTATTCCTTCAGCCAACATTCCTTAAAAAAGATATAAAATATAAACTGGAAAAATAACTTAAATTGCTTTAATGCTGATGGAAAAATGTCTCAGGCATGCCTATTTGAGGGGTGTGTTGGATCATATGCCAGCGATGTTGTTAAACCGTAGTTCTTATCCGTGACTGACTGTACACGAATTATGAGTTCACATAGGAAGTATCAACTTAGTTAATCAAGGAAAATTCCTTTGAGGAACCGTAAATCTATACAGTTAACTCAGATGCTGAAATTAACTATTGCGAGTGAGACGCAAAACTCTCGAAAGATTCAAAGATGAGTGATATAACTGCACCTAAGATATAAAGCGTGTTTTTTTTTGTATAGTGTCAAAAATTTGTGTTGGCATCACTGCTTTATTTGAGCACCCATTTAACAGCTGATAATTGCTTTTGGTTTAGTTTGCTTTGAACTTTCATTATGAATCGACTTACACCAGAGCAACGCCTGAAAAATTTTTGAAATTTTTAGTCAAAATAATTGTTTTCTTAGTCAAAATTATCATGCACTTCTTCCATTTTATGTCCAACATAATCGCTCTTCAAAGCGGCTAATTGGAAGAACAATAGATCGTTTTCGGACCACATTTACTATTACTGATCATGTGCATCCCGTGAGACGCCGCACTGGAAAAACTGTAGCCGCTGTACAGGAAATCATTGAAGATGAAGATCCTAATCATTCAATTCGTCGCCGTTCTCAGCAACTGGGGTTGTGTCCTTCCTCTTTATGGAAGATTTTTTTAGTTGTTGAAAATTGCTGTTCCAGATTGCGCCTTCTACATGCCAACCGCGGCGGCAACATGGCAGAAATCATATTTAAACAATAATTTCGTAAAATTTTGTTTCCAATAAATTCCGTTTCTTTGATATTAAAAATATATTTGTGTCACTGTACAAAAAAAAAACACCCTTTAGTTGCCAGCAAGGCTTGATGTTGACTGGCTCGAGATTATATATTCAGCAAAGACCCTGAAAACATTTCTTTATATCCATTTGAAGTGTCCTTGTTAAAAAAGCACCCGTTGTGATTTTAAGTGCTTAACTTTTCCTCATTAAATTTCATTTAATGAAATCTGTTTTGCTCAAAGAGCCCATTTTGTGTAACAGGTGCTTGTAGACGTTAAGATTGTAGCTGAAGTCGCGTCGACTGGGAGCCATAATTTGCCGCAAAGGACGAGAAGGAGGAAAACAATCGTAAATTGCATCTGTGTGACTGTATTCTTTGTGCCATTTATTACATATTTGTGAGGCAAAAGAAGTTGCTGCCTTTACTTTGATTTTTTTTTTCTTCGTGTTCATGGGACATTTGTGTCAGCAAAGCTTCCTCCACATCGCTCTTAACCATTCTATCAGTTACGTTGTTTACATTTTATTGTCACATATATGAGTATTTTGAGAGTCATGTTCAAGTAGTGATTTAAATGTTATAGTGTTTTCACATTAAAATCTGATTTTAGCGTTAAAAGCATAAACAGCTGATTTTACGTTTACACTGCGAATTGAGATTTTAACATACAGGCTGTATAATAAATTTATTCAAAATAAAATAAATCGCTCATAGAAATGTGTGAATTTGTTGCTGTGCAGGTTCTCTATTTTGACAACACTTAATTGACAACCTGTACAGCAGACGTTTTTGTTTGAAGGAAAAAAGAAAAAGTTTTACAATGCGATCTAAAATAGAAATTATTTTACATTTTGTAAATGAATATTTTAAAATTATGCAGCTACTTATAAAAAGTGAAGAACTTCTTGGAAATCATGTTGTTACATACGAAAAACGTAAGCAAAGAAAGTTCTGTTTATAAACGCAAACAATACCAGCTGTTTCCAATATATAACTTGGCAGCACTCAACTTTAACAAAAAACGAACATTAGTAACGTTTTTGTAGTAGAAAAAGTCTCAATTGTCCATTCCTGGTATGTTTCTTAATATTTGTTTGTTGTAATTTTTCTTCGAGATTAAAATAGGTTTAATTAACAAAAAACGAAAAATAGTTACGTTACAAAAGTACAAAAAGTTTCAATTATCCAACCCTGGTATGTTTCTTAATATTTAATGTTGATGAAATTTTTCTTCGAGATTAAAATAAGTTTAATTAACAAAAAATAAAAAATAAAATAATTAGTTTTTGTTAGTAACTTTTATATACTAAAATTTAAGGTTTCCACCTGTGGAACCATATTTTGCATTTTGCTGATTTAGGAGCACTTCCAGTACAAGAATGAAGTCTTCAGCTCTTCTGGGGTCTATTTTGTATTCGTAAATCTGGCAAGTGTAACTCTGCTACTTCTATAACAAGTAACCAACAACATGAATGTGGCGATTTTTAACAGCTAACACGCAACATTACGATACGATTTTACTAATTCTACTTTTACTCTTAAAAAAAAAGACTTTAACTTCCGTGTACGAAATGGTATTCAAGAAAACATTTGCATAAAAGATACACGACATCTTCAGTAAAGCGAAAGTTTTCTTCTTACAACCGTTAAATTTTCATTTGAAATTCTCACTTTTGAGCCCCCCGCTATTTAAATATAAAAAGGAATTCATCTATAAAACTTTTAAGTTTTTTCTTAGGAACATTTTATTTCTCTGCTATAAGTTTTTGTTACATCCATAAGAAACTGCTTATGCTTCATTTGCAACGTCTTTAGTTTTGTAACGAAAGCGTTTACATCCATTCAGCCATCATCCCTTTATATTTCGCTAATATAAAATTCCACTTAAATGTAAAACAAAATGCGTTTATTACACACAATTTGAATACACGATGGATATAAGGGGTATGGGGGAGGATATAACAGAAAGCTGCAGCAGCTTTTATACTATTCATTCGATGAAATGAATTTTCAGTTGAAAAATTTTATACATAAATTTTTTTTCATTTCAATTTTGTTTTTTCTTCTACCCTCCAAAAAAGAATTGGAGGGTATATTCACTTTGTCATGCCATGTGTAACGCAACGTATATATATATATATATATATATATATATATATATATATATATATATATATATATACTTGATCAGTGATGGCATCTAAAACGATCTAGTCATGTCCGTCTGTCTGAGGAAATCACGATGCAGTCCAGTCAGAGCCTTGAAATTTTGTATAAATATATCTTGAAGGATAACACAGTTCAAGTTCGTAAATGGGCTGAGTCGGGATAGAGGGGAAAAAGTTCTCCCTAGAAAAACTAAACTAATTTCTAAAAAGCAATACAATTTTTAAAGTTTTTTTTAACTTTGTTAAGCAAATGGTATTTTAAGTCCAACGCGTTAAACTTGGAGTCATAAAATCAAAAAAATTTATTTTTGGACCCCGTCCTGTTTAGTGGGCGTTATTATATTGCAAAAAATAATGCAAATATTTAACAAATTGTATTACTTACACCTACATTCCTTAAAAATAACATTTTTAAGCTTTTATGACGCAACCTGATTCTCCTCTGCCCTAACCCCCCCCCCCTCGGCCTTTGCACCCTAAATGGTCCTATAAAAAAAATATTTTTTTTTACACTTAATTACCCCAAAAAGTAATTTTTAGTTTTTTATGGCAAAGGGGAAATGTCTCCCCCACGGCCCTTGCCAGAGTGACCCCGACAAAACACAATTTTAATATCCTCCAAAAAGAACTGGACCCTATAAAGTATATATATTATAGATCAGTGATGAGTTCTAAGGCGATCTAGCGATGCCCATACGTCCGTCGGTGGAAAACCATGATATAGTCTTTTTTGGACCTCGCCTCTTTAGTAGTTATTAGCCTAAGACATTATATGAAAAACTAGTGTAAATATTTAACAAATTGTATTCCTTAATCCTACATTCTTTAAAATTAAATTTTTAAACTTTTACGCCGAAACTGAGATGTTGTCTGATCTTCCCCTGTCATACCCTTACACTCACCTTGGCCCCCAAATGACACTAACAAAAAAAGTTTTTTTCTACACTTAGAAAAGGTGAAAGGTAAGATGTCTTTCCCTCGGCCCTTCACGTAGTAGCCCTGTTAAAATATAGTTTTAAACCTGGGACGGAAATGTCTTAAAGGAACTGTAACCCAGTAGGTTAAAAATTTTTAATTTATTTACTAGATATTTGCAGGGTATTTAAGATTCGAATCTGTCAAATATAATATTCTTGCTCGTTTATATATAATAATGCGATTGTTCTCATGTTGTTGACTTTTCGAAATGTTTGTGCAATAAAAGGTCACAAAAATGAATGAATAAAACAGACAGGAAAATGAAAGAGTCTAAAAAGCAGTCAGTCATTCTAACGAAGAGCTTAAAACTGTTGCTGTTTGCTTTATTTTACGATTTTTACTTTATTTTTTGTATTTAATCAGTTGATTTTTGCCAAGGGACTGTTTTTAGTATCCTAATATTTGCTATTGGAAATTGACTGTCCTATTCCAAGTTTTTGTTTCCTGTTGTGTTTTTGTGTGTTTAAACGCAGACACTCACTCGCCGTTAAATATTTTGCTACTTTTTTTTTTTTGTAATATTATGGCAAGAAATTGTCTATTTTAAATTTTGTAATACTCAGGCTGACATTGAGTCGGTTTTATTACCTAAAATTTCAGTTTAATCTTGAAGTTTACAAAGCATTTTAACTTAATTTCTTGTTAAGTACTTCAGTTTAACACTTAATGAATTTTTTATTGGTGTCGTGTAAACCGCCACCTTTCAGCCGAAAATTATTATTATTTGCGAAATTATATGCAACATATCGCACCCTAAATACAAAATTGTCACAACTCAAAATTTTCCAAAACTGACTTTTTTCCATAAATAAATTCAGAGTACACATCCCTACTGCAAAAATTTCTGTCACATCACTGTCTTCTTTAACTGGAAAAATACCGTTATGTCTATTTGTATGTTAAGTGCGTGTTGCTTCTGCACGATGAACAGTTTTTCGTCTCTCCTTAAAATTTTAGTTGTGACCCTTTTATATTTAGGGTGCGATATTTTATGTTTGCAACTCTGCTTTTTTTTTGATAACTAGTGAAAGGGCAGCCAATAATCTCTATTTGTATTTCATCCTGAATATTTTCGATCTGATGCAACTTCAGACAATTATTGAAATCTCGAATTTGTTCGAGGATCCTGTTAATTGGCTATCGCAGAGTGCCGAGTTTAATCGAAAAGTCTTTGCTGTTGTTTGGAGAAAATTTTTAAACTAATTTTTTTTAAACTCTTCGAAACTCATTACGGTTTATAGGCTATTGCTCACAACGTGTTTCTAATTCAAAAAGACATTATAAATATTCCAAGGCACATGCGAAAATCAACATAAATTTTTAATTATCCAGAGCAGAACTGGGGCCAAATTACCGCACTCGATACCGATCGAAATTTCAATACAATTTAAATGGAAATTTCGATCGATATCGAGTGCCGTAATTTGCCCCCTGATGTTTTCGAATTTCTTGGGAACGTTTGAACTGTTTGCTCAGTTTAATGTAACTGCGAAGTTCCTTCTAAAATTTTTATTAAAAAAACATCGCATTTTCGCAATTTTTTGGTCAAAAACAGCACCGTAATCATGACTTGCCATCCTAGAGTTTCTCGCTGTTACCAAGATTGAAGAGATTCCAGAAAAGCCGAGGATTGGAAAAAACTTATGTATATTTTATCATAATGGTAGGAACACAACTGGGACGAACGACGAAATTCGTTCAGTACGACGAATTCGTTCGTAAAAATTCGCTCTATAAATTCGTCGTATGAAACACAATAACGACGAATAAATTAAAATAATGAACAAAAAAATTGTAAATTTTGTTAAAAATCTTTGTAATCCTCTGATGCCAGATTCTTTAGACATTCAATAATTACCCCGGTGGTGTCCTTTTTTTCCAGAACAAATTCCTTTTTGTAATTATTTTCTGTAAATAAATTATTCTTTTAATTTAGCAGCTGATGGGGTGACCATATGAAAAAGTAGGATATAGGAAGAAAGAATATTTTATAAAAAGTGTTCAAAATTAATAAAAAGTCGTCCGAATGATAAACTTTTGTGAATTGGTGAATTCACTTTTAGTATGCACTAAAAATGTTCGTGCTACATGGAACATTACAGTAATGAACCTGGGCACCTGATACTGTTTTGTTCGTCGTTCGCTGACGAAACAATTAGAAATAAATCTATTTCAACTTTCGCTGAGTATGACGAATTTCGCCCAACGCCACGATTGTGTGCATTTTCATATACACCAATGTGTTTTATTTTTGGCGACGAATATTCGCGACCAAAAATTCGTCGTTCGTCGCAGTTGTGTTCCTAGCATAAGGGGACAATATTAAAATTTATGAATATATAATTTTTAATTTTTTTGGAAAAATTAAAATTCACTTAATTTTTTGTATAAATCTCGGAAATGATAATATTCAATATAAATGAATAGAGTTTTGCAAATGAAAAAGGTCAGATCCTCAGACATAGACCAGAACGGCAGCAAGACTAAATCAGGAAGTATTTATGATGCAATATTATTCCAAATGGAAAAACCTTCAGTTAAGATCAATAGTCGAATTGTTCGATTCATGATAAACAAACTAAGGAACAAAGGAATGTCAACATCAGTTTTAATTATTCAACTTACACATCAGGGCAGAATAGCTGTTTTCGAAATCCGCTACGCTTTCGTCATCAGCACTCATATGTATTTTTGTTTGTCTCCAATTATTAAGTGGCTTAAATGAATGTGATAACATTTATTCAAATTTCATTAGGAAATTGCATACGAGAATTCAACCCCTGTATTGCCATTTTTGATTATTTTCCTCACGTCATATTTCCTGAACTTTTCGTAACATTCACCCCTATCGTGAACAACAAGGGGAATTTTTGTTCACATGAAATTTTTATTCCACTCGAAAGGAAAAATTGTATCGTGAATCTCCCGTGAGAAATTATTCCTGCTATCAATTCTCAGTGAATGCAAAAAACGAGAAGAAGCCAAAAACAACATGAAAAATCAAAGAATTTGTGTTGAAAAATTTAAGTTTATGCAATAATTTAAAAAATAAAATAAAAAGAGTATGACTAAATATTTAGTAATGAAATAATTTGGATACATTTTGTAAACCAGACAAAACAATTTAAAAATATTTTTAATCTTTAGAATTAGAGCAACAAGTTTTATAAAGACGCAGGCAATTGATTTGTTGCAAAAAATATAAGTTTTTGTCTTATTAAAGGGTCTTTCTTCGAATTATAATAGAAAATACTTACATTTTCTAATATATTCCCCACCAAAAACTAATTGAATAAATTAAAGGGAAAAGTGAAAAAACTCCCGGGGAAAAAATCATTCACGATCAGGGGAATTTAATTTTAGAGTGATATCATTCACTCGGAATTTTTTCATGATTGCAATTTTAGGAAAAGGGAAAAATTTCGAGGGAAAAATTATTCATGATAGGGGTGATTATTTTTAAGCCAAACAATTTTCTCACCTGGTTAATAGTCCTGCTGCAAACTGCTTTATCTTTAGCAACATTTTATTGCCTGATTTAAAATGTTCAAAAAAGCACTTGCACAAGGCTCAAAGGCGTAACTTTTTCTAGGAAAATAAAAAATTGCTGTAAAGCAACTACTTCTTCTTTTGCTATTCATTTCTTTGACTTTTAAATTAAAATTATGAATTTATTTCTTTTATATTTAATTTATTTCATCTTCTTTAATATCACATATTTTCTTTGAGAAAGGATATTAAAAACAAATGCATTAGCAATAAAGGATGATTTCTACGAGTTTGCTATCCATATAATTCAATGTTTAAAGATGCTCTCATGTAAATTGCAATTTAAAAATTAAAGTTCATACGAACCAACAAATTCGTACCCCAATCATGTTTTAAACAATATCCTTCGGCACAAAATATTCTGAGGGTGAATAAATTTTGTTTAAAGCTTAATTGTCGATATTTATGTACACCAAGTGAATTAAAAAGAAAAACAAAGTGGATAAAAAAGGGGGCAGTATTAACAGCTTTTTTTACAAAAAAATAAACAAAATATTTTATAATTGTTAAATGTTTATTCTACAATATTTGTATACAAATTTGTCAAAAAATAAAAAACAAAACCAAATAAGAACGTTATATTCGACAGGGTCGCGTCTTAAATACCCTCCAAATATTTAGTTAATAAAAACTCTATTTTTATTGTTATTAAAATTTATATTTTTATGGTATTTGGCTTAAATAAACAAGAAAAAAATTATACACATTGGAAGCGGTCGCTTCCAATGTGTTGGAAGGAGCATGGCGGAGACTACTTTCCATAAAAAATTGCATAAAAGCAAAATACGTTATTTTTGCACTTAATATTTTGCATAAACGCGCTCAAACAGAGAGAGAGATGAAATAAAAATGTTTGACCTGCTGGATCAGAGTTCCTTTAACCCATTGTCTGCCCAATTTTTAAACTCTATTTGACAGGGTCACTCCGGGAAGTGCCGTGGGGGAAACATCTCACATTTATCGTAAAAACTGGGGTAACTAAGTGTAGAAAAAACTTTTTTTTTTTTTATAGGGTCATTTAGGTCAGAGAAAATCTCAGCTTCATCGTAAAAGCTTATAAATTAAGTTTTTAATGAAAGAAGGCTTAAGTAATAGAATTAGTTAAATATATACTCTATTTTTATACCCTCCAAAAAAGAATATGAAGGGTATATTCAGTTTGTCATTCCGTTGGTAACGCAGCGAAATATGCATCTGAGACCCCATAAAGTATATATATTCTTGATCAGTGATGAAATCTAAGACGATCTGAGCATTGCCGTCCGTCCATCCGTCCATCTGTGGAAATCACAATTCAGTCCAAAAGAAAAGAGCCAGACTGAAATTTGGTATAAATATATCGTGAAGGATAGCACAGGTCAAGTTCGTAAATGGGCTGAATCGGGCCAGAGGGAATAAAGGTCCCCCAAGAAGAACTAAACAAACCTCTAAAAAACAACAGAATTTTTAAAGTTTTTTTTGTAAGTTTGTTATTTTTATGTCAAAGAAGCTCCAACGCGTTAAACTTGGAGCCATAAAACCGAAAAAATAAATTTTTGAACCCCGCCCCCTTTAGAAGGCGTTATTATATGCAAAAATAGTGTAAAAATTTAACAAATTGTTTTACTTAAGTCTACATTTCTTAAAAATAACATTTTTAAGCTGTAATGACGAGGCTGAGACGTAACCTGGTACTACTCTGCCCTACCCCCTCCTCCCCTTTTTGCCCCCTAAATGACCCTATCAAAAAAAAAAATTTTAATTTTGTATATAATTATCACAAACAGTTATTTTTAGAGTTTTATGGCAAAGGTGAAATTTCTCCCCCACAGCCCTTGCCAGAGCGACCCCGCTAAAATACAGTTTTAATATCCTCGAAAAAGAATTGGACCCCATAAAGTATATATATTATTGATCAGTGATCAAGTCTAAGACGATCTAACAATGCCCTTACGTTCGTCTGTGGAAAACAGGATATAGTTTATTTTTTGACCCCGCCGCCTTTAGTGGGCGTACGATATAATATGCAAAATTAGTATATATATTGAACAATTTGCATTATTTAAGCCCATAAGAAGCTAAAATGTTCTTTGATTTTGCAGAGGTGAAACGTCTCCCCCACGGCCCTTCCCAAAATAACTCTGTCAAAATAGAGATTTAAAATTGGGTACAGAGATGTCTTAAAGGAACAAGTTAAACTTTTTAAATTTAGTTATTAAATATTTGGAAGGTATTTAAGATTTGACCGAATATAACGTTTTTACTTGTTTCATATAATATGTAACATCAACGCCCACTAAAGGGGGCGGGGGGGGGGGGTCCAAAAATGAATTTTTATGACTTTCTGGCTCCGATTTCAACGCTTTGGATCTTCTTTGACATAAATATATATCATTTGCTTAACACAATTCCAAAAATACGTTGTCTTATTTTTAAGGTTGGTTTAGTTGTTCTTAGGAGAAATCAAGGAATCTGCGTTGCACACGGAATGCCAAAGTGAATATTCTTTCCAATTCGTTTTTGGGGGGTATAAAAAAACAATTACTTAACATCAAACATTTTTTAACCCTGGAATATCATACTTTCGACGACTCATGTTTACGTTTTGTATATCTCTTCCTCTATTTGTATATATCAATACCTGATTTTTCGTATTGCACTAGCCGCTGATATGGCCTTGCTGTGCGCGCAGCTATAGCTCTCTACGTATTGGGCAAGTTTTATTTTTTTGCATATGTATCATTGAAACCATGGCTTATACAAAATATAATTTTGTTATTCATTCGTAAATCAAACACTTTTGAAAACAAGTTCCTTTAATTACTCAATATGTTAATTTTCAAATGCAAACAAATTTAATCGATTATGTAAACTATTTTTTTAAATTCCCATGTCATGTTTTAAAAAATCAACCAAATGAAGTAAAGCTATGAAACGCGCTTTTATGGCAAATTAATAATAAAAAAATAGTTTATGTTTACTTTTTTTATTAACATACAAAACAAATAATTGAAAGAAATAAGTTTCATTTATTTAGTTGTTGCCGGTCTTCTTTCATTGACTTTCGAATATCTCCGTCGTCGATTCGACGAACTATGACGCTTACGCCACAAAAATATGTATGATATTCTAGGGTTAAGAATTAGGCGATAAGTGTGCCTTGATAACACTGATCGACAAAAAAGTCTGTAGCTAGAGTTCTATGTAATTTTAATTGTCTTCAGTGAACTGAACTGATACCTACTGACAGATTGAATCTATCAAGTCTTGTGTTTATGATAAAGATATATAATTTATCCTGCAGAATATCCATTATATCATGAACTGTGTGGCACACAGTGCTGTCCCTATGGCGTTGGAGTCTAGATCACCCAACACAAGCTAAAATAAGTAGGTAGTCTGAAATCTGAAATATGGCCTCATCAGTTCAATATAACAGAACACCCATTACGATAAAATCATTTTATATATCCGTCCATTTTGATTTGCCATAAATCGAAAGTCCCTGTTAGAAGATTCTTTATATATTTTTTTATAAATTTAGTGAGATACTGATGTACAAATTTGGCCTGATATCACAGCAAATCGTTGCAAATTTAAATTTATCTCCTGTATTTTCTATCAGAAAATTGTTGGCAATAACTAATCAATATTCAAATGTAGTTTCTTGTTAACGAAACTTTTTTGAAATCTTCCATAGGATTTGTGTTAAACTCACAAAATGAATTAGACTTTATGAAGTTCTTCCAACTCGGAGTCTAAATGGATTTAAAAGAACATGAATCTTCTTCAGTTTCCGCAACACCTGAAATTGGAAAACTTGCAAAACTGTTACGAAAAAAAAATAAATATTTCTTAAATTCTCCATCTCAGCTCCTTCTGACAGCATTGAGTGCACAAGAAAAGCACAAAATACTTTTACTTCATTTGCGTTTATAAACTTATCGCTTATTGCCAATGCCAAACTATTTTATTTTCTTTCTCTAGGCTTAAACACACATACAAGCACACACTCACGTAAAAAAACATGTAAAAAAGTTATTTATTACATAAAGTGCACTTTATTTGCCCAGCATTGCGTTGAAGTACGATCGTTATTATTATTATTCTTTCCTCTTTTCTTTTTCTATTTCGTTTGTTTAACAAATATAAAATATGGCCAAAATAAAGTGGCTGCAGCTTCATTCACTTGGTTTTTTATGCAAAAATATTTGCACAGAAAGCAGATATTTCGCTTTTCACAGCCACTAAAAAATGCAAATACGAACAAACAACTAACATTTAAGTTACTGCTGCTGTAGAAACTGATACTGCTGCAGTGCTTCTGTTCCTTTCATGTACTTAAAGTTTTTTGGCAGTTGAGTTTTTTATGGCCAAAACAAAAAAAATCATTGGTTTCTGTATCTCATTTCGCAAAGAGTAACATGATGAAATATCTGTTCACTTAAATATTCTGAAATTTTAATACTCGCATTGGAAAGGATTGTGAAATAATTAATTAAACTCCGGAATAAAATATTTAATTCACGCAATAAAATATTTAGCAAATCAGTATTTTTTTCTTTAATTATTTAAATAGTTAAAACATTAATTACAAACAACACTGACAGTTTAGAAAAGTTTAATGAAATTTCATAAAGTAAATTAAAAAATAGAAAATGCATTTACTTAAGTAAAAAAGAATTCAAACAAATAAAGTTGGCCTTAAGTAAAATGGAATAAAAACTTCAGAAAATGGAGCATGACGAAAATAATCGAACGGCAACGCGGGTATAAAGTTTAAATTGTGTTACCATCGGTTTGAAACAATTCTCGTGTGTTTCCCAATAAAATTTTTATAAATAAAAACAAGTAAAAGTGCTATATTATAAAATAGCTTTAATTAGCAAAAACAACAACGTCAATTGCCTTTTTGGTTACTTATATGCAGAAAAAATATTTCTATTTCCCAACCCTGGAAACGAAATTTAATTTTTTTTTTTTTTACCAATGCAACTCTTAATGAGGCATGAAATAATTTTATTTAAGAAAAACTTAATATTTGTAACCATTTTGGTCACTTTTATGTACTACAAAATATTGCAGTTATCCAACTCTGGAATCTAAATTTTGATTTTTTTTAATTTTTTAAACCAATTTTGTTTTTCCTGAACTAAAAAATTGTTTTAATTAGTAAAAAACCGACGTTAGTTGCCTTTTTGGTTACTTTTATGTATAAAAAAAATTTCAACTTCCCATCCCTGGAAGCGAAATTAAATTTTTTTTTTACGAATCCTAGTCTTCATTAGGTATAAACTCGGTTTATTTAAGAAAAATTTCAAATTTGCAACCATTTTGGTCAGTTTCATGTACTACAATATATTGCATGTACCAAAAAAACTTTAAACTTCCCAACCCTGGAAGTTAAATTTTAATTTTTGTTTGTTTTATTTTTAACCAATGCAACTCTTCATAAGGTATAAAGTAGTATTATTTAAGAAAAATTTACAATATTCAAACATTTTGGTCACCTTCATGAACTATAAAATATTGCACTTGTCCATCCCTGGATTCGAAATTTTGATTTTTTTTTGGAAACTTTTGATACCAATTTTGTTCTTCCTAAAATATAAAATAGTTTTAGAAAAAAAAACAACGTCAATTACCTTTTTGGTTACTTTTATGTATAAAAAATAATCAATTTCCCAACCCTGGAAGCGAAATTTTAATTTTTAAAATTTTTTTATCAATGCACATCTATAAGGTAGTTTTGTTTAAGAAAAACTAAAATTTTGTAACCAGTTTGGTTATTACATGTACTACAAAATATTGCATGTACCAAAAAAACTTTAATTTTTACAGCCCTGGAAGCCAAATTTAATTTTTTTATCAGTGCAACGCTTCATGAGGTATAAAGTAATAGTTTTTAAGAAAAATTTCAAATTTTCTACCATTTTGGTCATTTTTATGCACTATTAAATATTGCACTTGTCCATCCCTGGATTCGAAATTTTATTTTTTATTTTTGAATTTTTGATACCAATTTTGTTCTTCCTAAATTATAAGACAGGCTTAGTTAGCAAAAAAAAAAAAACAACATCAGTTGCCTGTTTGATTACTCTCACGTATAAAAAAATGCAATTTCACATCCCTGGAAGCAAAATTTGAATTTAAAAAAAATTTTTTGTCCAATGCAAATCTTCATGACGTATAAAGAGGTTTTGTTAAAGAAAAACTTAACATTTTTAACAGTTTTAGTTACTACATGTACTACAAAATACAGAAAAGGTCGAAAAAAAATTTTAATTTTCCATCCCTGGAAAAAAATTTTTATTTTTTTAGTTTTTAATAGACCATTGAGGCTTCCCAAAGCAAGAAATAGGTTTAATTTACAAACATTAAAAAAAATTGATTTTTGGTATAAATTTTGCGTCGAGAAATAGGTGTAAGCTTCCCAGCTATGAAACCATACTTCGGATCTTTCTGAATTTCAACAGCATTCTATTTAAGTTCATGTCCAATCCATCGGTCCAAAAACGAAGTCACTAGCTCTTCTGGGGGCTTGGGAAACCCGATTTCACGTACAGACGGACATCGCTATTCATAATCGTCATCGCTATTCATAAGGATCCAGAATATATATATATATATATATATATATATATATATATGT
This sequence comes from Linnaemya tessellans, assembly GCA_951800035.1. Lineage (NCBI taxonomy): Eukaryota > Metazoa > Arthropoda > Insecta > Diptera > Tachinidae > Linnaemya > Linnaemya tessellans. The sequence goes on along the minus strand of OX637532.1, from coordinate 111,854,331 downwards.
ATATATATACTTTATGGGGTCCCATGTGCATATCGATGATATTACACACGGAATGACAAGCCTATATATACCCTTTCACTTTTTTGTGAAGGGTATAAAAACAGTGTTGCCAGTACAGTGTTGCTGAGTCATGAAATATTGTGTTGAATTCCTCTGATCAGCATTAGTGCATGGTTGTGTTAGTTGTTGGCAGCCTGTTTCAATGATGAAGGCACTGAACATAATTGGCAGCGACTGACGATCATGTACTAAAAACCAGCAGCAGCCTCCTTCGTCGGTACTGTAGCAAAAAATCAGCCGGCAAAGTAAAAAGGTTGAAATAGCTAAAAAAAGGGTCTATCTTCTTATCTTTCTTCATCTGTCCCCTCAATACTATTCCCTCCTTTCTAGTTTCGGCGCAATGCACTGCATACGTAGGGATCATTCCCTGAGTGTTGGTCCCATATTAAAAAAAAAAAAATTTCCCTAATATCATTTATTGTAAGAAATAGTGAAATGCACTCCGCACTAATTCTATGATCTTAGGAGTTAATACAATTGCATATTCCACTGTCGCGGATGAGTCTTTTTGCCATGTTTTGTTTGTAGCAGACTGTACCCATAACCAACTGTATCCCATTTACTCGTATATAACCGAAAAATATTACATACCTTGCTTTTATAAAACTTACATATATTTTTATTGATAACATACGGAACGATAGAAATACCTGGAAGAAGGAAAAGAAAATTTACTGATTAATATTGCAATAAAGAAATTGTGGCAAATTAAGTTTTTTAATAATAAAAAATATACATATTAACTTATTTTTGTACATATTTACAAAATTTAACTTTTTATTTATTTTATTTGAATTTATTAATTTTATTATTAAGATAGGAATTTTTTATGCAGACTCAAGTTCAAATCTACAACCTGGAAAATATCTTTTAATAATTTTCATTAAATTCAAGTGGAATGTTTAGAATAATTTCAAAATGAACACACTAGCAGAACATTTTTAACAATTTTAGTTACTACATGCACTACAAAATGCGGAAAGGGCCGAAAAAAAATTTTTCATTTTCAATCCGTGGAAAAAAAAATTTTTTTTAGTTTTTAATAGAAATAGGTTCATCGTCAGGTTTAATAATGAAATAGGTTCAATCGTCATCGCTATTCATTAGGATCCAGAATATATACATATACTTTATGGGGTCCCATACTGATATCGAAGAAATTACACACGGAGTGACAAACCTATATATACCCTTTCACTTTTTTGTGAAGGGCATAATAATCTAATTACTTTTCCACTTACCTAATAAATTCAAGCGTACAATCCCAAAGTGCATATTAGCTTATTTTGCTCTCTGCTGTGCACTACTGCTCGTATTGCCTTTTAGTTAAAGCTGCTACTTTAATATTATTATTAATATTTTTTTTTCGGTGGAATAAATTTTGCCAGCGTAGGCTCGCTTGAGCTGCTTTTCACAAATCTGAATGGTTTTTTGCTGCTTTGATGGTTTTTTGGTTTCAAACTTTTTAAAAAACGGAGGCTTGAGTTAACAAATTTAAATTTATGGCCGTTTTATGGTTGTTGCTGATTTTTTATACGCACTTGTCACTAACAGTGATTTAACATTGTTTAACCTTAAGGTAAATGGTGTTTTTTGTTGCTTTTGTTTAATTACTTGTAAATGTTTTTTTTATTGTTTATATTTGTATAATTAAAGTTTGTTTTTCGTCAAGTTGTGCATGTGGTAAAGTTTATTTCTAACACAACAAAGAAAGAATTTAACATATTAATTACACGGTATAACAACAAAACTCTAACGCATTATAATGCAGTCTGGCAGAGGGGAGTATAAAAAATGTATGTGTATTGCTATTTTGAGGTTCAGTTTAGTGACGCTAGAATCGGTGTTGAATATGTTCCACAGATTTATGTGAAATGTTATGAGCTGCAGTTTTGCAGAACAAAATGCATCTTGTCAGTCCTTGCCAGTGAAATTTATACTTTTCTACTACTTTTGAGCAAGTTGAAAAAATCGCTCAATTAGTATTAAACATTTTTGATGTTGACTTTTTGATTGAACTTTCAATTATTCTCTTTTGCTTAACCGAAAAACTGTTTAATTAAAATTTGCAAAGCAGAACCATTTCGAAAAACTCTGTCACAGGTGTTTTAAATCTGAGGGAGGTACGTTGTGGGGAACTAAAATAAATGATTTATAAACAAGTAAAAGTATAACACTCGGCTGTACCGAATGTTGTACACCTTAGAAACAATTTTTTTGAACTTTCTGATTTTCAATACGAATTTATTTCTCCCTAAAATATAAAATATGTCTAATTACGAAAAAAAAAATTTTTTAACTTAAAAAAAAAAAAATTAAAAAAAAATTAAGTTTCCCAGCTCTGAGTTGTCTTTTTGGCTTTTCTAATTTCTAATACCAAAGAACTTCATTCAAGAGCATCAAATACGTTTAATATGCAAAAAGGAGAGAAAATTTGTTTTAGTTGGTTATTTTTGTGTACCCAAAACTGTTCCAATTGTCTAACTCTGGAATTATCTTTTTGATTTTTAATACCAATTTAATTCTTCATTGAACTATGAAAAAAACCTCTGGAGTCTCTTTTTGCGTTTTTATAATTTTCAATAACATTGTATTTATAACTATTTACAATACAGCAATCTTAGACCGTACAAACAGACGGACATCGACTTCTCTGTTCATAAGGACTCAGGATATATACATATATACATAATTTATTGGGTGGCATATTCATATTGTGAAAAATACGACGGAATGACAAATCTATATATATTTTCCTCTTCCACATTTTTTTTCTTAACATGTTTTTGAGAAAAATGACAATCCTCTAAACTATAATAATAATGAACAAGTCGAGTCGCAGAAAAAAAAATAATGAGCTGGCGTTTCGGTAGTACTTAATATATTCCCCCTTATTCTGTAAGTAATTGACGATGTCACGTCAAGACAATCCCCTCATTCTGTAACTATTTGTCGGCACCAACGTCAAGACAACGTGAAAAAAGGACAGTTATCTGCCTTGCTACTTCGTAGCCCACTGAGAATATAACAGGAACCTTATACCTGATTTTAACAATGTCAAGATGTTAGATAAAGAAGAAAAGGGAAGAAAGAGATACACCATAGAAAGTCTTCGTATACAACAAAATCTCAACAACACTATGAACTTGAGCGGAACACACATATCCAACATTAGCACAAGTTACAGAGTAGCTTTAAGTAATAAATAAATGTTACAAACAGTGTAATTTTAAATCATTTTTAATTTGTATTTTTATTTATGTTTTTAATATAATTTTGAACAATTGCAACTATCTATGTAAAATTACTTTGGTGTGTATATATTGTAATTACCCTGCAGGAGATCGAACTAGTATCAAATTAGTATTGCACTAGTACAAAAATCACCAGTACTAGTTCCCAACTGTGAACTTTCCTATACCATGTTAATGCTCAAAGTAACATTGAGTGTGTTTGGAAAATTACTAGTACCATTGGTACTAGATGGAAACTAGGAGGATACTAGTACTATTAGTACTAGATGAGTACTAGTATAATTTCTTCTAGTCGGATACTTGTATAATCAGTTCTGCATTAAGAACTGGTTCATATATAAAAAAAAATCCCTAAATTTATTGGTTTTTTAAACCCAATGAAATTTGTTGAGTCTTTGTCTTCACAAGCAATTTTTGGTTCATCAATTCTTAGTTTATAAGAGGAAATGGAAAATTCCTCTTATTTAGTTCTTAAAATGTCACTTTTTTAACACACAAGAAAACTGCGGCTTAATTACATAAATTATCGAATAAATAAACTGATATGCAGGTGGCAAAGTCTTCTAATACTATTCTTTGTTTCAAATTTGAATTTGTTTAAAAATTGTAACAATTAAAAATAAAATAAATGAAAATGCGAATTAGCAATTCGCTTTAAAACATGATCAAAAAGTAATATGAAATTCTACAAGTCAAATCAATCTACAAATGAACTACTTGAAGTACTAGTACTTTTCTGTATACTATGTTCAATCACCTTTTGAACTAGTGCTTGCTATGCTAGTAATCTTACCAGTAGCTGAAAGACAATTAACGCTTATCCTCCTGCAGGGTATTTAAGTTTTGAATTTTAATTTCAAATAGACAAACCATTGAAAAAGTCAACAAAAAATTTACGCAGCTTCAGGTGAAATATGTAATAAAAAGATTTTTTATTGACATAAAGAAAAAGTTAGGCCGCAATTAGCTACGACATCGACGCCGTATTAAGAGGACAGCAAATAATTGTCGCTTGTCCACTCTTTTTCGACAGCAACTGACTACTATTGACATGTTCTATCGATATTATATGCCCTAGAGATTGCTAAAAAATTGTCAAGAGTAATTAATTATTATCGACAACTTGCAGACAAGTGATAATTTTTTAGTGTCGAGCCGATGTGACGTCGATGTCGCCATTCATAATAGGGGCGATTGTCTTGGCGTGACATTGGCAAATAGTTATCCAAAGGGAAAACTCAACTTTAATGAAAGAAACAGTATGAAACTATAGTTTCTCAAAAACTACACATTTTAAGTCTTGCTTTATTTGTGGCGTTCAAAGGGATGGTTGACACTTTACGTAAGAGTATTTAAAGGCTTGTGTAAATAAAATTGTATAACCAAAAATATTTTAGGCAATCAAATAATTACCAAAGAATAAAATTAGTTTTATTTACTTACTTTCATACGGACCTAGAATTATATATTTTTTATTGGGGTCGCATATTAATATTGTGTAACTTACACACGGAAAAATAAACTTATATAAACCCTTTACCATTTTTGGTGAAGGATAGGACAGATGAAAATATAATTTTTTGTAGCTATTACCACCGTTTACTTCGCCGGGAACTTTTTTGCTGCAGGGCCGACGAAGAGAGTGCTGGTCCCTCCGCTTCATAGTCTCGTGTGAATTACTTCAGTTGGTAATACATAAACATCATCTGACAGGATGGGTCGCATTAAATATAACCAACTGGCGTTTCGATAGTACTTAAAATATTTCCCCTTATTCTGTAACTAATTGTCAACGTAACGCCAAGACAATATCAAAAATAGGACATTTGCCCACTGTGCACAATTAACAATTTCTAGCATCCTGTAACGACTCTCTAAGACCTTGAATATTGCAAGAAATTTTCAATTGCCGAAGAAAGGGAGTCCGATTTTTGATATTGTCTTGAAGTGACGTTGACAAATAGTTATAGAATAAAGGGATTATTGTAGCATGCACCCAAAGAGAAAACTCATCTTTAATGACAGAAACAGTATAAAACTGCAGTTTCTGAAAAAATGCGAAATTAACCTTTTAACACATTTTAAGTCTTGCTTTATTCCTGGCGTTCAAAGGGATGGTTGAGCTTTTACATTTTTAGAGATTTGTGGAATAAAATTTTATAACAAATAATTTTTTAAAATATTTCAGTCTAATATTTTCAAGTTTAAGTGTAATTGCTTCCTTTTTTCCCTGGAAGGAACAAATAGAGTCGTCCACTACAGAGTTGGAGGATTAAATTGTTCCACAAAAATTAGCTTCAAAGTATTTTAAATAAAGCTGCTGAACACATCTCGTACCATAAATGCAAGGACTACATGGTTTTCTATTGCAATTGAGAGTAAGGGTATTTTAACCTTTTCTAAAATATCACGAATAATTTCAGACGGTGAAACTCGTACATACAATTTTTATGTCTTACCCGCTGCCAACATCAATCGTTACAATTTTGTTATTTTGTAAAAAGTTGGTTTTTGTTTTGCAGTGTTGTTTAGATTACGCAGTTTTTAAATGTGTAATGCACAGTGGGACCTTTCACAAAATTCATTATTTTTACCATAAAGCTTTTAAGCTACACTTGAACTTTTAATATGGACAACTATGGCGGATTATAGATTTCATAATAGCTTCTGGCCGAATGATGCTGCATAGCCACGAATATACAGAGGCTGAGTGTTAATAGATTTCGTATATCTTATTTTGCAATAAACACAATTTTCTACAAAAATTATTCAGATTGCTAAACCCAATATTTTTGAGTTCTTTTTTATAAATTGAAAGGATTTATTTTTAGAAAAGCTACACGGCAACGAATATATAGGATGAATTTTTGTATCTTAAAATTTTGCTAATCTAATTTTAAGACAAACGTAATTTTCTACAAAATTATTGAGCTTTCTGAAGGCAATATTTCTGAACTTAATTGTATAAATTGGAAAGTCATACTACATATTACCAGTTATTTGGAGAAAAGTCCAACTGCTTTGTTGTATTTATATTATGAAGTATTTTTCTATATTTTAAATTTAAAACGGTTTGTCGCTAACATTTTTGTAGAAACTATTTAGAAGGTAATAAATAATCGTTTAAGTTATTGCAAGAAATTATCAATTTGTTTTTTTAGGATCCACTGTATGCTTTGTGTCTCTTTCTATTTCTAAATCTGATTTTTTTTACTATAAAAAATTTAATTTTATTTTGGCTTGTGGCAAACACACCTCCAAGCTTTAAAATTATGGGCCTGAATGCGTACAAAAGATGTTGTTGTATGCGTTTCCAATTTACATCGTAAATTATCTCGAGCAAAATGTGTACAAAAGCATTTTGCAATTTGAATTGTTGCTGCGTTTTAATTATTATTTTTTACAACTTTTTTATTTTTAATTACAAGTTGTAAAGATATTTCTATTATATTTGATCTGAATTGATTTATGTGCTAATATAATATTTTAAATTTTAGTTTAAACTAAACATTTTGAGAATTCTTATTATATTTTAATATTTTTTCTTTTCAATGCAATTTATAAACTATTTTTGATATTTTTTTTGTTTAACTATTTGATATATTGAATTTTATGCTCGCTCCGCTGAAGCTGTTTTATACTTTATTATAATGATTTTCGTTTAATTTTTATATCGTAAATGAATTGAAATGGATTTATGTTTGAAACGAGCTACTGAAAGAGTTCGACCGAAGTCGAGTGGCATAAACTAAACTATGTTTAGAAAAGATGTAAATAATTAAATTTTTAATTATTGAATTCCTTTTTGTTTGTTCTGTGGTCAAGTATGTCTGTATGTTCTTTTTATATTTTTTATCTTGGACCAGCACTCAGGGGATGACCCCTATATATGCAATGCATTGCGCCGGAACTGAAAACGAGGGGATAGTATTGAGGGGACAGATTAGAAAAGATGAGAAGATAGACAGTTTGTTTGTAGCTATTTCAACCTTTTTACTTCGCCGGCTAATTTTTGCTACAGGGCCGACGAAGGTGGGTGCTGTGGGCTTCTTTCAGTAGCTCTTTTCTTTCACTTCTTTCAGTTGTTTCAGTAGCTCTTTTCTTTCACTTCTTAAAAAATAAAAAGGCATAAGTGGTTGTTGTATTAGCTAGTCTGATTCTTTCATGACATTCTCATTTCATGAATTATGGCTGAGGAATCAACTGAGCTAGTGAATGAAATGAATGAATTAATTCAGTAAAGTGAGCGGAGCGGAAAAGAGCGCTCACTCAAAAGAGCTGTTGTGTACAACTAAATATTTCATGACTCAGTGCGGGCTCAAACTCAGGACCCTCCGCTTCATAGTCTCGTGTCCTACTACTTCAGCCAACAGCACCCACATGCCTGCATTTCATTGGTGCTTACACAAAATCATCAGAAGACTTTAACCTAATTCCAAAATAACAAAACCTCTCAGCTTATACATAAACTCCCAAAAATAAATTGAGAATTACGCAAGCAAAACCATTTGATTTGAAATTTCAGAAAACACAATAAACAAATTTTATTCGATATAAATCTATTTTGTTTTTCCACCGTCATACAATTAGTCTGTTGTTGGCAAACAATAAAAGTATATAAAAAGGCACAATGAAAAACAAAATAGATTTATATCGAATAAAATTTGTTTATTGTGTTTTCTGAAATTTCAAATCCTATGGTTTTGCGTGTGCAAGCTGAGACGCAACCTGATCCGCGTCTGCCCTACTCCTCGTCTGCCCTACTCCTCTCCTCGCGCTTTGTACCCTAAATGGCCCTATCAAAAAAAATTTGTTTTTGCATTTATTTGCCCCAAAAATTTATTTTTAGTGGTTTATGGCAAAGGTGAAATGTCTCACCCATGGTCCTTGCCAGAGCGACCCGACAAAATACAGGACATTAAACCATCCAAAAAGAATTGGACCTCATAAGGCATATACATTCTTGATCAGTGATGAAGTCTAAGACGATCTGGCAATGCCCATACGTGCGTCTGTGGAAAACACGATGTAGTATATTTCTGGACCCTGCCGCCTTCAGTGGGCGTTGAAGTTGCATATTATATGAAAAAATAGTGTAAATATTTAACAAATTATATTCCTTAAACCTGTATTCCTTAAAAATTTAATTTACAAGCTATTATGACGAAGATAAGATGTTTTCTGATCTTCCCCTGCCATACCTCTCCACCCCCCTTCGCCCCCTAAATGGCCTTATGAAAAACAAAAATTTTGTCATTACTTAACTAGACCCGAAAATTCAGTTTTTAAGTGTTTACGCTTTAGGTGATATGTCTCCCTCTCGGCCTTTCTCGGAGTGATCCTGTATAGAGTTTTAAAATTGGGCACAGAAGTGTCTTAAAGAAAGTGTGATCAAACATTTTTAACCTATTGCCTTTTTTGCACGTTGATATAAAATATTATTTTATGCTGACGACAAGGTGTCTCAGTCATGCTTCTCCCAGCATAAATTTTTTCTTTGGTTACTTAAGCCAAATATCATGAAGAGGCGAATAAAAATAGAGTTTTTATTTACATTGTTAATTTTATCAACGGGCTTAAGTTCGAATCTGCAAGACTGCAAACCATTTTTTATTATTTTATTAATAAATGAATTTGTTCAAATTCTATTTTATTAATTTATATTAGTTTTTATTTACATAATATTTGGAGGGTATTTAAGATTCGACCCGGTCGAATACAATGTTTTTACTTCTTTTTTTTTCTTTTTGCTTTGAAATAATTGAAAAAATATGGTCGACCCTAAAGGCCGTCCCTGCAACTTTCGAATAATTTTAACCACATCGTAACGTGGAATTACGATGTGGATTTTTTTAGAAATAACTTTTTTCGAACTTTTTCGTATACGATATCTTGACCGGCTTAGTATCGATCGAGGTGGTTTTTGAATCTCAAGAGCTGAATCGATCGGTAAAGCCGTTTAAAATTTATTCTAAAAAAACCACATTCGAAAAACTCTTCATATTGCGGAGATGCTTGAGTGTTTCTCTAGATTTTTCGCCATTTCCGGCTCACGGTCGAGTATCTTACAAAATGACTTTTCTGGACTGGTCCATTATATGACAGTTGGGTATCATTTCCCAAGCCATATAAATAAGGTTAATCGTGAAAGCCATTAATTTATTTTTATTTAAAACTCCAATACTGCCTTAAAGGCACGCACGTTCTGCGTAATTAAAATCCAATTAATAAGAAAAATAAGAAATTAATTTCGTTATTCTCTTAATTAATTAACTGTTTAATTTACCCGTTTCTTTTGAATGGTGTTTGTTGCTGGCTCTTTTATGTATTTAAATTAAAGTTGTTGTTTATTATCTGTAGTGCTGCATTTAATTGTTTAACAAAACAACAGTTAAATTCAATTAAAACTCATACTACAACTGTAAACATTTTATTTCGTTATTGTTTTTTTTTTGTTTTTATTATAATATATTTTACACATTTATAGTCATTTCTGAATATTTTTTATCTCTTTTCTTCCAGCTTAATTCATATTAATTGAACAACCAAATTTGGCTGATAATTCCATTATTCATTGAAGTACATTTTTTGCCGGTAAGTAAAAAGTGCATATTTTAGTTTTTCTGTTGTTTATTTTAACAATTCATTTAGTTATTTTTGCCATAAATTATTTATGAGATTCGAGAAGGTAAAGCGTAATTTGATACGAAATGGGGCAGTTCAAAAATTTCTTTTTGTATTTTTGCAAATGTATGAGACACATACATACATACATATGTGATCTGTTATGATTTGAAATTTAAAAACTGAATAATTGTATAATAATTATTATATATTTTTGGTACTTCTGATGGCAATTTTTATTGAATGACTGCGCCTGCTTTTCGTAGTTTCCACAGACACACTCAGTTTTAGTAAAACAAATAACTAACTTGTCAGCACATGTGCTTAAATCCACATTTATTTAGAAAAGCAGAATCATTTTTCGGAAATTTTCTTTAAGTTTTAATATATGTAATTGTGCAAAGCATTCTCTTGGGGCATATCAACTACAGACTTTATTTTTTCTGATTTTCAATTTCTTAAAATGGGTCTGCGTTCAATTGATGGGTGTTTAAATTTCAATGGAAAATTCGTCTCTGTAGGATTGTTTAGTTTCAAAATGACTTTTTATAAGAAATATATCTGTATGTCTCTGTGTGCAATAATACGTGAGCGTTTTTTTTTTTTTTTGAAAATTGTGTAAGTCCAGTTTAAAAAAAAACTAAGAAGATTATAAAATAAATAAAATCTATTATTGTTTAACAAGGGCTGATAATCAAAAACACACACGAGTACTGATGATGAAACTGTAGTGGCTTCCGAAAATAGCTGTATTCTGTTCTCCTGTGTGACATGAAAATTAAATTGGTGTTGATATTTCTTTCTTTTCTTTTTCTGGTTGCAAATTACTTTATTGATATCGATCGAAGTTCTGTATTTAAATTGTATTGTAATTTTGATTGAACATAAAATTAATATGAGTGCTTATAATGGGTGATTTTTTAAGAGCTTTTGGATTTGGTTTGAAGAAAAAGCACATAATTTGTAGAAATGTATGAAATCATTATTTGATTCGATAGAACAATCTATATAACTCAATGTTCAAAGATGATTTCTTGTAAATGTTAAACGCGTCTACGCCTCAAATAGTTCATACACTGGATTCAATTTTTGACAAACTCTCTCCAACATATCGGACGGTATCTGAGGGACTAATTCCTCAATATTGGCTTCCAGGCTTGTCCCTGTAGACATGAGCCTTAATATGGCCATATAAAAAAAGTTTAAAGGTGTTAAATCGGAGGATCTGGGCGGCCAATTGACTGGGCCCAAACGTGAAATAGACTGTTCACCGAACAATTGGGTCATTGTTTCGCGTGCCGTCTCATTGAAACCACATGTCAGCCAAGTCCTGCACTTCCATTTTGGGCAACAAAATTTCAATCATCGCGCGATTCCTGCCTTCGCCGTCTTAGAGAGAAATGCCACCGGTCCATAATCCATACCCAATAGTGCATTTTCCGGAATGCGTTGCCATTTCTTGCAATACTTCTGGCTACTCTTCACACCAAATACGGCAATTCCGCTTGTTCTTGTATTCATTCAAACGGAAATTATTATCCATTCATTGTGGTTTTGGCGATTTAAATGAAATGAAAAATGTTATACAGCAAATCGTAAACAAACCATCAGCAAAATTTATATATGAAAAGAAATCTAACGATGATATTAAATATATTTCGTCCTCAGAAGTAGATAAGGAAAATAATTCTGCAAGTGAATCACTAAGTCTTTCCGTCAGTGAAAAATCTTTGGATATTTCAAATGAAGCCGTAAAGTTTGAACTTCCGAACCTATTAGAAGAAAATCCACACTTGGGTTTTTGAATCTTATGAAATCAAAAAATATTACACCGAATATACAAACTTTTACCACAATGTTAGAGGTTATGCCTCCTACAAATACAGCTGAAAAACAGCTTTTATCATTCATACGCAAGATTGGGCTGAAAGCAGATATAGACTTTCTTAATATCCTCATTAAAAAAAGGGTCATGCGTTTTGATTATGAAGGTGGGAAAGAGGTTTTATCTATGATACGAACAGCTGCTTTGTACCCTGATATAGTTACACATGGTGTCCTAGCATTGCGTTGTACAACAATTAAAAGCTCTAGAGAATTAACGAATGAATATTCAGATTTTGGGTGCTATGCCACGTCAAGGTTGCTCTCAAAAAAAAAATTCAATGAGTGTTCGAACTCACGGGCGATGTGTTAACACCTTTTTGTTTATTTATTTTACATTAAATCCACAAAAAACAAAGAGAATGCAAAGCAACAGACAAATGTACATACATACATTGTTATGTTTGTACATAAGCTACATACGTTGCTGTCTTGCTATCTCATTTTTATATATGTACGTATAACCACCTCACTATTCTCTTTGCTATGCATAAGACAAAACCGAAGATCAACATAAAACACTTTTTTAATATTACTCCAAATTAATACTCCGAATTAAAACACTTAAATCTCCGCTCGCCGATATCGGATCGCCTTAATTTTTGGCCTAAACTCTTCGTCGAAACCCGCACTAGCGTTTTAATCCAAAAATTAATAAAATCGGCTATGAATTTCCGGAGAAAATCGCGTGGGAAAATTATATGAAAATCGCCCAATAATCACTTTCAATACCGACTGCCAAGCAACGAACAAACAAACTCTTACATCTCACACCTTACACTTGCGTATGTATTGAAACTGATAGTTTACTGCCCTAGAGGCGCGCGTATAGATGTTAACACATCAAAAATTTCCTTACATTTGTGATCTCATGCAAATAAGTTTGGATGAAAATATAAAGTCAAATGATATATTCCTCCGGCATTTGCATAAGTTTTATACACAGTGTGCCCGATCAATTGTTGCCAGGCATCCCTTAACTAAAACTAAAAGTTTTAAAAAGGACCTCATAAAGTTTTGTGACAAATATAGACTGTATCAATCGGAACATGGAATTGAAGGCCTTAAATTAGAAGATGGCATAAAAAAATAAACGAACGGCCATATGAACAATACAATGAGGATAAAGTTGAGGGCATGGAGCCACTGAAAAACGAAAATCTATCAAAGAAAAATAAACTACGGAAATATATAAAGAAAATAAAAATACAAAACCTTCTGATGAATGATGATGATGAACTAACAGACACACACGCAAAGCTAGCATACAACTCCAATGCTAAGGGTGATAATGAAGCAGTTTATAAACAAGAAGCGAAAGACAAGGAATACGAAGAACATCATACGCAGAAATTCAATTCAAATAACCCTTTTAGGATTGCTTAACTTTAAAGTAAGTTTAGTTTTTATTTCTCTTAAGTATTGTTTTTTTGTTGAAGAAATATTAAAGAATTATATCAACTACAATTGAAGGCAAAAAGAAATGGAAGAAGTGAGCGACGCACTTTATTAACCGCACATGAATTTTTATAATAAAATTCAATAATCTGCCAGAGTTGTTCGTTTGTAAGTCAATTCATGGTTAAATTATGATCCAAACAGAACATGTTTAACAATAATATGTTGTATGAAAACAGCTGAGCTGTTAAAAACAGTGTTGCCAAAAAGAAGGTTGCTGGAAAATCGCCCTTTATACAAAACTTGTTAAGTTATTTTTATCTGCAAGCAATTTTCTCAAAGAAAAATATTAAATTGTTCTTGTATTCATGTGTGTAGGTTTACATACATACATATATGCTTATGTGCACATATACGTATACACATTCTTCTTAGTTTTGCTGTAATTGAAAGCCAAATTTCGTGTGAATTGGAAAATGAAAATTTTTATTTCTATTTTCAAATATATATTCTAAATGCTTGGACATTCAGTTGAATATTTATTGGAAATTCATAGTGGTAGAAAGGTCATGTTGGAGGGGTCTGTGTTTTTTTTTTTTTTTTAATTTTTAATATTAAAAAATATTAAATAATTGCCATAAAATTACTTTTACTTGATATAATTTTACACAAAATTTAACATAAAAAATCTATAATTTATTATATTCAAACTATGATAAAAACAGTGTTAAGGTGAACCACGTTTCATTCAGTTGACTGACAAAGTGTAGCAATAAATGTAACAAAATATAATGGAATGTCAGCTTATCGGAATTGCCCTTGTACATTGACAGGAAATTAAAGAAAAAGAATACCATAAAATGAAAAATAAATAATAGCAAAGATTCCAAAAGAATTTTTATGTGCTTCTACATAAAAGAATAAACGCGTTTGCAACAGGAAAGAAAGAAGAAAGATTGATATTTTGTTAATAATTGCATTGTAATTTGTTTAATTCGGCTATACCGAAGTTTATACACTCTATGCATCCAATCGTTCTAACCCCGGAACAATAATTTCTTTCTTTCTAAAATATCAAATATATACGCAAAAAGCAATAAATAATTTTTGTGTTACAAATTTTTTTAAATATTGCTATATTAATCTTAATTATAATTATTGCCCTCAAGAAGATATCCAATGAAAATCGAAATATCGGATAATAAAAAATATCAATTTCTTTTATAAAAAAGTAACCTAAAGCTTGATAAAAAAACAGATAATTAATTATCTAAAAGGTTAAAGAATCAGCAATCTGACGATTGTCAGATATAACAATATTGGCTGAAAATTTGTCAGAAAATGTCTAGCAATCGTGTGAACTTACAATTTTTGTCTTGCAACGTTGTCAGAAAAACCAATGTCAGTACATTGTAAGATAATAATATTGTAAGACATCTGCCAATCGTCTGCACAATCTATTTTACCATTGTCAGATAATTGTCAGACATTGTAAGGCTATTTTTTATTGGCAGAAGTGTTTACAGTACTTCATCTGACAATGGCACCATTGTCAGAGAATTTTTCAATGTATTTTCATACATATTGAAAAGCAAAAGTTGAAAAGAAAACAAAACATTGAAGAAACAAATAATAATACAGAAATAAGTTCCTATAACATTAATAATGGAAAATAATTTCATTCAAACGGCAGCCTCGGCTGGCCATGCCGTAGCCTACATGATCGGTCCAATTTTTAAGCACGTTGTCGATTGTGTGCAGCTGTATTTCACCAATGGCTTCGCGAATATTGTCCTTTAAAGCGTCAATTGTCTCTGGCTTGTCGGCGTAACACTTATCTTTGACGGCACACCACAAATAATAGTACAACGCTGTCAAATCGCAGCTCCGAGGTGGCCAAACGACATCAGATCTGCGGCTGATAATGCGATCTTCAAAAAGAGGACGCAAAACATCGAGTGTAGCTTCGGCTGTGTGGCACGTAGCGCCGTCCTGTTGAAACCAACTGTTGCCAATATCCTCCTCTTCAATTTTTGTGAACAACAATTCGTTCAACATGGCCCGATAACGATCGCCATTGACTGTAACGGCCACTCCTTTCTCATTTTCGAAAAAAAAATGGCCCAATTATGCCTCTGGACCGCACCAAACAGTGACTAGTTTTGGGTGCGTCGGCTTTTCAATGTATGCGTGCGGTTTTTCTGTGCCCCAAATGCGAAAATTTTGCTTGTTTACATACCCGCCAAGATCAAAATGAGCTTCCTCTGAAAAGATGATTTTTTGGCAAAATCGGCATGTTCTGTAAGTCGATCGCAGGCCCACTTTCAATGTGATTTTGTATTGGCTCTCTCATGTCCCCTTAAAGTAGGCAATAAAATGTACTTGTATCGATGTTCTCTGAGAGAATCTGACAACAGTGTAAACTGACAATTTCTGTTGGTAGATAAAATTATTGTCTTACAACTGTCTGACAATGAAATTGTAAGGTTTTCTTACAATCGTGTAAACTGACAATTTACCATATTAAAACAATTTTTCATTGTCAGTATATTGTCAGCACATTGTCAGGTCTTACAATATTGTTACATCTGACAATAGTCTGTACATAGCTTTACTTTCATACGGACCTAGAATTATATATGTATTTTTTATTGGGGCCGCATATTAATATTGTGGAACTTATAATAAACTTATTTAAACCCTTTACCATTTTTGGTAAAGGATAGGACAGAGGAAAATATAATTTTTTGTAGCTATTACCACCGTTTACTTCGCCGGGTACTTTTTTGCTGCAGGGCCGACGAAGAGAGTGCTGGTCCGTCCGCTTCATAGTCTCGTGTGAATTACTTTAGTTGGCAACACATAAACATCATTTGACAGGATGGGTCGCATAAAATATATACCCAACTGGCGTTTCGATAGTACTTAAAATATTTCCCCTTATTCTGTAACTAATTGCCAACATAACGCCAAGACAATATCAAAAATAGGACATTTGCCCACTCCTTGTGCACAATTAACAATTTCTAGCATCCTGTAACGACTCTCTAAGACCTTGAATATTACAAGGCCCGTTAGAAATTTTTAATTGCCGAAGAAAGGGAGTCCGATTTTTGATCTTGTCTTGAAGTGAAGTTGACAAATAGTTATAGAATAAAGGGGTTATTGTAGCATGCACCCAAAGAGAAAACTCATCTTTAATTACCGAAACAGTATAAAACTGCAGTTTCTGAAAAATGCGAAATTAACCTTTTAACACATTTTAAGTCTTGCTTTATTCCTGGCGTTCAAAGGGATGGTTGAGCTTTTACATATTTAGAGATTTGTGGAATAAAATTTTATAACAAATAATTTTTTAGGTTATTTTAGTCTAGTATTTTCAAGTTTAAGTGTAATTGCTTCCTCTTTTCCCTGGAAAGAACAAAAAGAGTCGTCCACTAAAGAGTTGGAGGATTAAATTGTTCCACAAAAATTAGCTTCAAAGTATTTTAAATAAAGCTGCTGAACACATCTCGTACCAGAAATGCAAGGACTACATGGTTTTCTATTGCAATTGAGAGTAAGGGTATTTTAACCTTTTCTAGAATATCACGAATAATTTCAGACGGTGAAACTTGTACATACAAGTTTTATGTCTTACCCGCTGCCAACATCAATCGTTACAATTTTGTTATTTTGTAAAAAGTTGGTTTTTGTTTTGCAGTGTTTTTTAGATTACGCAGTTTTTAAATGTATAATGCACAGTGGGACCTTTCACAAAATAAATTATTTTAACTATAAAGCTTTTAAGCTACACTTGAACTTTTAATATGGACAACAATGGCGGATTATAGATTTCAAAATAGTTTCTGGCCGAATGATGCTGCATAGCCACGAATATACAGAGGCTGAGTGTTAATAGATTTTGTATATCTTATTTTGCAATAAACACAATTTTCTACAAAAATTATTCAGATTGCTAAAGCCAATATTTTTGAGTTCTTTTTATAAATTGAAAGGATTTATTTTAAGAAAAGCCCAGCCACTTTGTTATCTTTATATTGTGATGTTGAGAAATATTTTTCTATTTTTTAAACATTAAACGGTTTAAATAATAGCTGAAAATAAATATGGGATAGTAAAAATGTGTAGTAGATAATAAATACATGCACTGGTCAACCATCATTGCGGACATCGATTGGCACCATCATGTGCTAAAGGTCAGAATACTGCAACTCCTTCGTCGGCACTATAGTATTAATTTGCCTACCACAACAAATTCTCCATCTGCTCATCTTTCTTTGTTCGTCTTTGGAACACTATCACCTCAGAGAATGACCCCTGCATATGAAGAGGTCATCCCTTGAGCCCAATACTCTTACTAAAATAAATAAAATTATTAAAAGTACTATACGTTTCTTCAACCTTTTGACTTTTTTCTGATCTTTGGAATTCTGTTTCCCCTGCAAAAAAATTTCTTGCTGCGCTCATGTAATTTTTTTCTTTGCAACTAACTGAGTGTAAAAATAGTAATAAAAAACTTTTAAAAATAGTATGCCAAATAGAAATTGATTTAGTATACTAATTTCCCGGAAAAAAACATATTTTTTTAAAACACTTAACCCTTGCAGTACGGATACATATGAAAATATTCAAAATATTCCACTCTTGATAAAATTATTTAATTGCTAAGTCTTCGACCTTTTACATTTTTTTATTATCTGTTTTTTGTTTATTTATTTTTATCATGCTTTAGTCCAGTTTTTTTGTAAAAAAAATTTTAATATTTTATTATCCGATATTTCGATATCCTCTGGATGTCTTCTTCAGTACAATAGTTATAATTAAGATTAATATAACAATATTTTTTAAAAACTTTGAAAGACAAATTATTAGTGCTTTTTCTTAATAAAAGTCAGAATTTGACCAAATTCATAAAAAAAATAATTTCCAGATTACAGATACGAACTTAAAGTTTGTCAAATAATTTTCAACTTAAGAATTCTATGAAATTGTGAGTGCTGTTGGCTGAAGTAGTAGAACACTAGACTATGAAGCGGAGGATCCTGAGTTCGACCCCGCACTAAGTCATGAAATATTATGTTGAATTCTGTTTCAATGATGAAGGCATAGCAGTGGTCACTTGAACATAATTGGCAGCGACTGACACGATCATGTACTAAAAAGCAGAGTAACAGCAGCATGATCATTCGTCGGTCCTGCAGAAAAAATTAGCCGGCGAAGTAAAAAGGTTCAAATAGCTACAAAAAATGTTCTATCTCCTCATCTTTCTTTATCTCTCCCCTCAATACTATCCCCTCCTTTCTAGTTGCGGCGCAATGCACTGCATATGTAGGGGTCATACCCTGAGTGCTAGTCCAACATAAAAAAACCTAAAAAAATAATTGTTCGTAAATTGAAATATTGTGTAAAATAAATATATAAAACTTTTGAAGAATATGAATTGTAAAGACGTATATATTTTGAAAATGTCAAACCTTTAGACATGAAAAGGAAAAATAAATGAAATTATTTCATTATAAATGAATTGAGGGTGTTTGAATTTTAAATGTTTATTTAAATTTTCATACATTCTTAAATACAACCTGCAACATCACACACACCGGCTCTATTACATGTGATTTTACTTTGTTATTGTAGATATAGGATTGTATAAGATTAAGAGTACTGAAAATTTTTGTACAATAAATTGAAAACTATATATCGTCCCTTTAATAAAACAACAGTGTATGATTTTTTTACTGTTTCGACATAATCGTGTTTAAAGTTTTTGTGTTATTAAACTGTATCATCTCATCTTTCGCCCTCAGCAGTACCTGCTCCTTTACAGTTCCGTCTTAGCACTGGTCCTATCAAACACAAAAATTGTAATGGTAGCTGACCGGTTTCGTATATGGGTCAACTTCAGTGCTTTTATTCTCATTAACACATGGAAGAGGCGAAATATTGTTCAAAATTAAAAGAAAGATTTCGCAGAGATCGTTCCGTCGAAGGATCATAAAAATAAAAAATGAAATATTTTTTTTGGGCGATAGAGCGACAATATATCGTCCCCTTAATAAAACAACATTGTATAATTTTTTTACTGTTTCGAGATAATCGAGTTTACAGTTTTTCTGTTATTAGACATCTGGAAAATCAGTAATATTTCAGAAAAGAATCGACGTTTTTAAGTTGTAGTCATTTAAATAATTAGTTGAATTATCAGGCTACTAACAGATGATATTTCATTGATTTACAAGTGCTTTAATTGCAAATAAATGGGGCTCAAAGTACCATCATGTCACTTAGGCTATTTTATTTGTTTTTTAGTATATGTAAGAAAATCATTATACACGGTTTTATTTTGTATGTTATTCACTATTTTATTTGAATATTTTTGTCTGATGATCGTTCATGCACTAAAACATAGTATTCGTGTTTAACAATCCATTTTATTCATAATTCACTGTAATATTTTTAGTATTTCACTGACACGTTGTTAATTGTTTTGTAGTGCAATTTTACAATTTTAATTAATAAAAAATACATGAAAAAAGGCAATATTCATCAGCATTCATCTACGGAAATATCCCCCTCCACATCAGGCTCAACCAAGCAATTTTTATTTCCATCAGGTTGAAGGTTGATATGAATCAATGAATGACATTTTTGGCACAAGGCCCCTTAAGATCATTGTACTTAACCCTCGGAGGTAAACCAAGTCTGTGCAGATCTTTTGCATATAAAATTGTGTTATTGTTTTTCATGTTAGAAACAAATCCTTCCATGAAAAGGATTCCGATTATGTACCAACGTTAGAGGCTGAAATAGACTTTGTCATTGGATTAGAGAGTATTTACGACGATGATGAGGACTTGGAAGAATTTTATGAAGGAGCTGCACTTCCACTTTCAGGAACCGTGAGAATTCGATTTGATAATAGCAGCACAACATCATATTCATTCATTTAATTCAAATCTCAAATTAATTTTCCAACTTTGTTATTTTCTTCGGACAGGTGACCAACCATACCATGCCGTATCTTGTTCCAGTCGAACATCTTCTTCTCATTGTTATAAATTGAATATAAAGTAACGAAAAATACGGTTCCATTGCATGTATTGCAAAGAGCCGGTATGTCTACAGCATTCACACAACAGGCCTTCATGTATTGAATGTAGGGTTGCCAGTTGGGCTTGTTTTGGCTGGATTGTCCAGCTTTTTAATGGCCTGTCCAGTTTCAAGCTAAAAAGAAATTTGTCCAGCTAAAAACAATTTTCCACAAAATGCTCTTAATATTTATTGCTGCTTTAAAATAATTTTTATAAATTTGCTATAACTTTTTTACTTTTATCAACGGGCTTAAGTTCGAATCTGCAAGACTGCAAACAATTTTTTATTATTTTATTAATAAATGAAGTTGTTCAAATTCTATTTTTATTAATTTATATTAAGATTGGAATATTAAGAATATTTTTCAATAATCATCAAACCAGCAGAACGGATCAGTACTGATTTCGAGGCCGCTACGCCATCTCATCAGCGTTCTTTGTTCAATTTTTCCACTTTTGCAAGTGGTGCTAGTCAGTAGGAATATCAACTATTTAACCAATATTTTAACGAAAATTGAATATGAGAACGCTGATGAGATGGCGTAGCGGCCTCGAAATCAGTACTGATCCGTTCTGCTGGTTTGATGATTATTGAAAAATATTCTTAATATTCCAATCTTAATATAAATTAATAAAAATAGAATTTGAACAAATTCATTTATTAATAAAATAATAAAAAATTGTTTGCAGTCTTGCAGATTCGAACTTAAGCCCGTTGATAAAATTAACAATTTACATAAGAAAGTTCGACTAATAAAAATTCATACATAACTTTTTTACTTCAAAGTACAAAAATATCTAGTAGCTTTTTTTTGTTTTGTTTGCGTCTTTTTGGTATGATTTTTTGTTTTCGTTATTTAGTTTTAATTCTTAAATACATATCGCTCATATGCTGGAAAAGGTCATAATCAAAGTTTTCAATTTGCAAAGAAGTCAATGGGAAAACGAAAAATTATATTTCTCTTAAGAGCTGAATATGCAAGATTTTTACATAAATTTTTTACTTAAGATAAATATAGAAGCGATAATTAATTCTACATTAAAATAAGAAACTAATTTTTTGAGTTGTGACGTTGTTGCAGCAAATGAGAGGTATGTCGATATAATTAATAAAATTGTTTGTAGAATAAACAAGTAACTTTTCGTGAAAATTTTATTTCAAAATGTCCAGCTTTTTTTTAATATCCAGCATATTTAATTCACATGTCCAGCTTTTTAATAATCTGGATCTGGCAAGCCTAATTGAATGCCAAGCATAAAGTTTATTTGATTACTTTTAGGTAATCAAATAGCTGCCTAAGATGCATATAAATGTATTTTTATTAATAATTTTGTGTTTTGAGTGTTATCATTTGTAGCAACTTTTAGGACACCTGCATCTGTATTGCCATACAAATCCCATAAAGGTCTGCACAGACCTGGTTATACCGTTTAGCGCCAAAAAACCCTTATACTTCGGAGGGTTAAGGGAAGATAGGTAAGCTGTAGCTTAAATTTAGTACACAAACTTCGGGTATCACAGTTATAAGTGATTCCATTATATCAATTGTTTGCCACTCGGAATCCCAATTTTCTTTGTAGTAGAGCAGCAATCGGCATTAGCTTTCTCCACTTTAATTTGCTTAATCTTCAACCAATTCACTGAGTTGTTTTCGTTATTTTATTTTTTTTTTTTTGAAAGTGTGCCCTAATGTGCTGAACCATTCCTTGTGATCATTATTGTCGTACCAGGACATTCTTTCCACAGTGTATAGTTGTTTTCTTTGGCCAATCTCAATATCGCGAATAGGAGTGTATATCAATATAAGTCATTTTTCGATTTTGTTTTGTCATGAAGAACTATAAATATTGATTAATAAAAATAGTGTATGCTTTTTATACACTATTTTTCTTTGAAATTATATTCAGAGAAACAACCAACTGAAACACCGTAACCTTCATTTACACAATTATTTACGAAAATAATACTGATCCGTTCTGCTGGTTTGATGATTATTGAAAATATTCTTAATATTCCAATCTTAATATAAAAAATAATAAATAGAATTTGAACAAATTCATTTGTTAATAAAATAATAAAAAAAAATCATTTGCAGTCATGCAGATTCGAACTTAAGCCCAAAAATTAACAATTTACAAAATTTTCAAACACGAAATTATAAGCTATTATATCAATCGATCTTTTGACCCACTTTGTAGAAGTATAATCTCACCAAATTTCTACCACATATAGAATCGGTTATGTAGATTCTTATTATGCAGTAAAAAATAATGGTGTATATGCGTATACACTGTTGTTTTGTTAACGTGACGATATGATATTAAAAATGGCGCAGTGTTATAAAGCCATAGGTAATAAAGTCATATGGCCTAATTTCTCAAAGAAGTGGGAAATAAAGCCTTATGGTTTTAATTCCAGATAAGGAATGAAATAAAGCCATTATGGTGTTATTGCTCATTTAATTTTTTTATATAATTCAAATAGTTGTCTACGCATTCTTCCATACTCTAATGTATTGGAAGCTTCTTTAAATTTTTTACACTGTTCGTCAAAAATATCGCGTACACTTGATTACATTATATTAATTACATTGATGACTTCCAATTTTCTAAAAAGTTCACCTTGTGGTCCATGATTATGAGTTTGGAGTTCTCCACTTTTTCGGCAATATATATTGTGTTATTTAAGTCCACCGCAACACCAACTTTACAGTTTTTTTTTCATAGCAATAATAATATTTAGTATTATTTCTGCTATATTTATATTTAAATGTTTGTTCTTCATTTTTTATGTATAATAATTTGCTGGATGCCCTGGATCCAGGTATTTATTCATATTCGTATATTTTGTCCTCTTCCATTTTATTATTTTATTTTATTTTTTTATGATGTTTGCTTGTAACACGCGGATAGTATACGGAATTGATAATATAATGTAATAATAAACGTATTGATATGAACTAAAATTTCTTAACATATGTATAGTCAGTACCGTTACTCTCTTGATAAGTTATTAACTAAGTACAGTACCATAAAAAGCTTGAAATGTTGGTCATAGCAACGGACAAAAATGTTTTTAATATATTGAAGAACGGCGGTTAAAATGCAATATAGAGCGCATCTGCCGCGCATGTCGCGGGTCCGCTGCGATCGCCCTCGGGCCGCGCTCCCCCTCCCCCTCACCACCTCAATCATTTGTTTTTAATTGATAACTCAATTGACAACTCATTCTTTTGGTAATTTTGTAACCATTACAACTACAATATTATGGCGTTATTTCCAATTTGGTTACAAAAGGATTATGGTGATATTGCACTTGGGTGGAGGCAATAAAGCCATATGACTTTATTTCTCAATCTATTGAGAAATAAGGCCATATGACTTTATTGTCTATGGCCTTATAACACTGCGTCATTAAAAATAATTTTCTTGGACGTAATAAGTGCTATATTAATAGAATGTTGTTAGAAAATGATTAAACTTCATATTATTCTCTTATGAGTGATAAAAAAGAACTTAATAATTTTCTGTGTTTTTGTTTACCATAAAATAAATTCATTCATGATGAAGACAAAGCCCACACAAAATTCAACAGATTAATAGAAAAATAGAGACAAAATATTATTTAATAATATAAAAAAATGCTGTCAAATCGGGCATCAGTGTTATATATTCTAGTTACTTCTAAAACAAACTTATTTATTACCTAATAAAATAAAAATAAAACATGTTTTTCGTAACTATTTAGTTTCACCTAAACGACCAGCTTTACTGGCATCATATTTATGTGTTTAAATACCAAATAACTTTCTCCAGAAAAAAAACCTGTAGAACCTAAATAATAGGTAAAACTATTCACACACGTGTTTTGCAAAACAATTTGTAATATATTATTTTTTAATTTAATTTTTTTTGAAGTTTGTCAAGCTAATTACTTTTGATTTTATGGGAATATTATACAGAGAAATATGGAATATAAATTATTTAAATTATATAAATTGCGTATTCCATTAATTAATGTTGTCGTTAAAGTCGAACTTTCAATAACTGGAAAATATTATTGATTTTATGAAATTAAGACACATAAATAAAATGTACTTATCGGAGAATTTATGAGCGAGAGCTTTTTTTATGCCCTCCAAAAAGGAATTGGAGGACATATTCATTTTTTCATTCTGTGCGTAACACAGTGAAATATCCCTCTGAGACCCCATAAAGTAAATATATTCTTGATCAGTGATGAAATCTAAGTCGATCTGCGCATGTCCGTTCGTCCGTCCGTCTGTGGAAATAACTATTCAATCCAAACGAAATGACTCTTGAAATTTGATATAAATATATCTTGAAGGATAGCACAGGTCAAGTTCGTAAATTGGCTAAATCGGTCCACGAGGAAAAAAGTTTCCCTAAGAACTAAACTAACCTCTAAAAACAACATAATTGTTAAAGTTTTTTTGTAATATTGTTAAGCAAAACACGTTAAAGTTGGACCAAAAAAATAATAATCTTTGGACCCCGCCCTCTTTAGAGGGCGCTATTATATGCAAAAATAGTGTAAAAATTTATCAAATTGTATAACATAAGCCTACATTCCTTAAAAGTAACATTTTTAAGCTTTGATGACGAAGCTGAGACGTAGCTTGATTCTCCTCTGCCCTACCCCCTTTGCCCCCTAAATGACCCTATCAAAAAGAAAAAAATATTAAATACATTTTGTATTTAATTATTCCGAACATTTATTTTTGAACTTTTATAGCAAAGGTGAAATATCTCCCCCAGGGCCCTTGCCAGAGAAATCCCAACAAAATACATTTTTGATAGCCTCCAAAAAGAATTGGAGCCCATAAATTATATATATTCTTGATCAGTGATGAAGTCTAAGACGATCTAGCAATGCCCATACGTCCGTCTGTGGAAAACCACGATATATTACATTTTTGGACTCCGCCCCCTTTAGTGGGCGTTAAAGTTATATATTATATAAAAAAATAGTGTAAATATTTAACAAATTGCATTCCTTAAACCTACATTCCTTAAAAATTTAATTTATAAGCTATGAAGGTATTATGTTCTCTGTCACTCCCATTTGCCCCCTAAATGACGTTATCAAAAAAATTTTTTTGCTTAAGAACTTATTAGTCGGCCTTAAATGAAACGAATTTTAATGCTTCACAAATTTCAGTTGCCGCCAAATCAAAGGGTTCCCCTTTTTCTGGTGTTAGAATGTTAGTAATTTCATATATAGTTTCTAATCTTTAGAAAATATCCTTCTGGCCAGAGTAATTTGAATATCTTAATGCGTATTTTATTTTGATTTTGATTAATGAAAATTATTCAATAATAGCATTTTTCATTTTCTTTCTGTTTAAATCCAAAAAAAAACAATGTTTTTTAATTTATTACTCCAAAAAAAAAAGTTTATGTGACCGTTAATATCAATTACGGTTTATTTGTTGCTATTAAACTCTAATGGATATTTAACACCATTATTTTTTTTATACAATTTTCCATAGTCATTGCTCATTTAAAATGTCATTTCATGGTTTGTTTTACTCGTAGCTGCCAACTCATGGGATATCAAATGAACATTTTCAAATCTTGCAAATCTATATACAAAAATAGCATAGAATACACTGAACCAAAAAACAATTTCAAAACACATACTCTTTGTTTGAGTTTTTAAAATGCTGCGTTTTTAAAAATTGAAATATTATAATAAGAACATTTTTTATATTGTTAAGGCCTAATTCATAAAAAATATTTCATGCTTACAAACTTCTTTTTTTGAAAAAATTCTATGAAACATTTATAAACGTAAAATATCTAATAGACATAAAATATTTTTTATGAATTAGACCTTTAATACAAAGCCATTAGAGTACCTCATGCTTGTCAACGGCTATTTGGTAGGACGTGGGGACTCAAACCGTAGATGACATATTGGTCTTTTATCACCGTGATAAAACCAATACTGACATACGCCGCACTGGTTTGGTGGCCAAAGACTGAACAATCCACTACCAGGGCACTTCTGGACAAGGTTTATCGCCTTGTGTGTATTTCGATCAGCGGGGCAATGAGAACTTGTCCAACACATGCTCTGGGTGCCATCTTGCACATTCCCCCTCTGCACATTATAGTGAAGGAGGAGGCCCGCAGGAGCGCACTACGGCTGCCTGGCATCTCCAATTTGAAACCTGGAGATCTGGTTGGCCACATGAGCTTACTAGGACATCTCCTGAATGACCCACACGTTAGGGTGAATGATCAAATACAACGAACACTAGTTTTGAACAGAAACTTTGATGTTCTCATTCCTGAAAGGAGTCAATGGCTTAACCACACTTCCTGGCACGAAGATGCTGACCAGGTCTGGTTCACTGACGGATCCAAACAGGAAAATGGGGATACTGGGGCAGGGATATTTGGCCCTAACTTTCAAAGGGCAATTCCCATGGGAAAATACCCTACGATCTTCCAAGCGGAGGTCTATGCCATATTCATATGTGCTAGGGAATGCTTGAGGAGAAGATGTAAGAATATTCGTATCTATCTAATGTCTGATAGCCAGGCAGCGCTCAAGGCCATAACCTCGTATGAGATCAGGTCAGGGGTTGTTATGGACTGTGTTACATCGCTGATAGAACTGGGCGCTCAGAACAGGCTGACGTTATGCTGGGTGCCTGGCCATAAGGGCCATGCTGGGAACGAACAGGCTGACTGTCTGGCGAACAGAGGAGCCCATCGTAGATTCATAGGACCGGAACCCTTCTTTGGCATCTCAGGAGGATATGTCAAGGAACAGAATGACTCCTGTGCTCGGGTGGAGTTTAATCGCCACTGGAAAGCCCTTCACGGCCTAAGACAGGCAAAACGTTTCATTACGTTTCTTCGGAACAAATCCCAAAAATTAATGCTGATGGACAAGAATGACATTAGATTATTAACGGGTTGGTTTACCGGACACTGCGGTCTCAGACGACACCAGTTTACCATGGTCAATTCTGAGACCAAAGTGTGTAGACTCTGCGGAGCAGAGGATGAGACACCGGAGCACGTTCTCTGTGACTGTCCGGCGGTGGCGTCATGCAGGAGAAGGTTCTTCGGAGGCAATTTCATGACTCCAAGGGAGGTGTACGATATCTCACCGGGTAGAATAATTGGCTTTATTCGTAGCCTCAATCTACATCAGTGAACACTTGGGCTGCACAAAGGATCCTTTGGGTCGCGGTGCTTATGGCCTCATATAATAATAATAATAGACTTTTAATACATAAAATTTTTTAATTCAGAAGTACATTTTAAGCTTCCGGATAAGAAAATTGAAAATTAATGGTTTGAAAGTTACTAACCCGTTTTGAAAAAATTGAGTTATCACCATATGTAAACGTTTTCAGTTCCTAAGAAGCTTTCCTGGCTATTCCTGAGAAGCCGTCACTATGTATGTATGAATGCGTATATATGTGTGTGTGTGTGTGTATAAGTATGCGACCCGCTAAACGGCTGAACCGAAACGAATTGAAAGGAAAACTTGGATTTCCTGTGAATTGGAATCGAAAACTAGGACATTTTTTTCAAATGTTGTTTTTTTAAATAACTTTCGATCGATTCCACAAACTAGTCAGCTATTGACATTAAAACACCACTTCGATCGCCACTAAACGGGTCAAAATCAGTTGATGCGTTAGCGATATTTAGTGAACGAAAAAATACATAGAAAGGGATTTTTTAAAAAACTCCGAAATTAATGATCAAACCAAACTTGTCACGTTTTAAAGAGTTCTTTCGAACTTAGGTTACCTGTGAATTGGAACTGGTTCGAATCGATAGATTTCGAGAAATATAAAAAAACTAAGAAACAATTTTGTTTCACACGTGGTTTTTTTCAGAATAACTTTTAAACGATCTCGTCGATCGATACCTAAAGCTAATCAGTTCTGGACATTCAAAAACAACTTCGATCGCCACAAACTTAAAAATTCGAGAAAATTTAATTAAAAAAAAACTATATGTGGCCAAGTAGTGTCCTTGATTCTTTTGTAGGACTGGAAGAACTATATCAATCATCGCTTATCACCCGGGGATCAGCTGATCCATTCAAAAGTTCTAGCAGTTTGAAAATTAAAATAATACCGGGTCCGCCAAATAACTTTTTTTTTTGAAAATGTTATGAAAAAACTACCGAATATTTCCTCAAATTTCTTTTTTTATTTGAAAGTATAATCCTTCCGGTTAATAATGGAAGATAATTTCATTCAAATGGCTGCCTCGGCTGGCCATGCCGTGGCCTACACGATCGGTCCAATTTTTAAGCACATTATCGATTGTGTGCAGCTGTATTTCACCAATGGCTTCACGAATATTGTCCTTTAAAGCGTCAATTGTTTCTGGCTGGTCGGCGTAACAGTTATCTTTGACGGCACCCCACAAATAATAGTCCAACGGTATCAAATCGCAGCTCCGAGGTGGCCAAACGACATCAGCTCTGCAGCTGATAATGCGATCTTCAAAAAGAGGACGCAAAACATCGAGTGTAGCTTCGGCTGTGTGGCACGTAGCGCCGTCCTGTTGAAACCAAATGTTGCCAATATCCTCCTCTTCAATTTTTGTGAACAACAATTCGTTCAACATGGCCCGATAACGATCGCCATTGACTGTAACGGCCACTCCTTGCTCATTTTCAAAGAAAAGTGGCCCAATTATGTTTCTGGACCGCACCAAACAGTGACTAGTTTTGGGCGCGTCGGCTTTTCAATTTATGCGTGCGGGTTTTCTGTGCCCCAAATGCGACAATTTTGCTTGTTTACATACCCGCCAAGATCAAAATGAGCTTCATCTGAAAAGATGATTTTTTTTTGGCAAAATCGGCATCTTCTGTAAGTCGATCGCAGGCCCACTTAGCGAAGCGAAAACGCATTGGATGGTCAGTTAGCCTCAACCCCTGAACCAATTGGACTTTGTATGGCGTCATACCAAGGGCTTTATGCAAAATTCGTCTCAATGATGTCTCCGAAATGTTCAATTGTTGAGAACGACGGTGAATTGATGTTGATGGCGCTTCACGCACACTTTCTGCCACAGCAGCAATATTCTCGGGTGGTTTACGCACTGTTTTTGGCTTTTCACGCTTTGTCAGTATCTTTCACTTTTTTCACAAGATAACGAACATACGGAGCTGACGATGCTTCTCTTCTTCCAAAATCCGTACGCAATTTTCGCACACATTCTGCAACATTACCATGATTTTAAAGGTAGTGTCGCAATATTTCCCAGCGTTATTCAAGCGTATACACAACCATATTCGTTCAGCGGAAGGATAAAACTAATTATCTGTCAAATCAGACATGAGCTAAGTGTTACTATTCACGAAATAAGCATTAGTTGAAAAAAAAAAACGTTAGATGGCGGACTCTTTAGCATTTTTTAGCGATTACAATTAGCGCGAAGTTACGCGGATGACTTTTAACATCAACCGTTTAACATATTTGTTTATTTAAGACAATAATAATTATTTTTGTTTCAAAATAGTTTTAATGTAAAAAATAAGAATGAAATTGTTTTAAATAATCATAAAGCAAACTTAGTTCTATTTTAATATTGTTTCTTCTTGATTTGGACAATTTTTTTTCGGTGTACTACATTGATATGTATGTATGTATAAAAGTATGAATGTTCAAATACAAGAATGTAAACACTTGAAAATTGTCCATCATGTTATTTAACAAATAAAAATTAACAGTGTGTAACCAATCGTTTTCCCAAAAAATGTTCTGCTATAAAACGAATTATATAATAAAAAGGTTAACTTATTTTTCGCATAGAGCAGAGTTTCCCAGACTTTGTTTTCTCATAGACCACTTTCGAAATTTAGCTGGTTCGGGTTCGAGAAAAAAATTTCAAAATTGGATTTAACTATGGAAATTTGCGTTGCGGCTGAGCTCCAACCACGAATTAATTGTTGCATATATTTTTATTTAGATAAATATTTTTTAAATTGATAATCATTTGATTAAATAAAATTATTTAAATTTTGTTTAGATAAAGAATAATAGACTGTATTATAAGAAAACTCGTGCAGGATTAACCTCCATCTATTTTAAACTGTGGTTCTGCTGAAACAGAAATCGAGGACTACCTAAGATCTCCCAATATTTCTAGAGGTGCAAATCCACTTGTCAAGTGGGCTAATGAGAAAATACACAACGAAACTTTTAAATCAATTCTGTCGCATTTGACAGACTTGTTTCTATTAGAATTCATAATTCGCAAAATGATATAACAGTTTGATTTTTATTCAAAATGCTATTAATATTATTAATATCTCACAGTGTAATTTTATATTATAAAAAACTATTATAATTGACTTTTATTACCTTCAACTTCAATTCAAACTATATTTCTTTAAATATTTCATTTTGCGTATCCGTATCGAATCTGCAAAAAAGCGTATCGACATCCCTGATAAAAGCTTTAGAAAGTAACAGACCAAAAAAAACCGATTCCCTGATGAAGCTAGTGTATTTCAGGCGGAAATATTGGCTATTTGGGAGGCAGCTAGGTTACCAATTGACAGGGGTGTTCAGGGTACGGTCGGTATCTCCGTCGACAGCCAGACAGCACTCCTGTCTCTGAGGTCATTCACTACTCCTTCTACCTTAGCAGCTCAATGCTAGCTTCTATCCAGATTGGGATATCAGACTGACACAACCCTCATCTGGGTTCCCGCACATTGTAACTTCCCTGGAAACGAACGGGCGGACGAGCGAGCTTGGGCTGGATCTGCTATGGACGTCTCCACCGCTGTATCGGTAGCCAGGCCGTATGGCGCTATAAGATGCGGCATTCAGAGCCATTACCGGCAGAAGGCTGCAGGCAGATGGCGCAAGCTGGACACGTGTAGGGTGGCCAGAAGTATGTGGCCCTGCTACAACGACAGGAGGACAGGCACAGCTGATCAACAGGAACCGTAGGGACATATCAAGACTCGTCGCACTAGTGACGGGGCACTGGGCAATAGGCAGACATGCTGGTAGGATAGGTTTCTCCTATAATGCATTCTGTCGCAGCTGCCGGGATCAGGGCAAGGAAGAGACAGTTTATCACTTCCTTTGTGAATGCCCATACGAGACACAGAATCTTAGGCAACAGTATAATATCCGACCTTTCGGAGCTATCAGGTATAGGTCTAGGTGACCTTATTAGATTCCTCGATGCGACAGGTTGGACCTATCATCCATCACCGTATCTGGGATCTGGATTCGGTTCTACACAGGTTGACACTGACGAGTGGAGTGGTCTTTCAAAACGGAATCTCACAGATCCTACTTGAATGCTTGTGGGATACAGGCAGCCACGTATACCAACCAACCAACAGACCAAAAAACATCGTGATAAGTTTCTATTCAATATCGGATATAAACGTTATGATATTTTATATCTTTAATATCAACAGCAAATTTTTTTCTTGTTGCACAGTGTATTGGTGAATACAAGTTTTAGACCGATTTTTCCTAGCGTTAAGCTGGATTCACCCATTGTTTCGGAACAAAAAATTTGTTCCGAAACTATTTGTTTTATATGTAGTTTGACGTCTCTCTTTTTGAGAGAGTGAGCGAAAGAGAGTTAACTTGGTTCGGAACATGAATTGGTTTAATTTTAATTTTTGTTCTGAAACATTTCAACTGTGATGCCAGCTACTTTAAATTTTTAAGTAAAGTTGAGCAGAGATGCCACATCATATTATATGAATATCTTTATAATACAATACAATCTTAATAAAATAAAATTTTTATTTTAGATATTAATATTTTTTAATTTACAATTTGTTTATTACACAATAAAATATATGAGTGTGACGCCAAGAAAACAAGCAAATTGCATTCATCTGCTGCTGTGCTGCCTAATTGAAAAACTAACACGCGTCGTTTACAAAAATATCTCATATGGTACCCTTGTTTTTCCAGAACAATTGTTCGAAGTGGGTGAATCGTTTCAGAACAAACTCTCAAAAAACTAAAATTTTTTCGGAACAAATTTTTTGTTCCGAAACATTGGGTGAATCCAGCTTTATTCAACTTTTCTTCATTAATTTAATAGTTCTCGAAAAACTGTTTTAAATTTACATATATGTTTGGTAGTAGTTTTTTTTTACACTTCAAGTTTTTAGTGCTGATTCTTTTTTTCTAAAAACTGAAAATTTTTAGTCAAAATGCCCACTGCAAAAATGTTCACCCTTTGCATACATTTATTATTATTATCTTTTTTTATGTTACAAAATAAAAAAATATTAACTTTTTTACATATGAAATGTCGCAGAAATATTATTTATTCTGCTTAATGTTAATTGAAAGTAGATGGTTTTAAATAAATCACACCGTATCATCCATCAAAAGTCAAAATGCCCACTGCAAAAATGTTCACCCTTTGCATACATTTATTATTATTATCTTTTTTTATGTTACAAAATAAAAAAATATTAACTTTTTTACATATGAAATGTCGCAGAAATATTATTTATTCTGCTTAATGTTAATTGAAAGTAGATGGTTTTAAATAAATCACACCTTTAGCAAATGCCAATACGAATAAATGTGGATGCATTTATGAAGTTGATTAAATTTATTTGCATACAACAACATGAACTTTAGAAAACTAACGGTAAACAGTGAATATTTAAGTGATTTAAAATTTGTGAGATCGTATGCAGCTGTTCAATTAACCGTGGCAAATGGTGTAGCAGCACATTTAATACAAGTCAAATTAAAACGTGAGAAAACAATATAATATTTTTACAAATAAAAGTAAAAAGATAGTTGAATTTTCATTTTATGCATTTAAGAAAAGAAAAGTTAAAAAGTAATTTATTATTATATTCTGATATTTTTAAGCTTAAGGTCTCTTTATTTGAAAAATAATTTAGAATTTGAAATTCTATATTAGCAGCGTTGTCGAAATAAAAATAGACACTAGAATATACAGTATATGGGCATTCAACTGTAGTCATAAAAGCATATGTCATAAAATAATAGCACGAAAGTGTTATTTTAACATTTGACCAGTTGATAATAAAATAATAAATTTGTAAGCATTTGCTATTAAAGAAAAAAGAAATGAAACAATTTTTTAAATCATCTAAAGCCGAAACTTTTATTCGAAACTATAAAACTGTTCTTCTGTCGCACAAGATTCTATGCGTAGGCCAATGCAGTTGTTGCCGGGTGAAATGACCTAAATAAATGTTTCGACGGCGGCAAATCAAAAAAACTTTAGTGGCAGCTGTTTAATACTTTTTTACTTATTTTTATTATAAAAATTTCTTTTAATGTACAGACATAAAAGTGTGAATACTTTTTAAGACGATTTGCATTCTTGTAATAATAATACATTATGACTATATGGCTGAATAACACGCTGTATGAATATCCCAAATATTTCATATATTAATGTTTTAGAGGCAATAAATTATGTTTGTATCTGCTGTCGTATGAGAACTGATTAGAAGTAGTTCGATTAATCGATCAAAATGTTTATTTGTTTGAATAATTTTAAAAGAAAGATTTTCGAATATCATTTATTAATTGCCATTAATTAATCGTAATCGTACAATTAATTAATGGCAATTAGTTTTCATTAAGAAATTAGATTAAATAAAAGCGTAGAACTTGATTTATTCCCATACGCTATTGAAATTTGGGAAACACATGTACATATTTTATTTGTTTAAATAATTTTATAACACTCGAAAATAATTCTAAATTACATGTATTTGATTTATTTCTCTTCAAGTATTACGATCCATAATACATCAGTTAAAAGTTATCTCAGTTATTAAATTTCTAAGCTTTTCTATATAATTTTAGAAATTGAACATTTTCTAAAAATCGGGAAATTACTGGTTTTCCTCGTTCCGAAAAAATAGAGTTTTCACTAGATATCGACGTATTGAGTTCCTGGGAAGCTTTGCTGACTACTTCTGAGAAGTCATCATTTTGACAGAATGTGTTTGTGTGTGTATGTGACACAATTATAACTTTTGAACGGCTGAACTGAATCGAAGCAAGGTAATCGCGTTTCAAAGTGTTTTTTCAAACTAAGATTTTCTGTACATTGGAACCGGTTCCGACCGGTAGATATCGAGAAATATCAAATAAACTAAGAAACATATTTTTTTCGAATGTGTTTTTTAGAGTATCTTTTAAACAGATTTGCCTATCGATTGACATTTTAAAACCACGTCGAACGTCACTAACCGGGTCAAAATCGGTTAGTGGGTTCATGAACGAAAAAAATTCAAAAAAAGTGAATTTTTTAAAAAACTCCGGAATTATGTACATGATTAAAAATTTTCGATTCAACATCAATTACCGTTTATCACATGGTAATCGGGTGATTCATTCAAAAGTTATAGCAGTTTGAAATGGAAAATAATAGTATATTTTAGCGGTTAAAATCAACGGGAAGTTGCAGGGTCAACCGTTTTCCACAATTTTTTTTAATAATATAATAGCCCTATTCACAATCTTGTGCAAATAGTCTTGCATCATTGCATTTGCAAAATAATTGTACTCTACACCAACAAGAAACATTGAAAGTGCTCCCAAATACTCCCTCAATTTGCAAATGCAATAATGCAGGACCATTTGCACAGGATTGTGAATAGGGCTAACGTAATTAGTAAAAATATTAGCTATTTTTTGTAAGTATTTTTATCGATATTTCATTTTTCCATATTAAATTCATTTGAGATTGAAAGTCGAATTGATTAAAAATTTGTTTAAGTTCAGAAAGACGTGATAAATGTTCCAAGGCACAAAGGAAACTCAGCATCAGGTTTAATTATCCAACTTGTACAGCTGAGCAGAACAGTTGTTTTCGAAAGCCGCTACACTTTCGTCATCAGTACTCATGTGCATTTTGTTTGTCATTCATGTGTTTTATTTTTATATGAATTGATTATTTTTTAATAATAAATTTAATTTCGTTTTTTTTTTACAATTTGTTTCTTCGTTGTTCTCAACTCATTAATAGAATATTTTCGATTTAGTCGCTTTTTCGAACGAATATAAGCAACTGTTTTGATTATTCGCACACTGTTGAAAGGCAAATAATTGATCGAATTCTCGCCAGACCCGGAAAATTAAGCAGACAAGCAAATCGTTTGTGTTTCTTTAGAAAAAGTATGGCTAAGCGTTATCAATGTTGGTTCAATTACCTTTTTTAATAACCAAAAAATAGCGGAAAAGACAACACTAGTGTCAGTTAATGTAACTAATTTATTGTCACATTAAATACTTTGTTTCCAAGTGAATGAAGGCAACCAAAACTAATATTTAAATAAGTAGGAAGATTCTAATAACTTTTCCAGCTAAGAAACAAAGAGGTGAAGTTATCAGAAATATGTACTCCCAGTTAATCGTTAAAATATAAACAAGTAACAACGTTATATTCGACCGGGTCGAATCTTAAATACCCTCAAAATATTTAGTAACTTAAAACTCTATTTTTATATATTTATTTTAATCTTTTAATAATTTTCCGTGGTCCACCAGCATAAAAGCATTATGCGTTGCTTTTGCAGTATATATATCAGCGCGCACAAAAGGGGACGTTGTGAAACAGTATTTTCTACCATGAAAATAATTCTAATCAAAGTACGCAAGAACAAAAGAGTACCCAGGCCATATAGACTTGGATGAGTTAATAAGTATATATTTATTTGAAAAAAAAAACATTTTTTATAAACGAGTTTACAAAATAAATAGAACTTTCATCAGTCCGATGCTAATAAATAAAAATCGTGTTATATACAATAAATAAAATTATAAATGCAAAAAATACAAGTATAGGGTCCGCCAAATAACTTTTTTTTTTGAAAATGCTATAAAAAGGAACTACTGAATATTTTCTCAAATTTCTTTTTTTTATTTGAAAGTACAATCCTTCCGGTTATTAATGGAAAATAATTTCACTCAAATGGCTGCCTCAGCTGGCCATGCCGTAGCCTGTACGATCGGTCCAATTTTTAAGCGCATTATCGATTGTGTGCAGCTGTATTTCACCAATAGCTTTACGAATATTATCCTTTAAAGCGTCAATTGTCCCTGGCTGGTCGGCGTAACACTTACCTTTGACAGCACCCCACAAATAATAGTCCAACGGTCTCAAATCGCAGCTCCGATGTGGCCGTCCTGTTGCAACCAAATGTTGCCAATATCCTGCTCTTCAATTTTTGTGAACAACAATTCGTTCAACATGGCCCGATAACGATCGCCATTGACTGTAACGGCCACTCCTTGCTCATTTTCGAAGAAAAATGGCCCAATTATACCTCTGGACCGCACCAAACAGTGACTAGTTTTGGGTGCGTCGGCTTTTCAATGTATGCGTACGGGTTTTCTGTGCCCCAAATGCGACAATTTTGCTTGTTTACATACCAGCCAAGATCAAAATGAGCCTCATCTGAAAAGATGATTATTTTGGCAAATTCGGCATCTTCTGTAAGTCGATCGCAGGCCCACTTACTAGCGTTGTTCAAGCGTATACACAACCAGATAAAACTAATTATCTGTCAAATCAGACATGAGCTGAGTGTTACCATTCATGAAATAAGCACTAGTTGAAAACAAAAACGTTAGATTGCGGACCCTATAGTAGCAACAAGCCTTTCAACTCAATATGTAGATAAAATTTAAAAGTACTTGTTATCCATCCCTACCAAGAATGATAAAATAAAGATTACGCCTTGCGCATGATTTACCGTTTGATGACGTATTTGTTCCCTCGAAGAGATTGCCAAATGTTTA
This sequence comes from Linnaemya tessellans, assembly GCA_951800035.1. NCBI lineage: Eukaryota > Metazoa > Arthropoda > Insecta > Diptera > Tachinidae > Linnaemya > Linnaemya tessellans. Next base: position 111,817,215 of record OX637532.1, on the reverse strand, counting down.
TTATATGCAAAACTAATACTTTCTCGTACAAAATTAATATTTTATGCTATATTTGGCAACTCTTCACTCAATTTACTCAGAGAGATTTCCAACAAGCAAATGAAATCGGATTTATGAAAGTGCAAGTTTTGTGTTATATTTTATAAGAAATTGTGTTATATTTTAAAATAAATATATTAAAATAATTATTAAATAACTTAAAGTATAAAAAACTTATTAAAACTTGATTTTTAAAGCTCATAAACTGTAAACAAAAAACCTAAATTAAAGAGAAAAGAGAACAAAAAGAGCAAGCATGAAATGTGCAGTGGGCAATTGCAAACAAAGTAACAGCAAAAAAACAAGTGAGAAATAATTGTGTTAAAATGTAATATTGTTATCAAATTTTTTTTTGTTTTCAAAAAGCTGTGTCATTTTATAGTTTTCCAATAGATGAAGCTCAAAGGAAGTTATGGCTGATATTTTGCAAGGAAAAAATTTTATTTTGAATGGGGAAAAAAGAAAAATAATTAGCACTTGGGTTCAATATTTATATAAAATAACTATAAATGAACAATTTCAAATAAAAAAAGTGGAAAGTAAAATAATTTTTTAATATTGTTTGTTATCAAACAAATTTAATTTGAAAAATCGCAATTTGCCCCACTGTCCTGTTGTTACAATAACATAATGCTAGAGTTAATGTCGACGCCGTTGACGGCGTTTCAACGCCGAAAAAGTTGAAATAGATTGAACTTTTACGGCGTTGCAACGCGTTGAGATTAACTGCTCTCATACAATTTCATACGATTCAACTTTTTTTTTTACATTTGACGCCGTCGACGACGTCGACATTAACTCTAGTTCTCAAACTGAATTTTATTACCCAATCAGAACACATGTTGAGTGACGTCAGAGTTCCATCATGCGCAGAAAAGTATTTTTCTTTCAGCTTGTTGGCGTAATCTTTATTTTATCATTCTTGATCCCTACTCTATGTTAAAGAGAAGCCAAAACCTAAGGAGAGCGAGAGAAACAACATTTTTTTCGTGTACGTATTTGTTTGCTGCGTAAGCAGAATTTGTTTTTTTTTCTTGCTTTCCTATAACGCGTTATAGGGCAAGAGAAGCTTCATCATCTACGATCTAGACCAGACATAGGCACAAACACATCAACATTTTGAGTTTGTGTGTGCGAGAGAAATTTTGCAAACAAACGAGCACTCTCCCCATCCTTAAATAACTTTTTTCAACAAGCACCGAAACAACCGTCTTGGTTGAGAGCTTGTGATAGACTGAATTGTGAATCACAATTTGTGTGTTTTGTGAGTAACTACAAATACGTGTGACTCTCAAGAGCGCGCTCACCCACAATGCCTATATCTGATCTAGACACTCAGATTCACTCCAGGATGGGCCCTGGGGGAGACATCTTACCTTTGCCGTAAACCACTAAAAAGTAAATTCTTAGGGTTATTAAGTGTAAATAAAAATTTTGTATAGGGTCATTTAGGTGACAAAAGAGAGGGAGGGCAGCGAAAGATCAGAGAAAGTCTCAACTTCGTCATAAAAGCTTAAAATTTAATTATCCAGGAGTGTATGCTTAAGTAATACAATTTACTAAATATTTACATTATTTTTGCATATAATATCTTATGGAAATGCCCACTAAAGGAGGTGGGGTCCAAAAATGGATTTTTTTTTATATTTATATTCTAGCTAGAAGTTCAACGCTTTGGACCTTCTTTGACATAAAAATATATCAGTTTCAGAGGTTGTTTTAGTTCTTCTTATAGGAACTTTTTCACTCTGGCCCGATTCAGCCCCTTTACAAACTTGGTCTGTGCTATACTTCCAGATATATTTATACCAAATTTTAAGGGTCTGACTTTTTTCGTTTGTGGGAATATTGACACATAAACTCGCAGCACTTTTCTTTATTTCAATATAAATATATATTTAATATTTTTTTAAGAATTTTAAATTCAGTTTATCAGTAGGCAAATAAATTAAATTGATTTACAAAGTATTGACATCGTCTGTTCTTTTGAAACATATGTGATTTATTTGATTTATTTTAAACCAACATTAAAATGTTTTAATAGTAATTTTGTGCGAATATATTAGCGCATGAAAAAGGCTGTTGTTCGTCTACTGGCAAACTTCTGTGAATGCACAGTACGAGTGTATTTAGTGATGTTATATCCTTGATGTGTTCGTCTGCTGCTGTTACATGGAAAGACGGAACAATTTTTTACGCTAAAGTAGCGTCACTCAGTTGTGGAAAACATCCGTTCCTGTGCTTCGATTACAATCAAAGACAACATGTTTTATTCGTAATGCATCGTGTTGCCTGTCTTGTGATAGGTGTGCTGTGTAGGAAATGGCTTTAACGTCGATTTAATTTTTTATTGAATTTTCAAAGAATAAATTTTATTTCTTAATTTTGCACAAGAAACATTATGCAGCAAAAGTTTCGGAAGAAAATATTTATGCGTACTTTTAAACGATATTTTCGGGAATTTCTTCTTTTAAGTTCGCATTACAAGTGAATGCTGAAAGTGAATTGACTCATTTATATCGGATAAATCTTTTAACCGGACAACTTTGCATTTATTCAGAGCACTATTCACTAATTTCGAAAAAAATTTGTTTAGAAAAGTAAAACTCCTGTATGTAAAAAAAATTTAATAATATTGCAAAACTACAGCTAATTGTAAAAGTGTTTCATCAACTGCTTTTTGTCTTTAAATTTAAATAAAACATAATGTGTTTCAGACATCGTTTAAATAATAAACAATTTCGTTTGAAATTCCTATATAACATCGTTGAAATGTCTGCTAGGCGTCTCTGGTCGGAAGGCATCCGAAATGTGCCATTTTCAGTGACTGGAGCATCATTCAGGCTACAGTCACTGAACCAATGGCTTACTTTATGTTCGCTTTGAGGACCGCTGCGGTTTGTGGCTTATTCGAAGAAAGCTGAGGGTTAAGAAAACCTCCCAAAAGAAGTCTAACGGGATCAAATCGCACGATCACGGTGTGCAGTTCACATAACCTCTACGTGAGATGTTCTCAAATCGATGGAGTAGAATATCCAACGTGGCAATTCAGGACAAAAGAAGTTAGTATATAGCTTCCGCCGTTGAAAGTAATGGCCTGGCTAACCCCTGCAAATAGCTGGATTACATGGTCCATAGGAGCACTCTTTGGACTATTCCTATGTAATGCAGCCAATGAACAGTTCATTGTACACGCGCACTTATTTTTGGCGACCGTTTGTCAACACTAAAAATGTTTGACATTAAACTTTAACCATGACAATTGCAAGAAAATGAAAACAGTCTTTAATTTTTGTTGCGTTTTTGTTAATATTAATTGTGAAAAGATTAATATTCTTAAATTAAGAAAAGATTAATATTCTTAAATTAATTGAAAAGGTATTATTATATGGTTTAGGTAAAGCAAGCAAAAGCTATAAAAGTAATATTACGTTAAAAAATTTCCAGATCGGAAAAGAGAAACTAGTTTTTGAAAAACACAAATACCAGTTTAGAAATGGGTAGTCCATGGAGTAGCCACTTGAAATATGTTTGGGGTTACACCAATGTAATGCAAAGCTGGTTCAGGTGGTTCAGCTCTAGGACATCGCAAAGTAAACAGTGACTTTTTCAAGATGCATTGGACGCTCTTGGATCTCATGTAAATCGGTATCATCACAAATTCGGCAACATTTTTTACCCTCCAAAAAAAGAACTGGGGGGCACAATCACTTTGTAATTTCATGTCTGACGCAGCGAAATAAAGTATATACATTCTCGATCAGTGATGAAATCTAAGACCATCTAGCCACGTTCGTCCATCCGCCCGTCTGAGGAAATCACGATACAGTCCGAACGAAAAAAGCCAGACTGTTAAAATTTGGTATATATATATATATATATATATATATATATATATATATATATATATATATATATATATATATATTTAGAAGTATAGCGCAAGTGAAGATCGTAAATGCCCAGAATCGGGCCAGAGAAAAAGAGGTTCCCCTAAGAACAACTAAAACAACCTCAGAAACACGACATAAATTAAAAATGTTTTTTTTGTAATTTTGTCAAGTAAATGATATATTTTTATCTCAGAGAAGGTTCAAAGCCCTCAAATTTGCACCCAAAAAAATCAGAAAAATTCATTCTGTGAGCCTCGCCCCCTTTAGTAGGCGTTTAAGTAACATATTACATCGAAAAATGTTGTAAATATTTAACAAATTGTATTCTTTAACACTAAATTCCTTAAAAATTTCATTTTAAAGCTTTTATAACGAATCTGACGTGTGCTCTCATCTTCCTTTGTCCTACTCTCCCCCACGTTTGCCCCCTAAATGACCCTATAAAAAACAAGTAAAAACGTTATATTCGACCGGGTCGAATCTTAAATACCCTCCAAATATTTAATAAGTGATTTTAAAATGTTTAACTTGGTGGGACAGAGTTCCTTTATATAATATCGTACGTCAACGCCCACTAAAGGGGGCGGGGTTCAAAAATAGACAATATAATGTTTTCCACAGACGAAAACCGTCTTAAACGTCATCACTAATCAAGAATATACATATTTACTTTATAGGGTCCAATTCTCTTTGGAGGGTATAAAAACTGTATTTTGGCGGGGTCGCTCTGGCAAGGGCTGTGGTGGAAACATTTCATCTTTGTCATAAAACTCTAAAAATAAATGCTTGGGATAATTATATACAAAATAAAATTTTTTATTTTTTTATAGGGTCATTTACGGAGAAAAGGAGGGGAAGGGGGTAGGGCAGAAACAGGCAGTCATAAAACTCTAAAAATAAATGCTTGGGATGATTATATACAAAATTAAAATACCTTTTTTTTGATAGGGTCATATAGAGGGATAAGGGGGAGGACGGGGTAGAGCAGAAACAGACAGTCATAAAACTCTAAAAATAAATGCTTGGGATGATTATATACAAAATAAAAAAAAATAAAAATTTTTGTAGGGTCATTTAGGGGGTGAAGGGGGAGGAGGGGGTAGGGCAGAGGAGTACCAGGTATCGTCTCAGTTTCGTCATTAAAGCTTAAAAGTTTTATTTTTAAGGAATGTAGGCTTAAGTAAAACAATTTGGTAAATTTTTATGCTATTTTTGCATATAATACCGCCCACTAAAGTAGGCGGGGACCAAAAATAATTTTTTTTTTAATTTTATGGCTCCAGATTAAGGCGTTGGACCATATTTGACATAAATATATATCATTTGCTTAACAAAATAACCAAAAAACTTTCAAAATTATGTTGATTTTCGGAGGTTGATTTAGTTCTTCTTAGGGGAACTTTTTTCCCCCTTGCCCGATTTAGCCCATCTTCGAATTTAACCTGCTGTAAGCTTCAAAATATATTTATACCAAATTTCAAGAGTCTAGCTCTTTTAATTTGGACTGAATCGTGATTTCCACAGACGGACGGCCGGACGGACATGCTCAGATTGTCTTAGATTTCATCACTGATCAAGAATATATATACTTTATGGGGTCTGAGAAGGATATTTCGATGCGTTACAAATGGAATGACAAAGTGAATATACCCCCCAAATTCCTTTTTGGAGGGTATAAAAATTACATTTAACCTCAAAAATTGAATTTTTAGTGTTTTATGTCAAAGGTGGGATGTCTTCCCCATGGCCCGTCCCGAAGTGACCACTACAAAATAGAGTTTTATTTACTAAATATTTCGAGGGTATTTAAGATTCGACCCGAGCGAATACAACGTTCTTGCTTTTTTCACGTACCCATTCATCCGGAATTGAGGCGTCATCGCTAAAGATGATTTTTCGATTAAAAATCGTGCGTTAAGTTGCCCAAACAGAACACCCATTTTGATAAAATACTTTCATTATTTGTACGTAATTCGGCAAACTAGACCTAATAAATGGCAATTATTTTGATGGATGTAGCTGCCCCAGGATGGCCGTTAGTAATTGTTAAAGTTCGAAAGTCTCTGTTTTGGGACTCTTTTTACTTTATTCCATATTTTTTTTTTCGAAATTACAGTATTTCAAATTAAGCCTGCGAATTTGATTGATAAACAAAAAAAAAGAAAATTGCTGTTCCTGATGTTCATCGAAATGCTTGAAGATTTTCATGAACCAACAACATCTCGCCCACTTGAATCAAAAGTAGCCTCAAATCAAATATCCCCTGCCCACTCTTTTAATATAAAATTTAGAACAAAAGGAATCTAATTTCTTAGTTGTGTTCTCTTAAATTGCAAAAAAAAACAGTATGTATGTCCTGCAATTTCTTTAAATTAACACTACTTTCGGTAAATGGACTGGAGCATCAGACAGCACAGCAACGCCTTCAAGGGTAGTGAGTGAGGTTGGCAGCTGAGGAGGAGTTGCTTCATTTGGAAATGACATGGTAATTTTATTATTTGAAATCAAACAAGTTTAGAGTGTGGGCAGAATTTAATAAAAATTTTCCTGTCCAGTTCTTCTGTTATATTTTTGGAACAAACAAGTAAACAAAAGGCCACAAATTTTGCCAACTTCTGTAAACATTTTCATATTCATGACAGATTTGCAAATCTTTTGGCCAAACAAAGTAAAGAAATCTCAAAAGTGTGTAACATTGTGCAAATTACCAGCCAAGTGATTGGATGTTTATTCGCAAAACGTACTCGCAATTTTGGCAAATTCGACATTATGATTAATCACTGCAATACATGATTGATTGTTCTGTAATCTGTTGTTGGATTCTACTTTTTTGTGTGCATATTAAGGGATTAGATGGCTCTTTGGTTTTAGTTCAACAAATATGTGGAACAAATAGCTGTTTGGAGTTTTCTTTTTTGAAATGTTTTTCCAGGCGGTTGTTTTAAGCAAAATATTTTATATACTCATACCAGCTTTAATTGACTAGTTGTTACCAGCAGCAGCAGCATGTACTTGTGCAGCTGTCAAGTTCGCACATGTTGTTGTCGTTTAGTTCACAGTTTGGAGGAAAATTTAGATTAGAAGCTGAAAATTCATGAACTACATTGACGCAGTTAATGTTAGAAGCTATTTTAGTTATGAGATATATTATTTAGAAAAATAGGACATGAAAAAAATAATCAAACACCAGCAACACGGGTATTAAATAAAAATGTGCTGCCATCGGTTTGATATACTTCTCGTATGCAATTTCCTAATAAAATTTTTTTAAATAAAAACTGTTATCATATTCAACTAAGCCACTTAATAAGTGGTGACAAACAATAGGGACGGACGGACGTGGTTAGATTGTCTCAGACTTCATCACTGATCAAGAATATATATACTTTATGGGGTCCAATTCTCGTTTTAAGATGTTAAAGCTGTATTTTGGCGGTGTCGCTCTGGCAAGGGCTGTGGGGGAGACATTTCACCTTTGTCATAGAACTCTAAAAATAAATGTTCGGAATAATTAAATGTAAAATTTATTTAATTTGTTTTTATAGGGTCATTTAGGGGGCAAAGAGGGAGGAGCCGGTACGGCACAGTAGTACCAGTTTAGGTCTCAGCTTCGTTATTAAAGCTTAAAAATATTATTTTTAAGCATATAATAACGCCCACTAAAGAGGGCGGTTTGCAAAAATTTTAATTTTTTATTTTATGTCTCCAAGTTTTACGCGTTGGACCTTCTTTGACATAAAAATATATCATTTGTTTAACAAAATTACAAAAAAACTTTAAAAATTATGTTGTTTTTTAGAGGTTGGTTTAGTTCTTCTTAGGGGAACTTTTTTCCCTCTCGCGCGATGGAGATGGGCTCCGAACTTAACCTGTGCTATCCTTCAAGATATATTTCGACCAAATTTTAAGAGTCTAGCTCTTTTCGCTTGGACTGAATAGTGACTTCCACAGACGGACGGACGGACATGCTCACATCGTCTTATATTTCATTACTGATCAAGAATATATATCCTTTATGGGGTCTCAGATGGATATTTCGCTGCGTTACAAACGGAATGACAAATTGAATATACCCTCCATGTTCTTTTTTGAAGGGTATAAAAACTGATGTTAACTTTTCTTTGTGCCCAGAATATTTATGAGCTTTTTCTGAGTATAAACGAACAATTTTTAAACAATTAGCCTATAAATCTTAATTGGGTTTAATATAAATTCATCTTTGTTTTATTCCATTTCGAAGCTCTATACCTCTACAAAAAACACCCTATATACATATATTTATAGTTGTTAGTAATGAATACGGGCACATTATTATTCATTATTTAAAAAATTAGTGAATTATCAGCCCAATTATGAATAACAACTCCCCGGGAATTTTCTCTCTTTTCCCTTTTCCCTTATTCTAAATAGAATCTCCCCGGGAGATTTTTCCCTTCTCCCTTTTCCCTTATTCTAAATAAACTTCGAAAATGGGAGACTCTTCCCCGGGAAAAAAGTAGGTATTATGAATGTAAATTAAAGGGAGAATTTGATAATAAATTTAGAAAATAATTCCTTCAAAAAATTGCAAGGGAGTTGTGCTGAAAAAAATATTTTTCACTTTTTAAGTCAAAACAAAACAACTGAAAGCAAAACAGTTGACTGCGAAAATTCGAAATTCCCTTTCCCATAATACTGTTCTCCCCGTCTGTTTAGAATAAGGGAGTTTTATTCCCGGGAAAATGAATTCCCCGGGAATATTTATAATTGGGGTGTATATCATTTAATCTTCCGTTTGTGTATGAAAACAAAGTTTATGACACTTAATATAACAAGAGAGCAGATCACTTCTTTTCAAATCTAAAACTTTATTTAACACGGTGTTCAGACCTGCATTTTTAATTGAGTCAGTAATAACTTAATTACCATAATTATTTACCTGTTCACATATACTGAATTCAGTCAATTTAATTAATGTATGACAACTAAAAGTAAAAATTTTTCATAATTATGAAGACCCCAAGTTCAAATCTCAGATCTTTTTTTTTATTTTCTAATTAATAATAAATTTAATATCAATAACTTAACTTCGATATGGCTCTACATATTTTTATTGTTTTTTCACTTTTCCCACATTTTAGGTGCCAAGTCTCGACTAACTTTGTTCAATGAAGTGTGTTGTGCTCACTAAACACACTTTTTAGCAGTGCTGCATTTAAGATTTGACTCAATATTATAACAATTTCATATATATTAAACAATAATTAATAATTGAGCTAAATAATACTATTTACTGCGATAAGACCAATTAAGGTGTATGTCTGAACACGTACAATTGTAAGTTCAGCCTAGTATTCTGTTTAAAATTTCATGTGAAATTCTGACAGAACCCATACAAAAAATATTCAATCGAAATATTTGTGGAAAAATGTTGCTAAACTAGTACTCTGTTTTAATTATGAAAAACATGTGAAATAATATGATAATTTTTTGACACTAAAAATTTTCTCATTGAAAATGGAAAACATAATTTCAATTAAAAAGGAAAAAGACTGAAAATGAAATAACTGATGTTGCGCAACATATTCCACAAATTCAAAAAGAGTACTAGGCTTAAAGTGGAGCCTTTCTGCTTGCGACCATCGATCGGTATGTACGTAACAGAATGATTTGAAAATATTCGTTTAATATATAAATTATTTTCTTCAAACATTCATACATATTTACATATACACTCGGGGCTCGTTGTGCGGACTCGAATTTATGCGTTTTTTTTTTTTTTTGAAACGCATCTATCGCATAAAACGAGTCCTGAGTGTATAGATATTTATTTTGGGCATTTTTATTTGATCACAGAAAACCTGAAAATTATATGACAACAGAAAAGTTTTTACCAGGTACGTTCGTTCAACCTTGTTGCTAAACCCAAACAACTTAAGAGCTGCTGAAGTTAGCAGTTCAGACGAATACCAAATTGTATCCATATAAAAATATCGCCGATGCGAATATATCGTAGTAAATGGGTGGATTTCTTTCCATTAACCCATTAAATAGAATTTTATATACAGTTAGTTCCGCTTAATTGAGTTTCTAAAAATGCACGACTTTTCACGCAATTAAACGGGAACTCAATTAAGCTATACTCGGTTAATTGAATCGCCGACGCAATTAAACGAAAATCGCTTAATTGAGCAATATGTACAATAAAGCGAAACACCCATGCCGTAGATGCAAAATAAAACTCATTTCTTTAGTTACATATTAAGTTGAAAAATTGTTTATGTTTATTAAAACAAAATAAAAATCAGGTACGTTCATCGTACAATGTTTATAAAGGAACAAAAATCACAAAATTCAATATAAAAGGATATCAAAACTTAAAAATTTGTATATGTATATAAATGTATGTTATATTTTATACAAAACTCTTTACATAAGTATGTACTTATGATCAACTAATGTGATTAAAAAAATCAGTCATCAACATTTGAATTTTAGATTTGTTAAGGCCATCGATAATACGTTTTTCTATATCATCAAGTTCATGTGAACAAAAATTTTGTGCTAAACAGAAATCTCGAAGTACATGGAGACAATTCAGTGCCTCTTTTGTTGAAGGAGGACTGATAATATCTTCGTTTTCTTCATCTTCGGAAGAGTCTGAGGGCGAAATATACTCAATTTCTTCAATGATCTCCTGGTCTGTAAGTGTTCCACAACATGGTACATTATCATCGCAGCGGACGAAATTTTCGAATTCCTTTTGATGTGCATCATCAATATTAAGTTCCACAATATCATTTTCTAAATCGACTTGCTCAGCAGAGGAAAAAAATTTAGCCTGAAATGTAGTGACTGTGACATTTATTGCACAAACAAGTGAGGGGAACTTACCTTGTTAAAACAGTTTGCAATTGTAGAAGGTTTCACAAGCCACCAAGAGTTTTTTATAATATGCAATGCTTTAAAAATGCTTAAGTTCTTAATAAAATCTACAATAGTTTTTCCGCTTTCAATCGCTGATATTTGTTTCCTGATAATGTTTTGCCGATAGTAAGATTTGAAGCTGTGTATTATGCCCTGATCTAAGGGTTGTGCTATTGAAGTTGTATTAGCTGGTAAATATTGCAAGTCTATATTTGATAAATTTGCTGATGTTTTATGGGAAGATGCGTTGTCAACGAACAATATTATTTTACGTCTTTGTTTTCCCATTTCAGCATCAAGGGAAAGCAAAAATTTCTGCCATAAATCTTGAGTCATCCACGCTTTGTGTTGCGAATAATATTCCAGAGGCAACACTTTGTTTTTAAAACACCTTGGATTTTTTGATTTGCCAATAATAATAACTTTTTTATAATCACCGGTAGCATTGCATACAAACAGTAGTGTTAAACGTTCCTTCGAGTTCTTAAAGCCTCGCTTTTGGTCTCCTTTTTTTGATAATGTTGAATTAGGTAATGCTCGGAAGAACAAACCGCTTTCATCAGCGTTAAATATATCTGAAGGCTCATATTTTGATATTAAAGTTGGCAAAACGGTATCAAGGAATGCGTTTGCCGCATCAATATCGGCAGATGCACCTTCTCCTTGCACTTTTTTTAGAATTATGCCTTCCCGTTTCTGCCAACGGTGAAGCCAACCACTACTCGGGTTGAAATCAACACCCATTTCCACAGCGAACTTTTTAGCCTTTTCCAAAATTATGTTGCGGGAAACTAAGGCTCCCGATTCACGCATTTGTTTAAACCATATTGTAAGGGCTTTCTCAACATTTAAACAGGCACCGCTCCGGTTTCTTTTTGTTGACAGTCTGATTGTTTTAGATTTTTCAACAATTGAATCTCTGCTTTTTAAAATTCTATTTATTGTGGCTTTAGAACACTTATATTTTTCGCAAAGAGCACTTTTGTCATATTTTTTTGAATCATCAATTAAATTTAACTTTTGTTTAATATTTAAAGTAATGTGGCTTCTCGAAGTCATTTTTGCAAGCTCTTCACCTGTTGAAAATTTTCTACTATGAATGTAAACAATTCACAAAACATATGAATTGAAGTTCCCTTTTACACGATGGACAGAAAAAGCCCTTTTACATGATGAACAGAACCATGACGTTTTTGCCGCAAAATAATTTTTTTTTACGTTTGTGGAGCAAAAAAAAAATTAAGTAGACGGAATCAATTAAGCGAAGCATTTGCTCTTGTTTTTCGCAATGCGGTCTTAATTTGCGAAACAATTAAGCGGGTGACGCATTTAAACGGAACTCAATTAAACGGGTATTTTAACATAGACAGGTATACTGAATGATTTCGTTCCATGATTTTTAGTGCAATAAAGCGGGAAACTCAATTAAGCGGGGCTCAATTAAGCGGAAATAACTGTAGTATAATTTTATTTATTTGGGAATCTGCTGTTTAGCACAAAATTTTTAATTTTAAATGTGCCGATTCTTTTTGCCAACTTGGCAAAAAAAAAGTTCATTAATGTTTTTAGTTATTCCAAAAATTTTTGGATATAAAGGTGCTCTGATGATCTGCATTAGCTGTGCATACGAACTAATGAAAAAAAAACCTCAATAATGAATTAGTTTTTTTTGCAAATTTGCACGATTAAAATTTAAAAAAATAATGGTATTGATATAGAGTGTTTGAATGTTCAGTTTGTAGGTTAGGTTAGGTTAGGTTGAAGAGAGGGGCATAAGCCATCCCAATCCACTCCGGATTACACCTAGGCCTCATATAATAAGGAGTCCCCATTCTACTGTAGGGTGCCTCCACCGATACCATGGAAACCTTCAAATTCGATTACGTCAAGAACTCAGTTTCTTCGATGTATCTCCTTAAGTTCCTCCAATTTGAGCCCCCAAGAAATTCCATCCCCCGTATAATCTCCTGATTAAATGTTTGCCTTCTGACTTGGCTAAAAGCAGTAGCACAAGTAGTGCCCCAGTATCTCGTCCTCTTCCTGGCAGGCCCTGCATGTTATATCGCCAACGATACCCATTCGTGCCAGGTGATTCCTTAACTCTGTATGTCCTGTTATCAAATAAACCAATCTCCGTAGTGATGGCCTACTCACCGTTAGGATCTCCTTCGTCCTGTTACCATCTGGGTCCCCCCATAGAATTCTAGTCACCCCACCTACGGTAGAGTGCTGCCAATCTATTGTATGCAGTTTGTAACAACAGACCAACAATTTTGTTCTTCGAATTTGGTTTTATTATTTTATTTATTTTTCCACAATTTTATATTTTTAAAAATTTTATAGACCTAATTCATAAAAAATATTTTATTCTTATAACATTTTTTTGACAAATTATTTTACAAAACTTGATAAATAAGCACTTTATAAAGTAGACTTTAAAAATATATAAGAATTGCCTTGTATTTTTTCTTATCAGATATGTAAACATGAACATGAACATGCATCTGCCTGGCGAATAATTGACCTCAAGTTTTGAAGTCTTTTGATATAAATGCATTTTCGAGAATCATGTAAATATAATATGGACTTAAAGAGTGCTTTAAAACAGATTTTAGATGAAAATTGTAGCCTACATATTTTTTTTTGTATACGCCCGTATAGCACTGAGAATATAATACAAACAATTTGAAGTTTTCGTATGCTTTTTATGTAAAACAATTGAAAAAAAGCAAAAAAATTGCTGTATTCGTCTATGCCGAATATTATATACCCTTCATACACGTACATTCATTCCAACCCTGAAACTATATTTTTGATTATTCTGACTTTCAATATTAATTTATTTATTTCTAAAATATAAAATATGTTTGATTACCAAGAAAAAAAATTTGGTTTCCTTAATTACTTTAGTGTTTTAATTTTCCAGCTTTGGATATGTCGTTTTGGCTTTTCTGATATTTATTATAAATGAATTTCAAAAATATCAAATACTTTTAATTTTATGTTGATTTATTTTTATTGCCCTTGTCAGTTTATTGTAATATTAATCGAGCTTATGGTCGTTTTTTATGAAATTATATTTCCTCTAATTTTTATTCAACATTTCGTTAACAACTTATATGCGAAATATAATTTTATAAAAAACTACCATAAGCTTGATTAATATTAGGGCACTGCTACACGTTCAATATATATTGAACGCGATACAGTATCGCGATATTTATTGAACGTGTAGTATGCAGTATTGATGGATCGCGATCCATATCGCAGAATGGCCTAAAATATGAAATCCAGATCGCGGATCGCGTGATAAATATTGAACGTGTCGCATTTTCATGATATTATATTGCGATACGTTAACCCTTAATAACCTACTGGTCCCGCTAGGAACCAAGCAGGAATTTGTTAAATTTTTCAGGTAAATAGACGTTGCGAAGAAAGTTGTAGAGTAAAATATGTTTAAAATTGCAAGTTTTCTAACACTGATTTTTTTCCGGCCAAAAGAAAAATCAGGCTATTAAGGGTTAATAAGAAGTGAAATAGAATAAAAGACGCAGTGCAAAAAGTTTAACAAATAAAAAGTAAAAAAGTTTATTACATTTGTGTAAAGTTTGCTTTAAAAGGGTAATGGCAGAAGTTAGCGAAAGCGAGTGGGTTCTGGCGGTGGAATCGGAATTAACGACCGAAAAAATTATTTTGAAAGGCCTCACTTCCAATTTGGAGGCATTGCCGGAGTTGTGGGACTCGTCGGCTAAAGCTTTTTTTTTGGTTTCTCGCGACATTTTTTTAAAAAATTATCCGCACAGCACAAAAATAACGTAAATACTGACGCGATAAATATTTAACCTGTAGCATACGCTCGTGATCCATCAATCCATTAAAATGGATCGCGATCTAAATATCACAATATATATTGAACGCGTAGCAGTGCCCTTACAATATACGAGTATGTTTAATTAAATAAAGCAAAAACATCGTTTTAGTTGGCTACTTTTATGTACCAAAACAGTTTAAATTTTCCATCCCTGTAATCGTCTTTTTGATTTTTGTTTGATTTTTAATACCAATTCAATTCTTAATGATGTACAAAATAGTCTTTTTTTAACACAAAATAAAATTGTTTTATTTACTTTCATATGTATATCTAGAATAAGTTTATATTTTCCAGCTCTGGAGATATCTTTTTGGCTTTTGTAATTTCTAATATTAATGATTTCTTTTTTCATAAACCTCAAATATGTTTCATTTATAAAGAAAAAGAAAAAATGTTGTTTTAGTTGGTTAGTTTTTGTACCAAAAGAGGTTTTACTTGTCCAACCCTGGAGACGTGTTTTTTATTTTGTTTGATTTTTAATATCAGTTTAATTCTTATTGAAGTATAAAACAGATTTAATTGAAAAAAAGAAACACTTTAGCGAGATACTTTACATATTGAAAATAAATTTAGATTTTCCAGCTCTGGAACCGTTTTTTAGATTTTGCTGATTCCATAACAATCTATTTTCAATACATGAACTCAAAATCGCAGTCTCTATAGCTTTTCTGGGTGCTTGGGAAAACGATTTCACGTACAGACAGTTGGACAGGCGAACACCGCTTATTCGACTTCCCTATTCATAAGAACCCAGAATATATATTCTCTAATGGGGCCGCATATTAATATTGCAGAAACTATACACGGAATGACAAACCTGTATATCGATGACTTAATATAAAAAAGGCCTAACTCGATTTTTTGTTACTTTACAGGAGAAGGAAAAAACTTAGTAGAAGTCGTAAAATTTCTGACACAAAAAAAATTTTGATGCAATTATTAAAAACAAGATGCATCATATTTTATTAAAAAACTATCAAAACTTTTTTTATATCATAAATTTTACGGATTTTATTCAGTTTTTCCTCCTCCTGTGAAGTAACAAAAATCGAGTTAGGCCTTTTTTATATATTAAGCCATCGATATTCATTCTACGATTTTTGGTGAAGGGTGTAAAACTAACGAATGTCGTTTTCTTTTCTACAGTCCCGTTAAACTCGGTTTTAAACCAAAAAGTTATTTTCTTAAGGAATCGTAGAAAAATTTCTATTTGATTCACGCCATAATTTTTCTTTAAAAAGTACACAAAATTTTACACTTTTTTGTAGAAAAGAAAACAACATAAGAAATATTCTTATTCGCGGTGAATTTTTCTTTGTTGCAGCCTCCATCAATGGGTTAGTGTAGCCTCTCGCCTTTAATGAGACTGCATATTCTTGAATAAAATATAATAGTGCAACCCTTTTGAGAAAAGAACAGAAAATTGCATGTTCACTGCAAAATTATTTATTTAAATGCAGTAAAATGGAAATAATCTTTAAAGACTTATGAAAACATGCCTTAATTTAGTAGCGATGAGCTGCCAAGATATTCGGCTAAGTTTCTATTATTGAGTGACTTTA
The DNA here is from genome assembly GCA_951800035.1 of Linnaemya tessellans. Classification (NCBI taxonomy): domain Eukaryota; kingdom Metazoa; phylum Arthropoda; class Insecta; order Diptera; family Tachinidae; genus Linnaemya; species Linnaemya tessellans. The sequence goes on along the minus strand of OX637532.1, from coordinate 111,800,941 downwards.
TAAAATAGTGCATCATAGTAGTGGAGGTTCCATTTATCTCGAGTACACTGTATCCACAATTTATTATTCGTTCAACATATTGAATTGTGTTTTTAAATTTTATTATATATTTTTTAAGGCAATTTTATTTCTATACTTGTAATTTTCTTTTCACGAACATTTAAATGTTTTTCTTTGTTTTGGTTTTTTTTTTGCTTTTTGTTTGCTTTGTAAATTATTTTAAAATGCTTTAATATTTTAGAACTGAATTTTATATTTTCTTATTTTTATGCTTTGTTGAATATGTAAATAATTTTTTGTTAACATGTGTAACACAAAACAACACCCCAATAGATTAACAGGCAAATATTATTCATTGAAATATGAATTTATGTAAATTTAGACATTTAAATACTTAATTCGAGAGCTACACTATTTATTTAAATTTTCTTTATTCATTCTTACATTATTTATTTCACGAAACACGCATTAAATTTTGGCCAATTATGCAAAAATTACTTGTATGACTTTCTTCTTTCTGAATTGCATTTTGACTTTTATCAATTTTCTTTTCTGATAAAAATATATCAAACGAAACTTATTTTTCTTTCAAGCACTTATTTGCCCTTTTAGATTTTTTTATATAATTTATTTGCTTTAAATTGTTGAATGACATTTTTCACAGATTGTTTTTATTCCGTAAACTTGAAGCTTTATCCGACAAATAACAAACGTAGACTGAATTTTTCACATCAATTCGCAATAATCGTTAGCAAGCAGGGAAAATAGAAACGTATTTCCTTCAAACAAGCTTCATATGGAACATGTTGCACGTATCCTTTCATCAAACATGTTCTTACCAGTGTAACAATTTCATTTGCCAACAACCCGTGCACACATATTCATTCGTAACAGTTTTCACTTTTCTTTTATAAATTGTCCGAGTTCTATTTTATATATGAAATTATTAAATTTTATACAAAATTTTCTTGGACACTCATACATTTAAGTCGCGTTGACAACAGCCAGTTTTTGTTTTGACGACCGTCTTGTCGGCATTTTCAACACAAACTAATTTCGTAATAGACAACGTAGTTTTAGTTCGGCTAAGAAAATTCAACAAGCAAAAGGCAAGTGGTTGTTTTGTCATTGTTATTGTTGGCAGAGTTGCCGAGACAAAAAAAAACCAAAATAATAATAATACCGAATATAAATAAATGAGAAATATGTAGCTAAATATTATATAAATTTGTGTGTGTGTAAGTTCTTACTTAAATATATTTTATTTTATGAATAAATCTCACTTACCATGTCTTTTTATTAGAAATTGTATTTGATGTTAAGTGTTGCCAGGACCTTAAAGTTTTGGGAAACAAAATACTTAAACTTACTTATCGATAAATAATCTTAGCAATAATTTTTCAGCTTGAGGTCTTTTGATATCAATTTTTTCTTTATTTATATTTTCAAAATTTCGACACTAATTTGTGTGGCTTCTTTAGGCACATATTACTTATATTTTTATACCCTCCAAGAAAGAATTGGAGAGTATATTCACTATGTCAGTCCGTGTGTAACGCAGCGATATATCCTTCTAAGACTCCATATATTCTTGTTCAGTGATGAAATCTAAGACGATCAAGCCATGTCCGTCCGTCCGTCCGTCTGTGGAAAATCCTTGAAATTTTTAAAAAATATATTTTGTTAATTTTATCAACGGGCTTAAGTTCGAATCTCAAAGACTGCAAACCAGATGGCGTAGCGGCCTCGAAATCAGTACTGATGCGTTCTGCTGGTTTGATGATTATTGAAAAAATATTCCTAATATTTCAATCTTAATATAAATTAATAAAATAGAATTTGAAAAAATTCATTTATTAATAAAATAATAAAAAATGGTTTGCAGTCTTGCAGATTCGAACTTAAGCCCGTTGATAAAATTAACAATTTACATAAGAAAGTTCGACTAATAAAAATTCATACATAATTTAAAATATATTTTGAAGGATAACACGGGTCAAATTCGTAATTGGACTGAATCGGGCCAGGTAAAAAAAGTGCCCCTAAGACGAACTAAACCAAACTCTTTGTTGTAATTTTGTTAAGCAAATGATATATTTTTATGTCAAAGAAGGTCCAACGAGTTAAACTTGGAGCCATAAAATCAGAAGAATCAATTTTTGAACCCCGCCCCCTTTACTGGGCGTTGACATAAGATATTATATGCAAAAATAGTGTAAATATGTAACAAATTGTATTCCTTAAGCCTACATTTTTTAAAAATTAAATTTGAAGGCCTTTATGATGAAGTTAAGACGTTATCTGATCGAAATCTGCCCTCCCTCGCCTTTTCCTACCTTTACACCCTAAATGAGCCTATCAAAAAAAATTTTAACGTTTTTTTTTTATTTTGTTAAGCAAATGATATATTTTTATGTCAAAAAAGTTCCAATACGTTCAACTTAAAGCCAGAAAAATCAATTTTTTGAACCGCGCCCATTTTAGTGGGAGTTGAAGTTACATATTACATGGAAAAGTATTATAAATATTTAACAAATTCTATTACTTAAGCCTACATTCTGTAAAATTTAAATTTAAAGCAAAAAAAAAATTTTTTACAGGATCATTTAGGTTGCCAAGAGGTGAAAGGTCAGGGCAGGGGAAGATCCGAGAAATTGTTTAACTTTTACGAAGTAGTAAACCGTAACCTTCCACCTCTTTGCATCTTAAATGATCCTATCAAAAAAAAATTCTTTTTTGCTGCAGTTAATTATCCCAAAATATTCTTTTTTAAATGAGATGCCTCTCCCACGGCCCTTCCCGGAGTGATCCTGTCAAAATAGAGCTTTGAAACTAGGCACAGAAATGTCTTTGTCTCTTGTTTACTTAAGCTAAATACTATAAAAATGTAAATTTTAATAAGAGTAAAAATAGAGTTTTTATTTACAAAATATTTGGAGGGTATTTAGGATTCGATCCGGTCGAATAAAACGCTTTTACTTGTTTCTGTTGTTGTACTAGTGAGATGGCCTGACGGTTAGTTGGTATACGTGGCACCCCGCTACACGCAAGCATTCAAGTAGGATCTCTGAGATCCCGTTTTGAAAAACCACTCCACTCGTCAGTGACTACCTATGGAAGCCGTATCCTGATCTCGGATACGGATGGTTACTAGATCCAACCCGTCGCATTGAGGTATCTAATAAGGTCCCCCAGACCTGTACCTGATAACTCCGCGAGGTCGCCTATAATACTGTTGCCTAAGAATTTGTGTCTCGTGTTGTGCAAGTCCGTTTTGCGCCACCTGTCCGCCGCTTTCTGCCGGAAATGGCTCTGAATGGTGCTCTTTAGGGTGCCAAACGGCATGTCCACCGATACGGCAGTGGAGACGTCCTTAGCAGATCCAGCCTTAGCTAGCTCATCTGCCTGTTCGTTTCCAAAGAAATTGCTGTGTGCGGGTACCCAGATGAGGGTAGCGTCTATCTGACCTCCCAGTCTGGATAGCAGCTCTTTGCATTGGGCTACCAGAGTAGACGAAGTAGTGAACGACCTGAGAGACAGGAGTGCCGCCTGGCTAGATGGCCTGATAGTTGGGCCATGGTTTTTTTGCCATATAACGCTTTCATCACAAAGATTTGCTTTTGGCACAGTATTTCGATTACTAACGGTTTGAGTATTTTCTTTGATTTTAAAAACTTTCTTGCTTATCTTGATGACACGCAAAATCGCAATTATTGTAAAATGGTTTCTAACAAGAAGAAAATATATTCAATATGAAAAATTAAAAAAAAATAAACGGCAGCACCGTGTTTGTTCCCATATTTTGAATATAATTTTCATGCAATCAAAAAGAACGTCGCACAAAACTTTGTTCGTTATCTAACAACTTGCCCCAAGATATTGAGTTGCGTGTGTCTCAAATTTTCAAAGTTTACTTGCACAGTTTTTCTTTAATATTTTCGAGACTGGGGCTTTCGGTTTGATCAAAGATTTTCCTTGCAACTTATGCTTACCCAACAAACGCAACGGTAGATAATTAAAGCATAAAAGTTCTAGCAAGTGTTTTTGAATAACTTCTGGCAAATTCTGCCAGTTTTCAGTACCCAATAATACTCAGTACCTACCAATTGGGTGCCAAATTCTACTACATGGTTTTTAAAATCTTATTTGTTCTCTAATACACGGAACGAAAAGCAGATATTAATTTAGATTCAGTTTGAATGTTGACTATAAATTACTAAAAAACAAAGGTACTGTAAAACCAATAAAAGTATTAGATATTTTTTTAACAGTATGAGAACTTAAAAGCATATTGTAAGACAGAAATATTGCCGGAATTATTTATTTTATTATAATCTGGTTAATAATGTCGGCACAGGTCAATGGCTTAAAGTGGCATTATAACAATTAATCCAGAGGTTTTACAGCGCTCGAAGGTGAGGCCTGTTTCAGACCTATTACAGAAATGTTTCGGTATGGTTTTGAATATGAATTTTTATTTCGGTAGATTTTTTTGACCGATTCTGTGCACTGTAATAGATTTTCTTACATTTGACACATTTTAATTTTGTTGTCTCTAAGTCAAAAGTGACAATATTCTACGAACCAAAACAGCACCACAAAAAGTGTGTGGTGCTGTTGGCTGAAGTAGTAGAACACGAGACTATGAAGCGGAGGGTCGTGAGTTCGAGCCCGCACTGAGTGATGAAATATTGTGCTGAATTCTTCTGATTAGCTTTAGTGTGTGGTTGTGTTAGTTGTTTCCAGCCTGTTTGAATGATAAAGGCATAGTCACTGGTCACTGATCATAATTGGCAGCGACAGACACTATCATGTACTAAAAAGTTGAGTAACAGCACCCACCTTCGTCGGCCCTGTAGCAAAAATTAGCCGGCGAAGTAAAAGGTTGAAATAGCTACAAAAACAACTGTCTATCTTTTCATCTTTCCTAATCTGTCCCCTCAATACTATCCCCTCGTTTTCAGTTCCGGCGCAATGCATTGCATATATAGGGGTCATCCCCTGAGATCCAGATAAAAATAAAAACAAGATAAAAAAAAACCATATGACAATTAAAGATATGAACGAAACCAATTACAAAGGAAAACGAATTTTTCTGATTGAAGTGAACAAAATTTAAGTTTAATGCACCAAATGCCTGTAATTGCAATAGTAAATAAAAGTGAGTTCATTTAAAGAAAATTTAACGATTTTCAGGTAAGTGTTTTTAGGGAACACTCATTTTGCTATATTGAATTCAATTAAGATTGATAGTCGAATTGATAAGAAATTTGCTTAAATTCAGAAAGACGAGATAAACACACAAAGGAAAGTCAACCTCAGTTCCTAATTATTCAACTTGCACAGCAAAACAAATGTTTTCGAAAGCCACTACACCTTCATACTCAGTACTCATGTGTATTTTATTTGTCACCACTTATTAGGTGGCTTAGGTAAATGTGATAGCAGTTATTTTTTATATAATTTTTTATTTTCACAAATATTACTGATGTTAACACCTGCTACAAGTGTTGCCGTTTGATAATTTTTTTCTTGTCCCATTTTTCTGAAGGTTTAGTTCCATTATACCTAAACGAATTTCGTTTGACAGTCCTGAAATTTTTCACCTAATCAATTTGGCAATAAATTTGTTATTATTTGTTTTTGGAGCCAAATGTTTGCTTAATTTTTTAAACCCGTAATGGCAGCTCCTTGCATATGAACTCTTTAATGGCAATATTCTTTGCGGCATGCTTGGTTCCTTGTCTTCTTGATCGTTCTGGATCGAGAAGCGTATAATTAGTGCGCAAACAACTGCATGAACTGCTTATTCAGGATGTCATTCATGTTGATCGTAAAATAGACGAAGTTTTCTGTGGACTTTGAGAACAGATTTATTTCAACAATTTGGAAGCGTTGTTCTGGCTTTAAACGACTAATTAGGACTTGCAAAACCCTACTAGAGATAAATGCCAACACAGTTTGACTTTCACTGCTATCAAATCATAGTTATCGTATCGTGCAGCTAAAACAGGCGATGTAACTCATTATCAATCGCAAAGTACCTCTGACCCAGTCCACATCAACGACTTCTTATGTGCAGAGAGACCGACCACTGATCGTGAATTCTCTTTCGAGAATTCTATTGCGTCTCACTTGCACTAGGTAATCTCAACATCTCAGATGTCTGTATAGATATAAGGTTCTTTTGAGGAATTTGTCGCTATTAACTGCGTTGTTACTTCTTATATGAAAGTATAAGTCGGCATACGGTCCAAGTCACTCTGTTGGAATCTGTGCACCGATACTTTGAAATTTTACTTTGTATTAAAGTACGAGGTGGGCCAAAAGAAGTCATCCGATGTTGTTTGACTCTCATTTTTTTTATGAAAAACTTCGATTCTGTTTTTGATTATGTTTATTTGAACCTTTAGAATTTTATTGGTCAGGTCGGGAAGATGATATCGGCCAAATAGGCGCCGTCACAATTGATTGCTATACGGGCTCGTTTTATGGAATTTTTCATCACTTCGGCGAGAACTTCGGCCGATAGATTTTCGCACTCCTATCGAATGTTGTCCTTGAGGACTTCCAGGGTCTCGGGGTTGTTCACGTAAACACGGGACTTCAAAATACCCCACAAAAAAGTGTGGAACGGTTAAATCGGGCGATCTTACGGGCCAGTGTAAATCGCCAAAACGAGAGATGAGGCGATCCGGGAACGCCACCTTTAGAATACCGGTTGTGGCTCACGCAATGTGTGCCGTTGCTCCGTCCTGCTGGAACCACATGTCCTCCAGTCCTAATTCGTTCAATTGCGGCAGAAAAAAATCGGTTAACATGGCCCTATCAACTGTTGTCTTTTGACCAGCGCCGTCCTCGAAAAAGAATGGCCCGATGACTCCTCCAGCGTAAACAGCGCACCATGCAGTCACTTTGGGCGGGTGTAATGGCTCCTTGCGCATGACTCGTGGACTTTCGGTTCTCCGAAGCTATAGTTTTGGTCGAAAAATCGTCCACTTCGTCCTCGAGATTGAGGATGGCTTGAGCGTCGGTTACACGCGTTTGGCGGTCGACAGGCAGCAGCTGATGCACGGACTGGACTTCGTACGGGAACATGCTCATGTCTTTAACCAAAATTCGTCTTAGGGTCGCCCGGATGATGGCTAATTTCGAGGCACGGCGCCTGGTCGATGTTTCTGGCGGCAGCACGACATCCTCGGCAACAGCGGCGATATTCTCGCCAGAACGGGTGCTCTGGGGCCGTCCACTCTTGGCAGTGTCTCGTGTGGTCCCATACTCTTTAAGATTGGTGGCCAAACGGCGCAGTATTTGCGCAGTCGGTGCCGGGGAATCGGCTACGGAAGTCGCGCTGCGAAAACAACCACAGACGAATTGTTACGCAAAAAAATAGACACGATTATACCGCGTTCTTGGGGAGTGTATCGCTACATGGGTTCTTCACTTGTATTCTACATCTGTCTAGTTCACATATATCAAAACAGATTCGACATTGGCCGCCATTTGCAAAAATAAGAGCATCCTTGTATTTTAGAAATAAATAAATAATTCTTCATTTTGGTTTCAGTAAAATTTTAAATGTCTGCATGGCTCAGTTAAGTATCCACAGCGTGAAGGCTTTCAGAAGCACGAATATGCAAGAGCAGTCTTACAAAAAATTCACTTGCTCTACTAGTTAAGAGTCATTGCGGACCACTGTACAGTCGGACATATCTTGAAATGTCCAGGTTTCCTCACGGAGAATCAGTAGACCCACATCTTTTTTGTTACTGGCCGGAATGTTACTAAATTTTAATATTTAAACTATCGTACCTGGACTGTGCCGGAGACCCATCACTGTAAAAAGTTCTAGGTGGTTCGCAAAAGGCGGAATCAAATCTGCGCAAGAACGTATATCATTGCCAATCAAACTTATATATTATTTGTTTATAACAACGAACATATTTTCAATAATAAAATAAAAATTAATGATTACCTTTTAAACTTCCCACTAAGAAGTTTAAAAAAAAATCCAGATGCTACTGGTTTTACCGTTTTGAAAAAAGTTGCAATTTCACCCCTTTTTTCTGCGATTTTAAACCGATTCGGAATGGTAGATTTCGAGAAATATCAGATAAACCAATTTTCTTTAATGCGTTGTTTTTGGAATAATTTTTAAACGGCTTTACCGATCGATTCCGCAGACTAATCTTGACATTAGAAAACTACGTCGATCGAATCAAACGGGGTCAAAATCATAATCGAAAGAAGTGCTTTTTTTTAACTCCGATATTATATATTCGATTAATTAGATTATTTTATAAGACGCGAAAAACTATAGCAATCGCCGCTGATCACGTGAGGATCGGTTGATTCATTCAAAAGTTTTAGCAGTTTGAAAACTAAAATAATAGTGCTTTTAGCGGCTGAAGAGACGGTCTTTAGAATCAACTGTTGTCCATATTTTTTATTTTTATTTTTTTTTTCTTAATATCTAGTCAGCCATAGAAGGCCACTTTTTTACTTCGTCCCAAAGTTGCGACAATGGAATGATGCACTGAAGTAATGGTATAACATTTGATATACACTTTGCAACAGTGTTTTATTTGATTCCTAAAAATTTTCGTCAAACTTTGCATAACTGGTTATACCAAATATGAAGCATTTTCGTCTACAGAGAAATGCGCTGAACACTCAAAACACTTCTACTCACTTTTATGACCGAACATATGAACATATGCTCAAGGCAAGTGTGCCAGCATGAAAAAACGCTGATCACATGCAAGTAGCCTTCCGAAAGGTTGAAATGCCTTTTATTTATTGTCATTGCCCTCCAATACTTTAGTTATTGTCATTGGCTAATACACGCTTCAATCCAATTATAAAAGTAAAATCTATTGACAACATTTTTTTTAAAGAAATCAAAAGCAATTAAAACAGACAAATTTAAGCGACTGCGACTGCTGAAAATAAACATGTAATTAGGTATGAAAAAATTCAAACCATAAAAGTTTGGCTAAATTAAAAATAGAAAAAAAAATCTGAAATTAGAACGTGAAGAAAATAATGAAACGGCAATACAGGAATTAAAAGTGAGTAAACATCCGTTCGAAACACATCTTGGAGTCTATTTTATAACAAAAATTTGTGTTTGTATTTGTACAAAAATACACGTGAGTGTCGATGATGAAAGTGTAACGACCTTCGAAAACAGCTGTTCTGCTCTGCTTTGTAAGTTGGATAATTAAAGTTCACTTTCCTTGTGTCTTGGAAGTTGTATCAGGTCTCTGAATTTAAAACATATTTTCGAACAATTAATCTCTCAATCTTAATTGATTTTTAAAAATTTTAATATTTGAAATTTAGGTTTTTTAGCATTAGTTTTTCTTACGGTGCAGCAATAAAAGAGTTTCTTTTTGACTCTTTCAAATCTTATGGTTTTTTAGCAAATGAAAATTTTACAATAAATTGTTTATTGTTTAGCCTCATGATGCAGCAATAAAAGTTCACAACGCATTTGAAATATTTTTTGAGTTTTTAGAAAAAATAAAAATTTTTTATTTCGCACATATAAAAATTTCTTGGATTTGAACATCTAACGAAACCATTGTGCATGTGAAACATGATACTAAAGTAATTTAAATTTATAATATTGAAAATTCTTAGATGACTCAGTCAGTTGAACAGCTTTTTTTATAAAAAAAAAAATCAAAATCTCATTAAAACAGAACATGGAAAGCGGCTGTAGGGTGTCATAAAATATTCTATTTCTTGCTAACAATAACAATTGAAGCGTGACATTCTTTAGAATCAAATATTAAAACATTTTAATAAAATGTACTATAAATATCTTAAGTGTGTATGCATGTGTTTAATCACAACTAAATTTGATCTAGTTTTAAGCAAAACTTATTATTAGAATAAGATCTGCTGGAAAACATTAAATTCGAAATGTACTCACAGTTACGAAACAGCAGTTTCATATTCGTTTTTATTTTGTCCACACCAACAGATGCACAGTCGCCCAAAAGTACACACACAGACACACACACACACACATACTCAAAATAAGAAGTACTACTCGTATCAATCATTTGATTTACCAACATGTGTTAGTACCAGTAGACGAGCATTTTAAAAGGCTGCGTCACACATCATTTGAGCCAGAGGTGAGGCCCTGTTAACAAAAATCATTTATTACCAGGGCTTTCGATTTCAAAGCCTTTCAAATGTCGCTGTATTCCCCAAAATCTCCAAATAAGTCAGTTTTTATATCCTCCAAAAAAGAATCGGAGGGTATATTCACTTTGTCATTCCATTTATAACGCAGCGAAATATCCATCTGAGACCCAATAAAGTATATACTCGTACATATATTCTTGATCAGTGATGAAATCTAAGACGATCTGGCCATGTCCGTCCGTCCTTCTGTGCAAATCACGATTCTGTCCAAACCAATATATCCAGACTCTTGAAATTTGATAAAAACATATCTTGAAGGATATCACAGGTAAAATTCGGAAATGGGCTAAGTCGGGCAAGAGGGAAAAAAGTTCCCCTAAACAGAACTAAATCAACCTCCAAAAAGCAAACATAATTTTGAAAGTTTTTTTGTAATTTTGTTAAGCAAATCATATATTTTTATGTTAGAGAAGGTCCAACACATTAAACTTGGAGCCATAAAATAAAAAATAATAATTTTTGCACACCGCCCCTTTAGTGGGCGTTATATGCAAATAGTGTTAAGGTTTAACAAATTGTTTTACTTAAGCCTACATCCCTTCAAAATAATATTTTTAAGCTTTAATGACGAAGCTGAGACGTAACCTGGTACAACTCTGCCCTACCCCCTTGTCCCCCTTTGCCCCCTAAATGGCCCTATCAAAAAAAAATTAAATAAATGTTACATTTAATTATTCCGAAGATTTATTTTTGAAGTTTTATAGCAAAGGTGAAATATCTCCCCCACGGCCCTTGCCAGAGAGACCCCAGAAAGTACATATATTCTTGATCAGTGATGAAATCTGAGACGATCTAGCAATGCCCATACGTTCGTCTGTGGAAAACATGATATATGGCGGGTCCACCTCCTTTAGTGGGATATTATATGCAAAAATTGTGTAAATATTGAAAAATTTTTATTCCTTAGGCCTATAAAAAGCTGAGATGTTATCTGATCCCGCAGAGGTGAAACGTTTCTCCCACGGCCCTTCCCGGAATGACTCTGTCAAAAGAGAGATTTAAAATTGGGTACAGAAATGTCTTAAAGGAACTCTGTGCCACCAAGTTAAACATTTTTAATTTACTTACTAAATATTTGGAGGGTATTTAAGATTCGACCCGGTCGAATATAACGTTTTTACTTGTTAAAATTAACATCGACTCATCTTCTTAACACTTCTAACAGCCTGTTAAAAGATTGTTTGCGTTGGTGTCGAAAGTTTCGTCTTCATGACACCAAATTTCTTAGTTTCCGTTTGATGTTTTCATGTAAAATATTTGACATGTACGAGTATCTAATGTCGATATCGATAGTTCACGTACATCTAAAATAGCCGATATAATTCGTCATCAGTCGCAAAGCAGTGCTGAGTCCCCTTTGGAAACTAAAGCGTGTTTTTCTAGAGTGTCACAACGCCAGAGCAACGCGTGCAAACTGTTGACATTTTTAATCAAAATAATTATTCTTCTCGTCATCGCGCACTTCTTTCACTTTATGGCCTACGAGTACATAATCGTCTTTCAGAGCGAATGATTCGAAGAACAATAGATCGTTTTCGGACCACATTTACTGTTATTGATAATGAGCATCTCGTGAGACGCCGAACAGTGCGCACTGAAGAAGCTGTAGCCTCTGTACAGGAGAGCATTGGGGTTCCAGGTTGCGCCTTCTATGCGCCATCCGTAGCGGCCACATGACCGGAAATCATATTTAAACATTAATTTCATAAAATTTTCTTTCCAATAATGCCCGTTTCATTGATGTTAAAAATATATATCCTTGTTTTGTTATGATTTAAACTTGTGTCACTCTATAAAAAAAACTACTAGATTATTAAATAGATCATAGACTAGATTATTAAGTAGATCATAGGGTAATCTATAATGTATTTATGTGTTCAAATTTTATTAATTATTATATTCATTTCTTTATTTTTCAATTTTCAAAATGTAGACAGGAGAGAAAAAAGTTTAAAGTTTGAAACAACAATCAAAAATATTTAACATTCAAAATTTTCTTATTGTTAATCAATTATAATCAATTGTTATCCTGCAGAAGATATCTAGAGTATATCGAAATATTAAAAAATAAATAATTAATAGTTTTTTCAAGTTATTATGTTATAAAAATAAGCCTCAAGCTCAATGTTATTAATTAAATTAAATTGAAAAATTAAAGGCTAAAAATATTAGACAAATACAAAACATTAACTGTGGTAGTGAAAGACATTTACCAAAAATAAACAGACAACTTTTACTGTCTATTTCACAAAGTCAAAAAACTTCTTTCTATCGTAGAATTATATTCGACACAAAAACAAAATTTTACAAATTATTTTTGTTCCAAATGTGATTATAAGAAAGCAAGAAGTCTTTCGACATCGTGAAAGAGGCACATAATTTTATTTATCTGATCATTTAATATCATATAGACAACAAACAATGGAATTTATGTAAAAAAGAATATATGGAAAACGGTTGACCTTAAAGGCCGTCCCTGAAACTTCCCTCTCATTTTAACCGAAAAAAATTTCATTATTTTAATTTTAAAACTGTTATAACTTTCTCATAAATCAGCCGATTCCCACGTAGCAAGCGGTGAATCGAGAACATTAATTGAGCACATATATAATTTCAGGGTGTTTTAAAAAATTAACTTATTTCGGAATTTTAGTTCACGATATCACAGGAACGCGTTAACCCATTTTGACCCTTTTGATAGCGCTCGACCTTGGTTTTCGATTGTCAAGAGCTGATTAATTTTTGGAATGAATCAGAAAAGCCGTTTAAAAGTTATTCTACAAAGAACACGTTTGAAATTTTTTTTTTGCAATTTGTGTAATTTTTTTCGAAATCTACCGGTTCTAAATCACAGGAAATCGAAGTTTGGAGGAAACCTTTGAAACACGACTAGCTTGGTTCGAAGAGACTAATTGACCAGATATACGATTTCAAAATTTTCTTTAACAAATCACTTTTTCAGAATTTTTTCATTTACGAAATCTCACGAACGTATCAACCGATTTTGACCCGATTGGTGGCCCTTGACGTGGTTTTTGATTGTTAAGAGCTGCTTAGTTGAATCGATAGCCGCTTAAAACTTATAAAAAAACACTTCATTTTTTTATATTTCCGATAATATACCGGTCCGAACCAGTTCCAATTCACAGAAAGTCTAAGTTTGAAGGAATCGTTTGAAACGCGACCACTTTGGTCACATTCTGTTTTGCCATTCAGAAGTTATAACGGAGTCACATACTTACATACACACACACACACACACACATATGCGGTGGTAGGGACATTTTCTCAGGAGTAGTTAAGAAAGCTTCCTAGGTGCTCAGAGCGTCGAAATCTGATGAAAACTCGATTTATTTTCAAAACGGTATAAAACCAGTAACATCCGACTTTTTTGGAAAATTTTCAATTTTCTTAGCGGTAAGTTAAAAAAACAACCTCTGTGTGACCATCTTTCACCAATTCGAATAAATACAATTATTTTTCCGTACCTGTTTCAACCATTTGAAAATTGAATATTTCTATTACATATTTTTCCGTTAGTTCAAATTTCCTTAATCTGTATTAAATAGTTTTGTACTTGCAAAAACTAATTAAATATTCAAAACCACTCTAGATATTATACAAGTACTTAAAAGTTTTATTTTTCTTATTTTACTTCATTAATCTGACCAGGAAATTCTTAAATTAAATAAATATGTAAGAAAATTTTGTTACAAAAACACAAAAAGGTCATTAGAAAAAACCAAGTGAAAAAACTATTGACAAGACAAGTCATGTATAAACATGATTTAGAAATGGAATAAATAGCCCACAGTTATTTTTTGTTGATTTATATAAAAAAAATTCCTTTTTAAAAATTGCAATTTTACCGCCACTAGTCACTTTAAGTGTGAACAAAAATCTTGAATTTTATATCAATACAAATGTGCATAAATTAACCAAATTTGGCGATAGAAAACAAATTGACAATGGGCAAATAGTCTATTATTGCAAGTGTATGAAAAGTAATTCTCCCTTTAGTGAAACCCAGCGAACATTTGATTTCAGGAGCACTAATGATACCTGGTATATAGGATGCCTGGTGTTGGAAAAGTGCTGCGACAAGTGGATTAAATTACTCTACTGTAGGAACACGTTTGCCGCAAATGGCCGAATAAGCAGGCCAATGCAATTATTTTTTTTTTGGGTTGTTCTTTGACCGTTAAAATTTTTCCATATTCTTAAAATATGTTTACATTTTGGACCGGAATTGCATATTTTGTTTACTTTTTACAAATGTTTCTTTTTTTACTATGCTGCCTTTTGTTAAGCAATAATGCTTTTTTACAATGGTGGTATTCAGTGTTCAGTGCAAACGGTCTTGCATAAATGGAAATGTAAAATATTTGTGCTCTATAACAACAACATTGAAAATGCTCTCAAATACTCTCCCAATTTCCAAATACAATAAATGCAAGATCATTTGCACCGCACACTGAATACCGCCATTGTAAAAAAGCATTATTGCAAGACGTCAAACAAGTTTTTCTTGATGCTGTCGTCAGATGTCCTTAACAAAAACAAGTAAAAACGTTATATTCGACCGGGTCGAATCCTAAATACCCTCCAAATATTTAGTAAGTGAATTTAAAATGTTTAACTTGGTGGGACAGAGTTCCTTTTGTACCCAATTTTAAATCTCTATTTTGACAGAGCCATTCCGGGAAGGCCCGTGGGGAAGACGTTTCATCACTGCATGATCAGAGAACATCTCAGCTTCTTATAGGCTTAAGAAATAAAAAATTTTCAACATTTACACGATTTTTGCATATAATATCGCACGTCAACGCCCACTAAAGGGGGTGGGGTCCAAAATTAGACTATATCATGTTTTCCACAGACGACTGTATGGGCATTGCTAGATCGTCTCAGACTTCATCATTGATCAAGAATACTTTATGGGGTCCAATTCTCTTTGGAGGGTATTAAAGCTGTATTTTGGCGGCGTCGCTCTGGCAAGGGCTGTAGGGGAGACATTTCACTTTTGTCATAAAACTCTAAAAATAAATGTTTGGGATAATTAAACACAAAATTAAAAAAAAAATTTTATAGGGTCATTTAGGGGGCAAACAGGGAGGAAGGGGTAGGGCAGAGTAGTACCAGGTTACATGTCAGCTTCGTCATTATGGCCTAAAAATGTTAGTTTTAAGGAATGTAGGCTTAAGTAAAACAATTTGTTAAATTTTTACACTATTTTTTGCATATAATAACGCCCACTAAAGGGGCGGGTCCAAAAAAAATTTTATTTTATGGCTCCAAGTCTAACGCGTTGGACCTTCTTTGACATAAAAATATATCATTTACTTACACAATTACAAAAAAAAACTTTAACAAATAAAAACGTTATATTCGACCGGGTCGAATCTTAAGTACCCTCCAAATATTGAGTAAGTGAATTTAAAATGTTTAATTTGGTGAGACAGAGTTCCTTTATATAATATCGTACGTCAACAGGCAGTCATAAAGCTCTAAAAATAAATGCTTGGGATAATTGTATACAAATTTAAATTTTTTTTATTTTATTTTTTGGTAGGGTCATTCTTCTATTCACTTTGTCATTCCGTGTGTAACGCAGCGAAATATACCTCTGAGACCCCATAAAGTATGTATATATATTCTGGATCAGTGATGAAATCTAAGACGATCTATACATGTCCATTCCTTTAAAATAACATTTTTAGACTTTTAGGACTAAGCTGACACGTAACCTGATACTCCCCTGCCCTACACTCTTCTCCCCTTTTGTCACGAAATGACCCTATAAAAAAATTTTTTACACCTAATTATCCCAAAAATTTATTTTTAGTGTGTTATGGCGAAAGTGAAATGTCTCCCCCACGGACCGGACAAATTACATAAAGTATATATATTCTTGCTTAGTGATGAAGTCTAAGACGATCTAGCAATGCCCACATGTCCGTCTGTGTAAAACACGATATACATAGTCTATTTTTTGTCCTCGCCCCTTTTAGTGGGCGTTGAAGTTTCATAATATATGAAAAAATATTGTAAATATTTAACGAATTGTGTCGAGGATTGGTGACCAATCGGGTGGAGGTTTCTGTGACATGGGTCGTAACTTTCGCAAATACTTCCGCCTACCGGATCATAGCACGGTATTTCAGAGTGAGATCGTGGCTATTGCGGAAGGGATAAAATGGTTGAAGGAAATCGATAACAGACTACCGGTTCGTACATTCACGGATAGTAGGAAGGTCATCGAGGCCCTGAGGAATCATGTGGTTCAATCTCAGTGTGTACTACAATGCCGGGATGAGACTAACTCATACACGCAATGTGGGGGCATAGAGATAATATGGATTCCAGGACATCAGGGGATACCTGGAAATATTGAGGCAGATAGGCTAGCAAAGATGGGAGCATTAATGGCGAACATCACACTAGATAGTCCGAAGCCATTTCAGGTTTTTAAGAACGAACTAAAGCGATGGGCTATAGAATTGCATACAAGAGATTGGCAGCACTCTACCGTAGGTAGGGTGACTAGAATTCTATGGGGGGACCCAGATGGTAACAGGACAAAGGAGATCCTAACATTGAGTAGGCCAACAGTACGCAGGTTGGTTTATTTAATAACAGGACATACAGAGATAAGGACTCACCTGGCACGAATGGGTATAGTTGTCGATATAACATGTAGGGCCTGCCAGGAAGAGGACGAGACACTGGAGCACTACTTGAGCTACTGTCCAGCTTTTAGCCAAGTCCGAAGACAAACATTCAATCAGGAGATTATACAGGAGATGGATTTTCTCAGGGGCTCTAATTTCAAAGACTTAAGGAAGTACATTGAAGAAACTATGTTCTTGATGTAATCGAACTCAGAGGTTTCCATGGTATCGGTGGAGGCTCCCTACAGTAGAATGGGAACTCCTTATTATAGAGCGCACAACAGGCCTATGAGGCGTAAGTGTAGTCCAGGACGGGTTGGGATGCTTATGCCCCTCTTTTCAACATAACCTAACCTAACCTAACGAATTGTGTTCCTTAAGCCTACATTCCTTAAAAATTTTATTTATAAGCTTTTACGAAGAAGGTAATATATTCTCTGATCTTCCCCTGCCGTACCCCTTCACCCCCTAAATGACCTTATAAGAAAACAATTTTTTTCCACAATTAACTACCCCGAAAATTAATTTTTTACGATTTAGGTGAGATGTCTCCCCCACGGCATTTCCCGGAGTGACATTGTATAGAGTTTCAAAATTGGGCACATTTTTAACTTATCTCTTTCTTTATCCCTTTTGTGCACGTTAATATAAAATATTAATACGTAAGTTTTTTGTCATGACGGAAAGGTGTCTCAGTCCTCCCAATACATTGAAAACGACCGTATTGAAATACATTTTTTTCCTTGTTTACTCAAGCGAAATACCATAAAAATTTAAATTTTAATAAGAATAAAAATAGAGTTTTTATTTACTTAATATTTGGAGGGTATTTAAGATTCGACCTGGGCGAATATAATGTTTTTACTTCTTTTTAATTTTCTTCCAAAAAATTCCCATCCATTTCTAAACAAAGGAAATATTTTTCTATTGTTATTTGAAACTTCTCAATTTGATAACAATTTTGGAACTCTCTTTTGCTTTCTGCGATAACTCACATCAACTTATTTACTGGGTAAAAACTTGCATATGCTGACCAATACTTGTGTAATAAATTTGATAAGTAGCCTACAGCCGTCAAGCCAACTGACTGAAAACAAATCACAAAAAATTCTAATTGAATAAAACAATTCTATAAAAATAGCAATGAATTAACAAATATCCACAAGTAAATAAAATATGTATTTGTTTTTTACTAATTGTTTGTTGTAATAAAAAATACATATTGTGATTTTTTGTGTCACCATAGTAAATTGCAGACAATCAATAAATATTATTTAATACAAAAATACAATTTTAATAAAATCCACTTACCTAAATGGAAGAAGGGGAAGACGGTGGCGCTTAAACGAAATATCAGTTTTTAGCAGATAAAGGATACAATATTCTGGTTTAATGAAAATTGGATAAATAAATATACGAGGGTGGGTCAATAAGTCAGTGACTTTTTGATTGAAACACAGGTTTTTATATAAAAAGTTATTTTATTTGTCTGAGCTCTGTACACTTGGTTCAACGTTTCTCCAATTTTTTTTATGCCTCCCGAAAAATATGATTTGCCGAGGTCAGCAAGAAGGCGTGAAATCCCTTTCCGCGAGGTATATCTTCAAGCTTGGACACAACAAATAGTCACTCGGGGCTAAATTGCGAGAATAGGACGGATGAGGGAGCAATTCGTAGCACAATTCATGAATTTGTGCTATAGAAACGCCACATGTGTACAGCCTTGCACTGTGAGCCAACGCGGCACCCATCTTTTTTTTTTTTGTTTGTTTAGGAGTAGGACCAGCACTCAGGGGATAACCCCTACATATGCAGTGCATTGTGCTGGAACTAGGAAAATAGATTTTGGGAAGGAGGATAAAGGGAGTAGTGTCTGTGGATATTCGACTTGAACCCCCTCAAATTGTAAGTGGCGGGGAAGACATCTGCAGGTAGTTTGTTCCACATACGGACTGTTCGGCCAAAAAACGAATTTTCTCTGTAATGCGTAGTGCGATTCGTTGGAATATCGACCACAAACGCATGCGCTCTTGCTGAAAAACGCATTGAGCGTAAGAAAGAATGGGTTTCAGGAACAAGTTCCCTAATTTCACCAGAGCACCTGCCATTATAGTAACGATAGAACAACGATACACACCCCACATTGCGACGATGCTCAAGAGAGTCAATAGAGCTACTGTCTCCGATGAGTTTAATCGCCCTCTCCTGTACGCGGTCGAGTAACTTCAAAATAGACTTTGAAGCGCCGGCCCAAACATGAGAGTTGTATTCCATCTTCGGCCGGATGTAAGTGGTGTAAATATTAAGAAGATCAGAAGGGGTGAAGTATCTCTTGCACCGTCTTAAGCAGCCAAGGCACTTGAATGCTTCTTTTGCGACCTGAAAGACATGTTCCGTCCATCTGACATCACACTGCACTTTCATGCCCAGAAAATCAAGAGCCCCTGACTCCATAATACTTATACCACCCATAGAAACAGATGAAGAAGAAGAGATCTTGCGGAAAGCTGAATTATGTAAGATGCCTATGGTTTCCATAATCTTTGCGACCTTCAAGCTCCGGTCGGCTAAAACCATATCGTGAACTTGTTCAATTGTGGATGTGGAGATTTTACGGCCACATCGAAATTCAGTAAATCAGTTCTTTACCATTTAAATGGATGGTACAGAGTCCCCATAATATTTATCAACCTTAGCCTGGATTTGGGTGATGGTTTTTTTTTTTCTCAAAAATAATGCTTTATGAGTACACGAAATTCACTCTTTCCAATCTTCCCAATTTCTTCTGAAAACTTGCGATAGGCTGCCATCAGCGGCTGCCAAATACAAACTAAATGACGCCGCTTATTCAAATTTTGACAGGAGTCAACTGACAGTTGCCGGTTGACAGGAGCAGTGTTGGCATTTCAATTCATAGACAGGAAATTCTGAAAATCACGAGCTTATTGATCTGCCCTCGTATAAATGTGCCGAATGTTAAATTTTATATTTCATACGAATATCTGAAACACTGCTCCCTTATTCTGTATCTATTTGTCAAAGTCAAGACAATATCAAATATAAGACACGTCTGTACTCCTTTTCTTCAGCAATTGACAATTTCTAGCTTCAGGGTGCTATTGGCTGAAGTAGTTAAAACGAGACTATGAAGCGGAGGGACCAGGGTTCGACTCCGCGCTCAGTCATGATTATGGGGGCGAATAATTCTGATCAGCTTTAGTGCATGATTGTGTTAATTAATGCCAGCCTGTTTCAGTGATGAAGGCATATCACTGAAGATAATTGGCAGCGATTGACAGTATCATGTACTAAAGAGCAAAGGAACAGTAGCAAAAATTCGCCGGCGAAACAAATCTTAAAATAGATACAAAAAATTGTCTATCTTCTCATATTTCTTCAATTGTCCTCGAATTATTATCTCCTCCTTTCTAGTTCCGGTGCAATGTATTGCATATAAACCGGGTTTGTTCAAAATGCAAATTTTTGTGATCTGCTTCAGTCTATGTTAATTGCTATCGGCCAGTCTAAATGACGAAGGCATAGTACTTGTCACTCAACAGCACAGACAACGATTGACACGATCATGCATTCTCCTGCATCGGTTATTGGAGCCCATTTTGCCGAAGAAAGCAAAATAATAAAATTGATGCCACAAATTCTATCCCCTCCTGGATACATACGGCAGTGAATAGGCGCCGATGTACTCAATCAAGTACAGTTAGAAATTAGGCGAAACTGTTAAAATTTTTAAAACTTTTATAATATTTTTTGAGTTTTTAGCTTAAAAGAAACCTGTACCCTGTTAAAATAATAAAAAAAAAATTAAGTATATAAACATCAACTGTCACAAAGTGAATACTTAAACTTATGCAAAATTGGTGTTGCGAGATAAACACAGACTTTCCCTTTTTTTTAGCTTTCACTGTATTGCTAATTATGTTTTATTTTAATTTTCTAAAAGCAAGTATTTCTATTTACAAAATATGTAAAACAGAGTGGTCTGCCATTTACTTCAACGAAGTTATCCCATTTTAAATACCACTGTACTCAATTGAGTACAACGGCGCAATCCATATAAAAATTGTGGCAACACTGTTATAATTACAGAAATATAAATACATACTTTCGTGTTTGTCTATGTAAGATGGGGATTCCCCATATATGAAAGTATGAATTTTATTGTCAGTGACGCTTTGAATAAAGTTCTTTAGTGTTAGATTACACGTTTATAAGTTGTTTTAAAATTACAAAGTCAGAGTATAAAAGTTGTTTACGATGAGTTCTAAACGATTTAAAGTTTGTAATGCTTCCAAAGGATTAGAAGAAGCTTTTAACGCAATATTGGAAGATAGTGACAGTGATTCTTTATATGATTTCGCTATCATCCCTCCGGAGCCGAGCGTGTTAACAGATGAAGAGGAAGGTGGTGATGAGATCATGATAGCTGAAGACTTGCCGAGAGATCTGCCGGGTAACATTGAGGTTTTTAGACGAGACAATAATATAATTTTAACTGATGATAACGACAGTAGCGATGATGAACCGTTGGCCGATAAGGTAAAGAGAATCCGCAGTCAACTACCAGCGTGGCGTAAGTGCTTACCAACATACTCTTCAACATCTCGGGTGTCGACTGATGTGCTCGCCAGACAAGAAGATGTAAAGAAGTTGTTTAGTAATCTCAACCCAGCACAAGTACTCGAGAAAATATTTGATGAAGAAGTGACTAGCTTGATTATCAGCAATACAATTTTATATGCTATTCAAAATAATAAGCATAACTTTCAACTTGACACCGTCGGCTTAAAAAAGTTTATAGGTATACTGATATTGTCTGGGTATCACAAATTACCCTTGAGAGGATTTGTACTGGTCTTATGATGAAGATGTTGGAATGGAAATGGTATCAAAATCAATGTCTAGGCAAAGATATCGAGATATAAAAAGGAATCTTCATCTTGTGAACAATGACGAAGCTGGCATTACCAGGGACGAAATGTTTAAAATTCGGCCATTAGCTGATGTTATAATGAGTAAATTTCTTCAGTGGGGAGTATTGCACGAGCACATTTCAATTGATGAGTCGATGGTAAAATATTTCGGCCATCACCCTGCTAAGCAGTTTATACGTGGAACACCAGTACGATTTGGCTTTAAGAACTGGGTAGCAGCTAGTTTTAACGGATATTGCTACACTTTCGATTTTTATTGTGGAAAATCGGAGGAAAATTCTACTGATCCCTTAGGGTCAAGAGTAGTAAAAAAATTACTTGAGAAAATGGAGACTGACTCAGCATCGCACCAAGTATTTTTTGATAACTTTTTTAGTAGTTATAATCTCTTCGTAGATCTCAAGCAAAAAGGATTTCGTGCGACCGGAACAATTAGAGAGAACAGAACAAAAAAGTGTCCACTAAGAAGTGCGAAAGAAATGAAAAAAGAAGAGCGAGCCTCATATGACTATAGGTTTGACAAGCAAAATGAAATTCTTTTGGTAAAATGGAAAGACAATAGCGTCTGTACAATGGCAACAAACTATGACACAATTGAGCCATTAGGAGCTGTAAAACGTTGGTCTTCTACACAACGACAAAAAATTGATGTCAATATACCAAAGGTGTTTTAGTCTTATAACAAACATATGGGAGGAGTAGATGAACTGGACCAGTCCATTTCACTCTACAGAATTGCCATTCGTGGCAAGAAATGGTGGTGGGCATTGTTTACCTATATAATAGACATGGCCATTGCAAACGCTTGGCGGCTATATGTAATGAGCCATAACGACAGTATGGATTAATTTTTATTCCGGTGTTCCATTGCAAGGTACTATTTACGCCAAAACACGCAAATAGAGCTCGACTTTCATCTTCATTGGTCCTAGGTTTACCCCAAGATGGTATAGGTCACTACCCCAAAAAGTTAGAAAAGCAATCGAGATGTGTTTTGTGTCGTGCAAGAGTTCGCTGGCAATGCAAGAAATGTTTAAAAACATTATGCATTGAAAAAAAATGTTTTGAAACTTTTCACCTGTAACCCGCCGCTGTACTCAGTTGAGTACAACCGCCTTACTCCGCCTACTTATTATTTTCTTTAGTTTGTTTATACTTTTATATTAATTTTGTATGCAATAAATAAAAAAAAAACTTTTTTGTTAATTATCTCTTTTTATTTTGGCGCTTAATAAATTTGTTTTCCAAATTTCAATTTGGTGGCGCGATTTATACAAAGGGGGCGAATCAGTAAAGCCGAGAACACGCTATGGCATTTTGTGCCATCGCAAGCAATTACGATAGTGTGTACGAATGTCAATGTTTGTCATTTTCTCAAATTTCTTTGTGTGGCATTTTCTTTCAAACTGTAAATTTCTAAATGGCAACACAACTGCAATGTCACAAAATGTCATAGTGTATTCTGGGTCGTCAGGCAAAAACTTGTTACTAATCGTCACTTACAATTTGGCCACTTGGGACACGTGTGCATTTAGGTTTGTATGTGTGTATGTCTGTGTATGTGTGGCATGCTTGGGAATTGGTAAATGCATCTAATAATTTTGTTTACGAAAAATTTCATATAATTTTTTTTTAATGTGGAATAAATAAAATATTGTTCAATTCAAATCGATGCAAAGCGAAATTGTTTGCAATAAAAATGTCAAACCAGCAGTGAGATGACAGTTGCTGTACAATGCCAGTGCAGCGATGAGTTTCGGAAAGCCAGACACATACTCGTTCACATAATTTTTTAATATTATTAAAAATCAATATTTGGAATTCTGCAAGATGTTTACATTTACAATTATTGAAACGTTGGCTAAAATTATAATCAGATAATTACAAACAATCAAATAGTCAACAGCATTTGATATGAATTGAAATGAAGGATTTGACTGGGCAACTGAAGTTACTAATAAATTAAGCCTGATTTTTGTATTTGCGTATGGGTGTACGTTAGCGGTGGAATAGTGCATAACTTTTAGATTTCGATACTCTAGTAGACGAAATTTTTTGAGGTTTGGAAAAAAGTACATGAGCGTGAGATGGAGTTAAATGGCTGATCATCGGAGCCAAATATAGGATAAAATGTGATGAGCTCCCCAAAAAGTTACACAACTCTCTCTGAATCGCTGCTAGAGCCATAGAATGTGAGGCCAACTCTCAGAAAAATTTTCTCCACTATATATTTTTTGGGTGCATACCTACTCCCCACCAGCTGTCATTAAGGCGTCTCAGATGCTAAATATTATTTTCAAATGAAATTAGCTACCAATACGTTAACTAGCTCCAATGTGACCCCTAAAGGAGTCAAATGTTTTTGTTACTCCAACGTAACAGATAGGCCAGCAAAGATGGGAGCATTAAAGGCGAACATCACACTAGACGGTACGAGGCCATTTCAGGTTTTTAAGAACGAACTAAAACGATGGGCTATAGAATTGCATACAAGAGATTGGCAGCACTCTACCGTAGGTAGGGTGACTAGGATTCTATGGAGAGACCCAGATGGTAACAGGACAAAAGAGATACTAACGTTGAGTAGGCCAGCACTACGGAGATTGATTTATTTAATAACAAGACATACAGAGTTGAGGAATCACCTGGCACGAATGGGTATCGTTGACGATATAACATGCAGGTCCTGTCAGGAAGAGGACGAGACACTGGAGCACTACTTATGCCACTGTCCAGCTTTTAGCCAAGTCAGAAGGCAAACATTTAATCAGGAGATTATAGAGGAGATGGAATTTCTTAGGGTTTCTAATTGGAGGGACAAAAGGAGATACATTGAAGAAACTAGGTTGTTAACGTAATCAAATATAAAGGTTTCCATGGTATCGGTGGAGGCTCCCTACGGTAGAATGGGAACACAAAAGGCCCATGAGGTGTAAGTGTAATCCTGAACGGATTGGGATAGCTTATGCCCCTCTCTTCAACCTAAGCTAACCTAACCTACTCCAATGTGTTTTCAAATTATACTCTGCCTTCAAGCATCACTGCCTATTTTACAATGTCGAATGAATACCTTCTTTCGTACAAACATATTTGAAACAAAAGCAAAATTTTATAAATTGCTATACCCCTCACAAAAAAATGAAGGGGTATATGGGTTTGTCATTCCGTGTGTAATTTCCTCAATATTAATTTGGGACCCCATAAAGTATATATATTCTGGATCCTTACAAATAGCGACGACCGTCTGTCTGTACGTGAAATCGGTATTCCCAAGCCCCCAGAAGAGCTAGAGACTTCATTCTTGCACCGATGGATTTGAAAAAAACCAATTATTTTTTTGTTTGTTAATTAGATATATTTTATACTTTGGGAATAATATAATTTGTATTACAAATTTAAAAAAATTAAATTTTTTTCCAGGGATGGGAAATTGCAATTTTTTATACCCTCCAAAAATTAATATGGAGACTATATTCACTGACATCTGAGACCCAATAAAGTATATATATTCTTGATCAGTAATGAAATCTAAGACGATGTGAGCATGTCCGTCCGTCCATCCGTCCGTCTGTGGAAATCACGATTCAATCCAAACGAAAAGAGCCACGCTCTTGAAATTTGGCATAAATATATCTTGAAGAATAGCACAGGTCAAGTTTGGAAATGGGCTGAATCGGGCCAGAGGAAAAAAAGGTCCCCTAAGAAGAACTAAACCAACTTCTAAAAAACAACATAATTTTTATAGTTTTTTTTTTTGTAATTTTGTTAAGCAAATGATTTATTTTTATATTAAAGAAGGTGCAACGCGTTAAACTTGGAGACATAAAATAAAAATAATTTTGTATGTAGTAAGAATTTTAACGAACATTTTATATTGCTATATTAAATTGAATTAAGATTTTATAGGCTAATTGTTCGAAATTTTAATTTAAATCTCAGAAAGACATGATAAATATTCCAAGGCACAAAGGCCCAAAAGGCACAAAATTTGTGTAAATAGGAACTGTTATCACATTCAACTAGGCCACCTAATAAGTGGTGACAAACACAATACACATGAGCACTGATGATGAAAGGGTTGCGTCTTTCGAAAACAGCTGTTCTGCTCTGCTGTGTAAGTTGAATAACAAAAACTGATGTTGACTTGCCTCTGTGTTTCTGAGATTTAAATTAAAATTTCGAAAATTAGCCTATAAAATCTTAATTCAAAAATAATTTTGTTTGAACCCGCCCCCTTTAGTGGGCGTTATTATATGCAAAAATAGTGTAACAATTTTACAAATTGTTTTACTTAAGCCTACATTCCTTAAAAATAAAATTTTGAAGCTTTAATGACGAAGCTGAGACATAACCTGGTAATACTCTGCCCTCCTCCCCCTTTGACCCTAAATGACCCTATCAAAAAAAATTGTTTTTAAATTTTGTATATAATTATTTTTAGAGTTTTATGTCAAAGGTGAAATGTCTCCCCCACGGCTCTGCCCTACCCCTCCCTCCCCCTTTGACCCTAAATGACCATATAAAAAAATTTAAATAAATTTTACATTTAATTATACCAAACATTTATTTTTAGAGTTTTATGGCAAAGGTGAAATGTCTCCCCCACAGCTCTTGCCAGAGCGACCCCGCCAAAGTACAGTTTTAATACCCTCCAAAGAGAATTGGACCCCATAAAGTATATATATTCTTGATCAGTGATGAAGTCTAAGACGGTCTAGCAATGCCCATATGATCGTCTGTGGAAAACATGATAGTCTATTTTTGCACTCCGCCCCCTTTAGTGGGCGTTGACGTGCGATATTATATAGAAGTACGTTTTTTTTTGTAAAAAAAAACTATTTTGGAATTTAGGAAAAATAAAATTGGTATTAAAATCAAACAAATAAAACTTCCATTCCGGGGTTGGAGAACTGCAATATTTTGTAAGACATGAAAGTGACCAAAATGGTTAATGGTTTTTCTTAATTAAAACTATTTATAGCTCATTAAGAGTAGCATTGGTAAAAAGAAAAAAATAAAATTAAAATTTTGCTTCGGGTTCGGAAATTGTATAAGTTCATAACTTTTGTTTCCTCAACGATGTTGTTAACCGTTATTTTTATCCATTACTGTGACTTACTGTACCCAGATTATGCCTTCACATAGGAAGTAGCGAAGTAGTTAACCACGGAACTGAAAAAGCGTAAAAGTATATGCAATTATCTGAAGTGTAGAAATTAACTAATGCGAATGAGACGCAAAACTCTCGAAAGAGAGTAAACATGATGATTAGGAAATTGCATACGAGAACTGTATGAAACCGATATCAACACACTTTAAGTCCCTGTACTGCCGTTTGAAGTCTGAATTTTTTCCTTCCGTTGTATTTAAGCCAAACTTTTAGGAAAAATTTTGATTTTCAATGTGATATCCTGAAGAAGCCAACCGACGGTTAGCGAAATATCGAAGACCATAATAAACAAGTAAAAACGTTATATTCGACCGGGTCGAATCTTAAATACTCTACAAATATTTAATAAATAAAAACTCTATTTTTATTCTTATTAAAATTCACATTTTACGTATTAATATTTTACATCAACGTGCAAAAAAAGGTCAGAGTTCCTTTAAGAAAAAATTTATTTAATGCTGTTGTTTCCAATGTGTCGGGAGGAGCATAACTGCGACACCTATCCGTCAGCATAAAAATTTTCGTATTAATATTTTATATCAACGTGAAAAAAGGGACTGAGATAAGTTAAAAGTGTTTAACCTGCTGGGTCACAGTTCCTTTAAGACATTTCTGTGACCAATTTTAAAACTCTATAGAGGCTCATTCCGGGAAGGTCCGTGGGGAGACATCTCATCTTTGCCATAAAACACTAAAAACACTATTTTGAGAGAGTCATTCCGGGAAGGGCCGTGGGAGAGACGTTTCACCTCTGCAAGATCAGAGAACATCTGAGCTTCTTAAGGAAGAAAAATTTTTTAATATTTACACTATTTTCGCATATAGATAATGTCGCAAAAAATATGTTTTTTTTTATTTTATGGCTCCAAGTTTAACTCGTTGGACCTTCTTTGACATAAAAATATATCATTTGCTTAACAAAATTACGAAAAACTTTAAAAATTATATTGTTTTTTAGAGGTTGATTTAGTTCTTATGGGAACTTTTTTCCCTCCGGCCGATTCAGCCCATTTGCGAACATGACCTGTGCTATCCTTCAAGATATATTTAAAGCAAGTTTCAATCGTAATTTCCATAGACGGACGGACATCACTGATCAAGAATTTATGTACATGATGGGTTCTCAGAGAGATATTTCGCTGCATTACACACGGAATGATAAAGACAATATACACTCCAATTATATTTTGGAGGGTATAAATATATGCAATCTCTCAACTGAATCTGCTAAATCTGGCAGAAAATATGCTAAAATGGTAGCACTGACTCGAGAACTCGCAATTTTTTATTTCTTTTTACTGGTTCGCGATCGCGTACATACAATCCAATAAATGAGAGAGTAAATTGAGAGAGTAAAGGCAAATTTTTCCCAAGGGAAATTCAATAAAAACGAAACATATGTTTCAAATACAAACAAAGAAAAGAAAAAGAGAACAAACATTTCAAGTTTTTAATTAAACTTTTAAAATAACAAAAAAAATTTTAAATGTTAAACAAACAACATAAATTTAAGTTTGCCAGAAATTATTAGGGTTTTGTTTTTTTAAGATTTATTAGCAACAAAAGTTTTATATTCTCAATCTATGGAAATTTTCCTGGCTTAAAGGCGCATACAATTTTACTGATTACCGAAAATAATGGCAGTAAACAGTGGAATTTTATTGGTAACTGGCTTAGATTTACCAATAACATTTTTCTTAAGACAATTTTAATAAAAACAAAAGTCCCCTATTGTTAATTTTCAGTGTTAATTTTCAGATAATTTTCAATTATCTGTTTCTTTTCATCAAGCTATAGTTCAGTTTTTTGCAAAAGAAATTGAAATTTTTTTTTATCCCATATTTCGATATCCTCTGGATATCCTTTTCGGGGCAATAATTGTAATTAAGATTAATATGGCAATATTTTTTAAAAATATATTAACGAAAAGAAATATGTATGTATATAATATATAGTATGTACATATATAAAAATTAAATAAATAAAATTAAAACAATTCAAAATAACATTTTTCCTTCCTGACTTACTTTGAATGTTTTAAAAATTATAATAAAAAATTGCAATTTCTTTTATAAAAAAGTGGCCTTGTTAAAAGAAAACAGATAGTTAAAAATCTAAAACATAATTTTCAGTTAGAATATATTTCATATTCATTATACTCAGGATTAACTAAAAATTAACTGGCTACTGCATTATTTCGGTAATCAGTTAGTACTTGCTGCAGTTTTTTAACTGTTTAAGGTATAAAATTTCGGTGTACAATAAAATTTTACTTTACTTTTTCAGCAAATAGTAAAATTTGACGGATGCAATTACAATTTTCTTTTTTTCGGTTTCATTGCACTAAATTTCATTGATTCAAAACTTTTTGCATCAATTTTATTTCATTTGCTTATTAGTTTATTATAGTTATACTTATATAAAACTTTATAATACCACAATCATTTGCAATCATAATCTGTATATAATTTAGTACATCTTACAATTTTGGTATCCGGGTATATTTCTGTGAAATACACATATATTATTGAAAGTACGTTTTTACTAAACAATTACTAAGAAAAAATACTCGAGCGCACCTATTGTTTAATTTTTACTGGATTTTGCTGACAAAAATATATTCGGCAAGAATTCGCATTTATTGGCAACGAAATTTTCTCCTTCAATTCCCCCTCATTTATTTGAATGTGTGCAGCCGAACGCAGTTCAGTAACAAATTTTGTTAATTCAACGTTAATTTCAACGTTGAGGAAAATCATTGTCGGCAAAAGCTTGTAGCGTGTCTGATGTGTCACCATTGCCATACCTTTAGTTGGTAGAGTGTATGAAATGTGACTGTTGTCGTACCTCTAATACGCAAATTGATATTCATATTTTGTATTGGAGGTAATCATACACGCTCACACTATGTCCAGGTGTACGACTATAATGTCAGCACTCACTATATATCCATAAGTTAAGAGGTTTTTAACTTTTCAAAACTGTGGTTAAAGTCTACTGATGATTTGGTAAAGCACCAATGAACTGCATATAGACATTGCTTGACCACCAACAAATAAATTTCATTTAAAATAGTATTGTGACAACAAAATGTCAAATAAAAATTTCATAACAGTTTTAATATTAATGTTTAAAATTAGGGATTTGTTAAATTCTTCTGGTTTCTTGACCTCTTTTTAATTATTATTATGTTCTGATATTTTTAATCTTAAGGTCTCTTTGTTTTAATTTTATTTCTTAATTTCAATATTTCGTCACTGCTTTGAGTGACTTCTTCAGGAAATTAATTATTTTCTTGAAGAAGTCACACAAAGGTGTGACGAAATATTGAAATTAAGAAATAAAATTAAAACAAAGAGACCTTAAGCTTAAAAATATCAGAATATAATAATAATTAGGGATTTGGTTGTTTTGGAATTAGGTTAAAGTCTACTGATGATTTGGTGTAAGAACCAGTGAAATGCAGGCATATTGACATACTTGACCACATATCAAACAAAACCACATGCGTACAAATTCTTACAATTTTTTAAGTAAAGAAAATATAATAAAGAAACTAATTGATGATATTTCTTGTAAACTTTAAAATTTGTCTTCCGTTTAAAGTTCGTATATAAATAACAAGTTGTTGTTTTAGATTAAATTGCATACATACATACATATGTATATGTACGTGTAAATTACATATTTAGACATGAAAAATAAATTTAACTTTAACGTATATAATAAGAACGTATTTTCCTTCACTGCCATATATATCAAATATAAATTATATGGCATCTCTAAAAGATAGAATAATACTATTTCCACATCTCTGCTGACAAGCAAAGACAAACACCCAACTACATAGGCAATGCCGCTAACTGCAACTCTGTGTTTATATAAATTTTATCGATTATTTGTAAACTTGCATCTCTGAAATTGACTGGCTTCTTCGATAACTAGAATATTTGCGGCTTTTTATTATTTGGGCTTTTGTGTGTATGGTGTTGTATTTTTCACGCCGAACGAATTCGTCAATAATAAATAAAAACAATTGGGTGATTATATAGAAGCATAATTTTGCAAAGTGTGTATAAATAAACATTACACAGAATCGTCAAGAGAAAATGCTGGGCGTTGGTAGCTTTCAAAGAATTGAAAAAATTGGCGAGGGCACCTATGGGATTGTTTACAAGGCGCGAGACTCCAAAACAGGAAAGGATGTGGCCTTAAAGAAAATTCGTTTGGAAAGGTTAGTGATATGGATGGAAATTTAATGGTTTTAAATATGTATAAAGTGTAAATTGTGCACCGCATCCTGTCTGCGACAAAGGACTTTTATTCCTATTGTATTCTAGTGGCGGTGTATGTGAATTTCTTCGTGTTAGAATGTGTCTATGCGTGAGAATCAACATTGTAAAAAAAAATGGTAGTGGGGTCATCAAATGAAGAGTGGTTTGGGCCGTAAGAACAGTAGTGGTGCCTGTAACAGCAAATGTCCTTGGTGAATGTCATGTGTACTCACATGTAATGTACTGGTGTATATTTCTAATGATAGCATCTCTAATTTTTCATTAATTTTAATCTTTCCAACTAATAAGTCCTTCAAATGCCAATTCAGTAATCAATAAATTATTAAATTCGATGGACATTCATACATATATAAATATTTAACTATTTTTACGGTGCTGCAAAACCAACATATATAATTATTTTTGGGGAACGAAAATTTGGTTACATGAGCACTGCATGCATATTACATCGTAGTACGATCAATTATGCATTCTGTTACATATATGTAATTGTATCCACATTAATTACTTTCTTACAAAATTAAACAATGGATCAATTCTTATAAAAATATTCTTACCTTTGTATAGCAAATATGGGGTAACTCTTAGGGCATGCGAACGTCACGTGGCATTTACTAAAAAAATCTCACTTATTCTTTAACTATTTGTGAACGTCACGTCATGACAATATCTTAAATAGCACACTTCTGTAATTGATAATTTTTAACAGCCTCTTGCTTTACTCAAGACCTTAGAAAGTATTCGCAGGATAAGAGATATAGTTAATTGTTGTCCACAAAGAGCAGGGGTTTTTTATATTGTCTTGACGTTGGAAAAGAGTTACAGAATAAAGAGGAATATAGACTATGTTATCCTATTCCTCCCGAAGATATCATATGTACTGTGCAATGCATAGAACGTATTCTAAAAACCGGTTCTTACAAAGTTTTCTAATTGACGAGTACTCAATCAAAAAAGTATCAATACATCTTTTTCGTCCTAGTAAAAACTACATTGATTTGATTCTAAAGCTCTTTATTATTGGTTGGAAATATCTACTGTAATGGTATTCATTTGAAAAATATTAACCTCATTTACTAAAAATTAATAAACTAACAAATTATTAGAAAACTCGTAAGTTTTCTTCGCTGTCTGTTTTACTACTACGAGTGAAAGTCTTAGTTACTATTCTCGATTAATTAAGTTTATATTATAGCCTGAAATTATATTTATAACATTTAAAAAATACATTGTCATGCCTTCAGTATAGTTTAACCTGATTACAAAATGATATAGCCCCTGAGCTTATAAACAAACTTTCTAAAACCTGTTGAGACTTTAAAATATTGAGAATACAGAACAAACAAATTTGAATCCATTGTGCTTTAAACAGTTAGTTTAACGTTTGCAAAGAAAATTTTTATTTCTTGGATATATTCAACTCAATCCACATCAAAGCATAATAAATAACGTTACACCAATATCTCGGACAAATTAAATCAAATACATTTGTATATGTATTAAAAATAATTTGCGAAGGAAATTTGCGCATTATTGGTGCACAGATGCAGGCGGTGTGAGTGAGACCAGTTGCTGACTCGCATTTTATCCGTTACTGTGACTGACTGTATGCGAATTATGCCTTCACATAAGAAATAGCAACATAGTTATCCACGAATAATCCCTCAGAAGAACTGTAAATCTATACAGTTATCTAAGGTATTGACATTAACTAGGGAGGCGCAAAACTTTTGAACGAGATAAAGACTTTACTGGCTCAGAGCTGTGTCACAGATCCCGATTCCGCTCGGAAACGGAACTGATTCTGTTTCTTTTTTATTCCTCGTAAAACAATATTTCGGAATAAAACCTTTTTTAATTTCACTTTTTCATTAATGATATTAGAAATCACTTCATTCCGAAAAATTATTTCGTTTATCGTTTTATGGCGAATTAAAGTACGGAATCAATTCCGTTTTCAAACAGAATTGAACTCTGTGACATGGCTGTAAATATATTATATAAGTCGATATTTCGCTAACCGTATATGTATACGGTGACTCATATATCCCTTCACGTGAAAGTCAGATGGACGGATTACGTCTCACCAAAAGAAGCAATCAGGTACCTTGGTTTCTTAAGCCGGTATAAGCGAGCCTTCAACACATTTGATCTACTTACTATTTATAGCTCATATATC
Organism: Linnaemya tessellans; assembly: GCA_951800035.1. Classification (NCBI taxonomy): domain Eukaryota; kingdom Metazoa; phylum Arthropoda; class Insecta; order Diptera; family Tachinidae; genus Linnaemya; species Linnaemya tessellans. The sequence continues at coordinate 111,767,453 of OX637532.1, read as the reverse complement.
GGATCGCAAATGGGACACAACTCTCATAAGTGTATTTAGAACTTATTCGATTGTATTCGGGAGAGGTCGAAGAAACTCTTAGGAGGCAGTACGGCAGCCAACTCTCTTCGCATCGTTGCATTGGGGTATGTGTTTCGTTATTTTGTTGTTACTGTATTGAGGAGTTCTTTGATTAAATTTGACGAAACCTATTCTACGTGACTTTGAATTTGAAGCCTCTGCTCCTGTCAACAGGCAACAAAATTTAAACAAGCTGCAGGTTTGATAAGAGAAATTGGAAAAAGGTGAATTTCGAGTGCTCAATAAAATAAAAATAAAATGGGAGAAACGTTGGACTACGTGTTGAAAAATGCAATTACATTTTATATAAAAACCTGTGTCTGTTTAACCATAGAGAAATTTTTTTTTACTGAACAGTTGTTATGTGGAATAAACTTCCGTTGAAATCTACTCTGTCTTCCCCATAGTGCTGGTCGTACTGAAAATAACTATCTAATCTCTTTTTTTAATAATACATATTTATGACTTCTTTTTGTATTGGTTTTCTTCAAGAACTATTTTACACAAATTTACGAAGCACAGTTTTTACACGATCGATCAGATAATTAGAAAACCTTAATTTTTTTTACTTTAATTCGTCATATTATTTACTGTTTTTATAGAATAAATTTTTATTTTATACCAATGACTACAAAATTAACACCAACAACCATTAACTGTATTTAAATGTCCGTTTTTCAAAACGAGACACAAATAAGTGAACTTCTAGTTTTGATTTTTTGTTTAATTATACATACATTTAAAATTTTTGCTTGACCTATTATTATGAAATATGATTATTAACAATCAATGACTCTAGACAAAATCCGAATCATGTACGTGCTGCGATGTATTTGAAAATCGTTAGCGTAGCACCACATGATTCGGCTTTGTATTGCAGTTCAAAAATCATCAAGTACAATTATTACAACCAATTTTAGAAATACATATTCAAAACTTTATTATATTCTATTTTTCAAATAATACACGCTTGTCTTTTTGGATATCTAAATAAAAATCGAGGTAAACTTAATATTCAAATAGGAAATATTACATCTTTTTGTTTGATCTTAACTAATTTTTATATTTTCTTTTGTTTTTGTAGCGAAACGGAGGGAGTGCCGTCAACAGCTATTCGAGAAATTTCCTTGCTGAAAGACTTACAACATGAGAACATAGTGCAATTATTTGATGTCATCGTGGCCGATTCTAGTCTTTATATGGTTTTTGAATATCTAAATATGGATTTAAAAAAGCTAATGGACAAAAAGAAGGAGGTGTTTACACCACAACTGATAAAGGCAAGCTTCTTCTTTTAATATTTCTTAAGATGTTTTAATATATAGTATATTTTATGTATGCCGACAGAGTTACATGTTTCAAATGCTGGACGCCATTGCTTTCTGCCATACAAATCGCATATTGCATAGAGACTTAAAACCTCAAAATTTACTTGTCGATTCTTCGGGAAATATTAAGGTTGTATAATGTAATTTTTATATATAAGCCTAAGTTTATTTTTCATGAGGTTTATTTTTTTTATAGTTGGCTGATTTTGGCTTGGCTAGAGCTTTCAACATGCCCATGAGAGCGTACACCCATGAAGTTGTTACTTTATGGTATAGAGCTCCTGAAATACTATTGGGTACAAAGTTCTATGCCACTGGAATGGATATATGGAGCTTGGGTTGCATTTTTGCTGAAATGGTAAAAACTATTTGTGCTTAGAAAAATGTTTTATAAAAATTTAAATGTCTCTTAAACGCGTTCGGATTCAAATATAAAAATCAATTTATATTTGCTTGCATTGGTTCCTTTATAATAAAAATAACGCAGCACCAACTATTAAACAAGAAGCAAATCTAGTCTAATTTATATTTTTATACTTTCAGATAATGCGCCGATCGCTATTTCCCGGTGATAGTGAAATTGATCAACTCTATAGAATATTTCGTACATTGGGCACACCTGACGAGCACACTTGGCCTGGTGTATCACAATTGCCAGATTACAAAGCAAAATTCCCTAGATGGGAAAAATCAAATATACCTGAAATAATTAGTAAACATGAAGCTTATGATCTCTTTAAAGTGAGTTCTTTAATAGCAGGAACTAAATGATACATTATAAACTGACAAACTTGCGTCTTGTTTTACAGGCCATGATGGTTTATGATCCCAATGAAAGAATATCGGCTAAAAACGCCATGTTGCATCCATATTTTGACAACTTAGAAATAGTAAAACATGTTGACTTACCTAGAGAAACATGATTAGATTAAGTGCTTTTCTCAACATCAAGTTCTCCCTAGTTGCATTTATAAATTAAATTTATTTACCTTTATACATAAAAATTAAATGTAAGTAAAGTTTTTATAGTAAAACAATTTGTAAATTTATTACAGTTGTAATAAAGTAATTTTAATGGTTTTTCTTTTCATATACATTTCTTTTGTAGATTTACAAGAAAAATCAATAAAAGTTTGAGTCAAGATTCACTAACTAGATGTACAAAAAGGCTCCGTAATTCAAGATTCAAGAGATATTGAACTATTAAGCAAGCCTCCCCAACAGGTAAGTTCTATTATTATAATTTTATTTAATTCATTATAAACCACAATCCCGTTTTGTTCTTAATAACTGATAATAACCTGTAAGTGATAAATTAAAAGAACTTATTTCCACGTACATACTCGTCGGCATTGCCTTAACTTTTGTTATAACCAAGCATTTGCTGGAAATAAATAGTATTTGGCGAACTCGTTTGGTTTCTCCTGCAATCGCAACGTTTTATTTGTATTGGAGCTTTGCGTTTTTCTATTAAGCGTATTATCTCTCAAATATGTACCGAAGGAATTTCGTAATGACTCGATCGCTTGTTTTTCTGTGCCTTTGTTCTTTGCATTTTTTTTATCCTCTCCTGTTTCTGGTTTCAATAGATGCTTCTGACTTTCCATTATGCTTCCTGCAATGCTTTGCGAATTATGTGGTCCTGTTTTTAGTTTTCTATCTGCAAAAGTCTCCTCGTCAGTATGGCCCCAATTATCCGCCAATTCTACACCATCGTCATATTCCACACTACCATTATCGTATTCATTGTCATAATCTCCATGTCCAGCTTCATACTCTTGTTGTAACTCGTAGCTATCTTCGGAGTCGTATGTATGATCATCTTCTGGATGGTCAAACTCATTTTCATAGGAGCCATTATCATGTACATCGTGAAGTCTGTTATAACCGTTGTTTTGGTTATTTTGATATAGGTTATTATAATAATAAGGTTGCGATTCGACTTGTAAAGCATAGTATTGCCCCGTAGAAGGCTCGTAAAAATGCATTATTCTGTTGTGGTCCAATCCTAAAGGTTGCAACTGCATTTGTGGATAATTATTTGGATACATCTGAAAATAGTTTCGCGAATGTGTTTGTTTAGGCTTCTGGCTATTTCTGGAAGATTTTCGTTTAGTAGCCTTAGTTTTTCGTCTATCGGACTCATCCGTCATGTAATGCGTTGCTCCTGGACTTTCAATAATATGTTGGGCGCCTACATTAAAAATATTGCCTATTGGTCTTGTAATATTCCATGCAATTGGCGGCAGTGTTGGTAAATTGCGTACAAAACTGTGCCAATATTGTTGCAATAGCGGTCTGGGTGTTGTAGTAACACTTCTCCCTCTATTTAATGCATGCCGACGACTCTGTGTTTGGTAATTATAGCCAATATTATTATAATGAAAGGTTTTTGCCAAAGAAGTTCCCACATATAAAATACATAGAAGTGCAATAATCTGTAAAAGAAAAATATATATTTCTAAAAATGTATGTTTTTATGCATAATTCAATTTATTTTTATGTAAAATTAATTTTCAATATGTAAAAGAGTTATTAAATTCAAATTTGTGTATAAAACACGGCTAGAATATTCTAAATACACACATACACTTCTGTATTTTTTAACGAAATATAGCAAAATAACTTTCGAAACGAATCAATACAAACCTTCTATAAAATTTTGCTGCGATATTGAGAACGCGTACATACACAAAGTCGCGAAACATATCAATTTTCGAACCGATGTTCTATTTAGTCTTTTACGATGTTTGTAATACTTGTCTACAACATTTTGAAATGGTGTGCATTGCCAATTAAACACATCGAAAATCCGCCTAGCTTATTCCCTATTTTAGAACCACCTGTGAACCACTTTGGCAGTTATTTCAGGATTTTATTGCTCAGAAAAAACACTTAAACACACGTTGACGAAATTATGTGATTCTCTATCAATACAAGAGTTGTAAATGAATCATTCTTTTTTATTTCAATTCATTACGAACTAGCTAAATTTTGAATTAATTCTTTTCACAAAAAAAAAAAAAAAAATTGAATGAAATTTGAATCAATTCAAATAAATTTGCAAAAATGAATTGCAATTCATTTCCAATTCAAATGAATTGGGCAAAGTGAATTGCAATTCATTTTTAATTCAAATGAATTGGTAAAGAATAAAAAAATGAATTGATTTTGAAAAAAGACTACTGTAAGTAAATGTAAGCAAGCATTACACCCGTTTTGTTATCCAACTCATTTTATTATATCAGACAGCATTACTCTCATTTCGGATATCACTTAGTACGAGATAATCGTCGAAAGGCATAGAAAATAATAAGAATAGAAATTCCAATGATGTACTATAATTAGCAGGTAACGGCAGAATATAACTTGAATTAGTAGGGAGCTGCGAAAATCCTATCAGCATGAGCATTAATTCATAATTGTTTATTTGTTGTACTTTTACTGACAGTAGTTTTTTTTTCAAAATCAGTTCAATTCAAATAAATTGGAAATGAATAACAAATTCATTTTTCGAGTTCATTTGAATTAATTCAAATGAATTGCAATTCATTTTTCTAACTCATTTGAATTAATTCAAAAGAATTGGAAATGAATTGCAATTCATTTCTTCTAACTCATTTGAATTAATTAAAAGTCAATTCAATTCAAATGAATTGCAATTCATTTTACCAATTCATTTGAATTAAAAATTAATTGCAATTCGTTTGGCCAAATTCATTTGAATTGCAAATGAATTGCAATTCATGTTTAAAAATTTAAAATGAATTGATTCAAATTTCATTCAATTCGTTTTTTGGCGAAAAGAATTAATTCAAAATTTTACAAATTCAGTGCATGAATGATTCGCGAATTAATTCAAAAATGAATGATTCGCGAATTAATTCAAAAATGAATGATGCATTTACAACTCTGATCAATACCAAAAATCCTTGCACAAATTGTCCAGAAATTTTAAATATATAGTTTCTTAGTAACGTCAAGTAATATATCAGAACTTTATATCCGATCTCTCTCAAAACACTTGATTGAATTGAAAAACTTCTCACGTTTTATTATATTTTTCTTAATTATTTAACTTTTTTTATTCAATAAATTTTCGATGTACATATGTACATACTTACTATTGACTCAGTCATCAGTACTATGACTTATAATACCCTAGGCAATGCTAATTAGTATAGATATTTAACATTTGCGTGGCCTTGAAAATCCACTATTGTCATTATTAAATTTGCTGAAATTTAAATAATTCCTTATCTATTTAGTAGTTGCACAGTTTTGGCAAGCTTTTCAGCAGTTTAAAATGTATCTTCTGAAGTATGATTTATCATCTGTTCATAAAATACGCTGACTTAATTTTTTTTCAACGTATGTATTCATCAATTGCTATTTTTGTCTCTTTAAAGTTCTAGGTCAAAAACTTAGGAACCGACGTCAATTTTGGAACGAACTTCACTACCAGACACTTCATACCCAACATTTCTGGAGAATTGGAAGGTATGGGCAAACCTCGCCAAATTCGACGATTCTCCCTAACAATTTTCATCACTTTCTTAACATTTTCATTGGTTGTCAATTTGATGATCAGGGCGAGCTTCGTCAATCATATTTCAAGCTTATTTGAAAAGTTTGTAAAACGTGTAAACATTTTACTGAGTCGGATTATAACCACCGTATGTTATTGTCAACATTTCTAGGGCTTTTGAGTAGTTAATTCTATATTTTTTACAAAATTTGTAGTAATTTCTTTAATTTTTTTTATACGAGTGTCCCTATTGACAACATTGCCCCTGCTTTTGGGAACTGAATACATGATCAATTTTACCTTTAGGAAATTGCAACATGCGTTTCGGAAAGCAATAATTGTGTTGAAACCCCACCAGATTGCTTCGCTCTGATAGATTAACTTGTTTCAAACTTTGTTAAATTATGCGTTTTTAAATGATATGCTAATGTTATTAGCACTTTTAGTTTCATTTGTTAAAGGTACATTTTAAATAAAATTCGATTCAACCTTTTAAAAACTACAGAGTGTTGTGCAGTTTCACTCGATATCTTTCGAATCATTATATAGGAAACAAAAATAAAATATTAGAATTTGTTTTTGTTTAAAATGTAATGATCGAGTGACATGGTGGGACAGGTAGCTATTGTGTAAAAATTTATGATGAAATGAGATATTGATTTGGGGAAAATAAAGCTCAAAAGCTACGACCAAAAATTAAAACAATCGCAAATACGTTGTAAAAATAAAATAAATTGTAGTGGAAAACCGCAACATCGGGTGCTTTTAAAACATCACTTTATATTCAGCACAAGTGCTCGATACTTGTTCATTTTAATATGTATTTTAACAAGAAGTAGCAAATGCACAAATTTCAGCAAATGGAATAGATAAAATAGTTTCGCATATAGTACATATATATGAATATTTATATGTGTGGCGCAATAAATTTTGACAAGCATCGGTCTATCTGACAATATACATATAATGCCGTTAGGACATTTTTAAATAGATTATGAATATGGTAATTAAATTTGGAGCTGCTAAACTCTTTTGTAAACTTCTGAAATACTCCTTCTGAATAAGCAACAGATTAATTTCGAATTAATGTTCATCTGACAGCGTATTTTGATGTGTTAACATCTATACGCGCGCCTCTAGGGCAGTAAACTATCAGTTTCGATACATACGCAAGTGTTAGGTGTAAGATGTAAGAGTAAATCATCGTTTGTTTGTTCGTTGCTTGGCAGTCGGTATTGAAAGTGATTATTGGGGGATTTTCATATAATTTTCCCACGCGATTTTCTCCAGAAATTCATAGCCGATTTTATTAATTTTTGGATTAAAACGCTAGTGCGGGTTTCGACGAAAAGTTTAGGCCAAAAATTAAGGCGATCCGATATCGGAGAGCGGAGATTTAAGTGTTTTAATTCGGAGTATTAATTTGGAGCAACGTATGTAGCTTATGTACAAACATAACAATGTATGTATGTACATTTGTCTGTTGCTTTGCATTCTCTTTGTTTTTTGTGGGTTTAATATAAAATAAATAAACAAAAAGGTGTTAACACATCGCCCGTGAGTTCGAACACTCATTGATTTTTTTTAATGCATTACTGATTAACTTCATATTTCGCTAACCATTCCATCGTTGGTGCTAAGAACAATTATTGGAATATTTACTTAATCTGTTTACTACTTACCTGCCTTATCCACATATTTTTAATCCTTGTATTTTGAAATTAAATTTAATAATTTATTACCCTTAATTAGGAGAACTGCAGAACTATTCTGTGTTGTGGTTTAAACTAAACTAAACTAAATTCTATGCAAAAACGATATTTCTCTTTACAAAAGATCTAACATTTTATTAATAAAGATGTTTTACAAATGATAATTAGTTATGTTTTGGGTACTTTGGATGTTTAAAAATCTTTTGTTTATATGATTCAAATTTGAATATGAATGCAAATGAAAGTTTGGTCTTTTCAAGAAGTTATCTTCTTCACATATTAGCTACTCAATTCAATATATTCTTGATTCTCGTTAACATAAAATTAATTTTAACAAGACAAAAAATATTTTACGCCAAATTAGGTTTGCGATTGCTTGCTATTTTACTCCAATTTGATATTTATGTTTATTTTATGATCACTATTTGCCACTTTTTACACATTTAATTTATTATCGAACTTTTTATGTGATTGGCTAAAATGCACTGTGACACACAGATTTTTAAGAATATATAATTAACAAAAAATTGGATGAATCAAGAAGTAAATTATAAAGAACTTAAATTCAATTTAATTATTTTTATGAAAAGGTTTCATGGATGAAGTAGATGTGAAAATTTTTCACTAATAAAAATTTAGAAATTTGCAGTACAGTGTTATTGGAAAAGGTTTAATTTATGTGTTATTTTATGCAAAATCTACCGAAATAAAATTATTATCTTAAATTAATGGCAGTAAGGCATTTAAAAAGAAACTTGTTTTCGACCTGTGTAATCTACCTTGTGTATGTATGTATATATGTTTATGCATATGTATATATACTTATATGTACATCTATTGTTAATATATGCTCTTATTGTATTATTTCTTATTTAAATTTAAATGATATTTTAGAAAATAACTGTTATGTGCAATATCTTTACACCATGATTTCATAGGACGTGTTCCTTTTATTGATCCTCTGCTTTCCTCCAAAGTCTTACATGTATTTTTTAATTAAGTTATATTTTGTTATTATATAATTTTTCTAAATCCTCTTGGTTATGAAACAACTTTTATGCCTTATTTCAAAATCATGTTACAGTTTGATAATCACCCTTATCGTGGTTGGCGTTTTTCGCCTTCAAATTGGACAATTTGTAATAGCTTAAACACAAAAAGCTAAATTTTCCTTTATTCTATTGCAAATTGTCGAATTTGATGGCGAAAAACGCCAACCACGGAAAGGCTGAATATCAATTAAACTTTGTTTCTCTACTTCTTTTATGTAGATATTTAGAGTTTTCCTCCAATGAATTGTGTAAAATTTTAATGAATAAATAAAGTCAAAGTTCGATATAACGAATTATATGTCAAACCCATTGGTTATAGTAAAGAGTTTTTGTATACATAATTTAATTAATTTTAGTTGATTTTTTATTTTCATTGAGTATGCGATTTTAAAATTTCTTTGACAAAATGTTGCCTTCTGCATAAAATGAAGCTTTGATTCCTCTTAACAATTTGATTTCGATATTGTTTTAATTTTTTAAGCTTGAAATCTTTTTATATAAAAAAAATCAATTTATTTATTTATATTTTCAATATTTCGCCTCTTCTTTGGGTAGCTTCTTGAGGAAAAAGTTGAAAAGTATCACAATTTTTTTTTTTAACTATATCATGAAAAAGTTTATTCATATCGTAAAAACTACGAAAATTCAGAAAAATGCAATACATTTTTTAAACCTGTCCCATGAACGAAAACGTTTGGAAAACCTTAAACATCAACAACAACAAAATATATTATGTTGCGAAAATTGACAAAATGTAGCATGAATCTTTGAAAACGCGTTTTGAAATTAATTGGAAAGTATCCAAAGAATAAATTAGGCTAAACGCATATTAGCCGATTTTTTTTTTTTAATTCTTAAAACAAGAAAATGAACAAAAAAAATCCTCATCGGAAATACTGAAATTTTGCAAAAAGGCAGAAAGACCCCAGACCTGATCAATTGTAAAAAAATCTAAAATAGGAAAAAATTATCATTTAAAGATTTAAGTAGGAATATATTTTTGGAATGGCAAATAATCTACCAAAAATAAGAGTAGTATAGCGAATAATTTTTTTCTTAAACTCATACGAAAATAATTTCCTTCTTGTTCAAGAATTCGTTATATTGAGCGTCAAATATTAAAATGCTTTCTATATAGGGGTAGTGCATAATAAAAAATTTCCCATTCGTATTACCGCGAATCTGTTAAAGTGAGTGTTTGTTATACCGAGTTTTGACTGTATTTCAATTATTACGCTTTTAAGTTTTATAAAAAATTTCCACAGAAGAATTGAAGTAATTCGTGTCGCAGGGAACTTTTAGAAAAACATATTTTTTTTAGATGAAAAGATCCTATACAAATCATTTGGATTAATCCATTTTAATTTGCAAATATCACACATAAAAAATTAGTGTCCGTTGTTTATGAAGCACTATTTTATGATTTAAAATTTTTAAAACTAACACAAAATATTAAACTTTAGAAAAAAATTATTTAAATCGAAAGATCAATATATACTAAGTTAATATTTGAAAATGATTTCGGTCACTTAACTACCGTGAATGTTCTTGAATTATGTGCGCAATAAAAGTCACGAATATTAAATTGAATTAAGATTCTATAGGCTAATTGTTCGAAATTTTGTTTTTAAATCTCAAAAAGACATGATAAATATTCCAAGGCACAAAGGCAGGTCAACATCAGTTTTTGTTATTCAACTTACACAGCAGAGCAGAACAGCTGTTTTCGAAAGACGCAACCCTTTCATCATCAGTACTCATGTGTATTGTGTTTGTCACCACTTATTAAGTGCACTCAAAATATTCTGTACGTAAAATTAACTGAAATTGTCATATAAAATAAATGAATATTCGATTAAAAACCGGTCAACTTATTATTCATTTAACTTTAACAAAAATATCATTTAATTTTAAATGTTAAAAAATTAACAGACTTAAATCTGTAAAAAATATTGATTTTCTCTTTTATTTTGTTTGCTCAAAGAGAAATAGTATTTTTTGAATCAGTTAAAATTAAAATTGCTTAAAATTTTAAATGTTTGTTCATTTAAGAATTATTATACGGAATACTTCTTGAATAAAGTACATTCCGTTTCTTTAATAATATTGTGAATATACTTACAAATAAACAACGGACAATATTGAAAGCAACAGAAAATCCGTATTAATGTGTAGTTAGTTTTTTGAATGACTGTTAGAATCAGTTAAAAATAAATTTGCTTACATTTTTAAATGCTTATGCATTTAAAAATGACTGAACGGAAAACTTCTTGAACAAAATACATTCCGTTACTGTCATAATTTTGTCAGTGTGGTGATTTGCAAAGTAATTCGTCAATCGTAGATTCATCTAGTCGAATCTCATCATATTAACTTGACGTCTAAATTAAGTCGAAGTATTTATAACGATGCAAATTTTTATCCATCGACTTAACCGTTTGAAAGTTATAACGGACTACAATAGTGGTATTCTAGGACACCATGTCGACGAGACAAGATGAGAACCTGATTTGAAAATCAGGTTGAAATCAGCTCTTTCTACTTTTTTGATAACCTGAAGTTAAAAAAAAAACTTTATACAAAATAAACCCTAAAGAGATCGAATTTAGTGTTTGAGTAAAGATGCAAAGAATGCCGAGTTCGAGTCCGCACTCAGACATGAATATGGTGTCACGTTTTTTGTCGGGATGTTTCAGTGTGGAATACATAGCAATGAACATTACTGACAGTGATTCACGCTATCATGTACTAAAGAGCGCATTACAGCGCCCTCCTCAGGCGGCATTGTAGCAAAAATTAGCCGGCGAAGTAACATTCAAATAGATAGAAAAAATTCTTTATTTTTCTATCTGTCCTCTCAATACTAGCCCCTCCTTTCCAGTTCCGGCACAATGCACTGCATATGTAGAGATCACCTTTAGAGTAATATAAGTAACTCAAAAAATTTTATTGAAAATGTAAACGTTTTAAAAACATATGCCTGTTATTTTTAGCATCAATGTATATAAGTAGCAAAAAGAAATTTTCAATTATTTTCTAAAAAGTTTCACTTAGTCCCAATTTAAACTGTCTTTTCCACAATTCTTACTGCTAACTCATTACTTCTTCTTTGAGATTTCGTTAGTGTTCACACAATGCAACTCCCGTTGCTTAAGCTGATTTTCATGTAGGTACGATTAATATGTGTTTTGTCAAAATAGAAATTAAAATTACAGTTTCAAATAAAAAGGCATACAGGATTTTAAGAGCACAAGGAACTGAGTGCTTATTTTCTTTCCCTTTGCCTCTCTTTACAAATATAAATCAGCGTATAAATAAGGCTTGCATTGTCTAAACGTGAACTTGACGACTTTTAAAACATATGTACATATATAAAATGTCTCAAATATCTCAAGTTTGACAAGAATTGACTGCGTCAACTGGTGACTGTTCTAACAGGACACTGTAACTTCTGGTCTTAGCTGCAATGATGAAGTGGAGGACGAAACAGTGCTCCATCTTCTGTGTCAGTGCCCTGCGCTGACTAACGCAAGGATGGCGGCTTACTTTCTACCAGACTTAGGTAGCCTGCCAAACAGAGCTTTTTAGGATATCATCCTTCCTCAAAGGTACAGGATGGTTTTATATGGCGGAGGGCAGCCCATAGGAGGTCCTCTGCTCCAGGGTATCTCAAGGGGACCGAATAAACGGACCCAGGTGGATTGCCTCATACAGGCAATAGCGCTTAAACCTAACCTAAGTGATAGTAGATTAATTTCTAGTAAATTGACTACTTCCAAATGACATAATATTGCCATTTTTCATTAAAAGTGTGAAAAATGTCAAAATGACATAATATTGCCATTTTTCATTAAAAGTGTGAAAAATGTAGAATTCTTTTCTAGAAAAGAAAACAACTGAAGTATATTTGAAATGTTTAAACGCTTACATTTAGTTATAGCCGAGTTTTACTGCATACGGATATGTTTTTGTTCATAATGTATTTGAAATGTTTAAACGCTTACATTTAGTTATAGCCGAGTTTTACTGCATACGGATATGTTTTTGTTAATAAATAGTTTGCTTTTGTACGTGCACGTCGCAGAAATAGAACAGTTAAACGATTAAAATTGTGCCACTATGACTTGACAGTTAACAACGACTCACGACAATAGTCAGCACGTATCCGAGAACGTCTTCATGCATCAAAATAACAACAGGAGCAAAAATAAAATTCATTTCTAAATATAACAGGTGCATTGACATCAACAACGTGCGGCAGTTATTGCTGTTGAGGTTTGTTGGTGTCTTTTTGTCAAAATTGCTGGAAGCATGCGTACAACAATTGTTTTCACCAACAAATAATACTATAATTAAATGTAAACAAAACAATTTACGACAAAAGCAAACAAAAAAAAAGTAAACAAATTTCTAATAACAAGTGTTTACTAAAGAGAGTCTTGCATTTTGTGAGAGCGAGAGAGTGAAATAAAAAATGGAAGTTAATTGCAAAGGCTGGAGAATCGTTAACATAAAATGAGGAAACATGTTGAGATATTGTTCGTTTAGGCCATCAACAAAAAAAAACAACTATTCACTAACATTGAAATGAAAATTCAATGAAATTTTCTTTTCAGTTCGTGTTTAGATACCTACAAATGAAAACATTGGCAAGGAAAACGCCAAAAGAATTAGCATTTCAATATCAAGCCAGGAGTATATCCTGGAAAATTTATAATTTCCAATAGAATTGTATACTTGTGCTCAAGTGGTCAAATTTGTATAATTAATTTGAAATTAAATATGTAAAAGGAAAAAGAAAAAGTGCAAATTTTAAATTTCTAATTAATAAATTTAATTACCAAACAAAATAGTTCTGCTTAACAAATATGTGTGTTTAAAATAGTTTAAAATTGCGATTATTAGCAATTAAATTTCAGGAAGCTTAAATAAAGAATCGTTTTTCTGGGCTAACCATCATCAACAAGGTTAAATTAAAAATTTACAAAAAAAAATAAAAAATCGGTATGTTACTCAATACTTTGCAATATTTTCCTATCAATTTTTCATTTTTAAATGAATCAATTAATTAAATAATAAAGAAATATACATGCAAAGTCTACGCTTAAAAAAAGAAAATTTTGTGTATATACACGGGCATTGTTCTGGTTTTAATGTGTATGTATATAAAGGTTTTTGTTCCAAACTAAAGGAGGAAGGTAAAAAACAATGTAGGAATAATATACATAAAAAAAAGAAAAACTGAATTGAATTATGTATATGTGGAAATTTCAATACACGAATAACATCGACACACACACATAAACGTACCACACATATCTTTTTGAACATTTGACTGCCAGTAAAAGCACAAATTTTCAATCAGACCTACCCAAAACGTTTAGGTGTTGCCACCAAGTGCGAATTATAGTTCTGAAGTGCATGCTTCGGTTTGTAATGCAGGAATTATAGTTTCTAGTGTATATACAGATTTCGGAATAAAGTCTAATTTTCGATTAAAAAGAATATTGTTCATAAATACAAAAGCGATAAAAGATTTTCAGCCGTTCGACTTTTCAATTTCACATTTATAATTTCAATTGGGGGATTCACACTGTAGTCATAAAGTCATAAAATAATAGCACGAAAAATATGACTAGTGTGAACAACCCGTCATAACTTAGTATGCTATTTCAAACATCGATCAGCTGATAAGAAAACCAGACACTTGTAATTAAATGTTGTCAGAGCAAAAGATAATTAAGATAATTGTAATAAACATGTTTGAAAGTGCCAAAAAGTCTAAAAACTGTATTTCTATTTAATATTATTAAATTTGTCTTCTGGTGCACAATAATATTTAAATGAATTTGTATGTATAAACTAAAACAGGTGCTGACTTGATATGAGCTGAATAATTTTTTTTGCGGCGGCATACGGAAAAACTTTCAGTGACTGCCAGCTACGTAAGTTAAACGAGAAAAAATTTTCACATGTATATATTTAGTTTTTGCGATTTAATTCTCTTTTAATATGTTTTATGTTATAAAAATGTGATTTAATGTACAGACATATAGGTATGAATAATTTTTAGCCGTGAATCATAAATAAGTAACGGCGGCAAATATATACTATCGCCGTCTCGCCTAAAGATTTTCAGCCGTTCGACTCAGATCTCTAGAGATATATATTTTATGACAAAACAAAAACATACCCGAAAGAGTGCTATTATTTTATGACTTTTTTGTATGCAGCACAACAACAACTTTTTTAAACTGGTCTAAAATATTATGACTTTATTACAATATGACTAAATAGCACGAAGTGTGAATACCCCAAATGTGTTCTAAAAAATAAAGAAAATTTGTTTTCGAGACGATTTCATATTTATTTTGTTTCAAAAGATTTTTTTTTGAAAGTTGTTTTATATTGTTTAATTTATAAAGTTCATCAATTATTTTTATTTGTTTAATTTTTCAAACTATCGGCATTTACGTTTTACAGTGCAATGCAAGATTGTACCACTTTTATGCCATCCACGTTCGTATAAAGATCTCAAAGTTTAGCGAAACGGACTGCATACTACAACAGTCTTCACCTTTTGATGTAGTCTTCGCTCCGATTTCGACAAGCTTTTTTCCAACCAGATGCATCTCTTTCTGTAGAATCTATGGAGTTCAAACTCACGCTAGGTTCATCCATATCTGATCATTCACAGCTCTATGGCCTCTATAAAGTAAATTTTCACACGCTCTTGCTCCGCATTTTTGTGTTTTTCGTCAGTTATTTGCTAACCTTTTATGATTATTGCAAGAAATATTTTAAAATAAGCTTGGAAAAATATTTTTTCAGCAAAAAGTAATTTTTTGCAATCGTGTGAAAATTATTATTATATATTTTTTTTGTTTTGTAAATGATTTGTAGAACACATAAATTTTTCTTGAAAAAAACTGAAAATAAAATTTTCATTTCATTCCAATTTCACTTTCAACGAATTTAATTAAAAAATACAGGCGACAAAGAAACAACGACAGAGAAAACATTTTTTTGGAGGTATTTATATTCGGCCTGATTGTGTAAGGCGTTGGCGTTTACGCCAAAGGCGTTTTTTGTACAAGATTAAAGAAACATACAAGCAGTTTTCTTTAATCTACTACGAAACGCCAACGCCTTTCACAATCAGGGGGATTAATTTGGCAACAAAGTCCTCTTTTCCCCCAACATATTTCATACATCTATTTCAACCTTGTACAATGTTCCTCCATTGCAAAGGGTACCTCTTCAAAGATGTTCACTCTATTCACAATCTAGAGCAAACGGCCTTGCATTATTGCATTTGCAAATTGGGAGTATTTCCAATATATTTCGTTGGTGTAGAGTACACTTATTTGCTAATGCAATGATGCAAGACCATTTGCACAAGATTGTGAATAGGGCTAATATTTAAAAATGATACATAATATCTTTCAATTATTGACTCTTATTATCGTGAATACGTTTTAACTTTTTCACACATTCCAGTTGTGAATAAAAACCCAAGTTGCAAGTTTTATATTCTTCCCTCGTTTTTACATTCATTGAACCCTGATGGAAAGGAATAAAAGAAAATTTTCTTGTGTACTTCATTATAGAAATCTTCGGGTTAACACGAGTGAATGTTTCCTGAAAATAAAAATTAACACTTCTTGTTGATAATAAAGATGAATATTCTGCCTTTTTCTTAAAATCCGCTGTTCAATTCGCAACTAAGTGCATTTTTCTATTTGCAAGGAGCGCTAGTTTTTATGTTTGATATTCGTTGGCTTTTGGTTTGAAACTAAATGTTTGACGAAACTTAAAAACAGAGTTCTTTTGTATTTTTAGGGTTGTTCCGTCATTTACTTATCAATTTAGGAAATTTTATTTTATATTAATTCCAGACAGGTTCAATTTTTTTATTTTTCTAAATTTGTTTCTTTGAAACGCCACTAGGTTGGTTCGAACATTAATCTATCAGATATATAATTTCGGAGTCGAAATAACTTTTTTCGAGTTTTCTCGTTCACGATATCTCACGAACACATTAACCGATTTTAACGCGTTTAGTGGCGATCGATGATATTTTTGAATGTCGAGAAGTGATTAGTTTGTGGAATCGATCGATAGACTGGTTAAAAGTTATTTTAAACAAGTAAAAGTGCTATATTCGGCTGTGCCGAATCTTAAATACCCTTCACAGATGTAATTGTTCTTTCTTTCTGACTTGTTAAAACAGAAAGTATTTTAATTAAAAAATCAAAATGATGTTATCGGTTACTTTTATATTTAAGAAAACGTTTAAATTTTCCGGCTAGGAAGCTAAATTTTTTACTCTTCTTATTTCTAATAACTTTGAACGTCTTTCAAAAACATTAAATATGTTTAATTTACAAATAAAAAGAAAAAATCCGTTTCATGTACCCCAAAAAGGTCTAATTGTCGAACCGTAGAATCGTGTTTTAGATTATTTTGGTTTTTAATAAAAATTTATTTCCTCCTGATATACTTATAGTATATAAAGTAGGTATAATTCATCATAAAAATAAAAAATAGCAAATTATATGGTTACTTTTATGAATAAAAAATGTCGATATTCCAACACTGAAATTGGAATTTTAATATTTTTGGTTTTTAATACCAATTTAACTCTTCCCGAAGTATAAAAAAGATTTCATTCACTAAAAACCAAAATTAGGAACTTATATGGCTACTTTTATGTACTAACAAATTTCGATTTTCCAACTCTGGAACCGAATTTTCAATTTGTTAATACCAATTTAATATTTCCTGAAGTATAAAATAGGTTTAATTCACTAAAAACACAAATTTTGGAATTTATGTGGGTACTTTTATGTACCAATAATATTTAGATTTTCCAACTCTGGAAGCGAATTTTTACTTTTTTTATCAATGCAATTCTTAGTGAGGTGTAACGCAGGTTGACTTGACAAAAAAATTAAAATTTTTGAACTTTTTGGTCACTTTCATGTATCATAAAATATTACATTTGTCCAACACTGGAATCGAAATTTTGATTTTTTTTTTAATTTTAATACCAATTTTGTTCTACCTGAATTATAAAATAGTTTTAATTAGCAAAAACAACCACGTCAATTGCCTTTTTAGTTACTGTTATACATAAAAATATTTCAACTTCCCAACCCTGTAAACGAAAATTAATTTTTTTTTATTTTTTATTTTTTTTGCCAATGCAACTTTTAATAATGAGGCATGAAATATATGAAAATATACAATTTTGAACCATTTTGGTCACCTTTATGAACTATAAAATATTGCATTTGTCCAACCCTGGATTCGAAACTTTGATTTTTTTTAATTTTTGATACCAATTTTGTATTTCCTAAAATATAAAATAGTTTTAGTTAAAAAAAACAACGTTAATTGCCTTTTTGGTTACTCTTTTGTAAAAAAAAAATTAAATTTCCCAACCCTGGAAGCGAAATTTAAATATTTTTAAATTTTCTTTATCAATGGAAATCTTGAGGTATAAAGTAGTTTTGTTTAAGAAAAACTAAAATTTTTTAACCATTTTGGTTATTACATGTACTACAAAATATTGAATGTACCAAAAAAACGTCCATTTTCCCAACCTTGGAAGCGAAATTTAAGTTTTGTTTGTTTATTTTTATCAGTGCAACGCGTCATGAGGTATAAAGTAATTTTTTTTTTGAATTGTTAACCATTTTGGTCACTTTCATGTACTATAACAAATTGCACTTGTCCAACCCTGGATTCGAAATTTAATTTTTGAATTTTTGATACCAATTTTGTTCTTCCTAAAATATAAAATAGTTTTAGCTAGCAAAAAAAAAAAAAAAAAAAAATTAACGTCAATTGCCTTTTTGGTTACTTTTATGTATAAACAAAATCCCAATTTCCCACTCCTGGAAGCGCAATTTTAATAAAAAAAATGTTTTTTTTGACCAAACCAAATCTCCATGATGTATAAAGAGGTTTTATTTAAGAAAACTCAAAATTTGTAACAATTTTAGTTATTTTTAAAACTACATCACATTGATATAATGTTAGTGTCAGAGACACATTTCACAAATAGGACATATTTTAAAATACAGGGATATGAACTGGTTGTAGCTAATCATCCGGACGATAGAGCTCATGCTGGAGCCGCAATATTAATTAAATCTTCGATCAAACACGAAACTTTAGATGAAATAAGGGAATCATACCTTCAAGCTGCTTGTATAAAAATTACTTCAGATGTTAATGATATCGCTATTTGTGCTATTTATTTCCCACCCCGGTTTCCAGTAAAATGTCATCAGTTTAATGGATTATTCAGTCGATTAGGACCAAGATTTTTAGTTGGAGGGGATTTTAATGCAAAACATCAATGGTGGGGATCCAGATTAGTTAATCCTAAGGGAACTGAGCTTTATAAATGCATTACAAACAACAACTTTTCAGTATTATCCACAGGAAGTCCCACATATTGGCCCACTGATCAGAGAAAAATTCCTGATGTTCTAGACTTTGCTGTTTTTTCTGGCATTTCTAATCAATTACTTCATATGACTCACGTTGACGAATTAAGCTCAGATCATACACCTCTAATAGTATGCTTTAATACTATCTTACAGTCACAAATATATAAGCACAATATAATTAATTCTAAAACTGATTTAACATCATTTGCCACTTGGATTGAACGGAATCTTAACCTTAATGTCTCCTTGTCATCTGCAGCAGAAATGGAAAATGCAATAGAAATATTTAATCACACAATTCATGATGCTGGTTTTTTATCTACCCCAAATCTTGTAAGTCGACAGAGAATTGATCATTTAAATCTCACATCCGAAATAAGAAATCTCTTAAGAGAAAAAAGAAGACTCAGAAAAATTTGGCAAATAAGCAGGAATCCTCGCGATAAACAAATCTTTAATAAAGCAGCAAAAGACCTTAAAATTGCACTAAACAATTGGAAAAACGATCAGATGGGTAATTTTTTGTATAACCTTAACCCTAATAGCAACAAAAATAATGAATTTTCTTTGTGGAAAGCAACCAAATATATAAAACGACCACCTAAAAGAAATGTTCCAATTAAGGACAGTAACGGTTCGTGGTATAAAACCGATAAAACTAAAGCTGCAGCATTTGCTAATCACCTGCAAAACACATTTAAGGGTCATGAAAATACAGGTAATCATGATAACGAAGTAGTTGATTTCCTCAACTGTCCCTGCCCTATGGACTGGCCCATAAAATACGTATCCGTGAATGAAGTTAAAAGCCAAATCAAGAAAATTAACTGTAACAAGTCTCCTGGCTACGATTGTATAGATGGAAAGGTTGTTCAAGCACTTCCAAATAAAGCTATTATATTTCTAACGTCTTTGTATAACGCTATATTAAGACTTAGTTATTTTCCCACACAATGGAAATGTGCAGAAATTGTAATGATTAATAAGCCAAATAAACCAGAAAATATTGTCTCATCGTACAGACCGATAAGTCTACTGGTCGTATTCGCTAAAATATTTGAAAGAATATTTTTAGATAGATTAAAGCCAGTTTTAGACAAAATGAAAATTATTCCTGAATACCAATTTGGTTTTAGAGAAAAACACGGCACTCCAGAGCAATGCCATCGTATCGTTGCCTATATTCGAGATACATTGGAAAACAAAAGATACTGTACAGGAGTATTTCTTGATATTCAACAAGCTTTTGATAAAGTATGGCACGCCGGCTTATGTTTTAAGTTGAAAAAGATACTGCCAACGCCTTTTTATTTACTTTTAAAATCTTATTTAACAGATAGAAGTTTTTATGTTAAATACAACACTGAGATTTCTGAAATATATAGCATAAAATCTGGAGTCCCACAAGGCAGTGTCCTAGGACCAATTTTGTACACAATCTTCACATCAGATATGCCAGTTAATGATAATGTTTTAATCGCCACATACGCAGATGATACTGCTATTTTAACATCTTGCAATTGCCTGAATGATGCATCAAACACAGTACAAGCTCAACTAAATGCACTACAAGTATGGTTGAACAAATGGAAAATTAAAGTCAACACAGAAAAGTCAACTCATGTAACGTTTTCGTTGCGACGAGGCAACTGTCCTGCCGTTGTATTCAACAATATTAATATACCACAGAAAGAATCGGTTAAATATCTGGGTATCCATATTGACAGAAGGTTAACGTGGAAAACTCATATTAGAACAAAAAAACAACAGTTAAACATTAAAACGAAAAAATTATATTGGTTACTTAATTCAAAATCGAAACTAAGCTTGCAAAACAAGGTCCTTATATACAAAACAATATTAAAACCAGTATGGACTTATGGCATTCAGATTTGGGGAACAGCCAGCAATTCAAACATTGAAATACTGCAAAGATACCAATCAAAAACTCTCAGGTCAATTGTTAACGCTCCATGGTTCGTGTCAAATAAAACAATCCACAATGATTTAAACATACCACAAGTAAAAGATGAAATTTGGAGATATAGTCAAAATTATCTAGAAAGACTGAGTCAGCACGTGAACCCGCTAGCTATCGTTCTACTAGATGATTCAGAAGAAACAAGAAGACTTAAAAGGCACCACATCTTGGATTTACCGTTTAGAAAGTAACAATTTTTCATGATCTCAATATAACCACTTGTTTTAATTTTTCTTCTTTTTTTTTCAATTATAATTTCTAATTATGTATGTATATTTACTTTTATAATACAGAACATATGCCATTTACATTATATATAAATATGGATATCAATTATAAATTTTGCCATATGTTGTCCTCAATGGAGTACAACATAATGTTATATTAATTAATACATCAAATTTACTTATTATCCTTGGTTGGATAGATTGTAAATAAAGAATTACAAAAAAAAAAAAAAAAATATGTACTACAAAATACTGAATGTGCCAAAAAGAGGTTTTACATTCCCATTTCTGGAAACAATTTTTTTATTTTTTTTTTAGTTTTTAATAGACCATTGAGGCTTCCCAAAGCATGAAATAGGTTTAATTTACAAACAATCAAAAAAATATTTGGTTTTTGGTATTAATTTTGCGTCGAGAAGTAGGTGTAAGGTTCCCAGCTCTGGAACCGTATTTCGGATAAATTTCAATACCACTCTATTTAAGTTCATTTCCAATCCAACAGTCCAACAACGAAGTCTCTAGCTCTTCTGGTCTTCTGGGGGCTTGGAAAAACAGATTTCACGTACAGACAGTCGTATATATGTACTTTATGGGGTCCCATGTGAATATCGAAGAAATTACACACGGAATGACTAACCTATCACTTTTTTGGGGAAGGGTATAAAAACACATTTAAAAAAAGTAGTTTTTTTGCCACTTTTTCAAAATCTACAAGCCCGAATCGGTTCGAATGCATTGTTTCGATTCGGTACAGTCGTTAAATTCCTCCTTCCAGTTATTTTCTTTATAAAAATAGATTTCATTTATTAAATAAATATCTTTTAAGCACAACAGGGCATTTTGATTAAATTTATAATTTTCGAGTTCATTTTGCCTTTAGTTCAAAGCAAATACGAGTAAAAGCCAGTTGAATTATAAATCGATAGTAAGACTATTTTTGCCACGAAAATTAGTACCAGTGAGTCCTCACTTACGTTCGGCATCTTGGAGGCATACTTCGTCTTACTCAAAAATTTCTAAATAATACACAGTTATTAGTATTTAATATTCTTGGCGATTTCCATTAATAAGAATCTGAGCGAATGTGGGTAATATTGATGGCAACTCAGTTCAATATGTTAACAAACTGTTATATTTTGTATCCATTAAATTTACATTTGGAACGTGACAGCAAAAGAGAACATAACGGATGTATTCTTTCTTTCGCATAACACGTGCTCTCTTTCTCACTAAATGCAAACTGTTTGTTTTTCTTCTTCATAGATAATCTGAAGGAATGAAAAATAGTACAACAGTGCGTATGAATGAATTTCTTTCTTCCTCGTTTTGTGGCAAACATTTTCATCAAGTATACGAATGAGTGGTCGGTCCACTGGCCAACAACATTTTTTCGAGTTTTTACATTTCTATGGAAGTGTATGTGTGTTTGATTTTCGTTTTGTTTTATTGCTGTAAATTGCACGGAAGAACAAAATGCATTTCATTTCATTCTATTGCACAAAAGATATGCTTTATTACAAATTTGGCCATAACCATTCCCAATGTCATGTAAATTTATATAAAAACTAAGTGGTGATTATTCACTTTCATAGTGCTATTGTATTTATTGTGAATATGCCTTTCGACTAAGTACGTAAAATTTGGAGCATGTTGCTGCAGGTATAGCCTTGCTGCGCTTGGAAATTCGTATTATCGCATCCAGTATTTGCATGCTAAGTTGAAAAATATTTAAAGAGGTGCTTAATTGATGTATTAGAATTTGTTCCGCTGACCTTTTTACAAGACATTTAAGGGGAGTTTCCAGTTAAAGGCATTATAATCGAAAAAATATTGCAAAAAATGCCAACTCTATAAAAATATTTAACGCTTGGCCCACGATGTCGCAAAATGTTTGAATTTCTTTTTGTTTTAAATGTAGTTTCACGAAGTCGAGTGACATCGTGGACCAGTTAGTATATTTTAGTGTTACAGCTAATTTTATATATCAGACAAAGACTTTATACTCATTAAGTGCTTCCTATCTATACATTTACACATGCATAACATCGTTCAAATGTCCGCACGTCTTCTCTGGGTGGAGCTCATCCGAAATGTATAGTTTTCCATGACTCGAGCGCATAAATCAGGCTTCATTTGGCCGATGGCATGGGTTATGTTGGCTTTGAAAACCGTTTTGGTCAGTGGCTTATTCGTTTACCCTAAAATCTCTCATGCAGGATATCTAATACGGCATGAGCTGTGTTCAACGTGGCGCTGTGCTGCTGAAATTACAAGTAGTTGGGTTTCAGATCGTCGAATTCAAAGCAAAAGAAGTTTGCAGTGATGGACTGACCGGCAAAGAAATATGGACCGATAACGCCTCCATTCAAAAATCCACACCAAACAGTAACTTTTTCGGAATGTATTGGACGCTCTTTGATCGGCATCGTCTCAAATTCGGCAAATTTTGTTCGTTATCGTACGTTTGCCCGAACAGAGCACTCATTTTGATAAAACAATTTTATTATTTGCACGTTTTATTGAATACTATATCCGTCCACGGTGATTTGGCAAAGTAGACTGAATAAATAGCAGCTAATTTGAAAGATGTAGATGGTGATGTTGTCTGGTGACCGCAGGGTTCTTCGAAAACAATCAAGAGGACGCTGAATGGTGTTCAGAGGATTGCTTTTGTGGGAATATGTACCCCGCCAGCAATGGTGGGATTGCCGCCATTGTGGTTTTTAGTAAGGAATATGACTCGAATGTCAGCACTGAAGATTTAAAGAGATGCTGCTTGGCAACACTTTGGATCCAGCACCGTTCATAGCATTATTCTGAACCTTATACGTTAAGGGGTTAAGGAAACTTTCGTTTGTTCTTTTGTGTGCCTGATGGAAATATATTAATATGTATATGGCATTATCGTCTTCTATGTCCACCCTCGCTTACGTACTTTTGTACTGTTTTTCCATGTTAAAAACAAGCCCGATGAAAACATATATTTTTAGTTTAGCTTTATAACTCATTTTTATAATGTAAATACATATTTGACTTCAGGTGAAAAAAGGGATTTTTTCTTGTTGATGTGAAATTGTTTTTAATCGTTGGCTTGTAATTTTTGCTTGCAGGTTTTTATTTTTCACCGTCACATGCCTTTTTTATATTTTAATCAATTTTTCGTTTTTATTTTCCTTCGTTTCTTTATTGTTTGCCAACATTGTTGTTTGCTTTGTACCAACCAACGAATACTCAAGTTTTTGTCGTCCTTTTGGCGCTAACTAACATTTAAAATGCCATCTATTATTATGGTACTTGTGTTAAGCTGACAAGCAAAGTTATTCAGATGTAAATTTAAATAGTTTCATATTTCATAATGACTTGGCGTTATTTGAAAATTTCTTCGTTTTCAATTATTTGCATAAATGGGGGTAAGTTTGTCACGTTAAATGTGTAAATTGTGTTGTTTTTTTCGTATTTGAATTATTGTTTACTTCTCTATTGAAAGTTAGCGCATAATTAATAAAGAAAATGAAGAACGTTTTTTATTATTAGAGTGAAGAGGTCGTTCCTTAAATAATGGAGTCTATTCGTAAATTTATGACTGCTAATCAACTGTTGATTATGATTATTTTTGCTCATACTTTTACTTGCCTGTGCGAATGAAATAAATTTAACCGAAATGGTTTAATTATTTATTATTACTTTAAATGTTTAGAAAGAAGAAAAGAAATTGATTACCATAATGACTACGGAGCAAGAAAAGTGTGTTAAAGTGTTTTGTTTTTGTAATACATATAAATGGGACACGCAAACGATTTGATTGTGCTGTTGGCTGAAGTAGTTAACCCGAGATTATGAGAAGGGTCCTGAGTTCGACTCCGCACTCAGTCAAGGATATGATTGCGAATTATTCTGATCAGCTTTAGTGCAGGGTTGTGTTAGTTGCTGTCAGCCTGTTTCAGTGATAAAGGCATGGCACAGGGCACTGAACATAACCGGCAGCGGTTGACATTATCATGCTCTAAGAGAGAACACCCCTTCCTCGTCCCTGTAGCGAACATTAGCCTGTGAAGTAAAAGGTTGAAATAGCTTAAAAAATCTCTATCTTCCTATCTTTCTTCATCTTTCCTCTCAATACTATCCCCTCCTTTCTAGTTCCGGCGGCATGCAATGCATATTTAGGGGTCATTCTCTAAGCTTTGGTCCGAGTTAAAAAAAGTTGCGCGGGAGCATATGACGTGGAATATAATTATTAGAAAGCTGTTGTTTTATGAGAAGAACCTCAGCTTGCAGGGACCAGATGAATACAAATACTAACTTTATAATTTGAGAAAAGGGCAGTTGATCCTAAACCGCCATCTAAGCAAAGAAAATACTGCCCCTCTTTGATTGTGTAGGCTGCTTTGACTAGGGAAACTTATGAAATTGTGCCGAAAATCCGAATTAAGCTTTTCAGACGTAAATGGAATTTTCGGAACTCCAAATAACGCGAATAAAGCTGTAAATTGGATTTTTTTTTCAAATCCAAATTTTTATCTGCACTGTTGGACGTCACATTCTTCTGGTCATACCCGAAAACTATAAAAAAGAAAAGGAATTCAGTTATTAAAGAAAGTTGAAAAAAGAATATCATTGCATTAGATAAAATCACTTTATACCTCCCTTAAAGATCGTATGTTTGAAGTTATTCAGCCCAATTGAATATAGGCACGGAACTTCCCTTCACCATTTTATTTTTTCCGAGAAACAATTCTCCTATTTTAATAAACTGGGGAATAAATAAATTAAGGAATGGTGAAATCAGAAAAAATATTTGTTGTTTTTGGATAAATTAATATGTAATCATAAAAGTAATTGCATAAATTCGTATTATTTGTTTTTATAAAAATATTTTTTTTTATGTGTATGTAGTAAGAATTTTAACGAACATTTTTTTATATTGCTATATTAAATTGAATTAAGATTCTATAGGCTAATTGTTCGAAATTTTTAATTTAAATCTCAGAAAGACATGATAAATATTCCAAGGCACAAAGGCAAATCAACATCAGATTTTGTTATTCAACTTACACAGCAGAGCAGAACAGCTGTTTTCGAAAGACGCAACCCTTTCATCATCAGTGCTCATGTGTATTGTGTTTGTCACCACTTATTAGGTGGCTTAGTTGAATGTGATAACAGTTCCTATTTACACAAATTTTATTGTGAAAAAGAATACGAGAACTGTATCAAGCTGATGTTAACATGTTATTGTTATAATACCCGTGTTACCGTTTGATTATTTTTCTTCATGTCCCATTTTTCTGAATTTTTTGTTCCATCATACCTAAGTCAAACTTTTTTGGTTTGAATTTTATACTTAAGTACATGTGAACGTTTTTCAAATTTATTATTGGTAGCTCAAGCCATAGCTTAAATTTGTATGTATATAAAAAATTATTTTTTAAATAAAATTCTGAAACTATATATGTGATCAATCAGTGTTCTCGATTCTTTATAGGTATCGAAGAACTACATCAATCACCGCTTACCATGTGGGAATCGGCTGAGCCATTCGAAAGTTATACATGTTTTAAAATTAAAATAATACCATTTTTAGAGGTTAAAATTAGTGGCTAGTTGCAGGGATGGCTTTTAGGCCTTCTTTTTTTTTCTTTTTCTTTTGAATTGGTAGAGCGAAGCACATTGGATGTGGCTACATATTAACTTATGTCTTTTTTAAATTTTAATTAAAACAACCATATCTCGTCCACAAATTTTGATTTGCTTTATTGGTTCATTCTGCCATCTGATTTCGTTCTGCAATAAAATGTACTTTAAAAGCAAAATATACAAAATTCACAAAGCGATGTATTTATTCATTAATTTAAAATACTCAGAATATTGTGACGCTGTGCATTTGCGGAACGAACGTAAACGTTACTAAATTGACATAAAATGAAAAAATTTAGAACTACTTAAATGTTAAAGCCCTTTTCAAGCCACATACACATTCTACTTGAAATTTTTGTTAACCATGTAAGAAACACATTTGAATTCCGAAATAAAAACTGCATCAGTGATTGACAGTAAAGCAATGCAATGCGACACATACTTGGATGTGTAATAAATATATGCAAGTGCTCGGCAATATACATACATACACACATGCATATGTATTTGTGCTCTTATGTTTATTACCCACCCGTTTGCTTCTATCACTGTTCTATTGTCAAACATAGCAAACACTTAGTTGTCCATAAGAGATTTCACATCCACCTGTTGTCGTTGTTATTGCAGTTTATAATTTTTCTTTTTTTATTTATTTATTTATTTTTTTGTTATTTATTCAGAGTAAACAACAATTGCAATAACATATATTCGTCGTTGCATAATGTCAACCACACACTGAGAAAAGAAAATAAATAGATTTTAACTTCGTACAATAAAATAAAAATGATTTGAAATTCACTTGCAGTACTGTTGAAATTGAAAAAATAATTACTTATTTCCTAAAAATATAGTGGAATTCGTATAGTGAATGACTGAAGCGAACTTTTATGTTAATACCCTGCATTTGGGACTTTTAGGGGGATGCAAACCACTCCACAAAGGGTAACTGTTTGATGTTCGTTTTCGTTCTCAAAGAGAATTATTCGGGGTAATACGAATGTATTGAAACTTTAGTTACACTAAATCATTTTAAATGATTTTAAGAAACCTGCAGGAAAAATAAAAGAACATTTAAAGTAAGAACGTTATATTCGAACGGGTCGAACCTTAAATACCCTCCAAATATTTAATAAACAAAAACTCTATAACGACGATCAGATAACCTCTCAGATTTGTCATAAGTAATACAAAACTTGTTGAATTTTTACACAATTTTTGCCCCATAAAGGGGCGGGGTCCAAAAATTGATTTTTATGATTTTATGGCTCCAAGCTCAACGCTTTGGACCTTCACTGACATAAAAATATATCATTTGTTTAACCAAATTGCAAAAAAAAACAGTTGTTTTTTAGAGATTGGTTTAGTTCTTCTTAGGGGAACTTTTTTCACTCTGTCCTGATTCAGCCTATTTACGAATTTGACCTGTGCTATCCTATATATTTACACGAAATTACAAAGGTCTGGCTCTTTTCGTTTGGACTGAATCGTGATTTGCACAGATGGAGGGATGGATATAACTAGATCGTTTTAGATTTTATCACTGATCAAGAATATATATACTTTATGGGGTTTTAGAGGGATATTTCGCTGCGGTACACACGGAATGACAAAGTGAATATTCCCTACAATGCTTTTTTGGAGGGTATAAACATTCTTTAGAGCAGGAATCAAGCGCCTTTTAGAGATAGAGCGGTATATTATGATAAGCGACCTGCAGGTTTTGCATGGTATTTCATTCCAGGCAAACAACATAATGAAGATACGACAGGAGTCTGGTTCGAACGTCGGCATGTTTTGATTGTGTATCTTGTTTATAATATTTCTGCAATTATAATAGTTTATGATAGGCTGCATAGTCGGCCAGTTTTAAATATTAAGTTTAGCCCTATCGGGTATTAATTGATTTCGTTATGATACCTGAAAGCACACAACTCAAAGACCGCTTAGTGAATTGAACCCACCACTTCCACAACCGCAATATCAAAACAGATTTTTATATCTTGGATTTTTATGATATTTTGGATTTGACTAAAAAAGCATAACATTTTGAGAAATGTATAAAATCGTTATTTGAGTCGATAGAACGATCTATATAATTTAATGTTTAAAGATGATATCATGTAAATGTTGACCGCGAACTACTCCTCAAATGGTTCATACGCTGAGTCCAATTTTGACATATTCTCTCCAACACATCGGCCGGTATCTCTTGAATAAATTATTCAGTATTGGTTTACTGGGCGTCAACCCTTGCGGGGATGTCTCTATAGACATGAACGATAACACTGCCCCATAAAAAACCCAAAACAGTATAAAGGAGTTAAATCGCACGATCTAGGAGATAAATTGACCAGCTCCGAACGTGAAATAATCTGTTCACCCAACTCGTCTCTCAATTGGACCATTGTTACGAAAGCTGTATCGGTGAAACCACTTTTTTTATCTCAGATGACAACTAGATATGCTGTGCATTGCGCCGGAACTAGAAAGGAGGGGATAGTATTGATGGGACAGATGAGAAAATAGAGAATTTTTTGTAGCTATGCCATTTTTACTTCGCCGGCTAATTTTTGCTACAGGACCGATGAAGGAGGATGCTGCTTTTTATTACATTATCGTCTCAGTCGCTGCCAATTATGTTCAGTGACCAGTGCTATGCCTTCATCATTGAAACAGGCTGGCAACAACTAACACAACCATACACTAATGCTGATCAGAAGAATTTAACACAATATTCATGACTCAGCGCGGGGTTGAACTCAGGACCCTCCGCTTCATAGTCTCGTGTTCTATTACTTCAGACAACAGCACCCACTTGTCAGCCAAGTCCACCTCTTCCACTTTTGCGCAAAAAAAAAAATTGTAATCATCGCATGGTGGCGCTCACCATTCACAGTAACGTTCCTACATTCTTCGTCTTTGAAAAATATTGCAACTGGCCCATAAATCAAACAGTGTATTTTTCGGGACACATTATTAAATACGGCTAATTTTGCTTCACGTATATATTCACTCAGAAAAGAGTCCACTGCACTTTCTTAACCGACCATGAATTTTGGTAATAAAATTGAATAATCTGCAAGCGTTGTTCGTTTGTAGTCGATTCATAGTTAAATTAAGAACCAAACTGATCATGTTTAACAGTAACATGTTACACGAAAACAGCTGAGCTGCCAAAAACAGTGTTGCCAAGAAGAAGGTTGCTAAAAAAAACTCCCTTTAATAAGAAATGTAATGAAAGTGTTTGCTTGTTCCGAATTTTATGGTACACGATATAATTCTGGCATCATATTTTGTTTAAATTACTTCTATGAAATTAAATTCTCACGAGAGGACATTCCAAACATGATGGGTTGAAGGAAGATGAAGAAATATGAGAAGAGAAAGAATTTTTTGTTGCCAATTTCATCTTTTCGACAAATTATTCCCACAGTACCGATGAAGGGGTTCGCTTTAATGAGTTCTCTAGTGCACGATAGTGTCAATCCCTTTCGAGGGTGTTCTTTGCCGATTGATATGACTTCTTCAAACAGACTGAAAACAATTAACACAACAATCCCATATTTGCAGAGTATTAGTATTACAGATTTGTCTTTTAAATACAGCCAACTCAACGCACATTGAAACAATTTTTTTTATAAAAATGTTTCTTAAAAAAATTCGCGTTTCTTGTTAAAAAAAATAATTCGTTTTGCTGAGTGTAAATCTAAAGTTTGTAGAATTTAGTGGAAGGAAATGTTTTTGTGAATGAAATAAAAAAACAGGTGTTGATAGTGTTGGAGAGTACATTAAAAATATGAACGAACATTCCTGCATTTACACTGTGCTGCTTCATCAAACAGTCTTAATGGAGTGCACTTCCTTTTATTCAATGCAGTAAAATGTTCAAATAAAAACTAGATATAACCTAGATTTAACCTGAAACCATAAACATTTTTTATGACTTCGAATGTATACAAACCACTATAAATGTTTTTGTTGCATTGTAAAAAAACTTTTGAAATTTTATAGAGCATAGAAAACTTAAGATCTATGCAAATACTTTTATTGCAAACTTTTTAATATACTTTAGATATTCAATAAATGTTACGAGTTTAATTAAAATACAATTTAATTTTGTTAACCAGCGTTGTTTCTAGATGCTTGAATTTTTTATGAAAATACATTTCAATTGGCTTCGTTATACAGGCTGGGAAAATTACTTAAAATTATGTGGATTAAACTATTTAAGGATCGTAAATATTGTGTATGTCGAGCTGCTTATTTACAACGTTCAGTATCAACCGAATCAAACTGTCTTATTAATTGTTAAATTGACATTTCAAATTAATCACTACCTATTTTTAAACTAAATAATAAACTGAATGATAAAAGAATGTACAGTGTGTGAGTTGAACCAAATATTTTTAGCACATCAACTTTTATCCTTTCTGTTTCTTTTATTCTTTGAAAGTTTGTAGCGTTTTGTCATTGAATATTTTATTTAGATAATAATAATTTTATTCAGACTCAAGTGCAAATCTGCAAATTATTTTTTTAAATAACTTTTATTTAATTCAAATTATATTATTAATGTGAAATATGTAAAATATTTTTGTAATCATCAAAGTAGCAGAATGGATTAGTATTGATTTCGAGGCAGCTACGACATCTCATAGGCGTTCTTTGTTCAACTTTTTCCACTTTTTACGGTGGCACTAGTCATTAACGAAATAAAATATAAAGACCTTTTAAGGTACGGTCACCCTAATCAAATATTTTCCCAAAAAAAGGTAACCTCTAAACAAAATAATTTGAATTTAATAAAAATTCTAAAAAGAGAACTTGCAGATTGAAAATTTGAACTTGAGTCTGAATTAAAAAAAAAAAATCTTATCGTAATAAAATTAATAAGTAGAATTAATCAAAGTCTTGAATAAAAATTTAGTTTAGAAGAGTCTGTTTGAAACTAGAAAAAAATGCTATTTTAGAGTAAACCAATCATTTATTTAATTAAGGCATTATTTTTTTTAAAGCATAAACGAATTTGTACAAAATTTAAATTAAAAAAATAATTTACAGACCTGCAGATTTGAACTTGAACTGAATAAAAATTCTTACCTTAATAATTTGTATGGAAAATAAAAGCAAAGAGAATAAAAATATTTGAAATTTTGGTAACGCAATGCTATACTTGGTAGTCTCGAAGCGCTACCTGCTTCTTTTTAATTATGGTACGAAATGTCAAATGTTATTTGTACTATTCAAATATTCACAAAAACTATTAACCAGCATGCCAAATTGGTTTACAAATAAAGGCGCGTAAAGAAAATACTAGAGCACGTGCTACTTCTTGTAACAATTTGCTGGTTGACAGTTCATGCAACAATAAAACGCTCTATTATTTTAGTTGTTGTTATATCGTTGTGCCATCATTAGGACTTTAATTTTAGATACACCTCATGTAGCAACAGTCCAACGTTTTTCGGTGGTAAGACCTTTTGTGGTGCCAGTGTTCGATCGAAGCATCGAAATTCACTCTGAGCTAGCACCACAGACTGAATCTGCATAATTATTACACGATCACGCGGCATAGTGTTTCGTTGCTCGTCTGCATATTGAAGCGATCTAGTTTACTAGTGTCAAACATGATTGACGTGCAACATTTGTAGAAATTATCATGAGGGCCCCAACTCCAAATCTGTGATTTTTTTCTTTTACAGTCTAATTAATAACAAATTTATTATCAATAACAACATGGTTCGACATACATATTTTGTTTGGACTTTTTTTTTTAATTTTCCCACATTTTAGATGTTAAGTCTCGATTACCTTTATTCGTTGAGTTGTGTTTTGCTTACTAAACAAATTTTTTTAACAGCTGCATTTATAATTTTACTCGATTTTATAACAATTAAGTGTTAATTCATAATGACTTAATAACATTTTGTATGGTTAATTGAGCTCAATAATGGCATTAATTGCGATAAGCTCGATTAAGGTGTATATCTGGACACCGTATAAGGGTTTAAAATTTGGACATATTGTCTAAATGCTCTTGTGTTTGGGTTTCGTTGTTATTTCATAAATAGTTGTAGAACTTCTTCGTTATGGCATATCGTGGACGCAGGACTGAAGAAGAAAAATGTATAAGATTTCATTGTTTCAAAATATTCAAAACATTCTTTAGAAACAAACCCTCTTATATTTTGCTGTGTTGGTCTTCGTAATGTTGCCCATATTACATGATCTCTGTTCCAGTTTGTTTCGACGTGCTTCTCTGTATAATTATTATACCTTCCAAAAAAGAATATGGAGGGGGGTATATTCACTTTGTCATTCCGTTTGTAACGCATCGAAATATCCATCTCAGACCCCATAAAATATATATATTCTTGATCAGTGATGAAATCTAAGACGAACTGAACATGTCCGTCCGTCCGTCCGTCTGTGGAAATCACGATTCAGTCCAAACGAAAAGAGCTACACTCTTGAAATTCGGCATAAATATATTTTGAAGCTTAGAGCAGGTTAAGTTCGAAGATGTGCTAAATCGGGCAAGAGGGAAAAAAGTTCCCCTAAGAAGAACTAAACCAACCCAGAAAAAACAACATAATTTTTAAAGTTTTTTGGTTATTTTGTTAAGCAAATGATATACATATTTTTATGTCAAATACGGTCCAACGCCTTAAACTTGGAGCCATAAAATAAAATAAAAATATTTTTGACCCCGCCCACTTTAGGGCGTTATTATAGGCAAAAATACAATAAAAATTTAACAAATTGTTTTACTTTAGCCTACATTCCTTAAAAATAACATTTTTAATCTTTAATGACGAAGCTGAGACGAAACCTGGTACTACTCTGCCCTACCCCCTCTTTCCCCTTCGCCCCATAAATGACCCTACCAAAAAAAAAAAAAAAATTTTTTTTATATTTTGTATATAATCATCCCAAGCATTTATCTTTAGAGTTTTATGACTGCCGATCTCTGCCCTATCCCCTCCTCTTCCTTTGCCCCTAAATGACCCTACCAAAAAAAATATTTTTTTTCTAAATTTTGTATATAATCATCCCAAGCATTTATTTTTAGAGTTTTATGTCTACCTGTTTCTGCCCTACCCCCTCTTCCCCTTTGCCCTCTAAATGACCCTATCAAAAAAAAAGAAATTTTAATTTTGTATATAATTATCCCAAGCATTTATTTTTAGAGTTTTATGACAAAGGTGAAATGTTTCCCCCACAGCTATTGCCAGAGCGACCCCGCCAAAATATAGTTTTTATACCCTCCAAAGAGAATTGGACCCCATGAAGTAAATATATTCTTGATCAGTGATGAAGTCTAAGACGGTCTAGCAATGCCCATACGTTCGTCTGTGGAAAACATGATATTGTATATTTTTGAACCCCGCCCCCTTTAGTGGGCGTTGACGTTCGATATTATATAAAGGAACTCTGTCCCACCAAGTTAAACATTTTAAATTCACTTATTAATATTTGGAGGGTATTTAAGATTCGACCCGGTCGAATATAACGTTTTTACTTGTTTTACAATTCTTTTGTACAAATTTCCATTTCTTTGGGCTTATCTTACTTGGGAAAGTTTTTTCCAACCGAGTAATCTTTAAAAAATATTGTTCTATACATTTTATTGTTCACAATTTGTGTATGTACTGTGATACTCATGTATGCAACCATGAATATAATAATTCTTGTTCTACGAGCAGTAGGACTGCAAATTACCGCTTGCAAATGCACAAGTAGTTCTTTTTCTTTTGTGTTAAAAATGTGTTTGTAAAAATTATGGTAATTTTGGCTACACATTTATAAATTTTTAAATAATTAAATGTTATCCTTGAAACTATTAATTGTATGTGTAGGCAAAATAGCGGCGTTAGTACAAAAATGTAAAAGTTGACAATCAAAACACTTTACAGCTGAGCAACTGCTTTAGGACGTTTCGCTTTTACTGAGTACATAAATTAAATGGCTAGAGCCGGCTGAGGAGGAACAAAGGTAATGAGTAGTTGATTCTATACCCGTATACAAAATTAAATATGTAGAATAATTTATAACATGATTTCAGTAAACTGTTCATTAGGGCACCCACTGTCACCGCTGTTAATTGTACGTCAATTACGCTTTTATACAATAATTTACAACCTTTTTGTAGTGTCTCACAATGATTAAATGTCAGATGTAAAATTCTTATATCTTACCCCACAAAAAAATCTGACAACGAATTGTGTTTTCCTGTGACTACCAAATACTTGACAATATGTTGTCAGATGGTAAAGCAAACACTGCTTTGTGAAGGAAAACTGTCGAGTACAATCTGAAGGATACATATTTTTGACAATATAACAGCTTTGGACAGTCTCCTGAACAGAGCATCAAGTTTCTTTAGAGAATATAAAATAAATAAAAATGTTGTTAATCTTATGAAAAAGCTACCACCCAAATTTGAGGCTTCAAATTTTAATGTGAGATTTCTGCAACATTTCTCACAAGCAATTCAATGAATTAATAAAACAAATCATTAAATTATCTATTTATTCATTCTTTCGTAATAACCTAGCCCATAGGCCATAATCGGTCTCATTATACAACTCAAATACTATCTACATAAATTAACATATTTTCAAATTACTATTATAAATTGTGACATAATTGCTGTTGCATTTGTTAAAAATCTTTAATAGTATTTGGCCGCGATTATTCTTAATAAAAAATTAAGGCTGTAATTTTAATGAAGTTAATTAAGTATTAAAATCAGGGATCGTAAGAGTTATAAATTGAATTTAAAAAATTACATCTCAACCATTATTTGCTGAGTTTTATTTTTCTTTTAGAAAATAAATATTATTTATTCCGCAAAAAATAAAAGATATTTCTGTTGATTTATTTTTATTGAATTTATCAGTTTATTGTAATATTAATCAAGCTTGTGGTCGTTTTTTATAAAATATTATTTTTTATAATTTTTATTCGATATTTCGTTAACAGCTTGTTAACATCTTCAAGAAATAAAAATTATTAAAGTTTTTATAGAAAATGGTTTTGAAACATGACATGAAAAATTATTCAAAATATTTGTTTTTCAAATACAATAACATAAATAATAAAAAGATTTTTTCAACATTAACAATTTACAGTAAAACACAATTTTTCAACATTAACAATTTATAGTAAAATACAATTTTTCAACATTAACAATTTATTGAAAAATTTTATTTTACTTATAATTGTTAATGTGGAAAAATTGTATTTTACTATAAATTGTTAATGTTGAAAAAAATTTTTTATTATTTATGTTATTGTATTTGAAAAACAAATATTTTGAATAATTTTTCATGTCATGTTTCAAAACCATTTTCTATAAAAGTTTTAATAATTTTTATTTCCTGACGATGTTAACAAGTCGTTAACGAAATATCGAATAAAAATTATAAGAAATAATATTTTATAAAAAACTACCACAAGCTTGATTAATATTACAATAAAAATTATTTCTTAATTTTTATTTATTCCTCCAAAAATAAAAGTTATTTCTTGATTTTTATTTATTCCTAAGCATATAAAAGTTATATCTTGGTTTTTATTTACTCCTCAGAAAATAAAAGTTATATCTTGAGTTTTTTTTATTCCTAAAAAAATCAAAGTTATTCCTTGATTAATTGATCTTATGGATTTAATAGTGCGTATTTGTACGTTTTTTAATGTTATAAAATTTTTATTTGACATATTCTTCTCACAATAATATTTTAAATGCAATTTATTTGAAATAAATTTCATTTAAAATATGTTTTTTAATAAATTTTTTTTCTTCAAATTGCTCATCATCTCAAGTTCTTCATTTTCAGTAATAAATAAAAATAACAGGAAATAACTTTTATTTTCGGAGGAATAAATAAAATAAAAAATTAACTCTTATTTTTTGAGGAACAAGTAAAGCCCAGAAAATAATCGGTAATTTTGAGTTTTCCAATAAAACTTAAACAAGTAAAAATTAATGAATCTAAATGTAGCCCACGTAACAGGAATTACTTTGGTGCACTTCTTTTTTATTTTGATTTTTTTAAGTTTAAATTTAGAAAATAATCGTTATTTGCGGTCCCTGATTAAAATTAATTAAATTTGTGAAACCCCAAATTACAGTTTCTATTGTTGTCTATTCCTTTTAATTTTCTTCAATAAACTTATTTTCCTTTTGTAATTGTTTTTCTCTGTAAATAAAAACTTTTGTTAAACTCACAATGTAAATTTCGTTTAATTATATATTCAGCTTAACTTAAATTCGTTGTACGATATATTTCAGTTACAGTCAATACTAGTGGGGGCAGGCTGACATAATTATAATACATACATCTTAAGTATTTACAGAAGAATTTGAAAATACTTGTTTATGCTACAAAAGAAAAGACCTATAAAATATTTAGCAATTGCTCAATGGAGATCATGTATTCTTTTAAACATTCAGTTTATTAATTAGATATGCTTTAGTCATATTCAACTTTTGGCGTGTCGTCCATTAGACTTACATATTATCCTGAAAAATCTGAACTTTTTCCGGTTAATTTTTAACTTTGTTAGTTTTTTTATTCAAAATAATAAACAAAATAAGCTATATATAAAATTGTTTGAGTAATGGCCCAGCAGGTATAGAATAAACGAACAAAATATTGCAGTAACAACAAAAATTGTGACAGCAGTGGTTACAACAGCAAGGACATGTTAGCCAACCTCAATTTATTATTAAATTATTGAATAATATTTTTGAGTATATTAGAATATTTGTTTGATTCGAGAATTTATTTTCTAAAGGATGTCCCAAAATTAACGATAAACTTAAATCTGTCGTCTTTTGTGCAGCAAAGCGTTGTCAAACCTAAAAAAGCGATTCGACAACTAACAGTTTAGGGTTAGTAAAAATGGAGTGATATGCGTTAAAACCAGGGACCGTAACTGTTATGACTTTTGTCAAAAAAATCAAGAAATAAGAGTTATTTTTGATTTTTATATTTTTAGATAGAAAATAAGTTATTTTTGATATTTATTATTTTAAAAGAAAAATAAAAGTTATATTTGATTTTTATTTTTTTAAATGAAAAATAAGAGTTATTTTTGATTTTTATTTTTTTAAATGAAAAATAAGAGTTATTTTTGATTTTTATTTTTTTAAATGAAAAATAAAAGTTATTTTTGATTTTTATATTTTTATATCAATAATAAAAATCAATTCAAAATACGTGGCATAGGTAATATGTTTGTGTTTCCATGGTTTCGATAATTAGCTTTAATTGTTCATTCTGTACCTGCCACTCAAGTCAGTGTAGAAAGGTCATTTTCAGCACTCAGATTAATATTGGGAGATTTTTAAAAATCAAAAATAATTCTTATTATTCATTTAAAAAAATAAATATCAAAAATAACTCTTACTTTTGATTTTTAAAATAAAAATCAAAAATTTAAAAATCATGCAATATGTTGGATGCATTTCGCCTAAAAATCATGATGGTGTAATTAAAAGTTTTCTACGATGTTCATATATGTATGATTTATTTCTTCAAAAATTGAAAAATAACTCTTATTTCCTGTCCCTGGTTAAAAAAATTTGTCTTCATTATTGAACAATATAAGCGGCCGCATTTTCGAGTAAATCATCATAAGCACACTTTCACATGGATGGCTTTGCTAAACGCCAAAAGTGCCGCTTAGGGGGCTTTGAAAACCCATATGCGATGATCGAAAAACAAATGCATCCACAACGCGTCACTGTTTGGTGTGGATTTTGGGGCTGGGGGCATAATAGGACCATATATTTTTGAAAATGGTGGTCAAATAGTGGCTATTACTGGTGCTCGTTATCGAGCAGTTCTTTCTGTCGCAATTGGATGATATGCCCCTTATTCTGTAACTACTTTCCAACGTCACAGTAATATTAAAAATATCATACTTCTGCACTCCTGTTCTTCAGCAAATGACAATTTCTATCAGCCTCTTGCTATATTCAAGCCCTAGTGAGTAGCCACAGGCTGTCGGAAGTAGTTAGTTGAAGCTATCAGAAGTTTTTGATATTGTCTTGACGTGGTGTTGACAAATAGTTACAGAATATGAGCGATTGATGTGAACAATATGTGGTTTCAACTAGACAGTGCCACATGCCATGCAAGACGTGAAACAATTCAATTATTGCATGGGACATTTCCGGATGTTTACGGGGATCACACAGTTGGCCTCTAGATCGTGTGATTTAATACCATTCGATTTCTTTTATGAGGTTATTTGAAATCATAGGTATACTCGTATTTTAATAAGCCCAAGCACGTGTGCATTAAAGGAGGAGATTAGCGCTGCATCAAAGAAATTTAGCCACATTTATGAAAATGTTCATAAAAATGTTTAGGAAACGAGCGCCCGCAAACCCGTGGATTACATTTGCCCGATGTGCTATGCCATAAACTAACCCTTTCCATTGAACCTTATGATTCAAAATACTGTGTTCGCTATATAATTCACATCTTTTTTTTTATTTTATTTAATATTTTTTATAAGTCTATTAATAGATTAACTTAACCCGCTCCAAATAAATACATTTTTTTTGAATAGTCACTTTTCATGCCACTTTCTGTTTTTGTGATATTTTTATTATAATTTTTTAAAAACCAAATTAGTACGCTCTTCACATCTAAGTCATTTCATTAAAGAATATGTTTTGAAAATATAAGATGTTTCTCAGTTTTATAAAAAGAATAACTACGAATTTATTCAATATCTGCGACTATATTCAGTTAACAGATAAGTTGAGCTCTGATGAAAATCTGCATTTTATACAATGTCCTAATTACGCTCAAAACCGTTGATTTAATTTTTAATTAAATTAAGTTATTGTTTAATGAAGAATGAATTTTTGTAGAAACGTGTAACAATTCGTAGCAAATTTTTAAAAAGAAGAACAATATTTACAACAACTCGTATGTAAATATATCTAAGGGTGGTGGCTTCAAGTCTCTATATATAAATATTTATACAATTCATTGCACTCATTTCACAATGTGGTCGCATTACAACACGTTGAATTTCAACTCATATGTGAATCCAAGTTCATTTACCACCAATTATCATTTCTTGTTATTATGCTCTAGTTTCTCCAAAGAATCAAGCCGTGGCACAGTGGAACCAAGACGCTTTTTTTATCAATCGTATGTCTTTCTGTGCAACTACATTTATAAGCAGTACCCTTTGCAGTATGGGTAGCGCTTAAATCAAATTATAAATAAAAAATAAAAACAAGTAAAACGTTATATTCGACCGGGTCCAATCTTAAATACCCTCCAAACATTTAGTAATTAAAAACTCTATTTTTATTCTTATTAAAATTTAAATTTTTATTGTACATATTTGGCTTAAGTAAACAATTTATTTTTGCATTTTGTAACGTCCACTTAAGGGAACGGGTTCCAAAAATTAACTTTTTTTATTTTATGGCTCCAGGTTTATTGCTTTCGACTTTCTTTGACATAAAAATTTATCATTTGCTTAACAAGATTACAAAAACAGGTTGGTTTAGTTCTTCTTAGGGGAACTTGTTACCCTCTCGCCCGATGCAGCCCATTTACGAACTTGACCTGTGCTGTCCTTCAAGATAGATTTATACCAAGTTTCAAGCGACGGACGGACGAACGGACATGCAGCATACTCTCCGCACAACTCTTTACCACTTCCTGGAGGTGTTCATTTCGATGCCAAACGTCTATTAGCTTCTCTATTAACTCCTGTTTGGTGGTAACTGTCGCCTTACTGATCTCCCTTTTCATCAACCTTCCATCGGTCTCAATTTGGTTCATATCTGGCGAGTTACCAGGCCAGTCGAGCACCGTGATATTTTTATCGGCTAAAAATTTACTAACTGTGTTAGTAAGTTTTTATTTATTTATGCTCCATCGTGCATAAATATTAACTTTGTTTGTAGTATGGGTTCTAATAATATTGCACACCACTGTATGTTACATTTTAAATTCCATATTTCTGTACTGAAGTAATAACGGGACTAAAAACAGGCGCAAAGGTTGCGTGTAATATGCACAATGTGTACCTCGGCTTGAACTTGGCCTATTAACTACAGTCTGCAAATCAAAATGTTTAAGAATCGATATCAGCAAATTTTATGAAAATAAAAAAAAAATAGTCAATTCCAAAATTTAGCAGAAAAATTGAAAATGTACAGAAATAACAAATAAATCAATTATTCGATTTATGATCGTCATAGAATTTCTACTTTCTTTTAGTTATTTGCTACCTGCAGAAATAGGGCATTCTACTTTTTCATAACTAGTGTTCTGTTCTCGTCAAATAACAAATAGCATTATTACAGTTTTGTCCAGATATTTTGTACACGCAACCCTTAACCATGTTTTTTTAAATTAAAAAAAAACCAAGTACAATTTAGTTTAAGTTGTTCAAAATAATACATATGGCGTAAATGGCGCTATTAAATAAAACCAAGAGCATTTTTGTGCTTATATTAATTTGACTAACACGTGAATTCGTCAAAAGTAGCATGTCTTGAGTTACACGATATTTAAGTGTGTATGTGTGTGTGTGTGTCTGCGTCATTGTGGTTAAATGTAAATTGTCGCGCCAAAACCTCTATTTAAAAAACAAAATCTCTAGAGCTCGCGCTTTGAATGTAGTTGCGTGTTGTTTATTTCAACTTCCATTGAATTTTCTTTTATGAGTGAGACGGTTAGAGTGATCGATTCAGATTCTTAACCAGTTTTTTTGGTTTGTATTATTCGGATTTATTTAATGGAGTGGCACTTCAAACGCCGAATAGTTGTTTTTCACTGCATAATCGATTTTTTTCAACACAAAGGAATTAAATTAGGCTGATTTACTGAACCGCTTATAATGCATTGGCAATCCTTGCAATGCTTCTTCTGCCTGCTCTTCACAATACGCCAATTTTGCTTGTTCAAGTATCCATTCAACCAGAAATGACCACGATGCACTTTCTTAAACGAACATGAATTTTGACAATAAAATTCAATAATCTGCAAGCTTTATTCATGTGTAAGTCCATTTATGTTTAAATTATGGACAAAACTGAACATGTTACACGAAAACAGCTGAGCTGCCAAAACATTCTTTCCAAAAATAAATCATTCTTGCGTTTTATAGTCGTGCGTGAAAATAAAATTCTGATCTGACTGAAATGCAAAAGTATTTTCTAACATCTTTTACATTCCAACGAAACATTTTTTTCTATATTTTGAACATCATTACATACTCCTAGTTTTCGAAAACCGGTTTTCGAAAAATTTCGAATAATCGATCACCCTACCGAAGGTCCTTCTACTAAAACGTTAAAACGCATTCAACAACAGAAAATATCAAGGGTTTCTGAAATGTTCTTTAATGTACGACGGTGACATTTTAAAGACTTATTCAGCATTGAGTAAAAAAGTATCCACTTCTCAGGTGGTAATTAAAGCTTTTAATTAGTTGTTAACCATTCATATACGCACATATGTATGTATGTACGTTTACATATTTTTTAGAAAAAGGACAAACAAATTTCTTTCATTAACGAAGTAAGAAACAAATTCGGGATCAAATCTCTTTCAAGCACGGAACATCTAAAATGGCCTAAATATTGTGCTCTAAAAAGATAAGAAATATTTTCGGAATATAGGGTGCATCCATTCTCATGTAATGTAATGTGAGCATATCAATGCTACAATGTACATATACAGTCAAAGCTCGGTATAACGAATGATATAATGACAGACCTATTCGTTATAGTGAAAAATTCATTATTTAGCGAAGATTTTTTATGCATAACTTATTTCATTTTAGTTGATTTTTAATGGTAATATTTTATTTAAAAATATTTTCTGCATTTAGTGTTAATAAAATAGGTTTATTCAATTAAACAGACATGAAAAAATTATTTAGAGATGTTTGTTTCTGAGTGATTTAAAAACGTTTTTTGAATAGCTTATTCTTGACTTTCTCTTAATACTAATGACTTCGAAAAATTAATATTAATTTGTTGACTCCATTGGATGCACTTTTCCAAACACTGACAAGGATATACCTCTTTTTCACTCTTCTAAAATTTTAATTTTTTCACTTAAAGAAGTTCTTTTTCTATTGCCCATATTTATTTGCGCTACCAAACTCAACTAAAATCCATTTAAAAACAAACCTCAATTCATACGCATTATCACATGTATGAGAAAGACGAGATGATCACATGTATGAGTACACATAGAAAAAATAACGGTAATATAACGAATAACATTGTTTTTTTACTTTGTGAGGTCGAAATAGTGTACATATTTTATCCTCTGTACACATAAGTTTACATCAACGACATTGAAAAACATGACATTGAAAAATTTATTCATGCCTCACTTTATACACAAATAAATCTTGAGTGTACAGGACTGTGCATCGAACCTCAAGTGTATACATTGAAAACACTGAATTCACTTTATGTATGTATGCACATTTGCGGAGATGATAACATTGTATTTGTTTTGTAACTTCATAAAATTAATGTGTGTGCGCAGTAAAAGCAAACACTGCAAATATACACCAGTTTCAAATTAAAAAAGCATATACACGAGATGTACACGAGTACACTCATAGTTATACACAAGTAGAAGGTGTACACGATGAAAGAAAGACAATGTCTACAGTGTATTCAAGGTGTACATTGTATTAAAGGTGTACATTAAATTTTGTTGTACATTTCTGAGATCTCTGATACATGCATAAAAAAAATTTTGCATTCATATATTCAACCATTCGTTATATTGAGCGTCAAAAATAAAAATATTCGTCAATATTAAAAAATTACCCATTCGTTATATCGCGAATTCGTTAAAGTGGGTATTTGTTATACCGAACTTTGACTGTACCCTACTATTGTTTATATAAATTTATAAGTTCTTTCAAAATCGGTTTTATAATTTCGGAGAAGCAGATATTGCCCTATACACGGACATGGTCCAACTTTCAATCAAATGCCGTAGCTGCATTAATAAGGTATTTTTTCCCTTAGCTTTTT
This sequence comes from Linnaemya tessellans, assembly GCA_951800035.1. Lineage (NCBI taxonomy): Eukaryota > Metazoa > Arthropoda > Insecta > Diptera > Tachinidae > Linnaemya > Linnaemya tessellans. Next base: position 111,723,412 of record OX637532.1, on the reverse strand, counting down.
TTTTACAAAAATAATTTTAACAAAATTTAAAATTAAAGGAAAAATCTGGAAGCTAGTTTTTCTAACCCATTTTCTAAAAATAGATTTTGCACCAGATATAGACGTTTTGAGTTCATAGGAAGTTTCTCCGACAACTCCTGAGAGGCTGTCACTACATCTGTATGTCTGTGTAAGTATGTGAACCACATCAACTAAGGCGATGGAAAATATTCTATCAATACTGCCTATTGATATACAGGTTAAATACGAAGCAGCTCTTGCTGCTACGAGATTGATGGTAATGGGTGAGTGGCTGACTAGGGAACACACAACCAAACACCAGAGTATAAGTAGTACACGTCTTACCCGGGAACAACGCTCGCACGATCACGTGCGATAGAATCCCTATTAGATATGTACAATCACACTGCACCACCATATTATCGGAAGGTATGGAGTGGGAGGATGCAGATACAATGAACCCCATAACTAACCTATACACGGACGGGTCGAGGATTGGTGACCGTTCGGGTGGAGGTTTCTGTGACATGGGTCGTAACTTTAGCAAATACTTCCGCCTGCCGGATCATAGCACGGTATTTCAGAGTGAGATCGTGGCTATTACGGAAGGGATAAAATGGTTGAAGGAAATCGATAACAGACTACCGATTCGTTTATTCACGGATAGTAGGAAGGTCATCGAGGCCCTGAGGAATCATGTGGTTCAATCTCGGTGTGTACTACAGTGCCAGGATGAGATTAACTCATACACGCAATGTGGGGGCATAGAGATAATATGTATTCCAGGACATCAGGGGATACCTGGAAATATTGCGGCAGATAGGCTAGCAAAGATGGGAGCATTAATGGCGAACATCACACTAGATAGTCCGAAGCCATTTCAGGTTTTTAAGAACGAACTAAAGCGATGGGCTATAGAATTACATACAAGAGATTGGCAGCACTCTACCGTAGGTAGGGTGACTAGAATTCTATGGGGGGACCCAGATGGTAGTAGGACAAAGGAGGTCCTAACATTGAGTAGGCCAACACTACGGAGATTGATTTATTTAATAACAGGACATACAGAATTAAGGACTCACCTGGCACGAATGGGAATCGTTGGCGATATAACACGCAGGGCCTGCCAGGAAGAGGACGAGACACTGGAGCACTACTTGAGCTACTGTTCAGCTTTTAGCCAAGTCCGAAGACAAACATTCAATCAGGAGATTATACAGGAGATGGAATTTCTTAGGGGCTCTAATTGGAAAGACTTAAGGAAGTACATTGAAGAAACTAGGTTCTTGATGTAATCGAACTCAGAGGTTTCCATGGTATCGGTGGAGGCTCCCTACAGGGGAATGGGAACTCCTTATTATAGAGCGCACAACAGGCCTATGAGGCCTAAGTGTAATCCAGGACGGATTGGGATGCTTATGCCCCTCTTTTTCAACCTAACCTAACATAAGTATGTGAAGCGGTTAGGCGAATCGAACCAAACTTGTAGCGTTTCCAAGAGTTCTTTCAAAGTTACATTTCTTATGAATTGAACCGATTTGACGCCGGTAAATTTCGAGAAATTTCAAGAACAAAAATGTTTTTCAAATGTGCTTTTTTTTATATTTTAAACTGCTTTATCGATGGATTCCACATACTTCTCAGCTTTTGACATTGAAGAATCACGACCGCCACTAACTAGGCCAAAATCGGGTGATGCATTCGTGAATGTTTTTTTTTAAACTCCGAATCTATATATCTTTTTGAGCGCCAACAAACAACTTCTTTTAACTAACATGAAGCTGTAATAATGACCCTTATTAAAGGGACAATATATAAATATATATTCTATGTCCGTTTGGAGGTTACATTCCACATTTTACTGAAACAAACCGGAACAAAGGTTCCGAAGATTGCCGGTAACAGCCATACAAAAGAACCTCTATATAAAAGTACATATACTCGTATATTTGTATACATTTCAATACCAAAGGGTTACTTCTAAGATTTCGAACATTGGGCCATAGGTATTTTTAAATGTAAATCTTTCCTCCAATTTAGTATTGTTTACATATTATTTATAATTTTTTGTTTTTACACTAGTATTTTTTTCAATATTACATGACTAAAAGCTATTTAGTTGGTTCATGTTGCTACTTTTGCTATAATTTATTTTTTATTCATAAATGTATTTTTAATTCTACTCGTATAATTCAGTTTACAAATTTGTAGGTATTATGTTTTAACATATTAACAAGTGAATATTTCTATTTATAACTGCCAACATTTTAATTGCTCTAATGAAACACTATTTAGGTATTAATCAATTTGACATAATCACACCAAAGCAATTAGACTCTGAGTTTGGTCGGAGGATATAAATTTTTTCGACATAAGTTGTGAGGTATTTATGATTTCAGTGTAAATGTAATTAAGATTTACTTTTTTTTCTAATATATATTTTCTTGTTTTGTCATATACATATTAGAGTTGTCAAATTATTCATGAATAATTTAAATTCAATTAAGATTATTAGAACAAAGTTCATATCGTGTTGTATTTACAAAGACAACACGATGGTAAATACGAGTATTCAAAGGAACAAGGGAAATTGTACATTGAACATTGTTATAAAATTACTTTTATAAGTGAACTTTTATAAATTTTCTATTTCTATTATCAGGTCGCCCCCTGCCTTTTAATTTAATTGATTATTACAAACATTGGGAATAACAATACAATCGAACGGTGGTATAAATTGTATTGAAACAAGAACAATACAAATCACTAAAATCAATTGAAAATCAAACAGAAATATTAAATACATTAGTTTTAATATTATAAAAGCCGGGCATCGTAATTGAAATAAAATCCACTACGGCAACTGCCAAAGGCATAAAAATTCATAATTAGATGAAAACCAACTTTAAAAAAATTTTCTCAAATACAATATTTTGCTTGAAGACTAATAGTACGTTTTCATATGCATGATTTAGGCCAAACCAGTTCAGTTGTCTAAATTAGGACGTAGTTTCTCATATATTTTTCATATGAGCAAATTTTCTCAAATGACTTAATTTGCTCCAAATTATTTCGACCATTTTCTATGCAACACTGCGCGGCTGCTGTTCTTACAAATGCAACGTTGGGGCATCTATTATTGGTGACAAATCCGAAAATGGCGCTAATTTTATTTGTTGAATGTTGTTTTGCATTTTTATATATTTCTTTTTATTTCGCTACGAGTATTTCAAGTTATTATTGATCTATATGAAAAAAAAACAAGTAAAAACGTTATATTCGACCGGGTCGAATCTTAAATACCCTCCAAATATGAATTTAAAATGTTTAGATTGGTGCAACAGAGTTCCTTTATATAATATCGTACGTCAATGCCCACTAATGGGGGCGGGGTTCAAAAATAGACAATATCATGTTTTCCACAGACGAACGTATGGGCATTGCTAGACCGTGTTAGACTTCATCACTGATCAAGAATATACATACATATTTACCTTATAGGGTCAAATTCTCTTTGGAGAGTATAAAAACTGTATTTTGGCGGGGTCTTTCTGGCAAGGGCTATGGGGGAAACATTTCACCTTTGTCATAAAACTCGAAAAATAAATGGGATAATTATATACAAAATAAAATTTTATATATTTTTTATAGGGTCATTTACGGGGCAAAGGCGGGAAGGGGGTAGGGCAGAAACAGGCAGTCATAAAATTCTAAAAATAAATGCTTGGGATGATTATATGCAAAATTTAAATTTATTATTTTTGATAGGGTCATTTAGGTGGTAAAGGGATAGGAGGGGGTAGGGCAGAAACAGGTAGTCATAAAACTCTAAAAATAAAAGCTTGGGATTATTATATACAAAATTTAAAAAAAAAATTATTTATTTTTTATAGGGTCATTTAGCGGGCAAAGGAGGGAGGAGGGGGTAGGGCAGAAATCGGCAGTCATTAAGCTCTAAAAATAAATGCTTGGGATGATTATATACAAAATTAAAAAAAAAAAATTTTTTTTTGTATGGTTTAGAGGGTGAAGGGGGGAGGAAGGGGTAGGGCAGAGTAGTACAAGGTTACGTCTCAGCTTCGTCATTAAGGCTAAAAAATGTTAATTTTATAGAATGTAGGTTTAACTAAAACAATTTGTTAAATTTTTATGCTATTTTTGCATACAATAACGCCCACTAAATTGGGCGGGGTCCAAAAATTATTTTTTTAATTTTATGGCTCTAAATTTAAGGCGTTTGACCGTAATTGACATAAAAATATATCATTTGCTTAACAAAATAACCAAAAAACTTTAAAAATTATGTTGTTTTTTCTGGGTTGGTTTAGTTTTTCTTAGGGGAACCTTTTTCCCTCTTGCCCGATTTAGCCCATCTTCGAACTTAACCTGCTCTAAGCTTCAAAATATATTTATACCAAATTTTAAGGGTCTAGCTCTTTTCGTTTGGACAGAATCGTGATTTCCACAGACGGACGGACATGCTCAGTTCGTCTTAGATTTTATCACTGATCAAGAATATATATACTTTTTGGGGTCTGAGATGGATATTTCGATGCGTTACAAACGGAATGACAAAGTGAATATACCCTCCAAATTCTTTTTTGGATGGTATAATAATAATAGAAACGTCAAATTGATTTCGACAATTTGAAAACGAAATTGTACACAAAGTTATGGAAACAGTTCGACAAGATTAGAATCAAGTTAATTTGCTCATAATGGAAAAGCATATAACCATATTTGAGTTATTAAAACGGTGTATTTACTATTTAGTCATATTGTCCTAATATCTTAATATACATATTAGAAGTTTAAAAAATGTTTGGGGCGCTGCTTACAAAAAAGGCATAACATAATCAGCCTGATTACGGTTGGCGATTTTCGCCTTCAAATTCGACAGTTTGTAATAGATTAACGAACAATTCAACTTTTTGTCCTTAACCTATTACAAACTGTCGAATTTGAAGGCGAAAATCGCCAACCGTAATCAGGTTGAATGATAAAACTTTTTGAGGTATAGACATTTTTAGTCGAACGGCTAAATCTCTTTAGTCGAGACGGCAATTGTATATGTTACCCGCCGTTACAAGAAATAAATAACTGTTAAAAAATTATTTCACAATTTTATATCTGTACATGAACCTACATTTTTGTAACATAAAAATTAGTAAAAGAAAAATAATTAAACTACAAAATCTAAAAAGATTCAAGTAAAAAATTATAACTGCCAGTAACTAAATATTTTCCCACTTGCGGCCGCACAAAAATTTATTCAGCTCCTATCACCGGCAGCAGATGTTTATCTCTTTTACATACACAATTGTTTAAGGATCTTGTGCGGCCAAAGAAAAGTTTTAAATGAAAATGGTATTTTTAGAAGATTTTGCAAATGTTTTAATTTCTTTTTTCTTTGATAGCAAATAATTACGAATGTGTTACTGCATTATCAGCTGGTCGATTTTTAAAATGGCCCACTAAATAATACGTATTGTGAACAACAGTTATAATTTTTTCCTGCTATTACTTTATGACATATGACGTTGTAACGACCAATTGAATACCACAATTGTTTTGTACAAAATTCTACTAGCCTTCACCCTTAAAAACAATTATTCACCACGTTTAAATGCGAATATATTTTCTTATAAATTTCTTTTAGCTCATAAAATGTTAAATGGTCAGTGAATAGCAGGCAGACAAGTTTCAAGAATAACAACATTCTTTTAAACATCAAATTGTTTTTATTTGCTATTATTTGTTTCTTTTTCTATAATAGAAGTGGAGGCTTTTAAGTGGTCTTTATTTTCTGTTAAATGACAATAAAATGGCATATGAGCTCGTTCAATGTCAAGAGCAAGCACGAGTATGACATAAAAAGTCATGTTTCACATTTGAATAAATAATTAATTAAGAAAATATATGTACGTAAACAAAAAGTAGAACAAAAATAATTAGCTTTAAATAGATTGCTTCAAGTAAATTGCAACTGCAGACACATGCACCAGTTTGTTATATAAATAAATACGAATGAAGCACTTCAGAAAATGATGATGTATGTACTCCTTTTGAGTGCTTGTAAAAACGAAATATTAAGTTTAAAATCAGTCACTGAGCGACAACTTATAAAGCTTGTTTTTTTTAGAGTGTCACAACACCAGAGCAACGCGTGCAAATTGTTGAAATTTTTAATCTAAATAATTATTCTATTCGTCAAACTTATCGTGCACTTCTCCCATTTTATGGCGGCTAATTTGAAGAACAATACATTGTTTTCGTACTACACTTACTGTTGCTGATAACGTGCATCCCATGAGACGCCGAACAGTGCGCACTGAAGAAGCTATAGCCGCTGTACAGGAAAGCATTCAAGATGATCCTAATCAATCAATTCGTCGCCGTTCTCAGCAACTGGGACTGTGTCCTTCCACTTTATGGAAGATTTGTTTAAGTTGTTGAAAATTGGTGTTCCACATTGCGCCTTCTACGCACCAGAAGTGGCGGCCACTTGGCAGAAATCATATTTAGACATTGATTTCATAAAATTTTCTTTGCCATAAAGCCCATTTCATTGATATTAAAAATATTATGATTTAAACTTGTGACACTCTATAAAAACACCCTTTATGTACACAAAGCATAATGGGCCTTATTACGGTTCTCGATTCGACTCTAAAAAAATGTAATAAATTAAAGAAAACTACAAGATTTTTCTTTAATCTATTACAAATACTCGAGTCGATTTGAGAACGGTAATAAGGCAGAATATATGAAAACTAATATCTGTGTCGATCCGTTTCTCCAATTGCGATAAAACTTTTCAAACCTACTGCTGGCTCCTAACTATGGGAATGTCGTGCCTACATATTTTAATGCACTCTGTAGGTAACAAGCTAAATATTAATAGTGGAAATCGTCAAAGAGTTAAAAGTTAATGAGCCTGATTACCGCTGGCGTTTTTCGCCTTTAAGTTCGACAAATTGTAATAGCTTAAAGACAAACAGTTGAATTGTTCTTTAATCTATTACAAACTGTCGAATTTGAAGGCGAAAATCGCCAACCGTAATCAGGCTGAATATATAATTTTTTTAAAAGCAAGAACCTACAGTAGTGAGAGCGCAGACTACAACGCGATTTATGATCGAAATAACTAACCATTTTTAATTGATATTATACCCGTATTCAAAAGGAATTGATAAATATTAACAAGAACAAGGGATAAGTAATCAACTTAATTTTCAACAGCAGAGCAAAATAACGGAGTTTGCAATTTTATCATCAGTACTCATCTGTATTTTTGTTTATCCCCACTTATTAAGTGACTTATTTGCATGTGAGAACAGTTTTCATTTTTACAAGTTTCATGAAGAAATTGTCAAAACTAAAATGATTTTACACTCTTTAAATCCCTGTGTTACCGTTATTATTTATGTCCTATTTTACTTAAACCAAATTTTTTTATTTTTATATATAAATCTTAGTTTTATTTTTATGCACAAATCTAAAAATTTATAACTTACACTGCAGAGCAGTTACAACTGTTTTCGAAAGCCCTACACTTTCATCAGCAGTATTCATTTGCTTATCAAAGCGTATTAGGTTCCTTAGTTGAATGTGATAACAATTTTTGTTTAAAAAAATTTACTTATATACTTAAGTACATATATGTGAATTAATTTGGTAAAAAAAAAACTCCAGCCAGTCCAGTTCCTTATACATATTTAAATGCAGAAACTTTTTCGAAAATTAGTCTTTGCTGTATTCAATTAATGTTAATAAGCAAAGGTGTGTAATTTCAAATTCAGAAAGACGTGATCAATATCCCAAAGACCAGGGAAAAATCAATATCAATACAATAAAATTTTCTTACAAGGAATAGGCCGAATACGGAACAAGCAAAATACCATGAGTTTTAATGAGAATCTGACCCAGTGAGTTAATTTATGATTCTTTGAAACGAATCGACATTAAAATTCTGGAAGCAAGCAAATACCAGCTTTCTTTGAAATAAGAGCTGAAGGTTGTGAGCGGAAGAAAAAGTGGTGCTAAAATCAATCAAGATTTATAAGCTATTGTTCGTACCGTGTTTTAATTCAGAAGGACATGATAAATATTCCAAGCTAGAAAGGAAAGTCAACATCGTTTTAATTATACAACTTACACGGCAGGGCAGTACAGCTGTTTTCGAGAGCCGCTACACTTCCATCAACAGTATTCATTTGCTTATCAAAACTTATTAGGTTTCTTGGTCGAATGTGAAATTTTATTATGAAATGCATAGTATACGAAGAACCGTATCAAACGTTTTGTCGTTTCATTATTTTCTTTCTGTACCATTTTCTGAATTTTATTTATTTATTCCATTTTTTTACACAAGCCAAACTTTTATAATTAACATTTTTTTTATACTTAAGTACGGCGCTATTTTATTTAATTTTTTAAACTAATAAACTTACTTTAAACTATTGCCGATAAAGAAAAGAAAATGATGTTCAAGCCAATTTATAAAATTCTTAAAATTATACGTTTCGCTAAAGATGGAATAATAAAAATTATTTAATCTGAAGCGCTTAAATAACAAACTAAGCTCATGATTTTATTATATTATTACTAGGGCAACAAAAAAAAAAGCAGTAAAAAAGCTGTTTTAAGCTCTTAAAAAAAGCTTTTAAAAACATGAAAATAAGCAGTTAGGTTAGGTTAGGTTAGAGGGCCGTTGTCCCTGGCGGGACAATCCACTTGGATCCATCATTTCGGTCCCTTTGTGATCCCCTTAAGCAGAAGACCTCCTAAGGGATGTCCTCCGCCGTTTCAAACCATCCTGTACCCCTGAGGAAGGATGATACCCCTGAAAGCTCCATGTTTGGCAGGCTGTCTAAGTCTGACAGGAATCGGGAGCCCAGGACACTGACACAGAAGATGGAGGATAGTCTCTTCCTCCTCTTCGTCGTTGCAGCTTCTGCAATAGTCGTTGTATGTTAGACCCATCCTCCTCGCATGAGTCCCAAAGCTACAGTGTCCTGTCAGAACAGTCACCAGTTGACGCATGCGCGCCTTGTCAAACTTGAGAAGGTCGCGTGTTTTGCGCAAATCATAATGGAGCCACGTGGCTCTTGCCACGAAACAGTTAGCTACGCTTTCCCACCAATTGAGCTAGTTTGTGTGATTCGCTTTGAATCAGAAACTTGCATCGCGCTAATGGAATGCCAGTGAAGTGACTGATCATTGAACTGTTCAATTCAGTCCCTTGTCTGGCAATCTCATTCGCAGTATGGTTGCCTGGACATCCAGAATGTCCCCGCATCCAAACCAGTGTCACCCTCGAATGTCTCGCTATCTCCTTGATAGACAGTCGGCATTCGACCACAGTTTTTGATGTACTGTACACACCACTAATAGCAGAGATGGCTGCTTTGCTATCGGTAACTATGAAGATATCATTCGATATCCTATAGTACCTTAGCCATCTCGCTGCCCGAGTAATAGCGGAGATTTCGGCTTGCAAGACAGTACAACCATCTTGGAGCCGGAATGGAGATCTTACATTGAAGTTCTCCACATAGAAGCCTCCGCCCGTTCTTGTTCCCCTTTTGGATCCGTCAGTGAAAACTCTAACTGAATCCTCGGGAAAGGAAAGTCTGTCCACCTGTTCCCTGTCAACGACAATGGAACGGAAAAGTCCACCAAAGAAGGGTCTTGGTACACAATAGTCAATAAAAAAATAAGCAGTTTAAATTTATTGTTTATTTTTAATTTTATTAGCTAAACGCGTTATTACAGTGAATTAAAAATTGCTGCGACAAATTTTTGAACCGAAAACTTTGTCTGTTTGAAGTCAGCACGTTCTTATACATAGAAAAAGTTCGTTCTACGTCTACTGATGTTGGGGGAGCATATTTGAAATCTAGTATTTGCTCCGAAGTATATTTTATACGATTGGACTCACAGTTCTGCTTGCCATCTAAAATATCACCAGTATCTTTGAGTACGAAAAATCCTTCATTTTTCAATAAAACTGATTTAAATTTTATATCAATTTTTTCTCCTATATCCCCTGGAACATCGGCAATTTTTTTAAAGTGTCCATAACTATATTTACTTGGGAAATCAATGAATAATTTTTTGTTTCCAATTTTGTGATAGCTTCGTGTAAAACCCCGAAATTTGCAGATATATACAATATTTGGTTACGCAGTTCACTTTCATTCAATTAAGACTGCCATATATGCACAGATGAAGAATCAGTGGAGCTTAGATTTGAAAAGATTTGTACGAATTCATTAAAATATCTTGCATAATAATTAACAGCCATTATCCAAGTGCCCCATCGAGTTGTCACTGGTTGTGGGGGAAGTGGTATATTTGGCGCTGTTTTTCGTAAAATTTGAACCCTTGCAGGAGATTTAAAGAACTTTTTTTTGTATTTGCAATAAATGAGTCATTTCCTCAAGCCTATAGTATACTAGTACTAATAATATAAGTACATGTAGACATTCACATGTTTACAAATGTGCTGCCTCTGGAAATGTGTCCTCTTCGACTACATGTCACATTTGGGTTTTGGGACAAAAATACTATCAAAATTTTACGGCATGTATCACTACTACTTATTTAAAAAATGCAACCAACATGCTGAAAATTCTAGTGACGTCATCGCCACATGCGCTTGTTGCTTTTTTCATATCGTGTACTGTAGGCTTTACATATTCACAAACTAAAAAAAATATTCCCACATAAAAAAAATAAAGATTTCTTCAAAAATTTATTAAAAAACTTTAAAAATAAGCGTACAATGGCAAAATAAGTAGAAAAAAGCCTATTGCTATAATAACTAAAAAGAAGCCGATATTGCCAAAATAAGCAAAAAAAAGCCCTAACAAATGCATCTCATCTTATTTGTTTTTTACGTCAGAAATCTGTTTTCAATCAAAAACTTTCTATCTTGTGAAACAAAAAATAAGCACTTGTTTTTTTTGGTTGCCCTAATTATTACATAAGCTAAAGATGTGTCGCTTTAATTTTGGAATAATATGCTGACGATAGTTTTTCCTTGTTTTCTTACAGTGTATTCTCTTTCAATGCATTAAAGCCCTAAAAATAATGAGAAATATTTGACCAAAGTTTGGCTCACCATTATGTGTGAATCGTACTCATCTATTAAACAATTAAAGAAACAACGATCTGAGCATGACACGAGACGGCGAAATACCAGCAATTTTTAATCCAAAACAGCATCGAGTTCGTACGCCATCTGTGGTGGTCACTGGAGACTCGCCAAATGGACCCTATGGTAGTGGATTTACGAATATTTTAAATACCAGCAATCCACAAATAACCCACCAAGATTCTGTATCTTCAAGCCAAAATGATCCAAATGAAGTTATAACCATACATCCTGAATCAGCCTGCCCAGTTGCACTAACCAGAGGAGGAATCGTGAGTGGTGGTGGTGGGGGAAACACTAGCGGTGGCAATGATTCCGATACACCCACAGATCCTGGACAAAACGATAACGGCACAATACGTTTTCCCCGGCTCAAAGCTTGCAAAGAAACGTGTTGTTCCGAATTGGCCCAGAAAATGTATTTTGGTGTTTGTGTCACTATACTCGTGACAGCATCATGGGTTGGTGCCACACATTGCATTAAGCTGTTGTACTTAAATCGCAGCTCTTATATGACTGCCCTTGATGACTTCGATACGCTGGCCGTGAGCGGCAACGATTTAAATTTAGCTGCCAATGACGATTCTGAAGGACTTGATTCGATTTTACCCATCAGTGATACAGCAATAAGTGTGGCCGATGTTGAGGATGCAACGAAAATATTCCATGTGCCACCAAGTCCTCCCATGCAGTCAAATATATTCAGCGCGCCGTTTTTCGCTGCATGGTTTTTTACAAATTTTTCATTGTTGTTTTTCCCCATTTATATTTTGGGCCGAGTTTCTCTGAGAAAGTGTGATAAACCGGGCGAAATATTGGGTGATGTTCTGAGAGGATTTCGGGATCGTGGATTTACAGTGGGTAAGTGAAACGATTTTATTAAACCAATTTGAAAGAAAGTATGCAACAGTCAAGTATTTAAAGGAGCTCATTACCGAATAGAGATCCATCCCCAATTGCTTATGCAATTCTCAATTAGTTTTTGAGAGTTTGTGTATAAGCTCAGAGGTTTTGTTATTTTGGAATTAGCTTGAAGTCTACTGATGATTTGGTGTAAGAACCAATGAAGTGCAGGCATATAGACGTACTTAACCCACAACAAGCAAAACATATGCTGAATTAGAATTGTAATTATTATGTAAATGTATATAATGCGATATTTTGTAGACGTACGGATGTGCGGTTCAGTATTTACATACGTTTTTTAATATTATTTATAATAGAAAGAGGAAATACAAGCAAAAAACTCGGGAAATTTTAAAATTCACTTTATTTTTGAACTGATCTCGTACACAGTCATGGCAAGAAAGCAATCTCTTCAGCCTAGCTTAATAGTTTAGCACACGAAAATACCTGAAATTATGATAGTGTGTTATAATACTCACGCAAGAAAGAAGTTGCTTTGCATTTAACATAAAAATTTGCGTAGGAAAAGAAAGTGCACTTTAATTTTTGAATACCCCTCATGCACAGTATATGTTTGTGTTCTCGTCTCAAATTGCACAATAAGCATCCAGTTGAAGAGGCAAAACATCGTGTTACCACTTTATTCAGTAAGCTATTTGTAGCTTTGCTTCAACAATTTAAGTAACGTCTCATTAAATTAAATACTACATACATTTTAAGTATGAAATTAGCTCTTCTAGCGTAAGAAAAGAAAAAAATCTTATTGTTGACCTTTGACTGCAACCTAATATCGTAATAAACTCAAGAGATTATGATACTCAATAGAGCAGAAAAAATACAAAACTCTTCTATAGAATTAATAAGACAAGAAAGAGGAGCCTTAAAGTACTAACTGCGTGCATGTTAATATACGAGTATTAATTGTGATTACACAAACAGAAAGTCATATATAAAATATTAATATGTAATTTAGTTTTAAATCAAAAATACAGGCAACAATAAAACAATTTTGGCAATAAAGGAAAATAAAGAGAAAATAAAAATTTGTAAACTTCAAAATACGTTGCAATGATGTGACTTCACATTATTTATAAAAATAAAGCAAATCAGACTTTGCAACACTACAATACATTTTGATGTTTTGGAAGTCAGCTAAATTGTAAGAAATAAATTAATTAATATTGATTTTAATAACTACCTTTCTACTTTATGTTGGCATTGCCTAATTTTTCAATGCTATTTGGCAAGGAGTTACAAATACTCATTAGTACCCTTTCACAGTTGAGAAATTGATGGACAGACAGACGAAGTTTGTGGGCGATGTATTAAAAAGGAAGAGTGTGCGGTAAACCTCTACTGTACTGGACATTTTTCGTTTGAAGTTTCCACTCTTTGCATTTTTTCATGTTGTTGCTTCACATAATTTTTCTCATTCTGTATCATGTCTATCAAAATGAAAATAATTAATAACCAAATAGATAATTGATAACAAAACTTTATAATTAACAGTTGTTTGCATATGTTTTTTTTTTAATTTCTTTTATTATACATAAATGCGTTTTTATAATAAAAATTTTCACTGCAATCAACATAGAAGAAGAACGAAGCAGATAAACAAAAAATTTCTGTCGGGATATTAATTTCGCAACTCTAAAAGGTTTAGGCAAGGTCAAAGCAGAATGAGAAAAATGTCTGTCCTTCAATTTCCAAACTCTAAAAGCGGTCTTATATAGATGTGCCAATGTCGTGATTTGTTTTTGTCACAAATTATTAAAATCACGCGTGCATGCGTGAGCGTGATTGTGTTTGGTGTTCTTTCGCATTTGGAGTCAGTAAACCACTTCACTTTTTCCCATTTTCTTAACCAAACTAGCGATCGTTTGCTATTAACGGCTGCCAGACATAAACTAAATGACGCAGCTTGTTCAAATTTTGACAGGAGTCAACTGTCAGTTGCCCGTTGGCAGAAGCAGTCTTGCCATTTCAATCAAGAGGATGAAAATTCATCCCCTTGCTAGTATGTGTAAGTTATGAGATTTTACGAAAAATTCTACTGCAATTAACAACTAAATAATTGAATATAATAGGTCTGTTCCCGGTGAAAAAATTACCCAAATTTGCTGGAACGCTAAAGACCATAAATGCAAATCTTGAAAAACTAGTGCTTCTTACTTTTTAAATAAACTTTTATTTTAGCGGCTTTATAGACTGAAAAAGGGTCAACTTCACGAAATCAAAATTTAGCATCATTGACAACAGCTGCTAAAATTAACAAGAAATTTATATACAGCTCTCTCGATAGCTATTCTAAAATGTTTCCCAAATTCAGCCTCTGTGTATTGAGCTACCACATCTTCTTTTTTCCTCTTCCACAAATACTTCAACCAAAATTTCACCTTCCCTATCAGATTCTTCAACAATTAGATGTAAGACTCATTTGATGTGTTCTTAAGTTGTACATTAATCTGAAAAAGCATATTTTTTCAAGTTTTTTTTAAAACCTTTCATTTTGTTTTAAAACAATTTTCAAGTAAGAACATCTTCCCTTTACTTGTAAATTTTCTGATTACTTTTTTATTTTCAAATGTAAACAAAACAGCTGATAATACAATTCTTGTTCGAACTTACCTAAAGAAATAGTGAGGGCGACTTTGTACAGGAATAAAAAAAATTACTTTCTCATTCGCCCCTCAACATTGCACAAAAGTTGTTATCTGGAACGCATTTGGGTAACTTTGAACGAATTCGAGCTAATTCGTCCTGCATCTGGAACACAGCTAATATCAACAGACTAATGATATCACAGGATTAAGGAAAATTTATTGTTTCATAGAACCTTGTGCGTATAATAAAAATTTTAAGAGACTTTAAAAGCAAACATTAAATGAATTCTTAAAAATCTTAAGAACCTCCATGGTTGCCTAACAAGTTCCTTATAGTGTCAGCTTCAGACAACCTGAAATGTCGCAAAAGTATCAAACATTTTATGGTTAAAGTTTTTGTACAGCAATTCAGATCAGTATCAGTTTATGAATTATTTTTAGATTCTCGTTTTGAATTATTTGCATTTTCCTAGTATGTATTTTAGTTGTTTTGTCAAACCATACTTTGCAAGCGGAACTCATAATGGGATGAATACATATTTTGTAAAAGATGTAACTTGCTTTTCAACCTCAGGTTTGATCTCCTGCAGAGTAAGGGATATAGGACTTGGCCGCACCTAATCGATTTGTCGCGAATGGAATTAACCTGTTGCTTGAGATTAGTTTTTTTTTCTACAAATTTAGTATGTTGTAGGTGATTTATTAAAGGAAATATAATAGCTTGCGTTTTATTGTCGTCAAATTTAATTTTTCATTTATCGAAATATTCTTGCGCTGCTTGTAGATAAACTTGCATTCTATTTATTAGCGCAAATAAATGCAGACGCATAAATTGAATACATTGAAGGGGATAATACCGATTACTGCGGTAAACCAGCAGGTATTATGTACATATTCTATTCATAAAATCTGAAGAGTGTTCCAGAAACGTGGCAAGAAGGGCTTAGTTACTTGCTGACAGGCTTCATAGTAACACAGTAAACAAGCCGATACGCAAGGGTTTCATAACGCTTCGGCTTAGAGAATAACCATTGCTTGGAATCGTCTATCTCCAATTATGGTAGTTTTAATTAAAAGAAAGGCCAATGATGCCAACATTAAGATCCACCCGATGAAATTCTTATCGTAAGTGAAAAAAAGGAATCTAGAATTCCCATAAGCCAGAATGAAAAAAGCCTACCACTACATCAACAAAAAATATGTATATATGAACACACTTAAAACTTTTTTATTGCTTCTTTTTGTTATTCTATGTAAACTTGTGTATGGCTGTGTGTACGTGGATGTTTGCAATTGCGTCTAACTGTAATGTCAACAGGACGTTTTCTCAATCGGTGCCTATCATTTTGTATACTATGGCTTTTAACCACTTACCTTTATACGTTATCTCTGCGTGTCTTATTTGCCACCGATGCTATGGCATTGTTTGCCACCAATGTGGCATGTGTTTACCTTCTATCCTGGGTAATATTACATGAACAGTTTGTTGGAGTGCGGGTGAGTGTTGTGTTCTATTTTTTATTGAAAGATTAAATTATGTCATTAAACACAAACATCTTTTTTTTTTGCTCATCTACTCAGTTTTTAACATATTATTTATATACATTTTACTTTTCTAGATTGTTGCTGTCATATTGTGTGACACTGGAATTGCTTTGTTGGCTTATATGGATGGTATTACAGAAAGTCGAACATTGAGTGGCGTAGTTTTGGCCACTTTGGCAGCTGCTTGTTATGCAGTGTTTCGAGTACGTACACATTTATAAAGCCTGTGTGTTGGTTGGGAAAAGTATTTTTTAATTATTTCCTTTATTACATTTTTAATCAAGGTTATGTTCCGCAAAGTGATGGGTGATCCGCCTGTTGGACAAATTGCTTTTGCTTTTACCACATTAGGTTTTCTAAATGCTCTACTTATGTGGCCAATATGTGTGGCATTATATTTGACTGGCACTGAAATAATGCCATCAGATCGTATGGCATGGATTATATTATTGATTGCTAGTATATTGTTGCTAGGTAAGTATCTTTGAGCTATACTATATACATATTATAAGTACAAACATCTATTCGTAATCAATCAATGAACTATAATTAATTATAATCCCTGTATTTATTGTGGTGCGGCAGTGATGGTAATATAAACAAAAGTGCATTGTAGGTATAAAAATACATACTTATGCATTTTTACCCTGTGAAAAATGTGAATACATATATCTTAAAATAAGTAATTTAATCCATATCTACTGAACAAAATGGTTACAGTTCTACCTATTTTTACTCATGTAAATGGTGCCAAGGCAATAGATAACGTATATTAATTATTAACTGCGAAAGAAATAGTTCATTTGGCCTTATGAAATAGGGAGTAAAAACTCGAATTTATTAATTGAACTGTAGTAGTAATATAATTGTTAGGCTAAGAACTATTTATTATTAAGGCTCAAGTGCAAGACATGCTAATTTAATACGAGATTGGAAGGTCTCCTCTGACTGCTCCTTCTCGGACCATCGCTATCTAACCTTTGTGGTTGGCAATTTAGGTAGTAGCATAAGACTGTGCGTCAACAGACGTAGAACAAATTGGGAGGAACAGAGCTCTATCCTCACCAATTCTATTGCGCATCCTCCAACCATAGGGGAAGCTGCGGACATTGACAAGGCAGTGGACACACTGACGAATGCGTTTGAGATGGCCACAGGCCTATCTTGTAGGCCATCCGTACAGCGTAACAAGCAAAGACCTCCGTGGTGGACTGATGATATAGCAGTCACCAGGAGGAACTGCCGCAAGCTTTTCAACGAGGCAAAGAGAACGGGAAACTGGACACTCTATAAAGCCTCCTTGAATAGATTCAAGAATGAGGTCAGGAACGCAAAACGCAAGACCTGGAGGAGCTTCTGCACCAGTGTAGAATCTACCTCCGAGACATGCAGATTGCGTAGGATCCTAGCCAAACAGCCGTCGATACCCGGCTACATCCACAAGGATGACGGCAGCTGGACCACATGGTATCGAATCGTTAGAGGTTCTTATGGACACCCACTTCCCGGGTTCCCAATCGGATGTGGTAATACCGCAGGTATACCCCTCACACAGCCAGCCTTCTGCTTCCATTGACATGGATGCGGAAAGGATATGCTGGGCCATTAATAGTTTCCATCCGTTAAAATCTCCAGGACCGGATGGCATTATACCCGCGGACCTGCAACGGAACGCAGCTCTCGTAGTTCCATGGCTACTAGCTATATACAAAGCTTGTATCCTTTGGTCATATATTCCAACAAACTGGACAAAATGCGTCGTGATCTTCATTCCTAAGGGAGGGAAGACTTCGCACACTAAGGCGAAGGATTTCAGACCCATAAGCCTGACATCCTTCCTTTTGAAAACACTGGAGAGGGTTATAGATGTTCACATAAGAACATCCATAGATCACTCTCTCCTCTCCGCGTCTCAGCATGCCTACACCAAAGGCAAGTCGACTGAGACTGCCCTTCACTCGCTCGTGGGACATATAGAGAAGTCCCTGGAGCACAAGGAGTATACTATGGCCGCCTTCATGGACATTGAAGGGGCCTTTAACAACATTGATCCGATGTCAATTATTCACGCTCTATGCGAGCTGGGTATTGACCGGACGACCATTCGGCTTATTGAAAATTTGCTCTCACGCAGAATTATTACCTCCACCTTAGGTACAGCCACCATCACCAGGAGGGCCCACAGGGGAACACCGCAGGGTGGGGTGCTGTCACCCTTATTGTGGAATGTAACGATGAATCTGCTGCTTAGAAGTCTGGAGACCATGGATATTAAGACTGTTGCATATGCAGATGATGTGGCAGTGGCAATATCGGGTTTCCATCTTGACACTATGTCACGGAGGCTGGAGACAGCATTAAAAGGGGTTAACGATTGGTGTTTGAGAAGCGGACTCAGCGTCAACCCTACAAAAACGGAACTGGTACTCTTCTCGAGAAGGTACAAGATTCCCTCATTCATCCACCCAAGACTGAATGGCATTACCTTGGACCTCTCGGATAAAGTCAAATACTTGGGTGTTGTGATTGATAGTAAGCTATTATGGACTTCTAATGTCCAGGAAAGAGTGAAGAAAGCCTCGATGGCAATTTATGTCTGTAGGAGAGCAATTGGCCCTACCTGGGGCATAAGCCCAAAGGGGGTGAATTGGATACTAGAGACTGTGATAAAACCTATACTATTCTATGGTATTGTGGTCTGGTGGAAAGCACTGGACGTGGCGAGGAACCGATCCAACATGGAGAGGGTTCTCCGCAGAATGGCACTTATGATAACGGGTGCTCTTAGAACGACGCCAACAAGGGCGCTTTTTGCCGTGCTGTGCTGGCTTCCGGCGGACCTGACTGCTAGGAAGCTGGCTCTACGCACCGCAGTCAGAATGGACACAATAGGCGCGTGGACCCATAGACCATGGGGTCATGCTAGCATTTTAGACACGATGGGTAATCTACCGCATCTTATCGACTACTGCACTCCGGTACCCTACCTCAGTAGGAAATTTAGATTTTCTCTGGCGGAAGGGTTCTCCCCATTGCACGGATCCGTACAGATTTTTGCGGACGGTTCCAAACGGGGGGGCAGGGTCGGTGGGGGTGTCTTTATTCCAGACTTTGGAATCGAGATGTCCTTCAGACTCCCGGATGAATGTAGCGTTTTACAGGCGGAAATATCTGCCATCAAAAGGGCAGCGTTGTGGCTAAGGTTTTATCGGATATCGAACCGGGACATCCAATTCATTACCGACAGTCAGGCTGCAATAAGGTCTCTTACGGGGGTGTATAGCACATCCCTACTTGTCCAGGAATGCCGCGGAGCCCTTGACGGACTTGCGGAACATTCACGCATCACCTTGAACTGGGTGCGGGGACATGGGACCACCATGGGCAATATTAAGGCGGATGAACTGGCGGGGAGAGGAACCACACTTCAGGAGGTCGACATTGACCAACTAAGTGGGATTCCACTCTCATCCTGCTGGAGACGCATTGATACTGCACTATTCGAATTAGCTCAGGACAGGTGGTTCAGAGAATCCACTTGCGAAATATCAAGAGTCTTATGGCCCCGCCTGGACTCTAAGAGGACGAGGGATCTTTTGAACTTCGCAAGAGGTCATCTACGCAATATAGTGGCCACAATTACTGGTCACTGCACCTTTGGGATCCATGCCAGGCGCATGGGTCTTCCCTATAATGACTACTGCTCCAGTTGCAATGATGAGGAGGAGGAGGAAAGCATTGCACACCTCCTCTGCTCCTGCCCTGCTCTGGAGGAGCAGCGCCTGCAGTCTCTGGGCAGGACACGCTTTGGAGACATTTCGGAGATATCAGAAATAGGGCTAAGATACCTGAGTCTCTTTATTAGGAGCAGTGGCTGGTTCGGCAGCTGACTCCCCTGGGACGTGCATGCACGACCATAGCTGTTGGTTATGTATCCCATTCTCTTCTTTACTTTCTTCTTTACTATCTTCTTTACTATCTTTCTTACCTTAACTTCGACTACCCCTACTTCTTCCTCATCTTTTATCTTCTCACTCTTCCTTAATACAGGTATCACAAAGGGATCAACATAATTGGACCCAAGTGGGCTGGACTCTCTTTTTCTTTCCTTTACCAGCAACCTGCTAACCTAACCTAACCTAACCTAACCTAACCTAAGGCTCAAGTTAAAATTCGCTAATTTACTAATTATTTAATATATTAAAATATGTATTAAACTTGTATTTTTACTAAGAGTGGAATATTTTGAATATTTCTGGTAATTATTTTAGCAGAACGGATCATTACTGATTTTGGGGCCGCTATGCCAAAGCATTAGCGTTCTTTATTCAGTTTTCCCATATTTCATAATGGCTTTAGTCAGTAAGAATGTCAACTATTGGACCAATGTCTAACAATTTAGAATATGAGAACTATAAGAAGTTCTCACTCACTTTTGTTTCGTACGAAATCCATCAACTTTGATGACTATTATTATCTTTGATTTTTCAAGATCCATCGGCTGTTATCTGAAAATTCTAACTAATCAAAAGATTAATTAAAATATGACTTGAACTTGAGTCCGAACAATAATACTTTACTTAAGGTACGTTCACACTTATTAAATATTTGCCCAAAAATGCGTAACCACTAAACATTAATAAAAAACTTTTTACTTCAAAAAGCTATTCATTCATTAAATTAAATAGTCTCCAATAATATTGGATTCATGACACTGTCTATTAGTTTTGTATGGAATTGTTTTATTTAATAAACACGTGTCTGAACAAAAATATTTTTCATTAGTATTTAATGGCTACGCTTTTCGGGGCAAATATTTGATAAGTGTGAATGTACCTTTAATAATAATTAAATTAATTCCAAAGTTCGAATAATAGAATCGAGTATGTACATTCATACTTAACGAAGCAAGGCAGTCGTCTTGATCATTTGTTCATTGTTACCTGAAATAAAAAATATCAAACTGCATAGGCATAAAGAACAAACAGCTTTATACTCGTATCTCGTCCAGGAATAGTGTCATTAACATTTTTCTGACTCGATAGAGCAATCGCCGTATGCCACTGTCACTATTTCAAGTGCCTTTCAGCACTTAATTCCAGTTCTGAAACAAAATTATATGCAAATTAAATTAAGACTGATAGCCTAATTGTTCGAAAATTTGTTTTAAATTCAGAAACCTGTAATAAATATAAATTCAGAAAGATGTAAACAAATGAAAGTCAATATCAGCTTTAGTTATTCAAATTACACAGCAGAACAGCTATTTTCGAAATTTGCTACACTTTCATCATCAGTACTCATTCAAATATTTGTTTGTCACCACTTATTAGGTCGACTAGTTGAATATGATATCAGTCATTATTTATAGTAATTTTATTAGGAACTTGCATACGAGAACTGTATCAAACTGATGGCAGCACACTTTGAATCCCCGAGTTACCGTTTGATTATTTTCTTCATGTCTCAGTTCCTGTTTATTTTGAATTCTTTTATGCTTAAGTACATATGAACATTTAATTTATTTTGTTAGCTCCAGCCAGGAGCTTAAATTTGTTTTACTTAAAATGTTTTTAAGCAAGTTTTATTTAAAATGTTGA
Source organism: Linnaemya tessellans (assembly GCA_951800035.1). Taxonomy (NCBI): domain Eukaryota; kingdom Metazoa; phylum Arthropoda; class Insecta; order Diptera; family Tachinidae; genus Linnaemya; species Linnaemya tessellans. The sequence continues at coordinate 111,701,597 of OX637532.1, read as the reverse complement.
TCTTTAATGAAATAATAAAAAAATCACATTTCATCGGAAATCAAACTTTCAGACTACATTAAAATAAGTTTAAACTTAACCCACATCTCAAAAACGAGATCAAAGAGGTATTATTTAAGCTCGTAGCTAAACTAAAGAAGTTGTGGCTTTTTATACCTTCCAAAAAAGAATATGGAGGGTATATTCACTTTGTCATTCCGTTTGTAACGCAGCGAAATATCCATCTGAGACCCCATAAAGTATATACATATATTCTTGATCAGTGATGAAATCTAAGACGATCTGAGCAAGTCCGTCCGTCTGTGGAAATCACGATTCAGTCCAAACCAAAAGAACCAAACTCTTGAAATTTGGTATAAATATATCTTAAGGTTAAGTTCGGAAATGGGCTAAATCGGGCAAGAGGGAAAAAAGTTCCCCTAAGAAGAACTAAACCCACCTCTAAAAAACAACATAATTTTTAAAGTTTTTTTGTAATGTTGTTAAGCAAATGATATATTTTTACGTCAAAGAAGGTCTAACGCGTCAAACTTGGAGCCATGAAATAAAAAATAATAATTTTTGGACCCCGCCACCTTTAGTGGGCGTTATTATATGCAAAAATAGTGTAAAAGTTTAACAAATTGTTTTACTTAAGCTTACATTCCTTAAAAATAAAATTTTTACGCTTTAATGAGGAAGCTGAGACGTAATCTGGTACTAATCTGCCCAACCACACCCTTCCCATCTGCCACCTAAATGACATTAAAAAAAACAAATTTAAATACATCTTACATTTAAATATCCCAAACATTTATTTTTGAAGTTTTATGGCAAAGGCGAAATGTCTCCCCACGGCCCTTTCACGAGAGACCCCGGCAAATTACAGTTTTGACCCGGTCGAATATAACGTTTTTACTTGTTTCTGTCTCGTATTATTAATTAAGATTCCACAGGAAGGCCAAATGTTTTGTACGAATGCAAAATACGACCTATCTTATTGGCTGCCTTACATTTTTATTGAGTTATTTTATTTTATTCTGCAAATCACACATATTTGCTTTACGTTTCTATTTAATTTGCTTACAACAAAATAAATTAACCGAAGCAATCTTCACGTATTCGAAAGTTCAAAACAGTTTACGAAGTGTTATAGAACTAGATTTTGGAGTCATCTTGTCTCAAGTCCCAACATTTTCCAATTGCAAATGGCATTTTGGTTTAATGTGTAATAAAATCATGCAAACGTTAGTGATTTGTGATATTGCAATTAAATAATGTGCATCTATGAACATTAACGCGCAAAATATTTACTTGCAAATTCAACTAGTCTAAAGAAAATAAATTTACTGTTTAAATATTAATTACACTGTAAGTAAAATTTTAAGTTTCGAAATGACACAGAAAAGAGCCGGGATACAGCAACTTTGTTTTGAGTCGCGTAATATAGTAGTTTACTCCGTGTTAAAAGATTAAGTCAACATGAAGAGATATTGTATTTTTAGTTTTGTAATGTTTCTCAAGCGAAACAGGCCAATGATTTTACCAAACTACAGTGACATTCGATGACCAGTTCGCTGGAAAGAGAACTGACTGTATGCTTGCTGATACCAAAAGTAAAATTGAAAAGAATGTGACTTGCAAACGATTTCAACTTAAAACATTGTTTTAATTAGAATAAATGACATGAAATGCATATAATTGGTAAAATTAGACTAAATAGTGGCACTATTAAACTGAAAGTAATTGAATTGTTTCAACTGAAAATTAGACGGATATCATTATTAGAGTTAGGTGTCGACTAATAAAAAATAAATAATGTTATTTCCAAATAGTTTCCAAAGCCTTTTTCACACATATAGTATGTTTTATTTTTTCTTTGTCGCGTATTAAAATTCCGTTTACAACAAAATTTTATCATTTAATTGCTAAAAAGCGACTCCAAACATTATGAAAACAATTTTAGTTTTTTTAAACTGTATAGTTCATGAAGAAGTGGCCTCGAAATCATGCTCATCTCTTCTGATGGAATATCTATTGATTTTGACCCAATCTTTTAAAAGGAGTACTCGATGAAATTCTACCGGCCAAAATTAAGTTGACGTGCCTCGGCGTTTTCCTGTGTCATTTGGAAGTACTTACAGTGTTATTGAATTGTCTTGTTTTTTTTAGTCTTCAATACCTTATTTATACTTCTGCTCTTCTCTTTCCAGTTTTCCATATATTAATGCAATTTAGTTCAGCTGTTACATACAACATGTTTGTTACATTAGGTTTAATTACAGCAGTTCCTGTCTCAGGAGGTAAATTACACATTAATTACTCTTGTAACATATCAGCAATATGAAAATGTTAGCAAACAATTACATGAGTTAATTAAATAAAAACAAATTTGTTTTCAATTGTATTGCAGCATTGGACGTTGTTTTATATGGTGCTACATTTGCTGGCATGAAATTGGCCGGTGTTATTCTAATTGCTGTTGGTTTCTTTTTGGTAATGTTTCCTGAAAATTGGCCAGATTATATAACCAGATTACTAAGGTGAGTTAATCTTAAAGTTTTCCTCTACATATTTCTTTTTTTTATCATTTGTTTATTTATATACATTTATACATTTATTTTCTCCTCTAAAATTAATATGAAGTAAATATGCTAAAAATAATCTTTGATTAAATATTTATAGCTATTTTATGTTATATATAATAATTTGTACTTATTAACAACAACAAGAAAATAACATACATATATATATATAGATACTACTTATTTAACTACAATTTAACATAATATTGAAATTAATTGAAAATTGTTTTGTTTTCTTTTGATAATTTTTTTTTTTTTGATAATCCAAAAATTTAAATCAAAAACAAACAAAAAATAACTTCCTTTCAGAAAAAGTGGTCGTGCTATACTACGTTACCAATGTTGTTGTGAATTAGCTGAAATTCATTATACCCACTCGGTAGGCCTTTTTAAATTATTAGAATTTACCTGAATCAATAAAAATAATAATCAGTGCTTATATTTTTTAACAAAACAGCTGATTATTTATGAATATGTTATTTAATTTACTTGTAGCTCAAAAAATATATGAAAATGCTCTAAGTTTTCATACCTGCATACATACATAATTATATACAATGCACAGTGGGTTAAGAAAGAAAAATAAGTACTTAAAACATGCATTATTAAAATAATTAAATGTTTCTGAAAACCATCTTGAAACATTAATTCTTCGAACTATTTTGGGTATTTTCGAACTCAGTTTACATATTCGAACTAATCATATGTTTTATACTGATTTTGATACTGATTTTAATAAGCTAAATACATGAATCCAGTATTGCGCTTGAAAATATTTGAGAAATCTTAAATCACACATTTGAAAATTTTAGGCGCACATACATACATTTTAGCATTCCAAGCCGCTTATGCAATCATTTTTATGTTAACTTTAGCAGTACGAATCGACTGTTACTTTGCTAACGTAACTCGAAATTCATGGGAATTGTCTGCATAAGTGTTAATGTGTGGCCAGAAGTGTCTGGCCATTACGAAGACTGCCATATCTAAGTTTGCTTAAGGTTTACTTTATATATTTTTCCTAACCTACTGTGCACAAGTATAATGCAATAAATGTCGTGCATCAATTAAAACTGCTTTGTTTTCAACAACACCAGCTCTCAGAAAACAAATTACTTTAAATAAGAAGATTTTTTACTGAACAACAACTGATTTATTGTACTTTTATTTTACGAAAAAATTTTAATTTGGCCTTTCGCTGTTTCTTAAACGCTTCTCTCGTTTCGCTCTATTTCTCTCTAACGAATTAAACCGTTTCATAAATATTTAGTATAAATAAAATAATCTTACTGTCTTCTTGAAACGAAATCAAATGCAAATCAAACTATTTTAATAAAGTTTATAACTCATCCTTACTTCCGTTTCATTTTCTGTTGTCCTTAAAGGCTGTTGTAAATTAATTCTTTTCACAAAAACAATAAAATAATAATAAAAACCTTTCAACAAGGGAATTCTAAATTGTTACCTCTTTCTCTGTACACTTTGTATATATTATTTTATGAAGTTTGTGCTGCTTTGGAACAGTTCTAATGTAACATGTACAAAGTTTTGACTGACTGATTGATTGATGGATTGATTGATTATTGTTTGTTTGGTTGACTAATAATCATCATCAATATATTATCGTTGTTTTCTACATAACAAGCTTTACGCGAACAAATTTTATATATAGATTTAAATATTAAATATGTATGTTGCTACATAAATTGTTAAATTGTTGTATTTTTATTAATTGTTTGTTAGTATTCAATCCATTTAAGGGAAACTTATTATCCTCACCTCATTGCGGCTGTAGTTTGGAAACAACAGCTAAGTTTTTATTTTAGTTTCCAAATAGTTATTGCATTTGTGTGGAGACCAAGTAATTAACTGGCTATAACAATTTATGTATAAATAATATTGTATATACTTATATTATTACTTCTGTTGGTTTTACTTTTATATTACATGTTTGTTAAGCACACCTGCTTTACGTGGTAAATTTATGAAAAATTGAGCACCTTAAGATGCATGTTGTTGAAATATTTTTTTACTAACTTTATTTTAAATATATTAATTAGTTCAGGTCGAAAATATGGCCTTAGAATAAAAAAGACTTGATGATAAGAACAATAATATTGTAAAGTGTTGAGGACAGAATACTTGTCTACATCATATAACATATTTTTTATTGTTTATTATAAATTGTTGCCGATTACATCATACAATACACAACACCCAAAAATAACTATATTACGAATTTTTGTTAGTTTGGATTAGCGTTTTAGCTAACAAAATATGGAGTCCAATGCAAAGCAGGGTTCTTTCTATCTGATATTTTTATCGCAACAAAATATTTCTTCCAAGCACACGCAATTTTAATTAACGATGTTTTGTTTTTTTCCGTAGTAGCCATATATTGTTTTTTGCGTAGTAGCCATATATTGTTTAAAACGTAAACCGTTTGACTTTATGTAAAGAATTATATTATGTAATATTACACTGCTTTCCATTAGAATAAAGCCAGGTGTTTTTAGTATGGATTTACAGATTTTCTCCTGAAATGAATTTTGCTTTGTTAAGCCTTCTGTAATATTTTTAAAATTGTACCATCTTGAAATTTTATATGGAATTTATTTGTTGGTGGTCAAGCAATGTCTATATGCATTTCATTGGTGCTTTACCAAATCATCAGTAGACTTTAACCACAGTTTTGAAAAGTCAAAAGTCTACTGATGATTTTGTCATTTCTACTTTAACCACAGTTTTGAAAAGTCAAAAGTCTACTGATGATTTGGTAAAGCACCAATGAAATGCATATAGACATTACTTGACCACCAACAAATAAATTTCATTTAAAATAGTATTGTGACAACAATATGTCAAATAAAAATGTCATAACATCTTGAAATTTTAAACATTTGATGCAGATATGAAACAAAAGGAAGTATTTCGCTAATTAGTACCTTTTGCTTATCGCTTCAATAGAATAAGGCCACAAAAAAAATACAAATTTGTCATTTCTACAACTTTTTTCTTTTCTATCAAAAAGAATAAAAATATTCCAAATGGTTAGTTATAACACAATAAAAAGTTATTTATATAAAAATTTTGTTGGGAGCTGTTATTCTGTTTTGTGGTCTTATGCTAATGAAACGATAAGCAAAAGGTACTAATCAGCAAAATGGTTCCTTTTTTTCTAACTGCCCCAAATACTTCAAATTTCAAGATGGTATATTTTTAAAAATATGGCATAAGAAAATTTACCGGGTAAAATCAGAAAATGTATGCTAAAAACGCCTGGCCTTCTTCTAATGGAAAGCAGAGTATATCGTTACTTATACGGTGATCTCTAGGCGTGCAAGGAAACTCTGGCACGTCAGTTCTTCTTCTGAAATTCTAGCAAAATTTTATGTTTAAAATAATATAGACTAAATAATTTACTCTAAGTCTTGAGTCACATATAAATACTCAATAGGGCCTGGAACCTTGCTTTGAATTGGGCAAAAATGAAATTTTAATCCGAAATTTTATATATAAAGTTCCTTTATTTCAACATAGTCATATCTCAAAAATTAATTTTATATCGAAATCGCTGCATATTATATTTTTATACATTCTGGGTCAAATTATGTGAATTATGTCACCAAAATGAAATGTATATGGAAAACAAAAGCAAAATTTAAACGATTTTATGGTTGAAATATTACTTTTGATACAAATTTTAAACTTATTGAAAACCAATGAATTAATTTGCGTGTTTTACCTGACAAAATTGTATGAATTTTTTTTTTTCTCCGCTCTCTCTCACACACTTTTCGTATAAGAATAAGTTACTCGACGTGATTTACACAATTAGGATCTTATTTATTTATGTACATATTCAACCATTATTGTTGACTCCAGTGACTGTTTAATACACAGTAAGAAAAAAAAGCTTAGTTAAATTTATCCGAATGTAATCTAGTAAAAGTCGGTGGTTACAAGTTGCTTATATTGTTATGTACGAGTACGCAAACACATTGAATTTTAACATTCAAGCTATGCAGAGAATAAAAGAAAATTTCGCCGCTATCGATATGGATTTATGTACTCTTTGTCGAAAATTATTTACCAATTGTGAAGGAATATTTAGTTGCATTTTATCTACTTTATAAATCTTCATCTTAATCCTAATTAATACACACACAGTCTTAATATTAATTCTTTCCGAACATTTTGATTTTCTCAAGTAAAATACAAATACATCTTTATCTCTCAAGAACTTATCACCGTCCATCCATTGGCATAAACAGTGCTGCTTTTTATACAAAATTGGCTTAGTGTAGGAGTTTCAAATATGAAGTGTCTACTTCATTATGATTATGTCTTTATAACAATGGCATACCAATGATTTTTTTTTTTTTTTTGTTCTTTTGAAAGTTGCACCGTCATTCGAACTTTTTGTTATGCTAACCAACTGGCCATTCAGTCTATCGAATCATCATTTTTGTTTCTAGGACATGTATTTTTAATTATTTGGAATTTAAGAATTGCTGTGGAACTAATTTAATGCAGCAATACTATCCATGTGTAGTTTTGTTCCTTCACTTTAAATCTACATTTCAATTTCTTAAGAATATGCATATGAAAATTAGGACCTTACGATGGACCGATATCCATCACATTTTTCATAATATTATATATTTTGAAGAATAAACAATTTTTAAGGGATGTGTATTAGAAAATGTATATTCAAATAATAGCAAGAGAACAAGTTTGATGATACGCATATCAACAACACACCTCTGAACATGTGTCAACTCACATTTTCAAGTAATTGCGAAAAATTGTTATGCTTCACTCGTTTATATGAAATGAATTACTCGTTCTCTGGCATATACAAAATTTTGACAAAATATATGTACATATTTTCAAGTTCAATTTTTACATAAAAAGAACTAAATTGTTTACATAAAAAGAACTAAATTGTTCTTTCCCATGTTCGATTTATAGAAAGACCTTTAAAAGTACAAAACACCGATTACAGCCTATATATACAAAAATCAATATGATAGGTATCCTACGGAACGAAGACATTATGAGAAGCTAAGGCTTTTAAAGTTAATATTATTAACACGAACAAGGTCGTTAACTTGCATATAAACAATTGGAAATAAAATTAAATGTAGCAAAGGCTTGTTGCATCCATTATAATACCGTTTTATGCTATTAGCAATTCGAAGCAACCCCTTTTTCTGAATACCATATTAATTGAAACGTTAACAAAATTTTATATAATTTTGCATGTGATTTTTATTAATTATTTATTTAATACAGTTCCGAAACTAAAAATGCGCCTAAGAAAAAATCTTAAAAAATGGATAATATTTTAAAAAGATGAAACAAACATTTTTTTAACAATATTTCTATTGTATTTTTCCTCTAAATTCAACACTTGTAAAAATCGTATTTCGATATTTCCATTATATTTACAGAAATATCATCTTATTGGGTCACAACGCGAGGTGAGTCTCAGTAAAATAGTAACAAGAAAATAAAATAAAACATTATTACAAATAATATAATCAAACAAACAGTTTAGGGTTATTGATTTTGGTTTAACTTTGTTTTATCAGGTTAAATTTACAGTTGAATTGATTTTACTTGATTTTTAGGGTTGTCTTTAAGTTAATGTGCTGTTTCAATGCTCCCAAAGACTAAATGTTAGAAAATATATACCAAAAGTTCTGTTTTCCAAACAATGTGCTCGTTGGGAATACCGAAACCGCATATAAATATATTTTTGTATTGAGTTGGATAAAAACGTTTATTTTAAATATATAATTTATTTGCAAAAAAAAATCTAATTACAAACAGTATCAAGAAACGATCGCTTTTTTAATTTTACTTTTAATTGCCGAGTTTATGAAGCAAAAAAACGAAAGAGAAAAAAAGAGTGTCATTGTTGTTGTTATTGCATTTGAAACTCACACCCAATTTTATATCGATTTTTGAAATTTTTTAAGTTTGAAAATTATTTGAATTTTTTTATTGTGTCTAAAAGAAAAACACGTTTGTTTTTTCTTTTATTTTCAATCTTTCGTAAATGTTTAATAATGTATTTATTTTAATTATTTTTGAAAATGTAATGCTCTCTTTTTGAAACATACAAACTTTTTACCAAAAAAAATTCATGTTGAAATAATATTTTTCTTACATTTTTTATGTGTGTTTGTGTGTATTGTGTTCTCTCTACTTCAACTTTTATACAAAACTTATTCAAACTAAACAAAACAAAAAACAAAATTTATAACCAAATTCTCGGATATGGCAGATTTAAAGACTATACTACTACTGGTATTATAATAATTACTTTTTTAATTCAAAAGAAGCACATATAATATATACTTACTCTATATTCCAAAATACTTCATTGCAAAAATATATATGTATGTATTTTCCAAGTTAAAAGCCTCAGTTCACTTTCTTCACTCACTTGTATCTACACCAGCTTAAAGTAGTTTCAACATTTTATTTCAAATATTTACCATATCAAATGTAAATTTTAAATTCGTCTTGAAAGAGGTAAGTGTAATTATGTTTTCTAATAATCTTCTGCAAAACCTTCAAAACTCTCAATTACACTTTTTATAATTTAGAACCGCACAGAATTTAGATAAGATCACAATCGCAGTATTCTAACTCTAAAACAGCTTAAGCTATTTTCTGTTTTTAGTAAAATTCAATTTTGAATACTTTTTTTATAAAAAAAATATATTCGATTGTAGATGAATAACATCTGAGTCCGCAAATAATGACTATTGCCCAAATTTAAACTAAACAAGTAAAAACGTTATATTCGACCGGGTCGAATCTTAAATACTCTCCAAATATTTAGTAAGTAAATTTAAAATATTTAACTTGGTGGTACAGAGTTCCTTTAAGACAACTCTGTACTCAATTTTAAATCTCTTATTGTGACACATTAATTCCGGGAAAGGCCCTGTGAGAGACTTTTCACCTCTGCAAGAACAGAGAACATCTCAGCTTCTTATAGGCTTAAGGAAAAGAAATTGTTCAATATTTACACTATTTTCGCATATAGTATCGTACATCAACGCCCGCTGAAGGGGGCCGGGTTCAAAAATAGACTATATAATGTTTTCCACAGACGAACGTATGGGCATTGCTAGACCGTCTTAGACTTCATCACTGATCAAGAATACTTTATTGGGTACAATTCTTTTTGGAGGGCATTAAAACTGTATTTTGTCGGGGTCTCTCTGGCAAGAGCCGTATGGTCATTTAGGGGGCAAAGGGGAGGATTGGGTAGGGTAGAGGAGTACCAGATTACGTCTCAGCTTCATCATTAAAGCTTAAAAATTTTATTTTTAAGGAATTTAGGCTCAACTAGAACAACTTATTAAATCTTTACATTATATTTGTATATAATAACGCCCACTAAAGGGGCCAGGGTCGAAAAATTAGCTTTTTTGATTTTATGGCTCCAAGTTTTACGCGTTGGACCTTCTTTGACATAAAAACATATCATTTGCTTAACAAAATTACAAAAAAAAACTTTAAAAATTATGTTGTCTTTTAGAGGTTGGTTTATCTCTTCTTAGGGGAAGTTTTTCCCCTCTTGCCCGATTCAGCCCATTTACGAACTTGAACTGTGCTATCCTTCAAGATATATTTACATCAAATTTCAAGAGTCTGGCTCTTTTCGTTTGGATTGAATCTTGATTTCCACAGACTGACGGGCGGACGGACATGCTCAGATCGTCTTAGATTTCATCACTGATCAAGAATATATGTACGAGTATATACTTTATGGGGTCTCAGATGGATATTTCGCTGCGTTAAAAACGGAATGGCAAAGTGAATATACCATCCAATTCTTTTTTGGAGGGTATAAAAATATCAAAGCAGTTTAAGTTTTATTAAAAGACTCAACTTCTCTGGTTATTTTCCGAGTTTTATTTAAATAAAAGCTGTTTTTTGGTTTTTATTTATTCCTCAGAAAATAAATGTCATTTCAGGAGTTTTATTTTTTGCTTGGAAAATAATTAATTTATTTTTTTTTTAAGTAATTCATGAGAAACATTTGGTCGTTAATAGAGGTCTTTGTAAAAATAGCATTTTCGACGCTAAAATTAATATAAGCCGACAAAGACCGAATTTACTCCAGACTTCAATTAAATTATTTGTTTTTATATTTTATTAAGTTTAAAAATTACTTTTTCTGAGCAAAAAAAAAATAATATTCAAAAAGTAGCTCTTATTTTCTAAGAAACAAGAAATAACTGTTTCTAAGGAATAAATAAAAATCTAGAAATAATTTTTATTTTCTATGCGAAAAATAAAACGCATCTTCCATACAAAACGGAAGATGCGTTCCAGGAAAATGACATGAGAATCCGTGATGTTCGAACCAAAGAATTGGCACAAAGTAAAGGTTTTTGTTTTCAAAATAAGACCACGGCGTTGTCAAGTACCATGTTATACAACAGTTTAACTGAACGTACAGAAATTGGAAAATAAGTATAATATTCTTCCTTAGAATATTTTTGAATTTTTTAGGCTGTGTGTGTGTACTCTCATTTATATTTCGTAATACAGCATCTAAGAACCTTTTAAAAGGATGTCAGTTTGTTTTATCATGTGCGGATACAATGCGAGTAGTTGGGCAGATAATTTTTTTCTTTTTGAAAGAAACATATTTCTTCCTAAGTGCCTCAAAGGCTAGGAAGTAGCGTCACAGTATACAGTATACTCCGTTTTTGTTACTCGAATCTGGACTCCTTTTTTTTATTGCCTTTAGTTTTTGAGGTATTGTTGTGCCAACGTACAGTTGCGCGACTTGTACTATTCACATACAAAATACGAACATATTTTTAAGCTTTACTAACATTGTTTTTAAAGATTCTCGGCAGTTTCAGAAATACATGAAAGTTGTCACAAAAAAAATTTTAATATAAAAAGTTAACCAACGTCCCTCTTTTGTATAGCATCAATCAAATGCATATCTGCAAGCCATAAGAACAAACAAAGCAACAAATGTAATTAAAAAACTATTTGAGTACCTCGTCGGCTTTTAAAGATATACAATCAAAAACTTAAAAAAACACTTGGTATTCAAAGACTTCTGTTAAATAAAACATCTATATAAATAATTCTTTGTACTTGAAAATTTTCCTGCAGTAAGTGAATATCGTTTTGGTCTGTATCTAAATTCTGTCTTATAGATTTTCATTTTTCTTCAGTAAGCACATTTTTTTCTCTTTCTCCTCTTCTGAAAAATAAAACAAACTAACTAATAATGACACTCTAAATATAATTTCAAATTCTTATTACTTTTTTTAAATTTTTGTGTTAAAGTGTAAACGATTTTCAGTTTGCTTCTTTTAATTTCAACACTATTCCGAAATGTATTTTTAAAACAATACGTATAACCATCTTAAACACTTAACTATATATAACTTTGCCTTCAAAAAATTCTCTTCTATTTCACTTTCCATGTAAAAAAATATAAAAAAATAACATTAACAAAAACAATCGGATTTCCTATATTAAAAACAAAACAACAAAAATTAAATATTTAACATAAACATATGAAACTCAAACTAAAAAAAATAGTCGTCCTGCCTTTTGTAGACGTGATGTGGTCGTTGCTTCACCACCAACTAGATAGGCCAGGTATTAAGAAATAATAATTAAAAGAACTACGAAAAAAATATTGAAACAATGAATAAAAGAAACATTTTGCTCAATTACTATTACATACTCCTCCCATAAATATTTAAAGTAAAATAATTTAATAAAAATTTTAACTAAAACCAACGCATTAAGGAGCACTGGTAAGTACTTAACAAATACTAAATGAATCATTTAATTAAATAGTTTTCAGCTGAAGGAATAGGATTTTACTGTCAGGAGGTTTTATACTAATATGATTTATTTACTATGATGTTTTTTTTTTATTATTAAACAAACAAAAAAATCGAAAATGTTGTAAATTCTTGTATATTACATGATTTTTCCAGATGCCAACAAATTTATGCAAGCCAAAAATATTACGCCGTTAATACTCATGCTTTTGCCTAGAATACAAAAAGAAAAAAAAAAACAGAAACTTAACAATAACGACTTAATAATTTATTTCCTCAAATCCAAACCGTTTTAAAATCCCATTGTTTTCTTTCACTTAATTTAAAAGGGTGAGCTTTAATTTAATTTGATTATGAAAGTAAATAAATATACTCTAACATAAAATGAAACGGCTTGTAAATACTTTAATATATTCACTTTAAGCTTTTCGGAATGAAACTATGTATACCTCATCCTACTCTAGTTTAAAACAAGGCGTGTTAATTCTGTTTCAACCTATTTGCAGCTTACAATTTGTTAACACTACTCAATATTTATATAAATTATTTTTTCCTTTCTGGGCCTCAAATAATTTATACAGTATTTTTAACGCAAGAAACATTTCTAATGTAAAATGTTTGTTTCAAAGAAAAAATTTTGACGGCTGTGTTTTTGCGTAGAGTTGACAAAAAACTTTTATTAACAAATAATTTCCTGGTGGCAAATTACGGCATTCGATATCGATCGAGACTTACATTTTGAGATTATACGGTAATTTGGTCCCTGTTTAGAAGTTTTTGTGCGTAGTATTTGTATTAACAAAAAAAAAATTTCATACAAAACATCTCCATAGAAAATTTTTTGTGTAATTATACAATTTTGAATATAATTTTTTATGACAAGAAATTTTTTGTGACAATTTTCCGACTTCCTGTTGAAAAATTTTTATGTCAAAATATTTTTCGTAGTTAAATATTTGTGTCAAATTTCCAATAGTGAACTTGACACGTTTTCGTTACCCAGCGGTTAACTGCTACAGGAAGTTTTTTTTTTATATTTCTATACTTAATATTTTTCTTTCAGTCCAAATGGTTAACGAAATATTGATAATAAAAATAATTAAAATTTAATCATATTTAACTTAAGATCTTTTTTAATAAAATAATAACGTTATAATAATTTATTGTATCTTTATTTAAGGATTCAAAATTTGAAAAACGGTTGACCTCAAATCTATCGTAACGTGGTTTGTTGTGCTGTTCTATTCTTTTGATAAAACACTATTATTTTAATTTTTAAAATTCTAAAAATTTGAATCAACCGATTCCCAGGTGATTAACGGGGGGAAAAATATAGAACTAAATGGATCAGATGTATAAATTCTGAGTTTTTTTAAACATTACTTTCTTCGAATTTTTTCCGTTCACGATATCTCACGAATGCATCAACCGATTTTGAACCGATTAGTAGCGTGTACGCTTAAAAGTTATAAGCGGTTAGCAACCTTCGAGGAGTAGTCAGGAACTCAGAACGTCGAGAGCTAGTGAAAACTCGATTTTGCAAAACCAATAACTCCCCGATTTTTTATTTTGAGTTTTCTTAAATATATTAAATATTAAGAGGAGGTCCAAGAACTAGAAAACAAATAAATTTATGTGTCGACAAATAAAAATATAGAATCCACAAAAAAAAATGTCTATAGAGAAATTCTTCTCCCTATAAGAATAAAAAATGTTTGTGCCCATAAAAAAAAATATTTTTGTATCCACAAGAAATTTTCTATGGTGAATAATAAATTTTGTATAGAGAATAATTTGTGTATATGAAAAAATTGCCTATAAATAATTTTGTTTAACCGTGAAATTATTGTATCGCCGAAAATTTTCCTACAGAGGAAATTAAGAGTCCACGAAAACTTTTGCATAGAAAAGTGTTTGTTTCAAAGGATCATTATCTAAACAGAACTTTTCTACAAGGGAAAGGTTTTGTTTCAACGAGAAATTTTCCTCGACTATAACATGTTCCACACTAAATGGGCTGGCTCTATCTGCCTTAACAGCTACAGAAAATCTGCTGATTTTTAAAAGTTTAAACCTTCTTATTCAAAAATAATATGTTCACATATGAAAACTAATTGCAACTTTTGCAAAATAAACTTTATAATATTTTGTTAATTTTTAATTGAGTAGTGTTACTATATTCAATCACCTAAAACCTAAATTTCTGTTATACTTGAATTTCTTGAATCGTGTGTAATCGTGTAGTTTTTAATTATTGCATTCCATTTATGGTACTTTGTGTCTGCTTAAGTATTATTTTTATAGAACAAATCCTTTGATACTACTTCATCTCTCTGTAAGTTTCGAACTCTAGTACCCTCTAAACCCTTTAACGATTGTACTCAAATTCTATCTAATGCTTTTTTCATCACAACTATTTTTCAACACCCGCGTTAATAGTTTTCACTGCTTTTGGTAAAATAAAACTTTGGCTTTTCTTGTATGATTTTTATTCCTTCCTTTATAATATAATTTGTTTTTTAGTAACAAAAAATGTTCACATTCGATCAGTAAAATCAGTAAAAATTCTATAAAACAAAATAAATTAAAACAAAATTGGTTTTATTGAAATTTGAATATAAAATGTTGAAATAGGTCTGATCAGTGTTTTTAGAGCGTTTTTTTAATATAAGAAAAATATAATAATAAATACAAATATGTGACGCCCAAAATGGAGAGGGACCTAAGGGTAAAAACCGGTTTTGTTCAGGAGATCCATTTTAAAGATTTAGATACGTGTATCTTTGGTGTAGCATCACTGAGCCAAACGCGCATATCTCTGGGAGGGAACACTTTTGGGGCATGGGATCGGTCTCATTCGATGCTCAGATGTTGCCCACATCAACAAAAAAAAAAGTGAAAATTTATTTTTTTTTACCCTAGGTCCCTTTCTCTATGCGCTGTCACATATACAAAAAAATATGTAAAATAATTTTAAAATTCTCATTAACATTTGGATTGAGATATTGTTCCAATTGCCTTTGGTTTTTTATTTTAAGTAATAATATTGAGCTTGAGGGTTATTTTATAAAATAATAAACTATTTATTTTTATCAATATTTCGATATCCTCTGGATATCTTTTTCAGGATAAGAATTGAAATGTAATTATAAATTATTGTTATCCTGAAGGTGATATCCAGAGGATATAGAAATATTGATGAAAATAAATAAATAATTAGTTTTAGAGTTATTACATATTTTATAAAAGTAAGCCTCAAGCTCAATATTATTACACTTGGATTGATGTAATAATTACGGGCTACTCGTAAGATTTCTTTCAACATTTTATTTAAAAAAATTTAAATATTTAGGTATTTAAAATTTGCAATGAAATAGACTTGTAACAATAATTTTTAAATAATTTATCGTACTTGTCATTAACATACACATATTTTCTTTTTCAATTTGCATTTCCCAAATCGTAACAAAAAAAAAAAATAAACCAAAACAAAGATGGGGTCGAGGTCCTCGCCACGGTTCGTTAACCGGTCAGCATCCCACCATTATAGATTATCGGACGGGATACATAAGGTCCCATCTTCGGTCACCCTCTGGCCGTGTGAGATGACTGATCTATCGCCTACTGGATTTATACACAATAGCCATATTAAGCAACAACAACTTCAGCAGCAACAACATCATTATCAAACCCAACAACATCAAGCACATCATTCTTCCGCTTTGCATCATCATCAACAGCATACGCAACATTCAAGTCAATCACTGTCTTCTTCTGGTGGTGCGGCCGGAAGCGGTCATCATTCTAGCAGCCACAGTAGTAGTATACGTGCGCCTCCAGTTGGAACTGGTGGCGGTCGTCTTTTTTCATATTTCGGCAACGATCATGAACATGAACGTAAAAAGTCCGAAACATCATTTTTCAATTTCGGTTTTCGGCGCAAATCTACTGTGGTTTATTATGCTGCCACGGATTAAGCATGAATTTTGACTGGGAGTGTTAAATTAAATTTAACACTTTCATGACAGGATCGATAATAAACAAAAGGGTAAGAAATTTGCACTTGTTTAACATTAATGTGTGTGTGTGTGTCTGTTATTAACTTCAAATTGAAATATTTTGGTAGAGTAAAAAAACGAATTAAAAGGTTAAAATAGCTGAAAAAATGCTCTATCTTTCTTTACCTGTCCTTTTAATACTATTGGTGTCCCCTCCTTTCTAGTTCCGGCATAGTGCACTCCAGATGTAGATGTCATCCCCTAAGTGCTGGTCCTACTTGAATTTTATTATTTAATAAGAAGTAAATTTAGGCTTCTTCGAAAGCTCTTTTCTCCTTTTAAAACGAATTTATTATAAAAAATTGTTTCCGCCAGATACATTTCGAATACAAGTAATTTTTTTTTTTTAATCCACACGATTGGTGTTGGCTGAAGTAGTAGAACACGAGGCTATGAAGCTCTTCTCATCTTTCATCTGTCCCCTCAATACTATCCCATCCTTTCTAGTTCCGGCGCAGTCATCCCCTGAGTGCTGGTCCAAGACAAAAAAAAACTTGTCCAAAAGCTTCTTTGCTTTTCAAACTCCAAAATTGTGTTACAAAAAATTAAATTGCAAAAAAAGTAAAAAAAATTTAATGGGCCCTCAATATTCGAACATTTCTGACATCGAAAAAATTGTGCTTCTGTGAAATTCAGCTGGATTACTGCCTAACTCCGTTCGAATAGAAAACTGTTTGAATTTGCTTAATAAAATTAAGCATTGCATTTTGAAAACATTTTCTTTCGAATCGAATTGCACTTTCTTTATCTTTTGAATTGAAATATTTTTGGATATGAAAACATCTCGTAAGTTACAGAAACTGAAGCTAAATAACTATTCTTAATCTATCCATAACATAAATAAAGCAATATTTAGACCGGTAATTTTTTCAAATTAAAAAAAAATATAGAATCACATGAAATTTAGTAGAAACACAAAATTAATATTAATGTCTATACGCGAGTAAATATTCAGGAGTCATTTGACGACAAAATTATTATTATTTTTTTATTATGATGCAAAATGTCGATTTATAACGACACATAAATTAAATTTGTAGTCAACACACTATTGTTAAACAAGTGCGATCGTATTTTAAATAAATATATTTAATTACATCTACTGTAGCTTATTTAAGACACTTTCTCAGTTAGTTTATTAATTATTATAAAATATCAACATGCTCCAAAGTTATAAAGTACACAAAAAGTAAAACTACGTTCAAATCTATCAAATGTTTGACGAAATAAGCGTAACCACTATTTTTTGAATAGCGTTTCTTTCATATTTCGTGTGTATGTTCGACAAATGAAACGATAAAAGACAACACTGATTGTGTATTGAATTTTTACCAAATAAACACATGCCCATTTTAAAAATATGTTCCTAAAATTATAAAAAATTAAACCAGAAATTAATGATGATGACGCTTGTTTCATGAAATATTAAATAGATGTAAGCGTAGCTTTAGACTGCAACTGCAAAGAAATATTTCTCACATATTTTTACCTAAAAAAACATTTATGAAAATAATGCTCAATTAAGACACAGCAATTTTTTAAATATAAGGGACTTTTAGAGATTATCTACAAGATTTAACAATATCGAAAGTTCAACTGTTTTTGTTAAAATCCTTTTTTTCGTATATTGTGTTTTGAAGATTTTTCTAATCCAGATTTTTATTAAATGAAATTGGCATGCGACTAACGCACATAAAATAATCGCCCTTATTCTATAACAATTTGTCGACGTCACGTCGTGACAATATCAAAAATATAACCCATCTGTACTCCTATTCCTCAGCAAATTAATATTTCGAATAGCTTGATGTTATATTCAAGGCCTTAGAAAGTAGTCACAGGGTATGAGAAGTAGTTAATTTTTGTCCACAAGAAGTAGGTAAGTGTCCTGTTTTTTATATTCATCCTGAATATAAAAAACCGAATACGGTTTTTGTAAAAGATTAAAGAAGCATTCAAGCAGTTTAATCTTTAATCTACTACGAAAAACGTTTGAGGTGTAAATGAGAACGCCTTACACAATTAGGGGGATTTTCTTGGCGTGACATTAACAAAAAATTACAGAAAAAATGTGAATATCATGCCGCCGAAGCATTGTTTTTGGAGAGTCCATTAAGGTGGCTCAGATTGTAAGTAAATTCAAGTCAAAAACCCATACAAAGAAAACATACCCTCGTATATTAAACAAGTTCGAACTTAACATCGCTCATTAACGTCAAATTAATACATCAAGTGGTGGTTTTTTATAAAATACTAGCTGCACCCGGTGTGCTTCGCTACCCCATTCGTCATGAAATACAAAAAAACATTTGTAAGAAACATTATGTATGTATATACAGTATCGGTCAAAACCTAAGCACCCCCTCAGTATATTTTTTTTTAAATGAGAATTTTTTTAAAAAACCATTTTTTTTTATTTATTTATATCTTTATTATTGAAAAACACAAACTTAAGGAATTTAGAATTTAATAAAAAAAATTTAAATTTAAAAAATATTTTAAGTCGCAAATATAAGCGGACTAAACTAAAGCACCCCCTAATATTGAGTTTGGAAATGTTACTGCGCTACTGAGAGATTACTGTATTAGTTAACGGGACACTCCAAAAACTCAGCAGCTACTATGCTGCAGTGTTAAGAAAAAGAATTTGTTAGAATTTTTGCGAAAATTGTCATTGTTTTAAAGTTTTCGTTGAGATAAGACTAATGGCACGCAAGAAGTACTCAAGTGAATTTAAAATTCGAATTCTTGATGATTGGAGAGCCGGCTTATCAAGACATCAATTGAGTGCAAAATATTCGATTAACAGATCAATTATTTCTAGGCTTATTAAAAAGTTTTTGCAGACTGGTCGCACATCTCCTACTCATTCTGGAGGAAGGCCACGTGAAACTTCGCGACATGAAGACTCCTTTATTAAAAGGACAATCCAAAATGATCCTACAGCATCTTCTAGTCACATACGAAACCGCTTAGATTTAAAAGTTAGCGAAAGAACCATTCGCAGAAGGGTGGTAGAGGCCGAATTATTGACTCGACGACCAGCAAAAAACCTTTTATATCGTCAAAAAGTAAAAATGCCGGACTTGAATTCGCCAAGGCAAATCTCAACTGGAGTGTCCAAAAATGGAGGACTGTGCTCTTTTCTGCCGAATTTAAGTTTAATTTAAAGGATTCAGATGGCATAAGGCGTGTACGCAGACCAAATGGACAACTATGCATGGAGGCGGCAACATAATGATCTGGGGCTGTTTCTCTGGACAAGTGATTGGGCCAATTCATAAAACTTATGGAATTATGGATCGTTTAATGTATCGTGTCATTAAAAGACGTGATCTTGCCTTATGCTGAAGAAGAGATGCCACTTAAATGGACATTCCAGCAAGACAACGATCCAAAACATACGTCAAAAGTGGTTAAGGAGTGGTTCCAGAACAATTTGATAGAAGTTCTCCGTTGGCCTGCCCAATCCCCCGATCTTAACACAATCGAGAACTTGTGGGAGATCGTTAACCAAAAAATCAACCGAGAAAATTGCAAAACCCAGGAAGATTTATTTGAAGCCGCAAAAATAGCCTGGGAAGCAAATCACCTGATATAATTAATAATTTAATATCCTCTATGCCTAAAAGATGTGTGTGTGTCATCCAGAATAAAGGATTCGCAACGAAATATTGATTTCAATAGTTTTTGTTTGTACCTTAAATTGGGGGTGCTTTAGTTTAGTCCGCTTATAATTGCGACTTATAATGTTTTTTAAATTTAAATTTTTTTTATTAAATTCTGAATTCCTTAAGTTTGTGTTTTTCAATAATAAAGATATAATAAATAAAAAAAAATTTAATAACCTTGTTTTCATTAAAAAATTCTCATTTAAAAAAAAAATTACTGAGGGGGTGCTTAAGTGCCGATACTGTACATAAGTATATTTCTGTATAATAACTTAAAATTACAATTACATACATAAAAATAATAAACGTTTTATTTAAGCGCTTCGGGGTAGACAATATCTTTGTTTTACTCCCTTCAGCAAGAACATATAAATTTTTTTTATCACATTCAACTAAGTCACCTAATAACTGGTGACAAACACAATACATATGAGCACTGATGATGAAAGTGTTGCGGCTTTCGTAAACAGATGTTCTGCTCTGTTGGGTAAGTTGAATAAAACTGATGTTGACTTTCCTTTGTGCCTTGGAATATTTATCATGTCTTTCTGAGATTTAAAAACAACATTTCGAACAATTAGCCTATGAATCTTAATTCAATTTAATATAAATAATTTTTTGAATTAAGACGCAACCCTGTCATCATCAGTGCTCATGTGTATTGTGTTTGTCACCACTTATTTGGTGGCTTAGTTGAATCTGATAACAGTTCCTATTTACACAAATTTTATTGTGAAATAGAATACGAGAACTGTATCAAGCTTATGTTAACATGTTATTGTTATAATACCCGTGTTACCCTTTGATTATTTTTCTTCATGTCCCATTTTTCTGAATTTTTTGTTCCATCATACCTAAGTCAAACTTTTTTGGTTTGAATTTTATACTTAAGTACATGTGAACGTTTTTCCAATTTATTATTGGTAGCTCAAGCCATAGCTTAAATTTGTATGTAGTAAGAATTTTAACGAACATTTTATATTGCTATATTAAATTGAATTAAGATTCTATAGGCTAATTGTTCGAAATTTTTAAGGGTTGCGTCTTTCGAAAACAGCTGTTCTGCTCTGCTGTGTAAGTTGAATAACAAAAACTGATGTTGACTTGCCTTTGTGCCTTGGAATATTTATCATGTCTTTCTGAGATTTAAATTAAAAATTTCGAACACTTAGCCTATAGAATCTTAATTCAATTTAATATAGCAATATAAAATGTTCGTTAAAATTCTTACTACATATAAATAATTTTTATTTCCTGAAGATGTTAACAAGCTGTTAACAAAATATCGAATAAAAATTATAAGAAATAATATCTTATAAAAACGACCACAAGCTTGATTGATATTACAATAAACTGATAAGGTCAATAAAAATAAATCAACATCAAATTAATACATTTTTACATTCCGTTGTCCACCAACAATTCCACTGTTATGGTTAAATTCTTGTTCTGAATACAAGTGGCATCCAATTTTCCATTCGCTATTTATCATGCAAGAGAGAATTAATGAAATCTTATTTAACCTCAACTGTCACCAGGTCACAATATTTCGATTAAACTAATGATCGTTAATATATAAACGTATTTTTAATTAATTGAAATGTCCCACATATGTTTAAATCGGATTCCGCAAATAACGGTTATTTTCCAAATTTAAAAAAATCAAACTAAACGAGAAGTGCAACGTGCACATGCAATACACCGAAGTAATCCTTGTTACATGGACTACCTTTAGATGAAATAATTTTTAGTTATTCAAGTTTTAGTAAAAAACCCTCAAAATTACCTATTATATTCTGGGTTTTATTTATACCTCAGAAAATAAGAGTTGTTTCTTAATTTTTATTTATTCCTCACAAAATAAAAGTTATTTTTTTATTTCTAACACCCAATTCACAGGATGAATTTTATGACGTCCAATTTTCGATGTCATTTTTGGTTTCATAGTGAACGGTGAAGAGAAGGGAGAGGGGTAGAAAAAATGACTCGATTTCATGGTTTTTTTTTCATATTTCTCTTTACATTAATATCTATTCTCTTTGTTACGTTTTGTTGTGTTTTTATTTTGAGGTTATATATGTATGTACATGTGAAACAATAAAAAATAAAAATAGACATGAAAACCAAATTGATAGTATGAACGCAAAAAGTTTTTGGAACCAATTTCAAAAGGGAATTAATAAAATTAGACGTCATAAAAGTCATCGTGTGAATTTGGTGTAACTATTCCCCAGAAAATAAAAGTTATTTCTTTATTTTTCGGAAAATAAAGAGTTATTCTTTGCTTTTTATTTATTCCTCAAAAACTAAGGGTTATTTTTCTATTTTTATTTATTCCTCAGAAAGTAAAAGTTATATCTTGTATATTTATTCCTGAAAATGAGGAACATAAGAGCAATCAATCAATCAAGAAATAAATTTTATTTTCTGAGGAATAAATAAAAATAACTCTTATATTCTGTAGAATAAATAAAATTAAAAAAATAACTATTTTTTTCATTCACACCCTCACTCAGGGCATGACCCGTACATAGGCAGTGCATTGTGCCGGAACTATAAAGGAGGGTATAGTATTCAGAGAATAGATGAGGAAATGGAACTCAGAAAATAACTTTTTATTTTCTAAGCGAAAAATAAAACTCAGGAAAGAATATTACACTAGAAAAGAATATTACATTTTTTACACTTTTTAATGAAAAACTGCTACATTATTATGCCATTGCGAACTCTGAATTTATCAAAAATGTATCTGCCATTGGTATAGGCAAACATTTTTGTTTTAAAACTTCGCTTAATTGCAACTTTTTTGATTAGAAGTGGAAAAATGTTGCATGTTTTTTAGAAAAGAAAATGCCATTATAATCGTTACGGTTTCTGATTTAAATGATTTATAAAAATTTTTAACGAAATCGTATACATCAACTCTAAACATTAGCAGTTTTATTAAAAAAAAAATTAAGTTTAAAGAGTAACTTAAAAAAATTTCCATAAAAAAACTTTCAAGTCTTAATTAAGTCTAAAAATTTTCAAAGAGTGATCAAAAAATTAAGTGGCAAAAATATTCATAGTAAAATTTCCACAGAAAAAAAAAATACTATATAGAAAATACCCTTGAATATTCCTTTTTTGGCCTGATTTAGCAGGTTTGTTTTTTACTCTTTTCCCATCTGTACTAATTATTTTAATTTTTGTTGTTGCGACTTCATAAGAATCATCGCTTTGAAAACTGCCTCGTAACTCTTGTTCATATAAACCATTACATCTCATGCTACTCATAGACTCTTTAAAACCGACAGAGTTGTGGCTAAAATGCAATATTTCTTTAATCCGAAGAAATCATATTAAAGGTGAATTTAAAACGTTTTACAATTTTTGATCACAAAACGAAAAAATAACATCCTTTACAAATTTACATTTCTCAACTCGATATCATCAAATATCTGAATTATGTGAAATTATTTAATTTCACCAGTTTTTTTATAAGTACACAATGCACGCCAATTGTTTAAAGCAATTAAAAAATAATTAACTTTAAATCATTAACTAATTAATTACATACAATACTTCACCTACATATTGTATATTGCTTTATATTTAAAATCAGTCTTATCAAATTCTTCCGGTTTCTTGACCTCTTTTTAATTATTATTGTATTCTGATATTTTTAAGCTTAAGGTCTCTTTATATTAATTTAATTTTTTTTTTTTAATAATTAATTACCTGAAGAAGTCTCACAAAGGAGTGACGAAATATTGAAATTAAAAATTAAATTAAAATAAAGAGACCTTAAGCTTAAAAAAATCGGAATGCAATAATCAATCTTATCAAAAAAAAAAAATTGCAAACAACGCAGATTCATATAAATAAAGATTTTTAAATGTTTCCTTAACAGTCTGCTTAAAAGAAAAATACCAAAGAAATTTCAAAAATAATAAATAAATCATTAATTTGTTCATGCAATTGGATTTACTGAGGATTTCACAATGTCGATTGAATTATTTCTTTCGTATAAATATATTTGAAACAAAAACAAAATTTTATAAATTGTTGTGGTTTCAAAAGTATTAATTTTTTGCATATAAAAAGAATTAAGCAGCAGTTTTATTGTAGAAACGCTGGGGTAATAAAAAAAAACACCAGTTTAAAAATTCCAAGTGCCAAATAAGTAATCATCATTGAATGTAGTAACGAGTTGGTCTAAGGCAAGTTTATGGTATTTTCGTCAAAAGTTGGATTTAATAAAAATTATACATAAAATAATTGTTTTCCATATTCAAAGGTTCAAATACTAGCTTGCTTTCCATTTGTAAATTATTGTGGTTCAGATTTGTTTTAAATTTTGAAAGGATAAGACTGATTTTAAAAGCCACATCTGAGAACATTTTATAATTGTAAGAAAATTACAATAATACTATAAAGATTTTAATTAATGAATAAAGACATCATTAGTAAAGTTAATTTTAAAAATATTTAAAAAAGTACTAAAGCACTTTGGTTTGTAAGAAATGCAATATATAATATCTAGCAGTAATAATATCGAATATGTAATAAATATAGATGAGAACAAATAAGTGTAATAGTTTAATAAAAATTCTTGCAAAAAATATTTTTCTGAAAAAGTTGCATTTAAAGTAAAACAAAAACTAAAAAAAAATTAATTGAAATTACATATATTGATTTGTTAAAACTAATTAATACTGAATTGAACTGAAAATTTTAAGAGAATTTAACCAAAAAAAAAATATATATATATATATTAGTGTATATGTTTATGCATTGTAAAAACAACACTTTTATATTAAAAACCAACAATAAAATAAATAGACTATGTTTTAAATATAAAAAAAATATATATGTACTTAAATTACTTAAATGTTGTTAATTCTGTATATCTGTATTGTTATATTTATTAAGCTGTTATGAAATTTTTATTTGACACATTGTTGTCACAAAACTATTATATATGTATAAATGAAATTTATTTGTTGGTGGTCAAGCAATGTCTATATGCATTTCATTGGTGCTTTACCAAATCATCAGTAGACTTTAACCACAGTTTTGAAAAGTTAAAAACCTCTTATCTTATGCATATACTTCTGAAACCCATCTGAGAATTCACAATTTGTAAATTACAAACTATTTTCAAAAATCACAACAGAACAAGCATAGTAGGCCTTGAAGCTCATACAAAACTAAACCAACAAACAAATTATATTCGATATGAATCTATTTTATTTTATTTTATTTATTTATTTTATTTTTTTTTTGGTAAAGCACCAATGAAATGCATATAGACATTGCTTAGCTACCAACAAATAAATTTCATTTATGTTATGTATTTATTAAGTTTAGTATTAAAGAAAAAATCAATAACTTTCTTTAATTTTTTAACATAGACATACGAATACATAAATATTCGAATTTAACCATAAAATGTCTTAATACATATTCTTTACTTTATTTCTTTTTTTTACAAAAAAAAAACTGAAAAAGTTAATAACACAATAACCATATTTTAAATTTTATATTTAAGTTGTGATAAATCGGAATTAATAGTATATATATAAAGATATAGAAAAAATAGTATGATGTTATTTCATGATAATAAATAATATTAAATAAATCTATAGTCAAATTATGATTAACAATAAAAAGAAAACAAATGTTAAAAACGAGAACATAATTGAGAAGTATACTTTCAAGAGAAAAATAATAATTTTCAATTTCGAAATGCAGATTACATCAACATAATTTTTACTGTGCAATATCTTGAGAAAAAAACTGTCATTTATTTTAATATTTTTTAAGATTTGTCTAAATTATATTTTGAACAGATACAGCAGACAAGCAGTCAGAAAGCTAAAATCTAATTTACTTAAAAAGGGAAGAGGTAAACTTGAGCGACCTATCCACATACTAAGATGAGCCAGCTATTTACTTTTATTTTATTATATTAAATTAACACAACCGTTCGATCGCTTAAGTAACATTTGAGACAAAAAAAAAATTTAATTTTGTGTTTGTTTTTGCTTTAAATGTTATTTGTCCGGCAGAACGATAGTTTGCGACATCGCCGAACAGGCTGCCACAAATTAATTCTAACATTAATTTGGGAAACGATAAGTTGTTACATACAAATTTGAAGAAAATTATACACTTATCCTCATACATGTCCGATATAATTTATATTTTAAATCATATGAAATACTAGCGAATGAGTTTTTTCTTATTAACTTAAAATTTGCAGTAAATTACGTATATATCTCTAACCCTATTTTATGTTAAATTATTGGTTCTCTTAATCTATTTATAATCCATATTTAAAAATTATGTGCTCAATAAAAAATAATTAATAATCTTGGTTTGAAACATTAAGAAATATGCTGTTTTAATATCCTTAAAAAGATAAAAGTAAGTATTACATTACATTATATTTGAATGAAATTGCTTTTTATGCGATTTATTGGCAAATTTTTAATATCATATTATTTTATTATCCGTTCGTTCATCAATTTTGCTTAATAAAAAATTTTAATTTTTTTTCAATCGGCCCACTGTGCAGCTTTTTGGTGCAATTTGAAAATTCGGATTTCTACCAGGCGAACAGAAATAAGTAGCAGGTAGATATTTGCAAAAATATTTTTTGAGGGGAAATGAAAAAACCAGTATTTTAAGTAGGGGAAAAAGTGAGAGAGAGAGAGCGATTTTGTTAATGCAGATACTTAAAGTAGTGTATTCATTAAAATAAAGATTTTGTTAATGCAGATACTTAAAGCAGTGTATTCATTAAAATAAAACAAAACATTTTATATTGCTATATTAAATTGAATTAAAATTCAATTTAATATAAAAAATATTTATTTTCAAACAATTTATCTTTACATGAATTTTTATTTATAATAATAAATGAATGAAGTAATTTTGAAATATAAACATTATTAGTTAATTTTATTTTTATTTATAATATAAACAATTCTTTCTAGCTCCGTTCGTCTTTTTCTTATTTTGCCATTATAGATGATGGGATAGGATGGAATTCTGTAAATTTTGCATTTCTACAAGGCGGGGATTACTTCTTCCAGAAAACAGTCGCATATCTAAAAATAGAAGAAAGAAGGGGAGATACATGCGAGATTTTATTAATGCACATATGTATGTATTTGTGTTATTAATATAAAACGAAATTCCGTATTGTGTTAACAATTTATTTTTAGTTTGAACGTGTTAAATGAAAAGTATAAAATGGTTTTTATTTTAGCTTAATTAACCGACATCTTCATTTTAGCCTTTTCCATTCACGAGTCATAAAAATGTCTGCTGGACCCCAAACTATAAGGAACATAAAATTTATCGTCACACAGTGACAAAACTGTCTTCTTTGCCAGAGTGTAAATGTGAAAGCTACGTAACTACGTACTTGCTATTTCTACTAAATTTACTAAAGGGGTAGAAATGTATAATTTTTCTAGAGACGTTTTTATCAATTTTACAGCATGCATGAAAATTTGTAGGACAAAAATTTTTGGACTTAATGAAGTCTTTCAACAAATATATCTCTAGAACGAGTTTGGCCCTATTTCTGAATGTTATGGGATTAGGATCAGGATGGTCTAGTCATGAAAATATAGCGATGATCCGAGAAGGAATGCAATTCCGACACGTGCCAATCGCTTATTTCATCAATTAAGTTTTCTGAGCATATAGTGATGTCAATAACCTCTTCCCTAATTATGTTAATAAAAGTTGGGGTATTTACTGTGAAGAGGTTATTTGCCATTAAATTTTCAAATAACGCATCACCTCTATTGCTGCAATTAATGCTACCCCAAGAGAGATGATGCGAGTTGGCATCACAGCCTATTAAGATATTCCTACCTTTACTCCTGGCGGAAGATATGATGCACCTCAATTCCGACGTTGGTGGAAGTGTCGGGGTATCACTGATGCTATCAGCATGTTTCGACTGGCAAATACCAAAATTGTTGCGTCTGATGATTATAGATCTGGGGAAAAAAGAAAGTTTATTTCCTTATTATATAGTATGCACGCTCTGGTTCTAGACGTTTTGGATTTAGTAGAATTTTTTTGAACGACAGTATCTCCGTTTTGTTAACCTGTCCCTCGTGTTTGTTAATGATCACATTTAGAACTTAAACCATTTGTTAAAGCTTTAGGTCTATACTTTATACATTTAAGTTGATTTATTTTTAGTGACCTTATCAGTTTATTGTAATATTAATCAAGCTTGTGGTCGTTTTTTATAAAATTTTATTTCGTCTAATTTTTATTCAATATTTCGTTAACAGCTTAGCTTGTTAACATCTTCAGGAAATAAAAATTATTCATAAATTATTATAATTTTTATTTCCTGATCTTAATTTTATATATTTAGGACCATTATTACAACTTAAAGATAGTTAAAAGTAAGATTTTACCAGGTAGGATAAACTTACCTGTAATTTATCGCTCACTTCAGGTTAAAGTAAAATTTTGCAATTGATAAAGTTTTTATACGTCCGATAAAACCCTACTTTTAACTAACTTTAAGTTGTAATAATGGCCGTTATTGTATTAATTTTTTTTTTAACATTTCGTTAACTTTTTCAGGAAATTAGTGATATTTGCTATGTGGTCAGGTATGCATATCTATTTGCCTGTATGTCACTGGTTTTTACACCAAATCATCAGTTGAGAGGTTTCGTTATTTTGGAATTAGGTTAAACTATATGTACTGATGATTTGATGTAAGAACCAATGCAATACAGGCATATAAACGTACTTGACCACATAACAAACATAAAGCACTAATTTAATTGAGACAATATGTCGAATAGAAGTTTTTAAGAAATGTTCAGGAATTCTTGCACCTTGTTTTCTTAATATTGTCCTTTCTTTTTTTCTTTTCATTCAAAAAAAGATTTTTTTTATGATTCTAAAAATCAATGTGTATCATAAAATTTATAAATTTTTGAAAAATTAAAGTAAACAATAAAACAGCTATAAAAATAGCTATTCTGCTCTGCTGTGTAAGTTGAATAATTAAACACTTGTGTTAACTTTCCTTTGGGACTTGGAGTATTTTTCGTATCTTTCTGAATTTAAAACAAATTTTTGAACAATTAGTCATTGAATTTAATATAGCAATAACAAGGTTGGATAGAAATACTTAATTATTTGCAGAATTTTTTCATATTTAATTTCAAATGGCCCTATTCGTAAAAAAATATGTTTATAAAATGCTTATTTGACAATTTTTTGCAGAATTTTGAACACGTTCAAGCAAAAAATCAATCAAATAGAAAAAATCTCGCGAAATTTTGCTCAAAGCAATATTATTCAAAAATGTTCTCAAATTCGAACAGAATATTACTCTTTATTCATAAACAATATTTTATGTTTGTAAACATTTTGTTAAAAAAAATTCATTTGGAAGAGTAAAAATTGAAGGAATATACACACATACACATGTAAGTATACAACTCAATAGAAAAGTGGAAACGTTTTTAATCATATGTGTAAGTACTAACTTCAAAACCAGCTTGGCATAAAAAGGAAATATTGTATATTACAAGTTTATGTTCCTGAAGTTATTTTTTAAATGAAATCATCATTTCAATTCTCTGTATTTTTCACTTTCGAACCGTAATAAGTGCAAAAGTAGTCCCGTTACCTGCTAATACATTGTTATTCATTTTCTTTTGTTATTCTTTTATTAAAAACAATTCTTGACTACAGCGTATTTGTTACATTAAGTAAGAGTATTCAGTGTTGCCACATATGTTTTTTCAAAAATCTCCAAAATAGTAATTAAGTCTTATTTTTCTGTTAAAAATCTGTTTCAAGTTGAAATTTCTTTTAGGCCTAGAAAGATAATTATATTCTGACATATGTAAAAGAGAATCGTGGGTGAAATTGACACATGCTTTTCAAAGAGCATATTGTCATATTTTTACATTAATTTGGAATAAATAAAATTATGTGGATTACATTTGTCCATATAAATGAAACAAAAATAGCAACATTTTAAATATGTTTAGAAAAAAAAAATAAGGACAACAAAACTTCTTGAATAATCAACTAAACATAGAAATCGTATGTAATCATGAGTCATTGTGGCTCATATAGTCGTTATACTTCAAAATTGGTTATACCTGTCGCACATATGGGGAGCTCAAAGCTGTACCGAACCAAGCGGTAAAAAACCCAAGTCAATGGCATGGAAATTAATGGCAGTTAATTTACTAAACCTCAAAATATCTTCGAATTGACTTTTTGTGACTTGGTTCGCTTCAGCTCTGAGCCTTCCAAATGTACGATGTATGTTACTAACGAAAGGTCTGCACAAAGAACTGAGCTTTCCGAAGGGCTCAGCGAAAACTGTGTGCTATTTAAAAATAAATAGTTAAATCTAGGAAAGACATGCGTGAATTTTACGGAGATATAATCTCAAGACCCGATAAGCGCATTAATTTTAATAAATATACCAGTATCATCGTTAGACGAAAAATCTTATTTATAATAATCACTTTACTTATTTTCCCCCTTTTTTTTAACTAAATAAACATCCAATTCAAGCAACCAATTTAAAAATACTTCAAGTTTCATATTGAGAAATAAAAATTCAAAAAAAGCTTATCAAAAAATATTTAAAAATTCTAAAGCATAATCCAAAATATAAAACAAAAAAGAATTACCAAATTTTTGCCAAAATTTTTAATTTGAACTTAAAGAATTTGATTTTAGCGAAAATAAATTGATTACAGACATAAAAAGGCAAAAAGTCAAATGATCTAAAAATATTTCCAGACTTTTTGGTGGTTTTGTTTTGAACGTAATTTTTTGTGTTCATTTTAATTTGAATCAAGATTTGGAACAAAGTAAGGTTTTAAGAATTAGCATAATACTGCTGCGGTATTCTTTATCTTCTTTTAAAGAACTTTATATGTATATACATTTGATAATTCGATAAAGACAATCATCCTATAAACCCTGCATCACACAAACACAAAATGAATAAATATTGTGGTAAGTGGATATTATTTTATTTAGAATTATTTGAATTGCTCTACAAATTTCAAATAGGTTCTGAAATTGAGGTTGCCTTTCAAACGTAAAGTAGGTAATTAAGAGGATTATCTTATAAATCTAGCTAAAAATATTCATATACTCGGTTAAGCCAACCCGAATTCAGTAAAATTGATACTGATAATATTGATAATATGTAAAGCCTGCTAATAGTTGAAACTCACAATTTAATGGTGTCATCGCTATTTAATCAGAAATGCAAAAAAGTAGGTTTTTTTACAAACTTTATATACCAGTAACGTTATTAAAACACGATAACATTATTTCTCGTGTTTTTACAGAAAATTATGCAATATGTATATGTAGTTATCAAATATAAATTGATTTTTAGTATTTATTAAATTTCAGCAGGAAATGAGGAAAAAGAAGTCCGTCATTGCTGGGTCAAAGAACAATGATTTCCTTTTGATGATTAGAATAAAGTTCCTACATTTTTATTAATAGATGTTTGGAATCATCAAAAAGTTCATCCCATTTCAATAGAGTTACAATCATGGCCATTATATATGGGCATTTCCAGGGGTCACGAACGTACGATCGTACGTTTTTGATGTAAAAAGAATAAAGAAAACGAAACTTTCTAGAATTTTTTTGAGATTCGATAGCATTTTTGTATCTCTATGTTTAGTGCAAAAGATGGATTTCATCGAATTTAAGTTTTCATAGTAATAGTTATAAACATGCGGTCACGCAAAATAGAAGTCAACCTTGACTGGCAGTAGTGAAATATAAAAATCTGCAAATTGAAATGGAATATTCAAGAATGATTAATTTATTTTAAAAGTGTATTAATGTAGGTCTCTCTCCAGTATTTAGACTACAAAATATCACTATTGGTTTTTGTTTAATTGGTTTAAGTACGATTTTTCCATATGTTGATTCTATTCCCCCTGATTGTGTAAGGCGTTGGCGTTTACCTCTCAGTCATTTTTCGTAGTAGATTAAAGAAAACTGTTTTAGTGTTTCTTTAATCTTGTACAAAAAACATCTTCGGCCTAAACGCCAACGCCTTACACAATCAGGCTGATTGTTATCACCATGCATTTTCCCACAAAATATCTTCACATTTCCTAACAAAAGACTTAAAACTCAATTTATAGTGTGTAGGAACTTTTAACAAGAAATAAACTTATTTATTTAATATGAAATAATGAAATTTTAACAATATATATGAATTCTTTTTTTTTTTTTTTTTTTGGTTGACTGTCCGGAGGAAATGCCCATATGTAGTTCCTTTCGACATGATGTGTGATATGTATTACGGTCTTAACTTCTGTTTTAATATATGCAGAGACATGTATGTATCTTCATACTATAAATCAACAAAGCAAGATTGCGGATTTGAAATAGTTGTATATAGAAAGTCAGTAACAAATTATTCACTTCTTTTTTTAATACCTGTAAGCTATACTTATTTGGAATGCAGCTTACTTTTACTTAAAATTGAATTAAGCGGAAAATGTTTTAATTTTTAGTTTATTAAGTATTCTTATTCAAAAATTTATTATCATTGCTTGAAAAAACCCCTTCATCATAATTTATTTAAATATTTGATAGTTTTTCCATATACCGATTTCATTTGTATAAATTATGTTCGAACTTTCTCGTTTCTTTTGACACTCCAATACTTGGAATATAAATTTTAAGCTTGTGGCAATGGTTAACTTGTTCACGTAGTTCTTCGACGTTTACATCAACATTTAAAGCTTCAATTATTTTGCAAATTGTTTTCAAAATCGCGTAGTTTAAAATACTCCATCCAGACATGTAGTCTTTACATTGAATTTGCTATTGCGGTCACCGCTTTAATCAATGAAGAATTTAAAGCTTTACTTTACATGCTTTTTTATTGTATTCATTTATTTATTTGTTATTGTGTAAAGTTTTTACCGCTTTTCGCTTAAATTTTCTGCAGTTTCTATATACAACATAAATTCTACACCTTCACGCATACAGTAACACTATAAAATTACGAACCTACAGAATACTTAAGTCTTGTTTTGTTGGTTCATGTCTACATTCCATACATACAATACAGATCGTTGGTCACAAATAGAAAGGCCCTAAATCAAATTACATCTTTTACAGGAATAAGTAAATATGTATATGCATAACAGAAAGTGTGTTGCGCACAATAGAAACTGTCACTATCATTTGCTTTTAATACTCTTTTTTTTATACTATTGCACTATAATTTTGTGGCAAGGTGCATGTGTGAAATGTATTGGAATCGTTGAAAGTCAATTTCTTAAAAATTGGAGTTAGGGCCTTTCTACTTGTGACCATCGATATGTACTTACATAAAAGATACAAGCACTTGATGGAAGTTACAACTTATCGTTTTCCCACATGAAGAAACGTTCATCACAAGCTGCATATGGTGTACTGAAAACACCTACTATAGAGGCTACCAATATTGATTTCCATTGAAGTGTTATGTACATATTTACATAAGTATCTACATATGTACATAACAATTTATAACGCATTATTTTTTCTAACAAAATTCTACGTTCAAACGTAAATATGAACACTTCTTAAATATATATGCAAGTGCATACTTACTTTTAATGCACCATGCGACAAGGTACACAATTTATTTCTTCCATTTCCAGTAATTTTTTGTACTTCGTGGATATGTATTGTTTTCCTTCGGTTTAAGATTGAAATAATCTGCTTATTTTTAATAAACGCGTTGTTCCTTAACTTAGAAAATTAGTTAGATGCCAGTCAGTTAATATCAGGAATATCGCAGAATATGTTGAAAAGGTTTTGTTGGATATCAATATCACACAATCAATATGCATTAATAACCACTTTTGTGCATCGTTCGAGTCAGCTGATTTTGACATTAACAAATAGCTTCCACAATAAGAAATAACATATGCATCAGGGATGGTGAAATTGGTATATCTAGAACTCAAAACTACTTCAACGCTCAAAGGTTTATTGGTTTACAAATATGTCTATTGTTCTCCAATGCTATAACGAGAACTAATTTTTATTGTCATGTATTGAAATGAATTCAATTTTGAAAGATTTCCTTTATATAATAATCGTAAATTTTCTCAATATATGTATACGTGGTCATTTATTGCATTCCAATTGTAAAAGAGGTTTTCTTCGTTATTGCTTCTTTATGCACTGTGAAATAATTTCAATTATTTTAAAAACATTTAATAAATATTGGACTTTCGTTTAATAATAAATTAACTGATATGTCGAATAGACGTTGATAAAACACATTTAATGTTATTTGATATAATAATTTACGTTTATTTAAGCAAGAGGTCAATTATTTTTTATAAAAAACTTTGTTTATTCCGCAGAAGAGGAAGTAGTGAAATATCGGAATAAACTAGTCTTTTTATAAAATATAATCGACCTCTTGCTTAAATAAATATTGTTTAATAATAATAAGAAAAGGTCGAAAAAATTTTTGAAATAAGTTATTTGAGATATTGTCTAAATTAATTTTTGGAAGCTTTTAAAATAAGTTTGAGATCTGTTTACCAACGATTTGGTGTAAGATAAATTATATCCAGGAATATATGTAGATATACATTACCGGCAGCGAACAAAACGTAAATATTTTATACACATATGTACCTATTTATACATACATACGCTACTATGTATGAATACATAAACTTGTATTCTCTGCTGGGTGACGTCAATCTTCCTTTTGCTGGCATGCTTTCTCTTGTGTTAAAGGTTGTTGTAGGTCGTACTAGTAACCTTTGGGACGTGCGGCATCGAACCCAGCCTACAGCATCCACACCCCACCTGTAACAAATTTCTTAATTATTTTGTTAAGCAAAATGGAAAAAAATCTAGCGTAGTGCAATCCAGAATTTTTTTGCCTATTATTTATTTAAGTCTATAGTAAGTTTCTGGCACGATGTCTGGCAATTAAGTAAGACTATTTCGTTTGCATTTCCAATGTTTCTCTTATAACATAAAGAGACATGAATTTATTTCTAAACATTTATGTATGTATATACAGATGTCTGTATCCCTTGCTGTGTTATCTGGAACTTTTCATCCCTCATATGATCTGCGTACGTTAAAAATATTGTTACATAAAATAGTGCATCATCTGTTTTTCAGCACGGATATTTTGGGTATTGTTCGTTTTTTTTTTTTTTTTTTTTGGGTAGCGTTCTATGTACATGTACTTGCCATAAAGTGCTATTGGAAGTTTTTGTAGCACATATGTGTATAAGCTGAGTTGGACAGCTCCAGGCCGTCTCCCATTAATGTCAAGTACAGTTGACTTTTTTGTCTAAAAATTTCAAAAATGTTAAGGTTCTTATTCCGTTTATATATTCGACCATATATGTAGTATGTATATAAACGGAATTAAAAACGTTTTGCAATGTTTAAAGGTAAATTTAATTTGATTAGATAATGTTTATCTAACGTGTGACACAGTGAAGATTTTCGACCATAATTTGTTTTCAGAAATGAATTTTTTAATCATGTTCCATATTTTCTTATTGGATTTAGTTCAGAATATCAGAACTAATAAATACTTCTTTTTTGATGAGTTGAAGAATAATATAAAATAACAGTTACAAAATACTATTTGGTTCGAAAATATAATTTTATGTAGCACCACAGTAGCTCTGAGTCAAGCCTCGTTAGGAACTACTTATTAGGTGCAAACAGACTAATGAACGTTGACTCTTTCGAGAGCAATTGGGTATTTGATCTTTTCTGGTTCATTTCGTAGAAAACTACAAAAAACGTACTATTCAAAAATGTTGAATATAACAACAATTTTTTACCAAAAGTTTAGAGCACAATATAACTCTGAGGTTAATGTTATTGTTAAGTTTTTTAAATTGTTTCTTATGTTTAAATTTTCTAGGCTAAAATTATGTTTGAAACGGTATAAATTAATTTTTAACTTTTATTTGATTTATTTCCTCATACACATAAAAAATTCCAAATCGCTTAACCAATGGAGGTGCCCACGTTTTTAATGATATTTTAAAGTAATACTTTTTTTAATTTGTAAAAAATATTATTTATTAATCGTCTTTATCATTACTTTTTTCTAATTGAAAATTTGTAAATACGTAAAGGTTCATAAAAAGGTTGAATATATTTTTGTATGTAAATTATTATTGCTTATATAAAAGTGCAAATACATCAAATGGAAAATATATGGATAAATACATGTTATTTTCTAATGGTTTGTACGATAAAATCATTTTCAAATATGTATATACGTATGTATGTACATACATAGGTATGTATATATGCAGGTTGCTATATATGTATATTATTAAAAAAATAATAATAATAATGATAAATAAGACAATTATTATATTCTGATATTTTTAAGCTTAATACTGTGTTCATACATACGTTTTTAATTGAAACAATATTCAGTTAATTGACAATATATTGTTGGTGTTCATACATACTCAATATTGAAAAGACAATTAGCATTTGACAACTGAAAAAAAACTGAAATTTTTTTTTTTCAATTTTCATATGACTTAGGCCCAATTTACACCATGAATTATAATTCATGAATATTTTTTAACTTTCTTTCAAAACATCTTCTAAAATCCTCTAGCATTTATACGTTGATTTCTAATTCATGTATATTTATATTTCAGGGTTGATTTTTTAGCTTGCTATCGCTTAATTTTCTTTGTTTGATCATTCTTATTTTAGCATTAGTGATTTATATACAAGAAAATATAATATAATATAAAATAAAAACTATTGTACGATGACGGAAAAAATATTGGAAAATTTTTTCTTTAGTGATTTTTTTCACTTTTTAATAAAACCACATGTAGATATGATGTATTCACTTTGAAAGACGAAAAAGAATAAAACAAAACAAGAAGAACGAAAAGTAGTGCAAAAGGCAATACAAAAAACTTCATGAAAAACAGAAATCGTGCAGTTTTTTCTACACCTACTTCGTCTCTACACCGCTCACCTACAAACAAAAACAGCATGAATAATATTCATGAATAAAATTCATGGTGTAAATTGGGCCTTAGAGCGGGGTTGATCTCAGACACTCCGTTTCATAGTCTCGTGTTCTACTACTTCAGCCAACAGCATAACTCAAATTTCCATAGTGTCTTCAATAAGTACTTTCGTTGTAAAAGCTTTCACTTTTGTAAAAGCTTTTCACTGAACACAATTCTGACAGTGTTGCAGTAAAAGCTTTACTCATTATTAAAACAATTATCTCTTTATTAAAATTTTTATATGAAAATTTAGTCTCAATAATGTCTTTAATTGTTATAATTTGAACATTGCGTTATGTGTGAATACCATGAAAAAATATTTTGTTTATCAAATAAAATAATTAACTTCCTGAAGAAGTCACACAAAGGAGTGACAAAATATTGAAATTAAAAATTAAATTAAAATAAAGAGACCTTAAGCTTAAAAATATCAGAATATAATAATAATTAAAAAGGGGCCAAGAAAACAGAAGAATTTAATGATAAGACAATAATTTTTAGATGCACAGACGATGTAGTATATAAATAGTTTCATTTTTATATTAAACATGGACTATAAATTTGTTATTTTATTTTTTTGTTATAAGGCCTGTTCTGAAAATCACGTGGTTTCCGATCTCGAAACGATTTGAAATCATGCAGAAGATTTTATGCTGTTTTCGGTTTTTAATTTTTCTAAAAGACGAAAAACATATGACTTTTTAAATTTGTGCTTTGATTGTTTATTTTCTTATATTTTAAATTAATATAAAAATTGGAATTAAAAATGCCGGGAGCTACTATATTGTTGGTAAAAAAAGCCGGATTGAAAAATTGAGCGTGTTAAAAACGTCATTTACAGGACTTATTAATTCCTATGGCTACAAGTGAAACCTTGTAAATAAGTACAATTTAATTATACTTAGCAGCTCCATTACCGGCTTAATAGCTTTCCAAATAGTATTGCTTATAGCCAAACGATGTGAATATCAGTGTGGCAGACCACTTGTTGGAGGAAAGCTTGTGCCGAGCATGGTTTTCATTAGTGCTTCAAATACAAAAGAAATAGTAAATCACAAACATAAACAAAGCAAAACGATTTTTACTACACATACTGTGTCTTTAGAAATTTTGTTAACGTTTGCGTTAATGCCTAATTATAAAGCTTTATAAATTTATTAGAAAAATAAATAAAAAAAACCGATCATATTACATGTATGCATGTATATTAGCTGTAAAAAATAAACAAGAAATTTCAAATCGATAATCATTTAACAGACTATTTTTAAATTGCGTGATTTGAAATCACTTTGACAAAAAGTGATTTTTAGAACAGCTCTGTATAATTTTTATTATAGTCAAAAGACTAAACAAACTATTAGCAAAATTACACAACTTTATATTATTTCAAGTTATAAATATGTAAATTTATTAAAACAAGGCACTATATATTCGACGAAAATAGTCCGCCATTCAACTTTTCATAAACTCTAAAAATTAATATTTAAACATATCTTAATAAAATTGGACGGTTTCGGTATAATAAAAAGAAATGCATCTGCATATGTATTTATACAAACAAGATTATTCGACAATTGCCTTCTTTTGTGCTTAATATTCAATATATTAAAAACAGCAGGAGTTTTATATTTCTGATATTAAAATTAAAATAATATCTTCAGAGACTTCTTTGTATGAAAATTTTAACAATAGAGGGTTCATTGTTTTTAGTTATTGGTCACTCTATGGATGATAGACTCACCTCCGTTGTCTTTAGTCTGACGATGAAAAATGTGTGAAAATATTTTGAAACACATATTAGACAGCAGCCGTAAGACTTTTTTATTTCATAACTTTTTGCCGATATCAAAACTTAAAGTAGAAAAAAATACTCTTTTGGAATAAAAAATATGTGTATACGATTTTTTAGAATTTGCTAAGAGCAAACCCAAGTGGTAAACTGGTTTTTTGCAAAAGGATCTTTTGCAATAAAAAAATGAGAAAAAGTTCTCAGGCTATGATAATAAAAGATGAGGATGATCATCGATGTCGTGGAACAGCAACAAAAAGGCCTACATAAAAAATAATCATAATGAAAAAAGGAACCCCGTCATTTTTCTAATAGAGGAAGTTCTTTTATTAATTTGAAAAATGAAAAATCAAAATTAATGCACGCAGAAAAAATTCTTAACGGTCATTGCGTGTTGTGGTGGTGACCATTAAAGAAGGGGTGCAAAAAGAACCCAAGTAACAACCCTCCTCTCACTCAAGGCTGATGTGCGTGTACCTCCATCCAGCCAAAGTTTCGCTACTTGTGTTGATTTCTTTAAAATCTTAAGATACTTTTGATACTAACAGGTTTTGTTGTCGTTTCAGTTTCCTTTCCTTTTTTTGATTGTAGCTTTTCGACAGTGTCTTTATTGATTGTTGTTGCATGTTTCTTTTGCTGCAAAGTGAAGTACTGAAATAGAAGCTACAGACACAGCTGTTCATTCGCGATCAAAACTTCATGGATATTAAAAACAAATTTTTGTAGTTTTTCAACTAAAATTTTTTTCTTTTTCTCTCACTTGCGTTATTTAAATTTTTGTTAGAATTTCCGTTTTGCGCTTTTTGTTGTTTATGCAGCAAGGCTTTTTATGAGAAAAGTAATACGAGCTAAAGAGAGGCGTTTTAGACTTTTTATATCTGTAGTCCTTTTTAGCTATTTTATTTTCTATGAGAGTTTTTGCAGAGTGTGTATAATTTTGAACATGAGTTATATGATGCCTTAACAAAAAAAAAAGTATTTTCAAGGTATATTTGTTGTTCTTTTTATTTCGACACACAAAAAAGCATGACAAATAATGAGATTCATTGTAATAGATTGTGTCTACAACTTAATCGCTTTCGATAAATGATAATGTTTTTTTCTATTAAAATAAAAAAAATTAAATAAAAAAAACGCGTATGTAGCTTTAAACGTTAGTTAAAGAAAATACCATCAGTTCAAAGACATCAACATGAGTGACAAGCTTTTATAAGTTTTTTAATATAAATGATCTTGTTTAATATAAATATATATACATACTATATATCTTTTCATTTGCTATTTGAGATAGTTGCTTTTTTTGGACGGATATGTTTTTTTTGTTTGTCTTATTCACTAAATAAACTACAAAACTACAATTTTTATTAAATTCCTTCGTAATACAAAAAACAAATAATTTTTACCTTTGTAGACTGCTTTTCATCTGAATTTGTATAACAAAACTAATGTTAAGCCAAACAGAGCAATGATTAATGAAGTTGCTGCTTGTATTGCTGAAGCCCCGGCTAGACGACATTTAAACATGTCGTAACGAGTTTCCTTGTCGGCAACAATATTTTGGAATTCAGCTTCCACCAATTGCCCATCGTAATAGGTTATTAAGTCTTCGAATGGATACTCGTAGCCTTGTAGACATTCACATTTATAACCACCAGTTTCATAGCCGCGACCCATAATAGGAACACACTAACAAAGAGTGATCAATTTTTATTTGCGAATTTTTAGTGCATTCATCTTATAAAACCACTTACATATGACGTCTTTTCATCACATTTGTGGGTATTTTTAAATGCATTTGGCTCATAATACCAGTCGGGACATTGATTTATATCCAACTGCAACATGTCCATTGAAACTGCAACCACTCCTCTATAAATAGATTACATATTAAAGGTCCAATTCATAAGAAATACTTTATGATTATAAACTGCTTATCAGACAAATTTTTTATAGAAAATTCGCAAATAAGCATTTTATGAAAGTTTGAATGTTTTATTAAAAAATTAATTATGTTTACAATAATAATTTACTTTTTCCAAAACGAAATATTCTTGGAACATAAATTTTTTTTGAGAAAAATAAGACTGTCTTATTTATAACACATAAAGCCTATTTAAAGTGTGCTTTAAAACATAATTTCCGTACCAACTTCATTTTAACGCAAACTACATTAGATATACATATATTATCTAAATATAAGATAAGAAAATAATTCTAACCTAGATTAGGAATATCACTGTTACTATTTAAGAATGAATTTAATGAATAAAAAGTTAGTTTATGAAGAAAACTCAAATACAACAGACATTGTATTTTATGGATATATGTATATACATACTAAATCGCAGACTTGCTCTAGATTTGAATGTTTTGAAATCTCTTTTAGAGATAACCAGAATTAATATCACAATTGCAACATTACTGTCACTACCTGACTCAGTTCGCTTCTCCTTACGGCTTATATTTCGGTCATAGTGACTAAATAGCATCAAGTATTCTAAGCAACTTGAGGCAAATAGTCTAAACTCCAAACGGATTTAGATTTTTTATTTATTAAACATTATTTTGTTTATTTCATTTCATAGGCTCTTACACCAAATCATCAGTAGACTTCAACGGACAAAACTTCTTATAACCAAATTTTATTTAAGTTCACTTATTTTATTATTTATATATCGCAGATATCGTTTTAATATTTTTATATACACATATATACATATAGACATGAATATTTATCATTAAGTATATATCATTAAAGGTTGCAGAGTTTGCTCTTTGTTTGCGCATCGACAACTTTTATTATACATTTATACACTTGCGCACACAGGATTCATATTTAGTTTTACGACTGGGAGCAATTTAATAATAGAATTAATTATTGCTCTTGAAGAGACAACAATCCTCCTTATTCTGTAACTCTATGTCAACGTCACGTCAAGACAATATCAAAAAAGGGATAGTTAGCTACTCCTCGTGGACAACAATTAACTAATTCCGGCAGTCTGTGACCGCTCTTTAAGGCCTTGAACATGGCAAGAGGCCGCTAAAAATTGGCAATTACTGAAGAAACTAAGTACAGAAGTGTTCTATTTTTGATATTTCCCCTTATTCTGTAACTATTTGTCGACGTCAACGTCCAGACAATATCAAAAATGGGATGGTTAAATAATCGTTGTGGTAAACAATTGGATTCTGCTGATGACCTCAGACTATTTTCTAAGGTCTAGAAATTAGCAAGTTAAAAGCGGATAATTGGTGAAGAAACAGTCTAAATAATTGCCCTATTTTTGGTATTGGTTTGACGTTGACGTCGACAAATAGTTACAGAATAATTAGGATTGTCTTAAAGTGACGTTGACAAGTAGTTATAGAATATAGGGCAATAATTCGTACGTTATTCAGAATTATCAAGAGAGAGATTGGAAAAATTTCAAATTTTCACGAGTATAAATATCTTACAACAATATAAATATCTTACAAAATGTTTAATATTTTGCTTATGGAATTTCGCCAAACTTCTTGCCCCATAACGCTAAATACCACAAAAAGGGATATGCAAATTGTAAAGCAGATATTTTGTTGAAATGTTTAATCAAAATAATTGTTCTTCCATTTTATGGCGTACATAATCGTCCTTTAGAGCGGCTAATCTGAAGAACGACGCCAAAAGCATTAAGGATCATCAACTGGGGCTGTGTTCTTTTTAGTTGTTGAAAACTGGTGTTCCAGATTGCGCCTTGTGCGCGCCAGCCGTGGCGGCCACATGGCAGAAATCATATTTAAACATTAATTTCATAAAATGTTCTTCCCAGTAAAGTCCGTTTTTTATATTAAAAATATATTTTCTTGTTTTATTATGATTTAAAAGTGTGTCAGTCTATAAAAAAAACACTCTTTATATTACTTTATATCATGTTTTTTCGATTTACACTAAAAAAATTAAACTTCTGGTATTAATACTATGTATTAACATACTAGTGCCACATTTTCAGGCCTAATTTTGTAAATCTCAACACCATAGAATTTTTATGGAAAGCAAAAACACAATTTCAAATGTTTCAATTATGAATTTATATCTTTTTATAGAATATTTATGGCTTTTAAACTGCACTAAAGCCATATATAAAGCACTAAAACCAATTTTTACTTTATTTAGATATTTGGTTTAGTTTTCCAAGTGAGTTTTCCAATCAGACACTTACTGTCTGGCCCATGATGTCACTCGATATCGTTCTGACGAATAAATATATTTAAAATGAAAACAAAATTCTGGAATTTGTTTCTGTTTTAAATGTATTTACATATGTGCTTCGTTATAAAAATTAAGAAAGAAACGAATGTTTTCATGTTCCTAATGTCTCACAATAAAATATATTTAATACCTCAATCCTATTTGTAAAGTATTTCTTGTTTAATAGAAGTCATAAGTTACTAAAACTATCATGACTCTAGTAATGAAGAACCATAAGCAAAAACAAAATATTAAAGCAACAAAGCATAATTTATATTCAACATGTCTTTAAATGAATATTATAAACTGTCAAGTCCTCATCAAGATGAAGCGTTTAAAAACAAATTGAAGTCTTCATAAAAAAAGTTTAACAAAGATGCTACAAATGAGTGACCCCTTTTCAAATTAAAAACAAAAAGAAAAAAACAACCCAAAAAGTCTTAAGAAATACACAGCGAACCAAATAAGAATTTCACTAAGCAAACCCCAAATACAAACTTCAAGACACAGAAAATAGATTTTGTACATTTAATAAAACTAGGGTTGACTTTAAACAGAAATGAAAGAAACAACCAACCAAACTGGAATTAACACAACGCACAATAATTTTCCACTATTTCAAACTTAAACAAAGAATAATAGAAAGAGGACTCTTTTAAAATTGTGAATAGATATTTAACAATAAACGTTTCACTTACTTAAATTCCAGTTTCACTTTAAGGCTATCCCAGCCAAAAAAGGGTGCTGCATAGGTCACAAGCCATTTCTTAACATACCCGTCACAATCAAATTGTGGCTGTGTCCAATAACCATGCTTCATACTTGCCGCACGATATGAATTAGGGTAATGCTCATATTTC
The DNA here is from genome assembly GCA_951800035.1 of Linnaemya tessellans. Lineage (NCBI taxonomy): Eukaryota > Metazoa > Arthropoda > Insecta > Diptera > Tachinidae > Linnaemya > Linnaemya tessellans. Next base: position 111,657,486 of record OX637532.1, on the reverse strand, counting down.
TGCGAGTATTCACCTGTCTCATTGTGGCGGATTTTTATTTTCATATAAAACTTTTCCAAATCATCAAAGTTGGTCGACCATCGTTGTTTTAAAAACTTGAAATATTTCCTTTCCGTATACAGCTCATGTGTTTTATTCAAACGTGCCACATCTTCAACTTTAAATTTGCGTGTATTCAATTCTGTTTTGTAGGCATAGGGTGCGAAGTATGTACGGTTAGTAAATTTATTGCGTTCCCAAAGTGTGGCAGCCGACCAGACTTTTGTATCGCCCAAAACAATAGCCAATGTTTCACCGATCATTTGATCTTCCGTAAGTGGTTTATCGGCCACACGTTTACCGGAATATACTTCATTGGGATCAGAAACCTTTATTCATATTTTAATAGGAAAAGTGCAAACAGAAAAGGAAAAAATAACAAAAGAAATAAATATTATTTGAATGCTGCTTTTAAAAGCAACGACATAAATAAAGGTGTGGATAGATAAAACTTGTCTATTAAAAATTTCAAAAGTAATAATTTTAATAGCAACTAGTTTTTCTTGATAATAATTGAGCTTTTATAATAGAATGTTGTCGCTAAAGGATCTCAATTTGTAAATTCAGCTTTAAATGCCTTTAAGTTTCCGTTTCTATCATTCTCATTATAATTATCTTTTGATTTCTGGTATTATATGCACTAAACATTTCTTTAGCAACTTGTGCAAATATCTTTGAAAAATATCTAGTTTTTCGGGTATTTGACTAAATTATTTATATTTTTAGAAAATGTGGAGAAGTAAAGGATACATTTGACACTGCATATATATCTACCACAAAAACAAGTTGTTAAACATGAGATTAGGCATAGAGAAAACAATGGTAGATATTTGAGTACGTATTTGTTTTTTATACAATTGCTTTAAAAATTTTTATAAAGCGTGAAAAATTTTCGTTTACACTTCAAGAGTTTTTTCAAGGAAGTTTAAAAAAAAACAAGAAAATCAATGAAATTATTAACACTTCTAAGTTATAATTAGGTGTTAAAATATGAAAATGTTAGAAAGTGTAGATTTTTTCGCTGTCGTCTTCGAAAAAACTAAACCAAACTAACGTATTTTAGAAACTGATGTAGAAATATTTTATTGTTCATACCTGCAAGAAAGCACTTATGAAATTAGCAAGACGTACAGCCATTTTTGCTTCATTTGCGAACTGCTCTTTGGCGCCAAAACTAACATCACCACGTAAAATCAAATCTTGGGGATGGAAACTAAAAACAATATAATTAAAAGAACTTTTATATCTAAGAATAAACCTACTTTTTACACGTTCTATAGTTGACACCATGTATAAACTTCAGGGCCTGATCAATGTTTAAATTTTCTGCATGCAAGGATGTTGCCCCAGTCGAATAATTGCGATATTCTTGACGTTGATCTAAATATTTCTCACGTATATGATAAGGGGCTTTCTCCCATTGTATAGGTATCTTCTGAATCCCTATGTTAAGCAAATGATGTGTGTCAGACGTTTAAACAAATGTTAATTACGAAATAACTTACATCCAATTTTAAGGCAATCATAATCATTATAATATTGTTCTGCGGAAGCTCTTTCTATTATTTCACCCAAATACGGTCGCCTGACAACGTTAGGTAAACGGTAACTAGGTTTGCATCTGCACTGATAACCCCCACGACGAAAGCCCCATCCATGTAATGGTTCGCATTCCGTTGTATCTTTTTTGCATCGCGCTGTGTCGGCAAAATGATTTGGTCCTTTATTTCCTTCACCTTTAGGACATTGGTTTATGTCAATTCTTTCAAAATCCATTTCAAGGACAGCGATGGCTGTGTACCTAATATGAGAAAGAAATATAATATCCACAATATTTAATTTATTATTCAATATTTCTATTTTTCTAAGGGATTAAATTTGCACATATCGATTTCGATTTAATTTGGGATAAAGAAATTATTTCACTTACTTCGGGTATTCGATATGTCTGAATTGCGTATGTCTGGGATATATATCAGCTATTGGTACGACAGCAGATACAAGCCACTTATTAGAACGGCCACAATCAAAATAAGGTCTAGTCCATTTAATTGGACCAGGATCTTCATCGGCACCTGGTGGTCCATGGAATGTAAATGTTTCATTTGTATTATTAGCATAACGAATTTCAACTTGATACGTTGTCTTTGTATCGTGACGTCCTTCAACGTCATCCGGCAACCACTTTTTATACCATTCATTAATTTTATACAAATCGGAAGAATAGTCTTGTGAAACAGACTCTGGAGGATGGGCACCTAAATCTCTGACATCGAACGTATTCCAAGTGGAAATCTTTTGGAGATGTATAGGATCGTTGAAGTCATCCAAGCGGAATGTACGTGGTCCAAAACGAGGAAAGGTTTTATTGAAAAACCCTCTATAAGAGGATGTATACGAGCTGTTGGGTGCGAAGTAAATAGCCGAAGCATTAATGGAAGGATTTGCCGATACATCTGCTGCAGTGGACAGGAAGTAATACATCATGCCCGGATCATAGGTATCGTTAATGGCTGGTCTTATAAAGCGCGACTGTAATATATAACTCCAAAAAAAACTTCTACTTAACGCCATATTATGTAAATGCAAAAGGGCGGTTCGATTTGGAAATATGGGATTAATATTAATCTCTTTGATGTCTGGCTTGTGGGATATGGTATCTTCTGGCAAATACAAATCACTAACATGTTGTATAGGACAATTATCAGGATTGACTTTGTCATATTTTATTTTAATTTCATCAAATGCATCACGGGCTTGCCACTCAAATTGTGCAAGTACACCAACAAACAAGACCAATACAAAAAGCAACAAGCTCCTGGCCAGGGCACTCGTTGCAAACATTTTTCACTAGCACTTACTTCACCTCACTTATAAAAATGAAGATTCCGTTTTTAAACACAAACTTAAGTATGTACTGGACGGTAAATTAAGCTAATATATATTTAAATCTATTATATTTCTTATTGACTAATTTCTAATTGACACTTGTCGAACTACGCCCTCCAAAAGAATGACTAGAGATAGACTGGAATTGAAACTCAACACTAGCTTGAAACGAAACAATAAACAAACCAAGGGATAGCCACCAGGTTTCTAAAACATATAAGCACCACAAATTTCCATATTAACTAGAACCCTAACATTTGTCGGTATTTATTATATTAACATATAAACATATCAAGATAATATTAATGCTTGCCTTTTTACATATTAAAAGTATTTTTATTATTGAGACATTAACATGTTTTTATTTCCCATTATATAAACAACACAATTGAAACAATTCGGCTTATGGCAAATGACTTCGCAGAATGTAAACTAAGAGATGCCACCAAATTGTGAAGTAACGTTACTTTTGAAATGCAATACACTTATCAAACACCAGATAAGTTTAAAAACATGTAAACCTTTATTATTATTATATTTTTCTGCGAATATGAGCATCATATTCAATCACTTTGTTTTCTGTTTTTTTATGTTACTTTTTTCATTCAGTTTACAGCATTAAAATCTCTTTACTCAAACTCTCAATATTAATTGGCCAAAAATTTCTTTATTTATCTATGTATATAATAAATATGAGCAAAAACTGTACTGGCAACCATGGCGGGAAAAGTTTTTTGTAAAAACTGTTACATACATGTCTTATATTGGATTGTATTCTTTGTATTACACAAAAGTCAAGATCGAAACTAAGCCATTATTACTAACATACTATATTATAAATAATTTCATTCTCCAATATATTAATTTACTTACATTCTGCTATCCGTGGAATAATATCACAATCGCTACATTTCGTATCTATGTATATTGTGACATCAAATTGAAAGCTTATGATTTGTAATTTAAAATATTTTTAGGTGAATATATGTGTATATCTCCTACAACACTAATAAAATACTTAACATAAAAACTAGACTATGCTTACCCCCAGTTTTTTATTTTTTATTTAAGTACAAAGTTAATTTAATTTTTCCATAAACTTAGGTTGTGTTTAAATACACTTTCAGTGTAAAATTAATTTTGGTATTTAATTGTAATAAAAGTATGGTAGCACAAATAAATTATAAAAAAAATACTGAAAATTATCCAATATAAGAATCTTTTTACCGAAATTTTGTTTCAATGAAGAGCTGCTTTACCAATTTTCAGGTTGTTGAATGTAAACAAACAATGAAAAACACATGGTAGTATGAAAAACTTAAATTGAATTTAAATTACAATGTGGCACATTTAAATCTTATTTAATATTGAGGTGAAAAACAAAATTTTGTATTTAAATAGTACTTAATTTTGAAGTTAAAAACTGTGCATTACAATATGATACATAAAACCGGCTATCTCCAATATGACTTGAACATTTGAATTACGTTAAAACATTTGTGGGGGGATAGATATACAGACAGATATGGCAGCTCTATCAACATTGTTAATAATATTGCCATATGCTGGGTTTGATAGTATTTCAAAATGTTCCTATGAAATGAAACATAACACAGCAGTAGCCATTGTGAATGATTAAATACTAATTTTCTGAAATTAAATAAAAAAGGTGTTCGGTTTTATTTTAAAATGGTGAAGATTGTCTTTGATTATTTGATATTTTGCTAAAATTCAACAAATAAACTTAACAAAATAATGAAATTAGTGTAATAAAATCTATAAAATAGGTGTTGGAAATTTGATCAGAAAACATTTTGGATGAAAAGTTCGCCATCAAAATTAATTCTCAAAATTTGTTGGTTCAAATTAGCTTTTTATTAAAAACTAAGGTATTTGCTTTGTAATATTAATTTCATATCTATAAAGTATATATTATATGTGTTTGTATTTTATAATTGTACATTAATTATACCACATAGATAAATAATAAATTTTCTTCCTTCTAACTGCTTTGCTAGCTTGAAAGAGGATGGTACACCAACCGTGTGAGGTGCATGTTTTGCTTTCAAATATGCCATAACATTTATGTACTCGTGCATACATAAAAAATATATATAAGTATGCATATATACCTACATAAGTATGTTTACGCACGTGTTATATAAGGCATTTTATTTAAATACATAAATATGTACCATGTGTGTAGGTATGGACGTCAGTTGTTGGCGGCTAAAAGGAACCTACATTATGCAATCATATATATACACATATTACTTCAGACTATAAACTATTTGTATTTCAAATTTCATTCAAATCTATGCAGCCTTTTTGTGTGATTGAGTAACCAACATCCAAATTCATAATTTATAATATTGAGATATAAATACATCTGTACAAATCTATTGTAAATTAGTTGCGGATACGCATAGTGCGGGGTTAAAAAAACGGTGGGGCGGGCTGAACTAGTTCATTCATAACTACATATACGTACCGTGGGGCTGAACTAATTCGATCATAATTACATATTTGTATACATAAACATACATATGTGTACCAGAGTTCGAAATAGTGTACATATTTTATCCTCTGTACACACAAGTTTACATTAACGACATTGAAATAAATCTTGAGTGTATAGATAGGACTGTGCATCATACCTCAAGTGTATACATTGAAGACATTGAAAACATTGAATTCACTTTATGTACGTATGTATGCACATTTGCGGAGGTGATAACATTGTATTTGTTTTGTAACTTAATAAAATTAATGTGTGTGTGTGCGCAGTAAAAGCCAACACTGAAAATATACATACCCACCAGTTTCAAATTAAGAAAGCATATACACGAGATGTACAAGTGTACATTCATAGTTATTCACAAGTAGAAGGTGTATACGATGAAAGAAAGACAATATCTATAGTGTATTCAAGCTGTACATTGTATTAAAGGTGTCCATTAAATTTTGTTGTACATTTCTGAGATCTATGGTATGTACTATGTATGTATTTCATGCCATGTCTAAACTAGAAATCCAAATAAAAGTATAACAAAAGCCCATCACCAATATAAATAACAATCTCATTGTTTTTTCTCATGAAATCTATAAACTATGAATAAACTCCTGCACCAACATACATACATATGTAGGTATATCCTGTGTTGGCTTTTATTAAGATTTTTTCATTATTACACAAAAATTCTCCATATCAAAGATAAAATAAAAAAAAATTACTTACTTTGGTGACAGATAAAAAAGAAGCAATACGAAACAAGCAATTCTAACAGAAAGTATTGATCATTTATGTGATTTGTTCATAAAAAGGAAACTTGAAAAAATTGTCAATTCTGACAGAAATATCCAATTTTGGTTAAATAACCTCATAACTTAAGCACAGTGTTATAGTAAACAATTTTAAATTAAACAATTTATTATAGGTACTTAGTAGACGAGTATTCATAATTAACATATAGTTTTTTAAAACTGAAAACTTTTATTTATAATTTTGTAAAGTTTGCAAATATATATTTCATTAATGCTCAACCATTGTGAGACTCAGGTTTTAACATAAAGGTAAACCACAGTTATTAGTTAGCTGTTGCTTAAACTTAAAATATTGTTTTTTTAAATAAAGATTATCCAGTTAATTATCTGTGTTTACCAGGGTAACATTGCTTAATTAAATGCAAGTTACAACTGTCAAATCATAAAAATATGAAATATTCGAAATTGAAAAGAAAGTTGCATTTATACTGCAAACTAAAAACTTAACTTCTGATTTACAAAATTCATTCAATTTAGTTACTTAGTTATTAATTGCAAACATAATGTCCTTTTGTGACATCGCATTTGTGCTGTCATTTAGAAATCTACAGTTTGCCAGGTACTGCCCCACAACAAAATATACGAAAATAACAACTGTTGCCACTCGTACACACTGTTGAGATTGCTTGCGCTGGCGCATAGTGTGTTCTCACCTTAAATTTGAAAATGAAATCCAAAAAGTTGTGTCAAGTCTACAGCCTTTACAGAAAATATATGTTCGGGTAGAGCATCAATACAACGAGAGTTATAAAACGTGGACATATGGGCATTTCCAGAAAAAAGTCCACCTTGATCGAAAAATTAAAATTTAACAAACAGATATTTTCCTAATGTATTATAAAGGAGAAACTTCTAAAATAAATTAAATTTAGGAGCTTAAAGCTTTCTTTTGTTGGGATGGTGAAATACTGAGCTACAAGTTTGAAGTTCCCGTTTTTGTAAGTGTTTCTTAACTTCAAGGGCATTTTCTCTTTATAATTAACATTCCTAAAAGCAATTTCATAATAATACTCTTAATGCAAAACTGTTGCTACAAACATATTTAATCATAAAACAAATGCAAAAAATAAATTTAGTATTTTGTTGTTTTTATATAATTTTCTAATATTTATGTCTTTTTCGCATTTTTTTAACATAATAAAATAAAGTGGAAATTTTAGTAATGTAACGCCAGTAACGTAACGCCAGACCAATTTTCATAAAAGAAAAAAAAGGAAAAAAGATTTGTTCAATTTATAACTTGGAAAATAAATGTATATTGGTCCAAAACCTATCAAAAAAAATTTGATTAAAAATACTTGCCCAATTCGCAGAGTTCAACAATTTTGTTATCAAAGTCAAATCGCACTTCCGTTTTTTGTAACGTAACGCCAGGTCACTTTTTGGAGTATATCTTGAAATTCTTAGGCTCAACTATTTCCATTTTTTGGCTGAATATAGAGCTATCCAATCACTTCTCTAATGTGAGAAAAAAACTTGTTTAAATTCTGGTTTTTAACGTTTTTTTTCAACATATCGTCGTACAAAAGTAACGTAACGCCAAAATGGAAATGCCCATATGTATATAATGTCACAAGTCAGGTCCATCGTGGGTTATCGATTACAAAACGGGTGTCTCTCGAAAGACTAAAAATTTTAAGTATTCAAAGCATTGGTATGCAAAGTTGGGATTTATTAAACGATTTTAACCCCAGTGCACAAGCTTTTAAACTAAATTACCTATTTTGTGTTTACGAGTACGTAGTTAAAAGTTAGAAACATGTTTTCAATTGTACACATGTCGACAGTGACAAAAACATTTGTTTTTTTTTTTATTTTATTGGTCATCATCTGTCTGCAGGTTTAACTATTTGTATATTTGCCTATTGTATAGTTTTGAAGTAATTTCATTTTGTCGTTCTTCTGTGTTCTGTCTTCCTGCACCTTGTGCGACTTTATTACTCTTAAGGGTGAACATTAAACATGTATGACACAAGCAAAATTTTGTTGCAAGGAAGTACGACTAAAGAAAAAGAAAATAAAATATACCAAAGACAAAACTAAAGTGTAGTACTTGCAAATTAAAATGACCTAGGATACTTGTACACTGTAAGTTCTACTGTAGTCAGCGTATATGGCATGACAATTTCTATGTATGTACATACATATGTAGGTATGTATCATAATTCTGACTTCGAGTGTGTACAAGCGTCGTCTTTTTCATTCTATATTTCTTTAAGGGATTGTAGAGTGGAGAGTGTTATTACTCGAATGAGGATGCTTGGAATTGTATGAAAAGTAAACAAGTTTTTCTCTTGTTTTCCCTTTGTTAGTTTTTATTTAACAACTAAATTTTTGTCTATTATTTACAAAAACAACAGCAACAAAATTCGTTTAACTAAACAACCGGAAGTAAGAAACATGTGTTTTTATATTTAAAAAAAAATAGTAGATACTAGGTCTGTTCCAGATGCATAACGAAACAGTATGGACTAATGAGAGTAAAAATAAAATTGCTCTCTGGACGTGCAAAAGTTGTCAAAAAGTCCTAAAACGCACAATTGAACATCTTGAAATACTACTTCTGCTTAGATTTCAAAAGTAAAAAATTTTCATCATTGAAAGCAGGTGTATTTTCTTTGTTTCTTACTATCATGTGTGCAAAATATGTAAAATTAAAAAATTTTCTCTTTTCTCGTTTTTATTAGTATTATCCATGTTATGTAAAATATTTTAATGTTTCTGCTTAAATATTAAATTCTAATGTCTTTGATGACTATACCAGTATATAGATGAATGAATAAACAAAATAAATTAATGAAAATAATTTAAGAAAAGTAAAACCAACATTTGCATGTTTATTATATTAAAGAAAAAGAGATTTACTTGCAAAAAACCGCCCATATTGCTTTTTAATAAAATTTTAAACCAAATCAATATTTTTTTCGGTTTCAAATGTAAAAGAAACACAGGTGGCGTACTCAAAGTAAAAGTTCGTACAACTTTGAACAAGAAATAAAAAATATTACTCTCTCATTTTCTGTCAAAATTGCTATCTGGAATGGAACTAGGGTGCGAGTTCGGAGTATTTCTTTATACGCCAGTAACAGAGCGTTAGTCATTAGTTGTGTAGTTTATATAAAAATATTTATGATTGAAGCGCATCATACACGTTTCAACCCAATTGTCAACTGAGTCGGTTGTTGTCCAAATGATGTCGTGTATGACTGCCATTTGATTACCTTGACAGTTGTCGAGTTGGTTGAAGAAAAATCAAACGATTTTCTTTTTTTTCAATTTGACTACTAAGTTTTTCAATTCGATTGGGCTGTGTGTGTTCGAGTCTCTTGATCATTTATTCGTTTGACCAAATCTTTCGTCGGTTTATATTTTTTTTTCGAAGTCAATGTATTCCGCAATATCTATTAAAGCGATTATTTTAAGTAATAACATTGAGCTTAAGGGCTTTTTATAAAATGAAAACTTTTATTTATTTAAATGTTTTTAAAGTTATTATTTTATAAAAAATGTCCCAATTAGAACAATATATTAAAGGAATTATTTTTCATAGTTTTATTGACCTTATCAGTTTATTTCGTCTAATTTTTATTAATATTTATTATTTTTATCATGTTTCAAAGCCATTTTTCTATAAAATTTTTAGTAATTTTTATTTCCTGAAGATGTTAACAAGCTGTCAACGAAATATTGAATAAAAATTAGACGAAATAAAATTTTATAAAAAACTACCACAAGATTGATTAATATTACAATAGAGTTAATTTTATATATTTGGGTATTTATTGTTTTACACAAAATTTTTCAATTTTATTCGTGCTGATTCTTTTCCCAAATTTACAAAAAAAAAAAATTCCAAATTCATTACTGAAGGGTTTTAGCTAGTACCTATCCGCATTTCACTGGGACTTCTGAATGACAATATTCAACCTGAATGTGTAAGGCGTTGTCGTTTTTTGTACAGCGGCCCATCCAATATACAATATTATAGTATATGTTATTTGCCATATTATTTCCATTTTGGCCTCTATTATTCAATAAGTGGCGCAATAGTTTCAAATAAAATATGGCACAACTTTCTTACAATATAAGGTCAACATAACCTATAAGCAAAACAAAAACAATATTGTACAGTGTTGCCAACACATTTCACAGTATATTGCACTTCTTTTGGTTTGTACAATAAAAATCAAGTCTTGATTTCTGCCAATATATTGTGCCACCTTTGAATATGACATACACATTGGCGATATGATTGTACAATAGGTAAAATTGCAGTTATATTGCAAGTGGGTGGGCCTCTTACAAGATCAAAGATACACACAAGCAGTTTTCTTTGATCTACTACGAAAGTAATTTTTTTTATCTTGGATCAGCACTCAGGGGATGACCCCTACATATGCACTGCATTGCGCCGGAACTAGAAAGGAGGGGATAGTATTAAGGAGACAGATGAAGAAAGATGAGAAGATAGCGATTTTTTTGTAGCTATTTCAACCTTGTTACTTCGCCGGCTAATATTTTGCTACAGGACCGACGAAGTACATGATAGTGTCTATCGCTGTCAATTATGTTCAGTGACCAGTGCTATGCCTTCATCATTGAAACTGACTGGCAACAACTAACACAACCATGCACTAACGCTGATCAGAAGAATTCAGCACAATATTTCATGCCTCAAAGCGGGATTGAACTCAGGAACCTCCGCTTCATAGTCTCGTGTTCTACTACTTCAGCCAACAGCTGTGCAATTGGCACAGCCCTTTGATTTGAACGCTCGTCTTACTCTTGGTAACTGAATGCACCAACGTCTTTGACAGCGAGCAGTACAGACATTTGCTTTTTATAATACTTATGAATGTATTATGCAAATAAATTTAATGAATGTATTATGCAAATAAATTTAATATTTATTAATATTTTACATTCATACCATTTCCCGATTTCTTGTTTTATTTGGGGGTTACTCCCAGTAAAAAGCAAATTTCAGCATCGCTTTATAATCAGACTGGGCCATTCAAAAACTATATTGAATACACTGAATAAATCAAGTCGTCCTCCAAGGATAATGATTTGTCACGAAATGCAAATTTCTTAAAGAAACAAATGATTTTGAATTCACAATAATAATAATAATAGTTGTTTGCTTTTATTGACCTTTTCTTATATATGTATTTTAGAATGATTGAGCTCGAGGTCGTTTTTGTAAAAATCGTTATAATTTTTTTATTTTATTTGATATTCCTGATGATGTCAACAAATTGTTGACGAAATATCAAATAAAATAGAAAAATTATAACGATTTTTACAAAAACGACCTCGAGCTCAATCATTCTAAAATACAAATAATAATAATAAATTTTCTATACCAATTCAACAAAGTTTTAAAATTCTTATATATAAATAAGTGGGAATTAATATATCTTTGACTTTGATTATGAGAGCAGGAATCGGGGTTCTGCTGGAAATACAAATCTCGTATTCAATCGTTTTTGGAGCACAATTTTGGAGAGACTCACAAAAAATAATCAAAACTGAATTTTGAGTGCGAAATGTGGTGAATGTCGTTGAGTGGTTGCTTGTTTTTTTTTTGCGGCTTGCTGGCGGCTACAACAGTAATAACAAAAAAAGCAAACCGTCTAATTCCAATCGTTATTATAATTTTTGTTATTGTAGTGGATGTACATATTTTGGGATTCAAATGCGTTGTATGCAACGTTTTTTTACTTGTCTTGTTTTTCGCATTTCACTTTTTGTTGTTTATTTAATTTATTTTTGCATTTTTTTGCTGTCTTTTGTGGATTCTGGGTCATTAACCCTTGACAAAAATTATTTTGTTTGTGTTTTTGTTCAACAATTTTTGACTGCGTGTGCGAGTGCATGCTTTTTGTGTACACTCTTGCTGCTTTTTTCCATATTAGGCTTTTCAAATTTTGTTGTTTGGATTCTTCGTACTGAAATCCGATTTTTGTTTGATTCCATTGTTTTTTTTTCATTTTTCGTTTGTTTGGCGCGGTGGTTATGTACAATTTTGAAATTTGTGGTGTTCCATTGTTGTTTTATTCGAATACAAAACAAACAAAAAATGTTTTTTGATGTTTGGTTGGTTTGGTATTTTTCAGATAATTCGTCTTTTTCAAGTGCCTGCTTTTACTGGACAATAAAGTTTATATCTTGGTTGCTTTTATGATTTTATTGTCTGCCTTTCGGTCATTACTTGGTTGGTTTGAATTAATTTTGTTATGCTGTCCAAGAATTTGAATGGGTTTTGATAATAATGATACCAAGGATGAGATTGTTTTTTAATTTACTTCTTTTCCCTTCATGCATATTAATTTGGTTATTTCCAATTTCATGTTTAATTAACAAGGCTGTCTTATAATTTTTTTATTGTTGATTGCTTGCTAAGAACTCTCTTTAACAACTAATTACATAAAAAATATCTTAAATTAAGCATGTGTGTACGTACTCGTATGTGCATAATTTTTGGATAATTGGAGCTTAGGCCATATCGTTTTTTACGCATTTAAAATTTTGGCTTTATTTTGAAACACAACCCCCAAAGCAATTTGTTTGTGTAGACCCAGGGTCTCCGACTGCAGTAGAAGGCACGGCTATCACCCTCGTGGTGGAACTATGGATGAATGGATATTATTGATAGTAGCCGCTTATTTATAATATAACAATGCCGACAAATTATTATTGCAATAACGACGAAGAATATGCATATATTCGATGGAGTTTCACATATTGTGTAGTGGGGGTAATGTAAACACAGATTTCCAAATACATACACATATATAAATAATGTCGGGTGTGCCATCGATCGATTTAAATTTGCACCACCGGCTATTTCCAATCTGGCAATACTTATGCCATTCTATTCTGTCACAACATTCAGTATATTATCCCCACTGAATGAAATGAATCGATTTACACTCCAGTAACGTATATTTATTGGACATTTATTTCCAAACCAAAAACAATCGGTTAGAAATCGATTTTTCGAAGCTCATTTTTATCTTGATGGTTACGTTAATAAGCAAAATTGACGTATTTGGGGCTCAGAAAGCCCACACGTGGTCTTACAGAAGTCAATGCACCCATTTCGGGTGACTGTTTTGTGCAGCTTGTGGAGCGGAGGCATCATTGGCCTATATTTCTTGGAAAATGAGGAGGGAGCAACCAAGACGGTCAATGTAGACAGCTATCGCACCAAGACAACAGATTTTTTTCGTCCACTATTCATGGTATTGATGTGAACAAGTTGCCATATATTTCGTGCCAGAATCAATTTACTACGTCAAAAGTTTGATGGCTGTTTAATTATCCGAAGTAGTGATGTCCCTCGGCAGCCAAGAAGCGATTTGACACCGACGGTTTTCTCCGGGGTGCCGTTAAATTCAAATGTTATGCCGACAAGACTGAGACAATTGAGAATTTGAAGGCCATCATTCGGGATGCTATTGCCGAGGTACGAGTTCATACACTCGAAAAAGTGATCGAAAATTGCTCCGAAAGAATGGGGTAGTGAGACCAGCCGTGGCAGCCATATCAATGTACTAATATTTTATCTCTAACCGGAACAATTGTAGTTCATAACAAAATAATTTATTTGGCATTTTTAAATAGCCCACACATTATGAAATATCTTTAATATTATGAAATATCTTTAATATTATGAAATATCTTTAATACGAGATACAAGTGTATGACGTACCATTCCGAAATTTACCGTAGATTGTCCAGATACACCTAACATATTTGGCGGCATATATACACATATATAATTAAAAATGCTTACATATGTATCTATCGGGAATTTGCATGAAAACTATCGATATCGATAACTTTGGTTTGACACCTGATAATATCAAAGGGTGTTGACATTTCTGTACAATAAAGTGTTGGGCAAATCATCATGTATCCTTTAACTCCAGAACAACGTTTTTAAATTTTGAGAAGTTACTTTGAAAAAATAAAATAAATTTCTCAGCGCAGTTCAAAGAATTGCTTATAGTGATGATACTTATTTCTGATTAAATTGCAACGCCAATAAGCAAAATTGAGGTATTTGGATCCGTTAACGAATCACCAAAAATTAACCAGCTAAACATCAACGACAGTTGGTTCGACGAAAATGAGGCCACTTGCCATAGAGTGCGCTTAGAAATCTATTTATTGCAAAATTAATTTGGTAGGGTCAATTTCATTTCCAAAAGTGATCTCCCTCACGGGCTCCCTCGTTCGTGCGATTTAATGTCTCTCGATTACTTTTTACAAAAAAAGTAAACAATTTGACTCCTCGAATGAATTATGTAACTCGTGGCCGTGACGGACATATGCCGGAAATCATATTAAAAAAATAAATGCCATGAAACTTATAAATATACCAGATTGTACTGTTCTGAAATCTCCTATTCGATTTCCTATTCTATTTTTAAATAAAATTTATTTGTTGATTTGTGGTTGGCTTTACCAAATCATCAGTAGACTTCAACTACAGTTTTGAAAAACCTTCTGAGAATTTACAAATTATTTAAACAAATTATTTAAAAAATAGATTCATATCAAATACAATTTATATGTTGGGTTGGTTTTGTATGAGTTTCATAGCCTACTATGCTTATTCTGCTGTGATTTTGAAAATAATTTTTAAATTCTCAGATGCTTTTTGAAAGTAAGTAGATACATAAGATAAGAGGTTCGAAACTTTTCAAAACTACGGTTAAAGTCTATTGATGATATGGTAAAGCACCAATGAAATCCATATTGTAGACATATCTTAACCATCAACAAATAAATTTCAGTATATACGAAAGGATATTAAATTCAATTAAGATTTATAGGCTAACTATTCGAAAACTTGTTTGATTTCAAAAAGACATGATAAATATTCCAAGGCAAAAAGGAAAGACATCATAGGTTTTTAATTATTCAACCTACAAGCAGAACAGAACAGTTGTTTTCGAAAGCCGCTACACTTTCATCATCAGTACTCATGTGTATTTTGGTGGCCTAGTTTTCATTTATAAAAGTTTTATTAAGAAATTTTTTAATACGCGTGTTGCCGTTTGATTATTTTCTTCATATGTGACCTGCTCCACGAAAAGGGACCTCTGCGCCGAAATTTTTTTTTTTTACTTTTTGAGTGATTCTTATAGGCTCTTCATATACGCTCTTTCAAATGCCGCAAATCGCTATGTGTTTTAGTTTTTTTACAAATCACCTGTAAAGATGAACATAATTAATGAAAAAATTTGATTTATCTAGTAATTTTGAAAACAATATTAGTTAGAAATAATTTTCATAGAGGCAACACTGCATAGTGAACATCGTACAAAGTACCAGAGAGTCGAAATACATCGCCAGATGATCAGGTTGAAGGAAGAGTTGCATAACCATGCGCAAAAAACGGAAAAACGAAGCGCTTTTTTTAAACGCATTTTTCTCAATAACTTCTTTTCGGCGCAGAGGTCCCTTTTCTTGGAGCAGGTCACATATCCCATTTTTCTGAAAGCCATACTTTTTTTATACTTACATAAGTACATGTGAAGTTTTTAATTTTTATTGTAAGCTCAAGCCACAGTTTAAATTTGTATGTAAGTGTTTTTATCGAACATTCATATTGCTATATTAAATTCAGTTACGATTTATAGGCTAATTGTTCGAAAATTCGTTTAAATTCAGAAAGACATGATGAATATTTTAAGACATAAAGGAAAGTCAACATCAATTTTTAAAGGAAAGGATATTGTTGACACGGCAGATGCAGAAACAAGAGATAACAGGTTCTTATAGCAATTTTATTTTTTACTTTGCCGTCGAATTGTTGCTGGTGCTGTAATGAGCTCTTTAGTAAATGACAGTGCTAAAAGCCTTCGATACTATTGAGCGACTAGTGCTATGCTTTCGCCATCGAAAAAGACTGATAACAATTAGAATGCCGATGCAATAATGCAGATCCGAAAATTTCGAACCATATGCATGACAGCGCAGGATCGAACCCGAAGTTTCTGGCTTCGCAGTTTATGCGTTAACTACTTCAGCCAACAGTTGAACATTTTAGTTCTGTAACAAGAAAGAATTATACCGAAAGCCAATCACTTTATATGTCGTTCTCTATATTTTTCAAAGTTTTCGCTTTTGTACTTCAGTAAAATTTTAGGAGTAGGAGCTTAATTTTTGTCTTGCGACTTTTGTGCTGTATTTGTTTTACTTCTTTCTTTCTATACTCTTTAGTTTGGGTCTTAAATTTCATGAAACCTTAAAAATCTTTGAAAACCCCATGCCAATCATTTAAATTTTTTTGTTGTCTTAAAAATGACTGTGTGTCCGTCTCAATGTCTGGCTTAAGGTTTGATTTTCGTAGCTTGGTTGTTTTTTAACGTTTTCCACTGGAGAGCATTTGTTTTTCGTATTTTTTATTTTATTATTTTTAAGTTTGTCTGCCCGTCCACTTGTCACTTTGTTATGTCTGTGTGTTTGCAATGGTGGAAATGTATGGAGTGTTGATATTTTTTGGTATCATGCGCATTTTGTTTGCTTTACCTCCTTCGTTTGATTCATTTTTTATTTATTTATTTTTTTTCGATTTTGTTTTTGTCTTGATTTTGAGTTTTATGTCTTTCGTTAGATACTCCTCGTATTGGGGGCAAATACACAGTCATTATTCTTCTTTTTTTATCAGTATTTAATTCAGCATTTTGTAATACGATTTTCTATTGTATATTTGGATTATGGAGTAGTTGCCAAAATATAGTTTTTTTTATTAATTGTGCTTGCACATGGTTTTCTAATAAACAGAACCCTGCTGTCAGTCTGTCCGAATATTCAACATTCAGCATAAATAATATTTTAAGTAAAATGGAGTCAAAAGTCTGCCTGGCACAAAAGGAGGTGTACATGATTCTCTAAGAAAATATAGAAGGATTGTTTATTAACCCTAGAAACCTAATCTATTTTTACAATACGTAAAGCATCAACATACGTCTCATTAGAACTTATGAACACTTAAACACATATTTTTAAAGGTAAAAAATAAATCAGTCCTTACCGATGGCTATATTGGCTTTGAGGACCGCCGTGGTTTGTGGATTATTCGCATACACTCTAAGTGAGATGAGCATGAACTCAAATCGCTCGTGCAGAATATCCAATGTAGCATAAGCTGTGTGGAACATGTCCTTGATGTCCAGATTATCCAATTAGAGTCAAAAGAAGTGGGTAATGCTCGCCGTTGACATTCATGGCCTGAATAACGTCGTTCTCAAAAAAATATGGGGCGGATGATGGCGGCTGCCCAAATGCCTTAGAGCCTCTCATGTGAATTATTATTGTCCCAAACTCATTTCTTTGTCCAGAAATGGGCCCCATCGCTAAAGATAATTTTTCGATTATACGTTTCTCGAACAGAACACATTTTGACAAGCACAATATTATTATTTCCACGTGTTGTTGAATGGTGTATCCCTCCATAGAGATTTGGCAAAATCACTATAAATAAAATAAATGGCAAGTAATTAGCCAGATTTAGGATCCGCAAGATGGCCGTTGTCAGTTGTTAAAGTTTGCAAATCAGTCTGATTTATGCGCCAGAGTTATGGAAAATTGGGCATTTCGTATGCGCTCTACTCGGGGAAATCTTGGAGGATATTTGAACGATGTATATTTAATGACATCAATAGAGGTTTCAAATGAATAAATGTCGGTGATGTCTAACACATACTGTTTTATTTAAATTTAAATATAGAAAGCGCTTAATGAATAACACTTTATTATAGGGTTTTCCTCAAATTTTCAAGATATTAAACGTGGTATAATATTGCAATCGAATAATTACTTGTTGAACAATTGTTTATGATGTCCTTTGTTTATACTGTAATCTATGAGGTCTGTTCGAAAAATTAGTGACTTCTTTTTCTCAAAAACTGTTTATTCATCAAATCATATTTTATCCTCTTCAAAGTAGTCCCTTTTAGATATAATACTCTTGTGCCAACGTTTTTTCCAATTCTCATATGTTATGACATTTTTGGTAAGTCCTCTAGCTTTCTCAGCGATTCGGTTTTTCTCTCCTCAATTGCAGCCAACCTCCACACTTTCATGGGCCTCTTCAATTTTGGGAACAAGAAAAAGCTGCAAAGGCTGAGGTATGATTGCGGTTTTTATTTATTAATTTTTTTTTTGTCAAAATTCATCAATTTTGGAAAGAACTTCCTGAGCAACTTCTCTAATATTGATTCGACGATTCTCTAACAATTTTCTTCACTTTCTCAACATTTTCATCTAATTTTGATGTACTGGAGCATCCAGGACGTTCTTTGTCGTTTACATTTTCTCAATCTTAAAGTGCTTTTACCTATTCCCAATTTTTATTCCCCAAAATAAAATCCGAATTTTGTGTTTACTTCTTTGACTTCCCTATACATATTTTTATACCCTTCACAAAAAAGTGAAAGGTTTGTCATTCCATGTGTAATTTTTTCGATATTAATATGGAACTCCATAAAGTATATATATTGTATATATCTATATATATATATATATATATATATATATATATATATATATATATATATATATATATATATATATATATATATATTCTGGATACTTATAAATAGCGATGACGATTGAGCGATGTCCGTCGGTTCCAGAAACGACGCAAAATTAATACCAAAAACCAATTATATTTTTGGTTGTTTATAAATTAAACCTATTATTTCATGCGATAAGCGATTTCCATCACATGGCCGCATGTTTTGGGAAGCCTCAATGGTCTATACAATTTGTTTTCCGGAGAGGAAAAATTAAAAGTTCTAGAACATGTAATAACTAAAATGGTTAAAAATTTCAAGTTTTTCTTAAATAAAACCTCTTTATACTTCATGAAGATTTGCGTTGGTAAAAAAAATTTCAAAAATTAAAATTTCGCTTCCAGGGGGGTGGGGAATTGAATTTTTTTATACGTAAAAGTAACCAGGCAACTGACGTTATTTTTTTGCTAACTAAAATTATTTTGTATGTAGTTATAATTTTAACGAACATTTTATATTGCTATATTAAATTTGAATTAAGATTCTATAGGCTAATTGTTCGAAATTTTAATTTAAATCTCAGAAAGACATGAAAAATATTCCAAGGCACAAAGGCAAGTCAACATCAGTTTTATTCAACTTACACAGCAGAGCAGAACAGCTGTTTTCGAAAGACGCAACCCTTTCATCATCAGTGCTCATGTGTATTGTGTTTGTCACCACTTATTAGGTGGCTTAGTTGAATGTGATAACAGTTCCTATTTACACAAATTTTATTGTGAAAAAGAATACGGGAACTGTATCAACCTGATGTTAACATGTTATTGTTATAATACCCGTGTTACCGTTTGATTATTTTTCTTCATGTCCCATTTTTCTGAATTTTTTGTTCCATCATACCTAAGTCAAACTTTTTTGGTTTGAATTTTATACTTAAGTACATGTGAACGTTTTTCCAATTTTTATTATTGGGTAGCTCAAGCCATAGCTTAAATTTGTATGTAGTTATAATTTTAACGAACATTTTATATTGCTATATTAAATTTGAATTAAGATTCTATAGGCTAATTGTTCGAAATTTTAATTTAAATCTCAGAAAGACATGAAAAATATTCCAAGGCACAAAGGCAAGTCAACATCAGTTTTATTCAACTTACACAGCAGAGCAGAACAGCTGTTTTCGAAAGACGCAACCCTTTCATCATTATTTTATAATTGGTACCAAAAATTAAAAAAAAAACAAAATTTTGAATCCAGGTTTGGACACGTGCAATATTTTATAGTACATGAAAGTGACCAAAATGGTTAGAAATTTAAAATATGTCTTACATAAAACTACTTTATACCTTATGACAAGTTGCACTGGTAAAAAAAATTAAAATTTCGCTGCCAGGGTTGGGAAAATTATAGTTTTTGTTTTGGTACATGCAATATTTTGTAGTACATGTAATAACCAAAATGGTTACAAATTTTGAGTTTTTCTTCAACAAAACCACTTTATACCTCATGAAGATTTGCATTGATAAAAAAATTAAAAAAAATTAAAATGTCGCTTCCAGGGTTGGAAAATTTAGACTTTTTTTATACAGAAAAGTAACCAAAAAGGCAACTGGTTGTTTTTTTTTCTAACTAAAACTATTTTATATTTTAGAAAGCACAAAATTGGTATCAAAAATTTGAAAAAAAATCAAAATTTCGAATCCTTGGTTGGACAAGTGAAATATTTTATAGTACATGAAAGTGACCAAAATGGTTAAAAATTGTAAATTCTTCTTGTGGGTGCTGTTAGCTGAAGTAGTAGAACACGAGACTATGAAGCGGAGGGTCGTGAGTTCGAGCCCGCGCTGAGTCATGAAATATTGTGTTGAATTCTTCTAAACAGCATTAGTGCGTGGTTGTGTTAGTTGTTGCCAGCCTGTTTCAATGATGAAGGCATAGTCACTGATCACTGAACACAATTGGCAGCGACTGACACTATCATGTACTAAAAAGCAGAGTAACAGCACACACCTTCGTCGGCCCTGTATCAGCAACTAGCCGGCGAAGTAAAAAGGTTGAAATAGCTACAAAAACAACTGTCTATCTTCTCATCTTTCCTAATCTGTCCCCTCAATACTATCCCCTCGTTTTCAGTTCCGGCGCAATGCATTGCATATATAGGGGTCATCCCCTGAGCCAGCACTACTCCTAAAAAAAAATAAAACTACTTTATACCTAATGAAGACTATCATTGGTAAAAAGAGAAAAAAAATTAAAATACGTAAATTCCGCTTCCAGGGATGGGGAATCAAAATTTTTTATACATAAAAGTAACCAAAAAGGCAACTAACGTCGGGTTTTTACTACTTAAAACAATTTTCAGGAAAAACAAAATTGGTATCAACAATTAAAAAATATCAAAATTTCGATTCCAGAGTTGGATAACTGCAATATTTTGTAGTACATGAAAGTGAGCAAAATGGTTACAAATTTTAAGTTTTTCTTAAATAAAACTATTTCATGCCTTATTAAGAGTTGCATTGCTAAAAAAAAAAAAACAAACAAAAAATCTAAATTTCGTTTCCAGGTTTGGGAAATTTAAATATCTTTTATGCATAAAAGTAACCAAAAAGGCAATTGACGTTGTTATTTTTGCTAATTAAAACTATTTTATAATTCAGGAAGAACAAAGTTAGTATTACAATCTTAAAAACTTAAAATTTCGATTCCAGGGTTGGACAAATTAAATATTTTATGATACATGAAAGTGGCCAAAAAGTTTAAAAATGTTTAAATAATTAAAAAAATAAAAATTCGCTTCCAGAGTTGGAAAAACGAAATATATTGGGTACATAAAAGTACCCACATAAATTCAAAATTTTGTGTTTTTAGTGAATTAAACCTATTTTATACTTCAGGAAAAATTAAATTGCTATTAAAAGATACAAAATTCGGTTCCAGGGTTGGAAAATCGTAATTTTTTTGTACATAAAAGTAGCCACATAAATTCCATATTTTGTTTTTTTTTTAGAGAAATAATCCTATTTTATACTTCAGGAAGAATTAACTACCTATTTCTCATTGTCGAATGAATTCTTTCTTTCGTACAAATATATTTAAAACAAGAACAACATTTTATAAATTGTTTTTGCTTCAAATGTATTTATACGAAAGAAAGAATTCATTCGGCAATGAGACATAGGAAGTAAATTGGTATTAAAAATTTGGTCCCAGGGTTGGAATATCGAAATTTTTGGTACATAAAAGTAACCATATAGTTTCCCAATTTTGGTTTTTTTCAGTGAATTAAACCTATTATATACTTCGCTAAAAATTAAATTGGTATTAAAAATTTTCAAAATTAAATATTAAAAATTCGGTTCCAGGGCTGGAAAATCGAAATTTTTTAGTACATAAAACTAGCCATATAAGTTCCTAATTTTGTTTTTTTGTGAATTATCTTATTATACTTGAGGAAGAGTTAAATTGGTATTAAAAAAACAAATTTTTGCCCGGACAAAAATTTTTTATATGTAAAAAAAAATATTTTTTAGAACAACTCTCAACTTGAATTGGTTTAATTTTAAATTTTGTCCAGACAAAATTGAATTGAGTTGCCCATAGGATAAACTTTTTCTCGTAAAGTTGAAATGTCATTTTGTGTTTGATATATTAAATTGTGTGTGAGACTAAAAATATAAATTATGAGAAATAAAATATCAATAAAACAAAGCAAAACATAAAAAATCGCTGAAGTACTACCACTTTGTAAAACTAATTTTTTTATATGTATGGCAGTTTTGTTTTTCCGAATCGCGCTGCAAAGAACTCTCAGTAAATAAAACTTTGTCCGGACAAAAATTTTGTTCGAAAAACATTAGTGAATCCGCCTTAACAATACGGGTAGCATATTAAAAGATTATTAAAAGTTATTATTTGTTGTTAATTATTACAAATAAAAAATAAACTTAATCAGAGTAATTCTCTGACTTTTCCAGACTATCCTCTGAAACCTAAATAATATTTTCAACATTTGCGTTAGGTTGTAGGGGATTGTACATTATCCTCGCCAGTTTTACATAGAGAAGAAAATCCTTAAGCCGACTGGAAGCCGCAATGCAGAAAATCTTTATTCAGCGAAGATACTGTGCAATATACATAGTGAACAAAATTCTTAAACAGAAAACCTTTTATATGAGACCCGCGTCGTTACACTAAAACAAAAACTTACTAAGAGAATGCTTGGGAATTTGTAAAACTTTATGGGTCCGTAACTCGCAAAATATGCGTTTCCGTGAGTTTTTTTTACATTTTCTTAGAATTAATATTTCTATAGCATAGGAAATTTTTGTTAAAATTTCTGCATTCTTCAGCGGTTATTGAATTCCATATTTCCTGGATTTCGACTTTCAATCCGCTAAGAGTACGTTGTGTTTCAGTTGGGGTTGAGGTCTGGGCTATATGATGGCCAATCTAAGATATCTATTCAATTTACCTGTAGCCATTTTTTAGTTATTCTTGCTGTATTGGAAGATTCACCATTGTATGCAGAACTATATTCTATCCAAAATCGGCTAGTTTTGGTACTGGTAGAAGAAGGTCCCGATATCTCACGAAGAAATTCTTTAATATTGTCTTGTTCCTATAGGCGGCATGAACCTCAACAAAACCCTACAAATAGACCAAAGGCGTTAAATCGCACGATCTATGCGACCAATTGATAGTCTCCATACGTGAAATAAACTGTTCACCGAACTCCCCTCTCAATTATGCCATTGTTTCGCGTGCTGTGTGGCATGTCGTACCTTCTTCTGGAAACCACATGCCATTAAGTGCAGCTCTTCCATTTTTAGAATTTAGATGCCGTTGGCATCATTTTTCCTGCCTTCTCCGTGAGGGAAAAATGTTGCCACCAGCTCATAATCTACAACAAAAAGGAGTGCATTTTTCAAGATGCATTGTGGCAGTTCTTCCAATGCTACTGGCTGCTCTTCACACAAGCATTCAACCAGAAATGAGCACGACCCACTTTCTTAACCGTTCATAAATTTTGATAATAAAATTCAATTATTTTCAAGCTCTAATCGTTTGTAAGTCGATTTATATTTAAATTATAGACTAAACTGAACATGTTTAACTGTCACATGCTACGCAAAAACAATTGAGCTGCCAAACAACAGTGTTGTCAAAAAAAAAAAAATTTTAAAAAATCACCCGTTATAAGAATCATATTTCAATTGGTATGCAGTTGTTGTACAAGAAAATTTCGATTTGCAGCAGAAATGCAGAAAAATTTTAAGAGAAAAAAGTTTAACTAAATAAACGATTGGAATTTATAAAGGATTTTTGCAATGCGCATATAAAAACATGCCTGCCGAACATCCTTCTTATCTCTGAAAGGGTCTTTTTCATGCATATTAATTTCATGATAATAATAAAAACGAAAAACAGCAGCGGCTATTATTTCCTGTTTTAGTTTTTGTAATATAAAATATATATAAATCTTCAATTCAATTTATATTGTTTGTCATCATCATCATCATCGTCGTTATGCATTTTTGATTAAAAAAAATGGGAATTGCATTAAGATATGGAATATTTCAATATGAATCTTCCGATGTCATTCACAAACACACACACACACACGCACACACAAAGATCTTTCGCATCTTTCGTTGAATACATTTCTTTGTGAATATGCAAACGATTAAAATAGTTTTGCTTTCAGATTTATTTCTGTTTTACTTTATGGTTTTATTCAATCAAAATATAAAGAAAAGGATTTGCTTTGTTTTAAAATTCTTGTTCTGAACAAAAATGCATGACTCTTTTCTTAAAGTACATTTTCAGAAATTTATTGTTGATTTTTTCCCTAAGATTTTTTGAGTTTGAATAACGTTTTTTCTTCTTGTAAATGCAAAACAATAACCACAGTCACTAAAAGATGTCCATCCACTCCTAAAAAGATGAATTATAAGTGGAACCAACCATACAAGGGAAATAACGCAGTAAAAATTCGAGCTACTGCACTTTTTGCCTAAGTTGAACATTTTACACACTTTTTGGTATTTTTTATGCTTTAAACTTTAATATGTCGGATACCCGAAAAATAAGTGCACCCTACAGCTCAAATGCAATAACCAAAAGCGGCAACGTATGTTAAAGACATTCGAGTGCTGCAGTTTTTCTTCCGAAAACCGATTTTCTGTTATCATACGTTAGGCTTGGTTTGTAAAGATAGCACTGCAGACGATACAAGGCCGAAACCCATCTGCTTCAAATCAAATTTCGAATGAAACAAAATCGCTCCAATTCATTTCCAGTTTTAAATAGCAAAAGCGGTGAATATTGTTTGTTTATTTTTCTATACGACTGAATGAGAGGCGGAAAACTTTCGAATTATCGACAGATATTTTTTATACAATCGATATATTTTAATCACTATCGATAGTAAGAAGTAGTCAGCGCTGCAAAAATTTGTTTGACATTGACACACAAAATCGTGAAAATATTCGATATCAATTGAGGTTTCAATACAATTGACACATAAATTTCGATTGAATGTGCTGTGCTGTCTGTTTTCTTTTGTTAAAAATTTTTTATTTTGCAATTTAAGTGCAAATAAATGCGATCTATGAGAAGCAAAGAACTTTGATTCTATAACTATAATATCGACTGTATATCGATAGTTTTTTTTTGTCAATTTTGATATTCTATAATCGATATATTTTTCCTAATTTTTGGACCTCTTTCTTAAGTAATTAAACTATTTTTTTAACCTTTAGGTCTATATTTTATATATTTATTGTATTCACTTTTCTTTTCAATATTGCTCAACTTCTTCATGAGATCTTACATTTTGTTTAATAAAAAAAAAGCAAAAAGAGAAAAAGAAATTATTAAAAAAAAAATATATAAGATTTCCTGAAGAAGTTAACCAAAGTTCAACGAAATATTGAAAAGAACATTGAATACCATAAGTATATAAAATATAGACATAAAACTTTACAAAATGATTTAATTACTTAAGAAGAAGGTCGAAAAAATAGAAAAATGTATCGATATATCGATTCTAGAATATCAATATTTACTAAAAACTATCGATATATCCAAGGCATCTTCACCAGGTACTCCCCCTCGCCCAGGTGTTTATCGGTTACATACCAGACTAATGGCAAAAGTTTGCACACAAACCACATAAATTGTTGGTTTCTTCTAAAAGTTTAGGCTTGCCATAGGGTAAATAAGTAAAAGTGTTCATATATACATATATGTTTGCATGTACTACATATATATTGAAACGCATTGTTATTAATATAATTAGTAAAAGTGGAATAAAAATATTATGTTAATATATTTATACCTAAGCTTCTTAAGCTAAAGAAATTAACCTATCGTTTGAAACAGTCAAAGTTCATTAAATAGATTTTCATTAATTGAATTACATTTAGAATGCTGTTGGCAGAAGTTAACACAGGACTATGAAGCGGAGGGTCCTGAGTTCGACTCCGGAATTTTTGCGTTAGTTGTTGTCAGCCTGTATCAGTGATGAAGCCATGGCACTGGTCATGAATACAACTGGCCGCAATTGACAGTATCATGTACTAAAAGCAGAGGAATAGCTTCCTTCTTCGTCGGCCCTGTAGCAAAAATATAGCCGGCGAAGTTAAAGTTTTAAATAGCTACC
The DNA here is from genome assembly GCA_951800035.1 of Linnaemya tessellans. Taxonomy (NCBI): domain Eukaryota; kingdom Metazoa; phylum Arthropoda; class Insecta; order Diptera; family Tachinidae; genus Linnaemya; species Linnaemya tessellans. The sequence continues at coordinate 111,631,032 of OX637532.1, read as the reverse complement.
AAAATTCTCTACCTGCTCCTTTCTGATTCCAAGGCCATACACTTCATATGTAGGGGTCATCCCCTGAGTGCTGGTCCGAGCTAAAAAAAGAGTTCAGTTGTATTTACTTAAGCATCCCACAACTTTTCATTTATATAGCTTCACTGATTTTAAATATTTCTTAGTATCTAAACTAGAAAAATAAGTACTAAATGTATCATTAAAAGTGCTAAAAAGGTAATGCGATTTTGACAAGAAGCTGACTATTTTCCAGCAACAGAATAGGTGTGTTTTTTGGTGTTTTAAATTGTTGTAGTAGTGGGGCTACCTGTTTAAGCTGCATTGGATAGATATATCGACGTGATATTATCAAAGTTTTTTGTTTTTCAGAGATCGCATTTATTTCCACTTATGTCGTTACAAATTAGCATTTATAACAATAATGCTATGACAATTCTAAGGGTAAGATCGATTACCTGGGGCCAAATTACGGCATTCGATATCGATCGAAATTTGTATTTAAATTGTATGGAAATTTCGATCGATATCGAATGCGGTAATTTGGCCCCAGGGAACGAAAATTTTAGGGTTGTGGGAGCATTAGTCGTTCGGACCCAGACACCGTTTACTTTTTTTTTATTGAATTATAATAAAACGGAAAAATATAAAAATTATTGTAAATGCAATTATTAGTGATGAATACCAAGTCTTCTCATATTGCCCTTAATCAGATGATGGAAACTTCTATCAGCGATGTCCATCAGATGATGTGTCAAATGACCTCCACTGTTTCTGTAGGGTCATATAAAAATCAACTAAATTGGCATTAAGCTTTGGACTACCTCTGTGCCAATTCATTCATGAATAGAGAGAATTCTACTCGGTATTTACTCAAAAGAAGTGTAAATTCTGGGTGTATTTCTCTTTTGGAATACTATTTGGGTATTAGCATTTAAACTATACTTCAGCTGCCACTGAGCGTTCAGTCGACCCTCAAAGTTTTATGCTCTCAAAAACAGGATACAGGCTAATTGTAGATAATGCCGGAAAAGTATATTTTATATCACGTAATTATCTTTCTAACAAAGGCATAAGAGAAATATACTTTTACTTTTTAAATAACTAACATTTGGGGATGAAATTATCAATTCTTCGAGTTAGTTCGAGGAAACATCCCCCACTCCCCATTTTTTTATCTTGCTCTTGTTTCCATTATTTTCCTTGTAATATTGCAAAAATAAATATTTCCATCTAATATTTTTATATTTTATATCCTAATTTATAAAAGAATAATAGCAGGCTTATAAAATAAATTTTGTTTTATTAAGCTGTTGTAACTCAGAAAATATTTTATAAATTAACTGCCGTATTCATAAAAATTATGAGAGGATTATAAGAGTGTAATAGAGAAAATTTCATATGAAATTTTGTTTTATTACGCCCTTTTAGACTCTTTTAATTTTTATGAATAAGGGGGTAAGCCTTTAATATATTTTATATTTTTTATCTTGGACCAGCACTCAGGGGATGACCTCTACATATGCAGCACATTGCGCCAGAACTAGAAAGGAGGGGATAGTATTGAGGAGCCATATGAAAGATGAGACGAATTTTTTTGTAGCTTTTGCAACCTTATTACCTCGACGGCAAATTTTTTGCTACAGGACCGACGAAGGAGGGCGCTGTTACTCAGCTTTTAGTACATGATAGTGTCAGTCATTGCCAATTATGCTCCGTGACCAGTGAGTGCTATGCCTTCATCATTTCACAACCACGCACTAATGCTGATCAGAAGAATTCAACACAACATTTCATGATTCAGCGCGGGATTGAACTCAGTACCCTCTGCTTCATAGTATCGTGTTCTACTACTGCAGCCAACAGCACCCTTTAATATATTACTGCTCTGAATGAATTTTTATTTTTATTCATCAAATTTATTATAAAATGTATTAAATTTTGCTGCACAATGTGTTCATCTAATTTTCTACAATACAGTTTATATCCATCTTTTAGGTATCTACATGGGTATTTAACCATTTTTACTCGATTTACCTATTTTAACGGGTATTTATTTCTTTCGCATCTCTATTTATCAATAACTTGATTATGACCAACTAACATGAAATCATCAATTCTTCCAATTCGTTTGAGGAAACATCCTCCACTACCCATTCTTAATCTTGCTCTTCTTTCAATTGTTTTCCTTGTAATACTGCAAAAATAAATATTTCTATCTATCTAATATAATCTAAAATAATGCAGGCAGTATTTTTAAATATCGTTTTAATTTTTGCTCAAGTCTTCAAATGGTATCGTAGCGTGCAAATTATTTTTTTGCGCATTTTCAAGTATTTGAATATGATTTAGTTCAAAATTTCATCCATAAGTATTGGGTTTTTGCATTTTTAAACCATTTAACCGTCAAAACAACAATAATAATAATAAGAGCAAAAGCAACAAGCAACAAGCAAACTTTTGAAGAATGAGAGCACCTTGTTTAAGTTTTCTTTTTTTTGTTCTTGTTGCCTAAAAACTTACGAGGACTGCTTTTATAAGTAGATCCATGTATACGAGTATAAATATGTATGCAGTTTTGTTGATGTGGTTGATTTTCTTAATATACGTAGTGCGAGTATGCAAGTATATTTGCCGCTGTCTCATTAAATATATAGATTTTTACTTTCTGCGAATGAGGTTACCTTCAAGTACTTAGGAAAATATATCTTATTTTCATGTTTTCGTTTTGAGACTTTTTTTGGGTTAATGTATCTGATTGACTGACTTAAAACAAAAAATGTTTGGTTTCTTTTTACAATCTTGGATCTCAAACGGAAATGTTATACATCACGACGATAGTGATGGCGCTGATGATCATCATCATCATCATCATTATGAAACCTATTTACCGATTTCATTTTATGCAATTTTGAACTTTGAAGAGTAAAATAAATGGGGTTAATGTATAAAAGTTTAAATTGGATTACATTAATTTATTCGTTTCACAACACAAATGGAAAAATATTAACAAACATACATACACACGCAGCCTATACACATCGTTCTAACCACACACAGTCAGTCATTGTGATAGACGAGTGTGCATAGTGCATTTCGCTGATGCGGATTTTAATTGTTGCTGCCCAGCAAACATGTATTTTGAAGAATTCGTTGAAATATGTAGGTGTGTGAGTTGAGGTAACAATTATATCTTATCCGGGTGAAAATCTGTATAAATATTTGCCGGCTCGAAGGACCATGACCATGTGACAGAATTTTAATTTCCGTTATGAAAAATTTTTCAGGGACTTTTATTTAGATTATCTGTGGTGACATGAGACATGTCTGCAAAAATGACCATTGAGTCAGCGAAGGAGAGAACAGGCTTTAAAGTATGACTGTCCGTGTTCAATGGTTGATATAACCCATGAAATATAGGCAAGGAATTTCTATTAACTTAATACATAATTTTGTAAATAATTTTGCGTTAGTGAAATTTTTATGTACTCAAAAACAAAATTTTAAATTTTGTTATTCTTTCTTTCTCTATTTGATTCTATTTTTCACACAAATTTTAAAAAGTTTAAAAGGCAAAACAACGCATGAATTTCTGTTCATTTGTTCGGTGAATTAATTGCATACAAATTAAGCCCTTATGTATATTTTACAGCCTTATTCCGCGAAACATTTTTTCCGCCAATTGACCTACTAATTGAAATCTTTTAAAATACTTCTCAGTTAACCTGCATATAAATACGAGCACACAAATGCAATAGTTCAGTTCTTTTGTTGAATTTAGTTTAATGCCACCACCATCTTCAACGTCATTGTCATCATGAATTTTTAATCTATATCAAACTAACATTTTATAAACAACATTCTAAACTAGTGGGTCCTTGTAGTGGAGTTAATTCTTGTAAGTTGCTCAAATGCTTGCACTTTAGTCTATACTTTTTTCGCTTTTATTTTAATACGTTTTTAGTTTTATGTTTTTTTGTACAACTGATTAAAATCTCTTTACAAACAACGTTGGCGGATGTTATGTCGCGTCATCGTTATAACGATGGGAAAAAATGTCTACACAGCAGCGACATCGTAACTTTTACATGCAACGTTTAAATGCAATTGCAAAAAAAAAAAACTAAATGAAATATATATAGGGAAAAAACTAAAGTAGGCCAGTGATTACTTTGTGCATTATCAAAAACAAAAAGAGTTGAATTTAGGGAATCAACAACTGCATCAACAATGGCACTGGCTGCATGCAATTCAAACAACATCAGTAGCAACAATTGCAGCAGCTGTAATCAACCGTAGGATAATGTGTAATGCTTGTTGATGTAAGTTTTAAACGTTCTTTGTAATGTACTAAATGCTAAAATACAAAACCCTAAATCACTCTACTCTCTCTTTGCTCTTCTACAGGTCGTCGTCACACAAACAAGCCATTCCACTTAAAAGAGTAAAGAGAAAAATACCAAATGAAATTGAAAAGGAAATGCATTTTTCGCCATTACAAACAAAAAGCAAAGCTTTCTTAACCATCTACCATGTGCGTATTATGTTACCACTGACAGTACGACTGTGAGAAGCATAATTGAATTGTTAATAACACAGTAGGGGATGATTATGAATTGCTTTTAGTGCCAAAGGCGTGGGGTTTAAAGGGATTTATATATTTTATTTTAGAATTTCTCTCAAATCGGCTAATATGTAAAAGAATGAGAGCGGAGAAAAGCCTTGTACGACCGATCGAGGTGGTTACAACTTTGAGCCACTTTCCACAGAACAAAGCAAATGGATTCAACTACAAAATTTATTTACCTTTCAAACAAACAATGTGTAGCATTAATTTCGTAATATATATTGAAAATTTTTTTTTATCTTGAACCAGCACTCAGGGGATGACCCCTATATATGCAATGCATTGCGCCGGAATTGAAAACGAGGGGATAGTATTAAGGGGACAGATTAGGAAAGATGAGAAGATAGATAGTTGTTTTTGTAGCTATTTCAACCTTTTACTTCGCCGGCTAATTTTTGCTACAGGGCCGACGAAGGTGGGTGCTGTTACTCTGCTTTTTTTAATACATGATAGTGTCGGTCGCTGCTTTTTCGAAATTTCCATATAAAATGGAAAACGCATTACAGCCCTCTCCTTCGTCGGTACTGTAGCAAATATTCGGCGAAGTAAACAAAAAAATTATTCCTTTCCGGCACTTGAGTAGGTTTCATACCCTGAATGTTAGCCCATGTAAAAAAATAGGCTGTGGAAAATTTCTATGACGCTGTCTTGATTTAAAATTTAAATATTGTTATTGTTTTAATATGATTCTTGTGTCTAATTTTTTCCCCCTTTTTTGAAAAACTAAATAATTTCCTGAAGAAGCTAACCGATGGTTAGCGAAATATCGAACAATTATTATTAATATAAAATAACCTAAAAGCTTAAACAAATCTATTTAATGTTATTGTTTTAAGTTATTAAAAACATTTAAAACAAAAAATATATTAATTAAAATATCAATCAAGGGAGCAAATTACGGCACTCGATATCGATCGAAAATAGTATTTCAAATGTATTGAAATTTTGATCTATATCGAATGCGGTAATTTAGCACTTGATTTAGACTCTGTTTTAAATAAAATAAAATAGAATAAATTCAATTAAATGTTAAATATTTAAATGAAATTAATTGTAAAATTCTATCCCCGGTATTCATAAAAAAATAAAACGTATTTGAAATCTGTTTTAAGAAAATTTTGTATGAAAAAATTTGATTAAAATATATTTCAAACTCATTTTAAATTTTATGAATACCGGGGTATATCTAGACTGAAAATTAGCTGCAATTTTTTAGAATAGCAAAAAAAAAAAAAAAAAGAAATAGACGTCTGCTGCGTCTTAAAGAGTTACAAAAATTAATTGCGCAACTTTTCAAAACGAAAATATTATGTAAATGATAATGGGAGGTATTAATACGAAAGATTTTTTACTGAAATTTTATCTCCTTATTTTATGTTAGACTTATACAAAATGAGAATTAAAATATATAAACAAAATATTTAAACAAAATGAAAATATATGGATTTAATAATGCATAATTCTATTCGAAAAGAAAGCTGTTCTAATTTGTATGACATTAATTAATACGGAAGTTCGAAAGCATTTATTGAATCAATTAAAAATTAAATTGAAGGAAGTAAAAAAAATTAATGAACTATTTAAAAAATATATATGTATATTGAAATAATTAAACTTATATTAAATCAATTATAGAATTCATGCAAATAGTTAATAATTACTTCAGCTAATAAAAAATTATGGAAATTAAAAGAATTTGCAGCAACGTTAAATACTGTAACAACTGAACAATTTGCGCACATATTCTTTACATCCAATTGATAATTTATAATTGTGGGGCTTAAAAGCAAAGGGTTGCAAGTGCAAATGATAAGATTCTGAGAAATTAAAGACCAAAGATTTTTATTCCTGCTAATTTATTGTTAACATTTTGGCTTTTAGTTTTCTTATAAACTATTATGTTTTTCCATTGCGGTCCACTTCACTTGTAATCCTGTGCCAGTAAACAGAATTGAGTTTCCTTTACTCCATAAAGTTTTTTTTTTTACTTTTATTTGTTATTAATAAAAAGTAACAAAGGGTGGTTTAAATAAACCGAAAATAAATAAAAATATTCTTTTATTTTAATACAACCAGCAATATAGCTTTTTTATTTTTTAAAATAATCCATCGTGTCATATTAAAGAATAGATAAAATAAATGAAATTTGAAGCAAGTAAGAACTTTATATTCGACCAGTTCGAATCTTAAATACCCCACAAATATTTAGTAGATAAAAACCCCTTTTTGTAGGGGTCACTCCAAGAGGCGCCGCGTGGGAGACATCTCACCTTTGCCATAAAACATTAAAGTAAATTTTTGGGGTTAAGTGAAAAAAAAATATTTTTTGTGATAGGGTCATTTAGGGGGCTAAGGTATGGGCAGGGTAGGGCAGAGGAAGATCAGAGCACATCTCTGCTTCATCATAACAGCTTTAAAATTTAATTTTTAAGAAATTTTGGTTTTAATTATACAATTTGTTAAATATTTACTCTGTTTTTCCATGTAATATGTTACTCCAAAGCCTAGTAAAAGGGGCGGGGTCCAAAAATTTATTTTTCTGATTTCCTTTTTGCCAGTTTAAAGCTTTGGACCTTCTTTGCCAAAAAAAAATATCATTTGCTAAAAAAAAACTTTAAAATTATGTTGTGTTTTAGAGGTTGGTTTAGTTCTTCTTCGGGAACTTCTTTCCATTTAGTCCGATTCAGCCCATTTACGAAATTTACCTGCGTTTTTTTCGTTTCGTCTGTATCGTGATTTCCACTGATCAAGAACATATGTATGTACATATATACTTTATGGGGTCTTAGAGGGATATTTCACTGCGTTACATACGGAATGGACAAGTGAATATACTCTCCAATTTAATATTTAGAATAGCTAAAGCAAACAGTTTAAGTAGGTAGTATAATGTTATTAAAAAGTTAGCCCTTTTATTCTGCCAAAAGATCGCCATCGATGTGGTTGGTGTCTTCTTCTTGGACATTATGTCTTTTTGCACCCTATTCATGTGGCAGAGCAATAAAAAACTGCACTGCAGTTTTGAACAAATTCATTTATTAAATAAAAATAAAAAATAATTTGCAGTTTCGCAGATTTGAACTTGAGCCCGTTGAAAAAATTAACATCCTGTAATATATATTTTCATTTCGGATTATTGTTATCATAACAGTTTCGAGCTTACGATTCATTTGCATTTATTTCCATTAAGCTAATACTGCGTTAGTTAATTTAATTGGCAAATATTACTTTACAATAGCTCTGCAGCCTTATTCATAAAAAAGATTTCTGCTTTATAGAGGGTTTATAAAACAAATTTTTATTGAAAATCTATTGTAAATCAAAATCTGTTGTAAATCAAAAATATTGTTTAATTGTAAATAGATTCTAAATTTGTTAATTGCTGTCGTCGCTGAATGGTTAATTTAATTTATTCCATATTAGCTTTAAAATATAACAATATGTTTTATTGACTTTTAGCAATTCTGCCGTGTAATGGAATGTTATAAACTTCTAAGTAGATCTCTCCAATTATAACTTCTTGGAATATTGGTAATAATATATACTTTAGATGAATTTCTTTTAATTATCGTTGCATTTCTCATCCAAAAGCAGAAGATACAACTTTTACAAAAGTTTATTTTTTGAAAATTTTCAAATTAATTCTTCTACATAATAGATTGTTATATATAAGTTGAACAAGATAAAATCCTCAAACTCTTGTAATATCATGAACTTTTTGAAATAAATTGAATTGAAGTTATTTCTTACTACATACAAATTTAAGCTATGGCTTGAGCTACCAATAATAAAAAATATTGGAAAAACCGTTCACATGTACTTAAGTATAAAATTCAAACCAAATAAGTTTAACTTAGGTATGATGGAACAAAAAATTCAGAAAAATGGGACATGAAGAAAAAATAATCAAACGGTAACACGGGTATTATAACAATAACATGTTAACATCAGGTTGATACAGTTCTCGTATTCTTTTTCACAATAAAATTTGTGTAAATAGGAACTGTTATCACATTCAACTAAGCCACCTAATAAGTGGTGACAAACACAATACACATGAGCACTGATGATGAAAGGGTTGCGTCTTTCGAAAACAGCTGTTCTGCTCTGCTGTGTAAGTTGAATAAAACTGATGTTGACTTTCCTTTGTGCCTTGGAATACTTATCATGTCCTTCTGAGATTTAAAAACAAATTTCGAACAATTAGCCTATGAATCTTAATTCAATTATTTCTTTTATGTTTTTATATATTTTTTTAATTTAGTTTTTTTGACCCAAATATGTTGTGTAGTTAAGCATGCATTAAATTCCTTTTTGAATGAACTTAAAATCCCTGTCTCAGACTGCTACGTCCGTGTCAAGTTTCTACGTACTCGTAATTTTGAATTTTTCTCTGTTTTAGTGTTATAGATTTTGTTGACGTGGGATTTATTGTTATTATAAATCGCGAAAGTTTTAGTTCTCTATTCCATTGTTAAACGTTTTAAAACAAGGGTTGGAATATACGATTTTATTAAAAATTAAAAAAAAAAGTTCAAAACAAATGCAACGGCAAAACGATGGCGGGATGAATGAATTGTTGAATAGATGGATGGTTAAATGAAAATAAGACGGATGGTATCATCATCGCCGTCACATGCAGCTGCAATTGCAACTGCATTTACAATTGTATTTTCATTTATTTACTTGTACTACTTTTAAACAACTTATAAATCCAACAGCATCAATTCCCATTTTGCTGACCACAGTGCGTATTACTATTGAAAAAAATGTTTGTTGCTGTCGTCGTTTGTGCTCTTTGTTATTGAAGAAATTTAAATATTAAACAATAATATGTGTACATTAAGAAAGAATATTAAATGAATGTGCGAACAAATGCTGCTGCTGTCTGCCAGTTTGTTAGAGTGCTCGTACTCGTATATGTGTGCTACTTGTGGTACAGGGAGCACAGTGATTAGAAAAACAATTATTTTGGAATAGTTCGTGAATCGTTTTCATACATACACACACCCATACATATAGCTTACTGTATCGGGGCATATCGTCGCGTTTCTTCTCAAACCACGTAAGCGCCATTTTTCCCAAATTGGCTTTTTTGGGGATTCTGGTAGAAAGTAACCTTTGCCATCTGTTCACCTCAGTGAACAATATATCCAATCTTCCTTGCAGCAAGATCCCCAACCCTGATAATATATTAACAACACCCCCAACAAAAAGAAACAGCTGCAAAATTTATCAGCAAAAAGAAAAAAAGGTATTCGTTTTTATCATCGCAAGCAAACAAGTTTACTCCCGTGACATAAATTGTGAAAAAAGAAAATTGTTAAACTCTAAATTAAAATATATATAGTATATACATATATAACAAATAAATACACTACACATATTACATATACTAAAATAAAGAAAATTGTGAAATTATAAATTAAAATCTATATATACATATATACCAAATATATACACTACATACATATATTAAAATATAAGTGAATTAAATATAAAAGTGAATTAAATATAAAAGGTGTGCCCACAAACCTAAACTGTATAAACCATTCTTTTAAGCATTTATACTTCCCTCTACTTTACCTAAATTATATATTATGCACTAATTAAAACCTTTATGTACCAACTTACAATAACCTTAAATATATATCCCCAACACATACTCTACATATATTAAAAAATATTGAAAGTTCAATAAACATATAAATACATATTATAACGTTTAAAGAAAAAAGCGGTGTTTTTAAATTCCTGGAAGTAAAATATAAATAAGTATTGTTGATCAACTCTAACCCGTTTAAATATGGTCCTTCGAGCCGGATCTGTCTACGAGTACAATCTCATCTTGACAATTTTGTTTGGAAAAAAGTGGTCCATTTCGAAAATCTCGTAAGCGCCATAGAAAATGACGTTTACTTTGAAAATATATATTTCTTTGTATTTATCGAAAGGAAGAAAAGGGATAAAGAACTTTTTGTTCCAACAGATTTTGTTCATATAATAGAAAATGCCAGAGTGTATCCGTCCCCTTACAAGGTTCACTATATACAAAACAGTTTTTTTTTCTTTTTTTTTAAGACCTGGAATAAAACCGGGTGATCCGCAAGTAATTGACATAAAGTCTTTTCTCAAAATCCTTCCATTTTGCTCTTTTATAAAATTTTAAACTAAAATGTTTTTTTTCTATTTTTGCAAAATTTCTGATTAATTTTTCGATTTCAAATCTAAGCCAAAAACAGCTGATAATTTAATTCTTGTCCGAACTTATCCAAAAGAAAAGTTTCTATAGCAATTAAAAAATATTCTCTCAAAATTGCACAAAAATTGTTACCTGGAACGCTTTTGGACTAATTTGGGCGAGTTCGGACTCTCTTTGTTATGCTTTTGGAACATATCTAATATGACATGTTTGCCAGAGAGTGTCTTACATAGAAAAATTCCAGTTTCTCTGCACTTCTTGATTACACTCTGAATAGAAATATGCGTTCTCTTGTTCATTTCTAGAATTTCTCTTAAGGGGTTTCTTTGTTTCCTTAGGTAAACTATAGTTTTACTCTCATTTCTTCCAGAACTCTTTTCAAAACCATGAGATATTTTCACAAACCCTAATTATTTTCTCTCTATCAACTCTTTGTACACCGACTGTTTGAATCCACTCAAATTTTAGCGACTGCTAAAATTTTGATATATAAATAGGACTTACATACATATTTTTGTGGTACACTTTTTGGTTTTTAATCGTCTACCAATAGTAATGAAATATATATTTCGTAAAAGCTATTTTTGTGCAGTCGTGCACAGTATAAGTAGTTTATTTAAAATTTACCCATAAAAGATGTAAGAAAGTGGGGCAAAAATTACTTCGAAATCTTTGCATATTGTTCATGTTTTATACACACACTTGTGCTTTTTGTTGTTCTCTCAAAATTTCTTGCGTAGAGAATAAAAAAGTAATATGAAAAGTCGTTTCAAATGGTGGGATGTTGAGAACCGGTCGATCCCTAGTTGCTATTAAACGATGAATGATTTTCCCAATTATTTTCGAAATAAAAATCTTTTAAACCACTGTTAGCAGTCAGAACTTCGTCTGTGAGGAAATGTATTTGTATTTGCATACATATATTGCTGGTTATATTGAAAGCGAGTTTGTTGCAATCAATTGCATTTTTTTTAGTCATTCGTACGGTACGTACGCATCGTCAAACGATGTAAAAGGGGAGGATTTTCGCTAGTTTCTGCCAAGAATTAACCGATATTTCTGATGTTTTTTTTATTTTTAATTGTTTGTAAGCTTGTTTGCTGTATAGTCCAGTATTGATGGTGAATGAACTTTTTGAACTTAATATACAAATGTTTGTTGTTGCTGTTTGTTTCTTTTGTACGTAGCAGTACCAGATCATACATGTACATTTTTACTTTAGTGTTGTTGTTGAACTATGCTATTATATACATGTGTGTACTTACATATGTATATGTACATACGTGCATATATATTTGTATACAAATATGTATGCACACAATTTGTTTGTTGTTAGTCGTAGACATAAATATGTTTGCAATTACTCACATATAATGTGTAAATCACTATGGGCCTTCTAAAGATATTGAGCCATATCTATAAAAACTTAAGCTGGATTCACCAATTTTAGTTTTTTGAGAGTTTGTTCTGAAACGATTCACCCACTTCGAACAATTGTTCTGGAAAAACAAGGGTACCATATGAGATATTTTTGTAAACGACGCGTGTTAGTTTTTCAATAAGGCAGCACAGTAGCAGATGAATGCAATTTGCTTGTTTTCTTGGCGTCACACTCATATATTTTATTGTGTAATAAACAAATTGTAAATTAAAAAATATTAATAAAATAAAAATTTTATTTTATTAAGATTGTATTGTATTATATAGATATTCATATATGGGCATTTCCAGAAAAAAGTCCACCTTGATCGAAAAATTAAAAGTTAACAAACAGATTTTTTCCTAATGTATTATAAAAGAGAAACTTCTAAAATAAATTAAATTTAGGAGCTCAAAGCTTTCTTTTGTTGGGATGGTGAAATACTGAGCTACAAGTTTGAAGTTCCCGTTTTTGTAAGTGTTTCTTAACTTCAAGGGCATTTTCTCTTTATAATTAACATTCCTAAAAGCAATTTCATAATAATACTCTTAATGCAAAACTGTTGCTACAAACATATTTAATCATAAAACAAATGCAAAAAATAAATTTAGTATTTTGTAGTTTTTATATAATTTTCTAAAATTTATGTCTTTTTCGCATTTTTTTAACATAATAAAATAAAGTGGAAATTTTAGTAATGTAACGCCAGTAACGTAACGCCAGACCAATTTTCATAAAAGAAAAAAAAGGAAAAAAGATTTGTTCAATTTATAACTTGGAAAATAAATGTATATTGGTCAAAAACCTATCAAAAAAAATTTGATTAAAAATACTTGCCCAATTCGCAGAGTTCAACAATTTTGTTATCAAAGTCAAATCGCACTTCCGTAACGCCAGGTCACTTTTTGGAGTATATCTTGAAATTCTTAGGCTCAACTATTTCCATTTTTTGTGAGAAAAAAAACTTTTTTAAATTCTGGTTTTTAACGTTTTTTTTCAACATATCGTCGTACAAAAGTAACGTAACGCCAAAATGGAAATGCCCATATGTAATAGGGAAGTAGGAAGTCAAACACATTTTTAAGTAACTTAAAACTGGTTTTTAAATAAGCACAACTAGTGTATAAAGTGACTTTTTTCCTTTTCGTCGACTCATTATATTGACATATGCATGTCATAGGCGATAGTCAATTGGCCATCTCTGCATGACTTTTTAATTGATTACTAATTACTTATTTTTCAACCAATTTGTAGTCAGTTTAATTTAAATTATTTAAAACACTTTTTTATTAATTCATTTATAAATATTTAAGTTTCAATCAATTTTTTTATTAAAAAATAATAAAAAAGATACCTTTTTGCAACGTTGATACTGATTTTAAATAAAACTTCAATCACATTTCATGACTTAAAATTAAAATTAAATTCAAAATATTTAGATTTTTTTTGTTTGGTTGATATCTGCATTAGATTTAAACCAATTTATACTCAGTTGCAAAATACTTAATTTATAATTAGTGTTTTTATAAACCGATTATTTTATTTCCTAAAGGGTAGTTGTAGATATTCCAAAAAATTATTGTGTAAAATTACTAAAGTAGAGTAATAGGTAGTATAAACCTACAACAAGCGCATAAGATCGAAATATACTTTCAAACAAAGATTGAAATCAAATTATGATTTTTAAATTTTTTTAATTCGGACTAGCACTCAGGGATGACCCCTACAGATGCAGTACATTGCGGCTGAACAAGAAAGTAGGTGATAGTATTAAGAGGACAGATGAAGAAAGATGGCAAGATAGATATATTTTTTGCAGCTATTTCAACCTTTTACTTCTACCAGCTAAATTTTTGCTACAGGGCCGACGAAGAGGGGTGCTGTTTCTCGGCTCGTTAGTACACGACAGTGTAAATCGCTGCAACTTATGTACAGTGACCAGTGCTATCACCTCTGAACCAGCCTGACAATAATTAACACAACTATCCACTATTGATGATTAGAAAAATTCGACACAATATTCATGACAGCGCGGAACTCTTAGAGTCTAGACCTTCCGCTTCATAGTCTCATATTCCCTACTTCAGCCAACAGCACAATTTAATGTAAACAAAATTCATTAAAAAATACGCAATACAATCTAATCAAAATATATAAAATATATTAGTGATGAACATTCATGGTTAGTTTTGGTTAACTGGTGGATAAAGAGAGGGAAAGAAATTCAGCCCTCTTGGGTCCCTTTGCAATGCCATTTTAGGACAAAAATATGTAAGAAAGAGGAAGAGAGTGAAAGGAAGCTAGATACCGAACGAAATCTGGAGAATTGTGAGGAGAATGTTTTTTAATTAGGACCGGCAATCATGCGCACAACTGGGTCAACGAGTTCGGTAAGTGATCGATCATCATCCGTACGTCGATGAAACGGGAGATCTGCCGAAAACGGTTCGTAAAAATATGCTGGGGAATACGGGGAGTCGATTTTGTGTAGATTACAAAACTCGCCATTTCGCAAACCACAACTTGGCGAATTTTATGTCGTGACTTAGGCCTGCACCTGTACAAAATTTAACTGACCCAGAAAGTGAAGGTGACCGACCATAGACAACGACGTTTGTTCGTTGAATGACACTAATTTCCATCGAATAATCATCTTCAGCGATGAGGCCCATTTCTTGATGAATGGGTACTTAAACACAAAAAAATTTTCGAATTTGGGACAATACCAATTCACATGAGATCCATTAGCGTCCAATGCATCCCGAAAAAGTTACTGTTTCGTGTAGATTTCTGATGATTGCCAACTTCTTTTGACGGACATTTGAATGATGTTCGATTTCACACATAAGGGTATCAATAGGTCTTTAAAAGGAATTAAAATAGTCGATGATATACTACACTTTGGTTTATTTAAATATAGAAAGCGTTTAAGAAAAGTACTCTTTTCGATATTTGCAATTATTTGAAACTCTGCATAGTTCACAGGTTGGATAAAGTTTTTGCCTAAGTTTTGCTATATATATAGGGTCCGCCAAATAACTTTTTTTTTGAAAATGCTATAAAAAAACTACTGAATATTTTCTCAAATTTCTTATTTTAATTGAAAGTACAATCCTTCCGGTTAATAATGGCAAATAATTTTATTCAAATGGCTGCATGGCCCGATATCGATCGCTATTGACTGTAACGGCCACTCCCAGCTAATTTTCGAAGAAAAATGGCCCAATTATGCCTCTGGACCAAAATCCGCACCAAACAATGACTCGTTTTGGGTGCGTCGGATTTTCGGGTTTTCTGTGTCCCAAATGCGACAATTTTGCTTGTTTACATACCCGCCAAGATCCAAAATGAGCTTCATCTGAAAAGATGATTTTTTGGCAAAATCGGCATCTTCTGTAAGTCGATCGCAGGCCCACTTAGCGAAGCGAAAACGCATCATCCATATTCGTTCAGCGGAAGGATAAAACTAATTATCTGTCAATTCAGACATGAGCTAAGTGTTACCATTCACGAAATAAGCACTAGTTGAAAAAAATACCGTTAGACTGCGGACCCTATACTATTCAAGTAAACGAGTAACACAGCGAAATATTCCTCTAAGACCCCATAAATTATATATATTCTTGATCAGTTATGAAATATATATATAAGAGGATCTAGCCATGACCGTGCTTCCAAACGAAACGGGCTAGAACCTTGAAATTTGGTATAAATAAATTTTGAAGTATAGCAAAAGTCAAGTTCGTAAATGGACTAAATCGGGCCAAGTTCCTCTAAGAAAGACTAAACCAACCTCTAGAAAAAACATGATTTTTAATGTTTTTTTTGCTAGGCAAATGATATATTATTATATCAAGGAAAGTCCGAAGCGTTGAATTTCGACCCCGAAAATCAGAAAAATCCATTTTTGGATACCGCCCCCTTAGTGGGCGCTGAAGTAACCTATTACATGGAAAAATAATGTAAATCTTTAACAAATTGTATTCCTCTAGCCGACATTTCTTCAAAATTAAATTTTTCAGCTTTTATGACGAAGTTGAGATTTTCGCTGATCACCCTCTACCACATCCGTTGATATAAAATATTAACTTCAAAAATATGTAACGTAAATTGCTTTTATGTAGATGGAAAGGTGTTTCAGTCATGCTGCTCCTATTTGGAGGGTAATTAAGCTTCGATCCGGTCCACAAATATTAATTACGCTATTGCTAAAAGTCCATAGGTGGCGATTTTTATGAACACCTTGAATTGACTTTGTAAAACTCAAGTCTTTTCATAATTGCTTTTTCTATAAAAAAATACATCAATAGTCTAATTCGGTTGTTGTAGAAAGTGCCGATACGCTTTTGCACCATAGTGCGCGGCAACACATTCTGCTGTTTTCTATTTGAATTGTGTTTGAATATATGTGTGTACTCGTACGGCACATGTACGTCTATTTATGTTTGCCACTGCTGTAGCAAATTCCTGTTGTTGTAGTTAAATTTACGATTGTTTGGCGTTGTTTGCTGTTGTTGCAAGTGCTATTTTTGTTGTTTCATTTATGTTAGTTGCAAATTCTATGTTTGTGTTTTGCTGCACATGGCGGATGTGCATGTGTGCGTTTTGTGCATGTATTAATACGTGTATGTTTTATGCTATTTTTCCAATAGTGTGGCATGAGAAGGTAGAATCGTGGAAGTACTAGTAAAGTGTTTTTATTTGTTGTATGGCCTTCTATGCAGTCATTGAACCCAACTAAAAAAAATATGCATGCAGCTAGTAGGGGATTGTTTTTTCGAGTGTGTCGTCATTATTTGAGCCCTAAACCATTACTTTTATGTTTGTTTTAAAAAATATGAAGCTTTTTTTTGCTTTAAACAAACCTATGTATATGTTGTTGTTGTTGTTGCTGCTGCCACTGTTGTTTGTAAGGAAAATACTTGAAACTTACTGCCTATTTCTCATTGTCGAATGAATTCTTTCTTTCGTACAAATATACTTAAAACAAAAACAAAATTTTATAAATTGTTTTTGTTTCAAATGTATTTATACGAAAGAAAGAATTCATTCGACAATGAGAAATAGGCAGTTAATATGCACATATGCAAGTTGTTGTTAAGAACTGACCTATTCCTATAGAAATTTTAGTACGGTATGGTTTGAATAATGCAGTTTAAATTTTTTTTGGATTGTTTGCTAGTATAAAAAACATTATTGAAGTTTACAAGAACAGATTTCAATTGAGGTGTGAAAAATATTGCAAATGCAGCTGTTATGGCCTTTTGTTGTAAATTTTTTTCTTTTGTTATTCCAATGCAATTTTAGTTATTTATTTATTTTTCTTTTTTTCATTATTTATTTGTTTTATGAGATGAATTTAGTACGTAGGGGTATTGATTTACAATTAACAAAAAAAAAAAAAAACTATATTCACTCGCTCGTATGCTGTACTTTTACGCATATTAATTTATTAAAAAGGAGAATATAATAAATCTACCAGTTGCTGTAGAACTTTTAGCCCTGTTTTTTTCCTTATTAAGGTTTTATAGTACAGTCTGTTAAACTAAAAGTAGTAAAATAAATTTTCAACATTCGCTTTTGATCTACTTAAAAGGAATAGGAATTCGTTTTAAGTTGGAATTACTTTTTTTATGCTTTCGAATGTTCTAATTTTATAAAGTTACATTAAAGTTAATTTATGAACACTTTCGATTACATATTTGATCGTTTTGTTGTGTAGTTTTTAAATAAAAAATAAAATAAAAGACTACTTGACTCATTTCCTCTTTTCATCATAACCCTACTTAACGTAACCTAACCTAACTCATTTCTGCAAAATGAGATTAGTTAATACCCGATTAACTGATCGGTTAATTTAAAATCGGTGCTTTCCAATTCGCGATTAAACCGATTAATTTCAATCGATTAACCGATGTTACAAAATTTTTATTATTTTGTAGTATTGTAATATATTTTTAAATATTTGTTTTTAAATATTTGTTCCGTCTCATATACAAAATATATATGTTTGGAAAATATTATGTGTTTAATACATAAGGATTATATTTAATAAGAGACGAATTCAAGTCTTAAATACACTAATTTCAGGCCTCCATAACAGTCGATATTTTAACAGAATTAACATAAGATTAAACATAAAATTAAAGAAATATAAAAGGGGTCTCTAATGGCGTAATGGAAAATTTTATATGTTTAGAGAAATTCAAAAAATGACAGGAATTAGATATTGCGTCGTATTATGGGTTGCTTTCGATTTTTCCAACTTCTACGATAAGTGAAAGATTTTTTCCAAGTCAAGTTTTATAAAAACTAAAGAAAAAAGATCCTTTAATCCTAAACTTTTACGCGAAATTATTTTTCTAAAAGTTTATTTTATAAGGTCTCCTTATACTATCGAAATAACTAATAAAATATCTATTTTTTAATTAATACCTAATATGTAATATGTATTGCTTATTTATTAATTCATTTTCCTTTGCCTGTCTTATTTCAAGACTTATTATATTATTTTATTTTAATTTATATTGAGCTTGAGGCTTATTTTTATAAAAATTATTTATTTTATATTTAGTTCAATATTTCGATATCCTCTGGATATCTTCTTCAGGATAAAATTATTTATAATAATTTAACAATAACAAAATTTTTTATAAATTATTATAAATAATTTTATCCTGAAGAAGATATCCAGAGGATATCAAAATATTGAACTAAATATAAAATAAATAATTTTTATAAAAATAAGCCTCAAGCTCAATATAAATTAAAATAAAATAAAATAATCAAAGGCTGAAAAAATAGAACAATATAAGACTTATTCACCTCAATTATAAATATTCCCGGGGAAAAGAGTTCCCGGGGAATTAATTTTCTCGGGAATAAACTCCCTTATTCTAAACAGACGGGGAGAACAGTATTATGGGAAACGGAATTTCGAATTTTCGCAGTCAACTGTTTTGCTTTCAGTTGTTTTGTTTTGACTTAAAAAGTGAAAAATATTTTTGTTAAAAACAAGCATCAGTACTGAAAAAATATTTTTAAATAAAACAAATAATGTTTAGTGTAGCATTTCGGGTTTATTTATTTTTTTCGAAGTTTATTTAGAATAAGGGAAAAGGGAGAAGGGAAAAATCTCCCGGGGAGATTCTATTTAGAATAAGGGAAAAGGGAAAAGAGAGAAAATTCCTGGGGAGTTGTTATTCATAATTGGGCTGATTATAATTTTTTTACTAATAAACTTCAAACAATAAATAGTTTATACATTTTTGTTTATAGAAATTACTTAATTCATAAAAAACTGAATTAATCGAATAACCGATCTATAACAAAATTAAGAGATTGTAGACAATTAAACCAAAAACTCGGTTAATTAATCGAACGATTAACCATTTGTAAAACCAAATGTACGTAAGCATTTTGCATTGTAATTTTTTTTAATAAAAGTCAGCGAGTTACATATATTTATTATCTAGAACTTGTATTAAAAGGAATAACATCTTTTAAAATTAGTTTTATTTTATTCAGTAAATCGGGGTTTTACATTAGTCAGTTAATCGCTAGATCAGTTAATCGTTGTTTTCGTTTAATCGGTTATTATATAAATATGTTCTGAAGAAATAAACTGGAAAAAGTACATAAAAAGCAAAATTTTTGTTTGAAATTAACCGGTTTAATTTGGATATGTTGAATGGTTGCCAACATAAATCGTATTTTCAAAAAGGAATACGCTGGAAATTCTGAAATTGTAAGCAATGAATTTCAATGTTGTCAATCATGTGGAATGCAATATAAAACGTATCCAGTGGGTCGTTCGTTGAAACCCTCTCTTAACCCTAGAAAGATAATCTAATTTACGCATTCCCTTCCAAAATGTTGCAATTTCTTTTTAAATAGCGTGAATTCATCGCTGCACCGTTTGGACATCCGAGTCGTGTGCAGATCTTTCGTGAGACAGACCCATTTAGCAATATACGCGCTATATGAGTCAAAATGACCCGTGAATACATATAAGTTTTCAAACAAATATGATTTCTTTCTTTAGTTGACTACTTACGAAGTTTAAATGTTCTTGATTTTTCTCATAATAAACATTTATAAATATATTTAAGCTATTGATATTTTTCACTCATTTATATGCAGATATAGAATTTACGTAAATCGATATTATGGAGTCAGGGGCTCTTGATGTTCTGGGCATGAAAGTACAGTGTGATGTCAGATGGACGGAACATGTCTTTCAGGTCGCAAAAGACGCATTCAAGTGCCTTGGCCTTTTAAGGCGGTGCAAGAGATACTTCACCCCTTCTGATCTTCTTAATATTTACACCTCTTACATCCGACCGAAGATGGAATACAACTCTCATGTTTGGGCCGGTGCTTCAAAGTCTATTTTGAAGTTACTCGACCGCGTACAGGAGAGGGCGATAAAACTCATCGGAGACAGTAGGGTAGCCAACTCTATTAACTCTCTTGAGCATCGTCTCAATGTGGGGTGTGTATCGTTGTTCTATCGTTACTATAATGGCAGGTGCTCTGGTGAAATTAGGGAACTTGTTCCTGAAACCCATTCTTTCTTACGCTCAACGCGTTTTTCATCAAGAGCGCATGCGTTTGTGGTCGATATTCCAACGAATCGCACTACGCATTACAGAGAAAATTCGTTTTTTGTCCGAACAGTCCGTATGTGGAACAAACTACCTGCAGATGTCTTCCCCGCCACTTACAATTTGAGGGGGTTCAAGTCGAATATCCACAGACACTACTCCCTTTATCCTCCTTCCCAAAACCTATTTTCCTAGTTCCAGCGCAATGCAGTGCATATGTAGGGGTTATCCCCTGAGTGCTCGTCCTACTCCTAACAAAAAAAAAAAATTAATTTAAAAATAATGAAAATATGCTCTTTGAAAAGTATGTGTCAATTTTACGCATGATTATCTTTAACGTATGTCAGAATATGATTATCTATCTAGGGTTAAAAAAATACGCCTTTGAAAGTAAAGCGGTGGTCTAAGATCTTTGATAATATTTGTTGGCATATAAGACTTTTTGTCGAAACTATTACTTTTGGAATGGTGTAAACCGATTATCTGGAGGGCTATTGCATAATTCTTTCGACCTTCAATGTTCATAACATACAATTTTGACCAGTTTTCTTTACGAATCGAATGGCAGAATAACCCCATACTCCGAAAATGTACAGCCTATTCACATGAAATCAAATTAATGGTATTTTCTTTTCTACAGCCTTGTGAAATTTTTTCTAAAAATTTCCAGTTGATCTCAGTTTAAACCAAAAAATTATCTTCTTAGGGAATGATAGACAAATTCCTGAAAATCCCAAGTTTTCGAAAGACATAATACGGAAATCGACATAATTTTTTTTTATTTGCTAAGAAAAATTATGAAATAAAATAGGGCAGGTTGGTAGCGAAAGAAGAAAGAAAAGGAGTCCAACCCATCTGTTTAGAAAAAGAGAAAATAGAACAGGATAGTGGGAATGGAGAAAGCAGAAGATACGACAGAAACTATGAAAACTAGAGAGATTATCTTAAATAAAGAGGCTCAGGTTCTTTAGATTAATTCGTGATATCTCCGATATGCTACTAAAATAAGTTCCACTAAGTGATTGTAGACGCTGATACTCCAGAGATCCTCCAGAGACAGTGTGTAATGCTCTCGTCCCTTCCTCGTCGTTGCAACTGGAGCAAAACTCGTTATAGGGGCGTCCCATGCGTTTGGCTTGGGTTCCGAAAGTGCAGTGGATGTGGATGACTTCTTGTAAAATTCATAAGATCTTTGGTTCTATTAATTTATAGGCGGGGCCATAGTGCTACTGGCTGAAGTAGTAGAATACGAGATTATGAAGCGGAGGGTCCTGAGTTCAACCCCGCGCTGTGTCAATTAATATTGTGTTGAATTCCTCTGATCAGCATTAGTGCATGGTTGTGTTGTTGTTGCCAGCCTGTTTCAATGATGAAGGCATAGCACTGGTCACTGCTCATAATTGGCAGCGACTGACACTATCATGTACTAAAAAGCAGAGTAACAGCACCCTCTTTCGTCGGTCCTGTAGCAAAAAATTAGCCGGCGAAGTAGAAAGATTGAAATAGCTACAAAAAATTCTCTATCTTCTCATCTTTCTTCATCTGTCCCCTCAATACTATCCCCTCCCTTCTAGTTCCGGCGCAATGCACCACATATGCAGGGGTCATCCCCTGAATGCTGGTCCAATATAAAAAAAAATTACCCCGCATCCAGCTTAAAAACGTGCGAAAATGCCCTGAAAGTTCGTCAAGGGCAAGGTGGAATGCGATGTACATTCTCGTAAGAAACCTAATTGCTGTTTGATATCCGATAGATCCTTAGCCAAAGCGTTGCTCTTTTAATGTCAGATATTTCCACCTGTAATATGCTATATTCGTCCGGGAGTCTAAAGGAAAACCTATATTTCCTATTGAAGTATATAAGAAGTCTATAATTATGACCCCATGGACTGTGGTTCCATATGCCTACAATATTCAATCTGCTTTGTGCGCCCTTTTTAATTTATCCCGAAATACGGCACGCACAACTATAAAAACATCATCGTAAAATTAGTCAGAACAACTTTCTATGAACTCCAAATGAAAGGGAAATCGAAACATATAATTTTCCTTAAATTTTATGGTCAACTATAGTTGACTTTTAGGCAAAATGATTTGCTGCAACAGAATGTATAAACATGCACTGCATTGAAAAAACCATGAATGATATCGACTTCATTTTCAGAGTTACACCCAAAAAACAAAAACATTCATGTATTTATTGAGCTTTAATAAATTAATTAATTTCATTGTCATCCAAAAATATTTATTTGAAACCGCACGTGCACTGCACGGAAATTTTCTAAATAAAAACTCTAAAAATTAGTTATCAATAACTTTCCAAATAATACACAATTATCCTCGGGTGAAGTAAAGGAAAATTGGAGTTTTTGTATTTGCTGTAGTCTATACGTTCGACGCATTTACCAGCCAGTGTACAGTTTGTACCAAACAGTTGCACCAACATAATTTTATTTAAATAAATACAAAATATAAAGTACTTTTACTTTATTCCTGAAGCTCCTTCTGCATTTAACTCTTGACGTATTGAAAACAACAACAACAACAATAGCAGCAAATATATAGGCTGGATGCATAACAAATAAAGCAAACAACTAAATAAATGTTGGCGTCTGCTAAAAATGCATGTTAGAGTCCATGTGTGCATGTATATGTTGCCTGTGTTTGAGAGAGGGAGAAAGAGTGTGTTGTGTGTGTGCAGATGCAACCGGAAGCCGCCATTAAAATACACACACATACACAAATGAATGAAAGTACTACTTGTGCAAGTTTATTTTTCGAAATGCAGTCATAAAAGGAAAAAAGGTTTAATGCATGAGCGTTTCTTTCCACAAATTCACTCATTCAAAAACTCACATTTGCACACATACGCTTTTAGGCTGGCTATTGTTGTTTTTGTTATTTTCACTTTGCTTTGTATTTCATAAGGACCTCTGCTTGTTGGTGTTATTGTTGCTCTCGCTGTTGTTTTAGTTTAGAAAAAAGGGAGCAAAGTTTCTCCACATAAACATTATAACACGTTTTTTATCTGCACTTGGGGTATCGTGGTTGTTTTAATGTTTTTATCTTCCTTTCAAGCAGCTGTTGTTAACGAATTAGAAATAATTTTTATCTAAAAATATGAAAATGTCAAAGGAAGTCATCACTATTCAAAATTTTATACCAACAACTAGAAAATACAAAACATTTTAAATATGTAAAGAAATGTCCTTTAAAAACTTATATCGTGTTCAGACATGCATCTTCACTTTATTGCCGTAATTGTCTTCCTGTTCACATAAACAAAACTTAGTCAATTCAACTAAAGTGCGACAACTAAAAATAAAATTTTTTATATTCATGAAGAACTCAAGTTCAAATCTGGGATATTTTTTTAATTTTCTAACTAACTATAATATCAATAGTCGAGTCTCGACTAACTTTGTTCATTGAGTTGTGTTTTGTTCACTAAACATACTTTTTAGCTGTGTTGCATTTGTAATTTTTAGCCGATTTTTTAGCAATTAAGTGTTCAGTTTGGTCTATCATTTATTCATGAATTTATTATTAGAATCTATGATCGGTTAAGAAGGTGAATTATGCTCATTTCTGGTTGAATGTATACGTGAACAATCAAAATTGTAGTATTTGGTGTGGAGAGCAGCCAGAAGGCTTGCAGGAACTACCAAAGCATCTCCCGAAAAATGCACTGTTTGGTGTGGATTATGGGTCATCGGCCTCATCAGTTACGTTACTGTGAATGGTGAGTGCTATTTGAGATAAGAGTTCGAATTCGAGTGATTAAATGCACATAGGCCACTTTTTTCTTAGGCTATGCTATGTTCATGTCTATTGGGGCAATCCCGCAATGGTTGATGCACTGGAAGACAATATTGAATAATCGAGAACTTTCGATATGTTAGAGAGTTTGTCAGAATTTGACCCAGCGGATGAACAATTTGAGGTGTAGCCACGGTAAACGTTTACATGAATTCATCTTTAAAGTTTGAATTGTAAATATTTCATACATTTCTTTAAATTTTACTTCTTTTTTTTAAATCAAATCCGAAAGCTCATAAAAAATCACACATTATAAGTAAACCATTCAGCCTTATTGTGTTTGGCGTTTTACGCCTTCAAGTTCGACATATATGTATATATAGATATTACAAAATTTCGAGTCTGATGGCGAAAAACGTCAAAGACAAGGCTGATTAATTCGGTATTAAAGGAAAAATAACAAGTTTGTAATTTGAAATTATGGTTTGGAATTTTGCACCGAGTACAAATATAACGTACGTTTTTTAAATTTATTTTTATTTTTCAATATCTAGTTGTTATGTTAGGTTAGGTTAGGTTGAAAAAGAGGGGCATAAGCATCCCAATCCGTCCTGGATTACACTTATGCCTCATAGGCCTGTTGTGCGCTCTATAATAAGGAGTTCCCATTCCACTGTTATCTAGTTGTTATTATTATATAAAATTTTAGTTTTATTTTATATGTCCAATATTTTAACAGGCCTTTGGGTAACTTTTTCAGTAAATTAAAAAACAAAATGTTGAGTAGAAATAAAAGACACAACACGTGTTTACATTTTCTTGTAGAAGTTACGCAAAGACGTGGTGAAATAATGGGCGGGGACATTTTAAAATTTAAATTTAAAAATGCAATAAAACAAAAACGGTTTGAAACTTTGCCAAATTTATTTTTTTGTTGTCAAGTGCTAATGTTCCGGTTAAAAATGGATGGTCATGTGGCTTCAACTCTTGAACCACACTCGTCATACCGATTTCTTTTCGCAAAATTCAACTTAAGGTGGTGAGTGAAATGTTCAATTCTTGAGAACGATGACGAGTTGATGTTGATGGATTCTGAGCTATATCAGCGTATAAGGGCCGCTGTTGGTCCTTCTTTGCGACCAAATTTTGTACAACATTTTCGTGCAATTTCCGAGTAATTGCCTTTGTTTTGGAAATAAATTTCCAATAAATCACAACGTTGCTCAAGCGTAAATTGAATAATTTCGTTCAGTAAACTGATAGATGGCTAGCCCGATAGAACATAAAAAAATTGCGTTAACGTATTTAAATTGTAAATACCAAGAAATTCTCTAGAGTACCACGGTACTAATAAAGTTTAAAATGTACCACAAAATGTACAACTGTACCATAATATCCATCTCTGCCAGCTTCATGTTTTGCTGGGTTGCTTAATTTATTATTTCTTATTAGCATATTTTTTTTAAATATGCACACACACACATGTATGAGTATGTGTAGAAGGCTTTTTTGTTGCTTTGTAATTTAATTCCTTGCAATTTAAAATATAATTAATACTGTCTTAGGTGTCGAAATTGTGTTTGCGCCATATATTTATTTTTCGTTCCCTTTAAAAAGGCTTTTACGTGCTTGTGCACCATCTTGTTTGTGTACAAAAATATCGATTTTATGAAGATTTGAATATTAAAAACTTATGGAAAGTTAAAAAAGCAGTTCTTGGTACAGGTTATTGTTTTTTTTATGTTTTGATGTATAATTTTTGTCCGTTAAAAGGGATGTAATAAGTTTGTGAGTTGATTGCTTGTAAAAACTATTGAGGTGTTAAGTGTGAAATTTTATATTATCAGCAAATTAATTACCTGACCTGTGAAGGAACGTTTTTTTTAATATGATCTTTAAATAATCTTATTTTTTGGAGTTAACTAAAATGTGTCAGTTTAGTGAAATATGGTAATACGTTTATCCTTGAGCTTTACATTAATTGTAATGTACACTGTGGCTCATCAGGATAGAATCGGAAAGTTTATTTTTTTTTTTTTTGTAAAAATAATGTATGGATTGCAGTCACGAAAATAATTTTACTTTACAAGGATGTTGTAGAACCTTAAATTTAAAATTGATGATATCTATTCCGATCAAATTCGAAAATTCGTACAATTTTATGGTTTATGGAGTCCCTGTTTGAGAGTTGAGATATGCATGATTATAATTTTGAGCTTTAAATTAGTTAAATAATTTCAATTATTTTCACGTTTAATTAAAACGCCTTAGATTCTTTGCCGTGTTGATACTTTCCTGCACACTATGTAAACGTTAAATGAAAATACACAATAATCGGACACTTAATTGCGAAGTAATTAATCGGTGAACCGATTAAATAAGCTAAACTAAGCAGTACCTATTGTCCTCAATTGTTCATCAATTTCTACTTTGTTGCCATCAAAATAGTCTCCCTCATGTCATGACTCTCATCAGTCAGGAGTCCAATATGGTCCACACGGTGGCTGAGGCATTATTACGGGTTTGTTTTGGCCTAACATTTACGAACATGCGAAGTTTCTTATAATCAAAATTAACAAAGGGGAAAAAAATTCTGTTAAAATTATGGAAGCCCTAATAAATAACGAAGGGAAAACAAGACTTTACTGGGTAGGAATAAAAGGAAATGAAAAGGCTGATATTGCTGCTCGATATGCTTCTAACGCACCTATCTTGTTAGATGATACTGAGCTGCATCAACAGTAAGATAAAAGGAAACCAAGAACAACACCCTTATTACATGAACATCAACCCAAGCTTCGAGCAACCTATGTACCCAATGAATGTGAATAAATACAAAAATAAAAACATTTTGCAGACTTCGAATTGGCCACTCAGCTTTCTCCCACGACTATAAATTAAAAATGAATAGCAGCCCCACATGCACCAACTGTAATTGAAAATTAACCTTAAACCACCTACTCAATGAATGCCCAATTCTACAGAACCAAAGGCTCAAACACGTCAACAACGTATCAGCTGTCACAATTCTACAAAATCCATCGAATACAAATATAAATAGTCAGCCTTATCATGAATTCCACTTGTGAAAATTTCCGAATAAAATTTTTTTTCACGTGAATTTTAATTTCGTATCATAAATTCCATGTGACGTAACTGTTTAAAAAAAATTTGTCATTGGGCCTTATTACGGTTCTCGATTCGACTCGAAAGAATGTTATAAATTAAAGAAAAATGCAAGATTTTTCTTTAATCTATTACAAACACTCGAGTCGATTCGAGAACGGTAATAAGGCAGATTATTTATGTTGCATCTACTAATTTTCTGTTTTTTAAACCAAATGTCCGGGTGCCTTCTACGCCATCTGATGCTTCTTTTGTCCCAAGCATTTCCAAAATGCTTTCCTCGGCTGGCGAAAACTTATATTCTTTATTAGGCATTTGTTTTTCTTTTTTGTATACGCTGATGCAATTAGTTTTATACATTCCGGGGTTGTTTTTTCAGGTGGGCCAATGCTATTTAGTTTTTCTTTGACGATTTCCCAAAAGTCAGACACCGTGGCTTTATTTTCCCTTACAAATCCACTTGCAATGTCTTGGTTAGCAAGCATTCATCAAATAAAATATTTATTTGCTACTTATTTACCGTTTTACTCCTACGTATGTGCAAGGTGGGCCTAAAGAAGTCATCCGATGACTCCTCCAGCGTGAACAGCGCACCATGCAGTCACTTTGAGCGGGTGTAATGGCTCCTCGTGCATCACTCGTATACCGATTTTCGGTGCCCCAGAAGCGAAATGACCCTCATCGCTCATTATGATTTTGGTCGAAAAATCGTCCACTCCGTCCTCGAGATTGAGGATGGGTAGTGCATCGCTCCATGGCTTGTTCACTTGTATTCTACATCTGTCTAGTTCACAATGTGGGTGCTGTTGGCTGAAGTAGTAGAACACGAGACTGTGAAGCGGAGGGTCCTGAGTTCAAACCCGCGCTGAGTCAAGAAATATTGTGTTGAATTCTTCTGATCAGCATTTAGGGCATGGTTGTGTTAGTTGTTGCCAGCCTGTTTCAATGATGAAGGCATAGTCACTGATCACTGAACATAATTGGCAGCGACTGACACTATCATGTACTAAAAGCAGAGTAACGACACCCCCCTTCGTCGGCCCTGTAGCAAAAAATTAGCCGGCGAAGTAAAAAAGTTGAAATAGCTGAAAAAAAATTCTATTTTTCTCATCTTTATTCATCTGTCCCCTCAATACTATCCCCTCCTTTCTAGTTCCGGCGCAATGCACTGCATATGTAGTGGTCATTCCCTGAGTGTTGGTCCAAGATAAAAAAGGGTAAAAAAACAGATTTGACATTGGCTGCCATTTGGAAAAATAAGAGCCAATATCGTGATTTCTTTTGGCTCGCCTTGTATATAAAATAAATCAAATTTATGCATTTTAAACTTTTTCTTTTTAATTTTAAATTGAAACTTGAAACATATTTCAACCTTTTCCGAAAGATAAATCTTTGTGAATAATTTTCTTCATAAATTGTCGAAATTTTTTACATGTGAGCTATTCTCAATCGTATGAAAGAAAACACATTCACAAGCAACATTTTTCGGAAATTTTTCCAACACATTTTATTCATGATGCCAACTATTCACACGTTCGGAAATTGCCATGTGAAATTTTATTCATGATAAGGCTGAGTATCTATAATTTTATTAGGGAAGCAAAAGTAGTTGTATAAATCGTGTATATATTTAAACAAATTATAATTATATGAACTCGTATATGTACATAATTTTCCCCATCGAGCTGATAGTCCCGGCAGCTAGTGCTCGTTAAATATAGATTTTAATCTCAGAATTTATTCATAAGATTAAATAAATAAATAAAATATAATCAACATTTTCGAAGAAACTTCGTTGCCACCTCCAATGCAGCGAGAAACTCGAATGCTCTCATGAAATTCCCATTATGAGGATATTCAATTCATTTTAAATGCCCTCTAAATGGTAGCCCTCGTATTGGGAGTGATTTAATAATCGACATAAAATTTCTTCTGCTAACAGATTTCTTCATCGTGCTATTTTATTAGAAAGAGTTATTAAATATTTTTGGAATTGTCAAAAGTTTGCCGGCCCCTCCAAATCATGTCCCACCCATCACTGAA
This sequence comes from Linnaemya tessellans, assembly GCA_951800035.1. Classification (NCBI taxonomy): domain Eukaryota; kingdom Metazoa; phylum Arthropoda; class Insecta; order Diptera; family Tachinidae; genus Linnaemya; species Linnaemya tessellans. The sequence continues at coordinate 111,601,252 of OX637532.1, read as the reverse complement.
TGGAAAATTCAACTGATTGCAATAATATTTATATCGCAACTCCATTTAAATGAGAACTTTACTGTTCGTAGAAAAACCGTCTAGAATCTAGAGCCAGTCCACCGCCACACCTAATTCTTCTACTACTCTCTTATTATATTCGCAATTTACAATGCAAAGGAGACGTTAAGAAGCTGGATGCAGTTGAACATATACAAAACACATCTACGTTTAATTCATTTATAGCGGGTGATTTGTTTAGCAACTTTCTTTTTGGCAGCTCAGCTGTTTTCGTGTGATATATTACTGTTAACCACGTTCAGTTTGGTCTGTAATTTGACCAAGAACCGAGTTACAAATGATCAATGTTTTTAGATTTTTAAATTTTACTATCAAAATTCAATCCCTGGTAAGAATGCGCATCGTGCTCATTTCTGGTGGAATGATTACCTATTCATGTCTGATTGACTAGATTAGTGAACGAGCAAAATTGCCGTATTGAAGAGCTGCCAAAGCGTTGCAAAAGTACAGTTTGGTGGGGATTACACGCCGGTGGCATCTTTTTCAAAGACGACGAAGCAGGGATGTTAGAGTGCGATGGTTTAAAAATTGTTTCCCAAAATTGAGGACCTGGACTTGGCCGACTTGGGGTTTCAACAAGCCGGTGCCACACGTAATTGGTCGCCTTGATCGTGCGATTTAACACCTTTACACTATTTTTGGTGGGGGGTAGGCTCATATCCATAGGGACAAACCCGCAACGGTTGACGCACTAGAAGCCAACATTGAAGAATTTATTCATGAGACACCTGCCGATATGTTGGAGAGAGTACGCCCAAATTGGACCCAGCGTATGAACCATTTGAGGCGGAGCCACGGTTAATATTTAGATGAAATCATCTTTATACATCGAATTATATAGATAGTTCTATCGAGTCAAATAAAGATTTCCGAGTTTTCGGATTTTTAATCAAATTCTAAAACTCTTGAAAAATCACCCATTATGTACATACACAGTCACATGCATGTATATCTTATTTTTAATACATTGTAAAAGATGAACCATTTTAATTAATGCTTTCACTTGCAAAATTATAAAATTTTATTAAATAAAAAGCACCATTGAACCAAATTTTGCGTGAGGCTCGGGAGGTGTGAGTCTTTTATTTAACAAAATTAAATTTCTGTATCTAAAACAAAACATACCGCCAGCAGAACGTGTAATTGACGACACATGTTTTTTTCTTGGCACGTTTTTATTCTTCTTATATTGGAAACTAAATATTAAAATGTAACACACACGCACAGAGATACTTGTGAACACTGGTACACATTTCCCACTTAACCAGAGATTTCATAATTTTTGGAAAAAAGGTCAGAGTTGAAAACCGATAAATGGAAAACATATGGATGGATGGACAAGAAGTGCAAACTCACAGAGGTTCCAATGTGACAACTTTTGTAATTAAACTGATTGCGAGGGTGGGTCAATAACTCCGTGACTTTGAATTTGCCGTCTCTGAATTGAAATTGCAACACTGCTGTCAGTAGCAACTGTTAGTTGACCTCAAAATGAACCAGCTTGTTCAACCTGAGTCACTTAGTATGTGTTTGGCAGCCGTTGATAGCAACCATTTTAAAAACAAAATTTAAAAAGGCGAATTGCATGTGCGTGAAAAGAGTAAGTACTATTGCAAAAATTGAAAAAGGTACTTAAATTTACTAAAATAACACTTTAAAGAACAGCGAATTTTACTTTTTAGAAAAAGTACATTTCGAAAAGCTGCTCTTTTAAAAACGTACTTCATGAAAAAAGTACTTTCTTAAAACATTCTTTACGAAAATTACACTTTTAAGGAAAGATACTTATATAAAATGGGAATTTTTTACTTTTTGGAAAAAGTACTTTTCGGATAGGTAGTTTTTTTTAAACGTGCTTTATTGGAAAAGGTATTTTCTCAAAACATACTTTACTAACATGGCACTTTTAACGAAATATACTTATGTATATAAAACGGGAATTTTAAATTTTTGGAAAAAGTACTTTTCGGAAAGGTACTTTTTAAAAAAAAAAAGTACTTTATTGAAAAAGGTACTTTCTTAAAACATACTTTGCTAAAATAACACTTTAAAGAACAAGGAATTTTACTTTTTAGAAAAAGTACTTTTCGAAAAGCTGCTCTTTTAAAAACGTACTTCACGAAAAAAGTACTTTCTTAAAACATTATTTACGAAAATGGCACTTTTAAGGAAAGATACTTATATAAAATGGGAATTTTTTACTTTTTGGAAAAATTACTTTTCGGATAGGTAGTTTTTTTTAAACATGCTTTATTGGAAAAGCTATTTTCTCAAAACATACTTTACTAACATGGCACTTTTAACGAAATATACTTATGTATATAAAACGGGAATTTTAAATTTTTGGAAAAAGTACTTTTCGGAAAGGTACTTTTTTTAAAAAAAAGTACTTTATTGAAAAAGGTACTTTCTTAAAACTTACTTTGCTAAAATTGCACTTTTAAACAGGAATTTTTACTCTTTGAAAAAAGGCCATTTCGGAAAGGTACTTTTTTAAAAACATAATTTATTGAAAAAGGTACTTTCTTAAAACATAGTTTCATAAAAGGTACTTTTTAAAAAAATTACTTTTCGGAAAATATCATATTGCTTGCGGGGTGCTTTGCTTTTTTAGTAACATTTGCTAACAAAGTAGCGCCTAATGCGCTAGTATCGAATATTTTTCACAAGTTGGTCAAGTGGGTTTTATAACTACGAATGTATGTTCGCTGCTGCATTTGGAATAAGAGTATGTGTGATGTAAAACAAGTGCAGCAATTAGTTTTAATTGAGCCTGCATGAGTTAATTTTCAACCAAATATTGCAACAACGTTGAAGCAACAACAGCAACACGGCGACAACGATAACTATGTATAATGACAAAGAACGTTATATTTTCTGCTGGAGAAAAAAAACAAAGTTGCAATTGCCGCTCGCTGTTTATTATGTTATATGTTCTTGTTGAAGCTGCAGTTGTGTTGTGTAGCCGGGCAATGTTCTACTAAAATAAGATTGTTTATGGCAAAGCTTGCAGTCAGTTCTGTTTCAATTCTCTTATATGCATTTAGAAATTTATAAAATAACAACTTGGAAATTGTTTTATGTAAAAATACAAAATATATAACACCGGAAAGAAGATGAAATGTGGAAATGTGATTGTATATGTGTAACAAACTTGCCTTTTACACACATTCGCACATACATTTGTATATCAAACATTTAGGTTAATTGCTAGCTAACTTCAAAAGCACGAACAGCATCAAGACGTTTTCGACAAAAAGTTAAAAACTAACGAACATAAAGAAGAATTGAAACAAAGAAGAGTTACAAGCAGGAGTGACTGACTAATGCTACAAGGCACATTTAAATGTTGTGTGTACTTCTTTAATTATATTATTTTGTTGCATTGTATGACGATAAGAGTTGCATGGCACAAAGCTGGAGAACAAGTTGAGAATTATGATTGGTCTAGCCTTTGGCTAAAAGTAGAAAATGCCATCCTTCTTACGTTCATGCATATAATATTGACAAATAAAAGGTGAACTGGCACAATTAAAGAAAATTACGTTGCTTTTTTAATTCAAATGTGCAAAATTGAGAACGAAAATTTGTTAACTGTTTCTGAGGAAGTCCCCAGCTTCGTGCGAATAGGCGATTAATAGCTACGCCTATACAGGGTGTCTTAGTAGAAATGAACTTTTTCGTTTTAATATAAAACACGTAGTTTCGATATTAATCTGTTTGGCGTTTTTCGCCTTCAGATTCGACATTTTGTAATAGATTAAAAAACATTTTCTTTCTTTCTGTCTTTAACCTATTACAATTTGTCGAATTTGCAGGTGTAAAACGCCAAATACAATAGGGGTGATTGTTGTGATTTTTCCATTGGATTAGAAGACAGTTTCTGATAATTGATAAATAAATTAAAAAATTTTAAACCCAATGAAAAATATTAAAAAATTTCATGAAAAAGCTAAAAAGTATGTATGAAATGTCTGTTAAAGGGCTTCCAAGGCTCTGATGACAGGCCATTACACTTTTCATTAATTTACTTAACATTTTCACTGAGATGTGCCTCTATCTCAGGAATTGCATGGCGATTTTCTGCGGATTTTCGTAGCCCCTAATTCAAAAATTTTTATATACTCACGAAGCCTTTCAAACGGAGATACGTTTCATTGTTTGCCTGCTTCTTTCAGAAAGAACAACTGCTAAACGGAGTTGGAGGCATAAATGGTTTCAACAAAACAGTACCACAAGCCATACAGGTCGTAAAATAATTCAACTAATGCATAAGACATTTATAGTTCGTGTACTATTTGCTCCGATGATCAGAATTGGTCCCCAAATTTTTTTTTTCAATTCGGACCATCACTCAGGGGATAACCACATATACAGATTACGTCATATGCGTACGTCAGTACCTGCCTTGCGGCCTAACCTGACAGTGTTCTTAACACTTGGGTGAAGTCTGGTGTCCGCCACCACACCCGTTCAGAATAGGATCCGAGGTGGCTCCTATTTTAAACGGCCCATACGTCCGCTCATCGTCACTACCATATATAGACACATAAACATTTTTGACTAGATAAGAAAATGTTTGCTGGTATTTTTTTTAACTCTCCGATGTTCGGTGCCTTATGATGCGGCAAGTGCACCATAAGGGTCTGGCCAGACCCATAAAAAATAAAGCAAGAAATAATGTTTTAGAAATAATTTTATTTATTTATTTATTTAAGCGTTTTAGTATACACTACAAAAAGCATTTGGGTTTGTAATTGCATGGAATGTTCATTCAAATATATAAGACGATTGCATTTGCTGCAGTTTCATATGGGTCTGCACAGACCCATAAAAACAAGAAACAAAAATAGTTTAAAATTATTTTTTTTATAACAAATATACTACAGAACTTTAATTTTACTACTTCTCTTTTCTTAGAATGCCATATTTTAGGAAGTCATAGAATAAGGAGCCTCAGCTAGTTTTTTAAAATGAGATACACACATTTAATAGTCGTTTGAGTCTGGGCAGACCCATATGAACATCGGAGGGTTAAATGTGTGTAGGCAAATGTTTCGTTTTTTTATTGAAACTCTTTTTGCTTTTCCTTTTTATTACATTGTAAAATAAAATCTTGATAATTGCGAAAACGTTTTTTTTTGTTTGTTAAAAAGGAAATGTATAAATTTTAATAACATCTTTTGGCTTCAATTTTAGTTTCTCTTTCGTTTTGCATCTCTTTTATGGCTTTCAAATCTTCAACGGCATATACCAACACAGATACATTGTATTTTGTTTTAAACATGCTGCCGCTGTTGCCACCAAAACAATATTAAATCAATTTTAACTTGGCCTACTTTTGAGTTTTGCTCCTTTTGCACTGTTACCTGCTGTAAGTTAAGCTTTTAAATTGGAGTTTAAAGCATTTAATAAAAATCAAGTCTTCAGGTTAGCTCTTTGGCCATTGTTAAAGTTGTTTTAATTTTTGTTTCTTGTTTTTTTTCGTAATATTTATTCCTGGCAGAAATTTATTCAATAAATGCTGGCTTAAATAAAGAAAATGCAGCTTGTTTTCTTTAACATACAAATACTTAATATTCTTATCGATAAACCGTGGCATACATGACGGAAATATCAATACCACACTACATTTATTTGGGGTTAAAAATATTAACGTGTACTAAATACTAAAACCACCTTTATATGTATTTTGAAAATGGAGCAGCAGGCACACAAACACTAGTAAATATTTTCTCACAAAAATTGCAAAATTATCTTTTGTTCTCTCAGAAGTTTTTTAAAATTAGGCTGAATGAATTGAACGCTTCCTCAAGTGTCCTAATTAAGTCAAAAGTCTCATATTTGTATTATATTGCACATGAGTACTGATAATGGAATTGTGAAGACTTCTGAAAACATCGTTGTTCTGCTCTATTGTGTATTTAAAATATTTATCATGTCTTTTTATACCCTTCATAAAAAAGTGAAAGGGTATATATCGATTTGTCATTCCGTGTGTAATTTTTTCGATATCAATATAGGACCCCATAAAGTATATATATTCTGGATCCTTATGAATAGCGATGACGAGCGAGCGATGTCCATCTGTCCTTCCGTCTGTACGTGAAATCGGGTTTTCCAAGACCCCAGAAGAGCTAGAGACTTTGTTCTGGGACCGTTGGATTGGAAATGAGCTTAAATAGAGTGGTATTGAAATTCAAAAATCCGAAATACAGTTCCAGAGCTGGCAAGCTTACACCTATTTCTCGATGCAAAAACCAATTATATTTTTTAATGTTTGTAAATTAAACCTAGTTCGTGCTTTGGGAAGCCTCAATGGTCTATTAAAAACTGAAAAAAAAAATAAAAAAAATTTTCCAGGGATGGGAAATTAAACATTTTTTTCGGCCCATTTCATATTTTGTAGTACATGTAGTAAACAAATTTTAATTTTGAATCCAGGGTTGGACAAGTGTAATATTTTATAGTACATGAAATTGGTCATGATCAAAATTTTTAAATATTTCTTAAATAAAACTACTTTATACCTCATGAAGTGTTGCACTGATGAAAAGAAAACAAAAAAATTAAAATTTCGCTTCCAGGGTTGGGAAAATTGAAGTTTTTTTGGTACATGCAATATTTTGTAGTACATGCTATAACTAAAATGGTTACAAAATTTGAGTTTTTCTTAAACAAAACTACTTTATACCTCATGAAGATTTGCATTGATAAAAAAATTTTTTTATTAAAATTTCGCTTCCAGGGTTGGAAAATTAAAATTTTTTTTATACATAAAAGTAACCAAAATTGGTATAAAAAATTTCGAATCCAGGGTTGGACAAGTGTAATATTTTATAGTACATGAAAGTGACCAAAGTGGTTAAAAATTTAAAATTTTTCTTAAATAAAACTACTTTATACCTCATAGAGCGTTATACTGATAAAAAAATAAATAAAAAAATTAAAATTGGCTTCCAGGGGGTCAATTCTGGTTCGTGAAAACGTAAAATGAAAAAAAACTTTTCATTTTCGTTTTCATAACTTTTCATAACACTTTTCACATTTACACAAAATGCGATTCCCGTTCATGTTATGAAAAACTGTTTCATTCCAGTTGTATCCATGAAAATACTGTAACCATGATATATAACTTCCAATGTCACTTACAGAGGGCGAAGTTTAAAAGTTTCGAGTGCGACGTTAGGCCGCATACACAATTTTGTAATTTCTTGAGCCGCCGCCTTAATGTTCATCCACAGTTGGTTGAGTTTTTGAATATGTTAAAAATTTTGTGTCTAACTTAGTTATTATTAAACAAATATTAGCACAAATATATAAAACACTAAGTATAATTGCAACTATCTAGTATTAATACATTGCAAAGGGAAGCTATTTTCATACACATATTTAACAATAAAACATATGTAACCATTGTTACAAACGCGCGTACATATAAAAATATATATATATATATATATATATATATATATATATATATATATATATGTATACATATATATATGTATATATATATATATATATATATATATATATATATATATATATATATATATATCTATATATATATATATATATATAGATATATATATTTATATATGTATGTGTGCGTGTACATGAGTGTGTGCACATGTATATGATATGCACATATATGTATATATATATATATATATATATATATATACATATATATATATATATATATATATATATATATATATAAATATATGTATATATATATATATATATATATATATATGTATATATATATATATATATATATATATATATATATATATATATATATATATATATATATATATATATGTATATATATATATATATATATATATAAATATATGTGCATATATATACATGTGCACACTCTCATGTACACACACACATACATACATGAATATATATATATATATATATATATATATATATATATATACATGTATATATATATATATATATATATATATATATATATATATGTATATATACATGTATATATATATATATATATATATATATATACATATACATATATATATATATATATATATATATATATATATACATATATGTGCATATTATATACATGTGCACACACTCATGTAAATATATATATGTAAATATATATATATATATATATATATATATATACATGTATATATATATGTGTGTGTTTGTACGGCAATTAGTTTAGGTAAGCTGCCGCTAAATAATTGTTAGTAACCGCCGATGCTAACTTAACCTCTACTCCGGGTTCTGAGTAATTGTCAAATGAAAAAAATAAAAACAAACTCGCACGCATTAATGAATAAAAATAAAAAAATTATATCCACTTCTTTCAGAACAACTGTACAAAAAATAATAATAAAGATTATATAGTAAATAAAAAGTTAATGGTAATTTATATACATATACACATTCGTATATATATATATATATATATATATATATATCTATATATATATATATATATATATATATATCTATATATATATATATATATATATATATATATATATATATCTATATATATATATATATATATATATATATACATATATATATATATATATATATATATATATATGTATATATATATATATATATATATATATATATGTATATATATATATATATATATATATATATATATATATATATATATATGTATATATATATATATATATATATATATATATATATATATATATACATATATATATATAATGCATATACATATAAAAAAATAGAAAAGTTAATGAAAAGCATTAAAAGTTAAATGAAAAATATTAAAAGTTGAATGAAAAGTATTAATAGTTGAATTAACTTTTTTAAAAGTATTTCCATAAACTGTTGCGCGTTTTCCTCTTGGAACCTTCTCCATTGTTATCACGATAATAAATGAAGTGAACAATTTTTTTTCATATGAAAACTTTTTGACAGTTGTTTACACAGTTGCATTGAACCAGAATCACCATTGATGTGCAAATATGAAAAAAAATCGTTTCATTCCGCCTGTTTTTTACATTATGAAAACACATTATTGTCCTTACGTTTTTTCATAGTACGCGAATCAGAATTACTATGAAAAGCTGAAAAAACTTTTCATTTCACGTTTTCACAGAACCAGAATCGACCCCCAGGGCTGGGAAATTGAAATTTTTTATACATAGAACTAACCAAAAAGCAACTATCGTCGGGTTTTTTTTACTAATTAAAACAATTTTTTTGTTCAGGAAAGAACGAAAGAAGAAATACATCTGTGAAGGGTATTTAAGATTCGGCACAGCCGAATATAGCACTTTTACTCGTTGAGTATAACTTCACGGAATTTAGACATGAACTAGTTTTTGTTTGACATTGAGTAATATTTCGCAATAATAATTAGAGATGATTTTATCGTGTCACGCATGTTGCACGAGTGAATCACGTGAATCGTAATTATAAATTATTAAAATCTCGCGTACGTGTGTAAACGTGATTAAAAAACTTGTAACCGTGCCTGATAGTGAGTGATTTCTAATACGGATAATATTCACGCACCCAAAACAGAATATATGTATATATTTTTTTTAATTTTTAATACAATGGGAAATATGTATGTACATACATACATACACACATACACATTTATGTTTAATAGAGACACGTACTTTCATACACGAAAACAGTTTTACTGTGAGGGCGGCCGATTTTACAAATTTTTTATCATCGTGCGTGAAAGCACGTGATTAAAAATAATGCTTTAGTGAGCGTGCGTGATCGTGAGCGCCTTAGATATTGTCGTGAGAAAAAAAATTTGAGTTTCGTGATAGTGAGCTGAATTTTACTTACGCGCACATCTCAAACAATCAGATGTCCTGAAAATCGCTTTTTGCCAAAGTGGTTTCAAATCACGCAAAAGGTGTTCTGCGCACAAACAATTTTGAAATCACTTGTAATTGTATTTCTCTCTCTCTCTCTCTCACTCTCTCTTTTTCTCTATCTATCTTAATCAATAATATCTATCTTAAATATAATATGAAGAGGAAGTAGATTCTACTTCCTCTTCAGGGAAGTTATCGTTCTATTGCACAAATAACATTACAAATAAAAACAAATTTTATTAACTTTTTTTTAAATAACAACAAAAATAATAATAATAGAATCGAGGAAGAGCAAACTCAGGCTTGAGAGTGAGGGCATAGATAAACTTCCTTCATTCACCCCTATCGCGAATATTATGGGAATAGATACTTGGAACTAAAACTCTATTCCCATTCCTAACAAATTGGTATCGTGAATATTTTGGGGGAATAGTATTGTGAATTTCTTGGGAGTTTCTATTGTAATCCAACTATTTGCTAGTGCTTTATAAATATTTGTGTAAAAAGAAACATACAGATTTGCTGTAAAAATTCCGAGCGTTTTTGCCGCGGAAAATTGCGCGGAAAGCTTTAAAATCGTATATTGATGGGCGATTTAAATTTCAATTTAATTCTAATTTTCGTACTCCTTTCATAAAATAAAATTGTAATTCAATAGAGTCTTATTTTCAATAAAAATTATAACTTATATGTTCCCTATTTAGTAAAATAATTCACGAGAGCAAACATTGGCGATGCCATAAATATTTAGGTTTGGAAATTTGCTCCTTAAAATTTTTATGGGAAGTATTGGCGATAGCAAATCTGAAACTTTTGGTGTTTTTTCATAAAAAACATTCTTCACGATAGTGGTGATTGAGTACTTTGTGCAGAGAATCTCCAATCTAATGATAAAAAACTTTTTTTTGAACTAACATCAGTGTACAGTACAATTTTTTATAACGCAGTCGATTAGACTGAGAAAACACGTAATTACTCAATAATATCAGATATATTGTTGTGCAAAAATCAACGTAAAAACCATTCCTCATATTACGGTTGACGAATCGACTGAAAGAGTTTATACTAGAGTAAAAAAAAACTTGTATGCTTTTTTAAGCTATTACAAAAATTAATTATTTGTAAATATGTTGTAAATATTTTACATATCATTTAGTAAATAAAAACTCGATTTATATTTTTATTACAATTTAAATTTTTATGGTATTTGGCTTAAGTGAACAAAACAAAAATGTATTCTTATACGGCCGTTTCCAATGTGTTGGGAGGAGCATGACTGAGGCTCCTTTCCATCAGCATAAAAACTTATGCATTAAACACATTCACGACAGCAGACTACCGACTACAACCTATCAGAAATAGAATACATATACAGGGTGGGCCAAAAGAAACCAAGGGGCGTAAAAGTTTAATAACTTTTTGTTTATTAACTTTTTTTTATTTTTTCTTTCAGATTATATAATATACAAAATGGAAATTTTTTTTACACTAAGTATGAAAAATGATGTCTCTTAAATGACCACCGTTTTCAGCTTCGCACTGATGGGCTCTTTTTAGAGCATTTTCCATAACATCTTTCAAAACTTGTGGCTGTAGCGTTCGAATTTCTGCAACAATGTTTGGCTTGAGTTCAAGGATTGTCTCTGGAGCGAGTGTATGTGAACAAGCCAGAGACAATCCTTGAACTCAAGGCAGCCTGCTGTCGTGAATGTGTTTAAAGCATTACGTATTAATATTTTATATCAACGTTTCAAAAAGGACTGAGATAAGTTAAAAATCTTTAACCTGCAGGGTCAGATTTCCTTTAAGTTTTAAAACTCAATTTTCACACGGTCCTTCCGGGAAGAGCCGCGGGGGAGACAGAAGGCGACCAGGGCAACGGACGATCAGATAAGGTCTCAGCTTCGTCATAGAAATTTAAAAAAAAATTAATTTTTAAGGAATGTAGACTTAAGTACAATTCGTTAAATTTTTTGCACTATTTTCGCATATAATATATTACGTCAACGCCCACTGTATGGGAGGGGTAGAAAGTTTTGTTTTACTGTTTTTATAACTCCAAGTTCAACGCTCTGGGCTTTCTTTGACATAAAAATATATCATTTGCTTAACAAAACTACAAAAAAACTTTAAAAATTATGTTTTTTTTAGAGTTTGGTTTAGTTCTTCTTAGGGGAACTTTTTTCTCCCTTTTTTCGGGCGATTCAACCCATTTACGAACTTGACCTGTGTTCAGCGTTGCCATTTGCCAAAATTTTCCTTTTTTTTGCAAGTTTTTTGAGATGCAAAAAAGTTTTTAAATTATATGCAGCTTTTTCAAGTTATTTTTAATAACTTAAAGTTTGAAATTAATTTTATGAATATATGGATTGACGATATAATGCACATTATACAATGAAACGACCCTATATTTTTCACTCCCTTTTTATACAAGAATGTTGATTTGTTTTTACTCCCACCAAAAACAATGACGCTGTATTTATTTTAAATTAAAAGTTTGTAACTTAATTCGTTGTAAATTTTGTTTTAAATTCAGAAAGACATGATAAATAATCAAAGGCACAAAGCAGAGTCAACATCAGTTTTTAGTTATTCAACTTACACAGCAGAGCAGAACAGCTGTTTTCGAAAGCCGCAATGCTTTCATCATCAGTGAATATAATTTACGTTTAATATACATATGTGTGTATAGGTACATATTATGTATGCAATGTTTTTTATGTTTTGTATTAGTTAGAAAAATACGTTTTTTTTGTTAATAAAATATTTTTAATAGTGAAATCTAATTTTGTATTTTCGTTTATTATTCTGGCATATTTAAAGAAAAAGGTTTTTTTAATAAAAAAAAAGTATTTTTTTCTGGAATGGCAAGTTTTTTGAAAAAAATATGGTAACGCTGCCTGTGCTATTCTTCCAAATACATTTTTTATAACTGCTGAGTTAAAAATGGAATTTCGCGATTGGTTAAATATTAATTAATATTTTAATTAAAACAAAAATGTTCGTAACTCAACTGGGTACATTTAAAAAGCCTAATTTATAATGAATATGTTATGCTGATAACCTTGTTATTTGATAAATTTCTAAGCAGATTATAAACATAAAATACATTTTAGCAATTGTGCCCTAAATTTTTTATCAAACAAGTATTTACCCTGTTCTTCCTGTGAGATTGTTTAATTAGAAAAGTATAAGATATTTTACGACGACAAGATTTGTCACTTTAAATTGGCAAATTCTAAAAACTCAAACGTAGTTCCAATCATCAGAATAATACACTGCACAAAACAAATAAAAAAAATAAACAAAGAGAAAACGTCATTATTTATTGTATTTGTTTGCCGTATATTATTACATCAGGTACAGTTTGACACTCATTTAATTTATTAATAGTTTCAGTTGCATATTCGCACTCAAAGACGCTGCAGAACTTTCAAATGTCTATTTAAAATGCAGCAAACACTTTTTGCTCTACAGTCGTTTGTAACTCTATCTGGCTTTTGCTGGTTGAGGTTATTGCTGTCATCTTGTTGCTAAGCCATCTAGCAGAAACACTATTAACCAAGTTCTTGATCGAGTCTTGAGTCTTGTCTATTTTCTTATGTGCCTTTTGTATGTATAATAGGTTTTTTCTTTGCACTTTAAGCAAACAGAAATGAAAGAACGAACATAAAAACTGGTCTCTGGTATAAATTTTACAAGATATTCTGGTTCTTGAAGTTGAAAAATTGCATTTTGAAAAAGAGAGAAAAAAATGCGTCACGCTGCATTTATTGCATTTCAAGGACTTTTGAAATTTTTTGCTACAAGTCGGTCGTTGACGGGACAAGTTTTTTATATGCTGCCTTCTTCTTTTTTTATAGTTTAGTAACTTGAATTTAGACTTGATGATGACGACGACGAGGTTGAGGATGATACTGATGGCTGGTGATGATGATGTTAATGTGCTTCAAAAAATTGTGGAACAAAAAGGAGGGTAAAACATACATGGGTGCGGGTATTACAACGAAGTGCAGTTTGTGGTGGGCTCTACTCGTTTCATATTTATTATTTGATTTTTTCAACACCATCACATGGCAGCCACCGGAGCTTTGAAGGAATGCAATGCTTAGATTTTATGTTGCCTAAAGCTGAAAATTATACCAACATGGATGAGAAATTAGTCTTGTGTTATGCTGTTGCTAGGGGCGAAGATAATAGCGGTAGTCGAACTTTGAAAGTATCCTGAGCATAAACACTTTTGATTGTATTGCAAAAAAAATTAACAATACAGTTTCCCTCTCACTCTGGCAATGATACCATCACGTTTGTAAACCGGATCGGTGCATTTCTCTAATTGTATTGGAGTCTGTAGAGATGGAAAATTATCGATAGTGTTACTATCGAAATATTGAAATATTTTGGTAGTACTCCAGAAGACGCATACCCTTGCAAACATTCAAAAACAATGGACCATAGAAGAACACATCGGAGGCTGGCAGAATTTTACTATAGGTAGAGTGACCGAAATTCTGCGTGTTAACCGAAATAACACAAAAATAATTCTATAGTTAAATAGGCCAACACATCGGAAATTGTTAAATTTATATACCATATGGGCCAAAGGAAGAAATCCGATGACTCCTCCAGCGTGAACAGCGCACCATGCAGCCACTTTAAGCGGGTGTAATGGCTCCTCGTGCATCACTCGCAGATTTTCGATGCCCCAGAAGCGATAGTTTTGCTTGGTCACGTACCCGCTGAGGTGGAAATGAGCCTCATCGCTCATTATAATTTTGGTCGAAAAATCGTTCACTTCGTCCTCGAGATTGAGGATGGGGAGTGTATCGCTCCATGGTGTCTTCTCTTGTATTCTCCATCTGTCTAGTTCCCAAATGTCAAAACAGATTTGACATTGGCCGCCATTTGCAAAAATAAGAGCATTTTCCAATAGGGAGATTTCTTTTGGCCCACCTTGTATTTGTAAATTGTTGTCGTAACACTTAATTTTAATCATTAAAATAGTTAAAGAATCAACTCATGGATCTGACGCATCCCTGGACCTATATTATATTTCGATAGTTTAAAAAAATTATACATATATCGATTCCAGACTTTCAAAATTTAGAAAAACGATCGATGTATCGACGATATTATTTAGTATCAAAGTCTGTTGCTTCTCATAGATTGAAATTATTTGCACCTAAATAAAATATGTTTTTTACAAAGCAAAACTAGAGGACAAAACACAACATCCGTTATCGATTAAAATTTGTATGTCGATTGTATTGAAACTTGTATTTTAATAAAATAATAACTACAAAACTATTTTTTGTTAGAATTATATCAATATTTCGATATCCTCTGGATATCTTCTTCAGGATAACAATTTAAAAATTATTTATAATATTTCATCAATAACAAAATTTTAAATTATATAAAGTTAAATATTTTTGTTGTTTTTTTTTATATATATAAAATTGAAAATGAATGAAAAATTTTTTATACATATTAAAAACATTTCAAAATTGAAATTTTTATATAAAAACAAAAAAAACAACAGGCAGGTGAATAACTATGATTTTTTTTACATAATCTGCTTAAAAACATTGCCGTGTTTCTAGGAGCTCTAACAACACCTTTTTGCTGTTAAATATGAAAATTTTTCCATTAAATGATTTATTTTTATTTTTTTGTAATTAATAACTTAATATTTCATTCTACTAGTGAGAAGTGTGCTACCCTATCAGTTTGATTAAGGCACTGGATTCGATTCCTATTTTAGACTCTGACCTACTTCACTACGATGAGTGAAGGTCTATGTTACTATTTTCAGTTAATTCAGTTATAATCAGCCGAGCCTGCGAACTTTTTTCCCTTTCGCATTCCCCATATTCTGAATTACATTTTCCCTCGTATTTTTCCCACAGGGAAGAAATAGACATTCTACAATAGTTATCCTGGGAAAAATCCTGTTATTTTATTGCAGTTTTTTCCCCCAGCAAATTTGAAGGGAGGTAAAGAAAAATCGAAAAATGAAATTAAAAATATAAGAAAGAAATATATGCAAATATTTATTTTATGTGTAAAAGCTCAATTAAATAACAGAAGCAGGAGAACGTGAAGAAGTTTAAACTATCAGGCAAAAGGAGAATTAAATTTTTTGGGCGCGCCAATTAAAAACAATATCATACTCTAGAATACGATGAAACGTCAAAATCCCATGAGTGTAAAATTGCTTAGTTGTTGCTAATTCGAATAAATTAAAGAATATAATTTTTTGATCCAATATTTTGAATTCGAATAATGCCTCTTCTTCTGTAACTTTTTGCCAACGTCAAGGCATTATCGTCCTTTTCTTCAATAATTGACGATTTATAGAATTTTTTTTTCAATTCGGAGCAACATTTAGGAGATGACTCCTACATATGCCAAAATTATAAAGGAGGAGATAGTATTGGGATGAAAGATGAGCAGTTAGAGAATTTTTTGTAGCTATTTCAACATCTTACATCGCGGGGCAAGTTTTTGCTGCGGGGCCGACGAAAGGGCTGGTGGCCGTCTGGTGCTCTGGTCTTTAGTACATGATAGTGCCAAGCGCTGCCAGTGATTGTCCAGTGACCAGTTCTATGCCTTCATCAGAGAAACAGTTTTGATCAGAAGAATTGTACACAATATTCATGACTGAGCGCGGAGTCGAACTCTGGTCCTCCGCTTCATGGTCGCGTGTTGACTATTTCAGCCACCAGCACCCTCAGACCTTGAAGGGTAGTCACAGGCTATAAGAATAACTTACTTTTCTTCCAGGAGTAGGCAATTGTCTCATTTTTGATATTCGCCCCTATTATGAATGACGACATCGACGCCGTATTAAGACGACAGCAAATAATTGTCGCCTGTCCTTTTTTTTCGACAGCAACTGACTACTATTGACATGTTCTATTGATATTGTCAAGAGTAATTAATTGTTATCGACAACTTGCAGACAAGTGATAATTTTTTAGTGTCGAGCCGATGTGACGTCGATGTCGCCATTCATAATAGGTGCGATTGTCTTGGCGTGACGTTGACAAATAGTTGCTGAATAAAGTGGAATACCTTAACAGAGGTGACAAGTCAACAACAAAAATTCCAAAAACGTTTTCCAGCAAAGGGATTGTGGTTGTCTGCGAAACGTAACCAAGATCCTTGGACGGGAGTTGAACTCACGATCTCTGGCCATCATTCCTACTCATCAGGCACATGATCTCTTCAAAGTGTTTTTATACACACTTGCATTATGGAAGAAATAGCTCCTCAAACTAGCGCTTTAAAGCTCTGTCAGACATTATGCTAGATTTTTTTCTTGCTTGCATGTACGTACATGTTTTTGCTTGCCCTGTGCGCTATGAAAGGTTGTGTGTGTTGCATATGTTTAGTAGTTCAGTAGTGTGGTGTTTGTCGTCGTCCATCGTCAGTTACAGAAATCAGTGGAAAAGAGTTCTCCGTTTATTTTTGTTCCTACAAACAGACGCTGCTGTTTCATCAAAAAATTGCCCACTTTGTATGTATGTGTGTTCCTTGTTTTAAGTTTTGGTTGTTGCTATCGATGTTAGTTGCTTGGATTACATAAACTCAAGATGCATCATGTAATTCAGTTTCGCTTTTTTCGTTTTTTTTCTTCTTATTTTTCTTTCGTCATTTTACTTTTGTTGTAAAGTTGATGGGCATTAACATGTTTTTTTGTTGTGTTTGTGCAGTCGTTGGTTTGCTTCTGCTTTTGCTTCCCCGCCTGCTCCTTTACGAAAGTATGTACTACGTGTAAGCTTTGAGCCAACAACATGTGTTGGCTTTATTTGCTTGCTGGCTTGTTTTATTTTACTCGTATAATGTTTGCTGTTGCTTTATTAAAACACACAAATCATAAAGTAAGTGCGGCTGAATGTTTGCAAGTGTATGCAGCGTAAGTGCTGGTAAACGGCCAGAGTGTACAAACACACTCACACACATGCACTGCAGTCTGCAGGGTATCAAAGTTCTTAATATGCAGTTGTTGTTGTGTTTATGCATCATATTTTTAAACTTTTTATTTATTTAGTTTTTTCCTTCATTTATGTATTACGTTTTTACTTGTTTGCTGGTGGTTTTGTTTGCTGGTTTAAATCAGAGTATGTTTTTTTAACTGGTTACTAAAGAAACGGTTAGTGTAACGATATGAATCGAAAAATAGAATTTTTCATAAAAAATTTCTTATAAATATTGTAATGCTGTAAGATATACGAATGTAACGTGTGATTTTTTAGCAACTTCCTTCTTGGCAACACTGTTTTTGGCTACTCAGCTGTTTTCGTTTAATATGTTATTCTTAAACATGTTCAGTTTGGTCCATAATTTAACCATGAATCGACTTGCAAACGAACTACGCTTGCAGATTAATCAATTTTGTTATCGAAATTTATGGTTGGTCAAGAAAGTGCATTGTGCTCATTCAAAATTGTCGTATTTGGTGTAAAGAGCAGCCAGAAGTATTGCAGGAACTGCCAATGCATCCCGAAAAATTAACTTTTTCCTGTGGATTATAGGCCGCTGGCACCATTGGACCGCACTTTTTTTTAAAGGCAAGAACGTTATTGTGAATGGCAAGCGCTACTGTGCAATAATTACAATTTTTTTTTGATGTGTTAACATCTATACGCGCGCCTCTAGGGCAGTAAACTATCAGTTTCAATTCATACGCAAGTGTTAGGTGTAAGATGTAAGAGTAAATCATCGTTTGTTTGTTCGTTGCTTGGCAGTCGGTATTGAAAGTGATTATTGGGCGATTTTCATATAATTTTCCCACGCGATTTTCTCCGGAAATTCATAGCCGATTTTATTAATTTTTGTATTAAAACGCTAGTGCGGGTTTCGACGAAGAGTTTAGGCCAAAAATTAAGGCGATCCGATATCGGCGAGCGGAGATTTAAGTGTTTTAATTCGCAGTATTAATTTGGAGTAATATTAAAAAAGTGTTTTATGTTGATCTTCGGTTTAGTCTTATGCATAGCAAAGAGAATAGTGACGTGGTTATACGTACATATATAAAAATGAGATAGGAAGACAGCAACGTGTGTAGCTTATGTACAAACATAACAATGTATGTATGTACATTTGTCTGTTGCTTTGCATTCTCTTTGTTTTTTGTGGGTTTAATATAAAATAAATAAAAAATACTTTATATTAACTCTACCTCCGGGTTTGTGGGTCTGTGTTCATAGAAATCGAACAGGTACCGTGTAACAAAAAGGTGTTAACACATCGCCCGTGAGTTCGAACACTCATTGATTTTTTTGTAAGGTGTAGACTTGGCTGACATGTGGTTTTAACAAGACGATGCCAAATGCCATACAGCACGCGAAGCAATGGTTCAATTGAGAAACGAGTTCGGTGAATAGTTCATTTCACGTTTGGGGCTCGTCAATTGGCTGCTTATGTAGATCGTGCGATTTAACGCTTTTAGACAATTTTTTGTGGAACTATGTTAAGGTCCATGTCTACAGAGACAAGGCCACAATGATTGATGCTCTGGAAGCTAATATTGAAGAATTTATATGTGAGATAACGGCCAATGTGTTGAATGTCAACTACAACTTCTGGTTGCTGTAATATTGGACTTGATAACCACTATTCCGCAAACTCCAATGGTAATTATGCGTAACTGTACTTATAAAAACTGCGTGCTTTTATTTGAAAATGAAAAATGCATTCTTACTGAGAGGCCCTTTATTTCTATGTCGTTAGAAATATAAAAGAGTTAATTGTATGTAGAACATACAACCTCCTTATGTCCTTATCAGAGATATTTTTTTGACCACGATATGTTAGGAACACGGTTGCCACTGAGTAAAAAATTTTTTTACCAAAATTTTCCGAAAATGTTACCAAAAAGTTGGCAAAATTTTTTTTTATAAAAAGAAAAATCTCTATTTTTATTATAATAAAAACAACAACTTTTATTAATAAAAAACATAACATAAAACGTTTTAATTCATTTTAGAACATAAATAAATATTTCAATTCATTATATCCGAATTCCGAATTTCATTTATATAAATTATTTAATATTGCAGTCGTTGAACAATTTGGCGCACATTCACACAGTTGTTTTTAATGATTTTTTTTCTCAGTGTTGAGTAATGCGGAAAAATGATAAAAGAAAAGCAATAATTTGATAGCTTGTCAAGCCTTAAAAACAAAGTTACCAAGTTACCAACCCAAAAAAAAATTACCAATTTTGGTAGAATGTTACCAACTATGGCAACTGTGGTTAGGAATACAACTGGAAGGGGCGACGAATTTTTCGGATTAAATAAAAAATTCGGATTAATAAGAAAAATTAAAAGTTTAGTAATTAAAAAACATAATTATTATTTTATAAATAGCAAAAACTAAATTAATTAAGATCATGTACTCTGTAATCGTTATTTGAACAGCTCAAAATTTAAAATATATCATATTTTTTATTTAAAAACCTTTACACCATGTGTTGTTCGAAAGTGTTTTGTTCTTTTATGCTGCAAGAGTTTTTTTTTTGCCACTTTTAAATATATATTTTTTTTAGTTTATGTTTGCCGTTTACATTCTTGTAAGTTCATATTCATTTTTTCATATCTACTTAATGCAAAATTATATTAAAACATTTTAGTAGAACAAACGCATTTAAGAAGATGAAGAAGGAGAAGATGGAGAATAAAAACATATACTAAAAAGGAATTTGAGTGCAGAGTTTTTTCTTTCTGTGAAACAACTTAATACAATTATGGGCTGAGCTGTCAACACGTTTTCTGTTGAGGTCTTACGTTTTGCTTTATGTAAATTTTTACATGGAATCTGGTGGATGTAATATATTTTCCATTTATTTATTAATTATCCTATTGTGTTTGCAAAAAGCAAACAATTTCTGTAATAAGGCTTCAACAGGGATTATTATTCTATTGTTGTTGCTCATACGCACTCGCACTTGGTGGGACACTTTCCCGCCATTTTTCTTTTTCAATAGAGATTTTTAGTTTAAAACGTTAATGGCATTAAAAGCTGAAGAAGTTTTTACATATTTTTTTTTCGTTAATCTTAAATCAACAACAGAGCGCATTTTGAAAACAGAAGTGGTTCTCATAAAAATACAGAATCACGATCATACAATCATGAAAAAGTATTCTTTTTCAATAAAATTTTAACCAATTCCTATCAATAATAAAATATATTTATTAGAAAAATTTAAAGTGACACGTCCATAAAAAGTACATAATAATTCCTAAATACTTTTCCTTAAATATTTATAAAAATTATTTCTAAATATCACGACACGAGTCTTATCCTATTAAACAGTTTGTATTCAAAAACGAGTTGTTTCACAAAATAATCATGTACGTGATTTTTTTTTTTTCAAAAATGTGTATTAAATTGCGACCGATTTTAAGAACTAGTTTTAAGTCAGTCTTAAATTACTGAATTTTCAAAAATACACCAAAAGATAAAATAAGGACTTTTGCAACAGGACTTCCGGACTTTGGCAGTTAATAATGGCCGCCTTGTTGAAGTTACATCTGTCAAATCAGTTCTCATTTATTCAATCTGTTTTGCCAATCAACAACTCTTGGAAATAAGAAAATTGTTTTATTAAAATTGGTGTTCTGATCGGGCAACGTATTTCAGCGATGAGATCCATTTCTGAATGAAATTTCAAATAAAATGATCGATTTTGGTATGATACCAATCCACATGAGATCCAACAGCGTCCAAACTATCCGCCATTATTTCATATTTTTTGTTGACTTCACTGTCAACAACGAGTCTATAGGTCGATGATTATCAACTTTTCTGACCCAAATTTTGTAGTAAAACTAGATATACACGATTGAAATTTTCTTCAAAATGCTTCAAACTCGTGTAAACAGCCAAATTTCTTCAAAATTCATTGATCAAAATTTATTGTACAAAACTTTTGAAGATTTTATTGATGCCGTGTAAATAAGCATCAAAATCGAATCTGTCAACATTGATAACTATAAATAATTTGACAGCATGTTCATTCTTTTGATTCAATATAATAATATATTATACATACAGGCCTGTCCTGTAAATCACGTCGATTTGAAATGGAGTGAATTCAAAAATAAATCATGATCCTAAAAACGTTCTTAAAATAAGATACGGCAGTTTTCTTCTGGGTCTGATATTTGAGGCTATATATGACAGCAATATTGAAAAAAGTCTGGAAAAATATTTCTATTAGTGGAGCTAATTTTCTAAAATCGCGCGATTTCTAACCGACGTGATTTACAGAACAGGCCCGATAATATTATAATATAATATTGGAACAAAAAATATATATAGTCAATGGATATAATCCTTACAGACTATTATAATCAGCTTGATTGTGTAAGGCGTTGGCGTTTACGCCGAAGGCGTTTTTTGTACAAGATTAAAGAAACACACAAGCTGTTTTCTTTAATCTACTACGAAAAATGCCTGAGGCGTAAACGCCATCGACTTACACAATCAGGCGGAATATAATATCGATGTGTTTTCCATCTAATGCCCCGATTGAATTGGGAAAATTTCACGTTTTATTTATACTTTGGGAAATACTCTCCCCTTCCTCCTCTGTTGGTGGCATCTGTACCACTAGATATTATTTTTGATATGTTTTTTATTTAATAAATTAGGTTTTACCTTTAAAAATTCATATTCTAATACTTTATATAATGCAGCGCAGACCTTAGGCACAATATTGCATATCGATGATCTTGATCTTTCAAACAAGAACATCAGACTTGCGTAACTGTCGCCAGTCGCTATAAATCTGAAAGTAATTGTCAGGCGTTTTCCGGGGCATATAGATTCCCGCATATTAGTATTGGCCTTTTCTATTGATGGGATGACATTCGCACAAAGTTTTTGTGTAAGTGGGGATCATTCCTTTTCAATCGCTCCCTGAAAGAGACATACATACCTTCCAAAAGAAAAGGTCGAACACAATGCTCCTTTTGCTTTTTATACCCTCCAAAAAATAATTTGGAGGGTATATTCACTTTGTCATTCCTTTTGTAACGCATCGAAATATCCATCTCAGACCCCATAAAGTATATATATTCTTGATCAGTGATGAAATCTAAGACGAACTGAGCATGTCCGTCCGTCCGTCCGTCTGTAGAAATCACGATTCAGTCCAAACGAAAAGAGCTAGACTCTATTTGGCATAAATATACTTTGAAGCTTAGAGCAGGTTAAGTTCGAAGATGGGTTAAATCGGGCAAGAGGGAAAAAAGTTCCCCTAAGAAGAACTAAACCAACCCAGAAAAAACAACATAATTTTTAAAGTTTTTTGGTTATTTTGTTAAGCAAATGATATATTTTTATGTCAAATACGGTCCAACGCCTTAAACTTGGAGCCATAAAATAAAATAAAAATATTTTTTGACCCCGCTTTAGTGGGCGTTATTATAGGCAAAAATAGCATAAAAATTTAACAAATTGTTTTACTTTAGCCTACATTCCTTATAAATAACATTTTTATGCTTTAATGACGGAGCTGAGACGAAACCTGGTACTACTCTGCCCTACCCCCTTCTTCCCCTCCGCCCCCTAAATGACCCTACTAAAAAAAAATTTTTTTTAAATTTTGTGTATAATCATCTCAAGCATTTATTTTTAGAGTTTTATGTCTACCTGTTTCTGCCCTACTCCCTCTACTCTTTAGAGTTTTATGACTGTCGATTTCTGCCCTACCCCCTTCTCTTCCTTTGCCCCCTAAATGACCCTACCAAACAAAAAATTTATTTTTTTTAAATTTTGTATATAATCATCCCAAGCATATATTTTTAGAGTTTTATGACAAAGGTGAAATGTTTCCCCCACAGCCCTTGCCACAGCGATCCCGCCAAAATACAGTTTTTATACCCTCCAAAGAGAATTGGACCCCATAAAGTAAATATATTCTTGATCAGTGATGAAGTCTAAGACGGTCTAGCAATGCCCATACGTTCATCTGTGGAAAACATGATATTGTATATATTTGAACCCCGCCCCCTTTAGTGGGCGTTGACGTACGATATTATATAAAGGAACTCTGTCCCACCAAGTTAAACATTTTAAATTCACTTACTAAATATTTGGAGGGTATTTGAGATTCGACCCGGTCGAATATAACGTTTTTACTTGTTTTTTTTGCATTATTATCAGCTACTTTTTCCTCCAATGTTAAAAATGTTGATGCACAAAATAAGCAAAACAGCTAATCAAAGTTAATATTTTCAATATAAAATGTTTACCAATAGTGTAAATTACCTTCAACAAATTTTTATCAAAAGATTTTGAAATATATTGAAAGAATATTTTGATCAAATTTTTGAAACGTATTTACACGTCAAAATAAATTTTCAATATTTTGATAAGACTTCAAAATACCTTCAATCGTGTAAATCTAGCTTAAGTTTACACGCATAAATTTCATTGATGTTTACAACTCAACGGAAGGATATTCACCCCATATTCAATAAAAACTAATATTTTAATAAAATTGTTTATGTACTATTTTGAATATTTAATTTAAATTTTTATGAATATGAGGGTGGCTGATTAAGTTTGAAAAATTTCCAAGCTCGTGTATAAGATTGCTCAAAGAGTAAAATTTTATAATCTATTTTTTAACTTCCCGGTAACAAAATTGAAAATTTTCAAAAAAGTGAGAAATTACTGCCTTTACCCCAGAAGCTGTAAATTAGAAACAGCTCTTGACATTTAAAAACCACGTTGATCACCACCAACCGTTTCAATATCGGTTCATGCGTTCGAGAGGTTTCGTGAAAGAAAAATATTTGGAAAAAGGGATTTACAAAAAACTCCTACATTATATACTAACCTAGCCGGGGCGTTTCAAAGGGTTCTATCGAACTTAGATTTCCTGTAAATTGTAACTGATTCGGACCAATAGATTTTGAGAAATGGTAAAAAAAAAGTAATGAAAAATTTTTTCAAAAACGGTTTGTTTCCTTTTTCAACAGGTTTGTCGATTGATTCCGCAAACTAAACTGATCTTAGCATTAAAAGACCACGTCGGTCCTCAATAACCGTGAGATATCGTGAACGGAAAAATTAAAAAACTGCAAATTCATTTATTAAATAAAAATAAAAAAAAAAATACAGTTTCGCAGATTTGAACTTATAGCCTGTTAAAAAAATTAACATCCTGTAATACAATTAAGAAAAAAAAATTTTAAAAACTTCGCGGGAAGTTGCATGAATGGGCTTTATGGTTAACCGTTTTCCATATTTTTTTAGTAGGATCAGGGGGGTTAATCCGTAATGCGATGCGAATGGAAAACTGATCGCATTTGTATGCCATTAACATTGAAATGCGAAAGCAATTCCTTTCGCATCGAATTACAGAGTAACTCCCCAGCACGCAGAAAAAAGGGATTAGTATTGAGAGGACAGATGAAGAACAATGTGAAGATAGAACATTTTTTTTAGATTTTCTAAAATTTTACTTCGCCGTTCTTCTGCTCTGTGTCTGTCAATCGCTGCCAGTTATGTTTAGTGACAAGTGGTATCCCTTTGTCACTAAAATGCGTGGACAACAACCAACGCAACTATGTGAAGGTCAAAAAAAATGCGACATCAAACTCATGACGGAGTACAAGAAGTTTGGAAAGGCGAAAAATTTTTCGGCTAAACGAATCGCCATATAAAACGAATATGTGATTGGAAATTTCCTTTCTTGAGACTACAGATTTCAGTTCTTCTAATATTTAAATTTTGTTATGAATTGTAACACAAGTATTTGTGTTCCCGATTTCCGAAGTAAATAATCGAAAATTATTATACGTTCCCATGAATTATCGGAATCATCGTGGACGATTTTTATATTTAATGGTACAAACACATAAAATGAAATGTGATAAGCAAAAATTATGAAGACCACTTTTTTAGCATACAAAATTTATTACCTGTTGCAGTTTTTCTTTTAAGAGAAAAAAGTGCTTTAAAATTGATTCACAACAACATATAAGAATATATAATGTCACTGAAACAATTTTTCAGTTCAACGGCGTGCGCTTATCCGAATGCGACTGTAGCACCATTTATAAAAAAAAATAAAATTTTTTTTTCCTAAACTAATAAGACGATTTCATTATTTTCAACTGATGCTTTTTGCAAGTATATCGTGATAGCGATCTTATGTTTTACGCATAAACATGAGCAAAAACTAATTAAAATATAAATTAATTGCGGGTTCCTTTTTGTGAAACTGTTAAAGAAATAATTATTTTAATTCTTATCTCATTTCGATGTCAATTCAATTAAAATTTTCCATGTCATTAAATTCATTCATATTCAAACACATGACTCTTGCGTATACGAACTCAGCCGTTATTTTGAAAAGGATTTGAATTGAAATACAACAATTGTTACGTTTGTAACTCAAAGGATATATTAAAAGCCATCAACAACAACAACAACAACTGGTACTACAAATAAGAGATGAAATATTTGATTTTATGGCATTTTCTTCTTTGTCATTCGTACAGTATCAGGAAGAATGTCATTGAGATGAATGTGTTTGTATGACATTAAAAGGAAAATAAAAAGATTTTTTTTGCATTTTTAACACCTTCATCCAATTTCATTATTGTTCCTGAAATTTTTTTCCTTTGCAATTTTTTTTTTTTAATTTTTTGCGTCGTTAATTTATGGACATTAAAGATATTTCTTTTTTGCGAAATTTTTCAACAAAAAAAGTGACGACAAAACATTCCACAATATGACAAAAGTTTTTCTAAAAGATTCCTTTATGTTGAAAAGATGTTGAATCCAAAAAGTATATAAAAAATCATAATATTAATGCAGCAACAACAAATTATAGTTTTACAAAAGGAAGATGAGCTCTACTTTGGCTTGGTTAGCTTCGATCGACAACAATTTAGATAAAATTTTCCCACCAGCAATGAAATACTAAAATGTAGAGGAAATATTGAGGCAACACTACACTACCAACACCCATTGCTGCTTGCCTCCTGTTGATGCTGCTGCTGCTGCTGCAGTAGCTACTGCCGCCACAATATTTTCTTTGTTTTTCCAAAAGTTTGCATTTCGTATTAAAAGTTGTTGAATACAAAAGAGGAGCAGCCGCGGTGGCTGCAGTACCCAGCAACTACACAAAAAGAAAGAAAGGGGTGTATAAATTTCCATTGTACCCCTAAAATATCAAAATAATACAAACCAGCAACAACCTACAACAATAATGCACACAATAATAAAGCCAAGACCCAGTATGCCTCAAGGAAGTACGAGTACCTTTTGATTGTGATACAACCAACAACATAAACAATCATGTAAAAAAAAAATAGAATGAATATAACAAATGGATCTTGGAAAAAAATCGTGTGGTCATGATTTCATTATTTAATTCTGGCTGAATTTTTCCCAATTGTTTTTTTTTTTGCTGCTGCTTGCGTATAGTCTTAGAGAGACTCATCATATTATTTTTTATATATCATTTGATTTTTTTTTTGTTTCATATCAAATAAGGTTTTTTTATTCAAATTTTTTTTTGCTGTGTATAGAGGTGCAGCAGCATCTCACAAGAAAATAATTTTGGCTACTATCTTTCCCTTCAGTGGGTATGCTTTTGATTTGAGTGTTCAGGATTTTGAGTGTGTACACAAGAGCTTAGCCACATTTGGAAAAAGAACAATAAAAAAGAAGACACTGCTTTTGCGTCTTCTGTATGCAAATAAAAATTCTTTCAGGTAGAACTTACTCGTATATCACAGACAACAGATGACGAGGCAGTGAGTGGTGTGGTCAGCATTGGCAGTTATAAGACAGATTCTTATAACGGGCAATTTTTTTTAGCAACTTTCTTTTTGGCAACACTGTTTTTGGCGACTCAGCTGTTTTCGTGAAACATGTTCAGTTTGGTCTTACAAATGCTTAAAGCTGAAAGGTTATTAAATTTGATTATCAATCAAAATTCATGATCGGTTAAGAAAGTGCATCGTGCTCATTTCTGGTTGAATGGATACCCATTTCTGGTTAAGATCGCCAAAGCATCCCGAAAAATCCACTGTTTAGTGTGGATTATGAGTCGGTTGCCTCATTTTTTAAATACATCGAAGGCAAGAATGGCGAGCGCTACCATGCCCTGATTAAATTTTTTTGCACAAAATGAAAGTCAAGACGGTGCCACATGCCACATAGCAAGCAAAACAATAGCCCAATTGAGAGGCGAGTTTGGCGAACAATTCCCGATTGTGGGATTTATCGCCTTTAAACTATTTGTTGTGGGACTACGTTAAGGCGCATATTTATAAGGAAAATTCCGCAAGGAAGTCAATAGACTTGAGTGGAACTCGTTCATGCGCTAGTTTTTGACAAGAATTTATAATCAAATCAGTGTAATTTAATTGGATCATAAGTTAATGTCAAAAACGAATTGATGAACGAGTTCTACAGACCGATATGTTTGCCTATCTTATGAAGCATTTGAGGCATAGCCGCGGTTAACATTTACATGAAGTCATCTTTAAACATTGAATTATATAGATCGTTCCATTGACTCAAAGATTTTAAAAAATTTTGCCAAAATTTTTTATCTGAAAGTTCTTAAAAAATCACCCTTTAGAATGAATTTCCAATATGAATAAATTTTTATATGTGGAAAACCCTGACACATTTGTGTTTGTAGCATCATATCTGCCTCTGCTGTTCAGATGGGAACAGCCTTGATTAAGTTACCCAACAATTGCCAAGTTACTCTTGAGCGTTTTAATATTTTAAGTTAACTGTTTGATCAGTAAATATATTTTTGTAATTATTATGTCATTTAATATTGACATTGGTTTCAATTTGTTTTAATATCATTCTAAAAAATACCGTCAACAAGTATCTGTCATTAAATTTAAACAGTGCTGCTTGTGCATAAAATACTTGAGTCTAGAACCGTCTATTTGGGTATGACCCCTACTAATGCTATACAATGTGCCGGAACTACTCTCTATGGCTTTGGATATAAAAATAGGCTGTTAGAAATTGTCAATTGCTGGAAAAAAATCGGTACAAAAGTGTCTTGGCTAAGTACGGTGTTGCACCGACGACGCGTTCACTATTTCAGCCAACAGAATCAGATATGTATATACTCGTATATATCACTAAAATAAAATTGTTTAAAAGTGGTGCTATAAAAAATTAATTTTTGTACATAAAAGAAACCAACTAAAGCAATTTATTTATGTTAATTTACACATTTGACGTTTTTGAAAAACATTTACTGGTGTTCGAAATCAGAAAAGCCAAAAAGACAGCTCCAGGGCTGGGAAATTTACTTATTAACTAAATAAAAAATAGTTTTCTATAGTAATCAAACATATTTCATAGCTTAGAAAGAAACGAACTATTACTCAAGTGTATGTTCTAGGGTATTCATACATTCAGGCTTTTAGTTTAATTTGTTAATTGTCGTATAATTTTGTTATTGATCGGTTAACCGAGTAATAAAGTTCTTTTATAAATCAAGTAATTTTAATGAATAAAAACGTATAAATTATCTATTATTTAAAGTTTATTATTAGTAAAACAACAATAACAACAATTCTTGAACTAAAACGGGCACACAAAAAAGGATTCATAAATATAGAATGCATATGACATATTATCTATAAATAAAAAATTTGATTAGTTATTTCAATAGTTTAACGAGGTTTTATAAAATAATCTTGAAAAATTACTTGACTTAAATTGTTTAGGATTTAAGCGACACTTTTCTTTAGTTTTTATAAAGCTTGACTTCCTTGGATAAATAGAAAGCAACCCATAGCACGACGCAATATCTAATTTCCCGGCCCTTTTTGAGAATCTCTCTTGAAGATATAAAATCTTCCATTACGCCATTAGATTTCTGTTTTTATTTTTATACCCTCAAAAAAAAATTAAATTGGAGTGTCATTCCGTTTGTAACGCAGCGAAATATCCATCTGAGACCCCATAAAATATATATAGTATATATATATATATGTGTATATATATGTATATATATATATATATATATATATATATATATATATATATATATATATATATTTGATCAGTGATGAAATCTAAGACGATCTGAGCATGTCCGTCCGTCTGTGGAAATCACGATTCAGTCCAAACGAAAAGAGCCAGACCCTTGAAATTTGGAATAAATATATCTTGAAGGATAGCACAGCTCAAGTTCGTAAATGGCTGAATCGACCCAGAGGAAAAAAATTTCCCCTAAGAAGAACTAAACTAACCTCTAAAAAACAACATGTTGGTGCTGTTGGCTGAAGTAGTAGAACACGAGACTATGAAGCGGAGGGTCGTGAGTTCGAGCCCGCGCTGAGTCATGAAATATTGTGTTGAATTCTTCTAAACAGCATTAGTGCGTGGTTGTGTTAGTTGTTGCCAGCCTGTTTCAATGATGAAGGCATAGTCACTGATCACTGAACATAATTGGCAGCGACTGACACTATCGTGTACTAAAAGCAGAGTAACAGCACCTACCTTCGTCGGCCCTGTAGCACAAATAAGCCGGCGAAGTAAAAAAGGTTGAAATAGCTACAAAAACAACTGTCTATCTTCTCATCTTTCCTAATCTGTCCCCTCAATACTATCCCCTCGTTTTTAGTTCCGGCGCAATGCATTGCATATATAGGGGGTCATCCCCTGAGTGCTGGTCCTACTCCTAAAAAAAAAAAAAAAAAAAACATAATTTTTAAAGTTTTTTTTTTAATTTTGCTAAGCAAATGATATATTTTTATATTAAATTAAATTAAGATTCTATAGGCTAATTGTTCGAAATTTTAATTTAAATCTCAGAAAGACATGATAAATATTCCAAGGCACAAAGGCAAGTCAACATCAGTTTTTGTTATTCAACTTACACAGCAGAGCAGAGCAGCTGTTTTCGAAAGACGCAACCCTTTCATCATCAGTGCTCATGTGTATTGTGTTTGTCACCACTTATTAGGTGGCTTAATTGAATTTGATAAGAGATATATTTTTATGTCAAAGAAGGTCCAACACGTAAAACTTGGAGCCATAAAATAAAAAAAATTAATTTTTGGACCCCACCCTCGTTAGTGGGCGTTATTATATTCAAAAATTTTGTACAAATTTAACAAATTGTTTTACTTAAGCCTATATTGCTTAAAAATAAAATTTTTAAGCTTTAACGACGAAGCTAAGACGTAACCTGGTACTCCTGTATGAGACCAACCAAATAATTAAAAACATGATAAATTACTACAAAAAATTAAAAATCTTGGTTAATCCTTAAATCGACAATTAACCGGTTTCATCATTAATCCAAAATACCCTATTGTAAATTAACCAATAAGTTAATTGGGTTGTAATTAATTCATCCATATGAATCCGATAAAGAGCATCAAAGTAGTTCGGAATATTGAAAACCCAAAGCAAACAAATACTATCAGAAATGAATTAATTTTGTATTCTCATTTTTATGCAATTATTTTACAGTTGACGAATAAAAATTATATTAAAATATTTAATAAAATTTATTTGAGATATTCCTCCTTATTCTGTAACTATTTGTCAACATCACGTCAGGACAATAAAAAAACTGATTTTGCTGACAGCCTCTGACTATCCTCTAAGTTCTAGAAATAAGAAGAGTGTGTTAAGAGTAATTAAGAACCGAGGAAAAAGAGTATGCAGATGTCTTAGTTTTGATATTGTCTTGACGTGACATACCCTGCAGGAGATCGAACTAGTATCAAATTAGTATTGCACTAGTACAAAAATCACCAGTACTAGTTCCCAACTGTGAACTTTGCTATACCATGTTCATGCTCAAATTAACATTGAGTGTGTTTGGAAAATTACTAGTACAATTGGTACTGCATGGAAACTAGGGGGATACTAGTACTATTAGTACTAGATGAGTACTAGTATAATTTCTTCTAGTCGGATACTAGCATAATCAGTTCTGTATTAAGAACTGGTTTATATATTAAAAAGATTCCTAAATTTATTGGTTTTTTAAACTCAATGAAATTTGTTAAGTCTTTGTCTTCACAAGCAATTTTTGGTTCATCAATTCTTAGTTTATAGGAGGAAATGGAAAGTTCCTCTTATTTAGTTTTTAAAATTCACTTTTTTAACACAAGAAAACTGCGGCTTAATTACATAAATAATCGAATAAACAAACTGATATGCAGGTGGCAAAGTCTTCTAATACTATTCTTTGTTTCAAATTTGAATTTGTTTAAAAACAAATAACAATTAAAAATAAAATAAATGAAAATGAGAACTAGCAATTCGCTTTAAAACATTATCAAAAGTAATATGAAATTCTATAAGTCAAATCACTCTACAAATGAACTACTTGAAGTACTAGTACTTTTCTGTATATGTCTAATCACCTTTTGAACTAGTGCTTTCTATACTAGTAATCGTACCAGTACCTTAAAGACAATTAACGCTTATCCTACTGCAGGGTAGTTACAGAATAAGGGGGTTGTCTCAGTTAATTTATTAAACATATTTTTTGTTTTTGTTTTGGATTAAGTACATCCTGCCTGCATTTCATAACCTACAACAAACCAAGCGTTAGCTCAATAAATTAAATCGTACAATATTGCAAATAAATTACATATTGATTTTTATTGAATCTTCAATTATAAATTAAACTAAAAAGTATTGAAATTTTAAATATAAAATGCTAAATATACAATTTTTATTTCTGTTTGTAAGAAAAATTTCTTGAATTCTTAGATCGAAAAAGATTTCTGTGTGCTGTTTTATTAAAAAATAAAATATTAAAGGAAGTGATGGAGAAAAACAGATGCTTTTTTTTAGTAAAATGTCCTCGTATATCAGAATTTTTACAAAAGTTTCTTTGTTTTTCCACTTGTTTTGTTAATAAAATAAAAAAATCTGAATTAAAAATATATTTTAAAATTAATCGTTTTTTTTTATTTCAGGTAAGTTTTCTTAAAATTTTCTAATAAAAATAACTAGTGGTGAGTAAAAACATTAAAATGAAAACTTTTATTGAAAATGTATCAACTGTTTGTTCCACGATGTCACTCGATATCATTCTGGCAAATAATTTATATAGGAAACAAAAACAATATTTAAAAATTTGTTTTTCCTTAAAACATAATTGTGTGATAGAACGATATCGAGTGACAAGGTGGGACGGGCAGTATATAAGAAAACAACATATCTGACTTAACCTTCGTCGGCCCTGTAGCAAAAATTAGCCGCCGAAGTAAATGGTTGAAATAGCTACAAAAACAACTATCTATCTTCTCATCTTTCCTAATCTGTCCCCTCGTTTTCAGTTCCATCTCAATGCATTGCATATATAGGGGTCATCCCCTGAGTGCTGGTCCAAGATAAAAAAAAACAAAACAAAATTAATGTGTGTCCTCTAGAAAAACTTGCACCGCATTTCTTCTCAATTTGAAATTTATAAATAATACACCAATTTTTATGGTCACAATTTTGAAATATTTTTAATAAAAAGTTAAAATAAAGTCTGCAATTTAGCATTCACGAATCGTTCTTTGAAGGTCCCTAAAGCTAAGGATATATTGTACATAATATGTGCATTTGTGTGCGTGTGTGTGTGTGTGTGTGTGTTTATGTACATTTCATGAGTGCTGCTGCATCTTTACTGACTCTTTAAAGCTTTTCTTGTTCATTGTTCGCTTGTAATGATGAATACCTTAACCTTTTTATAATTTTTATATAAAAGTATACAAAATTGCTGTTGTTACTGCATATTAATGTTTTTGTGGATATTCTTTTTATATATATTAAATCAAACAGGCTCTCAGTGTCAATGTACAACCATGGGGTTTTTTCTTGGCTTAATTCTTTTCATACCGCTTCCTTTTTGCTGCCTGCCTAAATATCTTCCTTTGGCTCTGCCAAGAAATGTTATTTGTTCTTTGAGTGAAAAATATTTAAAAAAATGGAAGAGTGTACATATATTCCTTTTTTCGTTTGCTCAGTCAGCGCATCATTTGACCACTTTGTTCGCTTTATCAACATAATCAATGAGCAAACGAGCAGCATAGACTGTGACACCATTTCCAGGCAAATAAAACGAGTACGTTTAAGTTTTTCTTTATTCCATTTTAATTTTCTCTTTATTATGTTTTCTTTGAAAGGAAATTATTTTCAATTTCGTTGTCGTATTTTTCCTGCAGCCACAGTTACGACTTTGTTGTCTGTATGTCTACTTTGCAGCACTCGTTCCTTTTATTCTCACAATCATTATTAGAAGAATAAAAATCGGGAAAAAAATTAGATGACCAACAACAAAAGTGCCATCATCTAATGGAAGCAAACTAATGTTCAAATCTTTTTCGAATGTTTAATGTTAGTTTTATATTAAAAATGCAAATGTCGCATTGACCTGGCCACAACAATAACGTTTGGTTTTTATTTTATTTTATTGTTCATCATCATCATTATTTTTCTTTTGATCATTTTTAAGCTCTTTTGCAAATATGTTCATTTGTACTACATTTAATTTGAAAATGCAAAGAAAATGCTTTTGGGTTGCCACATTCTTTTGCGTCTTGTTTTTTCTTTTTTTGTCCTTAGAACAATGTCAATATTTAAAGCAAATCAATAGTAACAGAAGATATATTTAAAATTTGACCAGGGGCAATTTAAGGTTTTCCCTCCCGCTGCATTTCAGATTCCATACTACGCGTTTCAAATTATAGACGCGTTTATTAGTTCACGTGAGATGACCGTGCCCTCACATTGCTCGCATACAACATCCAACGTGGCACGTAGTGCCGTCCTTTTCACAACACATGCCGTTTGGTGTCCACATCATCAAAATAATGTGGTAATTTTCGATCTATAGTGATCACCGTTGACATTGATGTCCTGGCCAACGTCGTCCTCAAAGACTCCACCTGAAACAAAACTCACACCGATAGGCGCTCTACGATCTCATGTGTATTCGTACCGTCCCAAATTTGGACTTGTTTGTTTGTTCACGTACTCATTCATCTAGAAATGATCCTCATGACTGAAGTTATTTATTCGATGAAAATTAAGATCAATTGCTCTAGAGCCCATTCATCGAATACACATAGTAGTTTAGCTTCAGTTGAAGTTTTTACAGGAGCAGACCCAAGTAATTTGCGAAATTCCAGATTCTTGTGAGCGACAGGAAATTGACTGATTCGCATTTTCCTACGCGATATTTCAGCATAGATATCTTGCGTGTCGCCGACTATCATATGTCGGTCGGAACTGAACCAGTAGACTCAAACATTGCGAATAGTTCTCTCGGCAAGGTGCTTATGGCGATCGCTGCGGTGTAGACCAGAGTTCGAAAAAGTGTACATTTACATCAACGACATTAAAAAACATGACATTGAAAAATGTATGCATGCCTCACTTTATACACAAATAAATCTTGAGTGTACATGACTGTGCATCATACCTCAAGTGTATACATTGAATATATTGAAAGCATTGAATTCACTTTGTGTACGTATGCACATTTGCGGAGATGATAACATTGGAAATATTATACACACCCACCACATATACACGAGTACACTCATAGTTATACACAAGCAGAAGGTGTACACGATGAAAGAAAGACAATGTCTATAGTGTATGCAAGGTGTACATTGTATTAAAGGTGTGCATTAAATTCTGTTGTACATTTCTGAGATCTCTGGTGTAGACATGTTATTAAATTCTATATCTGTGTTTGGCAAATTACAAAATTTTGGAAGATGTAACTTCAACAAGGTGTCAAAGTTTCGAAGTCCCTGCCGGAAGATCCTTTATTTATGTATGTCATTAGCTGGAAGTGGCCAAGTAACCACTAATTAGCTTGTGTTTAAAACAAAGAGGCGGCAATTTTTGGTTGGAGTGAATTACTTTGCTTTGAATCTGAAAGATCATGTGGTCGAATAGCAGTAGATGTGCGAAAAAATATAATTAAATACGCTTGAAGGCTGATCTCTTAATTAATCTTTAAAAAAAAAAAAGTTATTATGGTATTAAATTGTAGAGAACTATAACTTAAACCCTAATGTGATTATTTTGTTTGCTACTAAGACTAGATTATGCTTAATCTAAATCTACGCCATGTTGTTTTTTGTTATTATTAATTTGAAGGATTAAACGATCTCAGTGAACTTGTACACATTTCGTTTCATTAGAAAAGTCTCGCTCAGTAAATCCAATATTAAGACTTGAACAAATTAAATGAAATTTAGAAAAAGAGCTGTTGTTTTCCAACGGTCAGTAATATATAAAAATTAACGAATAATATATAATATTTTCTTGAATTCCTTTATGCATCCGAATCTTGGATATGCCACCATGATTAAATTTAAGATAGTAAAAGTGCCCTTACACAATCTCGCCAAAATGTTCAATCTAGGATTATGGAGGTGGTCCTGTTGTATTTTGTAAGTAAGCCAAATTGAGACTTAAGCGCACAGGTAGCACTTCATTTGCTAAATGTATACGCAATCATATATCCAAGTTCGTAGCAGATACTACAATTGCCATGTCATATACTTGACCATCATACTTTGAAGGCACATTCAATCACATTCCACAAAAGTATTTATTAGGACTAGGTTAGTAATTGTGTTCTTAAAACTAAAGGTGGAGTGCTCAGCACCATCCTTGATTCTTCCTCAAAAAGCTTCTGTATAACTTGACAGCAACACAGGTGGCAACTTCTTCCGGTCAGCTAAACTCAGCATCACCATGTTAGAAATTTACTTCGAAGGCAGTAATTCCTACTTAACCACAAATTACCACCGATGAAGTTCCTCTTGATTTGGCAACAGCACAAAGAGGAAAATATGATTGTCCGAAGCTGTAACAATCGCTACAACTGGTTGTGCATCAGCTCTTTCAGCAGCAGCTCCCGGTGTGGACCATGGCGCAGTCAACTTGTTTCTTTTTGTCTTCGACCAGCACTCAGGAGATGACCCCTATATAGGCGATGCATTGTGGTAGAACTAGAAAAGTTGGTTATGGGAAGGAGAACAGGGGAAAGATTCTTAAATGGAAATCCCCTAATATGTACTTTTACAATCAAGTTGGGAGTTTAACGAAATTCGCGAAGAATGAAGCTGAACTTAATCGAACATTATCCAAGATGATGTTAACAAACATCCGTTCTTAAGGAAAAACCATCAGTTAGAGAAGAGCTTCTGTTCCTTAAACCTGCAGAAGGTAATATTGTATGGTTACTGGTCGGTCCTCGAAAGAAACTGCGTATTCTAACGATTTTAGAATTAAGCGGGACCTTAGGTTATTGCATAGCTTCTAACAAACTATTGAGAACATACATACTTTTTTTGAATTCTTGTATTCATGCCCGTTATTCTTTTACTCCGGAAATTCGTCAGTAACACATACACTATTTTAATCTGAATAGAAAGAAACTCTACTCATGCAATGCATTGTGCCGGAACTCTGAAATGGAGGGAGATTGTGTTGGGAATTTGTTGGAGGGTGTTGTATTCTGATGTTTAGTATTTGATAGTGCCAATCGCTGTCAGTAATGTGTAGCGACAAGGGCTATGCCTTCATCGACGAACAGATCAAAGAAATTCTTTACTATATTCATGCATTATTGCGGAATCGAACCCAGAATCTTCGGTTTCATAGTGTAGGTGTTAACTACTTCAGTGGGTAATTACCTAAAGATCTAGTTCTGAAAAAAGAAGATTTACCCTATTCGCCCAGGGAGCACAGTACCATAGAACGGTTAATCTTCGTATGCCGTATTCCTGCTAGCCAGAAGTCTATAGAAGAGGAGTGTTACAACTGACTGCCCTGTTTTCAGTAACAAATAATCTCTGCATCCAACTTCACACCAGTAATGGACGTCGAATATGTGTAATTCAAGACATCATGTGCATGCCGCTAAGTAAAGGAAGCCAAGATGGTGGATTTCTTGTATTGAACAGATTCCTCTATAGAAGCAAAAAGATAACTGAAAACAGACTTTGCTTCTCAAGGGAATGCCAACAGCAGTAACAGAAAATACGTCCGAGTGATCATGTTTGAGAATGAACACAACTCTACACCTATTCCATCATAATATTTTTATATTAAGCTCAATAGCCAAAGTGTCACCCATTTCTGGGTGGCATTGTTAAAATCTGGCGCAACCGCATATTACTGCTTCTAACTAGATTCGAAACGATTCAGTGAGGTTTTGTATGCCGATCAATCTCCGGATCGTTTTACCACATTCAATAATGTTAGAACTCTAAAAGTGGCTTTTCTTTGCCCTTACGAATTACTGCTTGGCGGAGCGGAAGGGCTAGTCAACCAAGTTTGCTATTTCATCAATATCCGTTGATGAGTTTTTAACACCTGGCAAAAAAATAAAATAAAAAAATGCAGTGTTCGAAGCATGTCGCTTTATATTTCCTTCTACCACCGTACTATAGGGTGGGCCATTTATCGGCTTACATTTGAACCAACGATTATTTCGAATCTGGCAACACTTATGTCATTCTATTCTATCACAAAATTCAGTATATCATCTCCACTGAACGAAAGGAATCGATTTACACTTAAGCAACGTTGGGATTTATTGGAAATTTATCTCAAAGCAATTGCTCGGAAATTGCACGAAAATGTCGTACAAAATTTGGTTGTGGAGAAGAACCAACACCGCCCGGTGTACACAAGTTTATAGCTAAAGTTCGTGAAACTGGTTTCCAAGACGTGAGCGTGCGTGAGAATCCATCAACATCAATTCGTCATCCTTCTCATGAATTGAACATTTCACGCACTAGTTTACGTTGAATTTCGCCAAAAGATCTCGGTATCAGGCCATAAAAAGTTCAATTGGTTCATCCATCTCTAACGGGAGCAATTGTACTTCACAAAAAAAAAAATTCTTTAATTGTATTTTTTCAGTTTAAATGTTTAAATTGCCCACCCTATACTTCAACGGTGATTTTATTCAGAGGATGATTTCGTTTTTATTTTAACACACAATTCCTTCAGAAATATTTATTTTTTAAA
The DNA here is from genome assembly GCA_951800035.1 of Linnaemya tessellans. Taxonomy (NCBI): domain Eukaryota; kingdom Metazoa; phylum Arthropoda; class Insecta; order Diptera; family Tachinidae; genus Linnaemya; species Linnaemya tessellans. Next base: position 111,562,265 of record OX637532.1, on the reverse strand, counting down.
TTAAAATTTATTATCGTGCTGCCTTCAAAAACTTTTATTTGAAAGGAAGCCAAATATGACAGTCTACATGGCACATCTCCACCAACATTGATGACTACTTAGAATTGGTTAAATGAATTTGAATTTTTTCCATTAAAGGAGTTTCAGATAAAGTAGTTCTCATTAATGTTTAGGGTAATAGAGGATTTGAAGTCCGAACACTAGTTGACCCCATGGTACATGAAAAAGTGCCCTCCTTCGTCGGCCCTGTAGCAAAAAATTAGCCGGCAAGATAAAAGGTTAGAATTGCCACAAAAAACTCTATCTCACATTTCTTCATCTGTCCTCTTAATACTATCCCCTACTTTCTAGTTCCGGCGCTATGTACTGCATATATGGATCATTCTTGAGTGTTGGTCCGTGTTAAAAAACAAGTAAAAAGGTTATATTCGACCGGGTCGAATCTGAAATACCCTCCAAATATTTAGTAAGTAAATTTAAAATGTTTAACTTGGTGGGACAGAGTTCCTTTAAGACATCTCTGTACCCACTTTTAAATGTCTATTTTGACAGAGTCATTCCGGGAAGAGCCGTGGGAGAGACGTTTTACTTCTGCAAGATCAGAGAACATCTCAACTTCTTATAGGCTAAAGGATTAAAAATTGATCACTATTTACACTATTTTTGCATATAATATCGTACGTCGACGTCCACTAAAGGGGGCGGGGTGCAAAAACAGACTATATCATGTTTTCTATTGCCAAATCGTCTTAACTTCAGCACTGATCAAAAAAATATATAAAAAAATATATATATATATATATATATATATATATATATATATACTTTATGGGGCCCAATTCTTTTTGGAGGGCATTAAAACTGTATTTTGTCGGGTTCTCTCTGGCAAGGACCATGGGGGAGATATTTCTCCTTAGCCATAAAACTCCAAAAATAAATGTTCGGAATAATTAAATGTAAAATTTATTTAGGGCCCGATTATGGTTTACAACACAAAAATGTTGTGTTGTTTTAGTTACAACACAACACTAACCCTTTTTGCGATTATGGTTTACAACAGCTAGCTGTTGTGTATGTCACAGGGTTGTAATGTAATTGTAGTAGATATTTCCATAAAAAAGCATACCTCGCGCCAACAAATGTCAAGGTAAAAAAATTGAATAAGCGTATTTTTCGTCAGAAATACATAAATAAAACAAAAAGAATTATGAATATTAACGTTGATCTATATTTTGATGATGAAATTGAAAATAACAATAATACATACATGGCAGGTATTCAGAAAAATATTCGCGACAAATCAAATCCATTAGAGTTACCAAATACTGAGTACGTATGATTTTCCTAAAATAACAAATTTTTTTTTATAGAGTTATTTAGGGGGCCAATGGGGAGGACGGGGTAGGGCAGAGGAGTACCAGATTACTTCTCAGCTTCGTCATTAAAGCTTAAAAATGTTATTATTAAGGAATGTAGGCTTAAGTAAAACAATTTGTCAAATTTTTACACTATATTTGCATATAATAACGCCCACTAAAGGGGGCGGGTTACAAATATAAATTTTTTTTATTTCTTTGACATAAAAATATATCATTTGCTTTAAAAATTAAAAAAAAAAACTTTAAAAGCTATGTTGTTTTTTAGGTGTTGGTTTAGTTCTTCTTAGGGGAACTTTTTTCCCTCTTGTCCGATTCAGCCCATTTCCGAATTTGACCTGTGCTAACCTTCAAGATATATATATATATATATATATATATATATATATATAAATCAAATTTCAAGATTCTGGCTCTTTTCGTTTGGACTGAATCGTGATTGGACGGACATGCTACGATCGTGTTAGATTTCATCACTGACCAGGAATATATATACTTTATGGGGTCTCAGATGGATATTTCGCTGCGTTACAAACGGAATGACAAAGTGAATATCAAATAATTCAATATCATTTAGCAAATTTATAATGCAACGAGTAGCGCCATCAAATTCGTTTCTGCCAAAAAAAAATAATAATAATAAAAATGATGTCGTTATGAGTTGTCCTAATTTAAAATGAATATGCGACAACAGTTGTTTTGAATTTCTAAATGCATATAAAACTACTCGTACAATCATATTTGCAGCTTAATTTGACTGTCTAAAACAAAATTCCCCAAATTGCTGCACCAAAACAGAGAAGCAGTTAAATTTAAATGACCAAATAATGAAAGACAGGAAGGAAGAAAGAACAACAAGAACGAAGTAAATTATATTTTTACATGATGGAGATGACCACTATAATAGTGCAGCAGCAGTTGTGCCAACCAGATGATCATGATGATGCCGATTCTGTATGTTACTTGTTGTAGTTGTTGTCGTAATCATACTAATGCCAACAAAAAGGATGCCACACATAAAATGACCAAAACATATGAATCCTGTTTTTATTCCCACAGTATAGTTTTATCGCAACGACGACCAACAATAATAAAGAAAAATTAATATAAAAAACGCTATAAAAACGAAAAATAATAATAAAATGACATCCAACACTTCTTATGCTTTTTCTTTTAACGAGAGGAGGGAATGATTTACTCTAGATGATGTATACAGAAGAAAATTAAGGACAAAAAAAAAACACTATAAAATAGGGTACAATCAAACACCATTACCCTCAATGGCACATGCAGCAACTGCATGATGGAGGTAAAGGCTCTGAGGTAGCAGCAATACAGATACAAAATACCATTTGATAGAAGTAAATCTTATAAGTGTGTACGCTCGTATCCTTATAAATTTTATTAATTCAATTTCTTGTAGTTGTTATTTCATTAAAAAAGAAGGACTATTTGCAAGAAAATGATCACCACCGCATCGAGGAGCTTGTGTGCTTTTAATTCCTTTGTCTGAAAAGCCGTATGAGAGTGGCTGTGTGCGTTTAATTTTGTTAGTTTATCTGCTTTCGTATGCTGATGTGTACCCAGGGACACATCAGAGCTGCAAGTACGACTATTATTTTATGAGTTACTTACGGCATGTCCACAAAATAAACAAGATACTCATTCCTTTTTTCTTCCGATTTAGAGTAAATATTTTTACTGGCTGCTGCAGAGTGAATGTGTAATTTGATTTAACTTTTTTATTCATCCGATAGAAGTAAATAAGTAACGGTAATTACTTTGAACTGCATATTTTAAATTCGTTGGGGAGAAACAGTTTTATTTGTACAAACTCCAAAATATACAGGAATCTAATTAACGTTTTCGATATCGAATAAATAATCGTGCAAAAATAAAAGTCGAAAAGTCGAGTTGCCTAATGATGGCATTCGATCGTTTTCATACTGAAGGAAGGAAGTCCATGCCGTCTATTCTATGCATATGCGTTCATATATTCTGTGGATTCTATGTGTTTCTAAATTCAATATGTTTTATACGCCCACCTTTTTCTCTTTTTAATACAAAATACCAGGACAAAAGCAAAGAAATCTTAATCCAGGACACAAACCTTTTCTCAACACGCATACAAAAGTAGAAAGTAAACCTAATTTATCCGCTCTATGCGTCTTTCGCTTTTCTTTGTAACTATTCAGCCACAATCACCGTTATTCAACTCCCAACAACGCTTATAGGGTGCTGTTGACTGAAGTAGTTAACACTAGACTATGAAGTGGAGGGTCCAGAGTTCGACTCCTCCCTCCAGTCATGAATACTGTTTCGAATTATTCTGATCAGCTTTAGTGCATGGATGTGTTTTTGTCAGCCCCGTTTCAGGGACGAGGGCATAGCACTGGTCACTGAGGATAATTGGCAGTGATTGACATTATCATGTACCAAAGAGTAAAGGAATAGCACTCTCCTTCGTCGAAGAAAAGTATTCAAATAGCTACAAAAATTTGCATCTTTCTTCATCTGTCCTCTTCAATAATATACCCTCCTTTCCACTTCCGGCGCAGTGTACTGCATATGTAGGGGCAGTCTTGTCAGATATGGCGATTTCTCACCAAACGTGGCGATAAAAATTTGCTTTTGGCAAGGAAAATTTTGAAATGGTGATTGGCGATATTTGAATTCCTTGGCCATAATTTTTGCCTATATATTTAAGATTTCAATAATAAGAATTACTCGTATGTTAAGAATAGGGCATTTTCATGTCTGGAATTTTTTCTGCAACAGAAACTAGTTTGTGCAAACGTTTGCATAGTCTGGTATAACAATATTTTCTTTATAAAATTGACTTTCTGTTAGTCGGATTTAATTCGAATAACATAATGATACTAATACTGAATGATACTGAAAATAATGAGTACGAAAGCATTGATTCAATAACATATGCTTAGATTTAATGTTTTATTATATTGCCGATATTTAGTCTTACTTGGCGATATTCGAAAGTCATTTGGAGATTAGGTTAAAAAGAAATCCGACAACACTGTGTAGTGGTCATCCCCTGAGTTATGGTCCTACTAAAAAAAAATATGGTATGGATTTTCCGCTTTATTGTAAAAGATTTTATTAAATTTTTAAACAGAAAATAGCTGTGATTTAAAATTTAAATACGAAAAATAATCTAAAAAAATTGGAGATCTGTAACATTAGAACCGTCCAGAAATTAGAAATTGTAACGTATTGAACGCCCTAAAATTAGAACTAAAGATTCTAATTGCTGGACGCTGTTTCCTTAAGTATTTTAAATAAGTGGTTTATTTGTTTATTGAACTAATTTAAAACAGGGAATTTTCATCATAAACGTGATATGACTGCTCGTGCAATTATTTCTTGTCACATTTGTAGGGAATCAGTGAAGAACAAAAAAAGTTTAAAGATGAAAGTTTGTGTGAACCTCTAGTGAAGATGTTAGATTTGTGTCGAACTCGTTCATCCGCTCATTTTTAACAATAACCTATTATTAGATTCATTTAAATTAAATTGGCTTGATCATGGGTTCTTGTCTAAAGCGACGAATGAAAACCGATTAGCCCCAGCTTTCACTAAAATACTTCAGATACGAATAACTAAAGAACTGATTTTTGATAATTTTTTGAACTCATAAAAAAACAAAAATAACGACTTTTATTTCAAAAACTTAAGAATAAAAATATTTTAAGTGGCTTAATTATTATTCATCAACAACATCAGTCTCATCACCATTGAAGGTCTCATTAGAAATATAGACATCATTGTCATATCCGTCATGTTTAATTAAGTCCAAGGCCTCTTCTGGCAATGTATGTGCCTACTTTTTGGCAACTTTCACATGCTACAAATAACAAATAGAAGGATCAGAGCTTAACAAAAGATATTTTATAATATCTTCATTAGGTTTTTTACGGCTGCACTTTCTTGAATGAAATTCTCGAGATTTTTGAAATCCTAGCTTCTTGCGCTTCTTCTGAGAGTTGACCAATAGGTAAACGAGCGTGGTTAACAATTTCTGGTCCGTGGATGGATAAATGTCGCTAAAAAAATACCGTTTCATATTTAACATTAAGGCCATGAAGGATGATGTGATGATTTGGATTTTTTGCTGATGGTTATTTTTTTTGTAAACTTAGCTCCTTAAGCTGTTACTAATTTGCAAATAACTTCTAAAGCGCACCGATGCGCAACCTATTTTTTTATAAATAACGCTAAACTGTGCAGCCTTTGAAATTATATTTAATTCCCTGCCCAACTCAGCCCAACTAATAAACTTATGTCCACCTGAACTTAAATAATTAAAATTAAAATTTATGCAAAACATATTGATATATATATCTAAACTTAATAAGATTTATTATGTAGTAAGAATTTTAACGAACATTTATATTGCTATATTAAATTGAATTAAGATTCATAGGCTAATTGTTCGAAATTTGTTTTTTAAATCTCAGAAAGATATGATAAATATTCCAAGGCACAAAGGAAAGTCAACATCAGTTTTATTCAACTTACACAGCAGAGCAGAACAGCTGTTTTCGAAAGGCGCAACCCTTTCATCATCAGTGCTCATGTGTATTAGCCTATGAATCTTAATTCAATTTAATATAGCAATATAAATGTTCGTTAAAATTCTTACTACATACAAATTTAAGCTATGGCTTGAGCTACCAATAATAAAATATTGGAAAAACGTTCATGAGCACTGATGATGAAGGTGTTGCGGCTTTCGAAAACAGCTGTTCTGCTCTGCTGTGTACGTTGAATAACAAAAACTGATGTTGACTTTCCTTTGTGCCTTGGAATATTTATCAAGTCTTTCTGAGATTTAAAAACAAATTTCGAACAATTAGCCTATGAATCTTAATCCAATTTAATAAAGATTTATTATTATTTTTTTTAAATTATTCAATTTTAGCTTTTTTTCTCACAATATTTAATTTCACCGTGCCCATATCTTTTTCCACCTATTACAATCTCTAGTGGGTGGTCCCGACGAGTTCAGTTTCGCAGTGAGCTGTGGCCAATGTGAGTCGGCAATGACTCTATCACCATTTACATAGCCTCTGGCTAAGTCCTGGTGGTTTTCCATAAAATCTATAAAGATTTTTTCCTGTGTGGAGTTTCTGTATTTATTTGCCCCTCAATAATAAAAGAGTCAATACCTACATATGTAGACAATTAAAAATACATATTTACATAATATTCTAAAATCCTTACAATTATTACAAAATATTGGCTTTCAATAATTTCGGATTTGTTTTGTTTTTCTTTCTTGTGATATCATTCGTAATACCAGATGGCAAAAATTTTTAATTTATTAATTTATTGTTTGAAGAACAAAGTGGTTTTCATGAAAAAATTATGTGGCAACAATTCGTTTAAAAGTGGTTTCATAAATTAGAAAACCTTTAAAATTTGCAAATTTCAATAAATTAAAAGATTAATAATGTAAATTTAAACTTGAATTTATTAATAAAACAATATATTTGTTAATATGAAGTGGTTTTAGTTTATTTTAAAGTGATTATTTAAAAAAAAGACAATTCCACTTGCCAAAACAAAAGTGGTTTCATTCCGACAAAATATTTCGTTTTTTTTTGTTTCTGGTGAAGCTAGATACGGAGTTAATTCCACTTTCGATCGGAATTGGTTTTTGTGCCAGGCGTGAATATAATTTTTAAGGAATGTAGGCTTAACGATCTACTTTCCCAAACTTCCTGTCCTATTTACTCTTTCGCAGATAATAGCAGCCTTTCGCATTCTTATTCATTTAACTGCAGGCCGTCAACGTCTGAAATCGAGACGAGGAGGCAGTTTATGAATGACGTTCTGGATAGTGACCTCGCGAAGATTTCCGAATGGGGTCAGGCGAACAGGGTCGATTTTAATGCCCGTAAGACCCAGTGTTGTATGCTTACGCATCGACGTACGTATGACCATGCTGCTTCATCTGTTTCTATGGGTGGTGTAAGTATTATGGAGTCAGGGGCTCTTGATGTTCTGGGCATGAAAGTGCAGTGTGATGTCAGATGGACGGAACATGTCTTTCAGGTCGCAAAAGAAGCATTCAAGCGCCTTGGCTTCTTAAGACGGTCCAAGAGATACTTCACCCCTTCTGATCTTCTTAATATTTACTCCACTTACATCCGACCGTAGATGGAATACAACTCTCATGTTTGGGCCGGTGCTTCAAAGTCTATTTTGAAGTTACTCGACCGCGTGCAGGAGAGGGCGATAAAACTCATCGGAGACAGTAGGGTAGCCAACTCTATTAACTCTCTTGAGCATCGTCGCAATGTGGGGTGTGTATCGTTGTTCTATCGTTACTATAATGGCAGATGCTCTGGTGAAATTGGGGAACTTGTTCCTGAAACCCATTCTTTCTTACGCTCAACGCGTTTTTCATCAAGAGCGCATGCGTTTGTGGTCGATATTCCAACGAATAGCACTACGCATTACAGAGAAAATTTGTTTTTTGGCCGAACAGTCCGTATGTGGAACAAACTACCCGCAGATGTCTTCCCCGCCACTTACAATTTGAGGGGGTTCAAGTCAAATATCCACAGACACTACTCCCTTTATCCTCCTTCCCAAAACCTATATTCCTAGTCACAGCACAATGGTTACACCATTTTTCATTAAAGAAGGCGGGTCCAAATAAATTTTTTTTCTGGCACCAAATTCAACGCTTTGGACCTTAACATGACATATAGAGGGATATTTCGCTGCGTTACACACGGAATGACAATTCTTTTTTGGAGGGTGTAAAAAAAAGTTGCAATTATCCAACACAGAAATCGCTTATTTTATTTATTTTTTTTTATACTAATTAAAATTTTCCTGAAGTATAAAATAGATTTAACTAACAAAAAAAAAAAGAGAAAACAAAATTTGTGTTAGCTGGTTACTTTTGTATACCAAAAACAATTTTAAATTTTCCAGCTCTGGGTCCATGTTTTGAATTATGCTGATTTTCAATAGCACAATATGCTTAGGACTATTTACAATGCATCAATGCAAGACAGAAGTCTCTAGCTTTTCTAAAGCTCGAATATTTATACTTTATGGAGTCGTCGGATATTAATATTGTGGAAATTACACACGAAGTGACAAACCTTTAATATCCCTTTACAATTTCTGGTGCTATAAAAATCGCTAAAAATGTCCCAACAACCGAAATTTGTTATTTATTGACCTGTTTTATTTATATTATAACTGTTCACTTTTCGCACATGTAAATATACAAATTACTCATACGCCCTGTTTGTCAATGATCTATTACTGTAACATATCGAAGGTCACAAGTAAAAAGGCCCTCACTGAAATATTTGTAATTTTATAAGAAAAGACAATAACATAACAGAATCTGTATTGATCATAATAGAAACTGTAGTTATAATGAGCTGGTAAAATCGTTAATTCTGATACTATTGCAGTAAATTTTTACGACCAGGTGTATGTGTGTGAAATGTATAGGAGTCATCAAAAAAGTAAATTTCGTAAAAATACGGGTTAGGGCCTTTCTACTTGTGGCCATCGATATAATTTTAAGGCTATGATCTGTATTTTCCGTTATGGATCAGCGTGAAAATGTTAAAATATTAACATTTAATATATATATTAATATGTGATATTTCCAAAACACAGCATTAATAAATGCTCATCTAAAAAAATCATAATAAAATCTGAAAATATAAAACATAAAATATCCTTAAATAAATGCATATGCAAATAGAGTTAAGCTTTTAATCCCCTACTTGTAAGTCTACACGTAACACAAACCTCCTTCACACCCATTCTGCCTGCCTGACTCCCTCCCTCTGCTTAACTTTGTGTCAAAGAAATTCTCATATTCAATTATTGTGCATTACAAAAAGAAGAAGAGAAGAAAGAGGTATAACAATACCTTAAGTATTAATTTATATCATTATGAGATCTTATCTGATCTACACAGCAAAATCATAATAACAAAATCAACCAACAAGAAAGAAAAATTAAATAATAATAATAAATATTATAACGAAGAAATTTAGATCTATTAGCGGTGTGGTGTGTGGCAGCAGCTACTTGTTCTTAAAGATACTCAGTGCCTTGCTTGCCATCTCCCTCCCTCTCCTCAATGGCTCTGGCCTATCTTTGTTGCTCTGACAATGGCCAACAAAATTATTGTAGTCGTGTACTTGAGTCTATACAAAATGCAGTTAATTGAAATGTTCTTTAAAGATTTCTTTTATTTTTTTCTTCTTGCCTTTCAGCTTTATATTTTATAAAATAAAGTACAATATCTGATGGAATAAAGTGGAAACAGATAAAGCTGAAATGAAATGCATACATAGAATATAATTATTAGTTAAGAGAGAAGTTCTGTATAAAGGAGCTGAAATTGCGTTTTTTGCTTTGCCTTTCTAAAAGTGCAGAACTGCAAAAAAGAGAGGGTTTTTTTTCTTTCCAAATTGAAAATGTAGCTTGCAAAAGCTGCAAAACTGCAAAATCAAATAAAGTAATTGTTGTTGTTGCTGTTTGATTTGCAGTTTGATTTTTAAAATTTTATAGAGAGTCAGCTAGAAGTGTGTGTGTGTGTGTGTGTGTGTGTGTGTATGGGAGAGTAGAGCGCTCGGTAGAAGTCTGATGCTGAGCAGAATGATTTGGAGTGGTGACATTAAAGAGAGCTGCTTTAGGAATTTTGGGCATAGGAAAAAAATATGGGTGGTTGAACTGCATTTTGAAAGTGTGTGTGTGAGACACATGTGCATATGTAGTGGATCTTAAGGCGAATAAGAAAACAAAACAAACAAACGGAAAAAATTTTCAAGTTAAGGTAAGGACAACACAAAAGACTCAAGAGCTGCAAGGAGGGTGACCGGCATTAACTTGCTTGTGTTGGTGAGTGCAAATTGAAATCTGCAAGCTTTTTTGCTTCAACATAAAGTTGCCTTCATAGCTGCAGTTGTAGCCGCTGTGTAAGTGTGTAAGTGAGTAACTTTTTTCAAAATTTCCAAGTTGTTGGCATTGTGTGTGCTTATTTAGACTTTAGTAGAGTCAGACACAATATTATTGCCTACCACTCATTAGTATCGCGGACGGACTACAATGTGAAGATATCGCCGTTTTTTCCACATTCTTTTTCTAATAAAATTTTTTAAACCATATAAAAAAATTCTAAACGCAGCTACAATTGGATTTAAATTCTTAACCGTACCGCAAAATTTCAAACGAAAATTTTATAAAAAACTTTTGGATTTAAAAATAACTTAATTAAGCATTTACACTTCAACTACAACCTGAAACTACGTGCAAATATATTTCCAGTTAAACAAAAATAAAATTTAAGTCCGCGTATACTTAAAAAAAAAATAATAATAACTTGAAAAATTCCTTAACAATTTGAACGAAAAAGTCTAAAATACAAAGTTGGTGTCATTTATTTTGATTATTTAACTTGTTGTTAAAAAAAATCTATGAAAATAATATACAATTGAAACTACAATGCATCGTCATGTTAGGGAATGCAAAAAATTTATCTTTGAATATTTTAAACCTCAAAAAAGTGAAATAAATACTACTTGATTAGGAATTGAAAGTGAAAAACTTTGAAACCGAAAATAAAGAAACAAACAAAAAAAAACCCCAAAAAGTGTTGAAAATAATATTAAAAAAAAATTCTTCAAAACAAACTTAACAATTATCAAGACCTCTCATATACTTCAAGGAAACTTTAAGATCCTTTCTTATTTTAATTGTGGAAATTTTGTAGAATAATCACGAATTATTTTTACTATAAATAAAAATTATGTGCCTAAAAAGACTTTTATAAGTTTTTAAAAATACTCTTAAATAAATTGTAACTTGTTGAAAATTTAACTAAAACAAGAAAGCATTTACTTTATAAAGCAACAAATACTGTAATAAATTATTTAAACAAAAATATAACTATAACCTAAAAAATTTTACTTTAAATCCATATAAAAATCGAACACGTGGCAGAAAACTATAGTGCTGCAGTAAAAAATATACTTTATATTGTAAAAACCGGTAAAAATTAAGAGCAAAAGCCTCGAGTAACGCATAAAGTGAGAGAGACCGAATTATAACAATTCCCATTGAAATACAACTCTGTGTTAAAGTGCATCCGTTGCAACGCAGTAGCTGTAACAACAACAACAACAGCAGCAGTAGCAAAGCCAGCAAAACTTGAAACCACAAAGAAAAAACACTCTTACTCTCATTAAAACCGATCGATTGATCATATATATGTACATATAGTATATGTAGTCGTGTGTACATACTGCATACATGCATGCATCATTGTTATAATTAGTAATAACGTCATAATCATCATCACCATCGCCATCACCATCGACAGCATTATTATTACAAACACATTTAACTAAACTTGTGTGCACGTTTACATGCAAACACTCATTCACTCTCTACTTCCTGCTCTTGGCTCTATGTCTGTCTCTCACTTAGTAACTGCATTTAGTAACACTTAAACTTAAGCTTCGTAAGTTAAACGAAGAAAGAAAAAGTGCATCCACAATTCGTAACTTTAGCGTGGCGAAGTGAACTCAAATAACTAAAGAAAAATTGCATTTCTAGTTAACCCCTAAACCAGTTACAGCAAAAGTGCATTTTACACTGCAACCTCATCATCATTATATCATTATCGTATACATATAAAAAACAAAAGTGTTCGTAAAAGTGCATTTAACGATCTCCCTTAAAGAAAGAAAAGAAAAAACTTGAGAAAAAAACTCTCCCCAACGAAGACTTGCAAATAAATACCAAAGTTTGTTGTTGCTTAATAAATAAATATCATCATCATCAACATCATCATCATTTTCCTGCTCAACTACTGTCGAACTTCGTAAAACGTCATCGGGTTTTTTTATTTGCAAAAAAGTGCATCTTCATTGCATCTTCTCTCCGCTCTTAACCAGTTGTGTGTTCGACTTTCGTGCTATAACGCGCGCTTATAAAACAAGTACTGAAAAAATCAACGTGTTTTTAATTTTATTTATAAAAAAAAAATTATATAAAAATTAAACAAAAACTTTCTCAACTGAGAAACAAAAAAAAAAACGGATTTAAAAAAATTACTTGCGTTAAATTTCTGTTAATTTCTGTTTTATTTTTTGCCACTGGTAAACCAGCTGCACTTTTACACTTAGCAACAAATTATTTTTAATTAAAATTTTTATCGTTTTAAGTTTAATGCTTGTGTTTTCATCTCTTAAATAAATATTTCATTACAATATTTTTAAAAGTTATTAATTTAGTAAAATAATTAAAAACAAAACATACAACTAGTAAATAAAGTGCTGTGTTAAAAATATCAATCTAAACTTAAAAAAAATTAAAGAAAAACGAGCGAGAGTGAAGAAAGCTTTAACAAAAACTTAAACAATTGACTTTGGATTAAAAATAAACTGCAACAAGAACTAGAAATAATTTGTCGACACACACACACGCACCACATCCATACATACTCAGCCAGCAACTCAATACTCATTGATTTAAACACCTCGCATTTGTTGGATTAATCTACTCTGTCAACGAGATTTAATTCGATAGTTGGATTTTTTCTTGGCTTTAACAACTACACACATACATATAAGTAAGTTGAAATTCTATTGCACATTTTAATAGTAGATAAAATATTGCAGAATAATATTTCCATTAATGTGTTACAACAGCAACTCATTTTCAATTGAAAAAACTTCTACGATACATTCATTATCTGCACGGCAAAATTGCTATAAAAGCTTCATTCAAAAACATATCACATTAGATATGAACAACATTCACATAATGGAAGTAAATTTAATATCACGTGGGCATGCCTGCGACTGTACATAGTAAAATGATGAATGATTCAATAGTTAGATACGAGTAGTTAATACGGCGCCCATTTGGGAAACTTCGAAAGAAGGGGGTAAAAATTTGTAAATTTGGTTTTGATTAAAATTTGTTTATAATCATTTAAGTTTCAGTTTGGGAAACTCAAACCCAATTGTGAATATCTGGACGGATTTTGTCACTTCCCCTTTAACTTTTCCCAAGAAGAAATTCTCCTATTCCAAAAAACTTGGGGAAACGGAAAGTCGCAAGCATTTTTTTTTTGTTTTTGGCAAATTAATTTTTAATTGTGATTTAATTTGTACAAATAACTTGTAAAATATATTTTTATAAAATTGTATTTGTTTTAAATATCTTGTGCTAAAAGTAATATCGTAAAAATCATTTCACAGTGATAAGGGAGAAAATGCGTATGCTGTGAAGGAAAAAATGATATCGTGAAAATTATTCCCGCTACAAGTTTTAAGTGAATTTAAAAAAGGGAAGTAGCCCAAAACAACATAAAAAGTCAAAGAAATTTTTGTTGCGAAATATACATCTATATAATATCTTTAGCACAAAGAGATCGCATTGGACCCAAGTGGGCTGGACTCTTATTTTATTATTTTGTTTAACCCTAAAATATCATTCATATTTTTGTGAGATATACAAAACGTGAACATGATATTCCAGGGTTAATAAATTAGTCTTTTACTATTATATGTGCTATTTTACTATTATTTGTGGTAAATATAATTTGTAAGCATTTTGGAAACCCAAGAAAGTGTGTTCATTATGTTTAAAATTGGAGCAACACTTTCTTAAGTTTCACAGGGCAATCGATTGGCTGCTTTGCATTTTGTTGAGCTAAATATCATTTGCATTTTGTTTAGCATTTAATTTAGCCTTATTAACAGATCTTGTTTTTCAAAAAAAATTTTGTAAATTTTAATATTCGAATTACAATAAAATCTATTTAAGTTTTGTACTCTATTTTCCACCAAAAATAAAATTACAAAAAAGTCGCGGGAAAAATTATTCACTATAAGGGAAATTTAATTTTAGCATGAAGTCATTCACGGTGAATTTTTGCACTAATGGAAGATTTAGAGAAAAGGGAAACATTTCGAGGGAAAAAATATTCTTGATAAATTTTATTCGACTTTTGGTATTTTCCTTAGATTTCTTGACATTCTCTTAAAAAAAGAACCCAAAATTTTTACTAATATTTTATTCAATACTTCAAATTTTCTTTCTTATAATTATATTTCATTTGATATTTTTTTTTCTCCCTCCAAATTTGCTGGGAAAGAAACTCGAATGAAATAACAGTTTTTTCTCTGTGGGTAAAACACGGGAAATTGTAATTCAAAATAGGAGGAATGGGAGAAGAGAAAAATTTTCTCATGTAATTTTTACTTATAATTGCTGATAAGCACAGTAAAATGCATTTGTATTGATATTTGTAGCACCGATTAACCTAATCTTTTTTATCTGAAGATTCTTTTGTTAATGTAATCGATTTAGAATCTAATTTGCTTATACAACAATATTTGCCGCGATTAATGCTTTATTTCATCAGAAATATTTTGAGTGATAACTGAGACAAATTTACTTCGACATCATTTCTAAACACTGATTAAATGAACAAAAATATTTCACAGAGTTATTAACTGCGTTGGATTAAATATGTAATCACTTTCAGGTATTTCTGAAAATTATTGCTCACAGCTTCTTCGTAATTAGAAATATTAAGAACTCCACAATAGTATTCTGTATTCTACACACGGCCTTCTTGCAAAAATCCACTTAACTCCCAAAAATCACTTTTTCATTTTGTAATCCTTAATTCAATACTGCAGATTAACAAATAATTTTTATTTTAAATATTGAAAATAAAAATTTTTTCTCGTTTAAGATTTCATTTTAGCTCAGTAATCAAATTAGGAACTCTTGTATTAAGAATTGAGGTTTTCAAATTTCCCCTTTGATTTAGGGTTTTTTCTTTTTAAAATCGGTTACAAAAACGACTTAAAAAAAAATTAATTATACAAGTCAAAATAGTAGCGTTCAAAGAAATATCGGTTTGGAAATATCGGAAAAAATGCAATGCGATGCAATAAAAATTATAAGTTTTTGCAATTATTTATTTAATCAAAACAATTGTTTAAAATTAAACGAATTATTTTTCTCAATATTGCGTGAAGTGGAATGTCCATTAACTGTGGCCAAATCTATTTATATTCCAGAGCGTAGATAAAAGTGTGAAGCAGAATGATAAAAATCAATTAAATTTTTAAATTTTGTTAGTTCAACAGAAAACAGAACAGAGACGAAAAATAAATTTACGGAAAAGCCAAACCGATAGATAATCTTTTGCATATAGAACTTGAATGTAAATAAATATCTTTGCAAGAACTTTCTTTCATTTTAGGAGCAAATTAAATTCTTTCAACATAATTTAGAATATTAATTTTTTTAAAAGAAAAATGTTCCCATTAAACATTTTCAGTTATTACAAAATTTCCTCTAGCTATTCCATTGAAAAATTTAAGCTTATCGGCAGTTATTTTTAAATAGATTAAAGTATAATAAAAAATTTAAATTGCTGGAAAAAGTGCAATGATTTTTCTTTTCTCAAAAAGTTAAAGTTGAATATTTCCGGGGGTTGTTACCGCGATTCGAATACAAAACTTTTAATTCAAAAGCTTTTTCTTCCAAATAGAAAACGCTCAAAATTTAAACAATGCGGCAAGTATGGAGCATTTTTCAAAAATTTTTAAATTTTTGTGTGTAAAATATCTTTCAGAATTAATTGCAAATATACTTAAAAAAAGACCCCTTTATTCTGTAACTATTTGTAAATGTCACGTCAAGACAATAGCAAATATAGGACACTTATGTATTCATTTTCTTCGCCAATGGACAATATCTAGAAGCCTCTTGCTATCAAGGCCTCTAATGGCGATTTCTTTTCTGGCAAATATGTAACATTTTGTCACATTTTATTCTAAAAAAACACAATTAGGAGCAATTTTAAAATAAAACACATCTTCATAAAAGATGGTAGATCAATTTCCAATAAAATCACTATTTTCAAATGTGATAATGCTACCATTTTCCATTGAAAAGTGCAAAAAATGTAGCATTCTTTTTTAGAAAAGAAAACAGCATAAGAGTGGTCACAGGCAGCCGGAAGTAGTCAAGTGTTGTCCAAAAGGATTAAGTAACTGTACTATTTTTGGGATTGTTTTGACGTGACGTTGACAAAAAAATAAATTATGTTGACTCTCTCTTGTGTCTTAGAATATTTATCATGTGTTTCTGAATTTAAAACACATTTTCGAACAATTGGCCTATCAATCGAAATGTTATATTTTCGCTTTCACTTCAACCAGATATGAATTTGATGCCGAGTAGTTTAGTTAATTTTGATTAAAATAGTTTCAAAATTTAATTAAAATGAATCAAATCTATGTATATTTATAATTAAAAAGAATTTGTTCTCTATTTTCAAATATTGAAACAAAAATTTATAAATTTAGCTAACAATTAAAATATTCCCACACTTAATATCTGTACCACCATTTAAAAAACATATAAAAAAATTCGATGGTGCAATTAGAAAACAGTTCTGTGCGAAAATTACCAATAACTAAACACATACGATTAGACAACGCGATCTATAAATTGAATAATTATTTTTATGAACAAAGAATTTATTTTAAAACAATTAAACATTTTTACAAAAGAAACTCATTTAAACAATCAGTAGATAGATCTAAAATAACGAGTGTCTCAATATATCGAAATGGAAAAATCCTCTAGTTTTTCTACAAACTTGGAATTTGTTGGAATTATTACAACTTCATTTTTGCTTCAGAATATTGTGTATAAGAAATTGTAATCAGATAAATCAAACAAGTATGTAACAAATTTCGATTAACTCGGTGAACTGACTAACTAACGGTGAATCGATTGAATAATCGACTGCTATTCTAACTCATGATGCTATTGTGTGACTACTATTATTATAATAATTTTCTTTAAATAAACACTATTTAGTATTTCTGGCGACAACAATAATAGTCGACAGAATCTCACGGCAAAAAAAATTATTCAATCGTCTTAGTAAAATTGCTATTCGTAAGAATATTCTCGGCTGCTCTGCACTTACAAATCATAAATGAAAATTTCAAGTGTATTAAACACTTCTTATCTTCTTATACAAATTTCCTTATCTGTTGCTTGTACCCAGCAAAACTTTTGCTTGAATTAAAAATGTTATTCCATAACTATTCATATTTGTTTCAGATTCCTTTTTGGCAATATTATAGTACTTAAACACAAAAATAAAATGAAAAAAATTTAAAAATTTTTTTAATCATGAATGTAAATTTTTATTATAATTTTATTATCACGATAAAAATTTTATATTTTTGTAATCATAAAATAAACCAGTACTGTTCTGTTCCGTTAGTTTGATGGTTACAAACATATTCGAAATATTCCACTCTTAATAAAATAGCTTGAATTTAATAAAAATTCGTAAAAAAGTAATTTGCAGATTTGAACTTGAGTCCGAATAAAAAATTCTTAGTTTTTTTAATATCACAATTGTACACCCGTCAAACAGTATTTATTTCGTAAAAAAATTTTTATTGCTAGGGCCAAATTAAAACATTCGATTTCGATCGAAATTTCAATAAAAATTTGATAAAAATTTCGATCGGTATCGAGTACTAATTGTTCGAAAATTTGTTTTAAATTCAGAAAAGCATGATAAATATTCTAAAGCACAAAGGAAAATCAATATCAGTTTTTAATTATCTAAATTACACAGCAGAGCAGAACAGCTGTTTTCGATAGCCGTTGCACTTTCATCATCAGTACTCAAGTGTATTTTTGTTTTTTTTTTCACCACTTATTAGGTGAACTAGTAGAATATGATAACTGTTTTATTTATACAAATTTTGTTAGGAAATTGCACACGAGAATTGTTACAAACTCTGTATTAATCCCAGTGTTGCCATTTGATTATTTTCTTCATGTACCATATTCCGAATTTTTTGTTCCGTTATACGTAAGCCAAACTTTTTTCTTTTTGTTAGTTTAATGTGAGTGCAATCATAAAAATAACAAGGACGACAACCTGGTCTACAGCTGTAGTCGGTAGCCTGATGCCGTCTACATAAGTTTTTATAGCTTTTTGCTTTTATTAGTGAAAATTTTTTGTACGTATTTGATTGCTGATTCTTATAATTTTAAGTTTTTAATTATCTGTTTTATTAACAAGCTTTAGGCCAGTTTATTATAAAAAAGAAATTATTTTTTTTATATATTCCAATTCAAAAAAATCTATTTCTTTTATAACATGACCCACAGGTTGTTAATAAAACAGATAATTTGTTTGTATGTGTGACATCGATGATGCTTGATCAAATATCCAAATATTTATTAAATTGGAATGACTGACGATTGATTTTGATGACTGTATCTCTTTTATAATAAAGACACTAACAAAGTCGGATGGGAAAAAAATAATTTTAATCTTTTCAACTTCAAATTGTAAAAGAAATTATTTTATTTTATTATTTATTAAGCTCGAGATCGATTTTTTATATAAAATTATTTCAGTTTTCTTTTATTATTTAATATTTCGTCAACAATTTGCTAACATCATCAGGAATACGTAATAGGAAATCCTATTACTTATTCCTGATGATGTTAACAAATTGTTGACAAAATATTGAATAATAAAAAAACTAAAATAATTTCATATAAAACACGGATCTCGAGCTTAATAAATAATACAATAAATTACCAAAATAAAGGTCAAAAAGTTAATAGCAATTGAATGAAATTATAAAATAATTTTTTTGCTTCAATTTTAGGCAATTAGGATGACATGCCGAAAACTGTTAACATTTCAAAATAAAATGGAAAATTAATGCTTGACACGTGTTCCAGCAAATGTCTGTTCTAACGTCAAGCCCACGTTTATAACCTTGACGTCAAAAGCATTTGATCCATGTATTGCGGCCTTTGTTTACTTTTTTATTGAAAATTTTTTTAAATAATAATATAATTGAACTATGCACTTATTTTATTCATTACCAACGAGTAGTTTATATACCAATTAAAATGATGAGATAAACAAGTGAAGCTTTTTTAACTATCAAAGAATTTTCTTACTACTCCTCATTGCCGGCAAGTAGTTTTTAATTCAATTAAAATAATGCAAGAATAAACTATGTATGTTCCATTATATGGGCCTTATTACACTTTGTCAAATCGATTTGACAGTTTGTAATAGAAAAACACACAGTAAAAACTTTCGCCTTCATCAATGACCGCAATAAGTCATAATGTTTTTTGGCTATTTACGAAATTTTCTTAAGGTTTTGACATTTAATTCTACATCTGCCACAAAACTAAACTTTTATTCATATCACGATTTGACATGTTTTTGACTTTTTTTGCATGTTTGTTTTTTGAGTTCGCTCGAAGGTGCTATTAACACAAACAATGCTTAATATCTTGGAATTTTGTTTAATGCCATTTCAACTAATTATAAAACGTCTCAAATAACTTAACATTAAGGTCTTGTCAAAATGAAACACTCTAAAAAAAATTGTGGCACAAAAGCCGGCAAATGGCTGCAGACTGGCCGAAGACACTTGACAAAATCTGTTTTTGCAAGCAACCTCCCACGGAAATGACATTATTGCGTCACAATTATGTTGGGCTATAGAACAGTAGATGTTTTAATTTTAATGAATTTTTTTTTATAGTTAAAGCTATTATTAGAATTTTTTCATGTATTGTTGTTGTAGTGTGTAGAACCAACGTCCTCTTTACAAAAATAAGAAAAAAAATGTGGCACAAGAATCAACGGCCAACGCAAAAAGTGTTGGTTTGTTTGTTTGGCTGGCTGGCGACTTGAGTGTTTTGGGATGGCATTTTTAAACTTGCGCAATGTTTTTTGTTTCTATTACTTTAGCCGGCAATTAATGTAAAAAATAAAGAGCTGTAACAGGCACCCAGCTCTGTCGTGCACTGCACTGCACCAACACCACTACCAAGTTCATTATCAATAACTTTTTCCAAGAATGTGCAGCATGACGTGATTAAGTTTTTTTTCCCATTTTTTATTTGTTCTTTTATAATTTTTTATTATAAATAATTTTGCACTTAAGGCGTCGGTGTCTGTCAATGTTGACTTATTTTATTTGTTCCTATAACGTTTTGTTTTTTGTCTTGATATTTGAAAATGGCAATCTGTGTTTTAAGGATATTAATTATTAAGTTTTTTGGTTAATTACTTTTTTTCAAAGTTTTGCTTAAATTGATAAAACGGGTTTTTGCTAATAAGTTTTTTTAATACAAAAAAAGCATGAAAATGAAAAATTTGTGGAAGAAATTTCAGTTCGCACAATGTAAACAAACCGAAATCTTGTTATTTCTGTTTGTTTTTTACTTCATTTACTCTTTTTTTCTTATTCAACTCCCTTAACCAAAAATAGTCATACGCTAACAGTGGAGTTAATTTAATTAAATGCATGTGATTTTTATTACCGACTCTAATCGTATAACAAGAGGTGAAGTCAATCCAAAAAGCTTTGCAAACTCATTTATGAAGCAAAAATAATTAAAAAAATTATTGCTCAAAAATATGTTATCTTAATATTTTTGAAAAGAAAATTTTTAGGGAAATTCATCCATCATCCTGCAGCTCTTTCAAACAGTCGCCAGTGTTACAAAAAAATTTTCTACTTTGTCATCTTTCTTCATCTGTCCTCGTAATTACCTACTATCCCCTTCTTCCTGTACAATGCACTGCATATGTGCGGGCCATCCACACAGTGATCGTCCTATTAACAAAAAAAAAAAAACGCTTAGGTCGGCGAAAACGATTTTTTATGGGTTTGAAATAATTTACATATTCTAATTGGAAAATAAGAATCGACTGAAAAATATTATTCATAATATTTTGAAATGTTAGAAAAAAGCCACAATTACGCAGAGAATGACATAAAACCGCTAATAAACGGAAGCAAGCTGTAAGCATAATCTTTCCAATGAGCTAAATAATTCAAAACGATTCAGAAATGGTGAGAGTAAAAGTGATCTTTCAGTTCCAGTTGCAATGGCAAATATAAAATCTTAAACAAACTTAGTGTACGTTCACACTTATCAAATATTTGAACAAAAAATCGTAACCACTAAACACTAATAGAAAAATATTTAATTCAAAAAAGTATTTATTGAGTTAAATAGTTTCCAATAATATTGGATTCCTAGTTTTATATGAAAATGTTTTAATTAATAAACACGTATCTGAACAAAAATATTTGTCATTAGTATTTAGTGGTTCCGCTTTTCGGGGCAAATATTGAATAAGTGTGAACATTCCTTTAGTAGTTGCCATATCTTATTTTACGTACTTTAGGCTACAGCGAAGTTTTCTTGCCGTCCGATTAAAAATAAAAAATATTCTACTGGAGAAAGACTTCCAGTCAAATAAAAGAGATAGATTACCAACGGTTGTACAAAAGATAGCCCACTTCTGGATGAAGGGTATCCAGCAAAACGGAGAACAAATGAAACGATATACCTCCATTAATTTCGTCTTCAGAAAATCAAAAATATTTAAAATAAAATACATATATGAATATTTTTACCTAAGGCTTTGTGTGTAAAATAAAAATAAATCAAATTGGGATCTAAAAGTGTGGAATTTCTAATAAAATAAGCAAAATCTGAGGAATATGAAACAAAATAGTTCGAAAGACCAGCACTTGAATGAAACCATTTCCACTGGCACAATGCAGAGTTGTCGTATGCGTTTTTGATCATTTTTAAATTTGTTTCTGAACGATTTTTTAATAGTTTATCCAACAAATAACACCACAAATACAACTAAAATTGCTGCAAAAACTTACAATAAGAGAGATAAGACATGAAAAGATGCACGCGAATTGTTAAATTTCTCCTTTTCTTTGAAGTTTTGGAGCACCTTCTCAATTTACTTTCATTTTTCTTGGTATTGGTTCTCAATAGTACAAATAGCATTTAAAATAAAAACAAATTTTAAAAATCATGTTTGGTGCGTTATATGAATGTATGTGCGACCGAACGATAGCTGCCGACATAATTGACCTAACGGTTAAAGTGCCTGTAACTGTTCTCTTAACAGTGACTTCGATTCTGTGAGATTGGGAATCGGAACTTTGATCTTAAACTTGGAACGAAGAAAGATTTTGTTTCCGACCCGATTTGTTCTAAGAAGTATAAAAAAGTGCATACTTTTACAAGTGACAAGTAAATATTTAGTTAAACATTTTTCAAGCTTGTTTGAGTAACATGATACTGTTAAACATGTTTAGCTTGGTCTATAATTTAACCTTGAACCGATTTAGAGACGAACAACGCTTGCAGATTTTTGAATTTTATTATCTAAATTTCATGCTTGGTTAAGAAAATGCATCGCGCACTTCATCGTGCTCAGCGATGAAGCTCATTTCTGGTTGAATGGATACGTGAACAAGCAAAATGTTCATTATTTGTGTGAGGAACAGCCAAAAGCATTGGAAGAACTGCCAATGATGACAAAGCCGCAACGGTTAACGCACTGGAGGCGAATATTGAAGAATTTATTCGTGAGATACCGGCCAATATATGTTGGAGAGAGTATGCCAAAATTGGACACATCATATGAACCATTTGAAGCGTAGCCGCAGTCAACATTCACATGAAAACTTTTTTAAATCAAGTCCGAAAGCTCTTAAAAATCAAGGGATAAGTCTTTGGAATGAGGAGTTGTATTAGAATAGCAACGGTACATGGATGACTTTGATGAATAATTGCTATGGATATCTTTTTCCCCACACCGTGGTCAATAACATTGGAGATTTTCGCGATCAGCTTGTTGTCTGCTTCACATCTTATTTAACAGGATTTTAGAAATTGTGTTAAAGAAATCACTGACCTTGCGAATCAGTCCTAGTGTTCGGAATGTCTAAACGAAATTGTCGTCAGCTGAAATTAACGGAAACCTAGGCTGGAGGAAATTCTTTCAAAGTGAGAGAGAACATGAAAGAGAACTTGCCCTTAATCGATTACCTTTGCGTGTAGTACATGTAGAACTCTGAAATAAAAAACTTAAGAAATTTACTTCCAATTCAATTTGTTTGTTCGTTCTTCATTCAGTATTTATGTATTTTGTTGATGCTTTCAAATCTCATGAAATACATTCGTATCTTGTTGCACATGTATTTGTGTGGATTTTGTGGAACGTCGACAGTTGCTAAGCTTGTGCATACATACATTTTTTATTTCAAAC
Organism: Linnaemya tessellans; assembly: GCA_951800035.1. NCBI lineage: Eukaryota > Metazoa > Arthropoda > Insecta > Diptera > Tachinidae > Linnaemya > Linnaemya tessellans. The sequence continues at coordinate 111,538,682 of OX637532.1, read as the reverse complement.
ACTATACATAGATACCAAAACTCACACACACACACATACATATAAAAAATCAGAGTGAACTTATGCAAGGAATATTTGAAGAACAAGAAGAATCAGCAGTAAAACTTTTCTACACAGGAGAATTAATGTCTGGAATTCAATACAGTCGACTCATACGATTCCATAAAAAAGTGTTGATATTTTTGTTTTTGTATTTATATTTATTATTAGTTTTTTTTTCACGAAGCAATGATAAAACAACCAGCAGCAACAACTGAAATTTCGCTGGTCAACATGAAGTTTAGATTTTTATAAGAGCAGAGAATGAATGGAGTCCGTTTATAATTTCTTATGCTATTTTAAACAAAGTTTCAGATTTCTTATAAAAATTTCTTATATCTAATATTTCATTTGATACAAATTGAATTTTTCACATATAAAATTAGAAATGGAATCATTTTGACTTTTTGGGGTTTCCATTTTCATTTGGGATTTTAGTTACGGCAAGTGTTTTGAAAGTTTACACTTATTTTGAAAAGAAACACTGGGAAATAGTTCCTTCAAAAAAATTTCGGAAGAAATATGTGGTTGTGTGTACTGTCTTTAAATATTTCTGGGCATTTCTGCACTGAAATCACTAAAAACTGGGTGTTAACGGGGTTTTTAAATTCCCACTAAGGAAATTGTTTAATAGAAAATAACGGGAAACATGCAACATTTCCATTACAACTGAAAGAGCAACCAGTGGATTTTACAATGTAAATCAGTCCTAACAAAGGAAAGACAGGATACAGCGATTTTTTTAGTGCAGAATATTATTTGCACTGAATAATTTGCAAAAGAGGAACAAATAAAACGAGTAAAATCCCCAAATTAACCGATAATAGAGTCCATTCGTTCTAGTGAAAAAGATTACAGTGTAAAGTTTAAGCTCAAATTAGTTTTGACTTAATCACAAGCATAAATGATAATGCGGTTCAAACCAATTTTATAGGTAACACTGTATTCAATTATTTTAATTGACTTAATCATAGAATCCTAATTAATTTTTGGTTTTAAATTATGGCGTTATGGCTTAAGTTGGTATTCGAAAACATGATCTCCACACGGAGTAGCTGGACCCTGCTGTTCAGAGTACGGAGGCACATGCAATATATAACATATTTTATGTAATATTGGTTGGAACAAAGAAAAATTAATTCATTACAGTCATCTGACGCCGCTACAAATTTTTTTCTCATCAAAGGCAAGTAGCTATGAAAATTTAGACGATTTATACACAATGTCGTCAAAGAGCCATCAAAATAGTAGACAATAATGGTAACTTGGGGAGCTTCATCCCCAGGTTTCCTTGAGTAATACTATATCGCGAGAAAGCAACTTCGTTCCTACTCCTGTCTTACTTTGTTCATGCTATATTTATATGCCCTATAGTCAGTGTTGCCAGCTAATTTAAAAAAAAAATTAAAACATTCCAGATTTAAGCTGTTTTGAAAAACCTCCAATTGTAAAAGTTTAAATAATTTTATTTCATTTTTAATACCTAATATCATTACCTGTATAAAGCGAAGACACCTCATATGTCGGTATATAAATAATTTGATTTTAGATCAAAGTTGGGGGTTTTATAAGAATTGCTATCAAGTTTCTTCAAGGGATGCAAATTTTTTACATGTTATCAGAATTAGACAGCATAAAATTGAAAGTCAAAATTTTTTCAAAAACCGTTTCTATGTAAATCTTGCACTTGTATGTTAAATTTACTCAGTCTGCTCCAACAACGAAATTGACCACTTGTATAATGCAATGCATTTAGTTACAGGGAACTCTTCTGGCTTTCATATTTAAATTACCTGGTACTGTGAAAGAGATCTTGCCCACTTTTAAAATTTACTACACTTATCTATAGGCCAGTGACTTCAAGTGATCTTCAAGACCTGCAATTACATATGGACAAAACAATTTAAATCATCAAAAATGCATTACAATGTCAAGAAAAGTTCCTTTCATGATAACTAAGAATACCGGAAATTGGATATTTTCATTCTTGAAACAGTACCATTAGGGAGAAAGAGGTAATTTTTCAGTTAAGGATCAGTACCTCTTCAAATTTTGTATTAGACATCCAATCGCGGTGCAATGCACTGCATATGTAGGGGTCATCCTCTGAATGCTGGTCCGAATTAAAAAAATATACCTATTAATATAAGTATAACTCCTGAATTTCCCCCTAGGATTTTCTACCCCCAAAAATGAAATAAAACTCCCTAACTCTAGACTATTCTTTTCTAATTTATTACCACCTTTCCAGCGTATTCGAGAACCCTAATAACGCTGATTATTTTTAATAAATTTGATATTGAAACAATTAAATATCTAAAGATTCTTTTAAATTAATATGCCTCACACATACATACCTACATTTCTACCTACATACATACATATATCGAACAATGTAGTGTACCTATTGTGTATGTATGTCTGGCATTATGCATGTGCATATATACACATTCATGTGTATGCATGTAAGCATTGATATTCCGTTTTTTCCTTTTCCAGTAAAAATTCTCCAAAAATAAACTCATAAATCCAAATATAATTATTTGATATCATTCATGATTTTTGTTTTTCTTTAATTATTTAAACGATAAAGTACGGCAAACATTAGCAAACATTATCTCTACTCAAACACAACACACACATGCACCTCATTAAAAAAAATCCCACATACAAAAATTTTCTGAACATTATTTTCAATCTATCTTCGTTTTATTTATTATTGTTTATTTTTTGTGTGTTTTGCATTCTCTTTTTAACTTTTAAGTAAAAAGCAGTTTTTTTCTTAAATTTTATTTAGATACGAATAAGCAAATGGAAAGAAACAAACAAAGAAATGTGACTGCTAGCTTATCACATACAAAAGCTTTTTTCTTATATAGATATTTCAAATAGCAGACGGCAAGAAAAAAAAATAAATTAAACAATTTGCAAAAACGGTCCTTCTCCTACGATCCACACTCTGCCAAGATTTTGTTAAAAGTTCTCTTTTCTTATTGTTGCCTAAATCTACAGACTACATGCTAAGTTACAGTGTGCGTGTGTGCGTGTGTTTGTTGCAAATTATCGAAGCGATCGTGAAAAGCAGTTTGCAAAAAAAGCTCTTTCTGCCATTTAATGTTTGATTTTCAGGTTTCCAGCATTCAGTAGATTTTATATAAATTTTCTTAATGTTGGAATGTGTACCAAGTGGCTATTGTAGAACTATTTTTTGTTTTCTTTTTTTTTGTTTTTTTTGCTTAATTTGTTTTAGTGTGCAATTTCCAAAGAGGGTGATTCAGTTCCCTGTAGTCCCCCACCACACCGGCCTTTTAGCACTCTGAACACTCTCCTCTCCAGCTCTCACTGTGTTGGCTTGAATTTGATTTTTAGTTAACCCTCACGAGACTAACGCGCGCTTATCTCTAGCAACAACAACCCTGCATAAAAAGTTTGCACAAATTTTTGCAAACCTTGAATAAAAGAGAGCCAGACCCTCAGCCAGAGAGTGATACCGGGGCATTTGAGTATTTTTCAATGAGACTGTGAAGCAAATAAAATATTCCTGTACAAACAGTGAGAGTGAGAGAGAATGAGGTAATGAAGTAAAGTATCTGTGTGCATTTCAAACAGTTTGCTGTGCACAATTATTGCATGCTTTATTCTAAAGAATTGTTAGTGTAGTTTGTATCTGTGTGTACAATATTCGTGTCATATTCTGCAGCCGTATTGTTGGTATTAGTGAGTTCAAGTTTTTTTTTTAGCTTTTGTAGTTGTCGTCTGAGTTTTGTGGATTGAATATACCGTATACAATTACTTTTTTTGCTTGGTTTTGTTTGCTGTGTGCTCTAGTCTGGTCTGAGTGCTTTTGCAACGTTTTGCCAATTTGTGTTGTTCAACGATAGTGACGACGTGAAGACCGAGACTGTGTGTGCTTTAGCAGACGAGCGTTGAAACCGGTGACGTAGCGTCCGCCATATTACACCGCGGCACTATTATAATATTAACAAAAAAAATTAATGCTTTTTGGATCAGTTTTTAAAATAATTTCATCTCAACAATTAGAGTAAAGAAAATTTTTATCCAAAATCTCTTCTAACAAATTTGCAATATTTTTTAAGTGATTTATTTTATATAAAAAATATAATAAAAATTCATGTGTTTTACAAAAAGTGCAAAAAGGAAATAAAAAAAATATTAAAAATCCAAAATCTTTAAAGAAATAAAATTAAAAAATAAATAAATATATTTTATTTTAACTGTGATCTCAAGTTTTATTATTTTGTATATAAATAAAGTGAAATAAAAAGCAACAAATCATCTCTACTATTGCTAAAAGAAATCGTTTAAAAGAAATTTTACAAAAAATTTAATAGAGTTTTTATATAAAGTTTTTTTTTCAACACATAAATAAGAAAAATTCTTCAAAAAAAGGTAATGGAATAAAATAAATTAAAAAAATTAGTTTTTGTTCGTCAAAAATTAGTTTTCGAAAAACTTAAACATTAATTTGCTAATAAAAAAAATTAATATTAAAATTGCAAATTTTTATGCATAAAACAACACATCAAGTGTTTCAAACCCATGTAGTGGTATTAGTAGGCGTCAATGACTAGGAGAGCATTTTTCTTCCCATTGCAATTTGCCCATGTGTTTGTGTGATAAAATGCAGAGAGAAAATTGTTAAGTACTGTTTGCAAACAGTCTTAAATTAATGTATATCTGTGTATGCATGCAGGCATGTGAGTGTGTATGTCATGCGTTTTTGTTTATATGTGTTTGTGTGTGTATGTGTATTTCTTTCTATATGCAAGCATCGGACCAGCCATGTAGTCAGCAAAGTAGACAATTTGTTTGTGCTCGTGTGCAATTAAGTGCAAAATATAAAATACGAAAATATGAAGAAAAAAATTCATATAAAACTGAGAATATGAAAGATAAAGCAAAATAATGTGCAAGAAATACGTAGATATGAACATGTTTAAAACAAATTGCAATAACGGGTGACTACACCTTTTTATTAAAATATGCTTCTTTCAATCTATTCGAACATTTTTTGGAATAAAAATGAAATTAACTAAAATTAATTACATAAAATATGAACAACTGAACAATTAAATAATAAAAAAAAATTTCTGGTAATTGTTCAAATGTTTAAATGCAGATATGTAATGCCGAAAAAGAAACGAAGGCGAACATAAAAGTTACATAAATCGCATGTGCTTTAATAGTGTTGTTTCAATGTTCGATTTTATGTGCGCTGGTTTAGTAAGAGTTTTGAAGTTATTGAAATTTTGAAAATTAGTGAGTGATTTTTTTCATTCCTTCATAACATTAAATCAAGTGCGAAAAAAATCTCTTGCTAAAGATTTCAAAGTTGTAGTTCGAAATTAAAATTGAATTGTCAAAGTACATACATTCATAATTATATAATTATATTTGTAGGTTGCCTATAAATATAAAGTTTTAGCTCGATTGATTTTCATAAAACATTAAGAGGAACATTTTTGTGGAATAGATTAACCCTCTAGCTGTCGTTTTCGACTCTTTATTTGAACCAAGGTATATCAAAAAAGTGCTAAAGTGTTGTTCATTTTAAGGTATTAGATAATAAAATAAATCTCAAAGAATGTGAAATAACTTTTAAAATGAATTTAGAAATTTATGTGCTTTCAATCGTTAACTCTAACATCCTGATTATTTGCAATCGTACTGACTGCATGAAAAATCACCTAAAACAAAAGCGCCCCAAAAAATTTATGAAGTATGGTCCAAAAATAATGAAACATAGCCAAAGAATTATAAATGAAAAATTATGAAAATTACCTAATTTTAAATTTATTTATCTATAACTAGGAAAGGTAGACATTTTTCTGCATTGACGAGTGAAGACTTATTAATCCTTAAATTAGGCTAGAGGACAGCAACGCTAATCCACTTTTGTTGAAGGTGGCCACATTTCGACATTGAGAGGAGAATATTTTCAAGCGCATCCGAAGGCCGACTATGAAGAAAACTTTTTATTCGGCGAAATCACTTTACAACATGTGATGTGAAAATTCTTGAGTCCGGCCCAATGCCGGGTATGCGGAAAAAAATATATGAAAATAAAAACGAACCCAAAATGTATGAGACATTGCCCAAAAATTTCAAGTTTTTTATATGAAGTATAACCCAAATTTGTATGATACTTTTGGACGAATTAAAATTTTTAATATATAAAACCAAGATGTTGATTAATATCCGGAGTTCGACTCCGCGCTTGGTCGTGAATATTGTGACGAATTCTTCTGATCAGCATGGTTGTGTAAGTTGTTGCCAGCCTGTTTCAGTGACAAAGGCATAGTACTGGTCACTCACTGAACACAACTAGCGGCAATTGACACTACCATGTACCAAAAGAACTAAGTAACAGCACCCTCCTTCGTAGGCTCTGTAGCAAAAAAATTAACCAGCGAAATCAAAGGTTGAAATACCTACAAAAAATTCTCTATCTTTCCATTTTTCTTCATCTGTGCTTTCAATAAGGTCCGCGCCATTCCACGTGTAGGGATCATCTCCTGGTCCGAGTTAAAAAAAAAACCTTCACAAAAATGTTGAGATTGTAGGTATATATAGAATTGTCATTCCGTCCGCAGTATTAATATTCGACACCATAAAATATATATTCCGGATCCTTATGAATAGGAAAGTCCAATAAGGGATGTCCGTTGGTCTGTATGTGAATTCGACCTCAGAAAAGAGTGACTTCTGTCTTGGATTGATGTATTGAAATTAGTCCTTTTGAAAATCAGAAAAATCCGATATATGGTTGCAGAGCTGGAAATGTTAAGCTTATGTTTTTGTATATAAAACTAACTACCTAAAACTAATTTTGGGTTAATTTTTGATTCAATCTGTTATTTGAGGAAGAACTAAATTGGTATTAAAAATAAAATAAAACGAAAGAGACGATTCCAGCGTTGGGCAATTGAGGCTTTTTTTGATCCAAAGATGTTATCAAATACAATAAATTTTTTCGTTTTCTTTATACATTAAATATATTTGATATTTTAGAGAGAAAATTATTGGTATGAGATATCAGAAAAGTCCCTGAGCTGGAAACTTATAATAAAACTGACATATATCTTTGGTATATTTTAAATTTTGAAAAAAAAAAAAATTAATTAGTATTGAAAATCAAAAAGGTCAAAATATAGTTCCAGGGTTGGAATGACCCAAACGTACTTCGGTGAAGGGCATATGAGATGTAGCAATTTTACTTGCTTATGTCCTGTGCTTTTGAATTTCATTCATACTGCATTTCATAATTTGAACATAGTTTTCTTGCCCACATTGTTATTTAATAATATCAATTAAAATTATTCAAGTTTGAAAAAAAAACTTTTTGAAATTTAAATAATAAAATATCAAATTATTTGCGTATCATTAATTTCATTTATCAGAATTATTTTTTATAAATTTTACATATAATTTTATGCAAACGATTGTTTGATCAATATAACCCAAACACAACTCAACTTTTGTCTTTTGAAAATCAGTTTCCATTTCATGTCCGATTCATCCAATTCATCATGTTTATTTCTTCTCAAAATGTGAAATGATTCAGCTTGTTTTAAGAAATATTGAAAGTAAAATTTTTATATAAAAGCTATCGATAGTGCCACTAACAAAAAATTTCGATAGTTTAAAAAAAACACATCAATATATCGATTCCAGACTATCACGATAATATCGTCTATAGTATCTTAGGTTTTTTGCTTCTCATAGACGGTATTCGGTATCGATTGAAATTTGAGTGTCAATTATACTGAAAGTTTGAATATTTTTAATAAAATTTAATGATTTTGTAGGCAGCACTGTTTAATTCTTACTATCGATAGTGATTAACAATTGGTTTTAAATATTAAGCGAGTGCAAAGTAAAACCATCGATAGTCACAAAATAAAATAACTATCGGTAGTTCCCCGTAATCACAACATCGAATACAGACAACTGCTTTTAAATCGGTGAGTCGTTTGTGGATTTGAGGTCAAAAAAATTCGGTTTTCATCACTACAAAAACCTTTTCTAATCAACTAAATTTATTCAATCATATTTTTGAAAGTAGAGAAGTGCGTCGAAAACATATTGTTATCGAAAGCTTTCCTCAGACTTCTTTTAAATTACGGCAAATGTCTGAATTTCTTATCCGTTAATGATCATGAATTTCTAAAAACGTTATGGGAGATCGATAGCTTGTTAGTACCGATATCCGTTAATGCAATATAGGCATATCTCAAAAAACTTAATTTATTAGTTATTTCAACAAAAGTGCCAAAAATAAGTTTAAATTTTCCAACTGTGGATCCATATTTTTGGATTTTGCTGATTTTCCATAGCAATCTAGCTAGGACTATTTCCAATAAATCAGCCAAAGTCTCTAGCTATTCTAGGTGCTTCGGAAATCCATTTTCACGTACAGACAGACGAATACACGGACATCGTTTATTCCAGTTCCGTATTCATAAGGACCCAGAATATATGTATGTATATAGTTTGAGGAGTCGCATGTTAATTTTGCGGAATTACAAACCCTTGCGTTTAAAAGTTATTCTACAAAACATCCAAGTATGTACATGTACATGCATGTTCAGACATGCATATCTTCATATGTTTGTGTATATACGCAAATCTTTTCATTCAAGCTCTACTGCCGTATTGTGTGCGTGTGTGTGTATGTATGTATGTATGTTTAAAGCTTCTTGTAAATGCAATTAACGTCAACTGTTTTATTTAAAGTTTTATTTCTTCTGATTCCTTTCGTTTAGTTGTTTTATTCTCTGAGTTTTTTTTTTTTTTTGTTTGTTTGTTGAACTCTTAACAAATTCTCCTTTCGTCCAGTGTGTGATTATTTCTTTTATTTAAGATTTTTTGATATTTCTTCATTTCCACAGTGGGGAGTCTTTGCTTTTGTTGTAGTTCTTTCTTCCTCTTTGCAGTTTCTTGTCGCGTTTTTATGCTGTTTAAGTTTTTTTTTTTAGTTTAGTGTGATATTAAAAATATATTGTTAAAATGATTCGTGTATATCGGTTTATTTTAGATCCACCATTTTGTTATAAATTCAGTATTTTATTTTGTTTTCTTTTCATTTATTTTTATTTCATCAAAATACTCAATTCTTTATTTTATTTACTTTATATTTCTCATTTTTGTTTTGATTGGGAGTATAGTAGTCCGTATGTGTGTGTTTCGATGAGAAAAGAAGAGTACAATTTAAGAAAAAAAGTATTTGATAAATTGCAATTTTTAATGCATTTTTCTTTTAAATATATTACCTATAGTTTTAAAATAACTAGTCTTCCAAAATTATTAATTTTCTTGTCAATAAATCTGTATGAAAATTTATTGACTTATTTCAGGAATCTAAAAATCTAGAAAGGAAGAAATTGGCGAAAAGTTTAATATTGTTTCAGATTAATTTGCAATTAAATGCATTACTCATGTAATCAGGCGAAACACAATATTTAATTAAAAACTACATTATAAAATAAATAATTCCATTGTCTACGTTACGCAAAATTTTGGGGGCAGAAGGTCTGCCGACTCAGAATATCTACATACTACGATAGTTATTTGCTATTCTTCTGAACGTAAAATAAACTTGTCACACGTTCTCATAAAATTATGCAATTCCGATTAAAAATATATTTCAATACCGGCTAACTGTTATGCAAAATTGCCAATACACTGAATACACAATTCTGTCTGGCGACTTTACTCATCTTTATATGAAAAAATATCGTGAGTTATTTAAAATAAACTTATAAACGTATGTTTTATAAAGTGACTCATTCACGCAAAGTATTTTTTCAATGTCATATTTGTTCGTCATTAAATACTTGAAGTAGCAAATAAACTTCGAATGTATTTATTTCAAGGTTTCGCATATAATGAATTTTTGCTCAACATGTTCAATATTTTATTTCAAAAAGCGCTATCTGATGTAGAAAAAAATGGCACATGAAGAAAATGATCAAATGGCAGTAAGGGGATTAAAAGTATGTGTTTTCGTCGGTTTGATAGAGTTCTCGTATGAAATTTCCTGATAAAATTTTTGTTAATAAAAAACTGTTATCTCATTCAATTAAGGGATGACAAACAAAACGACACATGAGTACTGGGGCCGAATTACCGCATTCGATATCGATCGAAATTTCATTACAATTTAAATGGAAATTTCGACCGATATCGAAAACAGCTGTGTAAGTAGGATTTCTGAATTTAAAACAAATTTTCGAACAATAAGCGTATTAATCTTAATTGAATTTAATATAGCATTAAAAAAAATAAAATACAAATTACTTCATAGCAATTTTATTATTTTTTTTACTTTTGCAAAAATTTTCCAAAAATATATTTCGTAACTACGAAATTTTCAACTTCCAATTACTTTTAAACACATTCCTTTTTGTTTTGTAAATCGAGTTGATTTAAATGCACTCAATTTGACAGACTTAAAAGCTTAATAATTTTTAGAACTTAAAATATCCTATCTAAAATTAATTTATTGTAGGTACATATATGATCTAAAATGTCTGAATGACCGCATTCAATCATTTATTTTCAATGCATTTCTATTTGTATAAAAAATACTTTGCAAAGTAAATTTGCAACATATCGGTTCACCGATGTCGGCAGGGTAACTGGGACCATATGCCGGCCATCTTGTTAAGTCGTATTTTAACTATTCCTGTGACTGAATGTACACACGACTTAAGACTTCACATAAGAAGTAGTTAATCACAGAAAATTCCTCAGAAGGACTGTAAATGTATACAGTTACCTGAGGTATTGAAATTAACTAGTGCGAGTGAGACGCAAAACTCTCGAAAGAGAGTAAACAATCAGTGGTCGGACTGCATTTAAAAAAATAATTGCTAACGAGTCTTGATGTTGGCTGCCTCAGAGCTGCTTTCCAACTAATTTTAAATACATATTTAAAAAAAGGGGAAATTTACAGGACCGATTGTGTTTAGAAATAGAGGATGTCCCAAAAGTAATGCAATAATTGAATTGAATATAGAATGCAGTTTTTAGTCTTTTGTTTGTAATTTTTTTAATTTACAATGACTGCAAATATTTATGGAATAACACAATGGACAAATGGACTCCAAGACTTTGCATGCGCATGCGCACACGTTTGTCGAAGTTTTCCATAAGTGGGGCTGAATTTGATGCACTCTTTAATCTTTTTTTTAACGCTCTCATGATTCTGGGCCTGGTAACATATATCTATGATTTTAAATAATCCCGTAAAATGAAACCTACTGGTGTTATGTCACACGATCTAGAAGGCTAATTACGGCATTGAAATTTCGATCGATATCAAATGCGGTAATATGGCCCCTGGTCACCGAAACTAGAGAGAATACACGTTCTGGAAATGTCGCATGCAATAATTAAAATGTTTCGCGGTCTACATGGCATTCTGAAGCCACATGTTGGCCACAACAATATCATGCAATTTTGATCTTTCGGGGATTGCCGTATCTCTTCATAAAAGTTCCCGAGTTTCTAAAACAATTCGTTAATGCTGGTTTCAGTTTGCAAATTTGAAGATTTTGCTTCTCCTACAACTCATGCTTTTTAAATTTGTTTTAACATTTAATTTGCATCCTGTTCATAATTACTTGAAACCTTCTCGTTTTAATTGTATTAGTGATGTTATTACAAAAGCAATTAATATGTTCCTAAAAAAGCCCCAAAAAGTATGCTACGTTAAAACTATTACGCACATAAATGATTAAATTCACTCCACTAATGAAATATTTCTAACACCATTTTCCTAAATACATATTGTTATTTTAGTTAGTAAAAATATCTTAATTTTAATGGTGCAATCAATGAAATTTAGCAAAAAAAAAAAAAGTCAACCTTTTTTTCATCTTTTGACACTTTAGATTTTTATCACGACATCATAAATATTAAAAACTCAAGTGCGAGGAAGGAGTGTTATTTGCTTGTGTGTTTTTGATTTAAAAAGCATTTCCATTATTCATGCCATAAATCTCTCAAAATAAAATAGTTCGTTGCTTTAGCATTTACTTACTTTTCACTTTGTCGTCGTCATAAATTTTTAAATTAGGAATGTAATATCGCGCAAAGTAAATCTGAAAAGTAAAATGCAGGCAAGAAGACAGAAGGAAGCCACTGTGACTATCCCTAACAAAATGTAGAGTACAAAAGAGAAGATACAGTTGCTGTTCTACTCAAATGCACTTGACATCACGAATACAAATAACACGAGTCGTATATACGCTGTTTCTATATTTAGCTTAACATTTGATACACATACATACACACACACGTGCATGCATCCATTTTATATTTCCTTACATTCTATAACATTTTTTCACCTCATACCTCACGTCAGTGCTGTCGTTATACGGGCAAGTGTGTGAGAGTGTTTGTAGCCTCCAGTTTTGGTAGCACTTGAAGCGATATAGTCTATTCTACTCAGTTCCATTCATTTCTATTATTTCTTTATATTTTCCTGCTGGCTCTGTTACTAATGACAGAACAAAAAAAAATTATTTTGTTTGTTTTTATGTTTGCTACCATCGTCCCATTTTACCCCTGCTCTGGTGGAGCCTCCTTTTTTGTTTTATTTTCATATATTTCTTTTTTTTAAATTTTTTTGCTTAGAGAGCTTAAGAGTTGTAAAGAGGTGCATTTGGAATTGTTGCAAAAAGTGCATTAGCTGTTGGTATGAGAAGACGGCAAAAAGCACAGCGACGTTTATTTGTTCATGGAAAATTCATACACTTTCAATATGCTGCCATAATAATAAGAAGACAGCAAAAAAGTGTTATTACAAAAGCTCTTCCATATTCCCGCTTTTTTGTTGTTGTTGTTGCTGCTGTTGTGTCTGCTTAATAGAACATGATGCTGTCGTGTATTGTTTGGTGCTTGCGAAATACCGAAATGGTTACAAAATAAAAGTACCCTCTTCTAGTATTTTTCGCCGGTGCTTTTCTAACCCCTTGAGGGTTGGCAGGGACCTAATCCATGCACACACATAGATAAATATCTATATTGTAATTAGCAGTTATGGAAAATGATAAATTTTGGGTCCATTGAGGACGCGCGTTTTTGAAATTTGTATTAAAAAAAGTTTGTGTCTCGAGTTAAAATTGGGGAGGTCGGCAATATATACGAGTACATATTTGCAGTAATTTGAAAAGAACTCGAATATTTTTCGCAGCGATAAAACTATAACCACTTAACCGATTAGGGTATTATTTAGGACATTGGATATTGCGTTTCAGCTGCCTAAACATGACCAGAACTTTTGACTCCGATATCTGTGAAAATTCCAGCATTTGTCATTATTGCTTAGGGTTGGAAAGTGCTTTCAAAAATTTTTACATTAATAGGCAATACGTCCACGATATGTAACGAAAATAAAAATGTTTCAAATGCGTCCAATTCCACTCGAATCTAATCAAATGTTCATAAATAATGAGGCAGGCGGATCCATACATGCAGTCCAATTTACATTATAGCAAAAATAGTCAAAATAGCCTCCTCAGAACAGAACGGATTTTGTTGAAAAGTACATGTTTGAAAATCGGGGTGAAACTAGAAATCGATTTTTTGATAACGAACATTTAAAACTGAAATAAAAATTCGTTATATCAAAATTCAGTGCTTTCAAACATATAGTCAAAATATTTACTGGTGATTTGTTAAATATTAACTTTTATATAAAAAAATTAGAGAAAACAAAGACTTGAGTCAAATTGTAAAATTCTGTCATGTAAGAAAATCGTAATATTAAATTAAGAAAGACATGAGCAATATTCCAAAGAACAAGGGAAAATAAACATCAATTTAATTTTTCACAGAGTTGGGCCATTTGCAAAAACTGCTATTTTTTTAACTTCAGTACTCATGCATTTTTGCTAAGCATCAATTTTTAGGTGCTTTAGTTGAATGCGGATCCAGCTTTACCGTTTTTGGGAGGGACGTTATAGCACTTGATATAAAACAAAGCGGTGTAATTTTGCCACTTCAAATAATTTTGTTACAGTTTTCATCCCACTGTATCCGCACCTTGTTCAATGTGATAACAGTTTTTATTTATAAATTTTGTTTCGACCTCGATCCTGTTATAGAAAAAATTCATTTATAGTTTTTATTTATAACATATTTATTATTAAGCTAAGAATTTTTAACAATTTTATGAGAAAATAGTATACGAGAATTGTATCGATACTAAACTGATGTTAGCACACATTAAATCTCTGTGTTGCTCTACATTATATTCTTCATATTCTATTTTACTGTATTTTTTATTGCAATTTAACGCAAGTCAAAACTTTTTGGGTTTGAATTTTATAATGAGGCATAAGTGAATATTTCTTATTTTTGTGTAAAATCGTAGTCCAGTAGTTAAGCATTTAATTGGAATGTTTTTTCGAGTTATTTTTTTTTCTTTTGCTATTTTTTAAGCTGCTTAAATTTTTAACTCAATTTTATTTATAAAACTATATTTAAAATAATTTTTTTAAAATTCTTATTAACATACATATTTTTAATTCTTCAGCTAAAACTTGCCAGAAACACAAAAAATATATTTAAGTTGTAACTAGAGACAGTTTTATTCTGTAACTATTTGTTTTTAATTGAGAATTATCCCATAAATCTATTAAATTTTTCGATGCAAATATAAATTTGTGATTCTATTAACTTGCTGCTAAAACTGCACATAATATATAACGAAAACCTGTCTGTTTATAAAGCAAATTTGACTTAGGATGATACAAACAATTATTTACATTTCTTCGCACTTAATTTTTCCATGCCACAACTGGATTCATATTTGCATACAATCGATTTCTCATTTACAGATAAATAAAAACCGTTCAGTACTTCGTGACCCGGGACATAACTTTCGGCAGAATTCCAAATTGTTGTGCTGGGCCCACTCTTTCTTTTTTTTGTGATTTTACTTATTTATTTAACGCATGTTAAATTATATTGCAATATGTGTTTGTATGCCTGAGATAAAAAATATCCGAAAAATACATATTATTGCTGACTTCAAAAGATTTATAATTTCTTTAATTTTTCATTAAGAAACTAGCAGAAAGTTTATGGTATGGAATATTAAATTGTATTTTTGTCATATAAATCAATTTAAGTTTATTTAACTTTTTTTCCTGTTAGTTGCTTTGATTATTTCATAATTTATGTTTCAATTTATTTAGGATTACATATATTGAAAAATGTTACCTTTCATCAGTTGCTTTCTGAAAGGGTTTAACTTTATCTTTTGCTCCCCACCTCATTTTGTGCTATTTGCCATCACCACCCGACACCTAACAAATGACTTTTTCTATTCACCACGATAAAGTTAAAGAGCAGCAAATTTTCCCATATAAAATGCATCCAGTATATTTGTTTCGTTTAAGTTGTTTCTTCTCACTTATACATTTATTATTACATACTTAAAAACTCTCAAAGGGAGCTTTTCCGTTTTACTCTTTCGCTGAGTGTCCCATTAAGATGTGTGTGCGAGAGTGTGCATGAAATGCAATGCATTTACAGTTCTGTGCATTAGTATTTGTAAAGGTTGGCTGGCTGACGTTGGCTCCATCTTTACAGCAACGCCATATTCCTTTTTTTTATACGTTTGTTTTGCTATTTACGTTATCTGTCGTTATATTTTACACTATTCGTTCGCATATCGCTCCGTTTGTTCAGTTTTCTCAGCATGTGTTCATAATTTGGCGGCTTGCCATTCATTATAGTGCTCCAAACAAGACAAGCTGGTGGCAACGATATATTGCACATACAATTCGGGACTTATTTTCATTTGCAGTTGGATTTTTTTTTATTTTTCTGCATTAAACAAGTATTTATTATCGTTGTTGTTGCTTGACGAAGAAAAAAATCAAGTAGAAGAACAATAAAACATATATCTCATGTTATCGGTTAGTGTTCGTGTATGTGTGTGTGTGTGTGCGGTTACCAAAATGGAGTGTGAGAGTAAAATGGCCCCAATTTACTTTTAATATTGATGTTGTTGTATTGTCAGTTGCATTTACTTTATGTGCTTTATATTTTCTTATTCCAGAATTTTTGTATTGTACTTTGTTGTTGCTGTTGCTGCTTTTTAAAATTTTTATTTTAACCAGACAAACCATTAAGTTTTTAAACATCATTGTTGCTGGTGTTGTACGTAGAATGTTTTGTGGTATGTGTGAGTGTGTGTGTATGTGTGCCGTTGTGAGTGTAGTGATAGCATTTATTGGAGATTGGTTGGGTTGAGTTATGTTTGATTTTTCGTTTATTTGCACACTTTTATTGGAGAAGGGGGTTTCTGTTGCCATGCCAACCGTAATTATGGTGCGGTGCTGTTGTACGCCAGCATGATTTTCTTTAGTTTTTCTCTGATTTACAACTATGTATTGCATTTATTGTTGATTGTGCATATTTCATGTTAGATATTTTTGTTTCTGTAAATTTTTTTTCTTTTGGTTTCAGTCAAGACTATGACATCTGCCCTTTGACATTGTTATTTGAATGTTGAATTCCTGTTTTTTGTAATACGGATATGGGTTTAGAATTGGCGAATGTTTTTGGCGAAAAATGTTGCTAACAGCAGGTTTCCTTTCCATGTGCATGGAAAACTGTACTTAAAATAGTTTTAAGTTTTGTGTATTAAAGTAAGATTTCAAGTTAAGTTTTCCTTTAATTCAACGAACCGAATTATAAAATATGTAAAATATATGTATCTACAACTGAGAATATTGGAAAATGTTGGATAATTTATCTTTTTTGTTATATATTTTTTAAAGAAAATCCACCAGAAACTCATACAGGCCAATTACAGTAGTTTTCCGATTTAAGGAACCTAATTGTTGTCAGACCTGTTCGTTAAACTGAATTGTTCGTTATATCCAGTACTAACTTAAAAACAAAAGCGCCCTCTATTGTATTCAAAACTTCAAGTGTATTTTTAATATTTTATTCATATTTTATAAAAAAGAAGTAAAAGAAAAATTCATAAAGTACTGTAATACAAAAAAAAGAAATTATTTAAAAAGCTGTCTAAGCACAGTCTGTTTTTTTTTTGGAATTGATATCTTTCTCATTCTGCTTGAGATCCCTTAAAAGCATTAAATTTGAGCTACCAATTTTGCTTTTTTTAATCTTGGACCAGCACTCAGGGGATGACCCCTATATATGCAATGCATTGCGCCGGAACTGAAAACGAGGGCATAGTATTGAGGGGACAGATTAGGAAAGATGAGAAGATAGACAGTTGTTTTTTTTTTTGTAGCTATTTCAACCTTTTACTTCGCCGGCTAATTTTTGCTACAGGGCCGACGAAGGTGGGTGCTGTTACTCAGCTTTTTATTACATGATAGTGTCAGTCGCTGCCAATTATGGTCAGTGATCAGTGACTATGCCTTCATCATTGAAACAGGCTGGAAACAACTAACACAACCACGCACTAATGCTGTTTAGAAGAATTCAACACAATATTTCATGACTCAGCGCGGGCTCGAACTAACGACCCTCCGCTTCATAGTCTCGTGTTCTACTACTTCAGCCAACAGCACGAATGTTGAACCCATTTAATAAAAATTTCAAAATGCTTAATGACATCGTGTTTTATTTTATTTTTTACATAAATCTGTAACCCGAAAACCATTTCGATGATCATCGATAATTTTAGCTTTATCCTTGTAAGAACAATCTATTTCTTTTACCCATTTTAATGTTTCTAGCACAAATTACTTCACACAAGTGACTCGCAAATAATATCGAACAAAGCAATCAAAGGAAGAAAACTAACGGTACATTTTTATTTACATTCCTTCTTAGTTACGTTTTAGTAGCAATTATGTTTTTTATTTAATATTATATTTATTCGTTATACCGCGTACAAAATAAAATTTTTGTTCGTTATTTAAAGTACTCAGTAGAACAAATTAGGGTGTTCGTTAAAAGCGATGCTCACAGAATTCACCTGTCTCTATTTTACTTTTTCCGAGAAAAAAATACTCCTATTCTAACAAACTGGCGAATAATCGAATTAAGAAAAGGAAAAAACAGAAAAAATTGTTTTGTGTTATGACAAATTAATTTGTTATTGTGATTTAATTTGTACAAATAATTTGTTATTTTTATAAAATTATGATTGAATTTTAAATGTCTTGTGTTAATAGTGGTGAAATGAATATCATTTCGAAGTGCTAATGGAGAAAATGCGTACGCTGGTTCTAGGGGATAGTCAGCGCTATCGTGAGTAACTCCCTTGATATTTTTATTCCTGACCCGAAAATAGATATCGTGAACATCATGTGGAATTTTTGTTACTCTCGCGGAACATAGGGAAACTATCATTGCTTACTGAATGACTAAAGTATGAAAGTTACAGAAATAAACAAAAATAAAAAAAAGCAGAAAAATCATTCACGATTGCAGTTGAGGATAAAGATGAAACCCTTTCGGAGGAATAATTATTCACGATAGGGGTGATATTGTTTTCAGTTGTCGTACCTAAAGAATTTAATTCACCTTTTGCTTTTTACTTGGAGCCTTAGATTTTTTGATGTTCTCTTAAAAAAAATTACGAGTTATTTGGGGATTCTTCTGCATCTGTTGTTCAATTAAAATTTTAGATCTAAAATAAATGTTTGCAAAAATATTTTACTCAATAGTTGAATATATCTTATAAATTTACTTTATTCTCATATTTTTCTTTATTTCCCTTCAAAATTGCTGAGGAAAAAAATCGAATGAAATAATGAACATTTTTTCCCTTTTTACTATTGTAGAATAGTTATGGGGGAAATTATAATTCACAATAAGAGCAATGGGAAAAGGGAAACATTTTTCACGTAATTTGTAGTTGGGCTGATAATTTAACTGAAAAGCCTAGTACTCTGTTCGAATTTGTGGAAAATGTTGAGCAACATTAATTATTTCATGTGAAAATTTTGTCATGTAGCTAATGTAGCCCACCACGCGATTTTATATATTTCATGGCTTTTTTTTGCTTGAATGTGTGCAACATTGTTTTATGTATATACACAGAACTCTTATGTTTTCATGCGAAAGAAGTACGACTCATGTTCTTTCGCAGTTAAAAAGAAATGTTGCTAGAAACTTATTTCTTAAAAGAACATTCTGCCAAATTCATTTCACATGTTTTTCGCAATAAGAACACAGTACTACTATTGCAACATTATTCCGCATATATTTCATGCTAGAAACTTTTGTATGAAGTCTGACAGCATTTCGCACGAAATTTTGAACAGAGTACCAGGCTAAAGCTGAAAACATAGAAAAGTAAAATTGAAAAAAAATATATTTTTCTTATAAAATGCCATAAATTAAAAAAAAAGCTATTTTAAAATATCAAACATTCTCCGACAATACAAAAAACACAAAAAATAGCTCA
Source organism: Linnaemya tessellans (assembly GCA_951800035.1). Classification (NCBI taxonomy): domain Eukaryota; kingdom Metazoa; phylum Arthropoda; class Insecta; order Diptera; family Tachinidae; genus Linnaemya; species Linnaemya tessellans. The sequence goes on along the minus strand of OX637532.1, from coordinate 111,519,205 downwards.
AGTTCACCAGAAATCCATTACTTTTTTGAAGAAAACAAAGACTAGCGCAAAAAGTTACCCTGATAATAAGGAAAATTTTTAAATATTTCAGAATACATGGGCCCCATATTTATGAGCAAAAGTATCGATTATTGTAAGCGTACTGTGGCCTGTATGTAAACAACAAATAAATTAATTTTACGCCACAAAAAATTCAACAACACCAGGTTGCTCCAGAACTCCAGGACAAAAATAAAAAATAAATCCAAGGTAGGGTTACCCTGAGTAGGAAGGACAGCAAGTCGAAAAGAGACTATTAAAATTGCAGAGTTCTATAGGGAATAAAAATAACACAAAAAGTTTTTCACTTGCTAAATATTTCGAATTTGAAACTATTGATGTTTGACAATATAATATCTAGCGTCATCTTATAAACTACCAAAGATGTTCAATTTTTAAAATGCATTATAATTAGATACAGCCAGTCCTTGCTTTATTTATATTTTTGATTGAAAAAATTGTTTTCGTATGTTTACATTTTTTTTTTTTTTTGGCAATAAGAATCAATTTGGGATTGGTTTCGTAACCTCAAGGTATAAAAACAAACGAATAGAAGTAGGTATCGTTATGAATGTATAAACCTATTATATCCTGTAAAGACACATCTCAACGGAAACTAAAGAGCCATCAAAACCCAAATAAGGCAAAAACAAAAAGGTTTTGTTGCTGCCGGTTGTTATGTAAGTTCCGTTTTTGTAGTGTCTAGTGTAGTGCATAAGCCTTTTACACTAAAGATAAAAGAATTAATCCAGTATCCTGTATCCTTAACGGAAACTCAATCAGGCTATCAAGCACAATCAAAAGGAAACAAAACATAAAACAGACCTCAAAATGCAATACAAAAAGGCTGTCAGGCCAGCCACGACTGCCTTTGGCAACCAAAACTCTCGTTTAACTTTTTGTAATATTGCCTTTGCTTCCTATCCGTACTACGGTGTTGTTGTAAAGGTTGTTGTAATGTACGAGCAGTTGTAGTTATTGTTATTAGTGCCGACGCTGTTATCATTTCTAGTGTTAGTATATGTTGTCAATAATTTCATTTTCATGTACGAGTAGTTAAAGCCATTTACATCCTTTTTCCCCCCCATAAATTTGTGGCCATTTCCTGTGACATCCATTGGAGCTTTTGTGTAATTTATGTAATTTACCCGGTGAGTGTGTGTTTGGTGTGCAAATCTGTATAAGAGAGACCGTGAGAGAACAGCAAACAAAATAGTCTGATGCATTAGCAGAGTCCACAAATAGGTCAAACACGTGCAAACATGGCATTTCTGTGTACAGAGGCCTGCCAGCCAGCCAGCCAGACCAAACAAAAGTAGATGTGAAAAGTATAATCTTTATAAAAGACAGGATTTTTTAGTCCTTTTTTCTGCATTGCGAAACTGTCAAGCCTAGAAATTTACACATACATACATGTATGTACATGGAAGTAGAATATTTTAGGAAAATACTTCATTTTTTTCTGTCACTAATGGAAACGGGAAACGCAAGACAAAATTATTGTCTTTTAAAATCTAGATTTTAAGCACTCGCACCAGTAGCAAGATAAGAACACCATATAGGCCAGTTAGTCCTTCATTTGTAACTGCTACAATCGAATTGTAGTTTAAGCAGCTTTGCTAATTGTTCGAAAATGTATTTTTAAATTCAGAAAGATATAAATATTCCAAGGCTTTTTTAACCTTTTACTTCGCCGGCTAATTTTTGCTACAGAGTCGACCAAGTACATGATATCGCTACCAATTATTTTCAGTGAGTATGCCTTCGTTACGTAGAAACAACTAACACAACCATACGTTATTAGTGATCATGAGCATTCGACACCATATTCATGACTGAGCGCGGAGTCGAACTCCGGACTTTTGGCTTCATAGTCTCGTGTTGACTACTTTAGTTAACAGCACCCTCAATTATTTATCTAACTTACACAACAGAGCAGAACAGCTGTTTTCGAAAAGCGCTACACTTTCATCATCAGTACTCATGTGTATTTTTGTTTGTCACCAAGCGTTTCTTTGACAAGCGTTACAAAGGAAAATATAAAAAACAATACTGATTGGGTATTGAATTTTTTACCAAATTGAGTCGTACTCATTTTAAAAAACTTTATACATAAAAGTAATATTAAATTAAAACAGAAATTATTCGTTACACTTACTACCTATTTCTCATTGTCGAATGAATTCTTTCTTTCGTACAAATATATTTAAAATAAGAACAAAATTTTATAATTTGTTTTTGTTTTAAATGCATTTATACGAAAGAAAGAATTCATTCGGCAATGAGAAATAGGCAGTTATTTTATCAAATATTTGATAGATGTGCACGTAGCTTTACTTAGTTAGATTTTATTTACATAAATTTTATTAGGAAACTGCATACGAGACTTTTATATCACCATTTCGATGTGTTTTTTATTTTCTCTTTCCCTTCCTGGTATTTTACTTTATATTTTTTCTACTTTCGAAAAATATTTACTAATTATATAAACAATTTAAAAATCATGGTAAAAAAATCTAGATATCTTTAGAACCCAATTTCAAAAATATGACAATCTATACTCCCTCCCTCTTTCGTTTCTCTTTACTCTGGTAGTACAAAATTTATAAATGTACAATGCTATGCTAATAAATAGAAAATAACACTCCTTTTTTGTATTTTAAAATTCAATATGTATTCTAATATCAATATCATTAGTCTTAAATACTAATAAGTTTTCCATCTCTGTTGCATGGACTGCGAACGATTGCAATGCATTTGAAATTAAATGTGTTTTACAGTGTATGTGCGACTGTGTGCTTGCATTATTCAATTCATACGCACAAACAACTGTGTTTGTTTTACTGTACAAAATTCAATTTCTGATATCAGGAGATATACTACACACACACAAACACACTTATACTCACTCGTACCTCTCCACATGCAAGAAAAATAAAACAAGTACTTTTTTGCATACAGATTATTTGTTGTTAAAATGCAGCAGCAGTTATGGCAGCAGCAAATCAAGGTGCAACAACAACAACAATAAGATATACTACATATACATATAAAACATGGAATGTAAAGTGAATGAATGTTAAATTAAACACACACTTAAACATGCAGCATACTCTCCTATTAAAAAAGATAAGAAGCAGTACAGAATTAAATGAAATAAAAGAAAACCACTCACACACACACACACACAGCCACACAAAATCCAAAGCAAAAATTCACAAAATTGCAATAAAATTGGGAAAAATATCTAATGTATTAATATATGGGATATGAGAAAGCACAAAAAAATCAAAGAGTGTGTGAGCGAGAGAGAGAGAGAGAAATAAAAATAGTAAAGTGTGTTCAGTGTGTGCATAAGTGCTTGCTTTTAAAAAATGGGGAGCTTAATTTTGGAAATGACGATAATGGTGGTGATAATGATATTGATGATGTTCGGTTGTTTGATGGCGGCGATATTACAAGTGTAGAAGTGTTAGTGTAGTATATGCACAAGAGTTTTGTGCAACGTGCATATGGGGGCTTCATGTGTGTACATACATATGGTGCATCATATGAGCCTCATTTCTTATTGGGTTAACCCTTAAGAGATCATTATCATTTATGTTGTGATACATGAAATGCATAGTAATTACATAGATAATTTTAATAAGTGAAGTGATTTTGAAAGTTATCGTTATTAAAGGGTGTTCTTAGAAGTTTTTGAGATTTTTTTATATCAAATAAAAAATGTTTGAGTTAAGCTAAAACAAATTCAAAACAATTCCTGGTTGTAGCGCTTTTCTATGGCTTTGCGATTATTAATAAAGGATAAGCTAAATCATTTTGACAATAAGATGGCCGATGTTTGTTTCTTCTATATAAATAATTGTCCTTATTATCGTGTTATTTTGAGGCAGCTATATTTTTTAATATTTTTAGTTGTGAGATGATGGGGTTATAATTTATTTTGTAATGCATTAAATATGTTGTACAAATCATAATATCTTTAATGATAATTTATATGCAAATAATGATTTAAATAAAACGTATTAGTGGGTTTTTAAACTATTTTAAAATTAAAAATTTAACTGGCTGTCCGACGATATCACTAGGTATCGTGCTGTCGATTAAATACGTTTTGAATAAAAAAAAAATCAATGAATGTTCGAACTCACGGGCGATGTGTTAACACCTTTTTGTTTATTTATTTTATATTAAACCCACAAAAAACAAAGAGAATGCAAAGCAACAGACAAATGTACATACATACATTGTTATGTTTGTACATAAGCTACATACGTTGCTGTCTTGCTATCTCATTTTTATATATGTACGTATAACCACGTCACTATTCTCTTTGCTATGCATAAGACAAAACCGAAGATCAACATAAAACACTTTTTTAATATTATGTACTCCAAATTAATACTCCGAATTAAAACACTTAAATCTCCGCTCGCCGATATCGGATCGCCTTAATTTTTGGCCTAAACTCTTCGTCGAAACCCGCACTAGCGTTTTAATTCAAAAATTAATAAAATCGGCTATGAATTTCCGGAGAAAATCGCGTGGGAAAATTATATGAAAATCGCCCAGTAATCACTTTCAATACCGACTGCCAAGCAACAACAACTAACAAACAAACTCTTACACTTACACTTGCGTATGTTATCAAAAATAGGACACTTATCCACTCCTTGTGGATCAGTAAATGTTCTATAAGGCCTTGAATATTACGAGAGACTTTTAGAAATTATCCATTTCTGATGAAAGGCAGTGCAAAAGTGTGCTATTATTGATATTGTCTTGAGTTGACGTTGAAAAATAGAATAGAATATGGGGGAATCTTTAAATTTTTTTTTTGTTATTCATATTTTTATGAATTTTTTTTTTATTAAAAAGTTATTTTTATTAAGAGTGGAATATTTTAAATTATAAAACTAGCAGAACGGATCAGTACTGATTTCGAGGCCGTTACGTTATCTCATCAGCGTTCTTTGTTCAACTTTATCCACTTTCCACTTAAATCTTGTTTGTTTTAAATGTGTTAATTCGACAGAACGATATCGAGGGACATCGTGGGGCAGGCAGTAAAGCTATTCATAATTTCTAATACTTTTGATTCTTTTTATATGTATATAAAAAATGTTTTTTTCCAATATTTCGCCACTGCTTTGACTCTTCAAATATTTAGATTTTTTATTACACAAAAATATCATAAAACATTATTTTGCAATGAAATTCAAAAAAGTAAATTCAAATATTCTAATTTATTTTGAATATTTGAATTTTCTTCCTTGCATTTCATTGATAAATAATTTTTTGTAATATTGTTGTTGCATAAAAAAATTTTCCAACCAAATTGAAATATTTTGCCATACAAAGAATTAGGGAAATATTGAAAGATAAAAGATTTTTATATAAAATATAAAAAATATGCTTTAGCTTAAAAATAGTAAATATATTTAAAATCGAAAAAGATGTAAAAAAAACTGGAATAATTTAAAACTATTGAATTAAACTCTCTTCTTTATAAAATAAAAAGAAGTTGCCGTCGATTTCACAATGCCGAAAGAATTCTTTCTTTCGTACAATTACATTTAAAATAAAATTTTACTAGTTGTAAATTGTTAATTTTCTGGTTTGATGATTATTGAAAATATTCTTAATATTCCAATCTTAATATAAAAAATAATAAATAGAATTTGAACAAATTCATTTATTAATAAAATAATAAAAAATCATTTGCAGTCATGCAGATTCGAACTTAAGCCCGTTGAAAAAAATTAACAATTTACATAAGAAAGTTAGACTAATAATAAAAATGCATGCATAATTTTACTAATTGTTTTTGATGCAATTACATTTAAAACAAAAATAAAATATTATAAATTGTTTTTGTTTTAAATCTAATTGTACGACAGAAAGAACTCGTTCGATATCGTGAAATAGGCAATTCATATTTTTACAAAAAAAATTTAAAGTCTGGAAACACCCCAAGGGCATTGCTCCTTAAGAGAAAAAGATTAAAAAAATATATCATGCTTCCAAAAAATTTTATGTTGCAAAAAAAAACAGCAGTTTTGTCGTATAATTTTTTCCTTGCATTTTTGTCTTTTTGCTAATTTCAAACAAAAACGGAGAAGTAAAACACAGAACTGATAAAAAATTACAAGCTAAAAGCAACAAGAACATGTTTCTCAAACAAGTCAAACGTCTTGCTCAAATGTGAATGGCCAAAATGAAAAAAAGAGTCCTGGCAACTAAAATGGTAACAAAGAAAAAAAAACTTGGCCGTTTTAATATCGTGCCATGATTTAGTAACTAAATTTTAGTTCAAATGGAGAGAAAAAGAAACTGTAAAATAAGTTTTTTTTTAATTTTACTCAACGCTAAAAGTTGGTAGCCACCACGTCCCATAAAATCTGCTAAAATGGCTGGCAATTTTAAAAAGAAAATTGTACTTGTTTCTAAAGTTAAAAATTATTGCAACACTTCCAGCAGTAAATGTCTGAAATGACAGGCAATCTGCTTAATCCCAATACCATTATAGTGATTATCCTGCAGTATCAGCATTTCAGATTTCAAAAATAGCAAATGCATCATCATCAAAAACTGTCTGCTGCGCTTCGCTATAATCATCATTGGAACATCATTGTTATTATATGACAGTTTAGGCTTTTTTGTTAATATTTTTTTTTTAATTTTTTGCGAAATAGAAAATAATGGCACTTGGCTCATTGTTGCCATAATTAAGGCCCATTATGTATTTGTGGGTTTCTTTACTTTTTTCGCCCCCATAGTTTATTGAAAATGTTCCGTTACAATTATTCATATAATTTTTGTTGTTGTTGGAGTTTATTATGGTCCAGTGGTTTTACCAAATATTTTGTAATTTAAATGTTGACATTTGCAAATGGTGATTTATGTTGTCAACAGTTTTAGTGTTTGACTGGGCAAAAATGGTGGCATTTGCACAATTAAATTTATTAACATTTCATGTTGGCCACTAAAATTTCGTAATTTATAGTTTTGTGCAATTTAAAAGGCAGCAGCATAGTTGGCAGTATATATTTAATGTTGGCCAGTAAATAATTATGCTGGTTAATTTTTACTGGATTTCCTGAAGCTCAATTTGAACGGTTTAAAAACTGTCAAACGAGTGCAGAAATTCAAAATATGAAAATTCGAAATTCTATTCGAATGTCAGAATTGTCAGTCCTGTTAGACATTCCATGTGGCATGAAAATGTTCGGTATTATCAACATTTTGTTGTTACAAGTTAATATTTAATACTATGGCGATGCCGAACATTTTTATCTAAATCGTATTGTTAGTGATTATTTTACGAAATTAAAGTTTTAATTGAACTACTAGAAATTATTTGCTATAATAATATGTAAGTGAACATGTAATATAGTTTATAGCAAATTTATACGTTTGCAAAAAAATATATATAAATTTAAAAAAAAAAATTCGAATTTTCGAACTAAAGACCATAATCAATTTTATGATTTTAACCTGAAAACTAAGCCTAGATCTGAATTTGCAAAAAAAATGCTGGAGTTTTCAATTTCTGAATTGAAATTTAATAATCCACAAGGCGTTTTATATTATTTAATGTTGTATTTGAAAGTCAATATCAAACAAGATGTCCCAAAACAGAACCAAGTTATTTTCTAAAATGCATTTTGTTTCGAGAGACTTTCATTTCAAATACAACTTTAAATGATAAAACAAGGCTTGTGAATTGGGCACATGCCTGGGTACTCATCTGCATGGCATTATTTGGTGTCTGCATAAATGCAAATTTCAGAAATAATATTTTGCATTATTCCTACTCTAAACTTTGTTCGAAACTACGAATTTAATTTGAATTGACTTTTTTAACCCCGAATTTCGAAGAATTCAATTTACGTTGGTGACATATATTACGTTGTAATTTTTAGTTGAAATGCTGAGAGATTTTTTTCAGAAATTCTAGACAGTGACTTTCTATATTCACTTTACATCTTTTTATATTTGCTGTGACTATAAAATTTTTGGGAAATGTTCATACTTTTAACCTAAATGCAAAATTTTGCGGTTTTTACATTTCTAATGAATATTTAAAAGTTTTCGGATTAACTTAGATTTTAGTGAGAAATTAAAATATTTTCTTCGTCATTATGTTTTTTTGTTATATTAAACGCCATTATCCTAGTTATCGAACATATTCGAAAATTCGAACTTGTTCGAAAATTCGAACTTTTTCGAAAATTCATACTTATTCGAAAATTCATACATATACAAAAATTCGAATTTGTTCGAAAAATCGAACTTGTTCGGAAATTCGGAAACAATTTGCTTGTTTTTGATTTCTGTATTTAAATTAGTGCTGACTTTTCAAATATGTGTTAAATTTCGAGTTTTCGAAAATGTTTTTTTGCGGTAAAGGTTTTTATCATTGTATTATGAGTTTCGAAAATGTGCTAAAATTCAAGTTATCAAGGTAGTACCTTTTCAACATGGAAAACAGTTCTGAGGGCATGGAAGTATTTTAAAGAGTTTCTGATATTTTCCAAATTCTGAAAATATATTTTTTAAGAGTATTTTGTTTCTTATGATATTTTAAAAACAAAATTAAATTTTATATATATTACAAAATAGACCAGAAAATGGTCTGTTGTCATGTACAATTTAAGAGTTTTTCACAGAACAAAAATCATTTTGAGAAACATTTAAAAAATATTTAATACTCTGCCACATAAAATGCCGGATACTCAAAAACGTTCTGCCGGATGTTCAATGCTATTTATTTATCTAGTATAAATTATACTTTCATATGTGCTCAACATCATGCGAAGCTAAGAAATGCACACAACAGCAGGATGTAGCCAATTTGATCGCGTATACAAAAATGCTTTGAACTCGCTAAAAAGCTCACGAATAATATTAATAAGAACAAGAAAATACCGTAACATTAATAAATATTCTCGACCCCAGGAACAGTGGCGAGCTTTTCTTAACAAAATCATTTTCATTTTTATATTTTTTCCGATAAATGACATGACATTGACTTGAAAAATCGAGACATAATGTACAACTTTGACATACCTTTCATTACATGCCGGTGCACCTGTACAAAAGACTCATTTGTAGTTGTCTGTACCAACAATCAGACGCGGAAAGTGCACAGAAAAATTACAAACAGATAAAATATAAAAAACAAAGCGACAGAAGTACAAAAAAATAATAATAAATAAATAAAAAATGTAAAAGTTTTCAACTCATTCAAGTATTTCCGGTTTAAACAATATAAAATCAAAAGCAATAGCAATAACAACAATAAGAGCGTCATAACTGATGGCTGACTAGCTTCCCACAACCCAGACAAGTTTTTTGCTTCTTCTTCTACTTTTTGTTTAAGCAGACGCAGCCACCCACACAGCCAGCCACCCATTTCACATATTAATCTTTTGTTCCCCGTTGGTTACGCTCTTTCTATGACTTTAAAGTCATTTATACGTTTTCTGCAATATCAGTAGAGCATGTGTGTTACATGTAGCCAGACCATGTAACAACAGCAACAAAATTACATTCATAGATAGATTTCATTTTTTGCACAGTCTGTGGTAGTCCGGAGAAAATTGCATAATGAAACGAGTACGAAATGTATGAACTACATAGAAAATGTAGGAAAACTCAAGTGGGCAGACAAGGGAAATTATAGTAGCAACCTCATAAATACATTGTTATCGATTTTGCTCGTATGTGAGCACACATACATACATACCATACACACACATACGACTACACTCTAAAGATGTAAAAGCATGCAATCATGCAGGCATGCATGCCTGAGTTGGCTGTATCTTATATCTGACTTCTTGTGTTAACGGTGATTTATGTATTATTATCCATTTTATTTTATAAACCATGAGATACTTAATACCGTAAATGGGAAATTATATGCATTTTGTTGTTTTTGCAATTTCAAAATATTTAAATCCCGTTAACATCTTTCAAATCTATAAATCGCACACTACAACAACAACCTGTTTCACTTGTACTTAAACATTGGGGATTTAATGATTGCCAGCCATTAAAAAAATCAGGTTCATGCGAGAATAAACTGCAGTCGCTTTAAGTATGTCTAGCTGATTTATGGTAATTGCTGCATAGTAAAACAATGTAATTCTTTCTTTTTTTTAATTAAACTGTAGTTTAACGGCAGATGCCGCTATCACTTTTTAATACCTTTTTTAAATTCACATTAAACTTACACACTCGTTCATGCAAGCTTATGTAAATTAAATACAGCTGTAGGGAAATGCACACACACACCCATATTTATTGTTCTAAAACCCAACGCATACACTCGCTTACATCCGTTTACTACATACAGACAGCACAAGTATTGCAACTAGTTTACGAGCATATCTTCATTTATTTAATGAAATACATGGCAGTTATAATGGCTTGTAATGTGTAAAATTGTAATATCCTCGTTTAGGTTTTCGGTATAGATGGCATACCCTTTTTCCTTTTGCTGCAACTTGCTAGAGTCCCTAGAAAATATTTATGCAGCAAAGAATATGCACATAAATTGCAACTTAAGTAACATCTGCATAATTATAGTGCTGAGTTTTTAGTTGCATTCATTCGTCGTTTGTTGTTAATATAATTAAATTCAATTCTTCTTTAGCAACAATTAAATATTTAATCCTAGACAAATGTTGCTTAAAAGCCGGATGTGCATAAATTTTCGTATTGTATTCTCTGGTCAATTCATTTAGGAATTTCAGGTGTATAAATTTACTGTGTCTGCCTGCATTAAACATTTTAAATATTTAATTTAAAACCTAATGGGCTAACACAAAACAATAATTGATAACAAGGTGATTAAGTGGCTTGTGAATCTTAATTTAGATTTTAAAGAAATTAAACTGCGTTTCATTTAATAAAAGAGGACAATAATTTTTTTTTATGGAAAATATTAAAATCTTTGTTTTTTTAAAGCATAGAAATTAAAAAACGATTAAGACAAAGCTAGAATAGAGATATATTTTTTATGAAAAAGGAAATTCTCATGCATTGCAATGAAATTTATCACAAAAACAGGTTTAACAAGTAAAACAGGTATATTCGTCTCTACCGAATCTTTTGATACCCTTAACCGACGCAAGTATATAAATACACTAATTCAACCCTGGGACCACCTTTTTGATTTTCCTTATCTATTTCTTTATTTCTAAAACAAAATATATATTTATTTACCAAAGAAAAACTTTTGCTCTATTTAATTACTTTAATATAAAAAAATGAATTTTCCTGCTCTAGAGCAGTATTTTCTGATTTCTATTTGAACAAAAACAAAATTTTATAAATTGTTTTTGTTTCAAATGTATTTATACGACAGAAAGAAATCTTTCGACATTGTGAAATAATCAGTTAATGTATAAAGAAAAAGAAAGAAGTTGTTTTAATTGCCTGGAATTCTATTTTCGATTTTGTTTGACTTATTTGGATTTTGCTGATTTTCAATAGCACAATCTATTTAGAACTATTTCCAAAACATGAATCTAAGGCCGGTGTCTCTAGCTTTTCTTAAGGCTTCTGACAACCGATTTCACGTGCAGACAGACAGACGTACATCGCTTATTTGATGACCTCTATTCATAAGAACCCAAAATATTTATACCTTATGGGATCGCATAATAGTTAATAGATTTAAGACACTTTGGCGTATTTTAGGTAGTCTTAACTAAAGCTTCGTCCATATCTATCAAATATTTGACGAAATAAGCGTAACGACAATGAAACGATAAAAGACAATCTGCCTTATTACCGTTCTCGAATCGACTCGAGCGTTTGTAATAGATTAAAGAAAAATCTTGTATTTTTCTTTAATCTATTACATTCTTTCGAGTCGAATCGAGAACCGTAATAAGGCCCAATACTGATTTTGTAATTATTTTTCTATCAAACAGACCAAGGCGAATTCATACCAGGTGGCCTTAGTTCAGAAATTGGTGATCAGCTGTTACTAGGGCAAAATTATTGAACTGTCAAAGTGTTCTTCTTGTTTTTCGTTTTTGTGTGCGGCCATTGTTTTTTCCAAAGCATTTCATTTGACAGTTCAATAAATTTTACACAGAGTTGTATAAGTGAGTTCACCTTGTATGAATTCGCCTTGAAACAGACACATGCTCATTTAAAAAATATTACGCTTATATCGTCAAATATTTGACGGATGTGAACATAGCTTAAGAAAGATAATAGTTATTTGTTCGCTAGCAAATAGATAAATACGTAAATACAAAATAAGCCCCCAAAAATATGCAGAAGTTTCTTACAACTATTTAGGCTAAAAATACTTTTTAGATTTTTAGCGATGGAGTTTTAGCTTTAGCGATATACGGAATATGCCTACCGAGATATCTGAGAAATCGTTTTTTGTCACTTATTTCTTAAGAAAGAAATCATTTGCCTCTTGGGGTGTTTGAGACTCAATGTGCTAATGGCTGTTGGAAGATAGTTAACTTACAGAGTTTAAGCACAGGATTTGAAAATAGTTGCAACTTTTTGGTGCATTTTCTTTACAGCAAAAATAAAGTGTTAAGGACACCTGAGATTTTGACATGACCATTTGCCAAATAACATGTATTCGCAATAACTTCTCTCTGGTTGCTACTGCACGCCAAACTTCATCGCCTTCTATAAACAAATAATGTGACTAAAAGTATTATGTAACAATTTGCTTTTATATTAAATTTTGAAAAGAAAGTTTACATTAGGGAATTTTTTTTATCTCCTAGTGAAAAAGAACAAGAGAGAAATACAAATGGTATATTTTTTTTAAATAAAATTTATGTGTGAGACCTTTTATTTTGTTAATAATAAATTTTAAATTACTTTTGCTGTTTTTCGCTGGCTAAAAACATCTAAAACTTTGATTTTTAAAAATTTAATTTTGCAAAACAGCACAATTAAATTAAAATTTAGTGATATATTTTTTATTTATGGAAGAAAATGTTCATAGTTTGAACCGGGACTTGCTTTCATATATACAATAAGTAATCGGAAGTGAAAGCAACTTTTTTAAGCATAGTTTTAGGGGCCACGCATATTCAGTTTATTAATTTGATTTGTTCTTAACGTAGCGAACAATGAATTGCAAATATTTTCCAATTTCATGGAAAAACTGATATATATTTTCTCTGAAATTTTATATAAAAACACTTTTTTATAAACATTTTGCAGAAACCCCCTGATAAAGTTAAGCTTAGATTAACATGTTGTGCATACTTTTGGGAGGGGAACAATAGTTATATGATATATTGCATACTTACTATAACCTGTTATAAAATAGCGCATAAATGCATTTAAAGTTTTTATGAGAGAATGCAACAAAACTAACAATATTTTGAATTTTTCATGCAAACTCTGTGGTTAATCTGACAAAAGTATTTTTCACATAAATTTTTTAACAATATGAATAAATTTTTATATATTTCTACTATTTTATATAAAATGTTTAACCCAAAAATATGAATTGCACAACATTTTTTTTTGTATTCAAATTAAATACATTCAATTCCACTTTTGCAAACATATTCTCAAATACATACTTGAATTTTATAGCCTGTTATGAATTGAAATAAAAGTAAACAAACAGTGCATTTCCTTTTGCAACGCATAAATTATTTATAGTTTGTATCTAAAAATATTTCGTAGGTATTAAATTTTATTATTCTCTGAATATTTTTTACATGGCAAATTCCTTTAAATAATGTTTGTTTTCATATTAAAATTACACCCTTATGGCTGTTAAAAAATATATATTTACTTATACATAGACAAGTAGCAGCTACACGCTGTAGTGTTCACCCTCAACATTTTAGTTGTTGTTTGTATAAATAAAATTTGAAAAACATTTTGTCTGTTGTCTGTGGTCATCACCCCAAACCACATACCGGCACAATAAATAGAAATACAGCACCATAGTGATTTATAAAAAAATAAAATAAAATAAAATTATGGAAACAAGAGAGACAGACCGACCTTCTCTCATAGTTTTTTTTTCACGCATTATCTGCATTCTGCAGTAATAAAAATCGACAAAACAAAAGGGTGGTGGTGAATATGGAGGGGTGGGTAGTTTGAAAAGAATTTTAAACTTGTTGGTTTCGTTTTATTTTGGTTCATTTAAAAAGTTGCAAATAAATAAATTATTACAGACTTGTAAATTTATTTATTTTATTTTTATATGAACGTACTTTTAACAAGTAAATTACAACGACGTTTGAAGACACAACATGCCATGTTACCACAAATGTTGGTTGAAAAGCATAAGTTGGCATGTTTGGACTGCTCCATGCAGCAAAATTACAATGTGCGATAAGTTTGCGAAAGATATGTATGTAAGTATGTATGTATGTATGCATATACATAGCGTCACCAAAAATCCAAAAGTCTGTGAAAAACAAAAACTCAAAATAGACTTTTTGATTATGTTATATTTTTGTTAATTTAAATTAAAATAAATACAAAAATATATTTAGAAATATTTAGCAATAAGGCCTTTTGGATTTTAGGTGACGATATGTTTATGCGCACACGGAAGCCATGGGTATAACTGGACGGGTTTTTAATAATATTTAAATACATTAATGTTTATATACAAGAACTTTAATTATTTTAGCTAATTTTTTTAAACTTGTTGTTTTCTTTTCTAAAAAAGTGCAATATTTTTTACACTTTTCAAAGAAAAATTACCATCTTATTTCTTTTGAAACCCATAAATTTATTGGAAAGTTGTATATCATCCCATAAGGAAATATGTTTTTGGTTCAAAACTGAATTTAAGTGGAAAGTTTTCGAAAAAAAAGGCAAAAATGTGTTACACGTTTGTAGAAAATAAAAATTACTAAATTAGGCAGGTCTTCGTTATATTTTAATTTACTTTTAACACAATACAGCAACTGACGTTTGCAGGCATCTGTACACAATTACTTCCAAAATTTAGGTTCTTCAAACTACATAAAAGAAACCCCCAAGATATACAGGCCTGTTCTGTAAATCACGTCGGTTTGAAATCGCGTGATTTTAGAAAATTATCTCCACCAATAGAAATATTTTTCCAGACATTTTTCAATATTGCTGTCATATATAGCTTCAAATATCATATCCAGAAAAAAACTGTCGTATCTAATTTTAAGAACGTTTTCAGGACCATGATTTATTTTTGAATTCATGCGATTTCAACCCGACGTGATTTACAGAACAGGCCCGATAAACTCTTTTACTCGTTTAGAATTACTCTTTACTCGTTTAGAATTACAGAAAAAAAATAATCCCCTTTGTTCAGTAACTATTTGTCAACGTGACGTCAAGCCAATAAGAATAGGACACTTATCTGGACTTTGTGGACGACAATTAACCACTTCTGATAGCCTGCGACTAATCTTCAGACCTTGGCTGTAGCAAGACCCTGTTAGAAATTGTCAATTGCTGAAAGAAATAAGTACAGAAGCTTCCCAATTTTGATATTCTCCCTTCGTCTCTTCAACATGGTATCAAAAATACAACACTTTCGTACTGCTTCTCTTCAGCAATTGACTTTTTAAAACCTATTGCTTTTTTGAAGGTCTTAAAGAGTAGCCACTGGCTACCGGAAGTGTTTAATTGTTGCCCACGGAGGAGTAGGTAACTGTCGTATTTGGATATTGTCTTGACGTGACGGTGGCAAATAATTACAGAATAACAAACAAAACTGTTGGTTATGAGTGATAGGAATTTCGTTCTAAACCATTTTGATAAAGTTTTACAAATAAATAGAAAAATTCATATTCTGATTTTTAGTTTTATTGAATAATTACCCCGGTATTCATAAAATTTAAAATGAGTTTGAAAGGAATTTTAATCAAATTTTTTCATACAAAATTTTCTTAAAGCAGATTTCAAATACGTTTTATTTTTTTATGAATACCGGGGTTAATATTTAATAAACAATTTTATTATCAAAATAAGCCCATGAACGTACCGTAGCGGCTCTCCAAAACATATTGTATGTTGTGTTTCCTTAAGAAAGACATAAATATACTGGGACGTCAACATTTGCGTGTTAAAGAAAATTAAAAAGTTGAAAACAAAAGAACCAACAACAACAATACAAGAATTTAATCTATTTTTATATTTCATCATAAAACAAAAATTAATGTCTTCTTTGACAAGCAACTGCAGTGTGTTTATTCTTGCTGCCAATACTGTATATACTGTATATAGCGATCTGTTGTTGTTATTGTTATTATCGTACGTAACGTAGACGTGCCATAACGATTGTTGTTATTTACTGCAATAAAATGTAAAACAAACATTGAAGCGACTGTTCAAGTATATTAGTTGATATGAAAAATCTCTGAAATGTACGTGAGTATAAAAATCAGGGTGAGTGAGAGAGAATACACAAGTTGAATTTGGTTGTGACTACAAATAATTATTTTGCAACATAATTAATTTAATAGGTCATTATGCAATTCGAGAAGAAAGGAAAGCTAAATTTTAGGGTTTTGAGTAAATAAAACTTTTAATAAAGGAAATAGGACAATAAAGGTCAATTCAAATAAAAAAGGACACTTTAATGTATTTTTAATCTAAGAGACCTTCGTTTAGTAAAAGAAGAGCAAAAGGTCACCGTATGGACAAGGTGGGCCAAAGTAAGTTATCCGATGTTGTTTGGCTCTCATTTTTTTCCGTTGCTCCGTCCTGTTGAAACCACATGTCCTCCAGTCCAAATTCGATCAAGTGAGGCAGAAAAAAAAGGTCGTTTAAAATGACGCAATGACTCCTCCAGCGTGAACAGCGCACCATGCATTCACTTTGAGCGGATGTAATGGCTCCTCGTGCATCACTCGTGGATTTTCGGTGCCCCAGAAGCGACAGTTTTGCTTGTTCACGTACCCTGAGGTGGAAATGAGCCTCATCGCTCATTATGATTTTGGTCGAAAAATCGGCCACTTCGTCCTCGAGATTGATCGCTCCATGACCTGTTCACTTATATTCAACATCTGCCTAGTTCACAAATGTCAAAACGGATTTGACATTGGCCGCCATTTGCAAAAATAAGAGCATCTTCCAATAGGGTGATTTCTTTTGGCCCACCTTGTATATTGCAAATCCGCTAAGAAACATGTTTTTATTAATTTTTTTTTGCGAATACTTCATGATCCTTGCGTAAGTGTGAACTAAAGAAATCAAGAACTAAGCAAGACTGTGCATGACAGCCCACTCATGGTACCATCTCTCATATGAACACATTTGTAGTAGTTTTTAGAATGTTTTTCTTTTTCTTTTTCTAGTGTTTGTGTTTCTTTTTTCAAGTATGTGTAAATATTTTTTGGCAGAAAACTATAGCAAATATTTGTTATACCACAATAAAAACTGCGATACATACATTCCTCAATTTGTTGCCTTCAACCATATCATATCGTTTTATGTGTGTATGTATGTACGTATGTATGTAAATGTAAGCACATATATGTATGTACATATTTACATTTTCGTTTCGGTTGGTATAAATTTGTAGTTTAACGCCAACCAAATATACTGCATCATGTTGCAGTTGTTATAAATTTGCTGTTACGATTAAATAAAGTTTG
Organism: Linnaemya tessellans; assembly: GCA_951800035.1. Lineage (NCBI taxonomy): Eukaryota > Metazoa > Arthropoda > Insecta > Diptera > Tachinidae > Linnaemya > Linnaemya tessellans. The sequence continues at coordinate 111,501,545 of OX637532.1, read as the reverse complement.
TTGTTGTTAGTTTATCATATCATTGTGCCATTATTGTTGTTAGTTTTTTCACATGCACAAACAGTATACATACATTTTTTCCTTGGTAGCTTTCCAGCAGAACTATTTAAACGGAAGTATGCATAAATTAGTTTTTATTCTATAACCAAACCTCTCCCTGTTGGGTAGTATCCTCCTTTTTTATTGTAACTTACTTTGCTCGTACTACATGCATACATGCCATTATGTCACGTATTAAATAAAAAAAAATAAAAACTTTTTTGTTTGCTGCCAAAAATACATTTGTGTTATAAACTTTTCGCAAAAAATTGCAAGTTTTTTAATTTAATTTTATGCTGTTAAATTTAAGAAATGAAATTTGTTTAGCAAATTCTATTAATGGAATAAATAATAATAAATAAAAGTTTGTTGTGTGCAAATCTTAGCACTATAATAGTTTCGAAAAAGTTTTGAAAGCGATGGAATTGATTTTTGAATCAATTTTTAATGCATGCTAAAATGTATGTATGTATGTGTGTTTTTTGAAGATCATTCCTATATCCAATACTAAAGAAAGCATATTTTTTATAAACTTAATTTCTCACATGAATAAGAACATCAATTAAATAGTTGATATACGACTGACATCCACCGCAGAAATAGAATAAATGAACACATTAATGTTTGTTGAGGGGGTGTTGCAGTCTCTAAGCTTTTAGCACAGTCGGTATTAATTAGCTTTTGCCGTATTTCTGACATATTAAAAATAATGATTTAAAATGCTACAAGTAAATCAATAATTGTTCGTAATAAATAAATTATGAAACAGTTTTCTTGCTTCACCATGGCTTGAATTGAACGTGACATGTGTTTTTGATGCACTTGTCATTTTAGATAAATGACTTTGTGTTATAAATAATACAAAGTTAACAATAACGATATTTTTAATAAAATATTGGAAAGAAAATAATTGTATTAAACTCGTCGTATGCATACATATGCACACACTAGTGATGTACACATATTGGTATTCGAATTCCCGAATTGTTGGCGATATTTAAATATTCGTATAGGAGAAAATTTCTTGAATATATGCAAAATCTTGGCATAAAAAATTTGTTGTAAATGTTACAAACACTTACTCCATTATAATTCAAATAATAAATAATTCACTTTATTATGTAACTTTTTGTCAACGTTACGTCAACACAATACTAAAAGTAGGACACTTATCCTACTTCTTATGAAGTAGGTTAGATATATTGTGTATATCTATATAAAAATACCTCTTAAATTATATATATTTCATAAATATTGGAGTACGATAAGAGGCTGAAAAGTGTACCACAAAATATGTGGCGTATTTATATATAGCATAATGTATTGCCAGTTTCGAAATAACTGATGGTTTAATTTTAAGCCGATACAAGGCTCCACCGATACAAATACATACATATTTTGAACATTTCAAATAAAATAATATAGGTATTTAATTTCATTTAAAAAAATATGTAAAAAAGGGACGCAAGTCTAAAAAATCAAATTTGCCACACCCATTGACTTCAATTTTCCTATTAATTATATTATTAACACATACAGACAGAGAAAGAAATATGTACATTTTTACCTACATACATACATTCATCTATAAATAAGTATGTGCATAAGTAATTGCATTTTATTTTAATTGAAAACAAAAGAATTTCATTTTTATCAATAAAAGAAACAATAAATGTGGTAGCAAAAATAAATATTTTATTAATTTTTCTATTAGTATTTTATTTCCATACATTTATTTTCTGCAAACGTTTGCTTTAGCAAACAAAATATCATGAATATAAAAAAAATTCCAACAGATGTGCATACACTTGTGCTATATTATGTACATGCTTATGTACGTATTTGCATTAATACATTCAATTATGAACATCTTCAACACACCCATGCATTGGAAGTAGGGTTTTTGTTCCGAGAACTCCTTACTTATGTACTAAATGAATTTATCATTTTTCCAAATATGACACTAGCAAAAGGAAGAAAATAAACTGAACTGAAAAATGGGACATGAAGAAAAATAATCAAACGGTAACACGGGTATTATAACAATAACATGTTAACATCAGGTTGATACAGTTCTCGTATTCTTTTTCACAATAAAATTTGTGTAAATAGGAACTGTTATCAAATTCAACTAAGCCACCTAATAAGTGGTGACAAACACAATACACATGAGCACTGATGATGAAAGGGTTGCGTCTTTCGAAAACAGCTGTTCTGCTCTGCTGTGTAAGTTGAATAAAACTGATGTTGACTTTCCTTTGTGCCTTGGAATATTTATCATGTCTTTCTGAGATTTAAAAAAAAACAAATTTCGAACAATTAGCCTATGAATCATAATTCAATTTAATATAGCAATATATGTAAATGTTCGTTAAAATTCTTACTACATATAAACTGAACCATTTTAAACTGTAAGATCCTCGTATGTCGGAAACATTAGAAAAAAATTTACGATTTTTTCTTAACAAGATAAAATAATTTTTTTTTATATAAATGAAATTTATTTGTTGGTGGTTAAGCAATGTCCATATGCATTTCATTGGTGCTTTACCAAATCGTCAGTAGACTTTAACCACATTTTTGAAATGTTAAAAAAGTTATATATGGCAATACATTATGCCATATATAAATACGCCACAGATTTTGTGGTACCCTTTTCAGCCTCTTAAAATCTACTGACGATTTGGTAAAGCACCAATGAAATGCATATGGACATTGCTTAACCACCAACAAATAAATTTCATTTATATATAATAGTATTGTGACAACAATGTGTCAAATAAAAAATTTCATAATAAATTTTTTTTGTAACAGAGTTTTATTGAAATCGGTGCTCCGATTTTAAAGGTTTCAATCAAACTAGAATTGAATTTTTCGAAAAACGATATAGAAATGTCGAATGTGTGGAGGTAATCTTTTGTTAAAAAATTATTAAAAATGTTACTTACCCTGCTTACACGGGAGACACCTGCAAAAGAAATTTTTAAATTAGTTACATATATAGTTAATTATTATTGTGAATATTTTTCGAACTAAATCATTGAAAAATCAATGTTTAGAAAACAGACTGAATAAAGTTGGGTAGTCGCTCTTGTAAAAGCATTATATGGTATTCAGATGTACATTTTTAATTCAGTCAATATTCAATAATTATTTTTTAATTAACGTATGAAAACTTTTTCATATTCATAACGTCCTCAAGTTCAAATCTGGGATCTATATTTTTTGTTTGTTTTTTCTTTTAATTTTCTAATTAATAATGTATTGATGGCTCGACGTATTTTGTTTATGGTGTCTCCACTAAATTCATTGAGTTCATTGAGTTGTGTTTTGCTTACTAAACACATTTTTAGCAGTGCTGCATTTGTAATTTTACTCCATATTATAGCAATTAAGTATAAATTGAGCAGTCACTTAATTAAAATTTTGTATGGTTAATTGATTTCAATAATCGACTATGATTATAGGGCATTGTTCTGTTGTTTAAAAAAGTTCCCAAAGGCAAAAACCAAAAACTCTACTCTACTTTTAGAAAAAAAAAATAAAATTTTAAAAGCAAAAAATTTCAATGTCAAACAAATAAAAATAAAAAAAAAGCTACCAAACGAAAATTTTTATCAGCAAACAGCAACAACAACAGTAAATATAAATTAAACAGAGAGTTAAAATAAAATAGAAGAGGGCCTGCAACTATACCGACTGAACAGATCAAACATGTAGAAACATTTGAAATCATTCAACACTTATGTAGCTTTTTAATCTTTTTGCCAAAAAATAAATAATAAAAATAAAGCGTTAAAGTTTATTTTATTGCATGTTTAAATTACGCAATCTAATTTAGTTTACTCTATTATTTCTATTGTAAAAAAAGTGCTAAAAGAACTGAAACTAATTTATACAGGCATTCATATACAAATGTACACACATACATACATATCTATATATGTAGATGTGTGTTGAATTTTATTGATTTTTTTTTTACTTTTCAGTTAAACAACTACAAAAACTGATCACACCAAAAGAGAATTAAATACTCGTACGTAATAAAACTAACAAAACCACGTTATTTTTTTAATATTTATTTATTTATTTTTTGAAAAAGAGTGAGGCGGAAGAGAGTGTGAAACTAATTTCAAAACACCATTGGGTTTCTGCTCGTACCTATAAGTTTTTTTTTTTTTGTTTAATTCCACCCAACAACAAACCACCATCAGCCCATATGATTGACACAATTTTACTTGAATTCGTGTTTTAGTGACCCAAATTTTTATTTGGCGTTTTTGTTTTATTCCGCAAATATTTATTCATATGTATGTGTTTATTATAAATTTATTAATAATAGCAACAAAAATATTTAAATTTTGTTATATGTACATGAATAGATATGTATGTATGTTTGTACATCTCTTTTATTATTTAAAATTTATTCAGTTTATTTACTCTATTAATTAACCTTTGCACTACCCAAAGCCATAAATTAGTCTATTGTTGGCAAATATTCGCTTTAATTAGAGAAGTTACTAATAGTTATTATTATTGGGAAAATACTTTGCAAAGTGATTTGCAAAGTATCGGTGCACAGTTGGCGACTGGCCGACCGACACCATACGCCGAAGATGTTGTTAACACGTTTCTTTATCCGTTCCTGATTACTAATAGTTATCAAGTATGTTATGATATTAATTAAGTGTATGGTTGTTTTTTATAAAATGCTTTATTGTTGAATTCGTATTCGATATTTCGTTAACAGCTTGTTAGCATCGCCAGGAAATAAAAATTATTAAACATTTTTTCTTTTCATAATATTTATTTCCTGTAGCTGTCAACAAGCTGCTGACGAAATATCGAATAGAAATTAAACAAAAAGGAATTTTATAAAAAAAAACGACCACAAGCTAAAATAATATAATAAACTAGTAAAAATAAATCAACAGTTATAAATTATGTTTACAGGTGATTTCGAAATTCGAATGTGTGTAAAATATCGAATTTTCGAAAACTTACAATATCTTCTTGATTTTTTTTAGCGTAATTTTAAGTGTTTACAGCTGGTTTCGAATGCGTATAAATTATCGAATCTTCAAAAATTTTCTATATATTTGAGTTCTTGATATTTTTTTGCGAAATTTTAGGTGTTTACAGCTGATTTCGAATACGTATAAACTGTAGAATTTTCGAATTTTTTTTATAGCGAAATTTTTTATTTTTTTAGCTTAAGCTCATTTTTGCTGCATAATAGAATACATATGTAGATATTGAATTTGCAGTAAATTTTTTTTGGACTAATTCTAGTTTTACGCTGCGATTACACATGCAAGTAGTGGCATGCCATTGTTGTATACCTATTATCAACGAAAAATTATTCGAAATAGTCGAATCTCATGCAATTTGCTTTTCTGTCTACACATGCCATTGATAGTTCATTTTCAAAATGTCGTCGAAGCGTAAACTTAAATTTTGATTCCATTTCATCTTTTTGTTTTGTTTGTTATGTAGAGTTACCGAGTTCACCATATAGGCACATTTTGGGGAAAAGGTTAGCATATATTATTATTAATATTATTTTAATAATATTAATGCTCTTTAATTAACAAACTTGCTATTTTTTATGCGAATTTGAAGAAATACTGCATAATAATACATTAAATAAGTTAAAACTTTAATTACAATTTTACTGTAATCCAGAAAGTTTGCATTACATTTTTGTAAGGGTAACATTGATTATCGTTTTGACATTTAGTGGCATGCAAGTGCCAAATTTTTACTCGCATGCAAAATTAGCTGCCACTGGAGCTGCCACTAGAAAATATGTATGTGTAGTAGTAAAAAGTTGTAAGTGTATTGACTTTTTCGAACTCCCAGTGCCCTGTGTAAACGCTAAGTTAGAGAAGTTCTTGTTTCATGTAATGAATGGTTTTCCGATAATCTACAAAATTTTCGATGCTCGTCACTTTTTCGATCCTCTCTTCAATAACGATAACTTTTTTTAACTATAACGGCAAATAATTTTATTAAATATCTAGAATTTAATATGTTTTTTTTTTCGACATAATGATTGCAAAATAAATTATATTTGCTTTTGTATTTTAAATAAGAAACAAAAAATTCCAACAAATAATTATAAAATTTAGTAGTTTTAGTCTCCTAAAACAAATTGTAGCATAAACAAGTCGGTACTATTATTAATGTTTTATTGTAAAGGGTGTTTTTTAAGTCCAGTAAAAATTACTTTCATACTACGTTCATATTACTTTCATACTACTGTAATCAAGACTCAATCTTGGTTCTTATGGTACAGAGAAGCAATTATCGTTGTTGGTCTGGCAATACTCCCCATATGCATATATTGAAAGCAATTCAGAAAAAAACGTACAAACTTCATTATATTCAGAAAAATGAACCAGTTGGTGCATCATTGAACTGCGACGGCATCCTTGAACCTCATTTCTTAAGACATTAGCTAGAAGCTCACTTTGAGTTTAATAGAGATCGTTAACTCATCATGATCAATGATTTTTTGTTTACAAACATGCGTGACATTGATTCGGATCAGATATGGTTTTAACAGGATGACGCTACGCCATTTAGCGGTTGCAATCATCTTATTGAAAAATATTTAAGCGATAAATTAAGTTTGAGAAATGGACTTGTCAATTTCCCCTGGATAATGCCTATAAAATAGCCACAATTAACTTCTTGGAGCAAAAAAAAAAATCTATCCTCTCATCTTTCTTCATCTGTCTTCTCAATACTATCCCTTCCTTTCTAGTAACGGCGCTATCAAGGCGAATTCATACCAGGTGGCCTTAGTTCAGAAATTGGTGATCAGCTGTTACCAAGGCAAAATTATTGAACTGTCAAAGTGTTCTTCTGGTTTTTCGTTTTTGTGTGCGGCCATTGTTTTTTCCAAAGCATTTCATTTGACAGTTCAATACATTTTACACAGAGTTGCATAAGTGAGTTCACCTTGTATGAATTCGCCTTGGGCGCTATGCACTGCATATGCGGTAGTCACCCCTGAGTGCTGATCCCATTTAAAAACAAAACTGTTTCATGGTCAAAAGAGAGTTCGCTGTGCAGAATGCGTGTCCTCAAAAAGAGGCGCGCTGAAATTATGTTCAAATGTTGATCCCATGTTTTGATAAATATTTGGAATAGAACATTTTTGAATTTAAAAATAATTTTTGGGGTTATTTAAAGTCTTATCAGGCTTTAAAAAAACACTCTATAAAACTAGTATTGCTCCGTAAAGAGAGAAATAATGCTCACGCACTTTACGCTAGAGCTGGTAACGTGACTAACTTATAAATCACGATCATGTTTTTTTTCTTTTTAGAAAATTTAAATACGTTTTGTTCAATAGCCAAATTCCATTCAGTAGGACCTTATTGCGTAAATCATTTCGCGTTTGGGAAATTCATATGGAAATGGAAAATGCTTTTGTCACACATGTTTTGTTTGTGGAGTGGTCAAGTATGTCTATATGCCTGCATTTCATTGGTTCTTACACCAAATCACCAGTAGACTTAACCGAATTCCAAAATAACAAAATGTCCTTGCTTATACATAGACTCCCAAAAATGAGTTGAGAATTACACAAGTAACTGCTTAAGCCTAGTCATTTCAGAAAGTACAACAAACAAATTTTATTCGATATGAATCTATCATATTTTTCTACTTCTTCGACCAGATAACAAACAAAGCATTATGTTTAATAAATTAACTGAGACAAATAAATAAAATAAAATACAATTAAATTTGTTTTTGTTTTTTAGACAAGTTGCTCGCACAGAAATTCATGTGTTGTTTGCACTTTCAGAATGTTTGATACATATTTGTAAGAAATAAAAAATCGTACTGTTAATCAAGCTGTGTGGAATTATATTATTTAGACAACCCTACTTTGAAAGTACAAAATTAACCGTACTTTTAAATGAAATTTTAAAAAATACTAGTTAAATTTTTAGGCTAAAATGGAGTGAATATTGCCAATTGCCGCAGTCTTCCAGGAGAGTCGAAAAGCTGTGGGTAAAATAAATTGATAAGCTCTTGAGAGTTAAAAGGGAAATTACACTCTTACGTGATTTTCACTAGTCACGTGGCCATATTGGCCATCTCTATTTTACACTCTTCTTAATCATTGGCTTGTTTTGTTTTGCACACACGACACATACATATATGTAGTTGATCTTTTGTTTGCAACAACTATAACGACTGTGGGAGCAGTAGAGTTCATTAAACTCGCAAAATAAATCTAGCTAGACGTTTTGATGGAGTCTCCCATCATAAAAGTGGTTCAGAAAGGAACGTGTACTCGGTGTGAAAACACAAATGCTTTTTTAATTTTGGCAAATTATTTTTCGAGAGGAATTAATGAAATGCGTATACCTACTCGTGTCTGGAGCTGTTCGTTAAGGCCGCCGAGCCCCATATGATGAATAAATTTTGATGATAACGCATTTTTAACTCTCTCCCTCTCACTCGCGAATGTTGTTTTCGTCATTGTGCTTGGACGCATGTTTGAGTTTGCAAAAAGTTCTAATAGGTACGAGTACATATAGTATATAATTTTTGCAAACTTTTAAAAATTTAAAGTTCATTGAACTTTACAAACAAAATTGTTATTGATAGTGCTCATTTGTGCTACGTGTGTCTCTGTGAGAAAGTGCGTAAAACTAGCGGGTGGAAGCGTGTGAAAGATTTTGTTGAATTATTCGCAAAGAATATTTTTTTTTAATTATTTCTTAGCTTTGTTTATGTAAAGATCACTTGCGTATTGTACGTTTAATATTATTATTATTATTATATTTTTGTTGTACCTATATTTTGCAACTAATTTATTAATTGTGGTTTTATTATTTTAATATTTTTGCAGAAATGGCGGAAGGCAATGGCGAACTGGTAGATGACATCAATCAAAAATCAGATGATCGCGGCGATGGTGAAAGAACAGAAGATTATCCAAAACTCTTGGAATATGGCTTAGATAAAAAAGTGAGTGATAAGAATTGTTTTATAAAAAAAAAGAAACGTAAACTTGTTGAATGTATAACAACGTGTATGTTTAAAAAATGTAAATTTGCAAAATGTCTGCCGATCTTTTAACAATTCGTTGATAGAATTGTTGATAGATTGCTGTGACTGCTGAGGTGCCCACTTGCTATTTAGTCGCAATAACTATTTTTTACAATACTTTTAAATCATAAATTTAAATTTGATATAATGATTCAAAGTGAAAATTAATATAAAACAAACGTTTGTGACACAAAATGGCAAAACTTGCAAAAAAAAAAAAATTTGGTAATCAGGAGCAGAAATATAATGTTTTAAGTGATCCAAAATTCAAATAAGTGTGCTACACGATTTTGGAACTTCAAACTAAGTTGTCCCAAAAATATTTAGTACATAATTTATTAAAAATATATATTAATATGAGTACGATTTACGTATAGAAGGCTATTGCAAGTAAATGTAAGATGTCCCAAAATTTGGGACGACCATTTTACCCATAATTTTAATTAAAAAATATTATAATAGCGTAAAATTTACTTGCAGAAATTTATTTGAAACTAAAAACAATATGTCCCAAATTTTGGGACAAACATTTTTACATTAATTTTTATGTTGAAACTATGAAAAATTTTAACAAACATGGCTTCTGTCTAGAAAACGATAATTAAACGGAAATGATGTATTTCAATAATTTTTACATATTAATTTATTAACTTTTTGATTCAAAACGTATACTGTTACGAATTAAGTGTGAAAAGAAAAGAACAAAAAATAATTGAAAGATGACATTTGAATGTTGACTATAGCAACATTCAAGTTGTCCCAAAAAGCTATGGATATCATTAACTTATGAAGTTTGTGACAATAATACTTTCTGTAAAAATGGAGTGCTGCTTCAGGGTCTGGAGCATAACTGTTAACTCATTATTATACCGTTACACTTGTAATTAGTTTTGGCCATAAAAAAGTTTCGTTTGGTTTCAGAAATAATTTTTAGTTTTGCAACGTTGTTATTTGACATATAAAATACAATTTATAAAGAAACTTTAAATTTGATGTTAATTTTGAAACAATTTCCAGGTTGCCGGTAAACTAGACGATATATACAAAACAGGAAAACTCGCCCACGTAGAATTAGATGAACGCGCACTGGATGCGCTCAAAGAGTTTCCGGTCGATGGTGCCTTGAATGTATTAAGTCAGTTCCTGGAATCAAATTTGGAACATGTATCGAATAAATCTGCGTATTTATGTGGGGTTATGAAAACCTATCGACAAAAAAGTCGAGCCAGTCAACAGGGTGTACCAACACCAGCAACCACAGTGCAAGTAAAAGGACCAGATGAGGAAAAAATCAAAAAAATACTAGAACGTACCGGTTACACTTTAGATGTGACCACGGGTAATTATTTTCAAAAGCAACTCCTTTTGCAGTTGCATGCTACAAAATACGATTTTGTTTCATATATTCTTTTCATTTGCAAATAAAAAGGCCAGCGCAAATATGGTGGACCACCTCCTAATTGGGATGGTCCGGTACCGGGTAATGGTTGCGAGGTATTTTGCGGGAAAATACCCAAAGATATGTTTGAGGATGAATTAATACCCCTGTTTGAAAATTGTGGCACCATTTGGGATTTACGATTGATGATGGATCCTATGACTGGTACAAATCGTGGTTATGCATTTGTTACTTTTACCACAAGAGAAGCCGCCTCTAATGCCGTCAAACAGGTATATTTTTTTAAATGCTCTTTTTCAATTGTTGCCGCTTTATATTATTTTACTTTCTTTAATTTTCCTCTCTACAATAATAATGTACAAACAAAAACTAATTGAGATTTTAGGAAACAAATTCATACATACTTTAATATTTGGCTTAAAAACTATGATTTTTTAGGCTTTTTTCAATAGGCGAACGATTAGTTTTTTTTCTTCTCCTTATTATAAAATATCTATTTAAACTATATATGTGGTTTTTCCTCTTAAAGGGACTTACATACTATGTATTTAATTTAAAATAGTTTTGTTTTATTATTAGTACTATTATTGAAGCTTGGTATTTTTACTCTTTGCTAAACTTTTTTTTCAATTAGTTTACTTTGTTAATGTTCTTTTATTAAATAGATTTTTATACATTAAGCTGTATTTAAAATAAAATATTTGCTGTAATCTTTCTTTAAAACCATAGTTTAGTAAATTACTTGCCTCTTTGCATGAGTTTTGTTTTTATGAAACATGTAAGAAAAATTAAACTTAAAAGTTTTTCCAAAGTAGCAAATTACTTTACTATTTAACTATAATCGTTAAAAAAACGAATCAGTTTTGGTCTAAGCAAAATTCTGCGGTTTGAAAAGAAGTCTCTGGAAAGCAAAAAAAATTACCCAAAAGAACCTATTACTCTCTATTACTTGCATTTTATTTTATCCTTACCCTCCTTGTGTTTTCTTACTTTTGTATTTTTACCTTAATAAAAAAAAAAGAAAAAAAGTTGTCGAAAGAAACAAAAAATTCTGGTTAGTTTTAAGTGTAGTTTGTTACTGTATTGTTTTATAACTTTAAAATTAGTTTGTAAGTATATGTATTTATTTGTCCTTTTTTTCAAGTATATATTTGCTAGCATACAACGACAAAAACAAATTAACAAAAACAAAATCCTCCAAAAATTTACAGAAAACTTACAGACTAAAACTCTGTAATCTCTTATCACATGTTTGGCAGCCGTTTTAGGTCATTTATTATACGCAAAAAAGTGTCTTACTTTGGCTTTTATATACAGTTTAACAAAATTCTAAATTTATTTTTGTATTTATTCTAGAAAATCTACAAGGATATTTTTAATATTTACTCTCTCCTCTTTGCATTACAAAAACAAATAAAAAACAAAATTAAACTTTGATTTTAAAACCACGTCGTTCAGCTCATTTGTCTTCTACGCCTTCATACCATTTCTTTAGTTTTAAAATATAGTCCTTCCTCTTCTTCTTTGGTAGTGATTTTTTTTGTAATTTATTACTATTCTGCGTTGCAAAAAGATGTCATTGATATTTTCATCTTCATCATTGTCTGGTTTTATTTTCTACAAATTGCGAGCATGTCTCTTATAATAATTACCATAATCCATACGTTTTCTAACACTTAATCCCTTTTACTTTATTTTGTTTTTAATATTAATTTCAAAGAAAAAAAAAATACGAAATTTTTGGAATTGCAGCAGTTTGGTTAAAAACATTTTGACAAAATTTGGCTTGTTAAAAAATTCAAAATTTTTCTCTGGGTAATTTCAAACGTTATAAGACAAATTAACTTACTTTAGTTACACTTTTATTACTTTCTTGTATTATGTTGTTTCATTTAATATTTACGATTAATCAGTAGTTAAACATTTCCCCATCCTTTTATTTTATTTACAACAATATTCTAAGAATCAAGTCATTCAAAAGTATGTTTGTTTTATTATCAAAATAATTAAATTATGATGTGACTTTGAGAAGAAAAGTTGTATTAAATTTCACATTGATTTTTCATAGAAATAATTTTACAGCCTGTCCCACGATGACAAGATATCGATCGTTCTATCGCGTATTTAAAGCAAAATAAAATTGTAAAATGTTGTTTTTGTTTTAAATGAAATTATGCGTCAGATTGATATCTAGTAGCATCGTGGGACCGGCAGTTAATCTCAAGCAATTAAATAAATAACACTAGGCAACAAGAAAAATAAATATAACTGCGGGATGTTTTTTTAGCCTACAAAAACCTTAAAAATATTGAATTCTATGAAATATTTTATTAGTAATTTTATATATTTTCGTAAAAGCGAATCCGCATTTGCTAAAAAAAATAAGGTTTAAAAATTTCCCTCAAATTAATCTAACTTTTTTGTATGGTCTACTATTTTTATTCAGAAGGAAATTATTTATTTTTAAAATTAAAAAATATATTGAAGAAAAATATAAATGGTTCCTCTGATTCTCCGATTCAATTGTGCTAAAAATATGCTTTTATGACTTCATCGGAAATAACTTTCAAATTTAAAACCGTATTAAGTATTTAAATAATGAGTATTTAAATAATGATATTAGAACATTTTAAGGATAATTAAAATTAAAGCTTTTGGTGCATTTTAGAATAAAATAAGAGAATTGAATTTATAGATTTCAATACATAATTATATTGTCTTTATAAATCAATTAAACTAACAAAATTTAATTGATTAAAAACTGTATTTTCAAGTCGATTCTCTTTTTACATCAAATATTGATTTCACAAATTTCATCATATTAGGACTCTAAAGTTATCAATTATAACTTTACTTCACGCTGCGATCGCTCGTCGCTCGAAATTCGTCTACTTGACATTTGACTTGTTATTTATTCAAATATACGATTATTTCTTTAAATTACGGCTAATGATATATATTTTTCATTTTTCCTTTTATTCGGTACAATTTGCATTTTTTAAAACAACAAAAAAGTTGTTTTCTTAAAAGTTATAAAGATCTCTCTGAACGTTTATATATAGTATATATGGGTGTGTATTTAATGTGTTTGCAAGGCATTTTTAACAATTTTTTTTTCTAGGAACTTAGAAAAAATATTTATGTTGTGCATATCTAAATAAAGATACATTTCAAACTATATATGTTTCATCAATATTGGTGAACGATAAGATATTTAAAAGTGTACCGCAAAAATACGTATAGTGTATTTATATATAATATACATTTCCTCTATTTTCTTGCAAACTAAATTTTAATCTGAAGAAAATTTTATAAAATTTAATTCAACACGAGTGTCATTTGGACAATTGATCAGGACAAAATTATTTGCGTTACATACATATTTGACAATAATTAAGGTTATAATTGAGCAAATCACGTCGCTTAAGTGAAAGCAACACGTTGCTTGTTCTTACAAAATATTTAAAACATTATGAACAATAAAAACAATTATTTTCATCTTTTGAAATTTTGTTTTGTGGGATACACATGACGTTGAACGCACCAACCAGCAGCCGAGACTGAAGGTGCGATAATGACATTCTATACGCTTTTATTTGTAGCCTCCATTTCCAAAGTGCGAAAAAGAAACAAAAAAAATATATATTATTTTTTCGAAAACTAACCTCATGAAATGTGCCGAAAAATAAAAAATAGTTTTGCACACAATTTAATCTTAATTAACTACGAGTCTTAATATGCAATGGATGAAATCTTTCTCTGATATATTCCTTAATTTCAAATTGAAACTGCACACCCATTAACTTTTCAGGACAATTCAGTTTTGTGATTAGATAAGCGGGCAGGTCCACGCCCATACAAAGCAAATATTACTCAATTCTTAAGAAACTGAACAGAGATGTGAGTGCGAATAGTGCCACGCCCATCTGTGGTGAACTGATTTACATGAAATTTCATATTTTCATTCAGTTTGTATCGATGTGGATTTCATGATTAACACTGAGGTCAGTGCCCTCACTCATAATATTTTAAAGAAAATCCCATTTGTTTTCTAACACAAGCAGAACTTAAGAATATGTCTTTCTCGAAGATCCGATACATTAGAAATTACAATTTATTCCAAAATTGTGATGGTTTTGAGCTTTTCTTAAGAAAATTGTTAGTCTTTTGGATTTCTATCCCACCATACCGCGGCTCATTTTAATTAGCAAAAAACTAGGTTATGTTGAATTGAATAATTAATGGCATTTGTATTATACAAATAAACTACTTTCATCTATTAAACAATTAAACAATTTATTAACTCATCCCTAATTACTTTTAGTTTGTTTCTTTGTTGTTATTTGCTTAATTTTCTATTAAACCTTTTTATTTAAACATTAAAAGTCTTTGTTTCACTTCTCCCATTTATTCTTTCAATTACATAAAAAACTCATCGTTCATTTGTTTTATTTTTCATTTGTAAAAAAAAAATTATTATTTTATTCAATTGGTTTTTATTATTATCATTATTATTTTTGTTAATTTATTTGTATATTATTATGAAATTCTTTTATGATTTTTTTTATTAAATCCCATATATACAACAAAACAATTAATCCATAAACAATCCCTTTAAACGAATACAAATTTCCCCACTCACTTCTGCAGCTCGATAATCATGAAATAAAACCTGGCAAGTGTCTGAAAATAAATATAAGTGTACCGAACCTGCGCCTATTTGTAGGCAATATACCCAAATCGAAAGGCAAAGAGGAGATTTTAGAGGAATTTGGTAAATTAACAGGTAAATTATGAAACAAAATTTTACAAAAAATTTTTTAAATTTATTTTTAAAATTATTTTATAGTTGCAATAACATGCAAATTAGAATGTAATTTGAACATGTTATGCAATTATAAGCAAGAGGTAAGCATTTGATAAATGTTTTAACAAAAATTGGCTCTAAACACAAAAATCCAATTGGCTTTAAACAAACAAAAGGAAAACCAATTAATATAAACGTATTCAATAATTGGCTAACATCATAATTGGCTGTTTACAATAAACTTGTTTTGCGCGTGAAAAGGAAAAACGGCTGTTATAGAGTTTTGAATCTCTATGTTTTTGTTAGTTAGACATTTAGGGAGGGAGGACCCTAAAACAACAACACAATCTTTTTGCGAACTATTGATTATTTGAAATTTTAAGTTTTTGCTGTGTAAATAACATTATCTCAAGTTTATTTTTAATTGTGTTCAAACCAACCACACTATTCCACCAATTTTTGATTTATTTAATCATTATCCATCCTTATCAAATTCATGTAACACCACAAACTTTTTTAAGCACCAACTGATCCATTCTTTTTTTTTTTGAGACTATCTTTTCAAATGCGTTTTCATTATTGCTCAAAAATATACATATGTACATATATGTATGTATATATAATATATAAATAACAAACTTTTTTTTTAATAACTATTTTTATAGGTATTTTTTATAAAGCAAACAATTTTGTATATAGTCCTCATCTACATCACTTTCATTTTAATTTCATAAGCTTTTTATTCTATATTTTACGTAGAGTATAATTAATATGTACAATATTTCACATTCATTTCAAAATAAACTATTTATATAAAAATATCTTCATTTTATTTAAAATTTAATAAATCTCCAGTCATTAACTTGTGCGATATTTAAAGATGTTGGATAAAAATTAATACAATTACTGCAACAAATAAATATCTTTAATAATAATTGTATTTAATGTTAACAAGGCAAATATAGCGATTTAAAGAAATCACATTTTTTGTTTGCTATTCAAAACAAAGAAATGCTCATGTATATTCAAGGAAATGGTTTAAAAGAAATTAAAACAAAATGTATTTCAGTTTCTTAGAAATACATCGAAGCTAGCAATTCGAAAATAAAATTAATTTTAAAGAAGTTTTTAGTTGTTGTGATTTTATTATGAAACCAAAAATTTTAAAGGCCCTCGTTTGCTGGATTGAACTGACAAACCTAAAATACGATTTCAATTACAAAAACAAAAATTTTTATGTACAATTAAAATTGTCAAAATTCGATAGACATTAAAGGTCCCATGAATTGTATAATTATACAACATTGTATATGTATTTGTTGTTGGAAAATAATTTCATTAAAGAATTTTCGGATTGGATTAAAAAAACATATAAAATTTATGAAATTCTTATTTGTTTCAATGGAACGATCTATATAATTAAATTTTTAGTGATGATTTCATGTAAATGTTGACCGCGGCCACGCCTCAAATGGTTTATACGTTCAATCCAAAATTGGCTTTCAGTGCTTCAACCCTTGGTCTTGTCCCTCTTGACATGAGCCATAACATAGTGTCACCAAAAATAGTCTAAATCGCAACGATCTAGTCCAATCGATCTAATCGCAAGATCTTCACCGAATTTGCCTCCATTGTTTCGCGGCATGTGACAAAACCACATGACAGCCAAGCCCAGCTCTTACATTTAAGGAAAAACAAAAAAAAAAAAAAAAACCAAAAATTAATCATCGCATTCCAGCCTTCCTCGTCTTTCAAAAGTGACCAACCCATAATTTGTACCGAACAGTGCATTTTTAGGGATGCTTCCGCAGTTCTTGCAATGCTTCCGGCTGCTCTTCACACCAAATACGCCAATTTTGCTTGTTCAAGTATCCATTCAACCACAAATGAACACGAAGGACTTGCTTAACCGACAATCTAATGAAAACCAATGGAAAATCTGGAAGCGTTGTCTATTTGTAAGTCGATTCGTGGTTAACTTGTGGACCAAACTGAACATGTTTAACAGTAACATATTAGAAGAAAAGAGCTGAGCTGCCAAAAACAATGTTGCCATATTGTATTTCAATAGGATGACCTCGTTATTGATAAATATGTATTCAATTCAACTTTATTCGAAATTATCACTAAAAATTTCCATAACTGTTTTATTTTTGTGACACCAAATTGATATTTTTAAAGTTTTGGCCATTTAAGAATGAGATAAACTGATCTCACAGGAAATTTATCTCTTCACAAGCGTATGAAAAATTTTTTATGGTTGAGCTTTTCAATTGTAGAGCACGAATCAGGAGATCCGGTGTTCGATTCCGCACTTAATCATAAATTTGGTATCGAATTTTTATGATCTACACTATTGTAGCTGCTTTCGTTCTGTTTCCAGGAAGAAAGCATCGCGCTAGTCGCTGAATATTGCTGACGGCATCGACATGATCATGTGCTAAAAAAATGCATAACAGACAGCACTCTTCTTCCTAGGCGAAGTAAATACTAAAATGACGACAGCAAATTTTCTATCTCCTCTGTTCTCTCAAAATTAGCCCCTCTGTTCATAGAGTTCATACCTTCAGTGACGGTCGAACATAAAAAAATTTTATTAACGGTATATGTATGTATATTTTTTTTTTTGACGGACTTTCTTTCTTTATACTGTCATCTGTCTCTCATGCTGGGATTCTGTTATTTTAGCTACAATCCGTTAATTCGCTAGCAAAACGAAATGATCATTCATTCAAAACGAAACATTTTTCCGAAACGAAATAATTTTTAATACGATGACAAACAACCGTTCGAACGGAATTAGCTACTGAAACTAAAAAAATATTCCATTCACAAAAGTGGTTTCCTATGTTGTTTTGTTTGAGGAATAAAAATACGGAATCAATTCCGTTTCCGAACGGAATCGGATTCTGTGACAGCGCTGTAGTTAATATTCGATGTGTGATGGGGTTGGGCAGAAGTCACCCGTTAACATAATTAATTTTAGCTCACAGATTAAGTAGGTATATCAACGAGTACAAGAGAAAATTGTATCACCGATGGCAAATTTTTTAATGCCTTAACAGAGAAAGTTTAAAGCAGATATTTCATTATTAACAGCTAAAATATGAAAGTACTAGATTTGTTTTTAATAAATTATTTAAAATTTCGTAGCAGCTGTTTGTCAGTTCTTCCAGAAAATATTTTTCATTACTTTTGAATCATTTCTAAAAATATTTATGAAAAGCAATTAATTATAGAAAAAAAAATTATTAACTAATTTAAGATTCAGTAGGATTTTGTTAAATAAAAAATGAAACTGAAACACTTATTTTTATTACAAATTCCTAATTTATATCATGATATAGCTATTGTTTTCTTATTATTTTTATTTCAAGTTAAAATTTTACGTAGAAATTTGCATACTTTTCTCTCTACTACCCGGAAATCAAAAGATTACAAAAATTTAATTATTTAAGAAAATTTATACTAATAAAACACAATTTTGATTACTACTTCTTAACTTTCTCTATCTCTGTCTCTATTTATAAAAACCATTACCATTATTGAAAAAACTTAAAAATCTATAATATTAGCAACCAAAATTTTATAAACTTATTTATTATTTATTTTGAAACTTATTTACAAAATTAGTAACAATATTTAAAACTTTTATTATTTGGCACGTGAAAAAAAATGAAATCTTAAACTATTTAAACAGATTTGAAACCTAACAAAACAAACAAAAATCACTTTCTGTTCTTTTTTTCTGTCTGTGTGTGTGTGTTTTGTATTTGCTACAATTTTTTAACAATTTCCAGCTGAATGATTATGAAATTCGGAAAGGCAAAAAGATTGGTGTAACGATATCATTTAATAATCACCGGCTTTTTGTCGGCAATATACCTAAGAATAGAGATCATGATGAATTAATTGAGGAATTTGCTAAACATGCACGTAAGTGGTGATAAAAATAAAAAAAATATAAGAACAGGACAAAAAAAGTTGTAATTGAAAAATAAAATCCCCCTTAAAAATTACAAATCCGCTAACACCACAATATAAAATTGGTAAATGGAAAACAATTGGTTGTAACATTTTTTTATATAAATAATTGGTTTTTATAAAAGAAAAAATAAAAAACTTTAAAAAGCGTAAGTTGCAGAAGATTCTAAGAAAATTTATTTATTATTTCATCGTAAACAAATTGGATTTTTGTTAATTTTTGCAATTTTCGCTGAATTAAAAAATGTTGATTACAAAATTAAATGAATAATTCTAACTACAAAAATTCATCTACAGGTGAAAATTATATTTATTTTAAATATTTAACTTAACACCAAAATAATGTTTTCCCCTCCTTTAAAGCAAAACAAAAGTAATTTTTTTAAATATTCATCCCGGAGTCGTGGTTCCACTCATTTGCAGATGAAATTTTGTGATTGGAATTTATCAATTTGGTTTACAGCTTGAAACTTTTCCCACCCTTATTTATAAAACTTTTTTCAATTAATATAATACAACAAAAAAGTTTTTCAAAAATTTAAACTTAAAAAGTGACTACTGTAGCTTAACAATTTTTCTTTATTTATTTATTCTAATTTGTTTATACTTTTCAAAAAAAGAAAAAGAAAAATTATATATAAAAAATGAAATTTTCTAAAACAAACCATGCCAAATTCGCTAAAAATGAAATATAAGTATTATTAAATATTGTTTAATTATTCTGCTGATTTTAAAATAATAATTGTCTAGCTACAGCTTGATTGTTGAAAGTAATTAAAAAAAACGGTAAGAAATTAAAAGAAAAAAACAAACCCTGTAAATTATAAACATAATAAATTGTCTCTCTATCTCTGTCTTTCTATCCATTTTTTAAATATAATCTTCACCTGACCACTAAAAATATTGCATATATTTTTTATTCAAAAAGGAAATTTGAAAAAAAAAATGGAAAAATCACAAACAGAACGAACATTGTTATGAAATCTTAAAAAAATAATAGCTCTAAAGGGTTACCACTGTATTTACCCCTTTGTGTTGTTTTTTAAGAAGAACAGAAATATTCGATTTGAAAGTATTTTTTTGGAAAAGAAGCCGGTTCCTTAAAATGCCTTCAATTTAGAAGCCGGCACTCGGTGTATTTTTGTCAACGGTGGTTGCTTGAATTTGGAATTATTTTCTGTAATCGCAAGACAATTGTGGTGCGTAAATAGATCGGTCTAGGCAATGTGCTTTCTTACGTACACCGAGTTTTTGAAAGAAATTAATAATCTATGAAAGTTGTTAACGAGTACTTCGGAGTTTCCAAATGAAATTCCAGTGATGGAAAAATTTCAGTATTGAAAAAAAGACAATTCAAATCGAAAATTGCCAAAAATTTGGGGAGTTTAGTAATTAACAAATGTATTTTTAATTTTATTTTTCTAATATATTTGTTTTGAGAAACTATGATTTTAAAAGTACGCTTTCAGAATATATTGTTTTAAGAGAACTTTTGTTAATATTTGTATATAATGCAGTAATGTTTTTTGAAATGTTTTTCAGTAAAAGGGGGTTTTTAAAACTTTTCGAAAAAATACTTTTTTACAAAATATTTTATTAAAATGTACTTTTCTAAAATGTACTTTTCTAATATGTAATTTTCTAAAGTGTAATTTTATAGAAAGTACTTTTCTAAAAAGTACTTCTATGAAAGGTACTTTTCTAAAACGTACTTTTATAAAAATTACTTTTGTAAAACCTATTTTTCTAAAATGTACTTTTGTAAAAGCTACTTTTATGAAAGGTAGTTTTCTAAAATGTACTTTTATAAAAGGTGCTTTTCTAAAATGTAATTTTACAAAAGTTACTTTCCTAAAATGTACTTTTATAAGAAGTACTTTGTAAAAGTTACTTTTCTAAAATGTACTTTTATAAAAAGTACTTTTCTAAAAAGTACTTTTATAAAAAGTACTTTTCTAAAAAGTACTTTTATAAAAAGTACTTTTCTAAAAAGTACTTTTCTAAAATGTATTTTTATAAAAAGTACTTTTCTAAAATATAATTTCATGAAAAGTGCTTTTTTGAACTGTAATTTTATATAAGGTACTTTTGTAAAATGAAATTTTATAAATGTACTTTTACAAAAGTTACTTTTGTAAAGTGTACTTTCCTAAAATGAACTTTTATAAATGTACTTTTATAAAAAGTACTTTGTAAAAGTTACTTTTCTAAAATGTACTTTTATAAAAAGTACTTTTCTAAAATGTATTTTTACAAAAAGTACTTTTCTAAAATATAATTTCATAAAAACTGCTTTTCTAAACTGTAATTTTATATAAGGTACTTTTGTAAAATTAAATTTTATAAGTGTACTTTTATGAAAGGTACTTTTGTAAAATCTAGTTTTCTAAAATGTATTTTCATAAAAAGTACTTTTCTGAGAAGTACTATTACGAAAAGTACTTATCTAAAATGTAATTTTATAAAAAGTACTTTTCTCAAAATGTACTTTTATAAAACTTACTTTTCTAAAACGTACTTCTCAAGATATTTTTTAAACGGTTATATTGCGAAATATATCATTAAAAATAAGTTAAAAGAAAATCATTCAAAAATTGTCTGGTTAAAAATACATATTACGAGCATATGCAACCCATTTTGGAACAATTTTTTAAGGTTTCAAGACAATGTTCACTTTGAAATAATTTGAAATTCCTCTCCTGTTCTTCTTCGTCGACAAAGAAAACTATTAATTAAAATATTTAAACCTAAAGTATTCGATTTAACATAAATAAATGGTAATGACTGGAGACTGTGTTTTATTCAAGTGATAAAAACAATAAATAATCAAACAACAACAAAAAAGCCACATAAATTCCTCTCCTCCAATTTTATCAGCAGGTGAACAAAATAAAAGCTATTAAAAAAAGTCAACTAAATACTTATAAATTATTTCAATGTTTTCTTTAAGGAACCTTTTTTTGTAATTAAATGTTTATAATTATTATATAAATACGTTATTTAATTTTGTTATATTAATTTTAAGCATTTTCTACACAAAAAAAGCTGTCAAATAAAAAAAATCTGTGTTTTTTACTTTCTATGTAACTATTTCTCTCTATGTCTGTCTTTACCTAAGTGTTTTATAATTATAATTTCTTGTTTAAAATTTATCATTTAATTAATAATATATATTTCTTTTGTTAATAAATGTTTAAAATTATTTTTTGGTGTTAAATTTTATACGAAAAGAAAAACTCTGTAAAAAGCAAAAACCTAAAATACGCGTTATTTTCAAACAAAATATAACAAATTTTAAGTTGCTTTACAAAACCATCCATTATAACTACAAGAAACGATATAAAATCAAATCAGAATAATTATTAAGCGTATTTGGCATTGGTTATAATTAAAAAAAAAAAAAAAAAAGGAAAATATACCATAGAAAAATTCATGAACAAAAATATTTGAGACAATTAAATGAAACAAATATTTCCAAACCACACAGAAACTTGTAAATTTCACAAAATATTCGTAAAAACAATTACAAATTAATTTTTGCAGAATTTATGAATTTCCGTGTTCTTATGAAAAGTCGCAAAATTTTTTTCAGCAACAGAACTGTCTGCCACATGGCTGCATTACGCAAGATAGTGAAAGTGATTGTTGAGCACCGAAAGTCATGTGCGGCAGTACTGTTCGTATATTTTAGTTGACTAAATTTATTAAAATTTTTTTGTTGTATTTCTTTAGTTCATTCAATTAAAACAATAGTTTTCTATTTTCATAATCATGTGAATTAATTCATTTTCGAAAACTTTCTCATTTTCTTCAAATCAAAACCTAAACCATCCTACAGCTGGCCTTATTGAAGTGATAATCTACAGTTCACCAGATGACAAAAAGAAAAATCGTGGTTTTTGCTTTCTCGAATACGAATCACACAAAGCCGCTTCATTGGCTAAAAGAAGACTTGGCACTGGTAGAACAAAGGTATGTAATTTATAAAACAAAACCACAAGGCATTTCTATTTGAATATAAGAATAATATTAATATTGAAGGAGCATTTTCAGGTTTGGGGATGTGATATTATTGTCGACTGGGCTGATCCACAAGAGGAGCCAGATGAACAAACCATGTCTAAAGTTAAGGTTCTTTATGTAAGAAATTTAACACAAGATGTTACAGAGGAGAAATTAAAAGTGAGTTTTGGTTTTCGTGTGTGTGTGTGTTTTTTTTTATGTCATCAATTTATTTATTTATCATTTATTTTTTTAATTTTCCTTTTAGGAACATTTTGAGCAATATGGCAAAGTCGAACGCGTTAAGAAAATAAAAGACTATGCATTTGTGCATTTTGAGGATCGTGATAGTGCTGTTGTTGCAATGAGGGCCTTAAATGGCAAAGAAGTTGGAGCTGCTAACATTGAAGTAAGTAGTGTAGGATTTCCAAGAAATAATTATTTAAAAAAATTATTCCATACAACAAACGGACAATCGGACAAAAATCGCTTTAAAGCTTTTTCGGGTCTTTTTTACAATGTTGCCTTTCCGAGGCAGCAACCATAAAAATATATTCAATTTAAAGATTTATAGACAATTAATTAATTCTCTTCTAACCAACCACCCCATGTGATTGGCCCGAAGTTTTATTTTCTACAATCAGTTTCAAAACTCTAACATAGGGTCTACAGCTAACATAATATGTAAGATAAGACAGTTACGTGTAGACTTCAAATTAGTGTTATATCAATCTTATAACATTTTTATGAGAGCGTTGTTATAAGAAATACTATAACAACAATCTTATGAGATGAACTATCAAATAAGCACATGCATTTGTATTTGTGTATAAAAAGTCGCCATTGAAAATCTTTAATTGTTTGTGAATGTTGTGTGAAAAAATGATTTAAAACAGAAACCAACAACTTTCCGTAGCTCCATGCCTAGACCTTGTGTACCTGTGTTTACATCTATGAAATTAAATTATAAAAATTGTTACTCAGAACAAGAAAGACATTTTAGTCTCATTCTATATTTTATCAAACGAGTTCTTGGCATATTATAAACACTTTCACCACGGCTGTCAATGAACTACAAATTCTTATAGGATTAATATAAATAGTATTCCCCTTTGGTACACATTAAGATTAAGATGAAGAAATTCGATCTCTCATTCTGCCCACGTTCTCTCAAAAATTATGTCAGAGTTAATCGTAGGTGTAGACGCCATGTAAGATCAAGTTGATGTTCCCATGGCATAATATCCGTGAACATTATAGGTCTGTTCCAAGTAATTTCGGGCAAGTTTGGGCTAATGAGAGTAAAAAGAAAATTACTTTGTCAAAGTGCTAAATCTACCCAAATTTGCTGGAACGCAAAAAACCATAATTACATCTTTTGAAAAACTAGTGCTGCTTACTTTTTAAATTAATTTTTATTTTAGTGGTTTTATACACTCAACAACATCATGAAATGAAAGATTAGCATCATTGTAAATGTAACATGTCGTCTTCATCAGACCCACTTGATGTGTCCATAAGTTGTTCACTAATCTGAAAAAGCATTTTTGTATACTAAACAAAGGGGCAAATATGCGCAAATGTACTAACAACTTCAAGTTTTTTTGAAAAATCTTCCATTTTATATTTAACCAATTTTCAATTAACAACTTCTTTCCTTTATTTGTAAATTTTCTTTTAACTTTTTTATTTTCAAATGTAAACAAAAAAAAAAACAGCTGATAATGTAATTCTTGCCCAAACTTACCCAAAGAAATAGTTCGGGCGACTTTGTACAGGAAATGAAAAAAAATTACTCTCTCATTTTCTCTCAAAATTGCACAAAAATTGTTATCTGGAACGCATTTGGGTAACTTTGGGCGAGTTCGGGCTTATGACACTCAAAATATATATATATATATATATTCGCTAAATGCTTCCTTCGAGTGCTTCGGTCGAATTTAAGGCCTCTTCGTTAGGGTTTGTCGTCTTAGTCTGCTTGCAGTTTAACGATTTCGTTTTCCTAGTTTGCAAACAAGCTTTTATCAAATCCAGCTTTACTGTTAACAAGCAATGGACTATGGCAATGTATTGCTGGTCATTGTGACACATCCAAAAGTGACAAATTTTCCATGACCATTATCTCGGTTTTTTGTGTGCCATAAATAAATGATTTATTATGACTATAACCGCTGTAGTTTTACTTTCAGCCAAGTCATAATTTAAGTTAAGCAAACTCAATTAAAAACTTGCTTTGTTCTATTTTAAATATTCCCAAAAATAATTATTTATTGTTATCCGGTTTTTATTTGAAAAATGTCAGCATAATTGCATCAGATTTGTGTTTCTACTATTGAAACCGTTAGATCTCTGTTGGATAATAGGTCCAGTTTAATTTATTATTCTTATAGAGAATAAAAGAATTTAAATTAATTTTAATGGGTTTTTTTGTCTGCGAATAATTATCTAACTAAATATTTGTTATAAACTTTATAAAAAAAAGTTAACAGGTTAAATGTTAAACAAAACCTGCCTTGATTTAGCAACGATGAAAAATTGTACAATTCACAAGTTCGCTTTAAATTCATACGATTTATCTTAAATATGTTTTAAAATGTGGATCATTTTCATAAAGAAGGGTTTTCTAATTATACGATTAAATTTCGTATATTTTTCAAGCAATTTTATTGAAGCCAGGGGTCCGATAAAATTACAAGTAGAAAAAAAAACAACCATAAATCTTCTGAAGGTGTTATTTTAAAGGTAATTTTTCTTGTTGATTTGCAACTTGTAGTTTTGAGAAACTCGGCCCAGTCTAGAATATTCTATTTCTTAGAATAAGTTTTTAAAATCTTTCTAAAATGCGATATATAATATCACAAGGTACATTCCTCTTAATGTCATATGTGACCTGCTCCAAGAAAAGGGACCTCTGCGCCGAAGAGAAGTTATTGAGAAAAACGCGTTTAAAAAAAAGCGCTTCGTTTTTCCGTGTTTTGCGCATGGTTATGCAACTCTTCCTTCAACCTGATCATCTGGTTTTCGACTCTCTGGTACTTTGTGCGATGTTCACTATGCAGTGTTGCCTCTATGAAAATTATTTCTAACAGTTAAAAACCTGTTTTTGCTAATTTTGTTTTCAAAATTACTAGAGCTGTTTTATTCCTTATCAAATTATCAATGTTTTGGTGAATTATAAAAGAACTAAAAGACAGAGAGCGTTTTTTTTCCTATAAGAATCACTCAAAAAGTAAAAAAAAAATTTTCGGCCCAGAGGTCCCTTTTCGTGGAGCAGGTCACATATGACATTAAGAGGAATGTACCTTGTGATATTATATATCGCATTTTCGAAAGATTTTAAAAACTTATTCTAAGAAATAGAATATTCTAGACTGGGCCGAGTTTCTCAAAACTACAAGTTGATTTCAGTTTACTTTCCGCACTAGTTTAATCAAAATTGTTTATCGCATAAAACTTATGAACTTATTTCGCAGCAAATAAAAACTCCCATACATGATTTAAAATCATGGTATGAATTGGCAATTAAAACACTATAAAACAATGACGCAACAAATTTGTCTGTTCATCAGCGCATAAACAAATTTCTTTAATATTTTTTAATTGTAAACCATTTGACGGACTGAACAATTAGTTTGCAGCTTAAATATATATATTAAAAATTTTCAGCTTAATTTATAAAAAAAACTTGATTCATAAAAGTCTTATAAAATTAATTTTCGGATGAAAATTTGTTTTATTAACCTGTTATAAATCAGAGAAAATTTTTATAAATTTAGCATTTTAAATTATGGAAGGTTTCTTATTTAATTTTTTTTTTAATTAAAATTATTCAGGAAGAAATAGTAAAATTTAAATTTATTTCCTTAAATTTATTATTTATTGATTGAATAAATGAACAATATGTTATAACTTGTGGGACAGGCATTAAGTTTTCAAATAGAAAAGCAGTCATCAAAAAACACTCCTTATATTCCATTTCATTTGTATTTAAATTTTTTCGGATATCGACTGCTGTAATTTGCAAATACAGAGAGGAATAAATAAAAATCAATAAATAACTTTTTTTCTTAGGAATAAATAAACATCAAGGAAAGACTTTTATTTTCTGACGAATAAATAAAAATCAAGAAATATCTTTCATGTTCTGAGGAATCAATAGAAATCAAAAACTAAATAAATAAAAATCAGAATATATCTTATTTTCTGAGGAAAACTCAGAAAATTACTTTTCTCTAAACAAGAAATTCAACAAAGGAAATAATGATTTAAATGTAATCTTTAAAATAAAACTCATAACCGTTACTGTCCCTGGTTTTAAATAAAGAGACCCTTTTATTTTTTCATCTGTAATAATAATATTAAAAATCATCCATGTCGCAGATTCCGATTCCGTTCGGAATCCGAAATGATTCCGCATTTTGGTTTCCCAGAAAACGATAAACGAAAAATTGTTTAATACCATGAACGGAATCAGCTAGTGAAATTAAAAAAAATATTTCATTCCGAAAAATTTTGTCCTTCTTTGTTTTCTGAGAAATAAAAACACTGAATCAATCTGTGACATGACCGTATAAGTGGAGGGAAAATCGGTGGAAACAAACTTAAAAAAACACGAAAAATTTTATAACCTTTTTTTTTTAATGCGAAAGCCAAATTTTACAAAGCAAACAATCTAAATTACCTGGTAAATAAATGGCAATTTACACCAATTTTTTTGCATTTTCCAAGCTTTTTCCATTTCACAAAAATAATTGATAAACTCTCCTACGTTTCATAAAGAAAAAATAAAACCTGTATATTTTTAACACAATCTGGAGGTGGACAGTTACAATAGGCTATTAATTATATAATACGTTTTTCACTAACTAAAACGACTTAATAAATATTAAATAACTTATATAAAAACCTCCTTTCCAGGTATCCTTAGCAAAACCACCATCGGATAAAAAGAAAAAGGAAGAAATTTTACGTGCTCGTGAACGCAGGATGATGCAAATGATGCAAGGACGTCCTGGTGGTCTAGTAGGGTAAGTTGAATTTCTTAAAATATTTAAACAAAAATTGTAAATGATGCTAAAAATAAGCAAAACAAAATTTACTTTAACTCCCTCCTCAATAATAAAAAATGCAATTATTGGCAAAGCAAAATTGGAACTTTCAAAAAATATAAAAACAAAAATACTAAAAGTATTACAAAAAACCCCCGTTGGCTGCAAAACAAATTGAAGTTTTCGAAAAAAAATGGGTTAACCTCAAACTACAATTCGGCTTTATGCATAAGGAAACGTTTATAAGCTATTTTCGAAACTCAATACAGGTCATAATTTGCGACAACAAAGAATAGCTTTTAAAGGTTTATTATTTTAAATCTACACTCTTGAGGCCTAATTTTTATAAATTTTGTTCGATTTAAAACAGACTTATAAAACAAATTTTCAAACAAAAATTAGTTTTATAAGTCTTTTATTAATCAGAATTTTTTTATAAATTAGGCTGTTACCATAATAATAATTTTAATAATTGTTTTTTTATACTTTTTCTTTTTATGTCCACTTTAAATAAAATCCAAATAACTTTGATTTAAAAACTTTTACGTTTGCCCCGGTTTAATTTGCCTACAATTTACACAATAACTACTACTACTACCACTGTTCATTTAATACCACTTCTACTACTACTACTACTACTATAAATCTACTACTACCAACAACACCACCTTGTACTATAAACAATATCTAAATATTTGCTGCGCCCAACATAATTAAAAATAAATAAAATAAAAATAAAACAATCATATCTCTTGTTCTACATGTCGTTGATATTGTGTGATTTTAAAACAAAAGCTTTGAACCATTGTCTCCATACAGAAATCTTTCACCAACACATCCCGGCATGATACCATTAGGTACGCCCATGCGCATACCAGGTGCTCCAAGAATTCCTCTACGTACACCAATGCCACGTGATTATGGTAAGTCTTGATTAAACTTTTTCAATTTATCACTTGTTCAACTCTGTTTCATATCTTATAATTAAGTATTAAAGAAATAATTAGTTATTTTCTTTGAATAGTTTTTATTTAATTTTGGTTTTATCATGTTGTTGACAAAAAATAAATAAAATCATCTTCGGCTCGTAGGGCCATTAATATAGTCGTTAGTAAATTCAAGCAAAAACGAGAATATGTATTTTGACTTTTTTTGCAGTTGACATATAAACAAATTACAAAAAAACAACAAAATCTTTTTTTTCCACAAAACTTATATAAAAGGTTAAGCGTAATTGATTTCAACTCTTAGGGCTATTAACATTTATAATAATTAGGTTTACTTTTTGTTGGTTTTTCAGTTAAAAGTTTAGTTAATTTTATGTAAATTATTGTAATAATTTTATTTATTTAAATACCCAGCTTTTTTCCAAGAAATCTTTATTTCTTTTTATCTTAGTTTCTATTGTTTATATTATAATTTTTTGACCACTTGTTCTTTTTCGAACTGTTTTTTTTTGGTAACCCTGAAAGAAATTGTATGCTTCATTTCCAAAATATGTATTTTTATATATTTCATTGACTGTATTTTTATCTAAATATATTTCTTTCGATTTCAGTGCACTTTTTTAACAAATTCCTTATGAAATAATTTTATACTTTCATTTTCATTTTCATATGTCTTGTGTCCATACAAAAAAAAATCAAAATTCTCATTTTTCATATTTAACATTTTCTTTTGCATGCTTTATTTTCTAACCTTTATCAAAAATATTACAATAAGAAAATTTTTTTTGGAAATTTTCACCCACAAAAAAATAAATAATTTGTGTTTTTATTCCATTTATTAAAATTTTTCATATAAATGTTTAACATTTTGTTTGTAACTATCTTTATAAATATCCTACATATGTATACTCTCAAAAACTATAATCTTAATTTTATATAAAAAGAAAACTAGAGCATCATATATCTAGTCCTTGAAAAAAGAAACTTGTTGTTGACTTAAAAAAAAAAAAAACAAAAAACAAAAAATATCATAAATTTTTTGTAATTAAATGTTGCAATTTTGTGTTGTTGTTTGTTCTCTGTGTAGCAAATGTTAAACACCCTGTATACTTATTGATGTTTTGCCGGTAAGTAAATTGTAAAATATTTTTGTGTAAAAAACCAAACTAAAAACAATACAATTTATCTCTAAAGCACACATTTTACACATGAACTTTTATTAACTTGTGGCATCCACTAAAACGGGTTTCAGTTTTTATAAAAATAATTTTTTTTTATATTAAAACTCCTTTTCTTTAATTGTCATAAATGGAATAAAAATTCACAATTATTTTATTATTGTTATATTGTTTTCATTTACTAATCTGCGCTAGATTGGCTGTAGTTTTCTAGAACTTAAAAAGTTAACAATATAAGGTCAAATCGAATTTCGTTAGTTTTTGTTTTTGATACGAAGACAAAAGACCCCTCCCCTTAAAGCCTTAAATATGAACATTGAAAATGTTAAGGAAAAACTGTAGCATTATCGTATAAATTTTTTTTTAAATTAAATTTAAATGTATTTTTGTTAAAATATATTCTTTTAAATGTAGTTAGAAAAAAAAAGAATATGTGATAAAAATATTTGCTAATTTGAAAACACACTGTAACGGAAGAAAGTAGGAGTTTCTGTTTCTATTTACAATGATGGATCTTTTAATGAAATTTGCTGCACAAACTTTTGTTTTGTGGGCCAGAGCTGTGCACAAGCAAATGAGTTAGAAAAAGTGGCTTGATTTTAAAAATACATATAAGATGTTATATGTATTTTAATAAACGATATCTTTGAGATATGAAAATAGTAATGACTTGGGAAATAAATTGAAGTGCTGAGTAGCCCGTGGCTATCTCTTCAAAAGTTACGTTGCATTCTTTTCTCCCTTTCCTCGTAACATACTTCGGCATATACATATGTATGTACATATTTTCTAATATAGCAAATCTTAAAATCGAATCTTACAGTAAATAACGGCTAACTCGATAATTTATTGAAGCGAAATAAAAAAGTTCCTTTGTGGTTAAATAAAAAATAATGAAAAAAGGACTGTAGAAAATACACCAAATCCAAAATAAAAAAAAATAATTATTCAACAAAAATTAACTAAGCAGACTTTATTACTAGTCCAATATATTTTGCAATGTTAATGCATGCAAGTGCAAGTTCGATACATGCAAACACTACCACACTTTTGCAATGACACATGCACACTTTTAACACTTGGTTAATGTCAAGAGCATAAACAGTGGTGCCAAGTGAATATTTCTGTACAAAATTTTGTGTGCTACCATAACAACAATTACAGTTTTAATTTATTTTATGGACATTAAAAAATATTTTAATTAATTTTTTCGAAACTGTATGTAAATAAAGAATACAGTTAATGTAAATTTGCTCATCTTAAGTTTTTGACTCTAGATTTGTTCAGCTTCCTGCCTACACATTCCAGATGGGTGAGTTCCAAATCGGCAGTTGCATTGTATTCGAGCAAATGATGGTGTTTCATAAGCACACACCACAATTCATTAGCAACTCGTACTTATTCAAAGCGCTACCAACAACTTAAAAAATGTTAATGTAAATGATGCATTGATTTATTATAATAAAAATATGCTTTGGAAGCTTATGCCTCTAACGGATTTTTACAATTCAATTGCCACTCTCTTCAACCTATTCTAAAATGTTCTTTTAATTGTTCTGGCAACATTGTAATGCAAATGCGAAATGAAATAAGCGGGGTTACTGTGTAATTCATTTGGAAAGAAAATGCTTTCGATAAACAAATTCAAACCACTTTATTATTCTTTTGTTTCCAAACAAAAATATTTGCCGTTGAGTGATCACACTTGACCCACAATAGGAACAGTTTTGTTTCCTTCAAAGCGGCTGTTTTCATAATCAGTATTTTAAGTATTTCTATAACTTCACTTGTGCTTGTTCTGGTATAACCTCTTAATTATTATTTGACTGCTTTTCAAGTTATGATACAAAAGCTAATATTTTCACCAATACACACATTGCGATTATGCATAGGCGTGGCCATGTCTGTTACGTTGACAACTTCTTCAAATTTCGTTATAATCTTGCACACAAGGTCGATTATCACTTTTATAAACACCCCGTGCAAAAAGTCACTACGTTTAAACCACTTAATATATATTCGTAATGGCAAACATTTCACTTAATAAATGACATATCAGATGACAGCCTTGCCAGGCCACAAAGAATGAACAAAATGTCCTCGAATTAACCATATTTTTTAGTGCAATTAGTTCTGTACAAATTACCACTCATGTTCCTAAACTAAACGATTCAGCGCTTTTAAATCGTTACCTTTTGCTTCTCATTAGTTCAGATTATTATGGTGAACTTCCGCTGACTTTCAAAATATTTATAAACAGCTGTCCACCTAATAATATTGCCAGATGTTTAACTTACTTATGCCAAGCAAAGAAATTAAAAGAATTTCAAGAACTTTCATGGTTCGTCCGCTTGTGTGTTGGCAAGTTAAAATTTTTTGATGGCATTTTCAGGAAGCAGCGTTGCCATATGTTCAAATTTAACACTAACTCGTATATATACATTTTAAAACCGCTTTTCGGCGTCATTTTGAAATTGTATGCATTGTCATTATTGATGTATATAAAAGAATTTATGAAGTGTTTGTGCCTCATAAACATCATTTTCAAAATCTCCTTTATAATTGAATGTCTGAAAGACAAAAAGTGCAATTATAAAAAAAATAGAAAACAAGTTCTGTAGTTTATAAAATTACAGAAAACATGTAATCAACTGTTGTAATATGACTATTAATCACAAATAGTTATTTTTTACAATATGAATTTTATAATTTATAAAAAAAATGCTGCAAACTGTCACGCCCAATTAAAGCCTCTTCCTACACCAACTTAAGTCGGAGGACAGTGTTAACAAAACGACCTGAATAAAATTTTAATCGCAATCAGTGAATATTGGGGAATTTCGAATTTCCATTACGTTCAAAGACGGACAAGAAGTGTCTCCGACTTTGTACAGTTCTCGTATGCAATTTCGCAATAAAATTTGTATTCAACTAAGATACATAAAAATACACATGCGAACTGATGATAAAAGTGTAGTGGCATTCGAAAACAGTTCAACGAACAATTTCTTAATTGAAAAAAGTTTATTGTTTATATATTATGCATTATAGGTTCTAAAAAAAATGTCGCCGATAAATTAGAAATGTGATTTTACTTTTAATAAAATTTTAAAAGCGAAAATCGCAAATTAGCAATATTTTTATCACAAAACTTTTTATTTAAATTTGTACAAGTTGTTAAAAGTTTGATATTTCTTTGTAATTGTATTATTTTTCCATTGGCAACTTTGTTTTGCATTTAATTTTATGATTTCTTTTCTCCAATTTTATTTAATTCGTTACGATTGATTGCAAAAACCAAAACTCCAATTTATTCCCTGCAAATGTTTTATAGATTATGAATATGACTTTTATGGTTATTCGGATTATCGCGGTGCTGGCTACAGTGATTCGTATTACGACGATTTTTATCGTACCTATGATGGAGAATATTACTTTGATTATCCGCCGGGTGGCGTGGCACCACTGCCACCAACAGTTGGCAGCGGCGCCAACGCCGGTGGTTTACCAAGAACAACGCGTAATAATGTGGTGGGTTTTTAATTTTTTTCTTCGTTTCTTTTTTTAAATCTTGCGTTTACTCTTATTATTTCTATTATATTTTAGTTTAGATTTTTCAAAATTTCCTTTTTTAATTTTATATACATACAATTAACCTAATAATTTCAAAATTTATCTATTTTTTTTATTCTTAAACCACAAAAAAGTTAATGGATAACTACAACCATCAAAACTACCAGTACCACATATTAAACATCTTGAAACACTTAACGAAATTTATTGTAAAAAAAAAACAAACGATATTTTACACCACATTTTATATTGCAAGGATTCTGTTTATCTAGTTGTATAGATAAAAAAATAAAATTATTTTGGTCTACATTTCAAAATTGAATAAAAAAAGATTATTTTTCTAAACCAATAATTTGTGAATTAAAAAATTGACAAAGCATTTGATCGGTACAATATTGATTTCTATCCATTTTTTTAATTAAAACAAAATGCATCATACTAAAAATTATTACAATTTCTAAACAGTCAATCAGTCAAGCCATCAGTCAGTCAGTCAGCCTTTTTAACATGGTCTCTCTAACACAACAATAGTTCCTTAATCATTGCCGCTTTATTTTAATTTTATTTCTAGAATGCTTTATTTATGTTTTTTTGCGCACATTTTCATTGCTTTTTAATTTAACCGCTTTGTTATTTTTTTAATTACTATGATTTTATTTGCTTTAAGTGTTTTCTATTTATTTTCATTTAAGCATTTATATGTTTAGTTATGTATTATTTATGAGCTGAATACCAAAGGTGCTATTATTTTTAATTATTGTATGTATTTGATAAAAAGGATTTTATTTGTAAATTAATGATTTGAGAATATAATTTGCGTGCAAAAGGCTAGTAGGAAATTCTGTAAAAGGATTTGTAAATTTTCTAAATGAAAAATATATATTACACACTCTAAAATGTTGTTGCATTAATCTCAGTCATTAGAAAAAATTGACCTCATCGCTAAAAATTATTGCTTGACTAGAAAATTAATCTGTTTGACCGTTAAGCTCTTCCGCTTTCTTAAACGCACTTTTGTTCCTTGCAATATTTCTTAAAATTATAAAAGTTAACAACAGACTTAAAAAATTCTAATGCGAAACTTTTAAAAGGCCTTAAAAAAGTTTATGAAGAATGAGAACACTTTTTTTCATAAATTGCAAACATACATTTAGGGGAATGTAATATTTCAACTCCAAAAAAGCAATACACAACAGAAACTTTCATTTGTAGCGCCTAAAGGTAGCTGTAAATTAATATTTTGTTATCCAAGTGTTTTTAAGACAAACTAGTAAAGCCCTTTCATTTACAAATTTACACTTCTCCGATCCTTTGTGATATTTCTATTTGTGCCTAAAAGTATGCAATTGTATTTGTCAAATTCAAGTTAAGTAATTAGAACAATTTGCTGTAAGTTTTTAAAATTATTTCTTAAATCTATAAATAGTTATTTAAATGAAAGGAATATAGCAAAAAAGAATAGAAAAATAGTTTTCAATTTACTTATCAACCTGAGCTTCCTAAAATAGTCTATTGTTTTCAAAGTACAATTTCAATGCCAAGCCACGCCTATTTTAAATAAATTTTAAAATATGACTTCAGACCAAAATGGTTAGTTCGTAAAGGTTTAATTTTGCAGAACAAACAATTCTAATTTAAAACAGAAACAATTCTGAGACTTAAAATTTTTTTATTCAGAAATACGAGACAGCAATAGGACAAGAGAGAGAGAGAAAGGAAGAAAGAAAATATATTCTTAAGCACATCATAAGGAATGCATCCTGTCTACAATTGCTTCAACGTCAAATTACTACAGCCACTGCCGCTAGCAGAGAACGGCATTGTGTCATTGCAATAACAAATCACATGTAATCAAGACCTTAAATTAAATCCGGTTACGTTCACACAATCAAAACTCTTTAGCTAACCATAACCGCTGTTGATAAAAATCGGTATCAAATATGATGCTGACTATTTTGATCTATTCAAATCTCACAAATAGTCAAGCTGTTGATTTTACTCAACGTGGACTTTTGTGACATGATTAAACTTGCATAAGCATGTTAGTGTATGATAGTGATTTTTGTAGCTCTGCTACATTTTGTATTTAAAATATTATTTCGCCAGACTGTTGATCACAATGTTGCCAGTATAGAATCTAGTTTGCTTTTCTCGTGCTCTCTAGTAATCCTCCCATATTGATAAACCGTTCATCTAACAGCGTTGCCGTATGCTTAGATCGGTTATGCCAAGCAATGAAGTAGAATTATAGTTTGTTGGCTTATACTGATAAATTATCTTCGCCGAATTCATTTTAGTTGACTTGCACTCCGGCTACCGTTACATATTGGGGGCAGTTATAGGAAGTAGCGTTGCCATATGATCAAATTTAACACAACGTTTTATTAAAGAATGGGAAATTTACTCATGAAATTCTTAAATAATGGATCAAATTTCGAAATTTAAATTTCTATCTATTTTCTATAAATTATTCAAGTTATTTTTTGTAAATAATACAAAAAATACGGTCTCATGGTTTCTAAGACTTGTGAAAGGTTTGTGCATGGAAACATTAATAATTTATGCATCGTGCTGAGAAGCATAATTCTGAAAATAATTTGGATTGATTTCTTTATTAAGAGTATAAAAAACATTAGATAATTTGTTCACTTCAGTCCTTATTTTGCTGAATGCAAGTTGTATGATTTCATATGTTTCACAGACTGGACCGAAGCTCTTCTATATTCTGTTCCTTTTCATTGCTATTCCTTTCAATGCTTTTATGTGCTTTAATAGTATTTTCTCGAATTGAAATTTAAACTAAATTGTTTTTCCCTAAAACTCATCAAAGTAAAAATGTGTCAATCGCAAAATTTTCTTTAAAGAAAAAGAAAAAAAAACATAAAATGCCTTCTTAGTTTATATGATTTTTATGTTAAGATTTTTCAATATATTTATTTTAAGCTTTTTATACATATTTGAATATTTATTTAATTAAAAAAGAGTGCAAAACACTTGTGGTTCTATTCATAATAATTTGTTAAAGGTTTATAAAAACCATTTTCCGATTAAAATTACTTTATAAACTTTTTATAAATATTATGAATAAACCACCGTTTGAATTAGTAAATAAAAACAACAAACTTTTTATTATTATTTTTTTTAATTAAAATTTTACTTAGTGTGTTGTATATTTTTTATTCTCTCTTTAATTTTTTTTTTCATATTATTTACAACAAATTCAATTAAAAAAATCATTTTAAAACACTTGAAAAAATCTAACGCGTTCATTTTCGATTTTGTTTTTTCTTTTTCTTTTTTTCTTTTTTATGTTGATACTCTCAAACTCAAATATAA
Organism: Linnaemya tessellans; assembly: GCA_951800035.1. Lineage (NCBI taxonomy): Eukaryota > Metazoa > Arthropoda > Insecta > Diptera > Tachinidae > Linnaemya > Linnaemya tessellans. Next base: position 111,464,157 of record OX637532.1, on the reverse strand, counting down.
AACAAATAATAAAAAATCGTCTTAAAAAAATTATATATATGTTCGTCAAATACCAATTTACATACTTAACAACAAATCAAAAATTTATTTATCTCCCCCCAAAAACAAATTTGATTGAATGATAATTATCAATATTTTAAAATTATTTTACAAAAACCAAACCCTTTAAATTTAAAAACTATATTCTACAATTTATGGTCTCTAAACGAAAAATCTTCATCAAACAAAAAACAACAAAATTATGATTGATAAATTTCCTGCAACCTTTTGATAAAAAATAATATTCTTTTGAAATATTATCGAACCTATTTTTTGCCAATCACCAATTCTCCCTCCCCCGCTACAAAAAAAAAAAAAATATGAATCGTTTAAAACCCCCTACAAAATTAATTATATGGAATAATTCTTTTAACTTAAACAAAATTTGAAACAATCTGAAAAACATTTGTAACGTCTATAAATTAAAAAAACCAAACAACAAAATTATCTGAAAATAAATAAACTTGGCGATCCATATATATATTTTATATAATACGAATATTAAATATGGTCAAAATGGATAATTGGAACTACCACCACCACAACTACTACCACCACCACAACAACGACGGACCCACAAAACGTTAACATTAACGTTAAACGCTGGATTACAAACGATGCGATGACTACTGTTTGCCTTGCCCATTAACCAACTATTTGGTTGATTTTTGATTCGATGCGCTCTTGTAAAAATTATTTATATAATTTTTCTAAATATTCTTGAAAATGATTTCATAATGATGATGATGATGATGTTGGTTATCATAATGATCATCTTGTGTGTGATATATGTATGTGGGTGTATGTGTACGCTGATCTTTGTTATTTATATATAACAATGAAGGGGGTTGGCCGTGGGCGTGGAATCACAGCGCGTGGCCGAACCGTTGGGCTCCGTGGCAACATCAATCGTCAGGGGGCCCCTCAAGCGGCGGTGGTGGCGGCGGCGGTGGCGGCTCAACGGGGGGCCACCGTTCAGGGGGCTCTGCAAGCAACCGGGGGGGTCCGTGGGGTGGGACAAATTCGTCCCAGCGCTCGTGGCACTCAGCACGCCAAACCGCTACAAAATTTACCAGGTGAGAAAAAACTTTAAAAACAAATCAAACAAAAATTATAAAAAAAAACATACCAACAACAACCATCTTGTCTCTATAATAATTAAACAAAAAAACAATTAACATTTTTGTTTTACAAATTAATGAAATAATTTGCAAACAAATTTAAAAACATTGAAGAAAGTAAGAAAAGTCCACCCTCCCCTACAAAATGTTAAAACAAACCACACGAACATTTTAACTTTTTTCGTTGGATATAAATAATAATTTTTTTTTTATGTTTATTACTCTATTAACTATTACCATTTATTATAATTATTATTTTTTGTGTTATAAAGCTGTATTCATTAGATTCGTATAACTTAATTATTTTTACGATTTCCTTTAGTTATGAATATTTCACTTAATATACATTTAATTTTAAAACTATTAATAATAAATACTTCTAATTCAACACAATTTTCCTTTTAAGATCATACATTAAAAGGAATGAACTTTTGTAACAAGTTTTTCTTATAGGAACTATTTTATCCTGAATGTTTGTAATATCACAATTGCAGATATCTCTATTACATATATTTGATCAGTTTTAGTAATTGCGAATGCAATCGGATCAAATGAAGAATACAATTATTAATTGTAAAAAATAGTTCTTTTTTATTTTCTGTTCTTCACCGATTCTTTAGAACAGAAAAAGAAAAAACTCCCAAATTGGAAATTATTAAAAATACATAATAAATAGTAAATCAAAATATTGTCAAAAAATTATCTGCTTTGCTTTCTTTAAGCAGGAAATGTTACTTTCAATTGCCAGGATTTAGTTAATTTTATTTATAAACACACGACTGTAGTCCCTTTAAAATTGACAAAAAGTTAGAACTGTATTCAATTTTAAATAAAACTGTATTCAATTTTAAATAAAACTTGCGCAATTAAACCGCCAATATGTAAATGTGGTAGTACAGTAAATTCATAATAAAGACACACACCAACGCGATCTGTGACAGTCTGTCAACTAACGGCGACGTTTTGCTCAGTGCCACTCTTAAAGGGTTTTGGTCATACCTGAGACAAATACCGTATTGTCAAACAATGTGAAAAGTGCTCTTTAATGTTCTTGCAGGATTCTCAAAAGTACAGTTGTTCTAAGTAATTTCAATAATTAATAATAGTTTCTAACATCAGATCAGTTGCTTCTGTAGGAAACTAATTTGATATACTGAATTTCGTAATTATAATTACTCAAAATAGTTTAACTAATTAAGTAATTTAATCTCACTGTTTAATTAAATAATTTAATTAATGCTTGTAATTAAATAATTTAATTAATTTAAGTAATTAATTTCATAATTAGTTAATCTATTAAATTAAATAATTTATTTTATTAATTGATAATTAATTTAATTTCGTTTGGTTATCTTGAATGATTTAATTAATTATTTCATTCATGTAATTTAATTGGTTTCATTCATCAATTTAATTAATTAAATTTATTATAATTAATTAGTTTTCCTACTGCTACTGCTAACTTCATTTGCACTAAAGAACAAAAAGAATGGCATACTTTTAGGAGCTAAAAACATTTAGTAATACTTTTTGCCGTCTAATTTTTTGAAAATTTAATCTTAATATAAAATAACTGAATCCTAAAGAACGTGAAAAAAGAATAATCAATTTCTTGCGAAATATCCTCCACCAAACAAAAAAATTCAAAGTAAAGAGTGAAAGTACATTTCAAGCTGTTAATGTTTACGACAAGCTTTCCGTTTCAGAAAAAATACCACCGTTATGTTATGGACGTTCTAGATCTAGTGAAACATTTGAGTATCGAAATTTTCGGTTGCATAATAAGATATCGGCAAATTCAAAATATTCCCCAACAGTTTTAAAATGTCAACTTGGCGGCAATGAGTTTTTAAAATTCATTTAATGTATAATAAACATGAACAATCAATATTTTTTATATAGAAATAGTATTGGATTTTTTTTTTAATTAAATTGTTAAAAGTAATTGTAATTGTTGACCCGTGTACACTTTTTGAATAATTTATTTTCCGCTTTATGTCATGTATATAAAAATTAACTAACAAATTAAATGCAAATGGTAAAGAATGGGAAATCATTGCATTGAAACTCCAGCTGTTAAACACATTTTGAAAGCGACTTCAACTAATTTCAACAAATATTAAATCTACTTAATATTTTTTACTGAATAAAAAATTTTCAAACGATTTAATAATAAAAATTATTATAAAAAGAATGTACTCCCTAATAAAATTTATTTTCATTTAACGAAGTAGACAATTTAAAAGTTATCTTTTGAAACCATTCGATTCTAAAAATCACTATTTCTGCTCAATTTCTAAAAATTAAATAAACTCATGAAATTAAGAGAAAAGAAAAATAAATAGAAATTCTGTATCGGCAATTGTATTCGAATGTTGAAACAAAGTCCTACTTGTAATTATTATGCGAGTACATCAAATTGGAGGAGTTTGAAAAATACAAATTTAAAAAAGTGCAAATAAATCATTTTTGTCCTTGTTTTAAAAAACTGACTATATTTTCTGTTGCATTACATCGTTGCAAATTATTAGCCGGCATAGCATTTTACAAAACAGTTCTATCACAGATTTTGTGCGAAAGTGAATAATTTAAGTATTCCTGATCGTAACATTTTGGGTTATCACAATTTTTCATTAAGAAGTACTTAATTAATTAAATACTTTATTTCTTGCTTTAAAAATTATGCCAAAAAAACTGATTAATTTTTTCGCAAGTATTTAATATTCCAGAATTCTTAGCAAAACATCGCGACATAATCTAAATTTCAAATTCACCCAAATTTAAATAACAATTTAATTGTGCTTCTCGCACAATTTTTATTAAAATAATAACAATATCATTTTATTTCCTAAAATAACAAAAGAGAAAAACCTGTTATTATTTATACTAATCGATCTTTTCAATGATATAAAAAATAATAAAACGACAATAGGTGTCATATTCAAACGCCTTGTCATATGCTACCTTCTTTACCAACTTTTTATTGTCCTCTCAGCAGTACATATTGCCGTAAATACTTTGAGGTTATGAGCAAAATCAATTTTTATTAATTTACAATAACGAGCAAATTTCAAGATTTCTTAAAATAAAAAATTAAATATTCTGAAAATATTGAATTTTTGTTTGGAATCAGTAAAAAAAAAATAAAAATTATAGGAAACTAAATAGTAAAAAAAAAATTACACAGGATATTTTTAATTCTTGTTAAAATTCGATACCAAATTAGGCGCTGGGCGGACGTACATACTGATGGACAAACGAAACATTTCCATAGAGTCCTGTAACAATACGCACTAAAAAAACGAATTTGTAACCGTCTTTTTTTTTAATCACATAAAAATATCATGTACCTTCAAATATTTTTTTAAGATTTAGCCATTGTCCCTTTGCTGTTGTTTGATGCATTCCAACGCAAATTGGGTGTGTGGCGGTCTTCGAAAACAGTATGTTCTTTCGTTAAACTAAGTTACTGGTTTTTAATATAGGAAAGTGCTAAAAGTGCTCTTATAGATGACCTAATTGTAGCTGGTCATGATTTTTGCAAACTGTTGCAGTTAGAGTCTTAAAAAATTATACTTAATCTCTATGCCAACACTCACTCACTCATTCCTTTAAATGTATGATTTAAAGATTTACCTACTCTAATTGTCAATTACGTATAAAGCTCTTCTTAAATTTAATTTTACACTGTAAACTATTTACCATCTAATTTAACTCGTACTTTAACAACTATTTTAATTAACTATTATTATTTTTATTATTAGTTTTACTTTTAAAATATACTTTTACTGCTAAAAAAAAGTTTTTATTTAAAATTCTTAATATTTGTGTTATTTTTTTAACAAACAATTTTCAATCCTGTAAAACTTAAAGTTTAATTTTAAAGAAATAAGAAAGAAGAACTTATTACACCGTTAAAAAAATTCTTGAGTTGAATTATCTTTTATTTAAAATAAATCCTTGTTTGTTTTTTGTTTTAATTTAAATATAAAAAATTAATTTTAAAGTAATAAAATAATATGTAATAAACTTAATTTTGTTTTTAATTTTTCTCTTAAAATCACCTTTTAATTAGTAAAAGTCCTAAATAAATATTAATACATTTTTTCCTTTTTAAATAATTGTAAGCTTTTTAATTTTTTTGTAATTGATTTAAATAACGTAAAAAAAAATAATTAAAAATAAATAAATTTAAAAAAGAAAATTAAAAAAAGACACAAATATTTTTTTATTTCTTACTTAATAATATCCATAAATATATTAGGTGTTGTTGTTGTTTTACTTTCTATAAACAAACTCATTCATGTTTGGTTAAATATTCAATTATTCGTTTCCTTATGATAAAAACATATACAGATATTGTATGTAAATATAATTTTGAGATATTTTTTTAAGAAAAGCATGTTTTTGTTGTGTGATTGATTGATTTCCTGTTTTTCTATGTAAAAAAAGCAGTAAAAGTGTTTTTTATATATAAAATTATTTTTATATGCAAAAAATGTATTTATGAAAAAAATATTAGTATTTTTTCTCTCTCGTTGACTTTCTCTCTCATTCACATTATGTATCAAGCCTTGTTATGTTTTAAGTGTGTATGCGTGTGTTTTCTAATTGGTTAAAATACACATTAATTCTTAGAAAAATAAAATAAAAGAATCGATTAGTATTTAAAAAAGAACTTGTTTTTTTTATACATTTTTATACTTTTTAATTAAAGTTTTATTTAATAGAAAAAATATATAAATTTTATTTGTGTTTTATTTACCACGTAAACTTTTTTCGAAATCCTTAAAACCCCTCCTTTTTTAGACAGCATACGAAAGAAATTCTTTAAAATAAGAATGCAAACTTTTGTTTAAGCAACATAATTTTGTTGTTTTTTTTTCGAAAATTCTATAGGTTTTTCACCATAACCTCAAAAAAGACGTTTTGTATATATAATTTTTTTAAGATACCAAAAAGATGTTAACACAATATTTATTTGCATAAAACAGCAAGCAATAGTCAATAAAAATAAGCTTTAAAATACTTAAAAAAAAAAGAAAAGTTATTTAAAAATAATAACAACAATGATTTGGCCTTATTTTGTTTGAACTTAATTTAGCAAATAATAAAATAAAAACATTTATCTTATACATATATAATTTTGGCTTACAAATTAAACATAAACTAAGTGCTCCTTTACAAATTAATAACACATACACAAGAAAATCTCTTTAAATTGTAATAATTTACAATATAACCTCAAACTAACCTTGAAATTTGTTTAACCTTAAAAACAAAAGCTACAGAATTCATTGCAGAGCTTCAGCTTGCAACATTGTACGGGGCAGGCAAATTACGAAAGTCGATATCCCTGGAAATTTCCATTTAAATTGTATTTATATTTCGGTAGATGTCGCATGCCGGAAATTTGTCCCCCGCTAAAACAATGAGTATAAAAACACTATATTCTCCCTTATTCTGTAACTAATTGTCAATGTCGCATCAAGACAATATAAAAAATGGAACACTTACCCACTCTTTGGGGACAATAATTGACTACTTCTGGTATTTTGTGACAGCTCTCTAAGGGCTTAAATGTAGCAAGAGACTATTGGAATTGTCAATTGCTAAAGAAAAGGAGTGAGACAGTATTCTCTTGATGTGACGTTGGCAAATATATATAGAATAAGGAGAATTATGTGGTGCGCAACCAACAGCAACAATAACAGAAAATATTTATAATCACCCCTATCGTGAAAAACAAAAGGAAATTTTGTTCCCATGGAATTTTTATTCCACTCGAAAGGAAAAATGGTATCGTGAATCTCCCGTGAGAAATTATTCAAGCTATCAGTTTTCAGTGAATGTAACAAAGAAAAGAAGCTGAAAACAACATGAAAAAGCATATAAATTTTGTGTTGAAAAATTTACATTTATGTAATAATTTAAAAAAAAAATTTAAAAAGTATGTCTAAATATTAATAGTAAAATAATTTGGATACATTTTTGAAACCGAACAAAACAAATTAAAACGTATTCTTAATTTTTATAATTGGAGCAACTAGTTTTTCAAAAACGCAGGCAATTGTTAACGGATATTGTCCCTAAATTAAAATTTGTGAACTCTAATATTCGAATTATAACAGAAAATACTTACATTTTCTAAACAAAAACTAAGTGAATAAATTAAAGGGAAAAGTGAAAAAACTCGCGGGGAAAAAATCATTCACAATAAGAGGAATTTAATTTTAGCATGAAATCATTCACGGGAAATTGCTTCATTATTGCAATTTTAGGGAAAAGGACAAATTTTCGATGGAAAAATTATCATGGTAGGGGTGAATATCTGTGTAATTGTTGTGGAACAGGCGAACACTACAAAAGTTTTATAAAACTCAAGATCCTAAAGAAACAAACTGACTGTTTCACCATGCCCCAAAATATCATTATGTCCAGCAATTACATTTAAAACAAAAAAAGAATTTTTTTGAAATTGTTTTTGTTTTAAAACCAATTGCACCACAGAACGATATCTAATGACATCGTAAGACAGACAGTACACCATTCTTTTAGGATATAATCAATTTGAAAAGGTTTCACTGTGTTTTATTTAAAATATTAAGAAAATACATCACATTTTTAGATTAATATTTATTCTGAGCTTGTTTAGGGGAACAATTTTTTAAAAGTAATAATTTCAAATTCATATATTATTGAAAAATTACATACACACATTCATTATTATATGCCTCATTAATAAAAAAAAATATGTTTTACGTAACATTAACTTACATATCGGTATCGGTACGTACATGAAATCAAGCAGATGCTATTCTTTTTGCAAAATTTTGTTTCCTTTTTTTTTCATATTTTCAATATTTCGTGCGAAATGCTGTCAAACTACGTATACAATTTTTTCGTATGAAATACTTGCAAAATAATGTTTCAAAAATAGTATTATGTTCTTATGACGAAAAACATGCGAAATGAATCTGGCAGCATGTTTTTTGTAGAAAAACGAGCGCTGCTTCTTGCGCACGAAAACATATGTTTTCTGTTTATATGACTAAAACAATGTTGCATATATTCAAATGTGATCAAATATAAGAAATCGCTCAAATATAAAAAAATCGCTACATGGGCTGCATGCCAAAGTTTTAGTATGAAAAATCGATGTCAGTGAAAAATTTTCGCATATTTGAACTTTGCGCACGTAAAAAATACTCTTCTAATTTGTTTAAAAAAAACCTCAACAACAACTTCCCAAGTGTTTTGATTACAAACAGTTGAGCAAAATGTTGTTGCCTTTTTCCATATAAACATGTTGCGAAATATGTTTATTTTGAGGATGTTAGCTACAAAATTAGATCTGCTACAACATGTACCACAAGTAAAATGTTGAAACAAATGACATGCAGCCGATCTTATTTATCCCTTGAAAGTATGCTTCATTATTTTATGATTAAAAAATGTTTCGTTGCTGTTTTCAAAAATTTCATGCTAAATAAATGCTATTATATTCACCCCTATCATGAATAATTTTTCCCTCGAAATTTTTTTCTTTTCCCTAAAATTGCAATCATGACAAAATTCCCCATGAATGATTTCACGCTAAAATTAAGTTCCCCTGATCGTGAATGATTTTTTTTCCGGGAGTTTTTTTTCTGTTTTCCCTTGAATTTATTCACTTAGTTTTTGCTGGGGAATAGAGTAGAAAATTTAAGTATTTTCTATTATAATTCGAATATTAGAGTTTGCAAATTTTATTTTAGTGGCAAGACCCGTTAATAACACAAACTTATATTTTTTGCAACAATTGCCTGCGTCTTTGTAAAACTTGTTGCTCCAATTCTAAAGATTAAGAAAATTTTTAATTTGTTTTGTCTGGTTCTCAAAACGTATCCAAATTATTTGACTACTAAATATTTAGTCATACTTTTTTTAAATTTTTTTAAATTATTGCATAAACTTAAATTTTTCAACACAAATTCTTTGAGTTTTCATGTTGTTTTCGGCTTCTTGTCTTTTTTTGCATTCACTGAGAACTGATAGCGGGAATAATTTCTCACGGGAGATTCACGATACCATTTTTCCCTTCGAGTGGAATAACAATTTCATGTGAACAAAAATTCGCCTTGTTATTCACGATAGGGGCGATTATTTTATAATTGAAAAAAAAAAATATTGACACAAATTTCGTCAATTTTCCAGACTACAACAGCAGCAAGATTATTTAAAAAAAATTCTTAAAAGTTTTTTTATAAAATATTTTTTTTTTCATACGAAATATTAATTAGAATACTTGGCTATAGAAAAATTATTTGTTTTACAGATTCAGTCGATTAAATTTAAAATTATTAAGGCATAAATATTACACTCACAAGCAAGAATACGTTTTCATTAAATTAATTCTACTATTATTATTAAAATTTAATTTCTTTCATACATACAGCTTAAATGCTTATTTTGCTGAATAAATTTTATTCCTTAATATCTCTTTAAAAATAAAATAAAACACGTAGGTCATCACAAAGAAAAAAAAATATATAAACAATTATGTCAATTGTATTATTGTCTTTTTACATTATTATTTTTAAATACTAATCGATTCATTTTTTATTTATAAATATGTATACTTTTATACAATATATATACATTTCTTTTACATATAAAACATACTTACATATTAGTTTTCTCTGTGTTTGTTTGTTATCAATATTTCTTTTCTAAAAAAATATATTTTTATATACCATCAGTATAATAAATGAGAAGAAAAAATAATATTTTTTACATACAATTTTTTTTTATTGTAGCTTATGTTTATTTACGACATACATTGTTTTTTTTTCTGGCAGTACAAATAACGTTCTTTTTCACTTCATTTTCATTTATTAATTATTTGGTAGTCTACTATTTCTATTATTAATTTAGCAATTTATTTTATTAAGTTTTTATGAGGTTTATAAAAATGTGAATTTATAAAAGCGTTTATTTATTGAAGGATTATTAAAGGTTATTGTGTTTATTAAAGTTTATTGCGTTGGGAAACGTCATAAATAATTTGTATAATTACAAAAATCATAACATTGCTTTTAATTGATAAATATTTTAAAAACAATTTAAATATTATTTTAAATCAGACCTAAAAGAAATTGTGTAAATAAAATGCAACTGTTCGACAAAATATTTTTTTTTATCATACGTCCAACGTATAGGAACGTGTGAATATAAGTTTTTATTCGAATTGTATTCGGCCCTTTTTAGATATTCATATTTGATTTAAGCGAATATATCTCGAATATTTTATAAAGAAAAATAATAATAAATGCATAATGAAAAAGAAATGCAAAATTAAAGAATAATTGTAAATAAATAAAAATTATGTTGAGACTCATTTAGAAAATAGACTGCAATGCAAAGATGTTGCCTGTTGAGATAGGTTAGGTGAGGTTAGGTTAGGTTAGGTTGAAAAGAGGGGCTTAAGCAAGAGCTGTCGCAATCCGTTCAGGATTACTCTTAAACCTCATAGACCTATTGTCCACTCTATTATAGGGAGTTCCCATTATAAACCATAGAAACCTGTGAATTTGATTACGTTAAGAACCTGGTTTCCTCAATGAACCCCTAAGACATTCCATATCTAGTATAATTTCATTGCCTGTTGAGATAATCAGGGTTACGAAAATCGAGCCCGCATATTTTCAAGTTTGACTAATTACTCGAATATATGTATATAATATATTTCGAATATATGTATATAAAACATACATTTGGGGTATTCACACTGTGTGCTATTTAGTCATATTGTCATAATAACTTAATATTTTAAAAATTATTATACTTTTATATCTGTACATTAAATGACATATTTATAATATAAAATCTATTAAAAAAAGTGTTAAAACACAAAATATATAAATATGAAAGTGAAAAATTTTGTTTGTTAAATTTCAGACATTGAACGTTTTTGCATTTGGCGCCGCCAAAAGTTATTCAGTTGTTTTAATTTTCTAACACAAAAATTTATCTTGAGAATATTGTGCGGCAAAAATAACGATAAGTTGTCAACACTGCGAATTATTGTTTTCAAATAAACAATTTGTTAGAGTTGGAAAAAAGCCAGCCAATTGTGGTACGATATAGCAAGAAAATAAAAAAAGGGATACGTGATTATTAAGTTCTTGTTACAGCTTTGATATTTGTTTCTTCTGATTCAATTGAGTCAAACTTTAAAATAATAGTAATTCAGTAAGAACATATAAATTTTGTTTTGCTTTCTTGAAGACTAAAAAACTGGTTCGGCTGCGGGGTCTCACAAAATTACCTCTGTTAAAAATGTTCATCCATCTGGTATCTTTAGCGTGCTTAGACTTAAAGGTGTAATTCATAGTCCAACTACCAGCTCATCTCACTACAACAATAGAGAAAGCAACCGGCGTTTTGTTTGTGTACAAAATTTTCATTTTGTCGAGAACACTACGCTTTGTAAACAAACATCGGTAAAACCTTAAAAAAGCATATAAAATCGGTTTCGAATATGTAGACAACTTATGACACTGTAGAAAAATTTTAACCGTCAAAACACAACACTGCAAAAAATATTAGGAAAAGTGAGATGTGCTATTTGTTCGGCAATGTTGTAATTCATAAAAAATATTTGATGCTTCTAACAAAGTTATTTTACGTGTTTCTATGCGAAAATTGTGAAATAAGAATTATAACCTTCTTGAAATATTTTATATGAATTAGATCTTGAATCTTTCGTGCCTTTTACTGCATACAATAGCATTGAAGAAAGCCGAACAGTATTTCTTCGGGAGCTTTTCCCAATCAAATGTACAGGTAATTCGATGCCTATAATGATTCATTTGACAGTAGGCTTGTAAAGTTTAGGATTGTACATGGTCTCATCAGGGCTTGGGGTATCCTATTAAGCAAAGAAAACCGTCCATTCTTTGCAATAGTCTTTCTAGACATTATCTTTGAAAATTAAAACCTGATCGGTTTACAAGCATCTTGCCACAGATTTCGTCATCATTTGGGTCTTTGTTTGATTCTCGATTTCTCTATTATTCCATCTACGTGAAACAGTTATTTCAGTGATGATAAATGGTGGCAACTCTACTATATCAACAGATATGTTTCAATTATGGTGACATAAATAATAATAATAGCTGTAATGCTACCAAGAAAATTGTTGTTTGTGTAAAGTTATATTCCACATCAAAAATTATAGCAACAAAACACATTAAAGTGGTGCACACGGGCACAATTACTAACAACGTTTACATGTACAATGAACTGTAATCTGTGGTAGTGTTGCCACCTTCTATATATTGCACCATGGTAAAAGCTGCCAATCAGTATTGCCAACTTAAAGTTTTAAAATACATTTTATTATCAATTGAATTTTAATGTTACGAAAATTTTTTTAACAAATAAATTAGAAAATGTTTGTAAGTATTTTTAAAATGAGAACCTTAATTGTCTCTTACCTGTCAGGTTATGTTTTAGGCAAAAATGCCTAAATCTAATAGAAAAAAAGTAGTTTTGTCGAACAGAAAATTCAATTCAATTTCAACATGAAGACAAATTTATAAATTCACATTATTAATAAACATTTCAGATTCTATTTTTTATTATTGCCCTTTTAAAGTTTAATTTGATATTTTTTCTTAACAAAATATTTAGCGTCGATTGGAGTCCACGCATAAAACAGTTGAACGCAATCTAAATATTCGTTAAAAATCATTCAAGCACTTTATTCTCTTAAAAAACGGTTGGAAAAAAATAATATATAATTTTTCGACTAAAACCAGAAGCAGTCAAATTCAATTCAGTTCAGTTCAGTTCAATATTTTTCATCTTGATTTTTTTTTTCTTGACAAAATAATCATAAAATTTGTTAAAGAAATTGTTTGTTGTATATGTCCTCTTTTTAGATTTAGAAAGCTTTTTTAATTTCACTCTTGAATCCCTCACTTTTGATTTGTATATCTTTTAATGAATATTTGTTGTTTTAGTTTTCTTACTATTTTTAAATTAAGTTTCTCTTTTGCCTTAATTACAAATATCAATCATTATTACGCGTTTAAAAATAAGACTCCTTTAAATATTTGTTTTTTTTCAAATCCTTCCAATTTCCAAAAAACCCTTAAAAAAATTTATTAAGTTTTGTTGTATTAGTTCACTTTTTCTTAATTATTTGTTTAAAATATATTTTATTTAACAAAATTTTGTATAATAAATAAATTTCATGGAAGTAAAATTGAGCGTAAAAAGAAGCATAATTTCTTGTTAGTAAAAATGTTCTTTTATTTTCTTAAATTTCACTTAATCCAAATTTTTTTCTATAACGAAAATTTTATCTTTTCAAATAATTTAATTTGAGTTTGTAGGTATGTATTGCAATTTTAAGGTACAGTCCTATTCGAAATTCTCGAAAATTAATTCTTAATAAAACGATATAAAATTAACCAGAAAATTTCCCTTATTGTTTCTTGAATTGGTAAGTAGTATTTTAATTAATAAAAATAGTATTTTGTATGTAAACTTTTTTAAAAATTCAAAATTTTGTGACACAAATTTAATTTTCAATAGCTCCAACGAATTTTCAGTGTTGACTAGAAGCGTAATAATTTTTGCAAAAATATAAAATAATTTTTTATTATATATTATTGTCGAAAATATAATTGACCGGCTACATAACCTGATCTGTCCGATATTGTTTTAAAATCATGGGGGATATGACGTCCATTCAAAAATATTATTACAAGAAAATCAAGGAAAGTGACAATTACCAGAAATGGACATCATCAACTGTTTCTTATGACGAAAAAATTTTACATCAAAAGAATATACAAATTTAAAAAAAAAAAACTACAAATATATATTTTCCCAGTTCCAGCGCAATGCACTGCATATGTAGGGGTCATCCCCTGAGTGCTGGTCCTACTCCTAAAAAAAAAAAAAAAAAATGTACTCGTATATAATAACGGGTGGCGCAAAAGTAATTCTCCTGTCAGAAAATGGCGCAAAAATAACCTTCCGATGTTGTTTGGCTGAAATTTAAAAAAATGAAAAACTGATTCTTCTCGTGGATTATTTTTATTTGGTATTTTAATTTTTTTTCATCAAGTCGAGAATATGATGTCATGTAAATGGCCGCCGCCACAGTTGATTGTCATTTGTTGCAAAATTGATAGCATATAGCTGATAGGAGGATAAATTTTGCACCACCCTGTATAAGTATGTATTTTATGAACATATCGAAAAGAAAGAAAAATTTAATACTGCTGGCATTTATTTCTTGCAAGAAATAAAGAAAGAACGGAGTTCGTTATAGCCGAACTCCAGCATATAGTTCTGCACGGCTGACACGTTCTAATAAAAACCGTTAAATCAAAAATACAAAAAATGAAAAAATCATTTTTTTTTGAAAATATTTTCCTACGTGCCAATATGATCCTTTTAGAAATAAGTGTACCAAATGTCATATAGATATGAATACAGCATGAATATTTTTGTGGTACACTTTTAACTATCTTAGCGTCTATCATTATTTATGAAATATATATGATTTGAAAGGTATTTACCTCTAGATATGCACAATATAAATAACTTTCTAAATTCTATGCATAAAGCATTGAAAAAGTGTTTTAAAGTTGCTTGATAAAAATAGAAACAAAATGTTAATATTGAAATTGTGCCTTTCAGCTCACTGCTCAGGGGCAAATTACGGCATTCGATATCGAACGAAATTTGTATTTAAATTGTATGGAAATTTCGATCGATACCGAATGCGGTAATTTGGCCCCTGGTCGCTCTTTTCAGCTCACCTCAGTTTACATTTCTTTACACTCAACTCTGACAAATGACCATGTCTGTCTTTATTAAGTCATATGTAAAATGTAAAAAAAGATTTTATACTTGCATCGCACAGAACGTTGTTAAAAATTATAATATAAGATATATAAGACTTTATTATTCCGACCCATTTTCTTTGTTTCATTGTTAAAAAATTCAATCTCTAACTTCAGACAGTTTCCAAAAACTGCTCAAAATCAAGAGAACAAATCTAAAAACTGATAAAAGTGGTTAGAGTCTGTACATAAGATCCTAAAATTATTGCAAAATTCAAACTACTGAAAAGTCGTTTAAATCGCGAAATTCGATATATATTTTAGTGCATTGTCGATATTTGACAAAACATTTTAACGCTTAAGGGAGATTATACATGACTAGTGAAGTGTGTTTATAAAAAGATGTTATGCAGTTTTATTTCATTAAAATCAAATAAAGTAGCGACATGTTAGTATAAAAACCTTTAAACTTACGAAATAAAATAATATAACATATCAAATACGGCAAACGCCTTTCCAAGATAATAAATTCCTAAAACAAATTTTCATCACCACGTTCGACTTTAAATCGCCATAACTTGCAAATATCAGTGTTACCAAATACGGCTTTTAAAATGGGACATGAATGAAAATAATCAAACGGTAACACAATTAGTGTTAACAGCAATTCAATGTTGTTACAATTCTCGTATATTATTTCCCATTGATATGTTTATAAATAAATCATATTCAAAGCTACATTCACATCTATCACATATTTGACGAAATAAGCATAACCATAATTCTTTGACAAATAATATTTCGTGTATATGCCCAACAAATGAAAAGATAAAAGACATTTATAAGTGTGTATTTATTTATTATTTTTTTTTTACCAAATAGACACATCCTTATTTTAAAGATATTTTCCTAAATTAAAAAGAATTAAACGCTTTTTACGTCAAACATTTAATAGATGTGGATGTAGCTTAAGCCACCTAATAAGTGGTGGTGATAAACAAAATCACACATGAGTGATGCTGTTGAAAGCGTATTGGCCTTCGAAAATGGCTGTTCTGCTGTGTGAGTGGAATAATTAAATTGGTGCCGGTTTTCCTTCTTTCTTTGGAATTGTAATCATGTCTTCTTGAATATAACACTACGAATCTCAGCCTAACAATTTTAATTAAATTTAATAAAGAAAAAAATCGATTAAAGCATAAAAAATATTTCTTGGCATATTTATTTTTTTAAATAAGTATGTTATGAGCATGAAATATTTGTTTATGAATTTTACCTTTAAGCTTAAAGCTTAAATTAGACGTGACATATCGATAACATTAAGCAAATTTTTTTAAACTATTTTGAGGAATAAATAAAAGTTAAGAATTAACTGTTATGACATTTTTATTTGACATATTGTTGTCACAATTCTATTTTATAGGTAAATGAAATTTATTTATCAAGACATTGCTTGAGCACCAACAAATAAATTTCAGTTAAGAATTAACTTTAACTAAATAAAAATATTCTTATTTTCTGTAGAATGAATAGAAACCAAAAAAAAAAATTTAAATAAAATGAAAAACGTAAAATAACCTATTTTCTAAGCGAAAAATAAAACTTATAACCGTTAGGCCGAGGCCACGCAATGAGCGGCAAAGCGGTGAGCGGTGAGAGGCAGAGCGGCGAGTTTGAGCGACAAGTGGCTTATTACTGAGCGGTATTTCTGAGCGGTTAGTTGTTAAAATGCCATTGTCAAGAGAGGTTTGTTAATGTTTTTACGCGAAAATCGTATTCATATTTACAAGAATTTAATGCGTTTAAGAAAAAAAAGAAGATTTGGTATTCATCCCATAAATAAATATATAAATTAAATAAAATTGTACCTGTGCAACCTCAAATTTCACCAACTTCACTCCATAATTTATCGGTTATATTTTTATTTTTAAAATTTGGCAATATATCTTGCCATAATAACGGTCGGCTTTATACCAGATCCGGGCATTTCATAGCACAATTGTGCTGAGATCATTCACACGTATTTTTACCCTCTTTAATTTAGTCGCCGATGAGACAGCGACGAATGAATATCAGGCGGATGCTTACGAATTTTCTTATATTTTTTTCCAGAATATTTGCCCAGCAAACAATTTCAGTCATGATGATATGCGAGAAATATTTTGTCATAAACAATGCTTTCGATAACATACAATGCCTTTTATACAATTTTTCTCCAATAGCGGACTATACCAATTCTCCTCATTTAGTAATACACTTAGTCTTATTAATTAGTCTGTGTAAAATCTTATCAAAAATATTTTGAATATCTTTCCCATATGAAAATGATCTTCAATGCCGACAAATATCAAAGCTTATTAAGTTTGATACATCCAAACGCGTATTTTTTGTTTTGGCAAATATTCCAGCAAGCAACAATTTTTTTATTTATTTTTTCCTTTAATAGAAAACGTAACAAATTATTGCCCTATCTCTTTTAATTTTTTTCATTTGACTGTTTACTTAGAAAAAGTTTTATTTTTAATTAATAATTTTACGTAATCAAAGTTTTTTTCAACCTAGAAAATATTGCTAAAGGCTGGTTGTCGCATACAGCTGAAACTGAAACTAAAACCGAAACTGAATTTTTTTAAGTTTCAGTTCTTACTTTTTCAGTTCTAAAACAGCAACTGAATGTTGCGTGGGTTGCAACATACAGCTGAAACTGAATCAAAGCAAATGTAATTTGTCGGCTTTGTTTACTTTTTTTTTCAACTATTTATACGCGCTATTTAAATTTTACAAAAAAATGCAAGGTGAATATTCATTCAAACAAAATAAAGTGATAGTTTTCAAATTTGACATGTCAAAAATGACATTTCAGTCGGACAGCGACTGAAAATAAGTCAAAAGTACTTTTTTTCAGTTCGGTTGCTAATGTACTGGATTCAGTTCCTGTCAACAGCAACTGAAAAATCGGATTCAGCTGCTAAATTCAGTTGCTATTAAGTTTCAGTCGCAAACGTATGGAATTCAGTTTGAGTTTCAATAATATTTCACGAGAAATGTCTTCCCTTTGCTGCGAAATAGCGATCTAAAATTGTATATCATGGCTGTCACTGTGTGCTACGATTATTGCGTTCACTTTTAAAATTGATCACACGTGATAACTTAAGATCTTAAATAACTGCGGTCTTTACTGAGGTGATCATGCATGAAGATGAGTATAAAATGGTTGGTAAAATTAAGCGTTCATGAGTAGAATTTTAGCCAGTTTGTAATATTTTAGAATATCAGTTGACGTTCTTACAATAATTCGAAAAGTTTTAAATTCAAATAAAAATTAAGTAAATATTCCTCCTTATTCTGTAACTATTTGTCAACGTCACATCAAGACAATATGAAAAATAGAACACTTCTGTACTCGTTTTCTTCAGCAATTGACAATTTCTACCGCCCTCTTGCTATATTCAAGGCCTTAGAGAGTAGCCACAGGATGCCAGAAGTTGTTAATTGTCGTACACAAGGAGTGAGTAAGTGTCCTATTGCTGATATTCCCCTTTATTCTCTAACTATTTGTCAACGTCACCTCAAGGCAATACCAAAAACAGGACACTTACCTGGACAGTAATTAACTGTTCGTGACATCCTACGACAACTTGTAAAGGCCTATAGCAAGATGTTGTTAGAAATAGTCAACTGTCTATCTTCTCATCTTTCCTAATCTATCCCCTCAATACTATCCCCTCGTTTTCAGTTCCAGCGCAATGCATTGCATGTATAGGGGTCATCCCCTGAGTGCTGGTCCTACTCCTAAAAAAAAAAAAAAAAAAAATAGTCAATTTCTAAAGAAAAGGGATACAGACGTGGCCTATTTTTTATATTGTCATGATGTGACGTTGAAAAATAGTTATAGAATAAGGGGGAATGTCTTGACGTGACGTTGACAATTACTTACAGAATAAGTTGGATTATTGCATGCAATTCCTTTAAAGAGAGCTTTGCCGATCATAAAGAAATGATATAAAATGCCAGGTTTATTTCCAAGAGTGGGTTTTCTTCAGAGTATCTAATTAAAATTTACGTAACAAGAAAACTATGTACTTAGTGCATGACTAAATATATTTTGTTTTGAGCATGCATGAACATGATCAAAATGTAGAGGGACTTTTTTTATATGGTTTTTTTTTGTACACTATTTTGTTTGACAAACGAATTGAATGCTAAATAAACAACCGTAAGAGAACTAAATAAATATTTGATAAACAATAATTTCACTTTATGGTGATCAATACCGCGTGATATTACCAATTATGTAGACGCCGATAAACCAGAGCATACTGAATAACTGGAACATAATGTATGACTTATACGGAATCAGTTACTACGAAATGTTTATAAATATCCAACAGTTCGATTGTGTCAACTATATACGTGGAAGCCACATAGGACACATGGCTGAAAGGTCACAAAATTAATTGATAGAAAATGTATTTTTCTTATAATTTCATCGGTTTAAATAACGACGACGTATTTTAATTTATTTATTTATTTATTTTTTTGGAAGCTTCTAGTCATCACGAAAATTTTTTAAATTTAAAAATCATAAAATTTCGTTATAGAAAAAATTTTGTTTTCATTAAACATATTTTTAAGATTTTGTTTGGTTTATTTATTTTTTAAAATTAATTTTTTATTATTTCTTTTTTAATAAAAAAAATTATTAAATATTTAATCAACAAAATCTTTTTAATAATTCCTAACCAATCAAAGCAACTATAAATAATAATAACGTATTTTATTTCTTCTTTCTCTACTTTTTTCTCTTTTCGTAAAATTAAAAAAAAATCTATTTTTTTAACACGCTTTGAAAAAAAAAAACACACCACTCCTTATACTGCCTGGCAAACCATCTCTGGCCTCGATATGCTATCAATTTGCTGTGAATTACTAAAGTAGTAGTCGGTAAACGTAAATTTGATGGAGGTCACCAAAATCCAGCAGATATTAAGCGACGTTACCCAGGCGGTTTAATAGGAAATGGCGGCAGTTGGGGCAGTTTACCACTACCACAACAACCATTAGGCACTAATGGTGAACAATGGTATACGGATACGTTTTCAACTTGGAGTTAAAAAAATCAAATTTCATTTCTTTTTAATATTCGATAAAAAGATTCCAAAAAAAAAATAATCAACATCCAAATTAAATTGCAGATGAATATTTAAAAAATTTTAAGAAAGAAAACAAAATAATAATCACACACACACACACACAAACACAATGATAACATTTTATAGAAGAAATAATAAAACAAGCAATACTTATGGACAAAATTATTAAAATATTTATAAATAAAAACGTAGATGAGAAAACAAAAAACAATATATAACAGACGTCCTTTCACAACAATTACATTTTAATTCTTTATTAACAAAATAAAATGTAGCTCCTTACAGAAAAGCAAACTCATTTAAAGCAGTCAGCAGAGGAATAGAAGAGGCAAAATCTGCTTAGATTTTCAAAACCAAAAACAAAAACAAAATTATCTCAAAAGCAGGGACAGGTAAACGCTTAATAACAAAATCGACTTTTGTTTGATTCAGTGGGAGTAACAAATAAATGAACAGAGCAACGGCTTTGCCTATCCCAGTGTCAAAATTAAATATTAAAAAAAATAATAATAATAAAAAATATGCACGTTCTTTTCATAAATTGTAGCAAAAAAAAGTTGAAACCAAAATTTAAATATTATGATTTTTCTTATGTTGGAAAAACGGAAAACTTTAAGTTACACAAAAAAATAGTTTTTGTCTTGAAAAAAAGAACACAAATAATTAAAACATTTGTAAGCAAAGCTTAAACAAAAAATATATAAATATAAGAAGAGAAAAAATATTATTAAACACACAAAAAAGGAAAATTTGAAAATACAAAATAATGACTGAATTCAAATATATTGAATTAAAATATATAAAACAATTGATTATAAAATAAATTTTATAAAATTAAATAAGGAAAAAAATTGTAGGACAAAAATAAAAAACCATTATTAGTAAAAAAAACTTTTGTATGATTGAAAAAACGAAAAAAAAAGATCTTTAAAAAATCACTTTAATGGCAAATATTTAGGCATGTCTAATTATTATATAATTAAACATGCCAAGTTATATAAAACAATAATTTAGAGTAAAAGTAAACGAATCCTTATTTTAGGATTCTTGTGTTGTATAGTTTCTCTTAATTTTTTTTAAATATTTTTTGCTAATTTCAAAACGAGTTAAATACAGATTTAATTGAATTGTCCGCTAAAGTTGTATGTTTTTAAAGTCATTTTCAGTCAAAAACAAATATTAAAAATAACAACAATTATTTACTCAATTCATTTAAAAAACCAACCCGAAAAAAAAATTAATTCTTAATAAAGTTTTAAATTTTGTTCATTTTGCCAAAATTCAATTTGCTACAACAGTGCAGTAGTTATTTTCTTTTTATTTTAAAATTGCTGAAACTTTATTCAAATTCGATTTAATATATTGAAAACTCCGTTCCAACGAAGAGCGAAAAATATTGTAACTGAAACCAAAACGGTTCAATTACATTTTTTTTGTTACAAATTTTCAAATTAAAACCAAATTTGTTTTCAATTTAATTTAAAATTTTCGTCTGCTTTAATAAAGACAATAAAAATAATAAATAAGACAGAATTATATTCAAAATTAAAAAAAGTTCGGAGACAACAGAAGTTGGATTTTCAAAAAAATTTTCACACGAAACCAAAAACTGCTTCAAAAATTAGATTAAAAAAGAAAATTCATTTTTGTAAACTTTTGTTTAGAAAATTAAAATGAATTTTTTAATTCAAATTAACATTTTTGATTATTTTACAAAAACTTCAATGAAAACTGTAAATCAAATTATGAAAACAAAAAATGTTTTCCAACATTTTAAATATTTTCTATTGTTTTTCAAATTTCTTGTTTAAAAAACTGAAAACATTTCCAATACTATGAAAATTAAAACATTTAGATAAGATTCTATCAAAGCCATTTTTAATACAAATTCAAATTTGTCAGCTAATAAAAAATTTAAAACAAAACAAAAAAATTTTAGATTGAAGAAAAGTAAAAAGTTAGATATTTTGTGCGAAATTCTTGTTTCAGAACAATTTTTAACAAAATCTTACACTTTTGAAGTTTTCCTTACAATAAAAAACAATTAGCGAAATAAAATTAAACAAAAAATCCAGTACGAATGCATTAGATATTCTTAAAATATTTAAATAAAACTAAAAATTTTCTCAATTCGAATTGCTTTCTTAAATTTTATCAAAACTACAACGAAATTAAGATTTAAAAACATTTCGCTTAGGCTTTCATAAAAATTTTTTACACAAAAGAAAAATAATTAATTTTTTATTCAATTTAAAGACGCGGCTAATTTCATAAAAAATACTATAAAAATTATTTAAATACATTTTTTAATTCAAATTACATCCTTTTTTATTTTTTAAAAACTAGAAAAAGAATCAAAACTCAAGAGATTTTTGGCAGAAAACAAAAATAATTTTTTATATCAAATTAAGAGTTTTTGTGAATAAATAAAATTCGAAATGACTCAGCAGATCAGAAATAGTACGTACGTTGCTTTTAAAACAAAAATTTTATATTGAAACTAAAAGTACAAAAAATTTCAATTTTTATATTAAATTCAAAGTTAAAAGCAAAATAGAACGAAATATATTACACACTTTCGTATAAAAGTCGACAAATATGTATGAGATGGCTTTCGGAGAAAAGCTTTGGTTTTCAGATTTATGGCAATAATTTCATACATTTTAAAAAATCAGTTTTCTTATTCGAAAAATGTTGCTTAAATCGATAATCACGATTTAGGACATTGTTCACATCTTTGGGTCATAATTGACAGTGTAAAAATATTAATAATAATTACAACTAAATAAATATTTTTTAAAATTATCCAAATAATTATTTAAAACAGGGATTTACGAAATTTATGTCAAATAAGTCATCTTTTAAGTTTTTCGAATTTGTCGAAATTTCAAATTCTTGGATTTAAAATTATGCAAAAAGCTCTGGCATTTTTTGAATTAAAAAAATAATAATAATTCTATTGTGATATAAACAAATTCATTTAATATTTCATATTTGATTTAATTTATTCAGTCATTGCACACATTCCGATGGGAATGGTTTGATTTCCAACCTTTCGATAGTTTTTGTTGCACATTCTTCAGTTTGTAGTTTGTATTTAATATCATTTTTTATTTACAAATTATAGCTATACAATTTTCATTCAATTCCGACTTCACTTTCACTTCGCTTTGATCCTGAAGATCTTTTGCCCATATGATTATTTGTTGGGGCTCCTAAAAGTATACTCATGTTTTACTTTTTTTGTGAAACTAAAGCCACAACAAAATTAAAAGTGGTTTGATTTAAAAAAAACGTTTTTGATTAAAAAAAAAACTTTTTTGTTATAAATCTGCTAATCCCTTCGTAGTTTGGCTTGACTTCTTCCGAAAAAAAATTGAATATAAAAATAATCAGTCAAAAACGGCATTCAGCTAGTCGACAAAATAAAATTCTAAACCCTGGCTAGCAAGCTGCCCAACATCTGTTATTATTGTTGTAACAACAACAACAAATATTATTAACCAACTTTAGGATAAGAGCAAAGTTGACTCTTCTCTAATATTTTTAATGGCTTAGTACAAGGGTGCCCAAGAGTTCCTTATGGAAGAGTAAACACCAATACATTGAAAGAAAAACTAATTTTTATTCAATATTTTTTGTTGTAAAAACAAATGCATACAAATCGATATCATACGCTAAACAAAAACAAAATCTTCACTGAAGATCGCTGTCGTCAATGTTTACCAGCAAAACTTACGAAGCTGTTGTTGCTTTATTGTTGTTGAAGAACAACAATAAAATAAAAATAAGACAAATGAGCACAAGCGCACAGGGCTTGGGCACTCTTGTTTTAGTACTCAAAACTTTGCAATTTGCATATGTAACAAATTGTTTTTTTAAATTCTTTTCTAAAAGTAAGTACTTTGGAGTTGTTTCTTTAGATTCCCTTTTTTAAAGTACACACTTCAGATTGGTCTCATTGCTGAACACTTTAATTTGGATCCTTCTTTCTTTCTAAGTCTAAATTTTTCAATATAGTTTTTTTATTTTTATTTTTTTCATGTAAAACGTTTTTGTTAAGTTCAAAGAAAGAAATTAAGCAAAAAAAAATAAAAATGCTAAAAGCTGGGAGCTGGAAAGTTAAGAGCATTACTAAAGTGTGTTATGCATAAACCCTATGCCAAAGAGCAGCTAAAAAATTTACACTACGGACTTCCTTATCTTTTTTTCGATAAAAATACAGAATAAAAATTTGTCAAAAATTCAAATTGATAACTTTTTCTTAATGTTTGATTATTAATCATTTTTTTAAGGAATTTTGGCAATTTTTAATTAAAATTTAAAACTTCCGGAACTTAATAATTCGATTTTACTGTTTAGAGTTTACAAAATTAACGATTGTTTGTTTTATTATTGAACTTTATAATTTAAAATTTTCTAAAAGAAAATAAAATACAATTTATGTATTTGAAAAAAAAATTATTGAAAACAAAACCGTACTCATTTGCAACGAATTAAAATACACATCACAATAAGGAAAATATTAAAACAAATTAAAAACAATTAATAATAACAATTTTTTTATCAAAATATAATTTAAAGAATTACTTAAATTACTTAAGACAAACAAAAATGAAAAGTATAAAATTACCAGTAATAAAGAAAAATTAAATTTCCAATTAATCTATAGCCTTAAATAAGTAAAGAAACAAAAGAAAATTATTTAATAATTAAAAGAAAAGATATACTTTTAAGATTTTACCCAACAACAAGAAAATAATAAGAAAAACTCTACGCAAATCTATTAAGCTCAATTTAATAATATTATAATTATTAAAACATTAAGAAATATATTTAAACAAACAGACAACAAAAAACAAAAAAAAAACATAAAAATCTTATATAAAATAAGACAATTTTTAACTCCTTAAAAAACGTATCCTATTTAAAGAAAAAACAAAACAATACAAACATTAATTAAACAAAAATGTAATACCATTGTTTAAGAGCCATTTAACAAAAATTACCAATTTAAACAATAACATTTAAAAGAAACATTTATAATAATTAAACAATTACAAAAACAAAACTACATAAAAATTTACAATAATCTAAACACAATAAGTTTTTAAGACACAAAAAAAGAAAATTACACATTTTAACAAAACAATAAAAATCATATGAAAAAGATACAATTTTATGGAAATAAAAACAAATGAATAAAAATAAAAAACTTTATTGAAATATGGAAACTTAACAGTGAGAATTAAATGCCTACAAACAAAAATAATACACACATACATACAAAAAGCTATTTAAAATATAAAGTAAAATGCTTATTTATTTCCATTATTATATATTAATTTTTTTCCTTAAAACACACACACACACACATACACACAATTATAACTACAAAATTAAACTCATGAAAAGTTAAATGTCTAGGAAAGTATAATTTATTGTTTCACAACTAGTTTTAGAATGCTGCTGCTCGTTCTGTGTTTGTCTGGCTATTAATAAGTTTTTGAAAATGCCTTGTAATCGATATAGAGTAAATATTAAATGGCGTTTCTGAATCACAGTTGCGGTGTCAGCGCACCCTGTTTGCCTTTGTTAAATATTTAACAGACTTGTGTTCATTTAAGTATTGAACTTATATGATCGTACAATTTTCATGTGCTGTTTAAGGCACTCGGGTGTAGTGGGGATGATAAATGAGAAAAGTAATTTGGTACCAACAACTTTTTAAAATCGTACATTTTCGACCCCAATAGTAGCAAAATCTTGTTCGTATGTCAGTATTGTATAAAATAAAACCTATACACAAAGCAGATGTTGTTTTAAAAGTCTTTATTTTGGATTAAATTAAAAACATTCGGTTTATGCAGTATGTTGCATTGTACTCGTATTTTGGTATGCTGCCTTTCAATTCGCCAGTATATGTGGCATGAACCAGAGAACTGCTGGAGTAGCTGTTAAGTACACTCGTCTTAAATCCGGTTGGGGTGTCAGCGCACCCTGTTTGCCCTTGTTAAATATTTAACAGACTTGTGTTCATTTAAGTATCGCTACGATTGAACTTAATGCATCGTACAATTTTCTTTTGGTGTTTAAGGCACTCGTGTGCAGACAGAGTACCATTGATGATAAATCAGAAAAGTAGTTTGGTACCAACAAGCTTCAAAAATTTTAATTTTTCGACCCCAATGGTACCAAAATCTTGTTTGTATGTCAGTATTGTATAAAATAAAGTGTATACGAATAAACTAGATCAAAATCACAATTTTTTTTTTATAGCAAAGCAGATGCTGTTTTAAAAGTCTTTACTTTGGATTAAACTTAAAACATTCGGTTTATGCAGTAGGTTTCATAACGCTCGTATTTTGGTGTGCTGTCTTTCAATTCGCCAGTATATGTGGCATGAACCAGAGAACTGCTGGAGTAGCTGTTAAGTACACTCGTCTTAAATGCGGTTGTGGTGTCAGCCTGTTTGTTTTTGTCAAATATTTTAAACCAATAAAATGTAAAATTTTGCAAATAGTAGCAAATGGATCGTGTAGTGACCAAACGTACTTTTTTAATTGTACCAATTTTATCATCCCTGCAGAGTTGTAGTCTCTGGTATGGACATTTAATTTTTTTTATTTTAAAAGTTTCTAGTTTTGCAATTATATTTTCCTTATGCGGAATTAGCTAGAGGCAACCCTTTCAAGGGCAAAAAATCAATAATGTGGCAACATTTTAATTGAAATTGTTAAAAAATAAATCGAGCTTTACAAATAAATCGATACTGATATTCAAATTTTCAAGTTAAAATATAAAAACTATTTTTAATTGTTTCTTCTGCTACTCTAGAAATCAAATTTTTAACTAATTATTAAAAATTTAAATATTTATTAAAATGCAAAACTGTCATAAGTTATTATTTCTTAAGTCAATCTATAGTCCAGAGGTTATGGAATTGATTCAATGCAAAGATATCACGCACGAGGGATCAGAAAAATATAGTGTCCCTCTTTTCAGACTTTTTATAATAATTTGTAACAAATTTTACTCTTGAAGCTAAATTTATTTTAACCCAGGCGTTCTTAAAATGCCCTTATTTAAAAATGTATTATCCTACACCAAATTAAAGAAAAAACGTGTCTTAAACCCTGCCCGAAAATTTAATACAGTCTGTAGAATTATTTCAGATATGGTAAACATTTAACAGCAAAGAACTGGTTCTTGAAATACTCCACAAAAGTAACTCCACTATGAAAGCATTTTAGAAACTTATTTTTAAAAGCATTCTAGAACTAGTTGATTTAAGAGTAATAAATATTTTCTGGGACTCTGCAAAAATGAATATTAAATAAAAACCATAAGAACTTTTTTGAGAAGAAGTAAGGACAAATTAAAAAATAAAAATAAAATATATATATATACATAATAATTTTTACATAAATAAGAAATCTTATTATAATCCTCCTCCTCTTTTACACACACATACACACAAACACACATTTATACATACTACATACAAAGTAAAGTAAAGTAATAATTATAATAATAATAACAATTGAAATAATTTTAAAACAAATATATAAATGATAATGAAAAATAAGAAACATAGAATTGAAAAAGCAAGAAAATTCATGCATAAATAATTTAAATTTAATCCTTAAAAGTTAATAAGAATATTAATAAAAT
Organism: Linnaemya tessellans; assembly: GCA_951800035.1. Taxonomy (NCBI): domain Eukaryota; kingdom Metazoa; phylum Arthropoda; class Insecta; order Diptera; family Tachinidae; genus Linnaemya; species Linnaemya tessellans. The sequence goes on along the minus strand of OX637532.1, from coordinate 111,436,323 downwards.
TTTAGTAAACTGTCTTAACTTCCTCCTTAAGAAACAAAGCAAACAACAACAATACACACAAGTACACTATCAAAACACGCGCCTTTCTCCCTCTCTCTCACTCTCTCGTCATCATCCATTTATAACAATAACTATCTTTAAAATAGTTTGTCTACTGGAAAATCTTCCCCTTAACGCCCGCCCCTTAATTGATTGACAATTAGCCATTTTCTATTTCAACTTGTTAATTTCTATTTTTTTGTTTAAATTGATTCTAAATATAATTTTTATAATTTTATTTTAATGTGTAAAAAAAAATTCTATTGTTTTATTTTTGGTAAAATATAAATTTAATTTTTTTAAGGAAAAATTTTGTTCTTTTTCTCTTTTGTTAAATTTTGTTGTACTATTTCATTGTCAAAATTATTTATTTACTTTTTTACTTGTGATTAATTTAAGAAACATAAGATTTTATAAATATAAGTATAATTATATAAAGTTTAAACCTAAAGACTAGATAATGAGGAAAAGGGTACAAAAATGTTACGAGAACGTAACACTCATTAAATTTAAATTGTTATTAAGAAATTAGAATTTGAAGTGTTAAAAATTTAAAAGAAAACTGAAATAGCAATACGCCTTGAAACGCTTAAAGATTTACATTTTGGAAAATTTTAATAAATTTGTAGGAAAATTTCTTTGCCATTTGAAATTGAAAGTTGAACATTTGCTTCAAAATACTAAAATTCTCATTTGATATTTATTTTAAAATTTTGAAATTTAAAATTAAATAATGTTTGATAATTGAAAATTCGTTTCAACATTGTTTTGTCAACTTGTTAAATAATTTTGTCAACTTAAACAAAAATTCCAAAACTCACAACCGCCTAAACAAATGAAAAATATTATAGCTATTAAAATTTCTATATATCATTTGATTAAATAGAAAATTTTAGGCGAATTAAAATTTTTAACTAAAACTTCAATGATGCTTGAATTTTGTATAAAAGTTTACTTAAACATAATAAATATATAGTAATATTATACTATAAACCTTCGCAATTCATGTTTTCATTACACAAGTTCCAGTTGTGGTACAGAAATGTTGAAAAATAGTTATATGTTTACTATTCGAAAATTAGGAATCAACATTTTTCATAGAAAAATGAATTAAGGTTTGGCCAGTTTTCAATAACTTATCTGTTTTAGAGAATTCGAAAACGTGACTTATTAGGTAATTGTAGGTATTTATATTAAAGTTTTAAAAAAAAATTGTAATATTATCTATATTCGAAAATTTCGAAATTCTAAATTTAATTTCGAAATTCGAAATATAATTTCGAATTTTTCGAAATATAATTTCGAATTTTTCGAAATTCAAATATTGCGTAACAAATATTAATTTTGATGTAGAAATGGTAAATTAAATATAGTCACGATTTCAAAATTGATATATTGTTCATTCTAAAAATTCAACTGCACACAACTAATATACTCGAAAAATTTCGAAACTAACATCAATATTAATTATAAATTAAATTTTTTCAGAATTTGAAATTATTTGTGATGTTACAATTGCATTCAGACAAGGGAACTTCAGTTACGTTGCTATCAACTAAAATTTGTAGTTGATCGAAAATCAATAGTAATCGTCTACCCAACTAATTTGGACTATTTAAAATGGATGTATTACCGCAATTTATAATGTAATTAATATATTCGAACTAGATTCGAATTTTTCGAAATTCATATTTTATTAGTTAAATATTAATTCTGCTGTCTAAAACAATTATTCATTGTTGCAAGTATGTCAGTGTTTGTAGGAAAGCTTAAATACGATGAATATTGTCTATGTCCGAAATTTTCGAAAATCATATTTTAATCAAATTAAACTCAGTTGTGGTGCAGAAAAATAGTTCTTCATATAATTTTAAATGTCTTTAAAATATTACTATTATTTTCGAAAATTCGAAATTCAAATGTTACATACTAAATGTTAATTTTAATGGAGAAATGCCTTATTAAATGTGTTCACGATTCAAAAATTTGTATAATTTTCATTTTCGAAAATTGCAAATATTCATCAGTTATATATACGAAAATTTCGAAAATGTCCAAACTAAAATCTGTGTTAATCATATGGAGATTTTCATAAGGAAATATCTTTTAACAAAGCAGATTCTTCCTTTAATTTCATATTCGAATTTTATGATTTTCGAATGTAAACTAAATATGGAAATTGCCATTATCAGTGCTTATAAGTAAGTATTATGTTCGAAATTTGAGACTTTCTTAAACAACTGGCGGGTTTCAAAATTTTTAATTTTCAATTGAAATTTATTTTGCTTTTAACTTAGAATAACATTAATGTGTTGTTATTCTCGAGACTTTCGAAACTGATGCCGTATAAATAGCTTTTAAATAATTTTAAATGGCTTTTAGAAATTCCATTCAATAAATGTAACTTGTGACATGTTGATAGTCAAAAAGAAAAGTATTAAGGAAATAAAAAAGCTTTTCGGCGTGAAATTTTCAAGGCAATTTTTTTACATTCGAATTTTAGTTACATTCGAACAAATCAATGTTTAATTAATTTTTTTATTATTATAAAATCTTATGCTTCGTATAAAAAATCGTTTATATAATTTCTTAGTATTGGTGACTAAAACTACGATTTGCAAATAGATTTTGATCGTTTTTAAGTTAATTTTTATATGATTTTTTTTAATACTTTTAATAACACATTGTACTGATCTTTTTTTTATTATAATTGGCTTTTTATTTTAAGTTTTATTTGTTAAATTGATTATTATTTTATTTGTAATTTGTTTTTATTTTAAGTTTTACTAATTTTATTAACAACAAAGAAGGAATTTTTATGAGCAGTCATTAAAAAAACAAAATTGTTAAAATTCTTTTTTGTTATATTTTTATGTGTCTATTTTTTGTGTAAAAACTATTAATCCATAAGTTCTTTTTAACAACTTTAATGGTAGTGTTTTATTTAGATATTATTTTTATACATACATTTTTTTGGGAAAACAAAACGTTTGGCAAATTTTATGAATTAAGTTTAAAAAAATTATTAATTTTTTTTTTAATTTCAATGTTAAATAATAATTTTTTATATACATATAACTATATAAATAAATATATATTATTTTGTTTTCGTTTAAGTTTAAATTTAGCAAAATATTTACTCAATATTTTTTATATATTAAATAAAATTAAAATAAAAAATGTAAATTTTGAATATTATTATTAAAAACAAGAACTTTAAGTGAAAAAGTGTAATTATTTCTAAGTTTAGTTGAGTTATTAACTTTTCAATTACTCATTTTCTCTTTTAACTTTGTAAAACAAAATGAAAAAAGAAAACAAATTTAACTTGTAAAATTCGTTTCATAATCATAAATTGTTAATTTGCTTTAACGTTTATGTAGATTATTTATGACAAATTCGTAATTTATCAAGTAATAAAAATTAATTTATGTGTAACTCATCTCGTAGACTGCGTACACATGTAAAAGAAACATAAAAATTTTGTATAATTATTAATTAAATTTAAATTTAATCTAAATAAAGAAATTTATTGTAAATGTACTATATAATAATTATTATATGATTATATTATTAAATTGGCCTAAAATATAAAATATAGAAAACAAAAATTGAAATATACACATGAAAAATAAAATGAAAAAATAATAAAATAATCAAAACAAACAAAAAACAAAATTTTTCGACTTTTTTTCAAAATTTTTTATTTCAACTTTTTTCCAAATTTTTTAACAAAATTTCTAAATTTAATTTCATATTTTACAGGTTTTATCAATTTGGCTAACATTACAGCTCTGAAACTGTTTGGCTTTAACATTTAACAAAATTCGCACAAACAAAAGAAAGCGTATATTTCAAAAAAAAAGTTTCAAAACAAAAACAAAAGTGAAAAAAAAGAGAAAAAGGACAATATTTTTTGCATTAACAAAATAGAAACCGTAAAACCAAGCCGAAAATATACAACAAGTTTAATAATTTTTTTTCTAATTTTATTCCCATTATTTTATAAATTTAAGGAAAAAACTTTATTTTCTATTTAATTCCTGTTTAATTATTTTTTTTTAAATAAATTATATCTTATTTTTTGTAATTTTCTTCAAACAATAATAATTTTCCAATTTTTCCACACCACACACATACACTCTCATCAACTGGTTTTGTTTATTTTTTTATTTAATACATTAAAACTGAAAATAAAAATAAATTTGCTTAAACTTTAAAACTGAAAGGAACTGAGAAATAGTCCATAGAATCATAAATGCTAAGGTTTTGTGTCATATAAAATCGGTGGGTGTTGAAATTTGAACATTTCTTTTAGCTTCTAAAAACTAAAATAAAAATTGATTGAATAACCAAATTTCCTGTGTCTGCTTTTACAAACATAAATTTATCTTGCGGCAAGTCTCTTCTTCAATTCTATTTTGAAATTGCCCGTTTGTTTACAGTCAGATAGTTTTTGTTCAACTTTATTGTTTGTCAAAACCCTATACGATGCCATAATGAAGATGAAGACTTTTCGGCACAAGCCGATATACTCAGACGTGCTTCAAAAGAAAATTGATGTCAGTAAATAGAGATTGACTTTCGAATTCAATAAGGAAACAGTGCATAATTCCATTCAAAAGAATGTACGTAAGTGCGAACAGATTTCCCTTTCGATTAGAATTACATAATAAACATCCAGCTTTTACTTTGTATTACAACAAAAATAAAATGTGATTCAATTTCTGGTTTTAAATGGAATTTTTATTTTTATTAAAATGTGTCTTAATTAATGTTGAATTTGAAGTGAAAAAGATGCCATAGTATGAAAAAGGAATTGCTGGGTTATATTCTAATCTTACGAAATTCCGAAGACTATTTGAAGTTCTTTAAAGGATTTTATTAAACGTTATACTCTAAAATCATACGGCGCCAAAAAAAAATAAAAAATTGTAATTAAAATTAAAAATGCTTCCAGTACCAATAAATTTAATTTAAAATTATTATTCATGCAAAATAAAGTTGGTCAAATTCAATAGAAAACTTTCCACGAATATAACGTTGTCACTAACCAGGCAAGTCAACTCGTTTGTATGCTTCATAAAAATAAAAATCATATTTTTTAAATAAATTTTTTAGACTTGAGGCCGTTTTATATACATAAATTATTATTGAAATAATATTGAAAAGTCAAGAATTAAGTCAAATCATAAATAAAGATCTATAATATGAAGAAAAAAAATCGCACTGAAATAGGGTGGCAAAAAGTGAAATTTTTGGTGAAACTGCCCATATGGCCGAAAAACGCGGAAAAATTTATATTTAAGCGGAAATAGTTTTACTTATTGAAAAAATATATATTTCCATAAAAATATCCAAAGCAATTATTTTTGGAAACCGAAATTTTTCGAGAATGGAAACAAACTTCGAAAATAATTAAAAAGTATTTACACAAAAGTACACATTTCTTTATACGCTTTCGAAAATTTCGAAATAAAAAATTTTCGACCATTTATGTTAATCAGCTTCGGATGTGTGGAAATACCCATAATTGAAAATGCTGCAAAAATATTTAGACGACCTGAAATAGTTTTCGTTAAGAAAAAATTTATATATCTAGAGCAATTTTCGAAATGACAACTTGTCTAAAGTTTAAATAAATTGCGAAATAGAATTAGAAGAAAAAATCGTATTTTTCACACAATTTTCATGCATTCGAAATTAAACTTTTGTATATAAATCGGCAAATATTTAGCACATTCGATGTAGAAGAAATTAGTTTTGGAACTTAAAAGGAAGTAAAATCCATCTTCAAAGAATTTTTCGCACAAAACTTCAAGCTTATTCGAAATTAAAAGTTATGGCAAAATAAGAAATATTTTCCTCACCCATCAGCTCCACAGTTTCTTTTAATTTTTTTCCTAAAAGCAACAAATTTTACTTTGTAATTTATTTAAGTTTTAATTTAAAGAAAACAAAAACAAAACATAAAATAGTTCGTTTTTATTATTATTTTAATATATAAATAATTTTTTTTTAATTTTCTTGTTTTTTATTATTGTTTTTTCTCACAAACTTTTTTCTTTAAAACAAAAATTTATATTTTTTATAGATTTTTTACAAAATCTTTTATTACTTTAAATTTTTTTATTTTATTTTTATAATCAATTAAGCAATTATTAATCAACCGTTTTAATTACACTTTTTTTTTTGTTAAATAAACAATGTTTGAACTTTTGCAATAGTATAGAATGAAAAATCAATCTGATTTAAACAAAGAATAAAAATGTGTTATGATCCGATACAGAAACTAAAGAAAGATTTCAATAAACCGCTTTAAAGTAACGTCGCCTAAAAATCATTCAAATACAACAACAAACATCAAATTTAACAACAATAATAACAACAACAACACCAACCAATCAGCAACAACCAACCAACAACTATTAACATCAATACCAACCAAACAGCATCTTAAGTAAAAGAAAAATGTTAGAAACAAATTAATTCGCAAAGAAAAAATAGAAAAATCATTAAATTTGTATTTTATTTTGGATTTCGAACATTCTCACACAGATACACACACATTTTTATATAATTGCAAAAAAAGAAAACAAAACAACAACAACAAAAACAAAAAAGCCCCTACATTTTTTATTGTTAAAAATCTTTGAAAAATTATAAAAAAATAAAAAAAAGTTTTTATATGATGAAAGATACAAAATGTTTTATTCAAATCAGGACAAGAGGTGAGTACAATTACAAGTGCAATTTCATTCCATTCCATTTTCAATTTAGTAAATTTGTATCAATACTGGCAACACTGAATGAGAGCATGTACAGTAAGCATATTGGCCACAATATGAAATATCTGTTTCACGGACAGGTATCGCATGCTTATATTTGTGGTACACTTTTAATTATCTCATCAGGCATCGATCTTATTAAAACGTGCACAATTTAAAAGGCATTTCCGTGGGTATATGCACAATATAAATTATTTTTCTGTACTGTTAGCATAGAAGATCGCAAATAGAGACCTAAAATTCAATGAAGCGCCACAATAAAATCCATCTACATATTTCGATTTTTCGTAGTTGCAAAAATACATGCATAAACGTTCAAAATCACCCTTTTTGATTTTGTTAGTAGATCTATTTTTATGCAAGTATTGTTATCGAACATTCATATTGATATATTAAATTCAATTAAAGTTTGTTTAAATTCAGAAAGACATGATAAATATTCCAAGGCACAAAAAAATAAAATTGAAAGAAAATAATTAAAAGAATTATTTCCCCTGATTGTGTAAGGCGTTCGCACACAATCAGTGAAAACTGATTGTGTGTTTCTTTAATCCTGTGCAAAAAACGGCTTGGGCGTAAACGCCAACGCTTACACAATTAGGCTGATTATTTTTATTAAAGCCATAATCTATGAAATCCGATCAAAGTTACAAACACTTATTAATAGTTGAAAAAATAAAGTAGTTTAGTGCCAAATATATTTTTTGAATAAGAAGCTAGAGATTGTTACATTTATAAAATACTAGAACTGCGGCCCGCGGTTTCACCCGCGTAAGTCTATACCCCGTGGGAATATCGGGTTAAAAGTAGGCCATGTGTTGAGAGTTATATTGTCTCTAGCTGGAAATATGTATGCGCATAGCCATTAACCAATTACGATTTCACATTCAAATATATTTCCCCTTATTCTATTTGTCAACGTCAACGTCACGTCAAGACAATATCAAAAATACCCTTTCTGTGCAACAATTAACTACTTCTGACAGCCTCTTACTACTCTCTATGTCGTTGAATATAGCAAAAGGTTGTGAGAAATTTAAAATTGTTGAAGAGAATGAGTATAGAAGTGTTCTAACTTTCATATTATCTTGACTCGATTGTAGAATTTTTTCCTACTTACTTAACACTTATCGTTATATTTTGGACAATTTACACAATATCTTTATAAATCCTATGTGTTATTCTGATGTATAAGCTAAATTATTGTAAAGTTTCATTAAAATACATTCAGTAGTTTTTGCGTGAAAAAGGAACAAACATCCACACATCCACACTCACAAACATTCGGCTTTATAATATTAGTAGGATTACTTTATCGATCCAAAAAAAATAAATAAATAAATAAAAATAAAATTCGAAATGGTTTTAATAATTTGTAATTATGCAAACGGAAATATAGAACTGAAACTGAAATACTCGTGCTTCAAATTGAGGCTCATAATTTTAAAAATTCAATGAATGAAAACTCATTTAACAAACACATCAATGATTGCAATGAAGATAAGATTTCCTTTTTTAAATGCAGAAGTGCAAGGGTCGTAAAGTGTGATCAATATTTTCAAATTAAAGTAAGAAACAGATAATTACTTAACAGCGAATTGAGAAAGATGAAATATGATCTTAAAACAAACAAAAAATTGTAGTATCGCATTTCATTACTTGATATGGAAACAATTGGGGATTGCCGATAGTTTTTTTTTATTGTAGTCAACTAAAAGAAGGAATATCAGGTTAAACTCTTGAATTCGTTCGTAGCTTTAGAATTTTCTATGTAACAGTTGTAATTAATTTTCTATTTATCGAAGAAGCAATATTCAATAAAATAATGAATCAGTAATAATTTTATTTACCCAGATAATTTAAATGTAGGTGAATATAACGATTTTCTTGCTGTTTATAATAACCATTTTTACTCGATGCTCCGTAATGTTAATACATTAACAGAATTTAAATGAGAACGTAACATGACTTTCAAATGCCGGTTGCTGTTAACAGCAGACTACGTGACAAATTCCATGTTAACTTTTCTCTCACTTAACATTATTTCAACGAACGGCCGCACACAATAAAAACACCGACCGGCGCAACACTTTTCTTTGTGATCTGCTTAACTTTTCCGCAAAATTTTTACTCAATAACATTTAGCTGCATATTAACTTTGCTTTTATGCAAAATTATAAGAACTTTCTTCATTATTTTAATACAATAGATGAAATCTTATCCTAGTTCCAGCACAGTGTACGCATGAGTAGGCGTCATCCCCTGAGAGCCGGTCCTAATGAAAAAAGAACACGTACACCAACCATAAGAAAACTGCGCTTAAATTGTGCAGCGGAAAATATCTTGTTAGAAGTCAGATGTTCTAAAAGCTTTTTATGTGGATATGAGAAAATAGAATAATATTCGAATAACTGAAAGAAGGAAAGAGAATGTATACAACAATAATTTAAATACGTATGAATGCGCATATGTATGCATGTATAAGAGTGTGTGGAAACGGAATTTTTTTTAGAAGTAAAAAAAATTATTTAAAACATTTAAACAAATGCGTTAACGTGCAAATTGCATTATCTTATTATACAAGTGCGCTTCTAGGTAATACGTAATAAGCAAAACCAAATTAAATATCTTTTTAAATGATTCGGATATTGGAAGACAAAACAGAGTTAAAGATCCTACACACCTGCTACATCTATTCGCAATAGCCTTTGTGTGGGAGCCGAAGGACGTTTTAATTAAATCTAACTACGATTTTTACCCATACGGTTTCTAAGCATTATAATAGACTCCAAAGAGCTTTTTTTTTATAAAAAATGACTTATTTTGATTGTTTTAGTTGTAATTTCTTTTAACCTCTTTGGCATCTCGTTTTCTTGTCATTTTATGAACCTAATCAAACTTTTTTCTTTAACGTTTGTTTCATTAAGTTTTTCGTTTAAGTTTTACTTTTTTAGATGCAATCGCAAATTACGGAAATAAGGATATGCAATGCACATTTACATATGTACATATGTATCTACACCAGAATATAAGGTGACGCTTTATTCGTAGCTTTGGAATTTTCTACTTAATTAATATAATATTTATACAAGAAGCAAAATAAAATGTTGAATCAGTAATATTTTGACTTACCCACAAAATTATGTATGAATTTTTATTAGGTAAATTAACAATTTACCCACAAAATTTTAATTTAGGTGAATGTAAGGATTTTCCTGTTGCTAGTCTTGTTTTTGTAATAAACATTTTCACTCGTCACTTCAGTAATGTTAATGTCTTAACACAATTTACCAGTGTTGTCAACTCAGTGCTTTTAGCACTGTTTTTAGTGCTTTTTAAAATGTATTACGCGAAAAATTTTGGCTTCAGTGCTTTTTGGTTTTAGTGCTTTTTTTGGTGCTTTTTTTTTCATTCGGTGGCACCAGACAACAAAAAATTTTGCTATTAAACTCTTATCTTCAGCATATTCCAATGCTGAAGTAGAACGAGTTTTTAGCTCAATGAATCTTTTAAAAAGAAAAATTAGAACCGAATGTCGCTGAATTCGGTTAATGCGCTTTTACAAATCTAAAACGCACTTAAATGGGAAAATTCTTGTTGCGAAACGTACGAAATTCCAAATGAGGTCAATATTCATATTAATACAAAAATGGTTCATAAAACATTGGAATATGAAATAAAAACGATATTATGGGCAGATGACCGTGATGAGGAATTCACGGACTTTGATATTGATCTTTATCAAATACAAATTGAAATTCATTCGTTATTATATGAATATATTTTGTTATTTTAAACGTTATTTTACTTGTGTTACCTTAAAATAACACAAGAAAGTGCATCACTTTAAAAGTTTACAGGAGAATAAAAACAATATAAAATTTATTGCATTTTCTATGGCGATATTTACAATATTTTGAGTTATTTTTTAGTGTAATATGTGAATTATTCAAAATAGTAATAAATGATCTAAAATTCTTCTGGTATTTTGATCTCTTTATAATTATTATTGTACTCTGTTATTTTTAAGCTTAAGGTCCTGAAGAAGTCACACAAAGGAGTGACGAAATATTGAAAAATAAAATATTTTAAATAAAAATAAAGAGACCTTAAGCTTAAAAATAATAGAATACTATAGTAATAAATGATCTCTTATTTTATAAATTTTTTTGTTAATAAATGTGTAAAATAGAAAAAAAATTAAATAAAATCATATTCTAAATAAAAGGCAATTAAAATAAAAAAATATATATTTAGTGCTTTTTTCAAAAATTACGCGTTTTTTGTCCGACTTTAGTGCTTTTCAAAATTTCAAAGTTGACAACGCTGCAATTTACATAATAATTTAACATGACTTGCAAATACCGGTTACTGTTAATAACACAGTGCATGAGCACTTACATCACTTTTATTAACATTTCTCTCAGTTAAAATTATTTCAACGAACGGCCACACAAAAAAGAAACAGCGACCGGCGCAACAATTAGAGTTAATTTTAATAACTTTAAACACCTTTTTCTTTAATATCTTCTTGATTTTTGCACAAAATTTTTAATCAAGAACATTTTAATTTCACTTTTATGCAATTTCATAAGAATTTTGTTCATTATTTTAATACGAATAAATGAAATTTTATCAACACGTACACCGAACAACCGAACCGTAAGAAAACTGCGCTTGAACTAGATTGTGTGCTGCAGAAAATCTTTTCAGAAGTCTGGTGCTCTAAAAGCTTTTCATTTGGAAAAGAGAAAAGAAAATAGTAAACGAATAACTAGAACAAGGAACCACAATGTATACATACAAGAACTAAAATGCATATGATAGCAGATATGTTTGTACGTATGTGTGGAAATTTATTTTTGTTTAGCATTAAAATATTTTATAATAATAATTGAAACAATACGTGAATGGGTAAATACTAAATCATAGGAAAATTTGTGAGCACGCACAACACAAAAAAAAGGAACAGCGACCGGCGCACAACTAAAATGCATTCCAACAACTTTAACTACTTTTCTCATATTTCATGTTAATTTGCACAAAATATTTTTACTCGCCAACATTTACTGACACCTTAATATAAATTTTATACACGATTATATGAATTTTCTTTATTATTTTATTAAAAATATATGAAAGACAGCCGAACCGTATGACAATTTCGCTCAAACTAAATTCTATGCTGAAGGTTCAAAGAAACTAACGGTAATAAGAGATTATTATGTGGGAGCAAGAGAGCGCAGCAATCAAGCATTCCTGCGTGAATAACTAGAAGTAGGGCATGTAATAAATACGTATGTGCATGTGTATGTTCATCAGGGATGCTGTTCGGTAACATTAGGTACATTTTCCCTAGCTTTTGCAGTATCTATGCACGTGTAACAATTACGTTTCTTTCTGTTATATTTGTTACAACATTTTATACATTAAATAACATAATGTATTTATTTTATTATTATTTAATTATTATTTATTAATTGTTAATTGAGACAATATTGTAACGACACGTTTTCCTGCTGGTTGCTGGGATAGACTCAGCGGGTTCCAGGGTCGTGGGTTTGCTTAGTGAAAAATAAGATACACTCTTTTTCCTTCACGTTATAATCTTTATTGCTTATTATTTTAGAGAGGGGGGAACGGCTCGAAGTAACGCCGACTGTTGTGGCCAACTTGGTTGGTGACGGTCGCTCGTTGGGCGATCCATGGAGGCTCGGCCGGCTGGCTGGCGCTGGTGCTGAGGACGGTAGAAGTCGCCTGGTGCAGGTGATAAGTCACCTGATGTAGGTGATAGAAGTCGCCTGATGTAGGTGATAGAAGTCGCCTGATGGATGTGATAGAAGTCGCCTGATGTAGGTGATAGAAGTCGCCTGATGTAGGTGATAGAAGTCGCCTGATGTAGGTGATAGAAGTCGCCTGATGTAGCTGTTAGACGTCGCCTGATGTAGGTGATAGAAGTCGCCTGATGTAGCTGATAGACGTCGCCTGATGTAGGTGATAGAAGTCGCCTGATGTAGCTGATAGACGTCGCCTGATGTAGGTGATAGAAGTCGCCTGATGTAGCTGATAGACGTCGCCTGGTGTAAGTCGCCTGTTGGAGGTGATAGACGCCTGTAGGAACAAACTCCCGTACAGGTGTATCACGCACTCTAGGGGCGATCCAGACAATTGGTAGTATCAGCCGTAGGAACAAACTCCCGTACAGGCCTGTGATTATGCAGGCGGCACTGATAGCGGCAGAACGGTGAGAGCCGGTATAGGATGCGGCTAGGCTGGCGGCAGCACCTGTAGGAACAAACTCCCGTACAGGCCTGTGATGATGCAGGCGGCACTGACAGCGGCAGAACGGTGAGAGCCGGTATAGGATGCGGCTAGGCTGGCGGCAGCACCTGTAGGAACAAACTCCCGTACAGGCCTGTGATGATGCAGGCGGCACTGACAGCGGCAGAACGGTGAGAGCCGGTATAGGATGCGGCTAGGCTGGCGGCAGCACCTGTAGGAACAAACTCCCGTACAGGCCTGTGATGATGCAGGCGGCACTGACAGCGGCAGAACGGTGAGAGCCGGTATAGGATGCGGCTAGGCTGGCGGCAGCACCTGTAGGAACAAACTCCCGTACAGGCCTGTGATGATGCAGGCGGCACTGACAGCGGCAGAACGGTGAGAGCCGGTGTAGGATGCGGCTAGGCTGGCGGCAGCACCTGTAGGAACAAACTCCCGTACAGGCCTAATGCTCTCTTCGTGTAGGACTGGCGGTGGAGGAAGTGCACCAGTGGAGGAGTCTGGAAACAATGCAAGAACAAGCTCCTTGAATTGTTTTGGAAAGTCCGTTTAGAAGATAATAAACAGTTTGGTAGGCTATAACTCGCGCAACCAAAGTAGTTCTTACCGCTAAGCGAACTGCCAGCAGACTCCTCCACTGGTGCACTTCCTCCACCGCCAGTCCTACACGAAGAGAGCATTAGGCCTGTACGGGAGTTTGTTCCTACAGGTGCTGCCGCCAGCCTAGCCGCATCCTATACCGGCTCTCACCGTTCTGCCGCTGTCAGTGCCGCCTGCATCATCACAGGCCTGTACGGGAGTTTGTTCCTACAGGTGCTGCCGCCAGCCTAGCCGCATCCTATACCGGCTCTCACCGTTCTGCCGCTGTCAGTGCCGCCTGCATCATCACAGGCCTGTACGGGAGTTTGTTCCTACAGGTGCTGCCGCCAGCCTAGCCGCATCCTATACCGGCTCTCACCGTTCTGCCGCTGTCAGTGCCGCCTGCATCATCACAGGCCTGTACGGGAGTTTGTTCCTACAGGTGCTGCCGCCAGCCTAGCCGCATCCTATACCGGCTCTCACCGTTCTGCCGCTATCAGTGCCGCCTGCATAATCACAGGCCTGTACGGGAGTTTGTTCCTACGGCTGATACTACCAATTGTCTGGATCGCCCCTAGAGTGCGTGATACACCTGTACGGGAGTTTGTTCCTACAGGCGTCTATCACCTCCAACAGGCGACTTACACCAGGCGACGTCTATCAGCTACATCAGGCGACTTCTATCACCTACATCAGGCGACGTCTATCAGCTACATCAGGCGACTTCTATCACCTACATCAGGCGACGTCTATCAGCTACATCAGGCGACTTCTATCACCTACATCAGGCGACGTCTAACAGCTACATCAGGCGACTTCTATCACCTACATCAGGCGACTTCTATCACCTACATCAGGCGACTTCTATCACCTACATCAGGCGACTTCTATCACATCCATCAGGCGACTTCTATCACCTACATCAGGCGACTTCTATCACCTACATCAGGTGACTTATCACCTGCACCAGGCGACTTCTACCGTCCTCAGCACCAGCGCCAGCCAGCCGGCCGAGCCTCCATGGATCGCCCAACGAGCGACCGTCACCAACCAAGTTGGCCACAACAGTCGGCGTTACTTCGAGCCGTTCCCCCCTCTCTAAAATAATAAGCAATAAAGATTATAACGTGAAGGAAAAAGAGTGTATCTTATTTTTCACTAAGCAAACCCACGACCCTGGAACCCGCTGAGTCTATCCCAGCAACCAGCAGGAAAACGTGTCGTTACATTGGCGCCCGAGCAGGGACTATTTTGTCCAAAATAAAGACGTGAAGTCTATATAAAAGAATTTTTTTTTTAAATCAAAATCAAGCGATGCTGAAAACTACCTGGGTCTACTCCCTTAAAAAGGAAGAACTGATAACCTACTTATTGGAATTCCATCAAACCGCGACGGGAACGGTAGAGGAGCTGCGGAAAAGGTTTGCAAAATTTTTAACAACAGAACATGAGGCCGAAACGCTGGACAGACTACTAACTCTTCAAGCCCAACACGAAAAGATTCTGCTAAAATCGCCTAGTGCTGGTTTATCCGGGCTCACCGTGGACAGTGAGCCAACCAAAACCCCACTGATGGCCGAGAGTACCAACCAGCAGTCATCCCACATGAGTAGCGAGAATCGAGTGCTAATAATCGATCTAGTACGGAAATGGGGTGTTAAGTACGATGGTGGTAAGGACCCTCTAGGGTTCATCGAGCGTGTGGAAGAACTGGCAGGGATGTACCAAATAGCACTGAACGATGTCCTGACGGTCCTGACAGAGTTTTTCCGAGACAAAGCGCTTAGTTGGTTGCGTAACAACCATAAACAATGGCAAAGGTGGCCAGCATTCAAAAAGGATTTTTGCAGCTTCTTTCTACCCCCGCGATACTTCGAGAAATTAGAGGACGACATCCGGAAGCGTAACCAACGGCCGCGCGAACCATTCAAGGAATACGTACTGAGCTTGCAAGATCTGATGAGACACACAGAGCTGGATACCGCACAAAAGGTAGAAAGGATATACAGGAATGCATTACCAGAGTATCAGTGGTACATTCGCAGGCGAGACTTCGAGTCACTGGAGGAGCTTATCCAATTAGCAGCCGACTTGGAGACAATACCAACCAATTCCCACCCAACACGAGGAGAGCACCATCGTATGGTATCCACAGGGCTCGCAATGCCAGTGGGCGCTCGTCGAAACAAACCCGGTGCAAACGCCAACCGGACGTATCTAGCTTGGGGACACGACAAGCTAAAAGCCAGAGTATTGATCGAAGGTAAACCGGTCACCGCTATCGTGGACACCGGTGCTACCCGAAGTTTCATCACGCCAAAACTCGTGGAAAAGCTAACCGCGCCGCCTCCGTATCGGTCCGTCGAGGTCGATGTTGTTCTCGCCAACGGCTCGAAGATCATTATCACGCAGGCCGTGAACTACCGCCTCCATTTGGGCAAAAGGACCGCGGAGCACGAATTTCTCGTCCTGACGTCAGCAACGGAAGACGTCATTCTGGGGATCGATTTCCTGAGAAGCTTTAACACCACCATCACCTGTGCAGGAGTAGCCGCCCATTCTGGAAGAGAAAACGACAGCAAGGGAAGCCGAGTGGAGCAAGGGAACCAGGTAAGCAAGAAGCCGCGAAAATCAAAATGTCATATTTTTACCGTGCGAACTTCGCAAGAAGGGCTCGAACAAAGGAGGATAGCTCGATTTTTAGCCACCGAACTACCGAAGTTTGAAGCCATCACAGCGCTGTCCACGGCTGCCTCGCATAAAATTGTAATGAAGGACGACCGCCCCATAAAGCTAAGGTACGGGCAACGGAACCCAGCCATGCAAGCTATTATTGATGGAGAAGTAAATAAGCTGCTAGAGCGTGGATGCATCGAGCCATCACACAGTCCTTATAGCTTCCCTATTACACTGGTTAAGAAGAAGAATGGGGAATGGAGAACCTGCATGGATTTCAGGCAACTAAACGCCAGATCGGTCCCAGACGCTTACCCGCTACCACGAATAGACGCGATCCTTAATCGTCTGCGGGATGCCAAATTTATTAGCAGTCTAGACCTCAAGGATGGTTACTGGCAAATCCCCATGGCGGAAGAAAGTAAGAAATATACCGCCTTCGCAGTCAGTGGGAGAGGATTATACCAATGGCGAGTCATGCCGTTCGGCCTGCACTCAGCCCCGGCCACGTTCCAACGTGCCCTAGACCGGGTTATCGGGCCGGAGATGGAGCCCCATGCGTTCGCATACCTCGACGACATCATTGTCATAGGCAAGACCCTGGATGAACACATCAGAAATCTCAAAGAAGTGTTCCGAAGGCTGCGAGCGGCCAACTTGCGTATCAATGTCGACAAATGCGAATTTTTCAAGCAGGAAACGAAGTACCTGGGGCATGTGGTGACACAGGAGGGCATCAAAACGGATCCTGATAAAGTGGCAGCCATGGCGCAGATGCGGCCACCTACTAATGTCAAGGAGACACGGCAATTCCTGGGTGTCACTTCCTGGTATCGACGGTTTGTCCCGAACTTCACCGAAATCGCGCAACCACTAACCCAGCTATTAAAAAAGGGCCGTCACTGGAAGTGGGGGACGGAACAGCAGCAAGCTTTCGAAACACTCAAGGAACAACTCACCCATGCACCCGTGTTAGCCTGCCCCGACTTTACGCAAGAATTTGTGCTGCAAACGGATGCCAGTGCCTTTGGACTCGGTGCCGTGTTGACACAGGAGGTAAACGGCGCTGAACACGTTATTGCATACGCCAGTCGCCGCCTGACCGGAGCCGAGAAGAACTATTCAGCCACCGAAAAGGAGTGTCTCGCTATTGTCTGGGGTATCCGAAAACTACGACACTATCTGGAGGGCTATGAGTTCCGGGTCATCACCGACCACCTCGCGTTGAAGTGGTTGAATTCCATCGAAAATCCCACGGGAAGACTGGCGCGATGGGCCCTTGAATTACAACAATATAAGTTCTCCGTACACTATAGAAAGGGCAAACAAAACGTGGTGGCGGATGCCCTTTCACGGCAACCCAGAGAAGACCTGACCTATTTGAGTGCGCACACTTCAGTCGGGTGTAAGTGGCTGGAAGGGAAGATAGCCGCAGTTCGCCAGCACCCGGAGAAGTGGCCAGACTATTCCATCATTAACCAGCAACTCTACCGCAACCTGGGACGAGAAATCAATGAGGAAGACAGTACACCGTGGAAGCTCTGTGTAGCCACTCCCCTAAGGCTACAGGTATTACGGGAGGCACACGACAATATCGCCGGAGGGCATCTAGGAGTCCGTAAGACCTTACACAAGATTAATAGCCGATACTATTGGCCAGGTATGACGCGAGACGTTGGGCGATATGTTCGCGGCTGCGAATTATGCCAAAAACATAGGGTATCACCCACCATACATTCGCCGTCTCCAAAGCGCTTCCACACCCCGCCACTGCCTGTCGACTCGCGCGAGATATCCATGGCTCAAGCCCCAGAAGGCCTGCGCCACGAAATTGAGAAGAGGTTTGCTTCGACCCCGGCGCAACGACGCGTTAGAACAATAATTGAGGTGCAGGGTCAGAAGTACCGAGTCAGCGTGCTGCGAAATGGACCGATCCGGATTCAGTGGCTGCGCCCACCGAACAATCGTTGAGGAGAGGGGATAGTGTAACGGGGGAAAGTTGTATGCGCGTTTCCCCCCCCACATTTATAACTTGAATTAGATTTATATTAAATTTATGTAACTTCAATTATATTTTTATGTTCCTATTTTCTTTATCTGAACGAAGTTACAGTGAATTACTTTTTATACCGTATTTTTACTTTGAATGAGTCATTTTGTTACTTATGTCTATTGAATACCATTTTGTTTTATTATTATTCCCTTAAGAAAACCAGATGTTTACTTTATTGATTTTTACATAGTAAGTTACAAATTATGAATTGAATTAACGACTAGTAACGGCTAAAAGTAACGCCCTCTGCATGTGAAACTGGAGACTGTCACCACAGCACAGCTGTAATCACCGCACAGCTGTGATCACAACACAGCTGCGATCACATCACAATACCCACCACTAGTGTTATACCACACTGTGTGAATGTGTGTATGCCCACGATTGAGGGTATAAAAGACAGCACAAAATGTACAAGCAGGCAGTCTGCTGGCAGTTCGCTTAGCGGTAAGAACTACTTTGGTTGCGCGAGTTATAGCCTACCAAACTGTTTATTATCTTCTAAACGGACTTTCCAAAACAATTCAAGGAGCTTGTTCTTGCATTGTTTCCAGACTCCTCCACTGGTGCACTTCCTCCACCGCCAGTCCTACACGAAGAGAGCATTAGGCCTGTACGGGAGTTTGTTCCTACAGGTGCTGCCGCCAGCCTAGCCGCATCCTACACCGGCTCTCACCGTTCTGCCGCTGTCAGTGCCGCCTGCATCATCACAGGCCTGTACGGGAGTTTGTTCCTACAGGTGCTGCCGCCAGCCTAGCCGCATCCTATACCGGCTCTCACCGTTCTGCCGCTGTCAGTGCCGCCTGCATCATCACAGGCCTGTACGGGAGTTTGTTCCTACAGGTGCTGCCGCCAGCCTAGCCGCATCCTATACCGGCTCTCACCGTTCTGCCGCTGTCAGTGCCGCCTGCATCATCACAGGCCTGTACGGGAGTTTGTTCCTACAGGTGCTGCCGCCAGCCTAGCCGCATCCTATACCGGCTCTCACCGTTCTGCCGCTGTCAGTGCCGCCTGCATCATCACAGGCCTGTACGGGAGTTTGTTCCTACAGGTGCTGCCGCCAGCCTAGCCGCATCCTATACCGACTCTCACCGTTCTGCCGCTGTCAGTGCCGCCTGCATCATCACAGGCCTGTACGGGAGTTTGTTCCTACAGGTGCTGCCGCCAGCCTAGCCGCATCCTATACCGGCTCTCACCGTTCTGCCGCTATCAGTGCCGCCTGCATAATCACAGGCCTGTACGGGAGTTTGTTCCTACGGCTGATACTACCAATTGTCTGGATCGCCCCTAGAGTGCGTGATACACCTGTACGGGAGTTTGTTCCTACAGGCGTCTATCACCTCCAACAGGCGACTTACACCAGGCGACGTCTATCAGCTACATCAGGCGACTTCTATCACCTACATCAGGCGACGTCTATCAGCTACATCAGGCGACTTCTATCACCTACATCAGGCGACGTCTATCAGCTACATCAGGCGACTTCTATCACCTACATCAGGCGACGTCTAACAGCTACATCAGGCGACTTCTATCACCTACATCAGGCGACTTCTATCACCTACATCAGGCGACTTCTATCACCTACATCAGGCGACTTCTATCACCTACATCAGGCGACTTCTATCACATCCATCAGGCGACTTCTATCACCTACATCAGGCGACTTCTATCACCTACATCAGGTGACTTATCACCTGCACCAGGCGACTTCTACCGTCCTCAGTACCAGCGCCAGCCAGCCGGCCGAGCCTCCACGGATCGCCCAACGAGCGACCGTCACCAACCAAGTTGGCCACAACAGTCGGCGTTACTTCGAGCCGTTCCCCCCTCTCTAAAATAATAAGCAATAAAGATTATAACGTGAAGGAAAAAGAGTGTATCTTATTTTTCACTAAGCAAACCCACGACCCTGGAACCCGCTGAGTCTATCCCAGCAACCAGCGGGAAAACGTGTCGTTACAATATGTAAGTAACTATACGAGTAGAAAAAAAATTGTTGTTTATTGAGGACAATGGTGCTGTATGTGAAAAAAGATTTTCATCTGGAGGCTACATATTAAAACAAACAAATATTTAGATTAGAGGAAAATGTTTAATACTCACTAGTATGACAAGGGACATACATATGTACGTGAGAGTATGTACGCGGTGTAAGACATACTTCACCCCATCTGATCTCCTTACTTACATCCGACCGAAGATGGAATACAACTCTCATGTATGGGCCGGTGCTTCAAAGTCTATTTTGAAGTTACTCGACCGTATTCAGGAGAGGGCGAAGAAACTCATAGGGGACGGTAGGGTATCCAACTCTATCGACTCACTTGAGCATCGACGCAATGTGGGGTGCATTTCACTGTTTTATCGTTACTATCATGGGTTTTGTTCCGACGAAGTCAGGGATATTTTTCCCGAAACGCACACTTTTTTACGCTCAACACGCTCTACAGTGCGATCACACCAATAGTGGATTTACCAGTGAACCGCAATACGCATCACAGGGAAAATTAATTATATGCCCGTACGTGGAATAAACTCCCAGCGGAGGTTTTTCCTGCAGTATATATCATGCAGAAATTCAAATAGAGAGTTCATACACACTACTCCCTTTATCCTTCTTCCCACAACCAATTTTCTTAGTTCCAGCACAATGTACTCATGAGTAGGGGTCATCCCCTGAGTGCCGGTCCTAATTAAAAAAAACAAGTAAAAGTGCTATATTCGGCTGTGCCGAATCTTAAATATGCTTCACATATGTAATTCTTCTTTCTTTCTTGCTAAAACAGGAAGTAGGTTTAATTAAAAAATTTAACATAGTTTTACTTGACAAAAAAATTTAAATTTTTAAACTTTTTGGTCACTTTCACGTACCATAAAATATATTATTTGTTCAACCTTGGAGTCGAAATTTTGATTTTTTTAGATTTTAGTACCTATTTTGTTCTTCCTGAATTATAAAATAGTTTGAATTAGCAAAAACAGCAACGGCAATTACCTATTATGTTACTTTTATATATTTCAATTTCCCAACCCTGGAAACGAAAATGAAATTTTTTACCAATGCAACTCTTAATGAGGCATAAAATAGTTTTATTTAAGAAAAACTTAATATTTGTAACCATTTTGGTCACTTTCATATACTACAAAATATTGCAGTTATCCAACACTGGAATCTAAATTTTAATTTTTTTTAAATTCCTGATACCAATTATGTTTTTCCTGAACTAAAAAATAGTTTTAATGAGTAAAAAACCGACGTTAGTTGACTTTTTGGTTACTTTCATATATAAAAAAAATCAATTTCCCATCCCCGGAAGCGAAATTAAATTTTTTTACCAATCCTAGTCTTCATTAGGTATAAAGTCGTTTTATTTCAGAAAAACTTAAAATTTGCAATCATTTTGGTCACTTCCATGTAATACAATATATTGTATGTACCAAAAAAACTTTAAACTTCCCAACCCTGGAAGTGAAATTTTAATTATTTTTGTTTTATTTTTAACCAATGCAACTCTTCATGAGGAATAAAGTAGTATTATTTAAGAAAAATCTTAAATTTTCAATTTAACAATTTTAGTTACTACATGTACTATAAAATACGGAATGGGCCGAAAAAAATTTTTAATTTTCCATCCCTGGAAAAAAGTTTTATTTTTTTAGTTTTTAATAGACCATTGAGGCTTCCGAAGGCAAGAAATAGGTTTAATTTACAAACATTAAAAAAATAATTGATTTTTGGTATAAATTTTGCGTCAAGAAATAGGTGTAAGCTTCCCAGCTCTAGAACCATACTTCGGATCTTTCTGAATTGCAATAGCACTCTATTTAAGTTCATTTGCAATCCAACGGTCCAAGAACAAAGTCTCTAGCTCTTCTGGGGGATTGGGAAAATTTCACCTACAGACGGACATCGCTCAATCGTAATCGCTGTTCATAAGGATCCAGAATATACATATTTACTTTATGGGGTCCCATGTGCATATGGAAGAAATTACACACGGAATGACAAACCTATATATACCCTTTCTCTTTTTTGTGAAGGGTATAAAAAAAAATATATGTACATATGAATATGTCAAGCGGTAATATATACATATATATGTATATATATATATATATATATATATATATATATATATATATATATATATATATATCTATATATATATATATATATATATATATATATATATATATATATATATGTATTTTAGAATGATTGAGCTCGAGGTCGTTTTTGTAAAAATCGTTATAATTTTTCTATTTTATTCAATCATTCTAAAATACATAAATAAGAAAAGGTCAATAAAAGCAAACAACTATATATATATATATATATATATATATATATATATATATATATATATATATATATATATATATACATATATATATATATATATATATATATATATATATATATATATATATCTACATATGTGTATACATATTTACATTGAAAAATAGTTTTGTTTTCCTACCATTCAGTGATTAAAATTAATTTCTTCGCGATTGCACTCCAACTTTTCTTTCGTGGTAATTCCGTTTTGGTAAACAACTTCATAGAGATTTTCAAACAAGAACTCCTTTTTTGGGTGGAGCAGTGAGTCCGTTCAAGTAGTTCATCGATTCTCATTTATCCATAAATGAACGATAACTTCGCGTTTATCACAACTAATTTCTTTAATTTTGCAATTATTGTTGCAATTTCTAACAAAAAATTCCACGCACCACTTTATGTACTTAAATCACAAACAGCAATATTATACAACAACAAACCACAGTTACAAAGAACCGTTTGCTCTTGTACAAAGAATTTTGCATTCACTCAAAGTTGCCATACCATTGTTTTTAAGCTGTCAAGTATTGCCAAATTGTGTAAATGCAAAAATAATGCACCTAATATAAAATTCAAATGTTTATATGTATGTACATGTATTGCGCATAATTGACATAAGACAAATTCTATATGCTTCGGTCACAAATTTATATAGTTCGTTTGAAAGTAATGCTTATAAAAGGAATGATAGAAAGTTAGAAAAAACGAGAGGAGAATACGTATCGGTTGTTTGCTGCAAGAAAAATACTTTTTAAAAAAATTTGCTTAAAGTTTTCAATATGTGCATAGGACGATTAAATCGATATCAATAACTAAAAGCATGCATTTACATGATTATGCTGCAACGTCGGTATCTGTTACAAAGAATACACAATTACTCAGAACGCCACAAGGTACAATAACTTTGTACTTGAGGAAATATTATTCAGAATGTGGAATACCTCAGCAGATATTTTAGATTGGAAAAGGGGTATCAACGAAATGTGCACATTAATGGCATTTCGCTCTTCGCACTATGAGAGTTTTGTTTCAGAAATTTTATTTTTCTAGTGGGAAATATCGAAGGAGATACTCGAGACTTATATTGAAGTTATACTCGAGACTTGTTTCGAAGTTATTAATTAAAAACAGGACATCAAATCCATTTAGTAGAAGTTCTATAGTTATTATCACTTTTTTATGCTTAAACTGTGCAGCGTTAGGGTCCTTTACCCCAAATTCGGTAAATATATCCGAATAAACAAAAAAGACACCGAATTTGGTTTTGCATGTGCTGCGAAAAAATCCCAATTCTTTCTTAAAACTTTTAGGTTAAATAAAAATCCTAGGGATAATCATGCATGTGCTGTGAATCGCACGATTATCGTATCACATGCGACTTGAAAAACGCCAATTTCCTTAGAACGATTTCGAACTCCAGCACACCAATTTTGTGACTTCAAATCGAAAACGCTTTATTTCATGCCATAAGCGATTTCCATCACATGGCCGAATATTTACTTCTATACGTACAAGAATTGCACTTGAACAATAGGATACTTCAACCCCAACCGTAAACAGCCAACTTATCTTATGATTTAGTATTTTTACATTAACGGACTCTTTAAATTATTTAGTTAAACAAAACAACAGAACGTTTCTATATTATATAATATCATATGCATATGTATCTACATATGGATTTCAATTCTTATTGTATACAGTGTTTCCTTCTTGTAGTTATTCGTTTACTATTCTCTTTTCTCACTTCCAAATAAAAGGCTTTCAGAACATCAGACTTCTTAAAAGATTTTCTCTGTTGCACAATTTAGTTCAAGCGCAGTTTTCTTACGGTTCGGTTGTCCGGTGGATATATTTGATAAAATTTCATCTATTGTATTAAAATAATGAAGAAAATTCTTATAAAATTTCATAAAAGTGAAATTAATATGCACCTAAATGTTGTTGAGTAAAAATTTTGTGGAAAGGTCAAGAAGATATCAAAGAAAAAAGTGTTTAAAGTTATTAAAATTAATTCTAATTGTTGCGCCGGTCGGTGGTTCTCTTTTGTGTGGCCGTTCGTTGAAATAATGTCATATGAGAGAACGGTTAACATGAAATTTGTCACGTACACTGCTATTAACAGTAACTGGTATTTGCAGGTCATGTTAATTAATTATGTAAATTGTGTTAAAGCACTAACAGAACAACTGATGTAGTGAATGAAAATGTTTATTATAAAAACAAGACTAGAAACAAGCAAACCGTTACATTCACCTAAATTTAAATTTTCTGGGTAAGTCAAAATATTACTGATTACATCAGGTTGATACAGTTCTCGTATGCAATTTTCTAATAAAATTTTTTTATATAAGAGCCGTTATCATATTCAAGTAAGCCACCTAATAAGTGGTGGCAAACACAATACACATGAGCACTGATGATGAAAGCGTTGCAGCTTTCGAAAACAGCTGTTCTGCTCTGCTGTGTTAGTTGAATAACTTAAACCTGATGTTGACTTTCCTTTGTGCCTTGGAATATTTATCATGTCGTTCTGAATTTAAAACAAAAACTTTCGAACAATTGGCCTATAAATCTTAATTCAATTTAATATTACTGATTTCAGTTATCCGCGCTCGCATAGTAAATCAGACTTGTGAAGTATTTATGATATAAAAAGTACGTTTCCCTATCAGAAAGCACATAATGAAATTTAACCGAAAAACTTAATGAAACGTTAAATGACGACAAAAGCGATGTCAAAAAAGGTTAAAAGAATTACAATTAAAATAAACAGTAGAAGTAGTTTTCATAAACAATTCGGAGCCGAAGTGTTATTACCTTTAGAAACCGTAGTTTCTTTAATATCACTACTGACTAGTGATATATTTAATATCACTACTGACTATTTTAATTAAAAATCCTACGTGTTTATAGGTTGTCGCACAAAGACTATGCGAATACCTAGATGTAGTATGTGCGTATTACTCATCGCAACCAATTCAAACATTAATATGAAAATGAAGTGTACTTTATGGTAAAAGTAAATCTTTAAATAAATAAGAAAGACGCCATTCTTATTCATTTCACTTTTATTAAAAACATGCCGCCTTTAGGATCTTTTACTCTATTTTACTTTTTAATATCCAAATCAATTAAAAAGATGTTGAATTTCGTTTTGGCAGTTGTGTTGCAAATATTGCAATACCAATTCTTTTTTAATATTCTTGGGTTTCATTAAAAATCCTAGGAATAATATTTAATTATTACATAGAACCGCACTTGTGTAATAGGATAGTGCAATTTGCACATTAACGTTTTGTCTAAATTATTTAATTAATTTTTTTAAGTTCTAAATAAAAATTTCATTTCCAGAACGCTTCTGATCATTCATACATATACGCATTCATACGTATTTAAATTATTGTTGTATATATTCTGTTTCCTTCTTCTAGTTGTTCGTTTACCATTTTCTTTTCTCGATATGAAAAGCTTTTAGAACATCTGACTTCTTAACAGATTTTCTCCGCTGCACAGTTTAGTTCAAACGCAGTTTTCTTACCGTTCGGTTGTTCGGTGAATGCGTCGATAAAATTTCATCTATTGCATTAAAATAATGAAGAAAATTTTTATAATTTTGCATAAAAGTGAAATTAATATGCACCTAAATGTTGTTGAGTAAAAATTTTGTGGAAAACTCAAGAATATATCAAAGAAAAAAGTGTTTAAAGTTATTAAAATTAATTCTAATTGTTGCGCCGGTCGGTGGTTCTCTTTTGTGTGGCCGTTCGTTGAAATAATGTCATATGAGAGAACGGTTAACATGAAATTTGTCACGTACACTGCTATTAACAGTAACCGGTATTTGCAGGTCATGTTAATTTATTATGTAAATTGTGTTAAAGCACTAACAGAACAACTGATGTAGCGAATGAAAATGTTTATTATAAAAACAAGACTAGAAACAAGCAAACCGTTACATTCACCTAAATTTAAATTTTCTGGGTAAGTCAAAATATTACTGATTACATCAGGTTGATACAGTTCTCGTATGCAATTTTCTAATAAAATTTTTTTATATAAGAGCCGTTATCATATTCAAGTAAGCCACCTAATAAGTGGTGGCAAACACAATACACATGAGCACTGATGATGAAAGCGTTGCAGCTTTCGAAAACAGCTGTTCTGCTCTGCTGTGTTAGTTGAATAACTTAAACCTGATGTTGACTTTCCTTTGTGCCTTGGAATATTTATCATGTCGTTCTGAATTTAAAACAAAAACTTTCAAAAAATTGGCCTATAAATCTTAATTCAATTTAATATTACTGATTTCAGTTATCCGCGCTCGCATAGTAGATCAGACTTGTGAAATATTTATGATATAAAAAGTACGTTTCCCTATCAGAAAGCATATAATGAAATTTAACCGAAAAACATAATGAAATGTTAAATGACTACAAAAGCAATGTCGAAAAAGGTTATAAGAATTACAATTAAAATAAACAGTAGAAGTAGTTTTCATAAACAATTCGTAGTCGATGTGTTGTTACCTTTAGAAACCGTAGTTTCTTTAATATCACTACTGACTAGTGATATATTTAATATCACTACTGACTATTTTAATTAAAAATCCTACGTGTTTATAGGTTGTCACACAAAGACTATGCGAATACCTAGATGTAGTATGTGCGTATTACTCATCGCAACAAATTCAAACATTAAAATGAAAATGAAGTGTACTTTATGGTAAAAGTAAATATTTAAATAAATAAGAAAGATGCCATTCTTATTCATTTCACTTTTATTAAAAACATGCCGCCCTTAAGGCCGTGTCAGATAAAACTTTTGCTTCCCGTTGCGTTATAGTTGCGCTTTGACATTTAAGATGAAATATATTTGCATACCTATATGAATCATGTCACATAAAGTACTTTTAACGTAACGCGAAGCGTAAAGTTGGGGAACTCTCATCAGTTTGCGTTTTTTGACAATCAGCGGGAATCTTTTTTTCTTTTGCCAAATTCGGACGTAAGTTTTAAATATCTGAATGTGTTTTAATAAAAGCTAAATATATGTATATGTACAATTTATGCAATAAATATTAAAAAAAAATTTATAATAACAAAATTATCAACCACTTTTTATGGTAAAGAAACAATACACGGGTGCTGTCAACGTTTTTACTGTGACATACACCTTTTGCTTTGCGCTTTTCTGTTAAAGTTAGAAACGCCACGCAAAGCGAAAAAGTTCTATCTGACTCGGCCTTTAGGATCTTTTACTCTATTTTACTTTTTAATATCCAAATCAATTAAAAAGATGTTGAATTTGGTTTTGGCAGTTGTGTTGCAAATAGTGCAATACCAATTCTTTTTCAATATTCTTGGGTTTCATAATCCTAGGAATAATATTTAATTATTACATAGAACCGCGCTTGTGTAATAGGATAGTGCAATTTGCACATTAACGTTTTGTCTAAATTATTTAATTAATTTTTTTAAGTTCTAAATAAAAATTTCATTTCCAGAACGCTTCTGCCCATTCATACATATGCGCATTCATATGTATTTAAATTATTGTTGTATATATTCTGTTTCCTTCTGCTAGTTATTCGTTTACCATTTTCTTTTCTCGATATGAAAAGCTTTTAGAATATCTGACTTTTTAACAGATTTTCTCCGCTGCACAATTTAGTTCAAACGCAGTTTTCTTACGGTTCGGTTGTTCAGTGAATGCGTCGATAAAATTTCATATATTGCATTAATATAATGAAGAAAATACTTATAATTTTGCATTAAAATACAATTAATAAGCAGCTAAATGTTCTCGAGTAAAAATGTTGTGGAAAAGTTAAGAAGATATGACAGAAAAAACTGCTTAAAATTATTAAAATTAACTCTGATTGATGCGCCGGTCGGTGTTTCGCTTTTGTGTGGCCGTTCGTTGAAATAATGTTAAATGAGAGAAATGTTAATATGTGATTTGTCACGTACGCTGTTATTAACAGTAGCCCGTATTTGCAGGTCATGCTAATTAAATTGTGTTAAGGCGCTAACATTACTGATGTAGCGAGTGGAAATGTTTATTATAAGAAGTAAAAGACTGGAAACAAGAAAATCGTTACATTCAACTAAATTTAAATTTTCTTGGTAAGTCAAAATATTAAGGATTCAAAATTTTATTGAATATTGAATATCGCTTCTTCTGTAAATATATTAAATTAATTAAGTAGACAATTCCAAAGCTACGAATAATTTAAAAAGTGTAACCTGATCCTTATTTTAGTAATTTGCGGTTGCATAATAGATCAGGATTGTGAACTACATACATATTTGTGATATAAAAAGGCCGTTTCCCTACCATCTGCATTTTAAAAAGGAAAGTTTATACTGCTTGGAAACATTGATAATTTTACAAATGGTTTTTCATTCCTGAATCTAAAATGTTAATAATTTTAGATTATTAAGATAATTCCGAATAGGACAAATTCGAATTTTGAATTTAATTTTCGTGACACAATATCGCGAAACGATAGGTATACTCGTATTTGTTCTGTACCAAGTCAAGATCACTTTCTAAAAAGTAACCATATTAATTCTATTTCTTAAAATATTGTAATAATCTGAATACATCAGGGGTGATGCATTAGAAAATTAGTTTCTTACCAACAAGGTCTTGCAATTGGGATTTCTCGACGCCAATAGTGGTAATATATTTGTTTGTATGTACTTGTACTGTGTAAACAAGGGCATGTGAAAGTAAATAAGATCAAAATCACACATGTTTTGATAACGAACTATATTTTACTATATAAAAAATTAATATTAATTTATTTTTTTTACAAAGACTTCAAAGTCCAGCACTCGTAGACTTATCAGAAGTTTTACTAAATGTAGGGGTGTCCATATCTTCAATACCTTCCGGAAGTATAATCGGTATGATACGATACGAATCAAGTCGACTATCTTTGAAGTATTCGAGGTTTGTGTCGAGTGCTAAGAATTTTTGATAAATAATAAGTTTCATTCTTCCCTAAACCCTTAAATCTTTCATTCAGGACAACTTTTTGGAACTCTAAACTATTCTTCATCTTCATTGATTTATTTATTATTTATTGCAATAATTGAATTTTGCATGTTTATGAACAATTTTGAATAGGAAATAATAATATGGTAAGATAAATAAAATATGTAGTTCTGCATGTATACATGTTCCTAAAATTCATAGCCTCCTATTCTCACAGAATCCAACTATGGATTCTGAAAACATTTTATATGGAGCGAAAACTTTTTCGGCCTTACTCTAAGTGCTACTTTTTTTTAGGTTGACTATTCTTCCTTCACGACTAATGAAATTGCCTTTGAAACCCAACTTTTAAAAAATTTCGTTTTGTACTGTTGGGTGGAACTTATGAAATTTTATTAGCACCTAATACTAAAATAACACTGTACAACAAAATCAAATTTTTTCCAAAATTACAAGGTCCGACCTAAAAATTTTGATAGAGGAGACAAAAAAAAAAGACACGTGTATCGGCGTTTTGCAAGTTTACATCTGAATTTCATTTGAGGGTGCATTAAAGTTTCCCAGCTCTGGCAAATTCTTATTGTTAATCGGCATAAGAATCCATGTGATCCTTACATTTTAGGTACCAAATGTGTTTAGCAAATTTATGTAAAATGTTACGGAGAACATTTTTGTAGAATATGTTAACCCTTTAACTCCTCAAGGTATGGGTCTTTTTTGTCCTTCTTTTAAAAAAGAGCAAATTTAACTAAAAATCACTAATATCTCTATTATTTTACCTTCGATAGCAAATTTGGATAGGAAGTATTCATTAATTACATTTTTTGTAATTTTTTTTTTTGTGTTGTACAGTGTAATTTCTTATCTCCTGTATTTTTATTTTATTTTTTGGGCATCCTCAATTGCCAGTGAACAAATTATGGCATTCGATATCAATGGAAATTTTTATTTAAATTGTATTGAAATTTCCATCGATATCGAATGCCGTGGCTTGCGGCCAGAGTACAGACCTTTTGTACTCGACCACCTTTAAAACACTATAAAAAGTGTTGCGACTATTATATAATAAAAGAAAATAACAATTAATCCGAAGTCGGTTAAATGATTGTTTCTAATGTCTGCAGCGTTTAAAATAAGCAAAAAGAAGCTGTTGTTATGAAATATTTCCTATTAGAGTTGGTATTTAACCCTAGAATATCACATATTTTTGTCCCGTAAGTATTATACTTAGTCGAATTGATGACAATGATATGCCAAAGGGAAGGGAAGGGAACCTATTAAAAATATATAATTGAAAATTATCTTTTTCTATTATTTATTTTGTAAATTATAGAATAAACAAAAGCCCAAAATTCTTTTTTCAACATTATTTTGTTGTAAAAGCACGTTGCATAGCTCAACTTTGTTTGGCTAATTTTTTCAAACATGACAAAGAAAATTAAAAAAAATAGCTTATATCGTCAATTAAATTTGTTTTCATTTTAAAATGAACATATTTGAGTAATTAAAGTCACGTGTTTTCAATAGTCAGTTTTATAATTCTATTTTGTGAAACCCGTCGACATGCAAAAATATCAAACTTGCCTAAAATGTAGAGCGCTATAACTGCGTGCACTTCTAGACCATATAATCTTTAACTAATGTGGGAAAAAGCATGTAAATCTGAACACAAATAGAACACAAGAGATATAGAAATGAGAACAAAAGTATGATATTCCAGGTTTAAAAGTACTTTTTTTCTTTAGAAATCGTTTTGGTAAATAAACTGCTTCGATAAATATGCATTGCGCTAATTGTCCTTTGCACTAAAACGTGTTCACATTTTGAAGAAGAGAAATTATCCAAATAGCTGTGTGTTTACATGTTTGTATGTACTGGTCTCAACCAATTTAAGAATTGCATAAGAAAATTAAGTGCATTTTTAATTAAAAAGAAATATTGTCTTTACATAAATTTTCCGCTATTCTAATTTGGCTGCTTGTAATAACTCCGAGATGAATTAAATCCCCAATATTAAGGAACTTATTTCATATGAAATAAATCCCCAATCCCAGAAATGAAATGAATCCCCAATATACATTTAAAACATTACCGGCCCTTTTCATAATGTATGATTAAAAATTAACGTGGACTTTAACGTCAAGTTTGACATACAAAAGTTGTCGTTAAAGTAAACGTTAAGTCTTAATCATACATTGTGAAAATGGCTGTAAATGAAATTTAATGATGTTTTTATTTACATTATCTGAAAAATTTAAACAAAAACTTGCATTGACTCTTCAACTGTTTGACAATTGCACTTTTCTAGCCCATTAGATACGTCATCCGCCATTAATTTTAAATCACACCCGTTACATATTTTCAGGTGCTTACATGGAAGAAGTACAGTATTTGGTGTTTTGTCCTGACAAATAACACATAAATTGTCATTATTATTAATCGGTAGCTCAAAAATTTCATTTTCCGATTCTTCATCGGAAGATTCTTCTTTACAGATATCTTCTTATTTTATTTTATTTATTTTTTATCTTGGACTCAGGGATGACCCCTATATATGCATTGCATTGCGCCGGAACTGAAAACTAGGGGATAGTATTGAGGGGACAGATTAGGAAAGATGAGAAGATAGTTTTTTTTGTAGCTATTTCAACATCTTTTGCTTCGGCGGCTAATTTTTGCTACAGGGCTGACCAAGATGGGTGCTGTTACTCTGCTTTTAGTCGCTGCAAAACTTTGTTCAGTGACCAGTGCTATGCCTTCATCATTGAAACAGGCTGGCAACAACTAACACAACCACGCACTAATGCTAATCAGAATAATTCAACACAATATTTCATGACTCAGCGAGGGCTTGAACTCAGGACCCCCCGCTTCATAGTCTCGTGTTCTACTATTTCAGCCAACAGCACCCACAATATTATATTATAAAGAAGATTAAAATTTACACGCAAAACTGTTATTAGCGCGAATTTTTAATTTTCTGACAATTTACACTAAATACAGTCGACTCTTGATAATTTTAAACTCGTTAATTTGAATCTCGCGGAAATTTGAAGTGTTTTCCAAGTCCCTTGAAAAACACTCAATAAATTGAAAAATATCTATGTAATTTGGTCCCCTCAATAATTTGAAATTATTTGAATGGCATTTTGATCGCCGACTCGCTATAATTTGAATTTTTTTGCTCTACGCTCTATAATTTGAATTATTTTAATTGCTGTGTTTTATGCAAAATATAAAATAAATAAAACAACCATTTATTTTATTTTTTTGCGATGTGCTACAAAAATGACATCTTTCTCGCCAACGTTCTATAATTTGAAGTTCGGTTATTCTACACTCTTTAATTTCAACTCCTGATGTGATTTTGTTTCTGTTTTTGAAAGAAATTTAAATCGTTTGCATTAGTTTCTGTGCCACGATTTTAGTATACACCACTACATCAACAGTTGCTAACATAAAAAATTAAATTTCTTTGCTTTGCTTTTGCGGAATTTAGTGCGTGCAAATGGTTTTGCTTTTTTTTATGAAAACTTTTGTTAATTTGAATTTTTTCTGTCTCTCTTTCGATATTTTGAAGTCTCGTTAAAATAAAAACTCGATTATTTGAACTTTTTCTCTGGTCCCTTCAGTTTCAAATTATCAAGAGTCGACTGTACTATACTTACATAAAGTGAACTACAATAAAAGTTTTGCCTGTAAATTTTAATCTTCTTTATAATATAAATAAAATTATTTTATGTAAATTGTTAATTTTATCAACGGGCTTAAGTTCGAATCTGCAAGACTGCAAACCATTTTTTTATTATTTTATTAATAAATGAATTTGTTCAAATTCTATTTTTATTAATTTATATTAAGATTGGAATATTAAGAATATTTTCAATAATCATCAAACCAGCAGAACGGATCAGTACTGATTTCGAGGCCGCTACGCCATCTCATCAGCGTTCTTTATTCAATTTTTCCACTTTTGCAAGTGGTACTAGTTAGTAGGATAAAATTAACAATTTACATAAAAAAAAGTTCGACTAATAAAAATTCATACATAAAATTATTTTATTTATATTAAGGTTTCATTTCTGTCAACCCATTGGAAGGAATATGTGCAAACGAAAGACTCTGCTTCAATATATAAGATCCTCAAAGCAGGCAGCTCTGCTCTACCATAAATTAATGGTTCTCGCTTTACTTCCAGCGGAATTAATAAGAACAGCAAATGAAATAACTCCCCAAAAATTTTTTAGGGACTTATGTATTTCATTTCGGAAATTTGGGGAGCTGTTTCATATGAAATAACTCAAAAAAAAAAAAATTAAATAAGTCCCCAAAAACGTTGTTGTTGCTTTCCATATATTTTTTTGGGGGACTTATTTCATTTATTTTTTTTTGGGACTTATTTCGTGTGGAGTTATTTCATGCCGCCTTCTTATTTATTTAAGTTTTATTAAAAATACGCCGAGTACTTGTACGTGACGACGAACAGTGGCTTAAATTAAAAAAAAAATTTAATAACAATTATGGAACTTCCCTTCCTCTGCAACTATTTAAATTTTCATACAAATCCATTTGGTAGTTTAAAGTTTCGATATCTACTTATTATCACTTTTAATTTAAAACACTGTGCGACACTAGGATCGTTTAACCTATTTGGATTTTGAATATCGGAATCAATAAAAATTTACCGAATTTGTAATTATTGTATTCTGATATTTTTAAGCTTAAGGTCTCTTTATTTTAGTTTAATTTTTAATTTCAATATTTCGTCACTCCTTTGTGTGACTTCTTCAGGAAATTAATTATTTTATTTGATATGAAAAATAAATAAATGTCACCGAATTTGTGTTGCAAATAACGCCAATTCTTTCTCACAATTTTTAGGTTTAATTAAAAATCCTAGGGATAATATTTATTCCTATACATAAAAAATTACATTTACAATTTGCCTGCTATTTAGTATTCACACATTAACGTATCGTATAACTTATTTGTATTCAATTTTTTAATACCAAACAAAAACTCCATTTCCACAACGCTTTTATGCATGCATACATACATTCACACATACATACGTGCAAACATATCTGCAATCATATGCATTTCAGTTCTTGTTTCCTTCCTCTAGTTATTCGTTTACTATTCTCTTTTCTCACTTCCATATAAAAAAACTTTTAGAACATCAGACTTCTTACAAGATTTTCTCCGCTGCACAATTTAGTTGAAGCGCAGTTTTCTTACGGTTCGGTTGTTCGGTGGAAATATTTGATAAAATTCCATCTATTGCATTGAAATAATGAAGAAAGTTCTTATAATTTTACATAAAAGTGAAATTAATATCCAGCTAAATGTTTTTGAGTAAAAAGTTTGTGGAAAAGTCAAGAAGATATCAAAGAAAAATGTGTTTAAAGTTATTAAAATTAATTCTAATTGTTGCGCCGGTCGGTGTTTCTTTTTTGTGTGGCCGTTCGTTGAAATAATGTTAAGTGAGAGAAATGTTAACATGGCACGTAGTCTGCTATTAACAGTAACCGGTATTTGAGAGTCACGTTAAATTCTCATTTAAATTATGTTAATGTATTAACATAACAAATACATCGAGTGAAAATGTTTATTACAAACAGCAAGAAAATCGTTATATTCACCTACATTTAAATATTTTGGGTAAATAAAAAAACTATCGGCAATCCTCAATTGTACCTCAGTTTCAGCAATTTTGAATTTCTTTAACTGCATTTTAGAAATTTTTTTATAAATGTAGCAATTAGTAGCTAATAATTATTTAAAAAATACATTTGTAACACTAAAATAGGATATACAGTAGTCGCTCGGTTATATGAACTAATTCAAACAGAGCCTGTTCACTAAATGGAGAAGTTCACTAAATCGAGAGAATAAAAAATAAGTAATTCATATGACTTTTATTAAATTAAGTTTTTATTTTTAATGTTTTTTAATAATTAATGAACATGAAAGAAGTCGGTTATATTTTTTTGTACTTGTTTTGCTTCAAGAGATTTTGCCTTGTCCCTGATTTGCGCAATACCAAAATATCATTAATATCAGATATAATACTTTCACTCCAAGCAATAACTTTATTGAATGCTTCGATTGCCTCCGTTTTGCCTTCCCTATCACCAGAAGCATTTGTACAGGGCATGAATGTAAGACGTGCTTTTTCGGTTTTTCTTCCAGGTGCACTTTTTTTCACTTCTTAAAACGTATGTTTTGTCTGGAAGCAGTTTCCAAAATAGGGCAGTTTCGTCAGCTTTGTAAATTTCATCATGCATTAAATTGTGTTCTACTATTAAAGAATGGAGTTTTTTT
The DNA here is from genome assembly GCA_951800035.1 of Linnaemya tessellans. Classification (NCBI taxonomy): domain Eukaryota; kingdom Metazoa; phylum Arthropoda; class Insecta; order Diptera; family Tachinidae; genus Linnaemya; species Linnaemya tessellans. The sequence goes on along the minus strand of OX637532.1, from coordinate 111,400,235 downwards.
TAAAGGTTCTACAAACTCCGGATTGGACGATGATTTTTCACCGGATATCTATAAAAACCGTATATCAAATCGTCGCTTAAATTTCTGCAACCACCCATCACTTGCAGTAATAGAACTTTTTTTCTTTCAATTGGTCGTTTAAATATTTTGCTTTTGTTGATTGAACCAATGATATAGCTTCGCCTCCTCCAACGACATTTCAGCTTCTCTCAATGTTCTCCTTTTAATTTTTCCTTTACTTTTTGCAGTCACTTCCAAAATCGGATTTTTATTTTTCTTAATAGGTAGCACAAATTGTTGGCTTGTCCACTTCATATCTGTGTGTAAGAGAAGTAACGCTGGCACCTTTATCCAAAATGTCACTTTTTTCAAATAACGTTAACACCTTCATCTTCGATGCACTATGTAACAAACAATAAAGACTTCAAAAACCTTTTTTGTATTCGTACGCACACGCTTATCTCGGGGAAGAACCGATTTTTAATATGTGAGATAATCACTCAACAACTCAAAACATTAACAAAATCAACAGTTTGAGGTTTTTCACTTATTTAGGGGAAGAACATACTTCCAATAAGACAAACATTTAAAAAAAAATTAATGGTTGAAAGCTGTTCACATAATAGAGATAGGCTGTCTGTGTTCACTCTTTAAAACCTCATGTGTTTAAATTTTGTTGCTCACTATTCTGGATGTTCACTATTCTGGATGTTCATATAACAGAGCGGCTGCTGTATTTTCCAAATTTTTGCATTTGTTGGTAATATTTGTCTGATTTCATATTTTATTTTATATCATTAGTTTTCATTTAATTGATTTTCAGAACTTTGCATTTTATTTTCACGATATTTTTTTTTCAAAAATAATACAGATAGCGATATTTGTTTAATACCGATCAAGATCGCTTCCTAAATAACACTTTGCGACAAATGAAGACCTTTTGAAAAGTGTAAGGTCGTGACTATATAGGTTCGATTCTACATGATGCCGAAAATAAGGTGTCATCAGTTTTTGCCAAATAGCTAATCAGCACTTAAAAATATCGCTTAACTATGTTCGACAAAAATGTAGCCAAGAGTAGGTTGAATATTTTTTTCCAAAATTTTATGACAAAAATGTATTTTATCTTAGAACTTTTTTAAGAAAAAAAATTTTTTCTATTCTGTTATTCTCCAAAAAATTTAGATTTATTATAAAATTATAAAATTAAATTATGTATGAATTTTTATTAGTCGGACTTTCTAATGTAAATTGTTAATTTTGGGCTCAAGTTCGAATCTGCATGACTGCAAATGATTTTTTTTATTATTTTATTAATAAATGAATTATAAAATTTGAGTTAAAAATTTAAATTTGTAGGTACAAGGAAATCTTTATGACCTAGTTTTGGTATCTAGACACGTTCAGATTATATTGGTATCTTCACAAAAGTTGTTCAGCTGTACCGTGGCTAAAATTTTCCCAAATATAGTGTACGAAAAATCAGGATTTCCTAAAAGTTATGATAAAAAAATTTAAAAAAAAATTTTTTTTTCTTTAAGTTTCTTAAAAAAAAAATTCTAAGATAAAATAAAAATAAATTTTTGTCATAAAATTTTGGCTAAAAATATTCAACCTACTCTTGGCTACATTTTTGCCGAACATAGTTAAGTTAGTAGAATCGAACCCATAGAGTCACGACCTTGCACTGTTGCACAGTGTAATAAAAATTTTTAATTGTATTTAATTTTATTTCGTAAACATATAATGATCTGTCCAAATCATCAACAACTTCAGTAGGGTATGCTATCACACACCTGACGAGCATTTTCTCTAATTAATTTATTTTAATGTATATAAATGAAAGGATGAAAAAGCACGGAAGTTGATTGTTCAATCATATAAATTTATTTTTTGGAATATTTTGTTCAACAAAACAATACTGAAGGAAATCCATGTCGTTTTTTTTTTAAATTAAATTGAAAGATTTGTATAGAAAATTGTTTTGCAAAAGCCAACAGGAAATACTCTTAGAAGAAAGTAGTGTTTAAAGTTATCAGAACTCATTTAGATCGTGCCCCGATCGTAGTTCCGGTGTATATTGAGTGGACATTTTTAAAGTATACAGAGAAATTGAAATGTAGTTTCGTATTTTAAGTGTAAATTGCACATAAAATTAAAAAAAAAATGATAGTGTGAACCAGCGGCAACTTTTGTGATTTTCGATATTTTTCTTTGTTGTGGCATTGCCTTGCCACAGTAGTACAGTACAATTGAAAATAAGATCACAAAATGGCAACAAAATAATGGAGCAATGCGATAGAGTTTAAAGAAATTATATTGCAAATAAGCCAAATATTATGTTTTATAAAAAAATTCCTCATTACAATCGATCTATTTTTGTCTTTAGCATCTGTTTTGGTAAATAGTAGTTACTAGATTAATACCACTACTGACTGTTTTAATTAAAAACCCGGCATGTTCATAGGTTGCCACTGAAAGACTATCCGAATAGATGTAGTTTGTAGGTATTTAGTCATCTCAGCCAATTCAACCATTAAAAAAGAAAATAAAGTGTATTTTATAATAAAATTAAATCTTATTTGGGCATATATATGCCACTTGCTTTATTTATTTAACTTGTATTAGAAACATGCCGACCTTAGGATCTGTTAATCTATTGTCTTTGAATATCCGAATCAATGCAAAAGATATAGAATTTTGTTTTGCATAAAATACGAATCGTCTGTAAATATTTTTAGGTTTAAGTGAAAATACTTCTTATGTATATAAATAAAAGAATATTACTTGTACAATAGGATTAAAAGTACAATATTTTTATTGCTTCGCACCCCTTTACCTATTGACGCATTAGTTTAAATTATTTTAATAACATTTTTTAATATTACACAAAAATTCCATTTTCACAACGGTTCTATACATGCATGCATATGTATTTAAATTCTTGTTGTTTATATTCTGTTTCCTTCCAGTTATTCGCTTATTATTCTCCTGTCTCATTTCCATATAAAAAGCTTTAAGATCATCAGACTTCTAAAAAGATTTTCTCCTGTACACAATTTAGTTCAGGCGCAGTTTTCTAACGTTTCGGTTGTTCGCTGTACGTGTTGATAAGATTTCATCTATTGTATTAAAATAATGAAGAAAATTCTTATAATTGTGCATAAAAACAAAATTAATATGCAGCTAAATGTTTTTGAGTAAAAATTTTGTGGAAAAGTCATGAAGATATCAAAGAAAAAAGTGTTTAAAGTTATTAAAATTAACTCTAATTGTTGCGCCGGTCGGTGTTTCTTCTTTGTGCGGCCGTTCGTTGAAATAATGTTAAATGAGAGAAGTGTTAACATGTATTTAGATGCTCATGCACTGTGTTATTAACAGTAATCGCTATTTGCTGGCAATGCTAATTTGCTATGTAAATTGTGTTAAGGCACTAACGTTACAGATGAGCGAGTGAAACTGTTTATTATAAAAAACAAGACTAGATATAAGAAAATCGTTACATTCTCCTAAATTAAAATTTTCTGAGTAAGTCAAAATCAGTGATGATTTAAGAATTTATTGAATATTGTACTTATAACGAGAAATTAATTACGTATACGCCTAATTGTGGTGTTTCATGTATAAATAAGTGTAACAAAACAGTAACTGTTACATAGACAATTCTAATACCGCTGACAGACATAGGATTTCTATACCACATTAGTATTCTATACTACATGTGTGTCAGCCTATACTACAATTAAACCACAAAATAATGTGGTTTATATCTGGTTTCAATACTACGAAAATATACGTTCAATTGCATTGGGAATGAGTCATCGTCCAATTTCGCCACTTCTACTTTCGAGAAGTTCGACGCCTCAACCTTATTAAGAAAAATGTCCATGAATATGTATAGTTATAATGGATTTATAAACCATAAAGACTTACACGTGTCCAAAAACGCCTGTACTTCTTTTTTATTATTTTAGAATGAAAAAAGCATATTCTTCTTTTAAGGCGATTGTACATAATTAACGAATAGCGAAAACACAATTTCTTTTTTCGCATAAAATATGCAATTTTGTTGTTATTATTAACAATTATGCTAAAAAGTTTTTCTTTTTTCATTTTTTTTATTACACGAAAATAAAAACAAAAATATAAGTATATACATATACCAGATGTCTGTCATGCCAAAGTAGTATCAAAAACCATAATATTTATATCATGGTATACAAATCCTATGTCTGTCAGGGATATAAGGGTACAAAAAATTTTAATGATATACATATTTTTATTTATTTATTGTATCTTCAAAATATGAACTAACAATAAGTATTCAAATCTTAAGTCTAGATATAATTATTAAGCTCGGCCAATGTCGGACATAAACTTAGTGTTAGCAATTAATAATACAAGAAAGTAGTGAAAAAAAATATTTTCAAGAAGTTTCATCTGTAGCGTTAAGGATTAGAGCCTTAGTGTCCCTCTTTTTAGGTGGGTGTGTCCACTATAGTTCAAAATGTTGCTAGCAAGGGGATTAGGATGCGCCTCGAGTTTTTTTAAATATTTGCCTGCGTATTTAGTAACTTCTTTAGTCACTAGAGGTATATTTAAATCACGATGTATGTATATGTGAATTTTTGATGTACCATGGAGCCGATGTTATTAATCGTAAAATTTTGTTTTGTCTTGTTTTGCCAAAGACAACTATTATTAACTATTTATTAACGTCACATCAAGATAATATAAATAATAGGACACTTAAGTAGCAATTGGCTACTTTTAACGATAAAACGACTGCATCATCAATCCTCCATAGTTTTCTAAATCCATTAATGAGATGGAGTACTACAATTTTCGCAACAAGAGTTTTCGGTCTAACATCATATTTTATATGATTTACTGAATTCGCAGTATTAAGTGGCATTCTGTTACTTATTTTTAATTCGAAAAGATTCATTAAAATTTAAAATCTTTCCACTTCCTTTCCACTGCATTTGAAAAAGGAAAGCTTATGTTCATTGCAATCATTGATGTGTTTGTTAAATGAGTTTTCATTCATTGAATTTTTAAAATTATGAGCCTCAATTTGAAGCACGAGTATATCAGTTTCAGTTCTATTTTGCCGTTTGCATAATTACAAATTATTAAAACCATTTTGAATTTAATTTTTATTTTTTTTGGATCGATAAAGTAATCCTACTAATATTATCCCAATCAGCATTTTATGAAATTAATGATCATATTCGAGTCTTTTTCGACTCCTTCGCACGATTAAAATAAGCATTTATGCACTCGTTTTCGAGTCGAAAATGACTGTTCATTCGGGAGCAAATGGTACCCTAGCCGCGACTCTTCTAAAGGAGTCTTTTATGATTCGCGCTTCTGATCAATTTCGACTCATTTTCGAGACAGTTTTTGATAGTTTTTGATGTGTTAACATCTATACGCGCGCCTCTAGGGCAGTAAACTATCAGTTTCAATACATACACAAGTGTAAGATGTAAGAGTTTGTTTGTTCGTTGCTTGGCAGTCGGTATTGAAAGTGATTATTGAGCGATTTTCATATAATTTTCCTACGCGATTTTCTCCGGAAATTCATAGCCGATTTTATTAATTTTTGGATTAAAACGCTAGTGCGGGTTTCGACGAAGAGTTTAGGCCAAAAATTAAGGCGATCCGATGTCGGCGAACGGAGATTTAAGTGTTTTAATTCGGAGTATTAATTTGGAGTAATATTAAAAAAGTGATTTATGCTCATCTTCGGTTTTGTCTTATGCATAGCAAAGAGAATAGTGACTTGATATTTCTGAGAATCATTTTCGAGACTTATTTTAAGCGCAGAACTGATTAATCAGTTTTTGATCATCTAAGGTACTCGAAGGAGACTCAGTTTGGTGAAACAATCTTCCACATGCTGACTGGGTATTCTTACATACGTACATACATCTGTAAATGTGCATTATATATCCTTATTTTAGTAATTTGCATTTCCATAATAGATCAGGGTTGTAAATTATTTATGATCTAGAAAGGCCGTTTCCCTTTTAGAAAGAACCAAATAAAATTTAAACGTAAAATTTAATGAAATGTCAAAGAAATAAGTTTGATTGAGATCATAAAATGATAAAAAAAAATGCCATAGAGGTTAAAGAAATTGCAACTAAAACAAGCAAAAAAAAGTCATTTTTATAAAAAATTTCTCTGTGGAGTCGATATATTATTATCCTTAGAAACCGTTTTGGTAAAAATAGCAGTTAGATTAACAATTAATGAATTTTTTATTTAAAATCATACGTGTTCACAGGTTGCCACACAAAGACTACGCGAATAGATGTAGCAGGTGCGCATGTAGTCATCTTGACCAATTCAAACATTAAAAAGAAAATGAAGTGTATTTTATGTCAATCGTAAATCTTTAAATAAATGAGAAAGGCGCCATTCTTATTTATTTAACTCTTATTAAAAGCATGCTGACTTTAGGATATTTTCCTCTATTTTGTCTTTGAATGTCCGAATCATTAAAAAATATATTGGTTGTGTTGCAAATCGTGCAATATGAATTCCTTCTCACAATTTTTAGGTTTAATTAAAAAACCTACCAATAGTATTTACTTGTTACATGGAACCGCACATTAACGCATTGTTTAAATTTTTTAATTACATTTTTTAGTTCTAAACAAAAATTCCATTTGAACAATGCTTTTATATTTATATGCACACATCTGCGCTTTCTTATGTATTTAAATTCTTGTTGTTCATACTGTGTTTCTTTCTTCCAGTTATTCCTTTATTATTCTCCTTTCTCATTTCCATATAAAAAGCTTTTAGATCATCAGACTTCTAAAAAGATTTTCTCCGGTACACGGTTTAGTGCCAGCGCAGTTTTCTTACGGTTCGGTAGTTCGGTGTACGTGTTAATAAGATTTCATCTATTGCATTGAAATAATGAAGAAAATTCTTATAATTTTGCATTAAAATACAATTAATATGCATCTGAATGTTGTTGAGTAAAAATTGTGTGGAAAAGTCAAGAAGATATCAAAGAAAAAAGTGTTTTAAATTAACTCGAATTGTTGCGCCGGTCGGTGTTTCCCTTTTGTCTGGCCGTTCGTTGAAATAATGTTAACTATAAGAAATGTTAATATGTAACTGGTAATGCATGTTATTAACAGTAATCGGTATTTGCGGGCCATGTTAAATCATTTATTGTTAATGTATATAAATTTACCTGATAAAGTTGTGACAAATATGACTGTTACGTACATAGACAATTTAAAATGCAGCAAATGTTGCCACTCACTTCCATAGAAAAACCGTTTCGTCCGTTTATTTCTTAGAACTTGTCTTGTGCGAAATTGTCATACGGTTCGGTTGTCTAGTGATTGTGTGTTAGAAATTTCATATATTTTTTATGAAATAATAAAGAAAATTCATATAATTGTGCATAAAATTTATATTAAGGTGTTAGTAAATGCTGGTGTGTTAAAAAATACTATAAAAATTAACATGAAAAATTAGAAAACGGTGCTTAAAGTTGTTAGAATGCATTTTAGTTGGTGCGCTGGTCGCTGTTCCTCTTTGGTGGGGCCGTTCGTTGATTGGGTTGGAGTAATATTAAATGGAGATGTTAAATGAGAAAGAGATAGAATGAAGGAAATCAAGATTAAGGTATTCTCACTCGTATTATATATTTGACTTTCTGAATAGGACTCTTTTAAATATTTACAAAAAAGTTTTTAAGTAAACATTTGACAATGCGTAAAAAACATATAATATCGGACGTCAACGCCCACTGAAGGGGGCGGGGTCCAAAAATAGACTATATCATGTTTTCCACAGACCGTCTTAGACTTCATCACTGATCAAAAATACATATGTATACCTTATAGAGTCCAATTGTTTTCGGAGGGCATTAAAACTGTATTTTGTCGGGGTCTCTCTGGCAAGGGCCGTATCGGAGACATTTCACCTTTGGCATAAAAATTCAAAAATAAATTTTACGGAATAATTAAATGTAAAATTAATTAAAGTTTTTTTATATGTTCATTTAGGAGGCAAAGGGGGAGGAGGGGGTAGCGCAGATGAGCACCAGGTTACGTCTCAGCTTCGTCATTAAAGCTTAAAAATTTTATTTTTAAGGAATGTAGGCTTAAGTAAAACAATTTATTACATTTTTACACAATTTTTCCATATAATAACGCCCACTAAAGGGGGCGAGCTCCAAAAGTTAATTTTTTTGATTTTGCGACTGCAAGTTTAAAGCGTTGGACCTTCTCTGATATAAAAATATATCATTTGCTTAACAAAATTACAAAAAAAACTTCAAATATTATGCTGTTTTTTAGAGGTTGCTTTAGTTCTTCTTAGGGGAACTTTTTTCCCTCTTGGCAGATTTAGCCCATCTCCGAACTTAACCTGTGCTATCCTTCAAGATATATTTATACCAAATTTTAAAAGTCTAGCTCTTTTCCTTTGGACTGAATCGTGATTTCCACAGATAGACGGACGGACATGCTCAGATTGTCTTAGATTTCATCACTGATCAAGAATACAAACGGAATAACAAAGTGAATATACCCTCCAATTATTTTTTGGAGGGTATAAAAAGGGAAATATAAAACTAAAACGGAGGCACGATTTTAACGAAAATGTCACAGTCACAGAGTATAAAAATCAAACTAAAGCAGAAGTGCTACGTGCGCAAGTACTACACCAAAGTAATCCTTTTAACAAGGACTACCTTTAGATGCATACATTTTTATTCAAAAATGAAATTTATTTGTTGGTGGTCAAGCAATGTCTATATGCATTTCATTGGTGCTTTACCAAATCATCAGTAGACTTTAACCACAGTTTTGAAAAGCTAAAAACCTCTTAACTTATGCACATACTTCTGAAAACCATCTGAGAATTCACAATTTGTAAATTACAAATAAATTATATTCGATATGAATCCATTTTATTTTTCTACAATATGTCAAATAAAAATTTCATAACGGTTTTATTCAAAAACTTAAAATTACCAATTATTATACCCTTCACAAAAAAGTGAAAGGGTATATCTAGGTTTGCCATTCCGTGTGTAATTTCTTCGATATTCACATGGGACCCCATAAAGTATATACAGGGTGTTTTTTTAAAGGTATAGAACTTCGAATTGAAATAAAACACAACAAAATCGTTTTAATGTCCATCAATTTGGCTTTATTGGAAGGATAATTTTATGCCATTAATGTTTAAATATGATTTCGGGCATGTGGCCGCCGCGGCTGGCTCGAATAAAGCCAATTCTACAGGTCCAATTTTCAACCACTTTTTCGAGCATATGGGGCCGTATGTTGGCAATAGCGCCACGAATGTTGGCTTCCAAGTCCCCTAACGTTTCTGGTTTGTTGGCGTAGACGAGCGACTTCACATATCCCCAAAGAAAATAATCCAATGGTGTCAAATCACACGATCTTGGTGGCCAATTGACAGGTCCATTCCGCGAAATTATGCGCTCATCGAATGTTTCCTTCAATAAATCGATTGTGACGTGAGCTGTGTGGCATGTAGCGCCGTCTTGTTGGAACCACAACTCATCCACATTCATGCCATCCAATTCGGGAACAAAATAGTCGGTTATCATGGCTCCAATTGCTGTGCACGGTGGCGAATCGATTCATTCGGGTCCTCTTCAACACTTTGCTCTATAGCGGCAATTGTTTCTTCGGTGCGCACTGTTCGACGTCACTGCGGATGCGTATTATCACATAGAGTAAACGTAGTGCGAAAACGATCCATGGTTAACCGAATTAATTGCTCTGATGGACGATTATGTCGACCATAAAATGGACGGAGCTTGCGGTAAACTAAGCGAACTGAACCATTACTTTCGAAATAAATTTGCACGATTTGCAAGCGTTGTTCTTTTGTCAACCTGTTCATGATGAAATGGCAAACCAAACTAAATATTAATCACTTGACAGCTGACAAAATGGCCGCCAGTTAAAAAAGTGATGCCAACTTAAAGTTCTATACCTCAATAAAAAACACCCAATATATATTCTGGATCCTTATTTATAGCGATGACGATTGAGCGATGTCCGTCTGTACGGGTTTTCCAAGCCCCCAGAAGAGCTAGAGACTTCGTTCTTGAACCGTTGGAAATGAACTTAAATAGAGTGCTATTGAAATTCAGAAAGATCCGAAGTACGGTTCCAGAGCTGGGAAGCTTACACCTATTTCTCGACCCAAAATTTATACCAAAAATCAATTATTTTTTTAATATTTGTAAATTAAACCTATTTCGTGCTTTGGGAAGCCTCAATGGTCTGTTAAAAACTAAAAAAATAAAAAAATGTTTCCAGGGATGGGAAATTAAAAATATTTTTCGACCCATTCCGTGTTTTGTAGTACATGCAGTAACTAAAATTGTTAAAAATTTTAAGTTTTTCTTCTACAAAACCTCTTTATACGTCATGAAGATTCGCATTGGCCAAAATAAATTTTTTTAATTCAAATTTTGCTTCCAGGGGTGGGAAATTGCATTTATTTTAAACGTGAAAGTAATCAAACAGGCAACTGATGTTGTTTTTTTTTTTTGCTAACTAAGCCTGTTTTATAATTTAGGAAGAACAAAATTGGTATCAAAAATTCAAAAATAAAAAATTTCGAATCCAGGGATGGACAAGTGCAATATAGTATAATATTACATGAAAGTGACCAAAATGGTTACAAATTTTAAATTTTTCTTTAACAAAACCTCTTTATATGTACGTCATGAATATTTGCATTGGTAAAAAAAATTGTTTTTAAATTAAAATTTCGTTTTCAGGGGTGGGAAATTGGAATTTTTTTATACATAAAACTAACCAAAAAGGCAATTGACGTTGTTTTTTTTTTGCTAACTAAAACTATTTTCTATGTTAGGAAAAACAAAATTGGTAGCAGAAATTAAAAAAACAATCAAAATTTCGAATCCAGGGATGGACAAGTGCAATATTTTATAGTTCATGAAGGTAACCAAAATGGTTCAAAATTGTAAATTTTTCTTAAATAACACTACTTAATACATCATGAAGAGTTGCATTGGTTAAAAATGAAACAAAAAAATATTAAAATTTTACTTCCAGGGTTGGGAAGTTTAAAGTTTTTTTGGTACATGCAACAATATATTGTAGTACATGAAACTGACCAAAATGGTTGCAAATTTTAAGTTTTTGTTAAATAAAACGACTTTATACCTAATGAAGACTAGCATTGGTAAAAAAATTAAAATTTCGCTTCCAGGGCAAAAGGCAACTAACGTCGGTTTTTTACTAATTAAAACTATTTTTTGGTTCAGGAAAAACAAAATTGGTATCAAAAATTTAAAAAAAAAATCAAAATTTAGATTCCAGAGTTGGATAACTGCAATATTATGCCGTACATGAAAGTGACCAAAATGGTTACAAATGTTAATTTTTTCTTAAATAAAACTATTTCATGCCTCATTAAGAGTTGCATTGGTAAAACAAACAAACAAAAATTTAAATTTCGTTTCCAGGGTTGGGAACTCAAAATTTTGACTCCAGGGCTGGACAAATGATATATTTTATGGTACATGAAAGTGATCAAGAAGTTTGAAAATTTTAATTTTTTTGTCAAGTAAAACTATGTTTCATCTCACTAAAAATTGCATTGGGGAAAAAATAAAAATTCACTTCCAGAGTTGGAAAATCGAAATATTTTTGGTACATAAAAGTACCCACATAAATTCTAAATTTTCTGTTTTTAGTGAATTAAACCTATTTTATATTTCAGAAAAAATGAAAAAATTAAAAATTCGATTCCAGGGTAGGAAAATCGAAATTTTTGGTAAATACATTTGGTACCCACATAAATTCCCAACTTTGGTTTTTTTTCAGTGAATTGAACATATTTTATATTTCGCTAAGAATAAAATTGGTATTAAAAATTATGACGCTAGCCATATAAGTTCCTAATTTTCGTTTTTTGTGAATGCAATCTTTTTTATACTTCGGGAAGAGTTAAATTGGTATTAAAAACCAAAAAAGTCTAAAAGATGATTCTACGGTTGGACAATTAGAACTTTTTGGAGTACATGAAACGGATTTTTTAATATTTTTGAAAGACGTTCAGAGGTATTAGAAATAAGAAGAGCCAAACATTTAGCTTCCTAGCTAAAAAAATTTAAACGTTTTCTTAAATATAAAAGTAACTGATAACATCAGTTTGTTTTTTTTTTTTAATTAAACCTGATTTCTGTTTTAGCAAGAAAGAAAGAAGAATTACATCTGTGAAGTGTATTTAAGATTCGGCACAGCAGAATATAGCACTTTTACTTGTTTATATCATGTTTTTATTTATTCCTGAAAATGAAAACTAAAGAGAATGAGGAGACGTAAACATCATAACATCAGAGAAACAATCAATCAAGAAATAACTTTTATTATTTGAGGAGTAAACAATAAATCGAAATAAAAAAATTACTTTTGATTTCTGAAGCGAAAAATAAAACTCAGGAGATAATGACTAAAATATAATTTTTAAAATTACACTTAGAACCGTGACGGTCCGTGGTTTCATATCATCTTTTATTTCCTAAAATCACCGCAAATTCTGAAAGAGGAGATCAGTATTGGTATACCGTATAGGGATCTGATGACTCCCACACGTAGAGTTTATGAGTTGAAATGTTTCGGATAACTGATATTTAAGGTCTCTGGCAAAAGTAAAAATAAAGAATTTTTCGCTATTATGGTTAAACAGCTGCTATAGCAACAAAGCGAATTTATATAACTCTATATTGATCATTCGATATCGATCGAAATTTTTATATAAATTGTATTGAAATTACTGACAAACTTTTGACTTGAGAAATTGTTTATTACCATAAATTTCCATTATTGCTAAATAAATTAAAACAACTTGTTTATTATGATTCATATTCATTAAGATTTTACATTTTATTTGCTTAAATGGCACTTAAGTCAGTACTTAGCGTACATTTATTTTAATTTTTTCGTTTAAAAATAAAACTGCACCAGTTAGACTAGTTTAACGGAAAACAATACAAGGTAAAACTGGGCAAAACGTTTTTTGATTTCAGTTGCAAAATAAACTAATGAATTAACTCCAATTGTTTCAGCTGTACTTCCATTCTAATTGCGTGTGATTGATAATAAAGCTTTTTGTTGAATTAAAAAAAAACACTAAAAGTATGCCAATTATTGTATTAAACTAATATTTATTAAATAACATACGTTAAAACGTAAATAAAATTAGTGTTAAGTATTTGTTAACAAGTGCTTTGTTGTTTTAAAAAGAACAACATTTAATTTGTAAATCGTGCGTATACTAATTGGCTGCTGAAATGGCCAGAGATTTAAATTTTTTTAGTTCAACTATTTTTTTTTTTTTTATTTAAATATCCATTTATATTCCTGTAATTTTCAATGATGATTTGCTTTTTGTTCTTTTTCCCGCTATGACTAATTTTTATTTTTCCCTTTACTAATATTTAGGCAGCTTGCTTTTTATCCTTATCACCTGATAAATAGTTGTAGTTAATAAATCGTACTCCTTGTATGGATTGTGCTGTTGAATTGGTTAAATGGCAAGCAAACAATAACATGTTTCTAGGTTGTACCTTCCAGGCGAAGCGCATAAATACACAGGAATAGAGGACAAGAGCTGAAAGGAGAAAAAATTCAAGGTTATAATTTCTCTTTCTATAAATTCCAGTTAATGGTTTTTACTAATGAAATTTCGAATAGGATAACTCGCTGATCAATATTCGATCACCTGGCATTTACCGTTAAAATAAACTGTACATATTGTATGCATGAAATATATATGCAATTTTTTCTTGAGAAATTTAAAAAAATTAGAAATTCATATTTACTTCTCTACTTTACACAACACATTTTAGGGTAAATAAAAACCTCGGAAAATAATTTTTATTTCCTAGGCGAATAACAAAAATCAAGAAATAACTTTCATTTTCTCACGAATGAATAAAATTCTGAAAAGAACTTTTATTTTTTAATGTTTAATGTTTATTAAGTTCGATGTCTTTTCATAAAATTATTACAAATTTTACTTATTAAAATTCAATATTGAATTTTAAAATTTTTAATAATTTTAGAAAAAGACTTCGAGCTTAATAGATATAAATAAAAGTCAAAAAAGTTAATAACAATTAAAAAAATTTAACAATAAATAAATTAGCATCGCTGTTTCGAAGAATTTAGCAAAAATATTTATATTGTGCACATCTACGAGCCCTAACCACAATTAATTCGTACACCAGTTATTTTTTCGCTCTTTAGCACTAAACGCCAAAATAAAGATTCAATTATGTTAATTACACCAACAAGCTTATACTTTTCTGAAAGGTCGTTTTATTTTCTATAAACGGATTTAGAAATATTCTTAAGTTCTGCATCAAAATATTAAAAAAATTAACTAAACTAAAAGGCCTTTATTATTTATTAAAAATTATTTGACCACTATTAATTCGTTCAGTGTATTAATTGCGCTCAAGGTAAATAAAAAATCAAAATGTAAACAAAAATTTTAAATGTATAAGAGAATAGGAATGTAAAGGAGACAAACAAATTAATAGTTAAAATAATTTTCATAATTTTTAAAAAATGGCACGTGGTAAACCTGTTTGTGAGGAAATTCGAATTTTAATCGTCGATAAATTCAAATCGGGAATGACATATGGGCAGATATCGACCGACCTTAAAATCCCAAGATCTACAATACAAAGTATTGTTAGAAAATATGAAATAAGTGGAAATATGAATCGTCGAAGCACAGTGCGGGATATAGCCTTAAAATGGTCTGATGCAATTGGAAGGCCCGTAAAACGTGAGTGGACCCGACAGCAAATGAAAATCATAGGTTCTAATTTTTATAAAGTAAGTTAAAGATTAACCCGGTATTTCGAAATCAACTTGATAATTTATATAATTTTTTTAGGCCAAGGAATAGCCATTGCTTACCGCACTTCAAATGAGAAAGCGTCTATTATGAACTAAGGAGAGGCACTCTTGGGTACAACGGCAATAGGACAGCATTATCTTTAGCGACGAATCCAAGTTTGATGAAAGTGTTAGTGATTCAAGAAAAAGGGCAATACGTAAAAGCACCGTGGCATACAACAAAGACTGCTTAAAGCGTACAGTCAAGTTTCCAGCTAGCGTTATGGTATGGGGATGTATGTCCTCAAAAGGTGTCGGTCAGCTCCATTTCATAGATGGAATCGTAAATGCAGACAAATATATAAAAATCCTGGAAGAAAATCTGATACCATCGGCATCGAAATTAACAGACTGCGGGGAATACATATTCCAACCGGATGGTGCTTCTTCCCATACTGCAAAAGAAAACGAAAAAGTGGCTTTAGGAAAATGGAATCGCGGCCCTGGATTGGCCATCTTCTAGTCCAGACCTTAATCCGATAGAACATTTGTGGGCTATTATGAAAAGAAAACTTCGAAATGGACCCCGACGGATTGTTGACGGGTTAAAGTCCAAAATTCAGGAAATTTGGAACTCGATAACCCCAGAAGACTGCCAAAAACTAGTCAGTACCATGCCAAAGCGGGTCGATACCGTTTTAAAAAACAAAGGTGGCGTAAAAAAATTCTAAGTATGAAAATTGGCGACTGTACGAATTAATAGTGGTCACAATATTTTTGTTTAAAATAATGAACTTTCGTTTTTGTTTGTTTTTTAAAAAGTCCTTTTTTTAATATGTAACTTTTATAATGTATGTCTAGAGAGAATGAAATGTTCTTTAAGAAAAGTATAAACTTTTTTGTGTAGTCATTATAGTTCCAAAAATATACATATATTAATAGCACATTCATGAAAAATGCTCAGTGTACGAATTAATAGTGGTTAGGGCTCGTATAGAAGAATACCTTTTCGGGCGTATATGTGCCATCAATATTGGTGGACGTTAAAGTACTGAAAACTTTTTTATTTTAATCAACCTTAACGACTCTACCGGGGCAACAAGTTCTCATCGAACTCTCTACAACAAAAATTGTATCAAAACGGTAACACGGGTATTATAACAATAACATGTTAACATCAGGTTGATACAGTTTCCGTATTCTTTTTCACAATAAAATTTGTGTAAATAGGAACTGTTATCACATTCAACTAAGCCACCTAATAAGTGGTGACAAACACAATACACATGAGCACTGATGATGAAAGGGTTGCGTCTTTCGAAAACAGCTGTTCTGCTCTGCTGTGTAAGTTGAATAAAACTGATGTTGACTTGCCTTTGTGCCTTGGAATATTTATCATGTCTTTCTGAGATTTAAATTAAAATTTCGAACAATTAGCCTATAGAATCTTAATTCAAATTTAATATAGCAATATAAAATGTTCGTTAAAATTCTTACTACAAAAATTGTATCACTTTTCTCCTTATTTTTAAGGGATTGTAGTAACATTTTGAAAATCCTTTGAATGAAACCCGCTTTTACATGATTTTGAATCACTAGATGCAGTTATTGATAAAAAATATAATTCATCTTGTTGTTTTCCAAAAAAAGTATTTACAAACTGTAGACTAAAGGCCTAATTCATAAAAAATATTTTCTGCTTAATTTTCGTGTAGAAATATTAAAAATTACACTTTAATTGCTGTAGAGTAGAAAAATAAAATAGATTCATATCGAATAAAATTTGGTTGGGTTTTCTATAAATTTCAAAGCTTATGCATTTACTTGTGTAATTCTCAATTGGTTTTTGGAAGTTTATGTATAAGAAAAAGTTTTGTTGTTTAGGAATTATGTTGAAGTGTACTGATGATCTGGTGTAACAACCAATAAAATGCAGACATACAGACACACTTGATCTCACAAAAAACAAAACATTAGCCCAATTCACAATCCTGTGCAAATGGTCTTGCATTATAGCATTTGCAAATTGAGAGTATTTGAGAGCATTTTCAATGTATTTTGTTGGTGTAGAGTTCAATTATTTTGCAAATGCAATGATGCACGACCATTTGCACAAGATTGTGAATAGGGCTATTATGTTTAATAATGCAAGACAATATCTCAAATAAATTACAATTAAAAACCCCTCAATCATCAATTTGAATTTTTTTTATTTGTAAATTTGGGAAAGAGAATCAGAACATTTAAAATTAAAATATTTTGTGCAGAACAACAGATGCCCAAGTAAATAAATTTAATTTAAGAAAACATACCTTTACCGAGTTTTATATATTTCTCAGGAATTAAAAGCCATTTTACTTTTTGCTTAGGAAAAGCCATTTTTAAACTGAATAAAACAAAAAAAAAAAAAAAAAACAATGGCGGCGATAACAGTATATATCTATTAGAACTCTTGTTAAATGATTTCAAAAGCAACCAAAATAAAAAAAAAATTAAAATATTTGCGGAACCAGTTATTTGTTAAATTAAAAAAAAAATTTTCTGAAAATAAAAACCTCGGAAAATACTAGGCGAAAAACAAAAATCAAGAAATAACTTTCATTTTCTCACGAATAAATAAAATTCTGCAAACAACTTTTATTTTTTAATTTATTATGTTCATTAAGTTCGATGCCTTTTCATAAAATTACTACAAATTTTATTTATTAAAATTCAATATTGAATTTTAAATTTTTTAATAATATTACAAAAAGACCTCGAGCTTAATAGACATAATAAAATAATGGTCAACAAAAGTTAACAGAAATATTAATTTAAGCGAAAAATAAAACTCAGGAAATAATGATAAAAATTTAATTTAAAAACCAAAAATTAAATTTATTTTTGTAGTTGAACACAAGGTAATATCGAAAATTTTTATTTTATTTGCAAAATCTGGCAGTTAATTTAAAAAACTTATAACTTGAATTAAAGAACACAATTAATTGCCTGTTTTTGTAAATAAAATAGAAGCATTCGTCCTGGATTTGATATTGAAAACAAAATTAAATTTAAGTTTTTTCATCGTTGCTTCAGTATAAATTCTCAAATTAAAGTTTTTATTTAATTCTCAGGAACAGGCAGTAAATAGCCATTTCAGTGCCTCAATGGTCATGCTGATTTTGTATACCTTCGAAAAAAGAATTGGAGTGTATATTCACATTGTCATTCCGTGTGTAACGCAGTGAACTATCCCTTTAAGATCCCATAAAGAATCAATATTCTTGATCAGTGATGACAATCTGACCATGACCGTCCACAAAGAGGATCCAAACCAATGAACTTAGAGCCAGAAAATCAGAAAAATCCATTTTTGGACCCTGCCCCCTTTAGTGGGCGTTGAAGTAATATATTACATGCAAAATTAGTGTAAATATTTAGCAAATTGTATTCCTTAAACCTACATTCCTTAAAAATTAATTTTTTAAGGTTTTACGGCGAAGGTAAGATTATCCCTCATCTTTTCTTGCCCTACCCCCTGCAACTTGGCCCCTGTCAAAAAAATCTTTTCTACACCTAATTATCCCAAAAATATACTTTTTAAAATTTTCCGACAAAGGTGAGATGTCCCGGATCATAGTGATCATGTCAAAATAGTTTTAAAATGGAGTATAGAAATTTCTGAAGAACCTCTGCCCCAACGAGTTGAACATTTCTAATTTATGATCGTCTCTTTTTGTGCGCTTTGATATAAAATATTAACTCCAAAAATGTGATTGGGATTCGTCGCGGTCGAATATAACGTTTTTACTTGTTTTAATTAGAAGCGCCACTCAGGGAATGACTGATGCTCAAGCGATGCATTAATTTGAATGACATTTTATGTCGTAATTAATGATAAGGTCCAAACATTATAACGAAATCAGAGCTTTAGCGAAATCATAATTTTGAAACTGAAAAATAGCCAATCGTAACTTTTGATTTTATTTAAATAAAGGGCTTTATTGTAGGAATTTTGGCCCTAATCAAATTATTCAAAAAAAGAAAAACTTCCAATTTATCACTGATTGAAACGATAAAATAGGCAGAGATTTTTATAAAAAATTACTGTAAAAATATAATGATTTGTGTTATTTATATGTATCATAAGAAAATCTGAAAAAATTATCTTAACTGAAGTTAAGTGCTGTTGAGGAATATATACAGATATAGTTTTTCTATTTATTTTTCTTATCACTAGAACTTAAGGTACGGTCACACTTATCAAATGTTTGCCCACAAAAGCGTAACCACTAAATACCAATGAAAATATTTTTAATTCAGACAAATTTTTATTGAGTTAAACTGTTTCCAATAATATTGAATTTTTATGACACTGTTCATTAGTTTTAATTAAAAAACACCAAAAGCGTTTTTCATTTGTGTTTAGTGGTTGCGCTTTTTGGGGTAAATATTTGATAAGTGTACTAATATGCAGCAAGTAATAAACTATTTTAAAAGATAATTACAGATAATGCACATTTACTACAACTTCGGCCATGTTGGCACTTATAATGCGGAATTATTCGTTCAGTCGGTGTAAAAATATTTTGTTAGTTATACTATTGTGGAGAAGATTTATTGGAATTCTTTGTCAACTTTTACTTTCTTTCACATTTTATATATTTTCGGTACCAAACTGCTGGACTTGGATAAGTCGATGTTGAACATAAACTTAGAGTTAATATTTTATCATCAGTGTTTTGAAACGAAATTGTAAATTTGAAAGCTTTAAAATCCTGACCTTCATATCCATAAAATTTAAAATCAGTTTGAAATATAGGCTACATTCCTTACTGCAGGAGGCCGTTATCTAGTTGGTCGAATGGGATTCCACTTTCATTTTACTGGAGACACATTGACGCTGCATTTCTTAAATTACCTCAGGGCAGGCGATTCAGCGAATCCACTTGCAAAATGGTCATGCCTAGATTTTTAATAGGACCAAGGATCTTTTGAATTTTACAAAATGTGATCTACGCAGTATAGTGGCCACTGCACTTTCGAGGTCCATGCAAACTGCATGGGCCTTCCCTACAACGTCTACTGCTCCAGCTTCAACGACATTGCAAACTTCCTCTGCTTCTGCCCTGCTCTGGAGGTACTCACTTCAGTGGCATATCGGATATATCAGGAATTCAACTGAAAAGCCTTAGCTTCTTTATCAAGAGCAGGGGCTGGTTCGGCTGCCGACCCCCTTGAGGCAAGCGTGCACGACCAAAAATTTTTCTTTCTGTCTACCTTCATCTAACTAATTTCTGACCTATTTTTCTTCTCTACTCACACTTTTCTCCTCTCTCTTCTCTTCCTGCAGGTAAAACAGAGGAATCATATTGTACCCAAGTGGGCTGGACTTTTTTCTTTTTCTGTCATCAGCCTGTTAAACTAACCTAAGCTAGTCGCCACTATTATGAATGACGACATCGACGTCGTATTAAGGCGACAGTAAAGAATTTTTGCTTGTCCACTCTTTTTCGACAGCAACTGGCTACTATCGACATGTTCTATCGATGTTATATATCCTAAAGAAATTGTCAAGAGTAATTAATTGTTATCGATAACTTGCAGATAAGTGATAATTTTTTACTGTCGAGTTGCTGTGACGTCGATGTCGCCATTCATAATAGGGGCGAATAGGTTGTACAGGATGGTATGGATTAACTAATTCAGTCCAATTGGGTTCTAATATTTCCGATTGTGTTACCTAAACACGTCACAAACACTCAAGGTATTTAGCGGGAATCGAACTCATGACTTCTATACTAATATACTAGCATCGCTACCAATCAGCCACAGCGGCACCTTGAGGTATATGTATTTTGTTTAAAATTTTTTATACAAAATGATTTTAAAATGGATATCAAACACAAAAATTTAAGTTAAATTTGTTTTTAAATATAAATAAGGCGGTTAATAAACAGCACTACTCGTATATGTATTTAGATATATGTAAATGTGCATTAATAAAACTTACCTAGAGTCATGCGACCCGAAATAATTTTCGGATCTTTTTTAATATCAGCTATGGCAGCAATAGGAATACCCCAATTAGCCACTGGACCCCAGAAATGTGTGCTAAGGAATACATCAATTTAAACTCAAACGAATTCTTATATTAACAAGCAAATACCAACCTCATCAAATATTCCCGGAATTCTTTGCTTTTCAGATTCTCAAAAAACTTCCCGACTAAACCGGCGGCGCGTTTTTGTGACATTTTAAGTCCTAATTAAGAGTAACTAATTATTTATACATACATAAATGCCATTTTCTTATTTATGATTAATAGATTTACACTTAATCGTGATTACAAGCTCATTTAGAATGCAACACGTTTCTAATCATCGTTCATTACCTGTTTTAAGTTTATTTTATCTAGACTTTAGCAACAACAACTAACACCAGCGCCAATAATTTATTGACCCCTTCACAATATTTAGTTCCAAGCAAAACTTGACACGTTCCCCAGACTGTTTTGAATGAATTGCCAAACCTTTTCCGTGCAAATGAATTAATTAATTCAGAATTTT
This sequence comes from Linnaemya tessellans, assembly GCA_951800035.1. Classification (NCBI taxonomy): domain Eukaryota; kingdom Metazoa; phylum Arthropoda; class Insecta; order Diptera; family Tachinidae; genus Linnaemya; species Linnaemya tessellans. The sequence continues at coordinate 111,378,781 of OX637532.1, read as the reverse complement.
GCTCGACTTTTTCGTTTTGTAAAAATAAAAAAGTTATGTAAAAATTTTAATTGTGTGCGTCTCTCATCTAGTTGACTTTTCACTGTCGCTACAGAATTTGTATTTAATGAAGTAAAGCAAAACACAACAATAAAATAAATCACAACGCTTATTAAATACAAAAGCAAAAAATTTAAAGCTTTTTGCTTCGTAAAAGGTACAACCACCTTGAATTAATTTTTTCAACTGCTGCAAACTTTTGCTTCACTTCAAATGCAAAACAAAATTGTTGTTTTTGTTTTGTTTCTCTTTTGCTTCACATTCATGATAAGAAAAATGATAAGAAAAATACACAAGCCAGTTGTCATTTAAACAGTATTGCCAGATGGTTTGAAATGTTTTGCTCCAAGCGTACAGCAACTAGCGGATTTAACGAACTGCAAAGAGAACCTACAATGAACAAAAAAATAATAATTTTTAAACTTAAACTTTGCCTTTTAGTTCATTTTTAAACATAAAATATTAAATGAAGAGTGTTTTTTATATTATTAACATTTAACCTTATTTTTATATCGAAGCATTTATAAAACTAAATTTTTTTCGAAAATAATATTTTGTTTGTCTTAAAAATATGAATAATTCATTTATTGAATTCAATTAAGATTTATAGGCTCATTGTTAGAAAAGTTGTATAAATTCCGAGAGACTTCATAAATATTTCAAGGCACACAAGAAAGTCAACATCAGTTTTTAGTTATTCAACTTACACAGCAGAGCAAAACAGCTGTTTTCGAAAGCAGCTACACTTCCATCAACCGTATTTTGCTTAAAAATAGTTTTAATGCATAAAATGTTAATGAACATTTTTAAAATAAACATTAAACAAACAGTTCGATTTTAATATTGTTCGTTCTTAATTTTAACATATTTTGGGTATAATATGTAATGCGACCGACGCATCATACAAATATTTATTAAGTACCAAAATATGATATTAGTAAGACACCATAATAAAATGTATATACAGACGAATAGAATCAAACTTCAACAGGAACTTGTGCAATAGAAATTACGTACGAGGGCGGATTGATATTGAAGCTACCTAAGTAGGAAAAAAACATTTTTTTTTTAAAACCATTTATTTCTCCCTTCAGCTCAATACACTTAGTAAGACGATATTCCAACCTTTTTATACCATCTGAATAATACGATTTTGGGAACCCCTCAAAACACGCGTTATTTTCGGTAATCAATTCTTCCATTTTTTCAACCTCGGAAACAGGAAAAAGTCACTAGGAGCTAAATCTGGACTATAAAGTCGATGATCAACCAATTCGAAGAGTATTTCACGTAATTTTAGCATCGTATCTAATGCCGTGTGAAGCGGTGCGTTGTCTTGAAGACAGAGCACTTTTCTCTTCTTTAAATGTGGTTGTTTTTTCTTGCATCAATCAATCGATCCAATAACGCACGATAATACTTTCCTGTGATTGTGGATCCTTTTTCAAGATAATCGATGAGCAATATTCTGTGTGCATTCCAAAATACAGTGGCCATAACCTTGCCAGCCGATTTCACTGTCTACGCCTTCTTCGGAGCACTTCCACCAGCTTCCACCCGTTGTTTCGATTGATTTTTGGTTTCAGGTGTGTAGTGGTGGACCCGCGTTTCATCAACAGATATTGATCGAATCCAAAAATCAACAGGATTACGCTTTATCATGTCCAAACACCGCTGTGAAGTGGTCTGTCGAACTCGTTTTTGTTCGACACTGAGCAAACGCGGCACCCATCTTGCCGATAGCTTTTTCATATGGAAATGTTCATGCAAAATGTTGAACACACGTTCATACTCGCATGATATGTTTACCATTTCAACAATCTCACGTAACTTGACTCGGCAATCATTCATTCATAACGATATCGAGGATTTTCCTGATATTTTCTTTAGTAACCACATCTCTCGGCCTTCCTGTTGATGTTATTGTTGCAGTGCTTGTCGTTTAAATTCAGCAATCCAATATTTTGCCACGTAATCTGACAGAGCAGACACACAGTAATGTTTATCGAGCTTTTCTTTTGTCTCTTTCGACGTTTTCCCTCTCAAATAATCGTGTTTAATCACTGCACGAAATTCACTTTTTTCCATTTTGCAAGAAACTCAAAAGTTGTTTAATTCAAAGGACTACAGCAAATAAACTAATCGATGAATTTGGGTGAAATTTTAACAGCTGACGTTTGACAGATCGCAATTTCTAAAAAATTTGTTTGTGCTGACATCTAGCGCTAGGTAGCTTCAATATCAATCCGCCCTCGTACATTGAAATCATATGAAATTATTGTACCTACAAGCAATATCAGATAAGGACGGTGTCGAAAAATTCAACTTGTAATTATCACTGCACTCGAGGCGGAAGCTTATTTCACAAATTCATTCGACTTTTTTATTTTTAATGAAGTATGTTCATTTAACATAATTATTTATTTATTATGTTATTGTAAAAATAGGACAGTGGGGCAAATTGCGATTTTTCGAATTAAATTTGTTTGATAACAAACAATTTAAAAAAATAATTTTTTTTCCACTGTTTTTTAATTGATAATTTATAGTTATTTTATATAAATATTGAACCCAAGTGATAATTATTTTTCTTTTACCCCCATTCAAAACAAATTTTTTTGCTTGCAAAATATCAGTCATAACCTCCTTTGAGCTTCATCTCTTGGAAAACCATAAAATGACACAGCTTTTTGAAAACAAAAAAAAATTTTATAACATATTACATTTTAACACAATTATCTCACTTGTTTTTTTGCAGTTACTTTGTTTGCAATTGCCCACTGCACATTTCATGCTTGCTTTTTTTGTTCTCTTTTCTCTTTAGTTTAGGTTTTTTGTTTATAGCTTATGAGCTTTAAAAATCAAGTTTTAATAAGTTTTTTACACTTTAAGTTATTTAATAATTATTTTAATATATTTATTTTAAAATATAACACAATTTATTAATAATTTGCTTGTTGGAAATCTCTCTGAGTAAATTGGAAGTCTCTCTGAGTAAATTGTGTGAAGAGTTGCCAAATATAGCATAAAATATTAATTTTGTACGAGAAAGTATTAGTTTTGCATATAATAAACATTTGGCAATCTCTTCGAGGGAACAAATACGTCATCAAACGGTAAATCATGCGCAAGGCGTAATCTTTATTTTATCATTCTTGGGTGAATCCGCCTTTATGTAATTTACTATTTGACATATTGTCATAATTCTATTTTATTTTAATTTTAAAGGAAATTTATTTGTTGATGGTTAAACAATGTCTATATGCATTTCATAACTTTCAAAACTATGGTTGAAGTCTACTGATGACTTGGTAAACCACCAATGAAATGCGTATAGATATTGCTTAACCATCAACAAATAAAATTCATTTAAAATAAAAATTAAATTTTCGGAATATCCCCTACATATTCAGTGCATTGCGCAGAACTAGAAATGATATTATTGATGGGACAGATGAAGATAGCTGAGAAGTTAGAAATTTTTTTTTGCTATTACAGCCTCTTACTTTGCCGCCTAATTTTTACGGCAGTGCCGAAGAAGGAAGGTGCTGTTCCCCTTCTCTTTAGTACGTGATAGCGTTAATCGCTGCCAGTTATGTTCAGTACCTTCATCACTGAAACCAACTAAGAACGACTAAAACAACCGTAAACTATTGCTGATCAGATGAAATTTACTTAGCGTTTACACATGCCACTGGGAGTTCGAAAAAGTCAATACACTTACAACTTTTTACTAATACACATACATTTCTTCTAGTGGCAGCTCCAGTGGCAGCTAATTTTGCATGCGAGTAAAAATTTGGCACTTGCATGCCACTAAATGTCACAACGATAATCAATGTTACCCTGCCAATAATTTAATGCAAACTTTCTGGATTACAGTAAAACTGTAATTAAAGTTTTAACTTATTTAATGTATTATTATGCAGTATTTCTTGCAATTCGCATAAAAATATCAAGTTTGTTAATTAAAGAGCATTAATATTATTAAAATAATATTAATAATAATATATGCTAACCTTTTCCCCAAAAATGCGCCTATATGGTGAACTCGGTAACTCTACATGACAAACAAAACAAAAAGTTGAAATGGAATCCAAATTGATCCAACAATATATTTTAAAATTAACCAATTTGTATCATTCTAAACCACTTTTGTGGGATATGAGTAATAAATTATTATTATATTAATTGGATTAGTAAACAAATTTTTTGAAGTTTACGCTTCGACGTCATTTTGAAAATGAACTATCAATGGCATGTGTAGACAGAAAAGCAAATTGCATGAGATTCGACTATTTCGAATAATTTTTCGTTGATAATACGTATACAACAATGGCATGCCACTACTTGCATGTGTAATCGCAGCGTTAGACCACATGTAAGACTGAGCGCGGAGTCAAACTTTGGACCCTCCGATTCATAGTCTCCTGTTAGCTGCTTTAGCCTACAGAAGCCTCGCCCTTTTCTGCGTATCATATTTGGAATACAAGGCTAAAAAGTGTTCATTATTAAAATGTTGCATCTATTTTTTTGGTAAAAATTAAAATGAAAAATGTCTACAACTTCTGAATAAAATTGTTACATCAACAATTTACAAAGTTTATGCAAAAAGGGTTTGCCCTTAATAGCGACTGAATATGTATTAGTCTGAATATAGTAATCGGTTATTATTAACTATTCGAATAATCGAGTATTCATGTTATGTAGTGCCAAGTGTAAACTAAATGTCAGGTTTGCTAGCGTGGACCAGAGCTGTAAACGAATGATACTTTTTCGAATGATTCTATGAATCATTCAAGGAACTTTTTAAAATGATTGGAATTAATTAATTTTACCGAAAATATGAATTGAATTAATATTTGATTGAATTCAAAATAAAAGTAAAAGCTGGTTTGATGAATTTGAACAAATTCATTTTTTAATAAAATAATAAAAAATCATTTGCTGTCATGCAGATTCGAACTTAAGCCCGTTGAAAAAATTAACAATTTCAAAGTAAACATTCTTGAATGAATTCCTTTCCCAAAAATATGAATTCAATTAAAAAAATGAATGAATTCAGTGCGATATAAACATTTTTGAATGCATTCATTTTATCAAAATAATGAGTTGAACTGAAATTTGAATGAATTCATTAAAGGTTTATAGGGTGAATTGCTATTCATTTTTTTCATTCATTTGTTGTTTTAGAAGAACAAAGATCACAATTTGCATCTTTTTGCAGTGTATGAAATTTTTTTTATCCATATTTCTTTTCAAAAATTAGATTATTACAAAAAATGGTTGTTGCCTCAGCGTCCATAGGAACATTTTTGAGACCAGTTGGCAAAGTATTAGAAAAAAAATATCAAATATTCAAGATATGTTTTAGAGAAAGGAAGAAAAGGTTTAAAATGGTATAATATTACAATAGAAACATTTCCATGTTATCGAATAAATATTCTTTAATACTTTTCTTAAAAATTGAAATTCTTTCATAATTTTTTATATCTTTGAATCTTTTTTGATCCAAAAATCTGTTCGATGAAAAACTTAAATACAAGTTTAAGCAAACATAATTTTTTACCTCATTTTTCATTTTCATTTTTCATAATTCAAAAAATGTAGTTTTAAGTAATATAATATTAATTATCAAACATTCTGAAAAATAAAATGAGAATGAACAAAAAGGATTGTAGTTCGTCTTCTAAACCGTTAAAGAGTTAAGTTAGTCTGCTTTTACACACATCAGTTTTTCTTGAAGCAGTTCTCTACAGTTCTCTTTTAAAACTGCCCGTTTGTTTACACACAGACAGTCTGTGTTCAATTTCTTAATATGACGCCATTAATGAGAATAAAATAACAAAAGAGAATTGAAGTAACTTTCCGGTACAATCAAGTATGTACCCCTCTTCTTGCTTCTTTCCTCTCTCTCCTATAAACTCAGACTTGCTTCAAGAAAAGCTGATGTGTGTAAAAGCAGACTTAAATTTTAGTTCAATTCATTCTTGTACCGAATTGAATGCATTCAAAAAGTTTTGTTCATAACGAATTCATTCATATTTTAATTCAATTCTTTACTTTGGAAAATGAGTGAATTCAAATATTTTTAGTTCGTTTTTGAATGCATTCAAAATTTAATTCAATTCAAATTTTTACGAGAATGAATGAATTCAATTTTTATGATTCATGAGGAATTAATAAGCGAAAATGAATCATTCAATTACAGCTCTGGCGTGGACCAACATCAAGTATGAAATTTCGTTTTAGTTTCAACATCCGGCAACACAAACACTATGCATATGGGTTTAGTCTCTGCTAATTTCAGTGGAATGTAGCTGCTGCATACTCTTAGGCTGGAATTTTGAAAATGTTCATCTTATGGGATATCATTTTGTAAAGCTGAAGATAAATAGAATAATTAAACCACCCTTTTGTATAAAATTAATGAAAAGGAAAGAAATTATTTTATTTCCGTTTTACGTTTGATTATAAATAAACAGATTGTGTGTATCGCTGCCGGTTAAATATTTTATTTATTCATCATGTTCTCTTAAGTCGTCTCTTTGTTTCGTTGCAAGAAAAGTAAACAAATAAAAGCTCTGTCTGCTTTTACCACACAAAGTCCTTGGTCCATTTGACAGAACTAAATATTACATTTTGCTGCAGCTTACATATGATTTAGTTTGAAATTCGTGAGCGTCAGATAAGGTTGTGTATTGTCCCAAACAAATTGTTAAGGAATTTTTGGGTGTAATAATTGCAATTTGATTTTATATGTTACAAAGTTAAGAAAATGTGTGAATGGACATGCAGAAAATTCAGAAGAATAAAATAGCAAATAATTGATGGAATATAAAATATTTCAAGCCTTGCAAATACTAAATAGTTGGTAAATGGGCTGGAATAAAATCAAATGAAAAAAGATTGCAAAAAATGTTTACAAAGTTAAAGAATAAATTTTTGTGAAAAATGGCATCCACCAACCACCAACGCCCCTTTAAACATTGTAATTTTCTAGCATCAACCAAAAAAAGTATCCTCTCCGTCACCTTAAAACTAAAAGAAAAACGATGTATTATCGAGTGTGTGAGTGTTTGAAAAGTTCCTTTTTCTGTGAGTGTGTGTGTGTGTGTGTGTGCGCTGTGTGATTGTAATGAAATCGAAATCAAAGGCAGTAGATATTCAGATATCCTTGCATGTGTGTGTTTGTAAACGAGCGAGAGTGTATAATTGTGTATGTTTTTTTTTGTTTCATCTGAAAACACCATTCAACCCCACTTTTTTGAAGAAAATTTGTACGAAAAACCACACAAAACTAATAAAAAGAAAACCCAACAAAAGAGAATTAGCAAAGAAAAAAAATACTTTTCGACGTGGTTGTTAATCCAAAAAATAATTATTAAGAAAAAAATATATTTAATTAACTCACGATTTGCATGTAATCTTTATTAGAATTAACAACAAAAGAAAACACAAAAACACAACTTTCAATTCGAATCTTGTGTGTGTGTGTGTGTGTCGTATGCTGCTGCTTCTTCTTTTACATTTACTACCGAATTGGGTGCCGCTCCCATATTACGAAAATATCAGAAAGCAACAACGACAAAAACAAACACACCAACACATCCTTACAAACTGTGAACTGAAACGCAATCATTCAACCATCCTGCCAGTTTAACAAAAGTTGCTATCAGTATCAGCATCATCAGCAGTTGACGTCGACGTCAGCGTTCGCTGCCACGTTCTTCCACTCCACATGTGTGTGTGGCCAATAGCACACACACACACTCTCAGGCACAGCCACTAACATCTCTCTGATAGTCAGTCATATTAAACTAACAGTTTGGCTGGCTTTCGGATATAAAAATCAACTAAAAACTATAATAAAATAAAACTACAAATTTTTTATAGATAAAAAAAGAAAAAGAAAAATCAGTTCTCGTTAAAGTTCGTTGAAGAATCGCTTAAGAGATATTAAAGGTCGAAAGGTGTTGATTATTACTGCAGCTATTGAAGTGGCTACAAGTGCAGTATGTGATCTGGCTGAACGAAATGCTTTTCATTTTAATTGTGCTGTTTCTTTTGTTTGCTGAATAAATTTAAAAATATTTAAAATGATATTTGAGGGGGAGGGCCTAATGCAGATCATTAGCGCTCAACATTTCTTAGAAAAACATGACTTCTATTGAATTGAATGAAAAGCTTAAACAATTTTCAAACTTGAAACAAAAATTCGATAATCACTTGCCTGTCTCAGTTTATATAGTATGACTTTATTTGTTTTTATGCCCTCCAAAAAAGAATTGGAGGGTATGTTCTCTTTGTCCCGCCTTATGTAACACAGCGAAATATCCCTCTAAGGGAACCTAAAGTAAAGGGTGTTTTTATAAGAGCTTGCTGATTTGAAATTTAAATAAAACACATGCCAAATTATGAAATGGCCAAAAAAAAGTTTTTATTTGGTGGATAATTTCTTGTCATTTAACATTTAAATATAATTTCGGGCATATGGCTACCACGACTATTTTGCACAAAGGTCATTCTGGAGGTCCAATTTTCGACCACCTTTTCAAGCATTTGAGGGCGTATTTCAGCAATGACACGTTGAATACTGGTTTCCAAAGCGTCAATCGTTGCTGGTTTATCCACGTAAACCAATGATTTCAGGTATCCCCACAAAAAATAATCGAGTGGCGTCAAATCACACGAACGCGGAGGCCAATTCACCGGTCCATTTCTCGAAATAATGTTGTCGTTGAAATGTTCTTTCAATAAATCCATTGGCCCGCCCGCAGTATGACAAGTGGCACCATCCTGTTGAAACCACATTTCGCTTACATCCACATCTTGAAGTTTTGGCACAAAAAATTCATTGATCATGATTCTGTATCGATTTCCATTCACGGTAACGCGTCGTCCTTCCTCATTTTTAAAGAAATAGGGACCGATGATTCCACCAGCCCATAGACCGCACCAAACAGTAAATTTATCGGGATGCATTGGTAATTCTTGAACGGCGTGTGGATTATCTTTGCTCCAAATATGGCAATTTTGCTTGTTGACGTATCCATTCAACCAAAAATGCGCCTCATCACTGAAGAGAATTTTGGGGTAAAAAAGCGGATAAACATTTTTAATTGAACACTGTTTTTGAAAATAAATTTCCACGATTTGGAGGCGTTTTTCTGGAGTTAACCTGTTCATGATGATTTACCAAACAATACTGAGTAGAAACGTCACTTTAAACTGTCAAAACAGCTGTCAGACAACAGAGTGATTCGTATAAAAAAAAACTTCATAAAAAAACACCCTTTATATATATTCTTGATCAGTCAAGTCCAAACGAAACAAACCAGAGCCTTGAAAATTGCTATAGATAAGTTTTGAAGAATAGCACAGGTCAAGTTCATAAATGGGCTGAATCGGGCCAGAGAGAAAAAAGTTGCCCTAAGAAGAACTAAACCGACTTCTAACAAACAACATCATTTCTAAAGTTTTTTTTTTTTTTAATTTTGTTAAGCAAATGCTATAGTTTGATGGCAAAGAAGATCCAAAGCAATGAACTTTGCACAGGAAAATTGGAAAAGCCCATTTTTGAACCCCGCCCCCTTTAGTGGGCGTTGAAGTAATATATTACATGCATTCCTTAAAAATGTTGTACTTTTTAAGTTTTTACGAAAAAGGTGGGATGTCTCCCCCACGGCCCTTCCCGTAATGACCCCGTAGAAATTAAGTTTTAAAATTTGGCACAGAACTGTCTTAAAGGAACACTGGCTCAGCAGTTTAAACATTTTTAATTCATTTTGCTAAATATTTGGGGGGTATTTAAGATACGACACGGTTGAATACAACTTTCTTACTTCTTTCCAAGTCTAATTGCAGTTGTAAGAAAAAAAAAATAAATAAATAGCATTAAAAACAAGAGTTTGGAGTGTTGACAACTTTCGTTACTTTTGTGGTGGAATTTTAATGTTATTAAAATTTGCCCTTTTAATTTTATGAATGATGTAAAGGATGTAAAGGACGGAGCTAAATATTAGATCTAAAATTGTAGAAAAATTTTCTTCCTCAGTCATGTAAAATACATTTTCCGCATTAAGCTGAATATTTAGCGTTTTCGTGTCTGAATCATTTTTCATCACATACCGTATTAGTTTTTTCAAAATCCCTTTCGAATTGGAAAGAAGCAACGGATCCAGAACAATATTAAAGAAATTAAACTAATCAAGAATTATATTCCTTTAAACAGAATATCTGGGGCCAAATTACGGCATTCGATTCGAATCGAAATTTCAATACAATTTATATACAAATTTCGATCGATAACGAATGCCGTAATTTGGCCCCTGAAGTCTCTTTGCAAAGCCATTGCCTTCAGAGGAAAGCAAGACTGCAAAAATCTGGTCACATGATCGGTTTCTAGGTTAGGTTAGGTTAGAAGGGCTGCCCGCCTCAAGCGAGAAATGGGCCGTAAAGGCCCATTGTGATGCCCAGAGGACTACACCCTACACAATCCTTTCAAAACGAAGTAGTGGTTCCTGAGAACCACCCAGAACTTCTCACGAAGCCCGCCAGGGCAGCCAGCTGTGCATCCCTGAGGCAGTCCAGATCCCGCAGGAAACGTGAGCCTAGATGTCTAAGCCTAGGCTCCTGCAGGGCCGGACATTCGCAAAGAAAATGCTGTACTGACTCCTCTTCCTCCTCATCTAAACAGCTCCTGCAGCGACCATCATGGAAAAAGCCCAAACGCCCCGACATGTGCCCAATTGCACAGTGCCCCGTCAAGACCCCCACAAGGAGTGCCAACGACTTTTTCCCAAAAGTCAGAAGCTGTCTAGTCCTACCCCTGTCAAGCGAGGGCCATAGAGTTCTGGAGACCCTACAGGTGGTAATACTTGACCACCTGCCTGTCACCTCCCTCTCTGCCCACTCCTGAATCCTATTCAGCAGCTTAACTGATCAATATCCCTACGTGAGCCTGCCTCATCCAAGGCCGAGCCCGCTCTAGCGCATTCGTCCGCCATCTCATTCCCTTGAATGCCTTTATGCCCTGGAACCCAAACTATCCTGACGTCATGTCCTTCAAGTCGAGCCAGAGATTGAATGCATGCCAGCACACATCTCGACCTCACTGTCCCCGAGTCTAGGGCCCTAATTGCTGCCAGACTATCCACACAAATGTCAATAATTCTTGCCTCCAAGCTGAGCCCATCAATCCTCAATGACGCCTCGGTAATGGCATAAATCTCCGCCTGGAAAACTGTCGAAGTATCGGGTAGCCTGAGCGATACCGAAAGGTCGAGATCCTCGGAATACACCCCCGAACCAGTGCCAGTGTCCATCTTCGAGCCGTCCGTAAAAACCAAGGTTGCATTGCTGCGAGTCTCATCGGTTTCTAAGTGACAACAAATACTATATGTGAACAAAAACTGACGCTGTCACTTGGTTTTGTTGTTTGTCACTTCTAAAAGAAAATATAACGCTTCACTATCATTAACAAACATTCACTATCATTAAACATTTTTGACATAAAATTAGCTAAAATGAATGGCTTTTTCAGGGACCGTAATGGCTATAAGCGATATTAAAAATTTTTTTTTTCTGTTATTTTGTGGCTTTGAAAGCAAAATATCCATCCAAAAGAGTAATTTTTCAATGTAAAAATAAAAGGTCGTATGAAACACTTAAAACGAGAGTTTTAGTTTTTGCCGTCATAAAATAAAACTCAAATAATATTCTTCAAAACTTTTATTTTAAAATCAGGGGCCGCACTCGATATCGATCGAAATTTCTATACAATTTAAATGGAAATTTCGATCGATATCGAATGCCGTAATTTGCCCCCAGGAGTTTTATATAAACTGCCTGTTTTTGTAAAATGAATAGAAACTTTCGGTTTGGGTATTTATATTGAACCAACAATAAAAAAAAGTCAAAACTTGTTTTTGTTTCAATATAAATACCCCCCAAAAAAATATTTATTCTTTTTACAAAAACAGGCAGAAAATTTACTTTATATAAATTGAGAGTCAAAGTAGTGTAATCTAATCACATGTTATTGTTTTTTATACCCTCCAAAAAAGAATTTGGAGGGTATATTCACTTAGTCATTCCGTTTGTAACGCAGCGAAATATCCATCTGAGACCCCATAAAGTATATATATTCTTGATCAGTGATGAAATCTAAGACGATCTGATCATGTCCGTCCGTCCGTCTGTGGAAATCACGATTCAGTGCAAACGAAAAAAGCCACCCTCTTGAAATTTGGTATAAATATATCTTGAAGGATAGCACAGGTCAAGTTCGGAAATGGTCTAAATCGGGCAAGAGGGAAAAAAGTTCCCCTAAGAAGAACTAAAGCAGCCTCTAAAAAACATCATAATTTTTAAAGCTTTTTTGTAATTTTGTTAAGCGTTAAACTTGGAGCCAAAAAATAAAAATAAAATAATTTTTGGACCCCGCCCTCTTTAGTGGGCGTTATTATATGCAAAAGTAGTGTAAAAATTTAACAAATTATTTTACTTAAGCCTACGTTCCTTAAAAATAACATTTCTAGTCTTTAATGACGAAGCTAAGATCCTCCTCCCCTTTGCCCCCTAAATGACCCTATCACAAAAAAAATAATTTTTTTAAATATTGTATATAATGATCCCCAACCATTTATTTTTAGAGTTTTATGGCAAAGGGGAAATGTCTCCCTCACGGCCTTTGCCAGAGAGACCCTGACAAAATACAGTTTTTATACCCTCCAAAGAGAATTGGACCCCTTAAAGTAAATATATTCTTGATCAGTGATACAGTCTAAGACGGTCTAGCAATGCCCATAGTTCGTCTGTGGAAAACATGATATTGTCTATTTTTGAACCCCGCCCCTTTAGTGGGCGTTGACGTACGATATTATATAAAGGAACACTGTCCCACCAAGTTAAACATTTCAAATTTATTTACTAAATATTTGGAGGGTATTTAAGATTCGACCCGGTCGATTATAACGTTTTTACTTGTTTTTTTTTTTTGTTAGGAGTAGGACCAGTGCTCAAGGGATGACCCCTACATATGCAATGCATTGTGCCGGAACTGGGAAGGAGGGGATGGTATTGAGGGGACAGATGGAGAAAGATGAGATTATAGACCATTTTTTGTAGCAATTTCCACCTTTTTACTTCGCCGGCTAATATTTTGCTACAGGGTTGACGATTTCTTTGATTTTAGACGGAAAAATAAAACTTCTTATAATAAATATACTTCTCTTTTTTAGAGAAATAAAACACGTCAGAGGACGATCAGCTTCGTCATAAAAGTTTAAAAATGTAATTTTTAAGGAATGTAGGCTTAAGTAGTACAATTTGTTAAATTTTTATAATATTTTTGCATATAATATCTTGCGTCAACGCCCACTAAAGAAGGCGGGGTGCAAAAATTGCTTTTTTTGATTTTTTTGGCTCCAAATTCAACGATTTGGATATTTTTTGCCATCAAAATATATCATTTGCTTCACAAAATTAAAAAAAAACGTTAGAAATTACGTTGTTTTTTAGAGGTCCCCTAATTATTCTTCTTAGGGGAACTTATTTTCCTCTGGCCCGATTCAGCCCATCTCCGAACTTAACCAGTGCTATCCTTCAAGATATATTTATACCAAATTTCAAGAGTCTGGCTCCTTTCGTTTGGACCGAATCGTGGTTTCCACAGATCGTGTTAGATTTCATCACTGATTAAGAATATATATACTTTATGGGGTCTTTGAGGTATATTTCGCTGCATTACATACGGAATGATTAAGTGAATATGCCCTCCAATTCTCTTTTGGAAGGTATACAAATAGATTTGAGTTCAAAAAAAGAAAAAATATGTATATACAGCCATGTCACACACATAAATTCCGTTCGGTAATGGATATGATTCCGTTTTTTGGTTCCTCAGAAACCGAAAAAGGGAATAGTTTTTCGGAATGAAATTATTTTTAATATCATGAACGGAATCGTATAGTGAAATTAAAAGTGATTTCATTCCTAAAATTTGTCTGTTTTCTGAGGAATCAAAGAACGCAATCAATTCCGATTTGAAACGGTATCAGAATCTGTGACATGCCCGATAATTTAAAAAAATTTTAATTGTTAATTTTATCAACGGGCTTAAGTTCGAATCTGCAAGACTGCAAACCATTTTTTATTATTTTATTAATAAATGAATTTGTTCAAATTCTATTTTTTCGACTAATAAAAATTCATACAAAATTAAAAAAATTTAATTTTCCATCTCTGGAGCAGTTATTACGGCTTTTCTGACAACTAATAACAATGAACTTATTTCAAAAATATCAAAAATTTGTTCTTTAAAGAGAAAAATTAGTTTTATTTACTTTAATATCCAAAAAAATGTTTAATTTTTCATCTCTGGAGCAGTCTTTTCGACCTTTCCCACTACTAATTCCAATGAATTTCTTTCAAAAATATCAAAAATGTTTTATTTGAAAACAAAAAAGACAAATTTGTTTCAGTTCGTTGCCATAATATGCAAAAAAATGTTTAAATTGTCCATCCCTGGAATCCTATTTTTGTTTTTTGTATGTGTATTTGTGTGTTGAAATACTTTACAAAGTAAATTTGCAAAGTATTTGGTGCACAGATTCCGACGGGGTGACTCAGACCATATGCCGGCGATGTTATTAACCCGTATTTTCTTCCGTTACTGTGACTGACTGTACACGACCTATGCCTTCACATAGGAAGTAGCAACGTAATTATCCACGGAATATTCCTCAGAAGAACTGTAAAACTATACAGTTATCTGAGGTGTTGAAATTAACTAGTGCGAGTGAGACGCAAGTGAGACAATCAGTGGTCTGGCTGCACTTAAAAAATAATTGCCAACGAGGCTTGATGTTAACTGACTCAGAGCTGCTTTGCGACTGTTTTGTTTTTTATTTTTTTATTTTAATACAAAATTTACTTTTAGTTTAATTGTAATTAACAAAAAAAAACTATAATTTTTTTTCACTTACTTTTGTATACCAAAAATAAATTTACGATTTCCAGCTCTGGAACCACATTTTGGATGTTGATCACTTGCAATCTACTAGTATTTAGAGCTATTCCTAGCTGTTGTGAGGACTTCTGAAGCCCAATTTCACGCACAGACAGACGGACAGCGCTTATTCGACTTCTCTGTTTATAAGGGCACGGAATATTCTTTATATATGATTTAAAATACATCCATAGGGTTGTTATTTATTTTTGGAAAATTTGCTCGTATTCCGTTTAGTATTTAAAAAAACAATTGATTTTTAATCTGAAACCTGCCCCCAAAATAAAAATTTTTTTAAGAAAACAGACTTAAAGTTAATGTTCATGTTTATTTTGAATTAAAAACTAATTCCTATCATTTGTTTTTTAGCACGTTTCACTTTTATTATTTTAAGTCCGTATAAAAAGTAAAAACAATTTTATTACCTGCATCATCAGATATTAAAGCCTCAAAGTGTTTTGGCTAAAGTCTTGTTTTAGGAAAAGATTTTAATTTGAATTGTTATTGCATGGCTGTGCCTGTATGTATTGACGGACCCAAATCCTTTCATAATAAATCCACACTTATTTGCACAATTACCAACACTTGAGAATTTCATTTCACGTGTGTATCTTCTGTCTGCACAAGTGCATGATTATTCCATATCTTTATTGGCTATGGGAAATAGTTATTTCCTGTATCATTTTCTTTTCAACATTTCTAAAAATGGTACAATATTTGCGGGAATCTCAGTTGCTTATAAAATTTCCAGTATAAAACTGCATGAATGAAGGAGTTTTTAAAATTTTTAAATATTTAGAATTTAGAATTCAAACACTTTATTTTTTCTTCTGCCACAAGTTGCAGTTTAAAAACTAATTAAATATGGATAAGCAGCCGTATTTCTTCCTATTCTCTTCTGTCTTGTGATTGTGATTACGTTGACGAGTTTCTCCACATGACGTTCGAGCCACTTGTAGGTTTCATTTTGCTACGTTTTATTATTTTCAGTTATATAACAAAAGCACACACATACACAGACGAGTTTCTTACGTAAGTGTGTGTGTGCAAGCAAAAGATTATATACGATAAGTTTATATACGAGTGGAACAACTTAACAACCAACAGTGATTAGCAAAACTATTTTCCATGGAAAATTATGTCAGGCCTTAAGATGTGTGACCTCCAGTGTGTCCTTAATATGGATGTTTTGGTTTAAATATAAAAATAAGAGGTTAACAAGGCATTTGGCTGCTGTTAGCTGAATGCATAGGCTCCGAAGTTGAAGATCCTGGATGTGCTTAGTTGAATGTGTTACTTGTTGTTGGACTCTTTCCACGCCGAAGGCATAGCACTAACTGCTGAAGAGCGCTTGACAGTATCATGGACTCAATAACGCAATACAGCATCCACTTACGTCCGTAGAGCGGCAAAAACTTCGCCAGCGAATTGAGAGGTAAAATGGCTACACTAAATTCTCTATCTTCTTATCTTCCTTCCTCTGTCCTCTTAACACGATGAATTCCTTTTCTGATGTGTCGGTCCAGTTAAAAAAAATATCATAGAATTATTTTAGGGTGCAAGGTTATGTAACTCCGTGACTGATCACATCTTCTTTCTGTGCTTTTGGCTGGAAAAGGTAACACAGTTGACCCCTTAGTTAGCTCTTTAGCTGATTACCTATAAAACATATATATTATTGTGTGTAAGCGTAGAGAGAATATCGAAGCAGAGCACAATTTCAAAGCGTCTCTTCTCGATCCCCTCACGTGTCTCTTTAATTGATTGTTCAGTACACCACCGAGTGAACTTTTCTATGATTCTGGATTTCAGTGATTTCTGGATGTGCGCCTGAAATTAGTTCTCTGAATGCTCCAGAAAAGCCAGAGACCGGTCTTGCATTGTTTATTGAAAATAGTCTTAAATAGATCGCTATTGAAAATCAGCGAAATTCCAAAAACGATTTCCGAGCTGGAAAACTTAAACTTAGACCACTGATTGATTACTCTCTTTCGAGAGTTTTGCATCTCACTTACACTGGTTAATTTCAACAACTCAGATAACTGTATAGGCTTACGGTTGTTCTGAGGAATTTTCCGTGGTTAATTACGTTGCTACTTCCTGTGTAAAGGCATAGGTCGTGTACAGTCACAGTAACGGAAAAAAATGCGGGTTAATAATATCGCCGGCATATGGTCTAAGTCATCCCGTCGGCATCTGTGCACCAAATACTTTGTAAAGTATTTCATCACAACAAACAAACAATATATAAAATTGCCAGGTTCCACATTTTTCTGCCGTTTAATGAGACCGAACGGAATCTATAGAACCTTAAACTATTCCGATCGGAATCATATCAATTCCGAACGGAATTCATGACATGCCTGAAAGTATATGCACATATTCTTTAGGATTTAGGTGAGATGTCTCCCCCACGGCCTTTCCCAGAGTGACCCTGTATACTTTATCTACTTCCCTTTTTGTGCGCGTTGATATACAACAATAAAAATAGAGTTTTTATTTACTAAATATTTGGAAAACCCACTCAAATATAACGATTTGATCACCCCTATCAGGAATAATTTTTCCCTTTTCCCTAAAATTGCAACCATGAAAAAAAATTCCCCGTGAATGATTTCACGCTAAAATAAAATTCCCCTGATCGTGAATGATTTTTTTCCCGCGAGTTTTGTCACTTTTCCCTTTAATTTATTCACTTAGTTTTTGGTGGGGAATAGATTAGAAAATGTAAGTATATTCTATTATAACTCGAATATTAGAGTTTGCAAATTTTATTTTAGTGGCAAGACCCGTTAATAACACAAACTTATATTTTTTGCAACAAATCAATTGCCTGCGTCTTTCTAGAACTTGTTGCTCCAATTCTAAAGATTAAGAAAATTTTTAATTTGTTTTGTCTGGTTTACAAAATGTATCCAAATTATTTGACTACTAAATATTTAGTAATACTTTTTTAATTTTTTTTTTAAATTATTGCATAAACTTAAATTTTTCAACACAAATTCTGTGATTTTTCATGTTGTTTTCGGCTTCTTCTCTTTTTTTGCACTCACTGAGAACTGATAGCGGGAATAATTTCTCACGGGAGATTCACGATACCATTTTCCCCTTCGAGGGGAATAAAAATTTCACGTGCACAAAAATTCCCCTTGTTATTCACGATAGGGGTGGATATGTTTTTTTTGTACGATCCCTACTGATTTGTATTGTGTCGGAACGTGTTGTGAAGAAGATGAAGAAAGAGTTTTATGCTGCAGTGATGTAGAAAAGTTTATGACTGAGTGCGGCATCGTATCTGGGATCTTCGGCTAGTATTGAAACTCAGTTCGATATTCAATCAAATATTTTGGGCACTGGTTCTTGCGTGCACACCTCATAGAGCATGTATCGTTGCCGTGTTATTCTCACATACTCGTATAAGGATGTCCTTATCGATTTCCTTGTTCTTTGGCAACCAAATGACTGCCAATTGACCGTTGGTTAATATTTCGGCAGGTGCTGATTTGGCTGACGTTGTTTCTCTACTGAAATACTACTTTTAATTTATTAACTGTCCTCAAAGTTTTTTTTTGTTAAAATCCTTTTCTTGTTGTTTGAAGAGAAACGTTTTATTTTCAATTCTTTTTGCAGTCCGATTGTTTTGCTTAAAACTGTTCATAAAATTCCATTTAATTTTTCTTGTCTCCGTGCTGCCATGGAAATGCATAAAATAAGCCAAATCCCACTGAAACCCAATAACTTTATGCAAATTTAAATTTCAATTAAGCATTTTACTAAATTTCATTTTCCATATCTATAAATTCTTTGAGTGTCCTCTTCCATCTTCCATGCCAACATTCGGAAATTGCATAAAAATAAACACAAATTTCATGGTGCAGAGAAAAGTTGCAATGAGAATCGTATTTAAATGTTTGCTGCTTGGATGAATGTGAATTCAACAGAAGTTGTTGTTGCATGTTGTATTTGGTATCGCTTTACCGAAATTGTTGAGCATAATTCGTTGCTTTTATCAGGAAAATTATGCTACAAATACAAACGAAGGAGTTTTGTGCCAGTGATAAGAATAATTGATAACAACAAGGTGTGATTTTGAAGTTGCAAAATCCTTAAATCGCAGATAATCCTTTCATAAGTCGCTTTGAAGTTCGTAGAAGGTCTGCGATTACTATTGCAGCACTGCAATAAACAGAAAAACAAAATTGAATTAAATTTCTTTTGTCCATTGAAACTACAAAATAAAAGCTTTTGTTACGGTAATCGTTATAAATTCTTGTATTCATTTAATATCTTCTGTTGAGCCATTTGTTAACATAAAATGGGTGGTTGCTTTTTGGTGGAAGTACTTAACGAAGGTGGTGGATTCCCTCTCCTCCTGTCAAATTAACAAGACCATTGTACGGGTCACTGAACAGTACCGACAGCAATTGCCACAAGCAGCTGCTGAAAACATCCTTCCTTCATCGGCATCGTAGCAAAAATTCCAAGGAAGAAGTAACACAATTTTAAAAACAAGTAAAAGTTCGACTATGCCGAATCTTATGTACCCTTTTCCGTCGTACGTCTGCAGTACTTTCATTCGAACCCTGGAACCAACTTTCTGGTCTATCAATACTAATTTATTTCTTTTTAAAATATAAAACATATTTGATTAACAACGAAAAAAAATTAGTTTTATTTCGTTACTTATATATTCCAAAAAAAAGTTTAAATTTCCCAGCTCTGGAGCTGTCTTTCTGGCTTTTCTGATTTCTATGCCAGTGAATTTCTTTCAAAAATTCTTTAATATATAAAGAAAAAAAAATTGTTTTAGTTGTCTGCTTTTATGTATCGTAACGCAAAAAATGCAATTGTCCAACCCTGCAATGCTCTTTTTCATTTTGTTTGACTTTTAATACCAATTTAATTTTTCCTAAGGTATAAATTAGCATTAATTAAAAAAAAAATATACAAAAATTATTTTTAGCCAATTACTATTATATATCAAAAAATACTTTTAAATTTCCCAGCTCTGAGACCGTATTTTGGATTTTGCTGATTTTCAATAGGCGATTTCCAATACATCAGTCCAAGACCGATTTTTTCGGAAAACCGATTTCAATTATAGACAGGTGGAAAGACGGCGATAGCTCATTTGATTTTCCCATTCACAAGCACCCATAATATACGAGGGCGAATTGATATTGAAGCTACCTAGGTAGGAAAAAAACAATTGTTTTTCAAAAACCATTTATTTCTGCTTTCAGCTCAATTCACTTAGTAAGACGATAATACAACTTTTTTATACCATCTGAATAATACGATTTTGGGAACCCCTCAAAACACGCGTTATTTTCGGTAATCACTTCTTCGTTTGAGATGAATATTTTTCCTGTGAGACATTTTCCCAAGTTTGGAAACAGGAAAAAGTCACTAGGAGCTAAATCTGGACTAAAAGGTCGATGATCAACCAATTCGAAGAGTATTTCACGTAATTTTAGCATCGTATCTAATGCCGTGTGAAGCGGTGCGTTTCTTGAAGACAGAGCACTTTTCTCTTCTTTAAATGTGGTCGTTTTTTCTTGATTGCATCAATCAATTGATCCAATAATGCACGATAATACTTTCCTGTGATTGTGGATCCTTTTTCAAGATAATCGATTCCCCGTGCATTCCTAAATACAGTGACCATAACTTTGCCACCCGATTTCACTGTCTTCGCCTTATTCGGAGCACTTCCACCAGCTTCCAACCGTTGTTTCGATTGATTTTTGGTTTCAGGTGTGTAGTGGTGGACCCACGTTTCATCAACAGTTGCATATTAATCGACGCCAAAAAACAACAGGGTTATGCTTTATCATGTCCAAACACCGCTGTGAAGTGGTCTGTCGAACTCGTTTTTGTTCGGCACTGAGCAAACGCGGCACCCATCTTGCCGATAGCTTTTTCATTTGGAAATGCTCATGCAAAATGTTGAACACACGTTCATACTCGCATGATATGTTTACCATTTCAACAATCTCACGTAACTTGACTCGGCAATCATTCATTCATAACGATATCGAGGATTTTCTTGATATTTTCTTCAGCAACGACCTATTTTGGCCTTCCTGTTGATGGTATTGTTGCAGTGCTTGTTCGGCCGCGTTTAAATTCAGCAATACAATATTTTACCATGTAATCTGACGGAGCAGACTCACCGTAATGTTTATCGAGCTTTTCTTTTGTCTCTTTCGCCGTTTTCCCTCTCAAATAATCGTGTTTAATCACTACACGAAATTCACTTTTTTTCATTTTTCAAGAAACAAAAAAGTTGCTTAATTCAAACGACTACAACAAATAAACTAATCGATCAATTTGGGAGAAATTTTAACAGCTGACGTTTGACAGATCGCAATTAAAAAAAAAAGATTGTGTGCTTGTGCTGACATCTAGCGCTAGGTAGCAGCTTCAATATCAATCCGTCCTCGTACATGAGGACCACAAATTCAAGTCTGGGATATTTTTTTTTTTTTTTATTAATTTTCTAATAAATCATAATTTTATTGTCTATAATTTAACATCAACGTTATTTTGTTTATGTGTTTTCACTTTTGCCACAACTCAGGTGCTAAGTCTCGACTAACTTTGTTCAGTAAGTTGTGTTTTGCTCACTAAACACATTTTAAGCAGTGCAGCATTTGTAATTTTACTCAATATTATAGCAATTTCATATTTATTAATAATAATTGAGCTCAATAATACCATTTATTGCAAGAAGCTCAATTAAGGTGTATGTCCGAACACCGTCCGCATCGTTCTGAATCTCTGAGTACTCTTAATAGCAAAGAATTGAGTTCCGGAATATTAATTTTATTATAGAGAAAAAAATACTTCCTCTTGAATCCGACCTAAACTAAGTTAATGCGAGTTACATTTTCCATACATACGCACTTCTGATTCCAGCAAACAAAATCTAACCACATACAACTGCGTCGTGATTTCCTTCGCTGTGACATTTCCATCTGTATAACGAATTTAATAAAATAAATGAAATCAAGTGTTTAAGCAATTATCCCTGCTCTATTCTTACAATTTAATAACAATTTGTTTATTTAAGCGAATTTATTCAATTGAATTCGTTACAAATAAATAAACAAGACAAGAAAAAAAAAACCATAACACATATAAAAAAATCTAAAGAATTCTTAAGTAAATAAATATAATATTTATTTTTTATTTTTCATTCAAAGTCTAAACTAGACTTAATACACACAATCATCATCAAGTTTACTTGCACACAAATTCGAAAAGAACAAAACAACAGAAATTGATATGAATTGGTTCAGAGATGGGATCATGATTATTTTCTACTCACGCTTTACGTTCGTGAGTATTAATGCATACTGCTTTATTAATGCATACTGCTGTTCTTTTGTGTTGTGACCGCATTGGAATAAAAATAAAAGACAAGAAAAGAAAAGTTTTTTTTTTAGAAAGTTAAGGCCGATTCAACCATGTTTTCCGAACAAAATTTTTGTCCGGACAAAATTTTCTTTACTGAGAGTTTTCTGCAGCACGAAAAATTTGTTCGGAAAAACAAAGCTGCCATATATATAAAAAAATTGTTTTACAAAATGGTAGTACTCAAGAACGATAAAATAAAGATTACGCCTTGCGCATGATTTACCGTTTGATGACGTATTTATTCCCTCCAAGAGACTGTCAAATGTTTATCATAAGCAAAACTAATACTTTCTCGTACAAAATTAATATTTTATGCTATATTTGGCAACTCTTCACACAATTTTCTCAGAGAGATTTCCAACAAATTAAATCGGACTTATGAAACTGCAAGTTTTGTGTTATATTTTATAATAAATTGTGATATATTTTAAAATAAATATATTAAAATAATTATTAAATAACTTAAAGGGTAAAAAACTTATTAAAACTTGATTTTTAAAGCTCATAAGCTGTAAACAAAAAACCTAAATTAAAGAGAAAAGAGAACAAAAAGAGCAAGCATGAAATGTGCAGTGGGCAATTGCAAACAAAGTAACAGCAAAAAAAAAAAACAAACAAGTGACAATAATTGTGTTAAAATGTAATATTGTTATCAAATTTTTTTTTGTTTTCAAAAAGCTGTGTCATTTTAAGGTTTCCCAAGAGATGAAGCTCAAAGGAAGTTATGGCTGATATTTTGCAAGGAAAAAAAATTTGTTTTGAATGGGGAAAAAAGAAAAATAATTATCACTTGGGTTCAATATTTATATAAAATAACTATAAATTAATAATTTCAAATAAAAAAAGTGGAAAGTAAAATAATTTTTTAAAATTGTTTATTATCAAACAAATTTAATTTGAAAAATCGCAATTTGCCCCACTGTCCTGTTTTTACAATAACATAATAGTTCTCCAGCTGAATTTTATTAGCCAATCAGAAGACATGTTGAGTGACGTCAGAGTTCCATCATGCGCAGAAAAGTATTTTTATTTCAGCTTGTTGGCGTAATCTTTATTTTATCATTCTTGGTAGTACTCTAATACTTGATATTTGAATATTAAGTATTTTAAATTATTGTTGAAGAATTTGTGATAATAATAATGGACCAAAAAAAGATTTGCTTCCCCTTATGGCCATTGAATTGCATAAAGCATTGCTATTATTAGCAAAATAGATATAAATATAAAAAAACAAATAGATAATATTATTTCTCATATTAGTGCCATTTGTTTGTTATGTGGTCAAGTATGTCTATATGCCTGCATTTCATTGTCTCTTACACCAAATCATCAGTAGACTTTAACCTAATTCCAAAATAACAAAACGTTTCAGCTTATACATAAACTCTCAAAAATTAATTGGGAATTACACAAGCAAAACAATAGGATTTGAAATTTCAGAAAACACAACAAACAAATTTTATTCGATATAAATCCATTTTGTTTTTCTCATAATTTATATTTTTAATCTCACACAAAATTTCATATATCAGCACACAATGACACCTCAAATTTGAGTCAAAAAGTTTAACCTATTGGCAACTCAGTTCGATTTTGTCCGGAAAAAATATAAAACTGAACCTATTCAAGCTGAGTTGCTCGTAAACATATTTTATCTCTCAAGAAAAAATTTTGTTCGGAAACAATGGGTGAATCCAGCTTTAATGTTAATTTGTTTGTGTTAAGAAAGTCTTTTCTTGTAAATTTGAGTAACTGCCATCCCTAAATACGGCGGCAATCGTTTTTTAGCTGTCAAAAGTTCTCATGTCCATACATTTTGTATGGAGCATACCGAAATAACGCGGCGGCAACGCTTTGCTGTTGGAAAATCCGATTTTGACAGAGCGTTTTCTAATAAAGTTGCAAAAGAAAACAATAGTAACCAGGGAAAAAGAGCATAAATTTACAAAAGTGAAATAAATAATAAAAGAAAAAAATTTGTTCACTTCGTATTAGAAAATGGAGGTAAGAAAATATTTACAATATGATTATATACATAAATATGTATGCACGTTTGTAATTTGTACAAAATTTCAATAACAAAATCACAAATGTCTTCCGTCCAGCTGTTAAAATAATCAGGGTTGTTTAATTTGTTTGTTTGATAACCCTGTTTTTATGGTTTTTTGACATAACGTTGCCGCTTTTGTTTAGGCATGGCATTTCAGCGTTAAAGCTCAGCGGAAAAAAACGTTCCGCTTTCCGCCCGTATTTAGGGATGGCTGTAACTACGTAAACACAGTT
This sequence comes from Linnaemya tessellans, assembly GCA_951800035.1. Classification (NCBI taxonomy): domain Eukaryota; kingdom Metazoa; phylum Arthropoda; class Insecta; order Diptera; family Tachinidae; genus Linnaemya; species Linnaemya tessellans. Next base: position 111,354,024 of record OX637532.1, on the reverse strand, counting down.
GTTCTCTCACAGTCTGAGAGAACAACCCAAACCACTTCTTTTTTCACCAGTCAACAAAAATATTGTGCAACGTTTATGTATGTACTATACATGTGTGCTGGCAATTACACAAGATCGAAATGGAATAATTTTGTTGTTGTTTTGAAAGTAAATTAAAAACGCATTTTTAGCAACTAAAATTTAGAAAACAATTTACATTATGCATATCTACAAGAAAATACCTATTAAACTGTAAATGCTTAAGCAATAATATTGGCCTTTAAGATGCTTATAAGTGTACTACAATATAATATGAAGGGGATTTGTTTATAAGAATTGTAGAGAATCCATAAATGTCAACTTGAAAACATTTTATTTTATTAGACAAAAAGAATATTAACATATATTTGTCAGCAAAGAAAATAAACGGAAATATTTGTTTTACTGTGGTAGTTTTCAAAATAATTCAGTAGATACTCCTAGCTACACAGCGACCATTGTTGCACGCGGCGCACAATGGGGTTTTCGATGGCAAATGTGGGAATTAATTCGTGGTGACTTTCCCTGTTTATAATTTTAGATTTTTTTGATCAATATCACTCACTTAAAGAGAGCGATTTTCAAAGTTAGGAAAACAATTGGCGGGATAGGACTGGGGGAAGGGGTACTCCCCATACAAACTATTTAATAATAATCTAATATCTAGAAAGCCATAATAGTTAGAGGCTTTAAATTTAAATGTAAATAATAATTATATGCGAAAAGTGGAAATTAGTTCGAGGTAGCTCTCCCTGTTTTTAATTTTAACTTATTTCAGTCAAATTCACTTTAAGAAGTAAAACTAATCAATTTTTTAATATTATTTAGTACAAATTTTATTCATTTTCCATTAGTTAATTTTTCAAAAGATACCTTTAATATTGTTAAAAATTGCAATATTTTCAAAAATATAAAAAGAATAATGTTAATTCAAACATTTATATTCCTTATCCGATTCTTTATCATCATCAACAATTATTATCATCATCATTATCACTATAATTAGTATAGGTATCATTATCATCATTATTGGCATCTTCTTCACCATCGAGATTTGATTTATATATTAACAATTGAATTGCTTCCATAGGCAAATTATAGTTTTTTTTCTCTTTAAATTTTCTCATATTTGATATTACTGGATCTGAAGTAACTAATAGTCTTTTAATTATATCTTCATTTGATCTTTCTCTAGAACATTTTCGCGAAAAATGCTCCCTAAAATTTGTGAAATCCTTGTTTCGAGCTTCTTGTGCTTCTTCCGTCAACTGTCCAATTGGTAGTAAAGCGTGATTTATTGTTTCTGGTCCATGGATTAAAAATTTATGGATAGTTGGGGACATATAATACCAGGGATACAGTTGTACAAAATACCTTGCGGTAAAAAACAAAAATCATAAATTAATCTTACTAACCTGAGGTTGAAGGTTCCATTAAAATATTTTTAATTATCACTTTAGAAAACACTCAAAACTAATTTTTAAGACACCAAAAGTTGAAATTTATATTGCACGCGAGAAAAACGTCAAATAACTCAAACTTTAAAATTGTATAGTGACATAACAGTAGTTGTCAAAAACAAAAAATTTGCACTAGTGATGTGGAATGTTGTGTACTTTTACCGACTACAAAAATTTATTCGGTTCTCTTAAATTTAATTTTGCAATTAATTCCCATTTTTGGTATCAAAAACCCCAACGTGCGGCGTTTGTAATCATGTAAGTCATTAAATTTGAAGCCATGTATTAGGGAAAACTAGAATACTGCGGCATCGGGAAAGTATTGTACGTATCGTGGAGACTTCATTTTGGAACGAAGTGCCTTTCGTTTCATGTGCTGGTATATAGTGAATTAAATGCCGGTGAAATCAATTTAGAACAAGTATTTATAGAATACCGAATTAAAAAAATAAAGAAAGTTTAACAAAATATCAGTTAATTATTAAATTCAAAACAAATAAGTTTGATTCTAGTAAAATTGACAAAAAAAGTTATAAAAAGGGCCATGAAGAAAATAATCAAGTGGCAACACTGGGATTTAATTTGTGTTAATATCAGCTTAGAATTGCCACAGCCCTCGTTTGATACTTTCTCATCAAATTTTTACAAATCAAAGCAAGGAGTAAGGGAAGTTGAGCATTAAACTACTGTTGACTTTCTCATGTTCCTCTGAATTTAATCCAGGGAAAGGCAACCTATACTATTACATTTTGCGATTGTATTACTTATTACTCTCTGCGCTCTCACCACGAATCGGTATTGCCAATCAACTTTCGTCACTTCTCCCCAATTAAAACTTTAAAATCTTCAAAAAATAACTTAATTTTATTATGGGTATTTGCAATATATTAGAAAATTAGTATCGGCATGGCATTGGGGCAAAATGATGTTTGTGGCTCTGTATGCAGTGATGGTGTGTAAATAAGAAGGTTTTGTAGGACAAAGAGTAATGCAAATAAACATACGTACATATATATTTTTCATTGCATTATTCACCAACAGGCATTATTTGCAAAAAGTTTAAATGTAATGAACACAATGAATTGTGGTTCAAATTGTTAACAAAACACCAGGTGGTCATAAGGGAATGTCATTCATAATTTTCCGCATCTCTTCATACTTTTCGCCAAAGCATTTGCCTTTCCCTGTACTAGAATTAGCAAACCTTTTTTTCATAAGGATTTCTCAACTGTGATCGGACTCACATTGCTTTCTGGCAACGCTGATTCTTAAAGTATGCGATAAACACAACCTGCCTGTTTGAATGCTGAAACTAGACTGATTAAAGTTGTTTACAGCTCTACAATGCGTGTACACACGTACGTAACAGAAGAGTAAATGAAAAGGCGCCGCGCCCTGCATTTGCCTTTCCCTGATTTAATCTTAAGAATCTGAACCTATAAATCTAAATTGAATATGAATCTCGTTAACCTCTTCACATCCATGAATAAAACGAATGCGTGAGAGTTGAATAGTTTTTATTTGTTTGAAAAGTCTTCCACGACTTCACTGAGTAGAGGGCATCTGAAGTATTCATGTTTTCCATTGCTCTGGGGCGTGAAATTTCGGATATATGTCGGCTTTGAGGACCGTTGTAGTCGCGTAGATTTGTGACTTAGAAAACCTCAAAAAAAAGTAAAACATGCTCGAACCACTCGATCGCGGTGTCTCGTATATTTACATCACTCGCTTCAGTTCGATCGCAAATTTCTCGATCCCACTGAAACTATATGTTTTCGGTGTCCATAACATCTATTTCGGGCCAACAGAACTACGTCGACCTATATAAATGAGCACTAATGAAGTCGAAAGAGCAAAATTCATACCAACTACTGAAATAGTCATTTCAGTCATATCGCAAAAAGATTTTTTTTATAAAAATTAAAGTCAGTTTCAAGGGTCATTAAGGAAACACAAGTTGTTCTCTACGATCATTTTACTTCGGTTGCTGGGTCAGTTAAAGTTTTTTCCATGTGCAGGTTTAAGTAACGACGCAAAATTCTTCAAGTTATTGTATGCGAAAGGCTAAGATATCAACTCGACAACATCTTGGATCCTCATGAACAACCTCAACGAGGACTACGAGCTGAAGATCCTGGGTTCGATACCGCACTCAATGATAAAGATGGAATCGAAATTTTTGTGTGCACTAGTGCATGCTTGGTGTGATTGTTGCCGGTCTGTTTCATTGAGGCACGCGTAGCATTGGCCACTGAACATTTTTCTTAAATTAGGGGATGATCCCTACTCATGCCTACATTGTGCTCGAACTAGGAAAATTGGTTGTGGGAAGGAGGATAAAGGGAGTAGCGTCTATGAACATTCGATTTGAATTTCTCCATGCTATATACGGCGGGAAAGACCTAAGCAGGGAGTTTATTCCACGTACGGGGAAACAATTAATTTTCCCTGTAATGCGTAGTGCCACTACTGGCGTGATCGCACTGTAGAGCGTAGAAAAGTGCGCGTTTCGGGAAAGAGATCCCTGACTTCGTTGGAACAAAACCCATTATTAGTGACGATAAAACAGTGAAACGCACCCCACAGTGCGTCGATGCTCAAGTGAGTCAATAGATTTGGCTACCCTATCGTCCCCTATGAGTTTCTTCACCCTCTTCTCTACACGGTCAAGTATCTTCAAAATAGACTTTGAAGCACCGGCGCATACATGAGAGTTGTATTCCATTTTCGGTCGGATGTAAGTGGCATAAATGGTAAGGAGATGAGATGGGGTGAAGTATGTCGTACACCGCCTTAGAAAGCCGAGGCACTTGAATGCTTCTTTTGAAACATCGAACGTAATTCTGGATTTTCATGCCAAGAATATCAAGAACTTCTGATTCCTCAATATCTATACCACCCATATTTACCATTACCTACAACGATTGATGCCATCATGTACCAAAAAGGGTGCCGCTGGATCAAGAAGTTAATTCGTAAAATATGAAGCACAATCGCCCATGTGATGGAAATCGCTTATCGCATGAAATAAAGCGTTTTCGATTTGAAGTCACAAAATTGGTGTGCTGGAGTTCGCAATCGCTCAAAATTGTTCATAAAAAATTGGCGTTTTTCAAGTCGCATGTGATTCGACAATCGTGCGATTCACAGCACATACATGAATATTCCGGTCTAGGAAATTCAAAAAGTGTCCTTTTTACACTCTTTTTTATTTACTGCCTGGTCCACGATGTCACTCGATATCGTTCTATCGAGTAAATACATTTAAAACAAACACAAATTTCAAGATTTTGTTTTTGTTTTAAATGTATTTACTCTATAGAACGATATCGATGACATCGTGGGCCAGGTAGTTAAAATAACCGTTCACAGCGCGTGATGAAAGAAAATAATAAATTGCAAAGGAACTAGTAGACATGAACGTTATTGTGAGTAAGGGAAAAAGGTGAGTCAAGAAGAGTCAATACTAGTGACTTACGCCATTCACTTGGGAGATGTCCATCTCTAAATGGAACTGTGATCATAACGAAAGTGATAATACGTTTTCGGTTGTGGTTTCCCAGGCGAAGAGGCAAACACTTACGAGTACCAAAACAATTTTCGAAATCAGAGTATCTAAGGAATGCATTCTTTCGCACAGAATATTAGTACCATAACTTTGTTTTGGCTCATTCAAAAATCAAATCTATTTAACAACTCTACGCGCAATGTTTTATGATAATTTTAATCATGTTTTTGGCAAAATATAAATGAAATAAAGCGTTTGAAATTAAAACGTTATCACGTTTGTGGTTGCCTTCACACATGCGACTATTAAAGGTGATAGACATGATTTACATCATTTCCAATCTGTTAAAATCACAACTAGAATGCGTCAAGCTGAGTGTGACATGAAATGAAACGATTTTTATTTGCAGATGCAAACGAAGATTGAATGATAAGAGATAAACAAACAAACAAAGGAACAAACAAACATTTCAATTTTTACGACATTTTATGCGTCTGTTTGTGGCAAAAGTTATTGACTTAAATACAACAACAATAAAAAACCACTACTTAAGTCATTGTCTCTCCGCATGTTCAATTGTCGTCTATTGTGTCATTGTGACTGTAATTGGCATCACATGCGACTGATTCTACACTGTGAGTACAAATACTTTTATTTCGAAATTTGTTTTAGTAAGAGTTGCCAGGCGGGCTGGATTTTCAGTTTTTCGTATGGCTTGTCACAATAGAACCTAAAAGTTTATGTGTCAAGTTGCAAATTAATGTGAATAGTTTTTTGACTTCTACTTCTATTTATATTTTTGGTAAAGTGTTTTTTCTTTGCATGTAAATAATTTAAAATTATTCACTAGTAAGACGACAACACTGTAGGCAACCATTTGATGCCATTAACACACATAATTCTATGGGAAACCACAGCCTTCTTTTCCCCTAGGCTTCCAATTCTTATGAAAATTGCCTACTTAAATTTTCTAAAAAATGTCTGATTTTGGTTTCAAATGAATTTTACAAATAGACGCTTGAAACACAACGGGGATGGACTTGACGTTGGCGTTAGTGAAAATTCTTGCTGTCAAATAACTACAACAAAATAATGCACATCTTTAAAGCTTCTTGTTTTCAAATCCAATTTACTAGAAAGTAGTTTTTTAAAAAGTATTTTTTTGTAAAGGAATTTTTTGAAGTATTTCTTTATTAAGCAATTTTTTAAAACATATAAAGTTCAAGAGATTTTTGTTGTGAAATAGCAAATTTTCTTATTATATGGTACATTTCTAAAAGTACTTTTTTAAAAAGTACTATTTTCTGAAAGGTACTATTTTGAAATTTCAAATTTTTAATATGGCAGATTGAAAAGTTTTTAAAAGACTTTTTTAAAAGGTACTCTTTTTGTCAGGTTACTAATATATGGGAAAGGTACTTTTTTAACAGATAACATATTTAGTACGATGTATTTTAAAAATTCTTTTAAAAGTGATTTTTGAAAAGGAGCCAGAAATGGTATTTATTTAAAATCACTTATTTAAAAAGTAATATTTTTAAATAGATATCTTCATCTGTGAAATTTTTGAAGTGCTGCTTTTGTAAAAATACTTTTTTAAAGGGTACTAATTTTGGAAAGCTATAATATTAACAGTTCTTGATACGGTACATAAAAATATTCTTTTAAAAGTACTCCTTTAAAAGATAAAACTTTTGAAAAAGTACCTTCTTCCAAATAGCATTTGTTTAATACATAAAATTATTAATACGGAACATATTAAAATTCATTTAAAAGTACTTATAAAAAAAACGATTTTTAAAATAGTGCCTTTTTGAAAATGGTATTTATTTAAAATTTTAAAACACTTATTTAAATGGTACTGTTTTTTCAAAAATCATCTTGTAAGAGTAGGTACTTGTTATACCCTCCAAAAAAGAATTGGAGGGTATATTCACTTTGTCATTTCGTTTGTAACGCAGCCAAATATTCATCTGATCCGCATAAAGTATATATATTCTTGATCAGTGATGAAATCTAAGACGAACTGAGCATGTCCGTCCGTCCGTCCGTCTGTGGAAATCACGATTCAGTCCAGACGAAAAGAGCTAGACTCTTGACATTTAGCATACATATATTTTTAAGTTTAGAGCAGGTTAATTTCGAAGATGGGCTAAATCGGGTAAGAGGGGAAAAAGTTCCCCTAAGACGAACTAAACCAACCCAGAAAAAACAACATAATTTTTAAAGTTTTTTGGTTATTTTGTTAAGCAAATGATATATTTTTATGTCAAATACGGTCCAACAACTTGGGCCATAAAATAAAATAAAAATATTTTTTGACCCCGCCCACTTTAGTGGGCGTTATTATAGGCAAAAATAGCATAAAAATTTAACAAATTGTTTTACTTAAGCCTACATTCCTTAAAAATAACATTTTTAAGCTTTAATGACGAAACTGAGACGAAACCTGGTACTTCTCTGCCCTACCTCCTCCTTCCCCTTCGCCCCCTAAATGACCCTACCAAAAAAATTTTTTTTTAAAATTTTGTGTATAATCATCCCAAGCATTTATCTTTAGAGTTTATGACTGCCCATTTCTGCCCTACCCCCTCCTCCTCCTTTGCCCGCTAAATGACCCTATTAAAAATAAATAAAAATTTTTTTTAATTTTGTGTATAATCATCCCAAGGAACTCCACCAAGTTAAATATTTTAAATTCACTAAATATTTGGAGGGTATTTAAGATTCGACCCATTCGAATATAACGATTTTACTTGTTAAACATGGTATTTTTTTAATATATAAAAATTTTGATATGGTACACTTTTAAACATGTTTTTTAAAAAAGTATTATTTTTCTAAAAAGATACTTTTTTCAGTATGTACTATTTGTAATGCGGTACGTTATGCAGGAGCAGCGTTGCCATTTGCCAAGTTTTCCCTTTTTTTGCAAGTTTATTGAGATGCAAAAAAGTTTTTAAATTATATGCAGTTTTTTAAAGTTTTTTTTAAATAACTTTGGAATTAATTTTATGAATATATGGATTGACGATATTATACAATGAAACGACTTTTAAATTATGTATGAATTTTTATTAGTCGAACTTTTTCTTATGTAAATTGTTAATTTTTTATCGGGCTTAAGTTCGAATCTTGCATGACTGCAAATTATTTTTTGTTATTTTTTATTATTAATAAATGAATTTGTTTAAATTCTATTTATTATTTTATATTAAGATTGGAATATTAAGAATATTTTTAATAATCACCAAACCAGCAGAACGGATCAGTACTGATTTCGAGGCCGCTACGCTTGCAGTCATGCAAGATTCGAACTAAAGCCCGATAAAAACTTAACAATTTACATAAGAAAAAGTTCGACTAATAAAAATTCATACATAATGTAAAACATTGCGGGGGCACGCGCACTTGTTCAAAGTAAATTGACAACTAAATTCAATTACTTGAACATAAATAACAAAGAAGTTTTACCTATCAGCAGCCGATGGCTCTGGAAAAAGCAAAAGAGATATTGGAATATTTGGAATATTAATCGTCAGGGTTGGGGAATTTCGTACTAACCAAAATGTAATAACTTAATAATATGAATGTGATAACTTCTCATATTCAATTTTCGTTAAAATATTGGTTAAATAGTTGATATTCCTACTAACTAGCACCACTTGCAAAAGTGAAAAATTGAACAAAGAACGCTGATGAGATGGCGTAGCGGCCTCGAAATCAGTACTGATCCGTTCTGCTGGTTTGGTGATTATTAAAAATATTCTTAATATTCCAATCTTAATATAAAATAATAAATAGAATTTAAACAAATTCATTTATTAATAATAAAAAATAACAAAAAATAATTTGCAGTCATGCAAGATTCGAACTTAAGCCCGATAAAAAATTAACAATGAAACGACTTTATATATTTCACTCCCTTTTTATGCAACCGTGTTGATTTGTTTTTACTCCCACCAAAAACAATGACGCTGTAATTATTTTAAATTGAAAGTTTGCAACTTACTTCGTTGTGAATTTTGTTTTAAATTCAGAAAGACATGATAAATATTCCAAGGCACAAAGCAAAGTCAACATCAGTTTTTAGTTAATCAACTTACACAGCTGTTCTGCTCAGCTGTTTTCGAAATGCTTTCATCATCAGTGAATATAATTTGATTTTTTATTATTATTTATGTGTATAACGTTTAATATATTTACATATATGTATGTATAGGTACATATTATGTATGCAATGTTTTTTATGTTTTTTTAAATAAAATATTCTTAATAAAAATGAAATCTAATTTTGTATTTTCGTTTATTATTTTGGCATATTTAAAGAAAAAGTTTTTTTTTAGAAAAAAAAAGTTATTTTTTCTGAAATGGCAAGTTTTTTGAAAAAAAATATGGTAACGCTGTGCAGGAGACCAATTTAAAAAGGTGCATTTTGGAATGTGCTCAAAAGGGTTCGCATTTGTGAGGCTAACAGAGGCGGCCATCTATCTGATATTGTATTCCATACATAATTGCCGACATTAAATAAACCATTTATCAATAGAAGATCCATTCTCTTTCATTTAATCATTGTAAACAATGAAGTAGTGTACCTTCCCGGCTGATACCCTGTAGTTCAAAATTTTTCTAGATATATTTTAAAATATCTTTTTCAAGTTTTTTTTTTAGGTGGTACTTTTTTTTAGCAAAGGTACTTTTTTAAAATGTAAAATTATAAATACGCTACATGATAAATATGTGTTAAAAGTCCTTTTTTAAAATTTATTATTGCTTAACAGATTTCATACTATTAGAAAAGTCAGATTTTAAGTGGTACTTTTGTTTGTTTTAAAAGATATATGTTCATAAAGGTACTTTTCTTATTGTATTTAAAATGTTTTGAAACGTAATTTTTAAAAGCTGTTTAACATATGAAAAAAGGGCTTTTTCAAATGTATTTCTTTGGAGATACATTTTTTGAATGGGATTCTTCTATTTTAAAAAGATGCTGCTGAATAATAACTCTTGATACAGAATGTAGACTACTAATCTGCCTTTAAGTCATATGTGTGTATGTGTGTGTGTATGTATGAGTGTTGGTATGGCCGTGTGTATGTTTTTGTGCGGGTATATAGTTTGTTTACTTCGTGGTGCTTCTGCACTAAGTCACTGACTAAGAGGTCGAGTATGACTTTGTGACATCTCAGTTTGTGTAATAAGACATGTAATAGGATGTTATTAAAATAAATAAAATAAATATTCTTTATTAAAATTAATTAAATGCGAGTAGATATTATTTGTATAAATGTTTTTTCCATCCCAGATAAATGCAAACAAGTGGAATAATAATTCCGAAATACTTTGCAATGCAGTCGAATATTTACAAGTGAGGTGTTAACATGGCAAATATTGTATGCTAAAAAGCAAATACGAGTAGTAAACGTAATAATACGACTTTAGTACAATTATTAAAACCATTATAGCATATAAGTTAATTAAAATTAAAATTAATAATTGTGTTGGAAAATAATTAAATTTATTTATTGCTTTCTTTGCAGTGTTTTTTTATTTTAAATGGATGATAAAATTTTTGTAAATAAAAACACATAAAACCTTTTAGTGAAAAAAAAAAAAAAACAAAAACAAAAGATAAAACAAAACATTGTGCAAAGTGTGACAAGTGTGTATGTTGTGTTCGTTTAATTTAAATAAAGTTTAACCAAAAAAAAAAAAATAAATAAATATTGTAATTTTTTTATGAATAGTTTTATTAATTAAAAGAAAAATAAATACAATTATAAAAAAAATTATTGAATTAAATATAAATCAAGTAAAAGAACAACTAACAAAAATAATTCATAGTAAAAGTATTTAAGCTGAAATATCAAGTGTTCAATTTTCATCTCTACTCAACAACTACAACAATAAGATCATTTTGATAAAAGCAGCAACTACCGATCGACAAAAATAGTGCAGCATTGAACAGGTGAGTTTAGTTTGAAAAGAAATGCAAATAAAACGAATTTGAAGCACATATGAAATCTTATCATGAACTCCACATGTGAAAATTTCCGAAAAAAATGTTATTCATGGCATCAGCTGTTCACACGTTCGGAGCTTTTCATGTGAAATTTTATTTATGTTAAGGCTGATGGTATTCCCAATTAAGCCTGAACAGTTTTAATTTGCTTTGTCCACGTCGGCGTTGCCAAGTTGTAATTTTCAGAATGGTCTGAAACAAAGGAAAAAAGTTAATAAAAAAATATGACAATATAATGCATAAATTTGAAAATTTTATGAGGTAAATCTTTTTTAAAATATTTTTCGCTTTCAGCTTTTAATTAAAAAACAAATATATAAAATTTAGAGAAATATATCTTTGAAGATGGTTTCATGTAAATGGTGACGGCGGTTACGCCTCAAATGGTTCATAGGCTGGGCTCAATTTTGACCAACTCTTTCCAATATGTCGGGCAATATCTCACGAATAAAATATATAATCTAAAAAAATAGTCTAAAGGCCCCAAACTCGAAATAAACTGTTCACCGAACTCGCTTTCCAATTGGGCCATTGTTTCGCGTACCGTGTGGCATATGACACATGTCAGTTAAGTCCAGTTCTTCCATTTTGTGGAAAATAATTTATTGTAATCATCGCTCGGTAGAGCTCGCCATTCACAGTAACGTTCCTTCCTTCGTTGTTTTTGAAAAAGTACGGTCTAATGCCACCGAACAGATAATTTTTCGGGATGCATTGGCAGGTTTTGAAATGCTTCTGGATGCTCTTTTTTTTTTTTTTTTTAGGAGTAGGACCAGCACTCAGGGGATGACCCCTATATATGCAATGCATTGCGCCGGAACTGAATACGAGGGGATAGTATTGAGGGGACAGATTAGGAAAGATGAGAAGATAGACAGTTTTTTTTTGTAGCTATTTCAACCTTTTACTTCGCCGGCTAATTTTTGCTACAGGGCGGACGAAGGTGGGTGCTGTTACTCTGCTTTTAGTACATGATAGTGCCAGTGACTATGCCTTCATCATTGAAACAGGCTGGCAACAACTAACACAACCACGCACTAATGCTGTTTAGAAGAATTCAACACAATATTTCATGACTTAGCGCGGGCTCGAACTCACGACCCTCCGTTTCGTAGTCTCGTGTTCTACTACTTCAGCCAACAGCACCCACAATACGGCAATTTTTCTTGCTCACGTATCCATTCAACCAGAAGTGAACTTCGTCTGAGCATGAATTTTGGTAATAACATTCAATTTTCGTTTTCAAGTCGATTCAGGGTTAAATTATAGACCAAACTGAACATGTTCAACAGTCACATGTTACACGAAAACAACTGAGCTGCCAAAGACAGTCTTGCCAATCTTCCTCTACCCTGGGAAAGGATGATAGTAATATTTATAAAAAAATTAAAAAGGATCAACATGAGCAGAAACAGGAGAAAAAGAACGCCAATTTAATTATCGAAGATACGAAACCGACATTTTCGGGAGTCGCTACATTTCCAATATCAGTCCTCATGTTTAGTCGCCACGCACAGGTAAAGAAATGGAAGATGATCAGGGACGTTGTTGTTCTTCATTCATCGCTTTTGCTCAGTCCTACTTGTCTGTTTGTTTATTATAAAATAGAATTAGTTTTAGAAGGCAATAGAAACGACTTTGTCAAATAAATCTATCCTTGTTTTTTATAAAAAAAAATTTTTATCTTAGTGCCGTCTTTATAAGAACAAAACACAAAAAATATATAATTTTAAAAAGTCCTGAGTACTAACTTGCAAATTGTTCGTGTCGATTAATTGAAAAAGCAAAAAACTTTTTAAGAGCGCATGGATTTTTTATTTAAATTCTTTGTTAGTATTTTTCTTTAGCTTTCATTCCATTTCGAAAATCGGACTATTATTTTTCTGCACACGTATATATCCCACGGATACAACTTTTATCGAGAAAAAATTTTCCCAAACAGAAATTCCTTGGGAACAAAAATATAAAAGAGTGATATCATTGATTTCAGTTGCAGTTGTTTTGGTTGTTTACATTTGCTTTTAATGTTTTTTTCGAATCTTCTAATAAATAAATAATTTACTTTTAAGTTTTAATAAATCAAGTTTTTCATAATTTATCTAGCGATCGATAAATTGATTCGTTAGTTTCATCTTTCACTACTAATTTTATTCCTTCCAGGATTTGTGTGTATAAGAAGTCAAAGGGCTTCAACGACACATTCGATAGAAGATTTCATTCTTATGTTTTTTGATATTTCTCTAAATCTGCTGTTCCAAATCAATTCCAATTCACAGGAAACTTAAGTTTGATAGAACTAATTGAAACGGGACTAGCCATTCAAAAGCTATAAGTGATTCACATTCTTGCACACACACACGCACGCACACGCACACACACACAGGCAGGCGTAGAGCCACCCGGTCAGGAATAGTCAAGAAAGCTTCCTAGGAACCCAGAACGTCGAGACCTCGTAAACACTAGATTTTCGCCAAACGTAGTAAAATAAATAAATTCCAGATTTTTTTTAACTTCACCTGTATGTTTGTTTGTAGCCGCCACTTTTGAGCTCGACTTTGCCCACGATTAGGTTTTCTTTTAGCTTTGCACATCTATCAAAGACCGATGACAATACATTTATTCGATTAAAATATCTGATCAGGATTCATCAATTTCTTTCCGCATCCCTTGTGTAAGAGTAATAGAGATAGAGCTAGTACTGCACTCAGCATTGCACGAACGCGTGTTTTTTAGTTTTTTTTAAACTATATTTATTATTTAATTTTCTAAGCGGGAAGATGATAAGTTCTCGGCTTAAGTAAATAACCTGCTGAAATTGAAGTAGTTGAATAAAAATATTTACCTTCTTAATAATACAGTCCTCATGCTTATCGTGTTTGGCGTTTTTCGCCTACAGATTCAACATTTTGCAATTGATTAATGAAAACTTTTGCTCTTTATACCCTCCAAAAAAGAATTAGATGATATATTCACTTTGTCATATTTTCTCTTTAATGAAATAGGCGAAGATCCCTTGAAAAAGTGAACATAATAAAATTCCTGAAATGTCGGGCAAACATGCAATAAAATTGCATTTTTATTTACATAAAACACGGCTGGACAGTAGCTTATGAATTACATTAAAAATCAATTGGAAACGGAATTTAACCAATTATAATTTATAACAGAGAACATTTAAATTGTTAATTTATGAAAATCGTTTACTCGTCAGTCAAGCGATTAATCTAACCAAAACGGTTATTAACCGATTAAACTAAAACCTTCATTTCAATTAAGCGAGCGATTAAATGAATACAAGTGCAAGCCGATTAATTGATCAACGTAGGCCATACATTTAATTAATACTGAGGCGTATGATTGATATTTTTAATTACAGGAGAACATTAATAAAATTACTCATACGCACGATGGCCAGTACATGAATTTCGTTATGTTTGCAGTAAAACGAATTGGAGGGGATATTCACTTTTCCATTCTGTGTCTACCTCAGCGAAATATCCATCTGAGACCCCATAAAGTGTATATATTCTTGATCAGTGATTAAATCTAAGACGATCTAGCCACGTTCGTCCATCCGTCTGTGGAAAACACGATACAGCCCAAACGAAAAGATCCAGAGCTTGAAATTTGGTGTAGGTAAATTTTGAAGGATAGCACAAATCAAGTTCGTAAATAGGCTAAATCGGACCAGGGGTAAAAGAGTTCCCCTAAGAAGAACTAAACCAACCTCCAAAAAAAAAAAAATCGATGAGTGTTCGAACTCACGGGCGATGTGTTAACACCTTTTTGTTACACGGTACCTGTTCGATTTCTATGAACACAGACCCACAAACCCGGAGGTAGAGTTAATATAAAGTATTTTTTATTTATTTTATATTAAACCCACAAAAAACAAAGAGAATGCAAAGCAACAGACAAATGTACATACATACATTGTTATGTTTGTACATAAGCTACATACGTTGCTGTCTTGCTATCTCATTTTTATATATGTACGTATAACCACGTCACTATTCTCTTTGCTATGCATAAGACAAAACCGAAGATCAACAAAAACCACTTTTTTAATATTACTCCAAATTAATACTCCGAATTAAAACACTTGAATCTCCGCTCGCCGATATCGGATCGCCTTAATTTTTGGCCTAAACTCTTCGTCGAAACCCGCACTAGCGTTTTAATCCAAAAAATAATAAAATCGGCTATGAATTTCCTGAGAAAATCGCGTGGGAAAATTATATGAAAATCGCCCAATAATCACTTTCAATACCGACTGCCAAGCAACAACAACAAACAAACAAACTATTACACTTACACTTGCGTATGTATTGAAACTGATAGTTTACTGCCCTAGAGGCGCGCGTATAGATGTTAACACATCAAAAACATCATACTTTTTAAGGTGTCTTTTTTTTTGTAATTTTGTTAAACAAATGATATATTTTTATGCCAAAGATGGCCTAAAGCGTTGAACTTGAAGACAGAAAACCAGAAAAATTTGTTTTTGGACCACGTCTTCTTTAGTGGGTATTGACATAAGATATTATATGCAAAAATAGTGTAAATATTGAACGAATTGTATTGCTTAAGATTCCTTTTGTTTTATGACAAAGTTGAGATACCGTGCAGGAGATCGAACTAGTATCAAATTAGTATTCCACTAGTACAAAAATCACCAGTACTAGTTCCCAACTGTGAACTTTCCTATACCATGTTAATGCTCAAATTAACATTGAGTGTGTTTGGAAAATTACTAGTGCCGTTGGTACTAGATGGAAACTAGGCGGATACTAGTACTATTAGTACTAGATGAGTACTAGTATAATTTCTTCTAGTCGGATACTAGTACAATCAGTTCTGCATTAAGAACTGGTTTATATATAAAAAATCCCTAAATTTATTGGTTTTTTAAACCCAATGAAATTTGTTAACTCTTTGTCTTCACAGGCAATTTTGGGTTCATCAATTCTTTGTTTATAAGAGGAAATGGAAAGTTCCTTCAGGGTACACTCAATCCACTGGCACCTTGTACAACTTGAGTTACGTTTGGTACTCCACCATATACCAAACACTAATGAACATACAATACATATATAAGTTTTTATTATTTTAAAAAAGATCGCTGAATTTACATATGAACATAAATATTAACAAGAAAAAAACACGTTTAAAAAAATTTTAAAATTATATTTTAATTTTATTTATATTTTAAAATGTCACTTTTTCAACACACAAGAAAACTGCAGCTTACTTGCATAAATTATCGAATAAATAAACTGATATGCAGGAGGTGGCAAAGTCTTTTAATACTATTCTTTGTTTCAAATTTGAATTTGTTTAAAAATTGTAACAATTAAAAATAAAATTAATGAAAATGCGAATAAGCAATTCGCTTTAAAACAGGATCAAAAAGTAATATGAAATTCTGCAAGTCAAATCAATCTACAAATGAACTACTTGAAGTACTAGTACTTTTCTGTATATGTTCAATCACCTCTTGAACTAGTGCTTTCTATACTAGTAATCGTACCAGTAGCTTAAAGACAATTAACGCTTATCCTCCTGCAGGGTATTTTCTGATCTTAATTTTTTAAACATTTTAATTTGATTTACTAAATATTTGTAGGGTATTTAAGATTCGAGCCGGTCGAATACAACGTTCTTACTGGTTGTCTTTAAGTTATAACAATTTACCGAAAACGCCAAACGCAATAAGGGTGATTATTGCCTTAGGAGCTGAAGAAGTGTGCAAAGTTGCAAGGCAATCCGATGCCAGTAAAATTGCCTGAAAGAAAATCTACTCAAAAGTTTTACATCCAACCGCCACCGCTTCTCTCAAGTCTAAATATTATTCGGCAATAATTTTTGCCGGCCGATTTTTTGCTTTATTTAATTGCTAGCAAACGAGGAAATATATTTTAAATAATAGAAAGTATTTGACTAGAAGTTTATGTACCAAACAGCGCTCTTACCTTGGCCAATAATTTTAAAATTGTATCAACCTCCAAGTGAGTTATTTATATGTTTTGTTAAACAATCTTTAACAAAAAGGGCGTGTGTTGAGTTTTTTTTCTTTTGCTTTCCCTCCTTTAGTGTGTGTATGTGTGTGTGTGTGCGGGAGTGTTTTTTCTTTTGCATTTCCAAAAAGGACTTTATTTATATCGAATGTCTGCTAATACGATTTTTTTTCTTGTTCTTTGCACATATTTTCTTCATCCATAAAGACTGTAATAAATTCTGCTGTTTATAAAATTATTTGCGAGTATCAAAATGAAAAAAGAACACACGGAAAGAAGCTAATGGCAGATTTTCGTCTTCTGGCTTCTTGATTGTATACAATTTTCGGTTTCCTTTCGAAAAGTAGAACGGCTAAAAGGGATAGATAAAACAGTACACAATGTACAAGGAAAACTTTAGCTTTTGTCTATTCTATAGTCATCTTCGGCTTGCCATTCCCTCTACATTCTTGGCTTTATTCCAGGATGCCAGCAGCAGCTATTTATTCTCGTCGTCCCAGCAGTGGCAGTGAATCCATCCACACAAACATCTTTTAGGTTTTTAACACTTACAATTCTCCTCAGATTTATTATAAACTCACCTACAACCACAACAACAACAACATTAGCAGCAGCAGCAGCAAAAACAACTATGATAATAACAATAGCAAATTAAGGCTTATTTGATTATCACTAACACTCTCTTGAAAAATATTATCGTTACATAAAAATCCTAGTCCAAATGTTGTTGTGTCACTGTGCCCTTCTCGTGTATCCTGATTATGATTTTTTGTTGTCCTGTTTGTTATCACATTTCGTTGTTGGGTTTATTTACGTTTTCAGGATTTCTCTTTAATAGTCAAACGCTTTCTCTCTCTCTCTCTCTCTATCTCTTTTGAAACGTTTCCGTGTGCCTCTTTTGTGTTAAGCTTTTCGTGTTTGATTGTTTTTGAAAAAGAGAAATTCGTTTTTCATTCATTCATCCTGTTTTGCTGTGTAAAAAGCACATGTTATCCTTGTTTTTTCCTGTTTTAATTGTTTTTAATAGACTTTTATTTATTTTGTTTTCCTATTTCAGAGATGCCTGTTAAGACAGGACAAAAGAGATATCCTGCCGTTTTTTTTTTGGATTCGTTGGGCGAATATAATTTATGTTTCGGAATTTTTTCTTCTTGAATAGATATTCAACGTGTGCAACTGTTTTTGGTTTCCACATTTTGTGTTGAGTGCGGCTATAATTTTATTTAACTGAAGTTGAATGCTTTCAAAAACAGATTTGAATGCGATTTATTGTTTGAATTGCCATTGAATGAAAAATCTGGGTTGTTATATATTTCTGCTATTCTCCCGGTTCACACACTTCAAGTCTTGCTGCACAAGTACCGCAGCTCCGCACCCCATTGAAATGGAAAGTAATAGAGACAAGACGGGATGGGCAAATTTGAGGTTAGGAAGTAAATTGGCTGTCAGGTGATGAAATGTGAAGAATTGGGCTGTTATACTGTGACATTTATTTCGCAAAAAGTTCGGAAATATTAACGCTACACTCCTAAACAAAGAATTTTATTTGTGAAAATTTACTATCAAAATGGTGCAAATTTTACTGTATCACTTCGTAAAATTCGAGCAGCTTTTCCTCGTAATCAGCGCTTCTTCTGAGACCGCTGTGCGTTACTTAATCGCTAAATTCGAGTTTCATGGTACTGTTGCTGACAATAGATTAAAACAGTATTTTCGCAGTGGCCGTAGTGATGCAACCAGAGCCGCTGTACAACAAAGTGTTGGGTATGAGACTGGAACATCAGCTCGACGACGTTCGCAACATTTCGCCATCACCAGAAGAGACACTTTGCGCAACATTTTGTGCCAAGAAATTTAAAACCGGCCGACCTTTGAATGCATCGAGCGTTTGTGAATTGTCTATTTGAAAAACTGAACGAAAACAACGCATTTTTCGACAAAATCATCTTGAGTGATGAGGCCCATTTTCTTTTAGGCGGTTATAGAAATAAACAAAACTGTCGCATATGGGGCTCACAAAATCCACAGACATCCTTCTTAAAATCATTTTATCCAAAGAAAGTGACCGTATGTTGCAGTTTGTGGTAAAGTGGCATAATCACTCCGTATTTTTTTTTTTTAGAAAATGAGCAAAGAAACGCCATCACCGTGAATTCTCTGTGCTACCAAACCGTGATAACAGATTTTTGTGGCCACAATTGGCTAACGTTGACACCAGTTACCTTTGGTTTCAGCTAGGCGGCGCCACTAGCCACACATCCGGCCAAACAATTCAGTTCTTGCATGCAAATTTTTTCGGTGGCGTAATTTTTTCATTTGGAGATGTCAATTGGCCGCCTCATTTTTGTGATTTAACACCTCTGGATTATTTTCTGTGGACTATTTTACGTGAACCAACCACAAACAACTGACGCCGTGAAAGCTGAAGTTCGGTGCTGCATTAGCGAGAGAAGGGAATCTTTGTTGTAAAATGTGTTTCAAAATGTTGTGGAAAGAACAGACGTCTGCCGACGTACTACAAGTAGAGATTAGCACGACATTATACTCCCTTATTACTTCCCATATTTCTACTTTACACTGGTATCAATAAAACCAAATTTTTCAAAAGCCAATTACTTCCTAACCTTGCCTGCCCACCTTTTATAACTCCGCTGCCCTTTTTAGAAAAAAGGCCTAAAGATATGAATTCTTTATGGATTAAGTTACAATAAAAATTTGAAAGAAAACCCAGTAACTTCCCGATTTTTTTTTCTGAAAATTTTCAGTTTTCTTAGCGGGAAGTTAAAAATTAGTTCTGTTTATTTTTTGATAATTTTTATTTATATAGCAGCAGGAGGTTTTTCGAGCTGTTTAACTATAACGCCGCTCAACACGGAAACATTTTCCAGACTTTTTTAAACGTTTCTGGTTAAATTTAGGGTGTTAAATACGAAAATAGTCGACATTTTTATACCCCCAAAAAGAATTTGGAGGGTATATTCACTTTGTCATTCCGTTTGTAACGCATCGAAATATCCATCTCAGACCCCATAAAGTATATATATTCTTGATCAGTGATGAAATCTAAGACGATCTGAGCATGTCCGTCCGTCCGTCCGTCTGTGAAAATCACGATTCAGTCCAAACGAAAAATGCTAGACTCTTTTCGTTTGAAGCTTAGAGCGTTTTTTTTGAAGCTTAGAGCAGGTTAAGTTCGGAAATGGGCTAAATCGTGCAAGGGGGAAAAAAGTTCCCCTAAGAAGAACTTAACCAACCCAAAAAAAGCAACATAATTTTAAAAGTTTTTTGGTTATTTTGTTAAGCAACTGATATATTTTTATGTCAAATACGGTCCAACGCCTTAAACTTGGAGCTATAAAATAAAAAAAAAATTATTATTGGATCCCGCCTACTTTAGTAGGCGTTATTATATACAAAAATGGCATAAAAATTCAACAAATTCTTTTAATTAAGCCTACATTCCTTAAAAATAACATTTTTAAGCTTTAATGACGAAACTGAGACGAAACCTGGTACTACTCTGCCCTACCCCTTCCTTCCCCTTCACCCCCTAAATGAACCTACCAAAAAAAAAATTTGTTAAATTTTGTATATAATCATCCCAAGCATTTATTTTTAGAGTTTTATGAATGCCGATTTCTGCCCTACCCCCTCCTTCCCCTTCACCCCTTAAATGACCCTACCAAAAAATAAAAAATTTTAATTTTGTATACAATTATCCCATGCATTTATTTTTACAGTTTCATGACTGCCGATTTCTGCCCTACCCCTTCCCCCTTTGCCCTTTAAATGACCCTATAAAAAAATTAGAAATTTTATTTTGTATATAATTATCCCAAGCATTTATTTGTATAGTTTTATTACAAAGGTGAAATGTTTCCCCCACAGGCCTTGCCAGAGCGACTCCGCCAAAATACAGTTTTTATACCCTCCAAAGAGAATTGGACCCTATAAAGTAAATATGTATATTCTTGATTAGTGATGAAGTTTAAGACGGTCTAGCAATGCCCATACGTTCGTCTGTGGAAAACATGATATTGTCTATTTTTGAACCCCGCCCCTTCAGTAGGCGTTGACGTGCGATATTATATAAAGGAACTCTGGACCACCAAGTTAAACATTTTAAATTCACTTATTACATATTTGCAGGGTATTTAAGATTAGACCAGGTCAAATATAAAGTTTTTACTTGTTTTTTTATATGTGTGAAGTTAAATTTCAAAATTTATAACCCTAGACACAAACCAGACATTATGTATTCCAAATGGAATAATGGCCACATTTGAGGACCAACCAAAGAAAAATTAACGGAACCGACAACCAGATCCTTAGATTTCATAATGTATTAACACTTCGGTATGGCTATGCCGATAACCTTTGATTTTTTTTTGTATGCAAATACTTTAAAATTCTAAAGAGGAGAAGCCAGGATCCTGGGAAAATGGGAATATGTGTGGGAAGTTAACTTTGTTTTATTTTGTAGGTCTTATGGTCCTCTATTACATCCAATAGCTCTTAACATTTGGATTTGGAATAGAGAAATTTAGATTTGAGTGAAATTTCATATATGGAATTTTTCTAAACGAAAAATTTGAATTACCAAAACGAAAGATTTGCCTCTTCTGTTGTCGAGCTCATTCATAGATTCGAGAAAAGTGGGATCTTTGATCAATCGTGTGATCTGTGGACCATCGAAAATACCTGCTTTTAATATTTCTGCACTCAGGTCTGAAAATTTGTTTGACAGGTCAGCAAAACATTCACCATCTTTGTAAAGAGTTTTAATAAATTGCTTCATAACACTGAATTTAATATGAAACGGTGGCCATATAATTCGATCATGGCTAACTAAAGCTACATTTATCCAATTTTGCTTACCAACACCTAGTGACTCTCTCGGGGGCCAGACTTTTCAGAATCAATGATTTTTTTATCGCGGCTATAAAAACTTACTAGAGCTGCTACGAAAAAATAAATAATGTTTGTGAATTCACTGCATCAAAGTCCATTGTAATGGACAACAATAACTCAGGAAAATTTTAAAAAGCTGCCAATTGTTGACCTGTGTAATAGTGGAAGATCTGCTGATGATGTGTTGGCATTAGCAGCCATCATATGCGGGCATAAAGATTTTCCTTACCCACCATAAGTAAATATGTAATAATATAATATATCTCGATAAAAGCTTGTATCCAGCACCGGTAACTCGCGGGAAATATTTTCTAAAAACTCAATGAAAAAATACAAAATTATCTAACAAAAATTCTATGCGGTTTAATTAAGCACATATAAAGAAATTTATGTTGAGGTGTATTTTATAACATTAGAGATTTTAGGTGTAGAAAAATATTTTAAAAGGAAGAAAATAAGGAAAAATGTTTTGCAATGAGCAGTTGATAAAAATAGAGATCAAGAGTGTGTGTGTGTGTGTGTGTGTGTGTGCGTGCGTGTATGTGGATATTAAATTGTGGCGCTGTACTTGTATTTAAGAAAAAGTTTCATTGTTGTTTTATCTACCGCACATTATCGTGATTAAAATTTTAAATTTTCCTAAGGCAACAATAACAACAGCCAACAAACACCAACAGTATTTTAAAGAAATAATCACAACAACCCAACAGCCATCGTGTTCATCATCCCACTGCCACGCTCACTCATTTAATCATTTGCATGTTTGTGCAAAAGAAAGCAAACGCCAACTCCAGCACATACTCACACTCACACGCACGCACGTACACTCATGCTCTAAAAAAATAGAAACGAAGAAGCAAAACCAAACAAAAAACCAAAAACAAAAAATAAAACTGTATGCAAAAGGGATTTATAGCGCATTTTGGTTTTCTATAATGGGCTCTAAAAGGAAATAAAATTGTTAGCACGTGAGTATGTGTGTGTGTGTGTGTGCCAGCAGACAAACTAGCTAAAAGTAAATAAATTAAAAAAAAAGACCAAACAAGAAGACGGAAATTATTGTAATAGGCCTGTTTAAAGAAAATAAGAAATGGAAAATAAAGTTTGTTTTAAAAACCATTTCAGTTTTTTGATCAAAATAAATGATGGGATTTCTCCACAAGCCAAACCGCATATAGAAAATCGCTAAATTTTGCATATCAGCCGCTTAAAAAAAGAGCCACTTAGCCAAAATGATGTTTTAAGTGTTTGGGCTTGAAATAATAAATGGAAAAATAAGAGCCATGCACTGGCATTCTGTGCCCCCCATCAGCAAAGAAGATGTTCCGTAATGGGATTGTAAATTTGGGGATTTTTTTAGTTCAATAGTTCTTCAATCGTTCATGCTAATTTTTATCAATTTAAAATTTAAATGTGGAATTTTTTAAAATATGTGGCGGATGAACTCCCACCAGCAACAAAACTCTTTGCTGTTTTTTCATATATAGGGTCCGCCAAATACCTTTTTTTTTGAAAATGCTATAAAAAACTACTGAATATTTTCTCAAATTTTTTTTTTATTTGAAAGTACAATCCTTCCGGTTAATAATGGAAAATAAATTTATTCAAGTGGCTGCCTCGGCTGGCCATGCAGTAGCCTACACGATCCGTCCAATTTTTAAGCACATTATCGGTTGTGTGCAGCTGTATTTCACCAATAGCTTCACGAATATTGTCCTTTAAAGCGTCAATTGTCTCTGGCTTGTCGGCGTAACATTTATCTTTGACGGCACCCCGCAAATAATAGTCCAACGGTGTCAAATCGCAGCTCCGAGGCTGATAATGCGACCTTCAAAAACAGGGCGCAAAACATCGAGTGTAGCTTCGGCTGTGTGGCACGTAGCGCCGTTCTGTTCAAACCAAATGTTGCCAATATCCTCCTCTTCAATTTTTGTGAAGAAAAATTCGTTCAACATGGCCCGATAACGATCGCCATTGACTTGCTCATTTTCGAAGAAAAATGGCCCAATTATGCCTCTGGACCGCACCAAACAGTGACTTGTTTTGGGTGCGTCGGCTTTTCAATGTATGCGTGCGGGTTTTCTTTGCCCCAATTGCGACAATTTTTCGCGCCAAGATCAAAATGAGCTTTATCTAAAAAGATGATTTTTTTTGACAAAACCGGCATCTTCTGTAAGTCGATCGCAGGCCCACGTAGCGAAGCGAAAACGCATTGGATGGTCGACCATATTCGTTCAGCGGAAGGATAAAACTAATTATCTGTCAAATCAGACATGAGCTAAATGTTACCATTCACGAAATAAGCACTAGTTGAAAAAAAACCGTTAGATGGCGGACCCTTTACTTTTAAAAAGTAGATTTTACTGTTTTGTTTTTAAAAAATTTAAATTCTCGCGCCTTGTGGCACACATTTTTTCGTTGCATGAGGAATTCTGCCACTTCACACTGCTATTGACTGCGTAGCAGCACTTTTTGCGTTTCAGTAGTTGAGAGGAGCCATCAGTGACGGAATTATTCCTAGGTCCTGGCTTAGGCCGGCTGTAGGGCGGTAAACTGGACAATTTTAGAATCCAAAATGACGTCTAATAAAACAGCAAAATGAAGAAGTTTTATACAGGAAACTTTTTTTTTAATAAATCACTGCCAATAAGTGGGACTATTAGAATGAATTCAAGATCCCCATAATAAAATTTCTTGCCAAGATTCATGCCGAATATGAAATGGCATCGAACTTTATTCGAAAATTTTGATTAAACAAACCGTTGCATGTTCATAATATTTTATAAAAAAGATATGGAAAACGGTTGATCTTAAAGGCCCTCCCTGAAACTTCCCCCTAACTTTTCCCGCTAAAAGTGCGACTATTTTAATTTTCAAACTGCTATAACTTTGGAATGGATCAGCCAACTCCCACGTGGCAAGCGGTGATTGATGTAGTTCTTCTTCGGCTACGAAAAAGAATCAGAAACACTAACTGATCGCATATATCATTTCGGATTTGTTTTTAAATCACTTTTTTCGAATTTCTTCGTTCACGATATCTCAAGAAAGCATAAAATGATTTTTACTCGGTTAGTAACTCTGAAAGTGAAGTTTGATTGTCAAGAGCTGATTAGTTTTTGGAATCGATCGGGAAAGCTGTTTAAAAGTAAAAAAAAGCACAAAATATTTTAATTTTATTCGTGCTGATTTTTGTTCCCAAATTTAAAAAAAAATGTTCAAAATTGATTAGTTCCTATACGCATTTCACATTAACTAATGCTGATTATCAGGGAACCTTTACCCCACCCCTCAATAATCTGTTTTGAGCTTTTTTTTAATTTGTGAGAATAATCAGCACGTATAAAATTAAAAAATTTTGTGTTAAATAATAAATACCCAAATATATAAAATTAACTAAAAAACACATTTGGAATTTTTATACCCTCCAAGAAAGAATATGGAGGGTATATTCACTTTGTCATTCCGTTTGTAACGCAGCGAAATATCCATCTAAGACGATCTGAGCATGTCCATCCGTCCGTCTGTGGAAATCACGATTCAGTCCAACCGAAAAGAGCCAGACCCTTGAAATTTGCTATAAATATATCTTGAAGAATAGCACAGGTTAACTGCGTAAATGTACTAAATCGGACAAGAGGGAAAAAAGGTACCCTAAGAAGTGGTTTAGTTCTTTATAAGTTTAATTTTTTTTTTTTGTAATTTTGTTAAGCAAATGATATATTTCTATGTTAAACTTGGAGCCATAAAATTAAAAAATTTTTTTGGACCCCGCCCCCTTTAGTGGGCGTTATTATATGGAAAAATAGTGTACAAATTTACCAAATTGTTTTACTTAAGCCTACATTCCTCAAAAATAAAATTTGTAAGCTTTAATGACGAAACTGAGACGTAACCTGGTACTACTCTGCCCTGCTCCCCTTTGCCCCTTAATGACCCGATAAAAATTTTATTTTTTCAAATTTTGATTTTAATTATCCCAATCATTTATTTTTAGAGTTTTATGACAAAGGTAAAATGTCTCCCCCACAGCCCTTGCCGAAGCGACCCCGCCAAAGTACAGCTTTAATACCCTCCAAAGATAATTGGATCCCATAAAGTACATATATTCTTGATCAGTGATGAATTCTAAGACGATCTAGCACGTTCGTCTGTGGAACGCCCTTTAGTGGGCGGTGACGTACGATATTATACGCAAAAATATTGTAAATATTGAACAATTTGTATTCCTTGAGCCTATAAGAAGCTGAAATGTTCTCTGATCTTGCAGAGGTAAAACGACTCCCCCACGGCCCTTCGCGCAATTAATCTCTCAAAATAGAGATTTTAAATTGGGTACAGAGATGTTATAAAGGAACTCTTTACCACCAAGTTAAACATTTTAAATTTATTTACCAAATATTTGGAGGGTCGAATATAACGTTTTTACTTGTTTTTAAATAAAATTGATATTAAAAATAAAAATAAATAACTAAAACAACGATTCCAGGGTCGGGCAATTGAAATATTGTTGCCACTCAATTGGGGTTTTTGTGGATTATATGAATTTTATGATTTGGGAACAATAAAATTGGTATTAAAAATTCGAAAAAAATCGAATATTCGAGTCCAGAAATATTTTTGCTACATAAAAGTAAGCAGTTAAGTTACTAATCTGTTTTTTTTTTTGCGAATTAAACCTTGTTTTTATCTTGTTTATATCAGGAAGAATAAACTGGACTTTGAAAATTATGAAGAAGATTCCAGGGTTGGATAATTGAAATTTCTTTAACATGAAAGTGACATATATGTAAATAGGTACTAGTTTTTTGTTAATTAAAATTATTTTTTTTACTTTTAGGAAGTATAAAACTTTATATTACAAATCCAAAGACATTAAAAAAACGATTCCAGGGGTGGACAGTTTAATGTTTTTGTGCTGAAAGAAGCCATTTTCTTTCTATTTATAAAGTAAACATATTTTATATTGTTGAAAGAATTTAATTGGTATTAGAAATCAGTAAAGCGAAAAAGTCAACTTCAGAGCTGGAAAATATAAATGTTTTTTTTAAATATTATGGTAATTAAATAATAACAATTTGTTAGGTAATAAAACATATTTTCTATTTTAGAAAGAAATAAATCACTATTGAAAACAAAAAAGATCAAAAAGATCGTTCCAATGTTGGAATGTGAAAGTATGATCCAGCCGTATGTCGTTGAAGATTCGCCACAATTTTGTAAATTTGAAAAGATGGAATCATCAGGATTAAAATTAATAAATAAGTATTTAATTTTATTCAATATAGTTTTTTAACTTGAATAAACTAATTAGAAAGGAAATTTATACTGGCATATTCATAATAAATAATGAAGACCTGCAGAGTGCTTTCGAATAATTTTTCTGTCACAATTATGCTTCATATTCACATTAGAAAATCAATTTTTAAATGATGAGTATAAAAATATTCTACTCTCAACAAAATAATTTGTATTTAATAGAAATGCTTAAAAAATAATTTGTAGATTGCAGATTTGAACTTGAGTCTGAGTAGAAGCACCTTAATAAAAATTTCCAAAACTTTCCTTGTTTAAATATTATTTGGGGGAATAACCGATAGCTTGCGACAGCATCGAACAGGCAGCAATTTTTTTTTATCTTGAACCAGCACTCAGGGGATGACCCCTACATATGCAATGCATTGCGCCAGAACTGAAAAGGAGGGGATAGTATTGAGGTGACAGATGAGGAAAGATGAGAAGATAGAGAATATTTTTTGTATTTCAACCTTTTTACTTCGACGGCTAATATTTTGCTACACGTTGTCGGTCCTGTATCAAAAATTAAAAATTGTTAACATCTTATTCATTTCAAATATGAGACTTAGAGAAATCGTCTTCTACAGCATCACAAAGGCCAAACTCAAAACTCCAGTTTAACTACAGCTCTTCTATAGGGATATTAGATTTGCAATTTTATTTAAAAACTGGTAAAATATTTCTGTTCGCGTACATTTATAACCGCTGATTGCTTTTGTAATAATTTTAGTTTTCTAAACTCAAACAATCAACTCAGTTAAAAAGAGCCAACCATGAAATAAAAAAAAAAATGATGGAAAATTTTATAAATTTTCTTAGATCCCATACTTAAAGAGTACTTTTTGTTTGTCTTCTTGCAACTGTTTAGAACAGCAACAAGAACAATAACAAAAATTTTATAACTTTTTGACATTTTTTTCTTTCAATGAAATTTCCATTTGTTTTGAGTAAATTTTGATATAAAACTAAAATGTAAAGTAGTTGAAAACAAACTTAAACGTAAAGACTTTATTAGAAATAAGTTGCCAAAGTTGTTAAAACTTTTTTTTTACAAAAAATTTTAATGAAAATTATAAACTACTACAAAATATTAAAATTAAAACGAGCTTGATATGCCGAGCAATTATGAGTAAATTGAAGTGTAAACGCAGATGATAATTCTAGTGTTTGTTCTTCTCTGACTTCTTCTAGAGAATAGCATTTGTTTTGCTGATAATTTAAATGACTTAAATGAAAAATGTTGAAGTTTAAGAGTAATTGCATGGACATTACATGTAAATGATTAAATGCTAAAATAAAATTTGCAATTAATAATAAAATTTTTCAGCTTGCAATTTTTGAAATAAGTAAAAGTGTTATACTCGCCTGTGACGAATCTTTTATACCCTTCACTAGCGCACATAGGGGTATTTTGCCCATCTAGTCGGACATTAATATTTTTATACCCTCCAAAAAAGAATTTGGAGGGTATATTCACTTTGTCATTCCGTTTGTAACGCATCGAAATATCCATCTCAGACCCCATAAAGTATATATATTCTTTATCAGTGATGAAATCTAAGACGATCTGAGCATGTCCGTCCGCCCGTCCGTCCGTCCGTCTGTGGAAATCACGATTCAGTCCAAACAAAAAAGCTAGACTCTTGAAATTCGGTATAAATATATTTTTTTTAAGTTCGAAGATGGGCTAAATCGGGCAAGGGGGAAAAAAGTTCCCCTAAGAAGAACTAAACCAACCCAGAAAAAACAACATAATTTTTAAAGTTTTTTGGTTATTTTGTTAAGCAAATGATATATTTTTATGTCAAATACGGTCCAACGCCTTAAACTGGAGCCATAAAAAAAAATTATTTTTGGATCCCGCCCACTTTAGTGGGCGTTATTATATGAAAAACTGGCATAAAAATTTAACAAATTGTTTTACTTAAGCCTACATTCCTTAAAAATAAAATTTTTAAGCTTTAATGACGAAGCTGCGACGATACCTGGTACTCCTCTGCCCTACACCTTCCTCCCCCTTCACCCCCTAAATGACCCTACCAAAAAAAATTATTTTTTTTTTTTTAATTTTGTATGTAATCATCCCAAGCATTTATTTTTAGAGTTTTATGACTGCCTGTTTCTGCCCTACCCCCTCCTCCCCTTTTGCCCCTTAAATGACCCTATAAAAAAATTTTTGTTAATTTTGTATATAATTATCCCAAGCATTTATTTTTAGAGTTTTATGCCAAAGGTGAAATGTTTCGCCCACAGCCCTTGCCAGAGCGACCCCGCCAAAATACAGTTTTTATGCCCTCCAAAGAGAATTGGACCCTATAAAGTAAATATGTATATTCTTGATTAGTGATGAAGTTTAAGACGGTCCAGCAATGCCCATACGTTCGTCTGTGGAAAACATGATATTGTCTATTTTTGAACCCCGCTCCCTTTAGTGGGCGTTGACGTACGATATTATATAAAGGAACTCTGTCCCACCAACTTAAACATTTTAAATTCACTTACTAAATATTTGGAGGGTATTTAAGATTAGACCTGGTCAAATATAAAGTTTTTACTTGTTATTTCTTTGTATTGTTTCTAAAAAAATATTGGCTGCTCCTGCATTGATGAAACTTGGCAGAAATATGTATTATTAATCTGGAAAATAGGAAAAATCGGACCAAGTGGAAAAAAGTTGTCCTTAGAAGAACTAATTCTACCTCTGAAAAATAAAATTTAGTTTTAAGTTTTCCCGTACTTTTCTTTATAAAACGGAACTGTTAAGATCGGCGAAAATTCAGAAACCTAAACATGGGCCCAGGATATCGTAAAATTCAATTTTTTCCCTGCCCCTTTTTGTGGGCAGTGACATAAAATATTGTTTGTAAAAATTATGTAAATATTAAAATTTTCGCGTTATTACCATAAAAATTAAATTTTTCAGCTTTTATAAGAAGGAGGAAGTATCCCTCTAATACCCCTCCTCAAAACGTCTCTGTAAAAAAATTTTTTTTTGCTAGTTACCAAAAAATATTAATTTCTCAGCTTTTATGTCGACAGAAAGTATCTCCCCAATGCCAAGCCAGTCCCCAAACACAGGTATTGCCACTGTTCCTTTTAGCCATGTGGCATGTCTGGTTATAAATCGGTCCTTTTTTCGTTGTGCTGAATGTCAAAATATTTTAAAATTCTTTCAAGCAAAAGCCTTGAAAATTCACTATACGATGCAGAATTTTGTTGTCTGTCGAGCTGCGTGCTTAAATTTTCACATTTCTTAATTATAAGTTTTAGCTTAATGTCCGGCTGGAATGGTCAAATACCCCTATGTGCAGCGTACGGCCAGAGTATAATATGGGTGTGAAGATAAATTTAAACTTATAAATATTAGCGATGACGCAAACTGAAAGTTGTACCAAACCTATTCTGCAGCTAACAGGCCTCTGTTAACCACTTAACAGTTGGAGTAAAATTTGATTAAGTTCATTTGGAAGGCAAAATCTAGGAACTTGTGCTAGTTCTACCCAAACTAGTGAATAGCAATTATGGCCCTAGAAATACTTAATAAATACATTCTTACGGGATGTACTGAAAATATAAAATATTGTAAAACTCTCATTTGAAAAAAAAAATAAAATAAATTAAAAACAAGTAAAAACGTTATATTCGACCGGGTCGAATCTTAAATACCCTCCAAATATTTAGTAAGTGAATTTAAAATGTTTAACTTGGTGGCCCAGAGTTCCTTTATATAATATCGTATGTCAACGCCCACTAAAGAGGGCAGGGTTTAAAAATAGACTATATCATGTTTTCCACAGACGAACGTATGGGCATTGGTAGACCGTCTTAAACTTCATCACTA
The DNA here is from genome assembly GCA_951800035.1 of Linnaemya tessellans. Taxonomy (NCBI): domain Eukaryota; kingdom Metazoa; phylum Arthropoda; class Insecta; order Diptera; family Tachinidae; genus Linnaemya; species Linnaemya tessellans. Next base: position 111,322,949 of record OX637532.1, on the reverse strand, counting down.
ATCCAGAATATACATATTTACTTTATAGGGTCCAATTCTCTTTGGGGGGTATAAAAACTGTATTTTGGCGGGGTCGCTCTGGCAAGGGCTGTGGGGGAAATATTTCACCTTTGTCATAAAACTCTAAAAATAAATACTTGGGAAAATTATATACAAAATTAAAATTTCTTATTTTGATAGGGTCATTTATGGGGCAAAGGGGGAGAGGGGGTAGGGCAGAAACAGGTAGACATAAAACTCTAAAAATAAATGCTTGGTATGATTATACACAAAATTTAAACAAAAAATTTTTTTTAGTAGGGTCATTTAGGGGGCGGAGGGGAAGAAGGGGGTAGGGCAGAGTAGTACCAGGTTTCGTCTCAGCTCCGTCATTAAAGCTTAAAAATGTTATTTTTAAGGAATGTAGGCTTAAGTAAAACAATTTGTTAAATTTTTATGCTATTTTTGCCTATAATAACGCCCACTAAAGTGGGCGGGGTCAAAAAATATTTTTATTTTATTTTATGGCTCCAAGTTTAAGGCGTTGGACCGTATTTGACATAAAAATATATCATTTGCTTAACAAAATAACCAAAAAACTTTAAAAATTATGTTGTTTTTTCTGGGTTGGTTTAGTTCTTCTTAGGGGAACTTTTTTCCCTCTGGCCCGATTTAGCCCATCTTCGAACTTAACCTGCTCTAAGCTTCAAAATATATTTATACCAAATTGCAAGAGTCTAGCTCTTTTCGTTTGGACTGAATCGTGATTTCCACAGACGGACGGACGGACATGCTCAGATCGTCTTAGATTGCATCACTGATCATGAATATATATACTTTATGGGGTCTGAGATGAATATTTCGATGCGTTACAAACGGAATGACAAAGTGAATATACCCTCCAAATTCTTTTTTGGAGGGTATAAACATTTCCTGAAGAGGTTTTCGATCATTGTGGGAAAATGGAGATGAGAACACATATGCCGTTACAAATGGTGGTCCACGGAGCTATCTTTATATTGCAGAAAAAGTCTTATATCTGAAATAATTTTGGAATTCGAATAATAGGCAGCGAAATTTCCCTCTAAGACCTCTTAAAGTATATATATTCTTGATCACTGATGAAATCTGGGACTATCGAGTCATGTCCGTCCGTTTGTGGCAATTACGATACAGTTCAACTGAAACTTGGTGTAAATATATTTGGAAGGATAGCAAAGCTCAAGTTCGTAAAAGGGCCGCATTGGGCCACAGGGCCAAAAGTTCCCCTAAGAAGAACTAAACCGACCTCTAGAAAACAACATAATTTTTAATATATTTTTTTTGTATTTTTTTAAGCAGATGATATATATTTATGGCCAAGAAGGTCAAAAGCAATCAAACTAGAGCCAGAAGAACAAAAAAAGCCATTTTTGCACTCCGCCCCCTTTAGTGGACGTTGAAGTGAAATACTACATGGAAAAATAGTGTAAATATTTAACAAACTGTGTTACTTTAGCATACATTCCTTAAAAATTAATTTTTTAAGCTTTTACGACGAAAGTAAGAAGTTCTCTGATCTTCTCCTGCCCTACCCCCTACACCTACGAATGCATGACCCTACAAAACAAAATTTTTTTTCTACACTTAATTACTTCAAAAATTTACTTTTTAAGTTTTTCCAACAACGGAGGGATGTCTCTCCCACAGTCCTTCCCGGGGTGACCCTTTCAATATATGCTGTTAAAATTAGCCACAGAAATTTCTTAAAGGGACTCTGACCCAGCAGGTTAAACATTAATAATTTATCTCCGTCACGTTTTCTAAAAATATCAACCGCAAAAATAACGTCAATTGCTTTTATGATGATGGAGAGGTGTTTCAGTCATGCTGCTCCTATTTGGAGGGTACTTATGATTCGACCCGGTCGAATGCAATGTTCTTACTTGTTATTTATTATTTTATTTTTTTACTAAAGAGCAACAATTTAAGCAAAACTAATTTGCCCTAAAAATTTTTTACTCAAACTTGGCAAACGTGGCGGCACAAATCTGTTTTCAGATGAACTAAACCTAGATCTCAAAAACCCAGCTTAAGTTAGTTAGTGATGCAGCAGCCCTATTTAAGCCATTTTACAACTTGACATTTACGAGAAACCTATTTCTTGTTTGTGTCTCCACTCACACACTATATTATTTAACCAAAACTTTTTGATCTACCCTCGTACAAAGCAAAGTTTTTCGCTCAGTATTATTTAGCGTTCATAATAATTATTTTTAATCAAAGTCATTTTCTAACCTGCCCTACTTTATTTGTTTCTTTCACAACATTGAGCACATACATTTCTAATCAAGGGCTATGCGAAGAATAATATTCTTCCGTTTACTCTTCTTCTTTTTTCTTCTTCTTCTTGCTGTTCATCTATTATCTTTATTATTCTATTTATATGGAAAAATTATAATTCTATAACATTCGCTGAATTAAAGGAAATCAAACGTAAAAGGGTTAAAAACAACAATGGCTAAAAAGAACAGAAGACAAACCTGCAAACCAACAACAACAACAAAAGTTATCTTAAATAAACTCTAGTGTAGCGAAAAAAGGAGATTTTTGTGCCAGCAATCAAATAGTTGACTCTGTGCCATAAATGAGATTTCATTATTCCAAAGTTGTTTTGTAAACAAAAATTTGTAATAATTTTCATAAAATGTAAAGATGCTTGTGTGTCCTTTCCACTACGTAATTTTTTTTTTTTCGTTTCGTGCTGCCAACAATTTCTATTAAAGAAAACTTGTTGTAGAAGTGGCACATACACATGCACTGAAACAGATACGAAAACTGAATGAAATCAATACAGAGCAGACATTTACGAACGACAAAAGTTTATAATAGTTGAGATCTTTTAAAATTTGTTTTTATTATAATCTGCTGCAATATAATAGATATGAATGGGTATTTATGTTTGTCAGTCAGCTAGTAAAATTAGGAAGTGCTCGTGACGACATCCACAATCCACAATAATATTCACGGCTTAAAAAGTAATATTTTATAAATTTCTTTTCTCTCAGCTGCTTATTAATCGTGTTAAGTTCGTTGGAAGAAACGTTATATTATGCAGTTTCTTATATTTTTTCAAATCCACTTAATCAACATAAATGTCCTGTAGATTAGCTGCAAAGGAGCCGGTCAACATGAATTACAACTTAATCAAATGCAGGAAATTATTGCTGTAATCGAAACTCTATAGTTTTAACCACTCCGTATTTCCGACATCTTTCGTATGCGGTATGCGTTATTGGCCAATATTGGCAAGAATTTGGATATACATTTTCTTTGAGTTGGTAAACTTTTTATATTCTTTTATTCATAGGGGCCCCCCAAGGAAATTGTTTGCCATTTGCTGTGAATCATAGTTGCCAGGTGAAATAGGGTTGAATTCGTTAAATTTCGAAAAAAAAATCGTCAAAATAATTATCAGAAATCGTCAAAAATTCGTTATATGTAAAAAAAACCTTTTCAATTCAAATACAATTTTGTTTCTGTATAAAAGAACTTGTTTAAACTACAGAGTGAAACATATAAAAGTTTAAATTTAACAAGTAAGAACGTTATATTTGACCGTGTCGAATCTTAAATACCCTCCAAATATGTGGTAAATAGAAACTCTATTTTGTCGGGGTCACTCCTGGAGGGGCTGCGGGCTAGACATGTCGCCTTTGCCATAAAACACTAAGGTCGGGTTTTTGAGAGGTGGTTTAAGTTTAAGCCAAAAAAGTTTGACTTAGGTATGGGGGAACAAAAAATGAAGAAAAAACAATCAAACGGTAACATGGGTATTATAACAATAACATTTTAACATCAGGTTGATACAGTTCTCGTATCCTTTTTCACAATAAAATTTCTGTAAATAGGAACTGTTATCACATTCAACTAAGCCACCTAATAAGTGGTGACAAACACAATACACATGAGCACTGATGATGAAAGGGTTGCGTCTTTCGAAAACAGCTGTTCTGCTCTGCTGTGTAAGTTGAATAAGACTGATGTTGACTTTCCTTTGTGCCTTGCAATATTTATCAAGTCTTTCTGAGATTTAGAAACAAATTTTGAACAATTAGCCTATGAATCTTAATTCAATTTAATCTAGTTTAACGAAGTCTGAAACTCTGATCTTTCCAGCAAGCTGCGATTTTTTTTTATTATATCATTAAGGACACACATTTTAAGCAAAACTAAGCTGTTCCGTTAAAAGTTTCTATAAAAATTTCATAATTGCGGCAAAAATCTGTTTTCAGATTAACTAAACCCAGTTTAACTGAGATCCCAAAAAACCGTCCTAAAAAGTCAATTTTTTTTGGGGTTATTAAGTGTACACAAATTTTTTTTGATAGGGTCATTTAGGGGGGATTGTAGTGCAGAGGAAGATCAGAGAACAGCTTAGCTTCGTTATAAAAGCTTTAAAAATTGTATACATAAATTATACAATTTGTTAAATATTTACACTATTTTTCCATGTAATATTTTACTTAAACGCCCACCAAACAGGGCGGGGCCCAAATATGGATTTTTCTGATTTTCAACGCTTTAGACATTTTTGACATAAATAAAACTTTAAAAATTATGTTTATTTTTTCAGAGGTTGGCTTAGTTCTTCAGGGGACTTTCTTTCCTCTAGCCCGATGCAGCCCATTTACGAACTTTACCTATGCTATCCTTCAAAATTCATCTATACTAAGTTTCAAGGGTCTGGCTTTTTTCGTATGGACTATATAGCGATATCCACAGACGGACGGACGGACATGGCCAGATCGTCTTAGATTCTATCACTGATCAAGAATATACTCGTATTTACTTTATGGGGTCTTCGAGGGATATTTCGCTGCGTAAGACACGGAATGGAAAAGTGAATATCCCCTCCAATTCTTTTTAGTAGAATATAAAAAGCTGCTCTGTACGTGCTATATTTTACTTCAAAAATAATGAAATTCATAAATTGACCGCGATGCGTATGAGTAATTTCATTACTGTTCTCCTGTAATTAAAAATAATAATCATACGCCTCAGTATTATTTATAAGTGTGGCCTACGTTGTTCAATTAATCGGGTTGCAGTTGTATTCATTTAATCGCTCGCTTAATTGAAATGAAGATTTTAGTTTAATCGGTTAATAATCGTTTCTGTTAGATTAATCGCTTGACTTACGAGTAAACGATTTTCATAAATTAACAATTTAAATTGTTCTCTGTTATAAATTATAATTGGGCAAATTCTGTTTCCAGTTGATTCGTTATGTAATTAATAATCTATTTTGCTATTTTCCTATTTTGTTTCGCAATGTCTTAAACTGTGCAATAGATTATAAATGTTTCTATTGTCTATATGAACAATACAGGAGTGAATTAGTGCAGGTATAATATCGGCTTAAGTAAATAAATCATAATTATTTAAAAACTGCATGTGTGTGAAGAAGAACAATTTAAACCGAAAGATGTATCAAACCTATTCTGTAGATAGCAGAGTTGTCTACCACTTAAGCCTGCCATACACGACATGTTTTTTACATCTGCCATGTCAACTTTTAAACTCATATGTAATTCTGCATGTTTGTCAAGAACAGCAATTTTACAGAAGGTTAATAATATTTGGTCACCGACGTCCATTTTAATTGCTTCTGACATTGGTTTTTGGTTTTTTCAACAACTCGTCTTTGCATTTTGTAAACACCAAGGTAGGTCGTAGATTTCAAAATGGCATGCTCCCGTCACAAATATGTTTGTTTGCGCCGTAAAATAATTCAACAGTTTTTAAAATTATTGCTTTCAATTTGAAGATACAGTCGACTCCGCTTTACTGGAAATAACGAAAACCCAATATTTTCAGTTATACAATTTTTTTCTAAAACGTAGTTCGGATTACTGAAATTTGTTACAGTTAAGCGTACTGCTTAAAATCAGTAAAACAATAGTTTTTATATCAAATGTGTAGCCACTTGCATTGACAATATAATAGAAAAATACAATAAAGTACGTAAGAGCGAAAAGGACAAATAAATTTTGCCATTTAATTTTTTAACGGCCTTAAGTATGCAATCGGTTCGTTGTTATTGTTTATATTTTCACTAAAGCGAAGCAAGTTTCATACAAAACGTAGTTGTGGGCTTGCTTTTCGTTTTCACTTAAGCGATGTTTGGCTAAAGCGAAGTGAATAAGACTAGCTGCGTTTAAAGTCAGTGCGGGGATTTGTATCGCAATCAATAATCCTATTTTTTTCAATAAAGCGTGTTGCGTTAAAGCGGATTCGACTGTATTAAGTATTAAGACTTTTTGTGCGGCTTTCACAGAAGCAATGTTTGAAAGGTAACACACGACATGTATGCGTTTTGTAGTGGAAAATTTGACATGTCAGATGTGAAAAACATGTCGTGTATGAGGGGCTTTAGCAGTTGAAGTAAAATTGGAGGAAATACATTTGGTAGTCAAAATCTAGGTAGTGGGGACAGTTCCATCAAAATTAGCGCATAGAAATTATGGACCAAGAGAGACTTAATGAAGATTTCCGTAACTATGGGATATACTAAAATTGTAAAAAACTTCATTTGATTTTTAAAATCTGTTATTCGACAGGTTGTTTCAATTAATCTATTAATATTTGTTTGTCATGTGGTTCAGTTTGTCTGTATGCCTTAGTATATAGAAGATTTTAAAAATACTTTATGGATATTTTGTTTTTCATTGTGCTTTTTTATATGTATTATTTTGTGTTTGTCAATGGCAAACTAATTGTATGACGGTGGATAAACAAAATGGATTTATAACGAATAAAATTTGTTTCTTGTGTTTTCTAAAAATTTTAAATCCTATGGTTTCGCTTCTGTAATTATCAATTCATTTTTGGAAGTTTATGCATAAGCAGAGAAGTTTTGTTATTTTGGAATTAAGTTGAAGTCTATTGATGATTTGGTGTAAGAACCAAAGAAATGCTGTGATATAGACATACTCGTATTTGAAAAAATATTTTCCGGGAGAGATTAGGGGCAATTATGGGGAATTGGAAAATACCACCAATATGCCATTATACGCAAATGGTGCTCTAGGAAGTCCTTTATATATTAATTTTTTAAATTTTTCCACAATTGACCACTAATGTCTCTAGGAAAATATTTTCTTTCAAATGATTCAGCTTATCAGGTAGCAATTAATCGGTTAATTGAATAATGGTTAAATATTTATTTGAATTCAGTGCGATGATATGAGTTTGTAGAGTGACTTTCACAACGTGTTTGTATCGAGTTCTGTGGCGCAATTTGCATCTTATGCATATAGAAAGATGTTTGATATTGCATTGAATTTCGGCACCGATTGTGTACTGATTGCATTTGTGAAGTATTTCTAATATATTTTTTTCAAGTCACACCTGCACTCAGGGGATGACCAGCACATGTGCAGTGCATTGCGGCGAAACTAGAAAGGAGTGGATAGTATTGAGAGAGCAGATGAAGAATGATGAGAATTTTTTGTAGTCGTTTCAACCTTTTACTTTGCCTGCTAATTTTCTTCTACAGGGCTGACGAAGGAGAGTGCTGTTCCTCTGCTCATTAGTACATGATGGTGTCAATTGCTGCAAGTTGTGTTCAATGATCAGTGCTATGCCTTCATCATTGAAACAGACTGACAACAACTAACACGACCAGACACTAATGCTGATTAGAAGAATTCAATAACATATATATGACTGGGTCGAAGTCTGGGCCTTCCGCTGTATAGTTGCGTGTTAGCTACTACAACCAAAAATGCCCTCTCTTGTCCATAATGATTTTAAATGGTGGGGCATTGACACCGCCCCTTTATGAAAAACTATACCTCGTTCGAGTACAGATCAATTCATACTTTGAAAGACATCCGTAATTATTTTATTAGATCGTGAAATTGGAGACAAAAATCGTCTAGTTGTCAAAATGCTATTTTAAACAAACTGACGATAAATTACTCCCTTTATCCTCCTTCCCACAACCAATTTTCCTAGTTTCAGCACAATGTACGCATGTGTAGGGGTCATCCCCTGAGTACTGGTCCTAATTTAAAAAAATTTGTCAAATCTGGCAACCTTGGTTATAATAAACCCTCATGGTAGGAACACAACTGGGACGAACGACGAATTTCGTTCAGTACGACGAATTCGTTGGTAAAAATTCGCTCTATAAATTCGTCGTATGAAACACAATAACGACGAATAAATTGAAATAATGAACAAAAGAAATGTAAATTTTGTTAAAAATCTTTGTAATCCTCTGATGCCACATTCTTTAGACATTCAATAATTACCCCGGTGGTGTCCATTTTTTTCCAGAACAAATTCCGTTTTGTATTTATTTTCTGAAAACTATTTCTGTAAATAAATTATTCTTTTCATTTAACAGCTGATGGGGTGACCTTATGAAAAAGTAGGAAATAGGAAGAAAGAATATATTATAAAAAATGTTCAAAATTAATAAAAGGTCGTCCGAATGATAAATTTTTGTGAATTTGTGAATGCATTTTTAGTATATACTGAAAATTTTCCTTCTAGATGCAACAATACAGTAGTGCATTATGTTTTTCCACAAAAAACCAGTTTGAGTATATGAAACCTGGGCACCTCACATTGATTTGTTCGTCGCTCGCTGACGAAGCAATTAGAAATAAGTCTATTTCAACTTTCGCTGAGTATGACGAATTTCGACCAACGCTACGATTGTGTGCATTTTCATAAACACCAATGTGTTTTATTTTTGGCGACGAATATTCGCGACCAAAAATTCGTCGTTCGTCGCAGTTGTGTTCCTAGCATCAGGGTAAATACTTTCTGTAGCTACGATAACATATTGTCCTATTGCAGACGCAGCGACCGATATTTTAACAAAGAACATACAATAGAATTGAAAAAAAAAATTGCGTGCACCTGAAGTACGCAATCCAGAAGTGAAACTTCTTTGGCAAACTAACTTTTAAAACTTGTTTATATATATTCTAATCTAAAGCTTTAGATATCCAAAACTTTGAGGAAGAGAAAAAGGAAGATATTTTATGAATTTTATTATAATTAAATAAGTTAAATATAATTAATTACTTATAATTAAATTAAGTATCGAATATTTACACAAGTTATAGATTTAATTTTCTCGATCTCCCTTTCTCTATGAATCTTTCCCACTTGGGTGCTCCCTACTCTCCCTCCATAGCTATGTGCTTCATGCTGCGTTCGCCCTTCCTCACTGTCTCTCTCTCTCTCTCTCTCTCTTAATCGTTCTCAATTGATTTCTTCCTCCTCTTGGACAAAATCGTCCCATATTTTCGTGTCGCGTTTGATCCGTAAAAATTTTACCCTCATGCGCGCAAAGAAGTTTCACTTCAAAAATGAACTATTTAAAAACCAAAAAAATAAATCATTTTTGATTTCATTAGCGAATTCCGTTCTTAATATTACAAATGAGTTCGTTCTGAAAAATAGTTTGATTTTTCGCTGACTAACCAAAATGCAGAATCAATTCTGTTCGCAAAGGAAATTGAATTCTGTCACGGTAGGGCTGCGTATGATTAATATTTGTTTGTATGGATTCGTATTGCTCATACGACGTAAGCAAATATTTACAAACAAAAACCTCCTACATTTTCGTTTCATCCGTAAACATTTTACCCTCTGGCGCGCAAAGAAGTTTCACTTCAAAAATATTAAAAAATTTATTATAAAACACTTTCAAAGTCCACATCATACCGACCGACAATTTCTTATATTAAAATTGAACTGAATTCACGTGTTAGCAAAACATCATTTATGTTAAAGCGGCGTAATGGAAATTGTCGTATTCGTAAATAATTTGTAAATATTTTTTACTTTGCATAACACATTCACTCTTTGAATTTGAATTTTTCCAAGAATTTTTTCTCTAGGTAAATTTAACCTTCAGCAGAAGATGTTAATGATTTTCACTGATGCTGACTGATGTAATGATTGAACTACTCTATTTTGCTTTACAAAAGCCTTTTCGTTCATGAACTACACAAACAAGAATATTTGAATACTCGTACGTTAAGCAAATAACAACACATTTTCTATTTGACATCTATTATTATCTCAAGTGAAATCTCTTTTAATTTATCCGTAACTTATTCTACTTCATTGCGTGCAACTTAAATATTCGGTTTTATTAAAAGTGATCAAACCATGAAAACGGAAGAAAAATATTTGTGTTGCTATAAACTTTAACACACATTCGCCTTCTGTCGTTCACGCAAAAAGTTAAGAATCTCTTGTTAAACGAAATGTGACCGACTGGTTGTAGGTGAATAACTAAAAAGCTTTTATTCATTGGCAACAACAACTAAAGCAATGTCGCTGGCGGTATCTTTCATATTCACTCTGGTACATGCTTAATGCTTTCTGTTGCCGTTGTTGCATGCAACAATAACAATAAAATGGAACAAACAGCAAACAAATAAACACACATGCGAGGCATGCATTATTAAAGAGCGCAAAAAACGAGCTAAAAAATTCAAGTTTGAGAAAAAGAGTGCAATGAAATGCTTCACATGCAACATTTAATGTTCACAGACACACAAACACACACATACTACAATATCCATTTTAAAAACTTTTGCTGTTTGTTTTATTGTAGTATTTTCGAAAAAAAAAAATTAAAAATCATTTTGCCATGTTTATTCTTAAATATATTTCGTTTTGCATTCCAAGAAGGGCCCACTTGAGAGGTTACCTACAAGTGCAGAGTAAAGCTGAGTAAAAAATAAAGCCAGCAGCAAACTGCAGCTTTAACGAGTTCTTCGAAAATGGTTTTATACAAGGTGGCTCAAAAGCTGAGATCTGATGTTCATCGACTGTTGTATTTTTAATAAATGAAAAGTTTTAATTTTGCCTTGAGTTGGCTTGATGTAAATTTTTTTTAAATAAATATTATCGGTCTTAATAGGATCCCGCACTCCTTTTGGAAGTGCGGCTGCCTGAAGAAGTTAAAAAGTCGAAGATGTCGGGTTCGATCCCTTTTGAATGTCTGCTAACATTTTTCTGTCTGCATTTACGAACGGCTGGTGGCGTTCGGTTGATCTTCAAATTGGTTATTTTAAATTGCCAATTTGAGTTGTCTGAGACTCTTCCCCTAGAGCCGCTTAGCTGACCGCGACTGCTTATATGAGTCGCAGATGCCCAATACAAGTATTGAGCATTTCGCAATCTTCAATCCTCAACCTGTGGTCACATTCGATATTATTCACCTGTACTTCCCCGAAATTTTAAGTCTAGGCGAATTCGGTAATTTGGCCTCCAACTTGTGCTGCCGTTCGCAAAAATTGCATAATTTTTCTTGGTTGAGGTTATTGACTTAAGCGCCAACTTTTGCCAGGCGAACTGAAAATGTTTTATCGTAAAATTGTTGACAAAAGCAAAAAAGGGTAAAAGTGCTATAGTCAGCTGTGCCGAATCTTAAATACCCTTCACAGATGTATTTTTCTTTTCTTTCTAAAACAGAAAATAAAATTCATTCGCAAAAAAAATCAAAAATAAGGAACTTATTTGGTTACTTGTACGAGTATGTAGCAACAAATTACGATTTTCCAAATCTGAAATCTAATTTTTAATTTTTTACATGAATGCAATTTTTCCCGCAGTATTAAAAACGTCTAATACACAAAAAAAAACAAAATTGGGAACTTATATAGCTTCTTTTACATACAAAAAAAATTTCGAGTTTCCAACCCTGGAACAGAATAATTATTTTTTAATGCACTAAAAGGCAAGTTAATTCTTCTTGAAATATAAAATAAGTTTAGTTCACTAAAGAACTACTAAATTAGGAACTTATATGGCTATTTTTATATAACAAACATATTTCGATTTTCGAACCCTGGAGTAGAATTTTTAATTTTATTTATTTATTACACGAATATAATTCTTCCTGAAGTAGAAAATTGGTTTAATTCGCTGAAAAAACCAAAATTACGTATTTATATGGCTGCTTTTATATACCAAAAATATTTAAATTTCCGAACCCTGGAAGCGAAATTTAAATTTATTTGTTTTCAAGTACAAAATAGTTTTATTTAGGAAAAACTTAAAATTTGTAACCATTTTGGTCACTTTCATGAGCCACAAAATATAGCAGATGTCCGGCCCTGGAATCGAAAGCTAAATTTTTTTAAATTTTAATAGCACTTTTATTTTTCTAAATTCTAAAATAGCTTTTATTGGCAAAAAAAAAAAAATTGCAATTTCCCATCCCTGGAAAAAATTTTAGTTTTTAGTGCAAAGTATTAAGTAGCTTTAATTAATAAATGAACAAAAAAGTAATTGGTTTATGGTAGTTAACTTTGCGTCCAGAAATAGGTGCAATCTTCCCAGCTCTGGAACTGTATTTCGGTTTTTCTGAATTTTCAGTCCAAGAATCAAGTCTCTAGCTCTTCTGAGGACTTGAAAAAACGATTTAACGTACAGACAGACGGACAGAAGGGTATCGCTCATTCGTCATCGCTATTCATAAGGACCCAGTATATATATATATATATATATATATATATATATATATATATATATATATATATATATATATAGGGTCCGCCAATTAATTTTTTTTGTAAATGCTATAAAAAAGCCACTGAATATTTTCTCAAATTTCTTTTTTTATTTAAAAGTACAATCCTTCCGGTTTATAATGGAAAATCATTTCATTCATGTGGCTGCATGGCCCGATAACGATCGCCATTGACTGTAACGGCCACTCCTTGCCCATTTTCGAAGAAAAATTACCCAATTATGCCTCTGGACCAAAATCCGCACCAAACAGTGACTCGTATTGGGTGCGTCGGCTTTTCAATGTATGCGTGCGGGTTTTCTATGCCCCAAATGCGACAATTTTGCTTGTTTAAATACCCGCCAAGATCAAAATGAGCTTCATCTGAAAAGATGATTTTTTTTGGCGAAATCGGCATCTTCTGTAAGTCGATCGCAGGCCCACTTAGCGTAGCGAAAACGCATTGGATGGTCACCCATATTCGTTCAGCGGAAGGATAAAACTAATTGTCTGTCAAATCAGACATGAGCTAAATGTTACCATTCACGAAATAAGCACTAACGTTAGATTGCGGACCCTATATATATATATATATATATATATATATATATATATATATATATATATTTATATATATGTGTATTTTATGGGGTCCCATATAAATATTGAGGAAATTACACACGGAATGCCAAACCTATATAAACCATTTCTCTTTTTTGTGAAGCGTATAACGAAAACACGTATAAAGTAGGTGCGGATTCTCAGATTAGAAATAAGCTTTAAAAACACCAATGGGCTTTTATTTAATGGCTACTAGGGTATTTATGCGGTTGCCCGTTAATCGATGAAAGCAAAAACCCGATTTAATGAATACCCCCACGGGTACCCTTAATGCTTTAAAAAATTTGTGCAGCTGCCGTAAGAGAACGCCACTGTTATCCTCATCTACACAAACAAGAAAAAATTACATATTTACTTTATGTTAAATTTAAAAAAAAAAGATTTGTTTATTTTTTCATATAAATATTTTAATGAATTTTCTCAAGCACGCATTCCCCTAAAGCAGCATCATTGCAATTCTTTAGTTGCCAAAAGAAATGCACTTCACTAGGAACAATTCAAAACTGTGCTGCTGTGAAATGGAAAATGCACCTCCAAATGCCAGCGGGATCTATTTGCACACGTTGACGAATTTTTTTTGCTCTCATGCAAGTTCATGCCCAAATATAACCACAAACGCCACAAACAGATTCAGCTGGCAATAAGTCACAAAACTTAAAAAACTCATTATTGAAGAAAAAGACACAATAAATAAAAATTGTAATTAATGCTTAAGCCAACTTTCTTGAATATAATTTTTTAACTTCTTTTCGTGGTGCAGTTCAATTATTAAATGCTGATGCACTAATTAAAGCTTTTTGTTGTGCGTAAGTATTTTTATGGAACTTTTTGCTGATGTATTAAATTCAGCTAAGACTTATTGGCTAACTGTTCGCAAAATTTTGTCTTAGAGTCAGGAATATTCCAAGGTACAATATAAAGCCAACAGTACCGTGAGCCTCGAATTTAGTGATTAAGTTACTCACAGCGAAGTCAGAAAGAGCCTGATTAAGAAGGAAAGGTGCTTGAATTTTACGAAGTGATACAGTAAAATTTTCCCCATTTTGGTAGTAAATTTTTTCAATTAAAATTCGTTGTTCAAGAGTGTAGCGTTCCATGATTAGCATTTCGAAACTTTTTACTAAATATGTAAATGTCGAAGAATGACAGCTCAATTCTTCACATTTTATTATTTGAGTGCTAATTTACTTCCTAACCTCAAGTTTGGCTACTCTGTACTATCTGTATATATACATATCCTGCCCGCTTATGAATAGGGAAGTCGTATAAACGATGTTCTGTCTCTCTGTAGATGAAAATGGGTTTTCAAAGCTCCTAGATAATTTAGAGATTTGATTTGATGTATCGAAAATAGTTCGAAACAGATTAATATTGAAAATCTGCAAAATTCCAGAACTGGGACGAAATTACCGCATTCGACATCTATCGAAAATTCTATACAACTTAAATGGAAATTTTGAGCGATGACGAATGCCGTAATTTGCCCCCTGGAAAATTTAAATTTATTTTTGCTATATAAAAGTTATTGTAATTCTAATTTCGGTTAATTTTTGTTAATTAATAATTTTATAATTCAGGAAAAATTGAGCTAGTATTGAAAATCAAACAAAAGCTAAAAGGTGATAGATACCAGGGTTGGACATTTAAATTATTTTGTACATAAAAGTAACCAACTAAAAGAAAATTGTTCTTTTTATTTATAACTTAAACATATTTGATATTTTTGAAAGAAATTTATTACCATGAAAAATCCGAAGAGCCAAAAAGACAGCTCCACAGCTGGAAAATTTCAAATTTTGTGTAATATTACAGCAACTAAATGAAACAGATTTTTTTTTGGTAATTAAACATATTTTATATTTTAAAAAGAAATAATTTAGTATAAAAAATTAAGTTTCAGAATGATGTAGTCTCTAGTCTTCGTAAACGTTGGTGCACAGTAGCAGTTTCGTTAGATGTTGAAAAGGCGTTTGATAGCATAATTCATGATGGTATTCTTTTTAAAATGATCGAAATAGGGTTTAATGCAAACGTAGTTAAACTTTTTCAAAGTTTCTTTTGTAATAGGAAATTTTGCGTACAATTTAGAAAAGATTTTTCAGATTTTGGAAATGTTAATTGTGGGTTCAAATGTTAAAACAGGGTTCAATTCTAGCACCGCATCTTTACAATATTTTTATGTATGATTTTCCTCATATTTGGCCCAACTCGAATGGTTCACTTTATGCAGACGATTCACTTCTCTACTCACATAATGAATGCATTAAGACAGATTTCGAACCACATTCAAGTAGTTAAAAAAATTTATGATGATTGGGCTATTAAAATAAATCCGGAATGCTTCGGGAAAGTGTAAATACACTGTTGTTCCCGAAAGTAAAAGGCTTTCACTTTTTGTTGATGGAATAGAGATACCATTCGTAGATAATCTGAGATATATTGGAGTTACTTTTAATAATCTTTGTAAATTTAATGGACATGCGAGAATTGTTTTAAAGAAAGCGTTTAAAGTAATGGGATCTTTTTCAAGAATTTTTTATAATAAAAACCTCCCGGAAAGAACTAAACTACTCTTGTACAAAACTAGTATCAGACCAATTTTCTTATACGGGTTTGCAATATGGTTCAGTGTCTCACCTATTATTGTTAAAGAGATGGAAGTATTTGAACGAAAGATTTTAAGGTGTTGTATTCAGAAAAATTTCGAATCATTAAATAGAAGATATTCAAATTCATTTATATACAGTAATTCGAATATAACTCCAATAGGAATATATTTATTCGATCTTATAAAAAAATTTATAATTTGACTAGAAACTCATGAAAATTGTCTTATAAGAGAAATTTTTAATGAACAGAAAGTTTTCTCTTTGAGTAACTTAATTATCTTTCACCTATTGGGTTTTGTAATGAAGAAATTATTCACTCACATGGAAATAATAACAGAAGACATTGTTTTTATATAAAAACTACACCTGGTACTCATAGGGGTCAGTATCTTTTTTGGGAATTTTGTGATTAACTTTTTTTTTCTTTCTTTCTTTTGCTTTTGATTTTATTTGTTTAGATTTAAGTATATTCTAAGAGTTATCCTCTTATGCTATGTTAGCCTCGGGAGCAAAGGCATATAATCATATAAATAATTTTATTGAAATTGTACTCTCATCTCATCGATCAAATCTGGTACTGTAAAAAAAAATTATAGTTTTTAAGATAATACTTTATAGTCTTAAGTAATCTTTGTATTATTAAAATTAAATATATATTTAAAATCTAACATTGTAAAAAACGTCTCAATAAATTTTAGCTTAACTTTACTTAGTATTAAAAATTATCGAGATCAGAAGAATGGCTCCGGAATTGGAATGACTGTATATAGTTATCTTGTAAGCCATTTATCGGTTTAAATTTGAACCACCGGTTATTTCGAATCTGGCAATGCTTGTCACGTGACGTGTCTTCTGGTAGGTTTTCGAATGTGGTAATACTTGTCATTCCATATTGTATATTCCCCGGTATTCTGTAACTATTTGTCGATGTCAACGTCAAAACGATAATAATAATGGAATACTGAAGTACTAGTTGTGGTGATCAACTGAATACTGCTGACGTCCTTAGACTTTTCTCTAACGGTTAGAAAGTAGCAAGAGACTGTAAGGAATACACAATTGATGAAGAAAAAGCGTGAATAATTTTCCTATTTTTTTTATAATATTGACGTTGACGTCGACAAATGTTTACGGATTATGGGCGAAAATCGCGAAGAAGGACCAACAGTGCCCGGTATACGCGAGTTTATTGCTAAAGTTCGTGAAACGGGTTTCAGTGTTAATGAGCCAAGACATGATATTTTCAGGTGCACTTCACAACAAAAAAAAATAAATTTGGCAAACTAAATTTCAAACTGTTTCTGTTGTATAGCATTTAACTTTTAAATGGCGAACTCTATATATACTTCAGACGTACGTGGGTAAAGGGAATATAAGATTCGACGCAGTCGTATATAGTCGTTTTACTTGTTTCTAGTAGACTTTATTGAAATGTCTTATTTTATGTAAATCTTAAGTATTATTTTAAAAATTTTTGTGCACATTTCTTCTCAGTAAAATTGCCCTGACTATTTTAATAGAACACCTTTTTTATACCCTCCAAAAAAGAATTTGGAGGGTATATTCACTTTGTCTTTCCGTTTGTAACGCATCGAAATATCCATCTCAGACCCCATAAAGTATATATATTCTTGATCAGTGATGAAATCTAAGACGATCTGAGCATGTCCGTCCGTCCGTCTGTGGAAATCACGATTCAGTCCAAACGAAAGGAGCTAGACTCTTGAAATTTGGTATAAATATATTTTAAAGCTTAGAGCAGGTTAAGCGGGCTAAATCGGGCAAGGGGAAAAAAAGTTCCCCTAAGAAGAACTAAACCAACTCAGAAAAAACAACATAATTTTTAAAGTTTTTTAGTTATTTTGTTTAGCAAATGATATATTTTTATGTCAAATACGGTCCAACGCCTTAAACTGGACCCCGCCCATTTTAGTGGGCGTTATTATATGCAAAAATAGAATAAAAATTTAAGAAATCGTTTTAATTAAGCCTATATTCCTTAAAAATAAAATTTTTAAACTTTAATGACGAAGCTGATACGATACCTGGTACTCCTCTGCCCTATCCCCTCCTCCCCCTTCACCACCTAAAGGACCCTACCAAAAAAATTTTTTTGTTTAATTTTGTATATAATCATCCCAAGCATTTATTTTTAGAGTTTTATGACTGCCTATTTCTGCCCTAACCCCTTTTCCCCTTAAATGACCCTATAAAATAAAAAATTTTATTTTGTATATAATCATCCCAAGCAGTTATTTTTAGAGTTTTATGACAAAGGTTAAATGTTTCCCCCACAGCCCTTGCCAGTGGGACCCCGCCAAAATACAGTTTTTATACCCTCCAAAGAGAATTGGACCCTATAAAGTAAATATGTATATTCTTGATTAGTGATGAAGTTTAAGACGGTCTAGCAATGCCCATACGTTCGTCTGTGGAAAACATGATATTGTCTATTTTTAAACCCGCCCCTTCAGTAGGCGTTGACGTGCGATATTATATAAAGGAACTCTGGACCACCAAGTTAAACATTTTAAATTCACTTACTAAATATTTGGAGGGTATTTAAGATTCCACCCGGTCGAATATAACGTTTTTACTTGTTTCTTTTCTTTTGCCCTTTTTGAAAGTTTTCAAAGAACACACTACTTACATAATTTCTAAAATCCCTGTAGCCTTAAAATCGCTGAGCCCTTTTACACCACAGATTTTAATAAAAATCAAGAACTCCTACATAAAAGTTTCTTTTGCACAACTAGTTTTATAACATGGGCGAGCGTACATTAATGCAAAAAAGGAAAGATTTCAAACAATAAATCAAATTCAACATGCTCCACAAGAACTGAAGTAGTCGTTGAACAAAAAAAGAACGAAACGATAACATTTGTAGTGCAGCACTTCCAAAAGTAAAAAGAAATTTCGATGGAAAAACTTTGAAGCCAAATAAAAAAAACACAACTCTGATGTGTTTCACGGGGAACCTCCTCGGGCTGGTGGGGAGGAAGAAGACATATGCATGCACTGGCCACAAGGGAGATGTAAATATTTCCACTAAAATGTTGTAAATATTCACAAACAACGAACAATCAGCTGAACAAATATGAGTAGGACACGCATGCAAATACAAAAATATGAAAATGTTCTTCAACGTTTTCAAGTATCACAAAATGTGTGGATCCTGCAACAGGAAACTGATTAACTTACTTTTCTGCTGTTCATACTCTCACACACAAGTACGTGTAATGGCACGTTATGACCAGTTTTGCTCTCAAACTTGCCTTTTACCTGCACCTTGACTTACACAGCAATTGTGTGACGCTGGTTCCTCCTCAAAGTAAATACTCGCCTTACAAGAAATTCCTTATAAAAATAGTTGAGATAATTTCGTATGTTGGCTAAAATGTGTTTACTTTTTTACTGTCGTTGTTATTTTTGCTCTAAGGACATCATTTTTACATACTTATTAGGACATTTCGCTGCATGCTGGACCTACTGTGTCATTGTTAATAGAGAAGAGCACACAGTAAGTAAAACTTAATAGTTGCCATAAAAACTTCTTAGGGTTTTTGTTTTATTTATTTTTGCTCTTGTTCTTATTCTCCGTGCTGTCTTGTTATTACAAATGTTGGCGTTGTTGTTGCTGTTGTTGCTGTTTTATTTACTATTGTTGTCGTTGATGGTTTACTGCTGGTTTTTTTAAAGGTTTTTAAGTGGAATACTTAAGTTTCTACTTAGTTGTTGTTATTGTTATATTTTCATTCTGTTTGTTAAAAAAAAACTTTAAAAAGTCGTCAAATACAGAAAGGGCAACGAAAGTGAAAGAACATGTAAAATGCTGCTAAATACTGTTGACAACTCAAAATGAAACATCCAATCCAATAGACAACATGAACTCTGTTAAATAGAAAGCATTTCGTAAATAAATTATTAGACATCCCAGCAAACAAACTTATAATTTTGATAAACTGCTTTTCAAATATATGTACCTCTTATATGTAACAAGGCACTTATGCTGCAAAATAAAGTTTATAAAAAGTACTTGCAATGAAAAGTCAACTAATTGAATGTCTGCTCTTTATAAGAGAACTAGCTTATTTAAAAAGCAATTCCATATTGCCCATTTTAAAACAAGTAATTTCCAGAAAAGTACCTTTCATAAAAAGTACCTTAGTATATTAAGTACTTTATATTGCCCATTTTAAAACAAGTAATTTCCAGAAAAGCACCTTTCATAAAAAGTACCTTCTATAGAAAGTACTTTATATAAATGCAGTTTTATAAACAAGAAATTCATATAAAATTACATTTTACAAAAAGTACTTCGCATGAAAATACATTTTATAAAAAGTACTTCATGTAAAAGACCTTTTATAAAATGCACTTAATTAGAAATTAATTTTTATAAAAAGTAGTTCTTATATACAAGTAGTTCCCATAAAATATCTCTTATACGAAATATTTCATAAAAAGTTTTTTTTTATAAAAAGTACCTTATACAAAAAGTACTTCCTATAAAATTACATTTCATAAAAAAGTATCTTTTACAAAAATTACTTCACAGGTACACATATCCTTTTTTAAAAAATTCATATAAAAGCAACTTTTACAAAAAGTACTTTACATAAAAGTACATTTTATAAAAAGTACTTCCCATAAAATATCTCTTACACGAAATACTTCATAAAAACTTTCTTTTATAGAAAATAATACACAAAAAAGTACCTTTTGTAAGAGGTACTTTATATAAAAGCAAGTTTTATAAAAAGTGCATCAAATAGAAGTAACTTTTATAAAAAATACTTAAAATTTTTTTTAAAGTACTTTATATAAAAGTCGCTTTTATAAAAAGTAATACATAAAAATATATCTTTTATAAAAACTATTTCACTTAAAAGTACCTTGTATAAAAAATACATCATATGGATTTATCTTTTACAACAAGTATCAAAGTACATTTTATAAATAGTACTTTATACAATAGTACCTTTTATAAAAATTACTTCATATAAAGTACCTTTTTTAAGAAATGCTTCATATAAAATTCATTTTATAAAAAATAATACATACAAAAGTAAATTTTGCAAGTAATAATTCATATAAAAGTACGTTTTATAAAAAGCACTTCATATAAAAGCACCTTTTATAAGAAGTACTTCATAAAAAGTAGCTCATATAAAAGTCGATTTTGTAAAAAGTAATACATGAAAGGTACCTTTTATAAAAAGTACTTCACATAAAAGTACCTTATATAAAAATACTACACATAATTCATTACCTTTTATAAGAAGTACTTTATGTAACAGTACCTGTTGTAAAAAGTACTTCATATGAGAGTACCTTTTTTAAAAAGTACTTTATAAAGTACCTTTTATAAAAAGTAGTTCATATGAAAGTGCCTTTTATAAGAAGTACTTCATATAAAAGTATTTTTTTAAAGAGTACCTTTTAAAAAAGTACATTTTAAAAACTCACCGTTTAAAAAAGGACCTTTTAGAAAAGTACTATTAAAATAGTACCTTTTAAGAAAGTACCTTTTTAAAAAGTACCTTGAAAGAACGTGCCTTTTAAAAAAATATTTAAAAAAAGTACCTTTTAAAAGGTACTTTTTTTAAAGGTACTTTTTTAAAGGTTCTTTTTTTAAAGGTACTTATTAAAATAGTACCTTTTAAAAAAGTACCTTTTTAAAAAGTACCTTGTAAGAACGTGCTTTTAAAAAAATATTTAAAAAAAAGTACATTTTAAAAGGTACTTTTTTTAAATGTACTTTTTTAAAGGTAATTTTTTTAAAGGTACTTATTAAAGTAGTACCTTTTAAGAAAGTACCTTTTTAAAAAGTACCTTGTAAGAACGTGCTTTTAAAAAAATATTTAAAAAAAGTACCTTTTAAAAGGTACTTTTTTAAAGGTACCTTTTTAAATGTACTTTTTTAAAGGTACTTTTTTTAAAGGTACTTTTTTTTAATATTTTTTTAAAAGGTACTTTCTTAAAAGGTATTTTCTTAAAAGGTACTTTTTTCAAAGGTACCTTTTAAAAAAAGTTCCTTTAGTAAACAGTAGTACACAAAATAGTACCTTTTATAAATAGTACTTCATACGGAAGTACTTCATATAAAAGAAATTTTGGAAAAATAACTTTATAAAAAAGTTTATTTTACAAAAAGTACATCACATAAGAGTACTATTTGTAAAAAGTGCTTCATATAAAATACCTTTTGTAAGAAGCAGTTCATAAAAAAGTTTCTTTTATAAAAGGCACTTCAAATTAAAGTACTTTTTTGTGAAATGTACTTGTTATAAAAATGTTTCTTTAAAAATCGAACTTTTCAAAAAAGTTGCTTTCAATAAAATACATTAAAAGACAAATGTAATTTTTAAAAATTTCTTATGATAAAAAAGTACCTTTTACATATTGTTTTACATAAAAAAATCCCTTTCGTATGAAAATCTTTTACAAATATTATTTTTATGTAGACCTAAAGCTGTTTATAAAGCAATTAGTTTTTGCTAAAGTCCTTTCTACAAAAATACCGTTTAGAGAAAGTAATTTCTTTGCATAGTAAAATATAGTGCTATTAATAGAAAGTACCTAAAATGAAAAGTACTTGAATGCGAGCATCCTGCAGAAGATTTTTAATAAAAGTCTATGAATTCATATGATTCTTTTCTTTAAGTTGTGTTCACTTTATATCGTTAATTTCCAAAAAGGGCGCATCTTATATATTTAAAATATATAAACAAACATAATGATGTATAGTAACGGGGGTATCAAAATTTTTTGGAACTTCCGACTGGCATTGGCCTCTGATTATAATATTTTCTTATATTATATTTCATAAAAAACAATTAATTATTTAATTTCCTGAAATTTTCATATACTCAGACATGTGTCTTTTCCGAAATTGCTCATTCAATTATACTTGACTAAATGGATTTTGGTCTTAAGTTATAGCGTTATATATATGACACGATTAATTTACCTTCTAGATTTTAGGGATTTCAGTTAAGCGAAAACTTATACTCTTTGGTTGCAGTATTGAGAAAATTGCTGTCATCTATTTTGGCAGACACTATATCCTAAAATAAATATTCGGAGTATGATTATTATCAAATGTCTCTAATATAAATAGTTTTACATTTTATATAAAGTAATACTTTTTACAGAAATAATTATGGCTCCTTAGGAGTTGTAAAAATTTGTGATTGTAGTGATGGCTTTTTAGTGAAGGTATGAACATATTGTTGCATTGTTTATTAGCAAACACATTGCAAACTTTCAAACCGTTTTATGAGGCCATTTAAAACTGAGAACTACCGAAATAAAAAATAAGTTGAAAGGACACACTCCCATAAATGACAGAAAAAATTAAACGTTAAAAACAAAACCCATACACCATGTGGTGGCACAATAAATATGTATGCGGTGTGAATGAATGGAATAAAATTGGGCTAAAAGTTAAATGAAAGGCGGGTGAGGATGAGGGTGGAGGAGCAGAGTTGTATACAAAATATATTTAATGCTACAAAAATAACAGCAAAAGGAATAAATATTAAGTAAAGAGAGGAAAAAGAAGAAAAAAAGAGTATTTAGTGTCGAAGAAACATACAGTGGAAGTCGAGTATGATGGCGAGGCAGTGGAATATCTGTTAAGGGCTTATTAAAGCTTAAAACGTTCTACTGACATTGTGGTTAACTGAGGAAAAACAGATGTTTAATTTATTTTAATATCTCAGAGCAGGGAAAATCGTTAAGAAAAAGGAACTGAAACACCGTTAATTTATATGAATTTATAAGCATAGAAATAAGTGGTGGCCTTCAGATTTCCAAATTACAGGTTTTGGTCAGTGTTTCAAGTCACGGACAAAATAATTTAATAGCCTGTAAAACAATGCCTATACAAAAACCGATGCCGATAAATAAGGCGGCGGCAATTCCTCATCTATAAGCCGGTTGTGTTCCTAACATGTTCTATTTCGGAGTTCTTCAATAACTTCAACATGCGAAATGTCAGAAATATATCCAACATGAAAAACCAACCTACTCTTAATAGTTTGCGACATTAAAAAAAGCTTCTTATTTTCCTTAATTTCGTTGTTAGTGTAAAGCTTTTTCTTCTCTTGTTTGTATTCCCTTCAATTTATTTAACAGCATCCCTTAAAGTGCTAGAATGTAAATGAAAAATTAGAACAAAGCAACAACACAAACCATCACAAACAATGTGGCAGGTTCGTGAAATAGCGGTATAAGTGTATGCTCGTAAGTACGAGTATGTGTCTGTGTGCGTACTCGTTTTCATTAATTCAACTATTCTGTTTACGGTTTCGTGCATATATCGGCCACAGCCTTAATGCATGCTACACATTTTATCTTGTGCTGCTGTTATCTTCAGTAGATGTCCGTTCATAGTTTTTCGAAAATCTATCCTAAATTATCAGATTTCATTTATTAAAATATAACTTTAGAAAATTCTCAGACATGTCACTATTGAAGGGTTTTTTTCGGGATAACTTGTAGTCTAAGATCACGGGTCCGACTAAGCACGCAGCCATGAGTATGGTAACAAATTTTCTGATTTGCTTTAGTTCATGGGTGTCATTGTCACTAAGGCATTGGCCGCTGAATAGTACCCTACAGCAATTGACACCATTCTGTGACAAGAGCGCATTTTGCCGACACTGTAGAAAAAATTATTCGGCGAAGTAAAGAATAAAATCTCTGAAAAACATTTTTTATCATCTCATCTTTCTTCATCTGTCCTCTCAACAATATACGCTCCGTTTTTAGTTCCAACACAATACAATGCCTCAAAAGGACTCATACCGGTCCAAATAAAAATAGGACAAGTAAAAGTTCTCCATTCGGCTTTTCTGAATCTTATCACCCTTGATCGTTGTACATCTGTGGCATATAGATAGTCTGGCAGCAATTAGGATCCTGGGTTTAAGGAGGATAAAATCGAAGTGCGCACTGACATGCATTCAATTTCTAATTCGACTTAAAATATAGTTTGGTTTCCAGGCCATGAATACATTCAGGGAAATAAGCCTTGGATGAAACAGTCTCACGGAGGGATATCGATATTCCTTCAGTTTATCTGTTCAACATTATTAAGGAGTGGGAAGAGAGGAAGGCGACAATCAGGTGGTCAATAGTTACCACCGTATGGTATTCAAAGCTCTATGGTCCTCACTTAGCAGCGTTGGGACGCGACAGCCTCTAACTTTTGGGAAGAAGTCGTTGGCAGCCATCTTTAAGTTAACCTAAACAAGTAAAAACGTTACAATCGACCGGGTCGAATCTGAAATACCCTCCAAATATTTAGTAAGTAATTTTAAAATGTTTAACGCGGGTAGACAGAGTTCCTTTAAGAATCTCTGTACCCAATTTTAGGTCTATATTTTGACACTCCGAGGAGGGCCGTAGGGGAGACGTTTCACCTTTGGAAAATCAGAGGACATATCAGCTTCTTAAAGGCTTAAGGAATACAAATTGTTCAATATTTACACTATTTTTGCATATAGTATCGTGCGTCAACGCCCACTAAAGGGGGTGGGGTTAAAAATAGATTATATCATGTTTTCCACAGACGAACGTATTGGTATTGCTAGATCATCTTAGACGGCACCACTGATCAAGAATATATATACTTTGTTAGGTCCAATTCTTTTTCGAGGACATTGAAACTGTATTTTGTCGGGGTTTCTCTGGCAAGGGCCGTGGGGGAGACGTATCACCTCTGTCATAATGTAAAATTTATGTTAAAATTTTTTTTTATAGGGTCATTTTAGGGGCAAAGGCGGAGGAGGGATTAGGGCAGAGGAGTGCCAGGTTGCATCATAGCTTCGGCATTAAAGCTTAAAAATTTAATTTTTAAGGAATGTAGGCTTAAGTAAAACAATTTGTTAAATTTTTACACAATATTTGTATATAATAACGCCCACTAAAGGGGGCGGGGTCCAAAAATTTTTTTTTTTTTAAATTTTATGGCCTCAAGGGTAACGCGTTGAACCACCTTCTTTGACATAAAAATATATCATTTGCTTGACAAAAAAAAAAAAATAAATTTAAAATAATGTTGTTTTTTATAGACCTATTTATTTATTTAGTTCTTCTGAGGGGAACTTTTTCCCCTCTTACCCGATTCAGCCCATTTCCGAACTAGGCCTGTGCTATCCTTAAATATATATATATATATATGTATATATATAAAATATATATATATATATATATATATATATATATATATAATATATATATATATATATATATATATATATATATATATAATATATATATATATATATATATATATATATATATATATAAAATATATATATATATATATATATATATATATATATATATAAAATACATATATATATATATATGTATATATATATATATAAATATATATATATATATATATATATATATATGTATATATATATATATATAAATATATATATATATATATATATATATATATATATATATACATATACATATATATACATATATATATATATATATATATATATATATATATATATATGTATGTATATATATATATATATATATATATGTATATATATATATATATATATATATATATATATATATATATATATATATATACCAAATTTCAATAGTCTGACTCTTTTCGTTTGGACTGAATCATGATTTCCACAGACGGACGAATAGATCGTCTTAGATATCATCACTGATCAAGAATATATAATTTATGGGGTCTGAGAGGGATATTTCGCTGCGTTACACACGGAATGAGAAAGCGAATATACCATTCAACTCTTTTTTTGAGGAAATAAAAAAAAATCTTTTGTAGAACATTTTTACCATCACTTTTAGTCGATTTAGCTTTCTTTAACTGTTTTCTTCTGGCATCCTTGCAAATATTATCAGGTTTTAGTTTACATTGATGTGAGTGCGTATACGTGATATATACCTACGAAACATTTAATATTGAGTATACGTCACCATTCGTAGTGCAATATGTTTTAAGACATTTTGGATCTGTCCAAATGTTAATGCAATTTGAGATGTAGGGCATCTTCAGAGATTTTGTACAAAATATTTTTGGGGAATATATTAATTCTCTAACTCCACCACATGACAGCCATTGTTGGCTCTTCTTTAACAAAACGTAAAAAACAAACCTAAAACATGAGAGCGTGTGAATCAAATGTTGGCCATAAAATTTTACTTCAGATCTTCAAAAACAACTGAACTCTAAACGAAGCTCTTACACATGAAGTCATTAAAGATTTAAACTATGTCCAAGGCTTAATTTCATACTTATTAGCAATTAGTGTGCACGGCATAGAAAATCTTGTAATTCTTTACACGCTTAAATATAAAATATATTCACCTTTTGTTTGTAGAAAAACATTTCTGCAACATTTTAACTCCCTAAATATTCTTTCCTTCATTGGCACTGTAGCAATAATTTAAATAGATGTAACAATTTCCCTATTGTGAAATCTTTCGTCAAGTATCCTCTCAACAGCATCGCCTTCTTTCTAGTTGCATAATGCACAGTATATGTAGTGGTCATTACCTGAGTGTTGGTCCTTCTAACAAAAAATAAAGGTCCTTCAGTCGAAAAATTTTGAGAGTCCAGAGCTAAAGAGGAACGTACTTGGGATGACGGTGGTGCTTTTAGGGGGTTAAAAAATCACAGAAACGGGTGGGAAATTATCGGCGCAAATGTTCTTCAGATAGGCAGGCCTCAGTGAGAGCTCTCTCTCTCTCTCTCCCTCTCTCTGTGGAGTTTCATTCTAAATTTATTTAGAGATTATTGAAAAGCAATAAAATTTATTTAACTTGGATGACTACACACAGCGGAAACCCTTGTATTAAGGTAGCGGTTGAATTAGCCAGAGGGACCGCCACTACACCCTTTATTTTTTTATTTTTTTTTTTTTACGAGTAGGGCCAGCACTCAGGGGATGACCCCTATATATGCAATGCATTGCGACGGGACTGAAAACGAGGGGATAGTATTGAGGGGACAGATTAGGAAAGATGAGAAAATAGACAGTTTTTTTGTAGCTATTTCAAACTTTTTTACTTCGTGGGTGCTGTTACTCTGCTTTTATTACATGATAGTGTCAGTCGCTGCCAATTATGTTCAGTGATCAGTGACTATGCCTTCATCATTGAAAAAGGCTGGCAAAAACTAACACAACCACGCACTAAAGCTAATCAGAAGAATTCAACACAATATTTCATGACTCAGCGCGGGCTCGAACTCACGACCCTCCGCTTCATAGTAGCGTGTTCTACTACTTCAGCCAACAGCTCAGAGGCCGTTTGTTGAATAGGCTGGCCGCTAGAGATTACCTCACGTATAGGAGAGGATGAGACCCTGCCAGCAAGAGGAGCTTGGCTTGTGTCTCAAATTATGAGATAAGCCATGGCGTTAATGAAACTCGTTTCATTCAAGAGTGTCCTGCAACTGTTCACTTGTTTTCTTACTGCTTATTTCAGACAGAAGTATTCTTTGTGGAAGAGTAAACTGGTGTACTCATCATGGTGTCGTCTATGTATGGAGGAGTGTGAAGATACGTGAATGTATTGGTTTGTGATTTTGTAGAAGGCTTGTTCTCCACTATGAGCCTTTGGTATCGGATGACAAAAAGCCCGAGTCTTCAAAGTGTGTTCTCGGAATGTTATGGAATACTTCATTTCAGTTGTGATTTATGGCAAAGAAGATTCATTTGGTGTCGCGGTACTGTTCTCTGGCCCAGATATTTTAACTCTTATTTATCTTCCCATAGGGGGTCAATGCAGTATCATTTACCCTTTCCTGGCACCCAGAGAACAATTTCTTTTGCCAACGCTATATATTCAACTTGTTATCTTTAAAAAATTTTTAAAAGCGTGAATTTAAATTTTATTTGCCAAACTTATTAATTTTATTATATTTTATTATTGCTTTATTGGACTCAAATTCCAATCTGTAATCTGCAAATTAATTTTTTTTTAATATGTATTAAATTCAAGTTATTTAAATCAAAAATTTATTTATTTTTTTGCGTTTTTCAACAATGCAACTTTTTATGAAAGATAAATTTAAAAAAAAAGATAATTTAAAAAAAAACTTAAAATTTGTAACCATTTTGGTCACTTTCATGTACTACAAAACATTGCAGATGTCGAAATCTGGAATCGAAATTTTGATACCAATTTTATTTTTTCTAAATTCTAAAATTAATTTTAATTAGCAAAAAAAAAATATTTTTTT
Source organism: Linnaemya tessellans (assembly GCA_951800035.1). Classification (NCBI taxonomy): domain Eukaryota; kingdom Metazoa; phylum Arthropoda; class Insecta; order Diptera; family Tachinidae; genus Linnaemya; species Linnaemya tessellans. The sequence goes on along the minus strand of OX637532.1, from coordinate 111,293,950 downwards.
GGGGTTTAATACAAATTTTATTCTTTACAGAGTATCAAAGAGATTTCATTTGTTAGAAAAAAATATTTAGTTTTTGCTAGTTAATTTTGCGTCCACAAATAGGTGTAGGCTTCCCAGCTCTAGAACCGTATTTAGGATTTTTCTGATTTAAATACCACTCTATTTTAGTTCATTTCCAATCCGTCAGTCCCAGAATGAAGTCTCTAACTCCTCTAGGAGCTTGGGAAAGCCGTACATGCAGACGGACATACGGACATCGCTCTTTCGTCATCGCTATTTATAAGGATCCAGAATATATATACTTTGTCCAGAAAATTACACACGGTATGACAAACTTGAACTTGAGTCCAATAAAGGAATAATTATCTTCATAATTTGTAAAAACTTGATATGAAAATGGGCGGTCTTTTGTATTTTAGAAATCAATTTTTCTACAACTTATTGAAACAAAGTAGACTGCGCACTAGAGCGTCTCACCGCACAGGCAAAAAAAAAGTTCGCCGTACACCACCGATTCGCGGCTTCTAAATTTTTTTTCCGAAAGTAGGGGTCGCTAAAATAAATTTTTCGTTATATCTTCTAGATTTTCAGTCGGGTCTCAAGGAGTGATACATCGATGTTTTTGTCTTGAAGAGGACAAGGTTTTGCTCCAACAGTTATCGACCTCAAAAATCGTCTTGTAGTATTTACCCACCAGATCTCTGTTTCTACAATCCTTATGTACCACCCTAATATCAAAAAATCAAAGCTCGCAAAAAATCGCAAATTAGAAATTCATACATAATTTAAAAAAAATTAATTTCCCAGCCCTGGAAGCGCAATTTTAATTTTTTTTACCAATACATACTAGTCTTCATTAGATATAAAGTAGTTTTGTTTAAGAAAAACTCAAATTTTGTAACCCTTTTGGTTACAAATATTGCATGTACCAAAAAAAACCTTTCATTTTCCCAACCCTGGAAGCGAAATTTTAATTTTGTTGCTGTTGTTTTTTCATCAGTGCAACGCTTTATGAGGTGTAAAGTAGTTTTATTTAAGAAAAATTTTAAATTTTTAACCACTTTGGTCACTTTCATGTACTATAAAATATAACACTTGTCCAACCCTGGATTCGAAATTTTGATTTGTTTTAAATTTTTAATATCAATTTTGTTCTTCCTAAAATATAAGACAGTTTAAGTTAGCAAAAAAAAAACAACATCATTTGCCTGTTTGATTAATTTCACGTATGTACATATACAAAATTCAATTTCCCACCCCTGGAAGCAAAATTTTAGTTAAAAATTTTTTTTGTCCAATGCAAATCTTCATGACGCATAAAGAGGTTTTGTTAAAGAAAAAATTAAAATTTTCAACAATATTAATTATTACATGTACTACAAAATACCGAAAAAAATTTTTAATTTCCCATCCCCGGAAAAAAAAAATTATTTTTTAGTTTTTAAGAGACCATTGAGGCTTCCCAGAGCACGAAATAGGTTTAATTTACAAACATTAAAAAAAAAATAATTTTTGGTATAAATTTTGCATCGAGAAATAGGTGTAAGCTTCCCAGCTCTGGAACCGTACTTCGGATACTCTTACTCATACTTCGGAAACCGATTTCACGTATAGACGGACGGACAGACGGACATCGCTCAATCGTCGTCGCTATTCATATGGATCCAGAATACTTTATGGGGTCCTATATTGATATCGAAGAAATTACACACGGAATGACAAACCCTTTCACTTCTTTGTGAAGGGTATAAAAATGAAATGTAGATATTTTTTTGCCGAACGTAGAGGTAGTCTTTTTAAATTTTTGTCATGTCGTCGATATTTATAGTCGGATCTTAAAGTGTGATATATCGATGTTTTTCTCTCGCCTCTTTTTTTCTTCAATTATCATTGTACTTACCCATCATATCCCAAATAGAACTTACCCATATTATCCTAACTTTACAAAAAGGATTAAAAAAAATTAATTTAAAATCATAAAATTTTAATCAATCATATTTTGAAATGATCCAAGTTGACTATATTTTTGACGGCTCTCGAGTTTAGAAAAATGCATGGCGGCTCAGCCAATTAAAATTTTTTCCGATTGATCATATTGAAATATGAGTCACTGTCGAAGTTTATAATATAATGAAATTTTGGACGGAACATTTGACGAATGCATACCGTTGCTTCACTTCGGGCTGATAAAATCTTAGCATAGCCATCTGAACCCACTAGCGGATCTTGGTCCGTTATCTTGGATAACAAAACATTCTCGGGATGGAGAAAGTACGCGTTATTTTCTATGGACGGACGAAGGACCTCTTGCCCCTCGTCTGGTAATTGAAGAATCAAGAATTAAGAAGCTGTAAAAAAAGGCTACCCCTACGTTCGGCAAAAAAAAAAAATAAATAAAATAAAAAAAAAAAAAATATATATATATATATATATTTATTTATTTTTTTCAATAGTTGTGTTGGAATTATTGCAAAACTTCCTTAGCAAAAGTTTAATGACTTTTTGCGTGCTGTTATATTCTGATATTAGGGTGGCACATTAGGCTGGTAGGAACTAAAATCTGGTGGGTAAATACAAGAACAATACATGGACAAAAACATCGACATATCACTCTTTTAGATCCGACTATAAATGCAAAAGACATAATGAAAAATGTATTTTAGCAAAGGCTACTTTCGGCAAAAATATAATTTTTTTTTCGAAATCACCTTGCAACAATGCTTTATATTTGGTGGTGGTTTTTTTCGATACATTCTACTGTGCACTTCCAGTCTGTATTGAAAATGATTTCGAGTGAATTTTGAAAAATGTTGCTTTTAATCCAGTTTGTGTAATATGCGATCTTAAGCTCTCCGCAAATAAAACTAATTGAGTGGAAAAGTATAAAAGACGTCAAATTGAACGTTCTTGACAAATATCGATTTGTGATTCACATCTCAACGATATCCACCTCACGTATGGCTGTCTATGAATCTAAAGGACATGACGAATATCTTCATCAGAGACCTCTTCCTATAAAAGCAAGATCACCATTTAATCAGCAAATTTTTATAACAGAAGTTTTCAATTTAAATCAAGTCCTTCCTGGCTATTTGATGAAGATATTTCAACAAGTAAAATGGGTGAAATTAACTCCTATTCTGTGGCAGTTGTGCTCTTACGTTTTATTTACAAATACAAACATAAATTTTACATCATTCGTTTTACCCACACACACGCGTACAATCATTTTATTATTTGCTATCTAGTTATTGTTTTTTATTGTTGTTGTATTTCATTCATTATTATCATATGTAGTGACGCAATAACCAGGCAATTGTCATTTTCTTTTAAGAATCACTTGAATTTAAAATCCTCTCAGCCACATACACTCGTGCATTCATACACCTTCACTAATGCTCTCACATTTATTCTTTAATAATGGAAAATAATTACTTTATTATCATTTCTTTTATTTACTTTGGCTCCTCATTAAACAACAAGAAAAACTACAAGAAAAAAAAGAAAAAATAGATATAAAATCCCAGACCACATTATGATGGTTTTGTACACCAGCATTAAATATTTTATGGATTTTGTGCTGGAAATGTTTGTTAAGAAATTAACCAGGAGATTGAGTGCAAAAATAAATACCAAAAAGAAAGGTGATGATAGAAAGTGTGAAGTGTTACTTGCAGAAAGCTAAACCATGATTGTTTGGTTTTCCTTTGGGGGGTTTTCCCGCAACTGTAATTTAGGTGGCTTAAGTGAGCAGATACACACACACACACACACACACAAAATAATCTGTTCAGAAAATAAGGTGAATTTTAAAATGTCGTGGGCTACAGTGCATTCGATGGTGTTTTTTAGTTTTTATAGACTTGGCCAAAATAAGTGAAAGGGTTCGTCATTCCGTGTGTACTTTCCACAGTTATTAATATGCGGCTCCTCTTTTTATCTTTGGACCAGCACTCAGGGGATCACCCCTATATATGCAATGCATTGCGACGGAACTGAAAACGAGGGGATAGTATTAAGAGGACAGATTAGGAAAGATGAGAAGATAGACAGTTTTTTTATCTATTTCAACCTTTTACTTCGCCGGCTAATTTTTGCTACAGGGCGGACGAAGGTGGGTGCTGTTACTCTGCTTTTAGTACATGATAGTGTCAGTCACTGCAAAACTTTGTTCAGTGGCCAGTGACTATGCCTTCATCATTGAAGCAGGCTGGCAACAACTAACACAACCACGCACTAATGCTGATCAGAAGAATTCAAAACAATATTTCATGACTCAGCGGGGCTCGAACTCAGGACCCTCCGCTTCATAGCCTCGTGTTCTACTACTTCAGCCAACAGCACACACATGCATTGAAAATAGTCCTGAATAGATTGCCATAAAAAATTAGGAAGATCTTAAATACACTTCCAGAGCTGGAAAATTTAATCTTATTTTTATTATGTAAAAGTTTCAAACTAAAACGAATGGTTTTTCCTAATTAAACCTATTTTACACTTCAGGAAGAATTAAATTGATATTAAAATCGAAGAAAATCAAAATTAGAATTCCATGGTTGGACAATGGAAATATTTTTGGTACAAAAAAAAATTAGCAAATAAAATAATTTTTTTCATTTTCTTTAGATATTAAACATATTTGATGGCTTTGAAAAAAATTCATAGGTACGGGAAATTAGAAAAGTAAATTTTTTTCTTGGGTAATCAAACATATTTTATATTTATATTAGAAAGAAAAAAATTATATAGAAGATCAGCAAAATCAAAAAGATGGTTCCAGGATCGGTATGAATGTTTGTACACTCTAAAACACTTTTGCTGAAATTTACGTCAATAATAGTCGACAACACTTTACCGAATATAATTGACCTAAAATTACACAACATATAATTTCAAACAATATGTGGATTTTTGAACAAAATATGTTTAATATTGAACAAAAGATGTTTAACATATTGTGTCCAGTTTCCCCCTATTTTAGATATATATGGGGTGACCATATTTTTCAATCCAAAAAAGAGGACATTTAGAAATGTAATAAAAATTGTTTTTACTATTTATAGTCAATTGCATATATTCTAGGCATGGCCGACTTAGTTACCTATAGTAATGTTTTTTAAATAAAATATGCCTAGAACTTAAAATATGCCCAGAAATATCACAGTCATTTGAGAAAAAGATTTTAATTTCTGCACAATGATTATAATTTCTATTGTATTGGTGATTTTGACTTTTATTGTGTTGAGAAAATAAAACTTTTAATATGGGAGTTTATACAAAAAAGTATTAATAATAAAAAAAGGATAATAAAGGACATTTCAATTAAAAAAAGGACACTTTAACTTTTGTTTATCTAAGAGGACATCACGTAAAAAAAGGGGGCGAAAGGACGAATGGTCACCGTAGGTATATATATCTTTAATTTTAATCCTATATAATTAAATAAAATGCACTTGTACAATTATTATTTAAAATTATATTTATTTTAAAAAGATATAAAAACTTACATAAAAACAAATTAAATATTTAGTATTTCATTACTTATTAATGTGCGTACATAGTACATATGTAAAATACAAACTAAAATAAAAATATTTATTTCAAATGAGGAATTATATTATATAAAATGCACTGCATAAGAATTATAATTATTCACATTTTTTCCGCATCTTGAAAACAAACACTTAAACCCATTGCTTTTTAAAATTTTTTTTCTCAAACTTGGCATTTTAACATTTTGTTTATACCTTTTTTATAAATATCTTAAATATTACTTGTATCTATTTATCCTTCACAGAAAATATCACGCCACATGCAATAAAATAAAAACTCTCTAATGCTTCTTCTTTATGAAAAAGTTGCTACTATTACATTAAGTGTTGTGTTTTTGGATATACATATATGTTTAATTTTAAATATTTTTCATTTTATTAAGCCACATTGAACAAATTTTTAAACACACTTGCTTAAAAAGGGACAATTTTGACATAATAATTAGTATCTACTTTGTTTAAAATAGGATAAATTATGTTTATTTCTCATTCATTTTTTTTGCTGTAAGATCAAAATTGACGTAATTTTAGACAACAAGATTTTTTCAACAGGAATTTATGCAAAATATCAACGTAAATTCCAGCAAAAGTTTTAGAGTGTATATACTCCAGTCGTATGTCGATGTAGGGTATGTCAGATTCGGTTTAAGCCGTGTAGAGCACTTTTACCTGTTTTTTGATACCCTCGTCACGAGCATAGTCGAATGTTCTCATTTTCAGTCACATATACATATATGTATCCCGTTAATTTTGTTTGTGAGCGTTATAAAATTCGGAAGAGTTTTGTGGGTTCGTCGGTTTTCTGCTGTTGACAAAAATAAATAAATCTAAGAATTTGCAACAAATTTGGTTGAAAAAAAATTTTGTGATCAAAAGCACTTGCACAAATTTGCAGTGGCACGTGTACAAGTACAATCATTTTTATTCACAAAAGTCTTTACAAGTGGCAGGAGTTTTTCAAAGAAGATCACGAAAATGTGAATGACGACCCTTCTCCTGGATTCTCCCAACATATCAGCAATCGTTGAAAATATTGTTAAAGTGAAGAAAATTGCTATGGAGACAGGCTGAATTAATATCAGTGCATACGCCAAGGCTGTCGAGATATCGGCTGGCTCATGCGATCCAAGTTTTTCTGGAACGTTGGGCAAGAAATTGTTGCCAGCAACATTTGTTCTAAAATTGCGGAGGTTTGACTGAAAAAGGCTGAGAATAGTTAAATGACCTCAACGACGATTCATATTTCCTTAACAGAGCCACAAGTAGTGACAAATGAAGGGCATATTATTATGATAAAATAATAAATATAAAGCACAACCGTCCCAATGGAAGAACCCAGACAACAAAAAAGGACCCAAGTTCGATTATGTGTCATGATTTTTAATTTCCTGTCGCGTATTGCAACAGAAGTTGTTGACACCTGGTCGTACGTTTAATAAGGAGTATTATAATGAAGTGACGGCGTGAGGGGATAAAAACCGAATCATTGGGACACTCTAAGGACATGCCAAAAAGTGCATATTACAACTGCTGCCAGAATTGAAAAAAAAAACAAATAAGAGCGTTATATTCGACAGGATCGAATCTTAAATACCCTCCAAATATTTAGTAAATAAAAACTCTATTATTATTAATTTATATCAACGCACACAAAAAAAGACGGAAGTAATGTAAATATATTTAATAATATATCGTCACATGAAATGCAAAATGGCGTAACTAACACAAAAATTGAAATTGATTGAAATGATGAAGCAACCCAAAATACATCTATCTGCAAAATTTTAGATGCATACGATCAAAAGCAGCGATTTTATTCACTAAAATTAAAAGGGCTTAACTACAGGCAGTGGCTAAAATAAAAAATGAGGAGAAATAAGACTTTAATTTCTAAACGGCTTATCTGATTTTGATGAAATTTCGCACATCGATAATTGAAGTGTAGTTCAGTTTGAGCTTTGAACTGGGAACATATTGGTTTAACAAATTTCAAAACGGACCCAATTCCATATTTTTAGACCGATTTAAAGGATTTTTATATGTACGAAATGTGTTGGTCAATGCGCTCAAAAAACCTGGCTACATGCATTGTAAAAGGCTTAAAATTTTGTTCAAAATTTATATGGTAGTTAAGCTCTTTTGGTTTCAGAAAATATTCAACTTGTAGTTAAGGCCTTTTGTTTTTTCGCAATTGCTCAAAAACTAAAAAATTTTTATCATTTTAGTTTTTAGAATTTTCTTTGCTGATGCTTTGTTGATCCAATTCCAAAATTTGGATTTAATGTTTCTTGTAGTTTAAAAGTTATAATGTTTTTTGCTTCTCCTGTAAAAAAAAACTAAAAGTGTAGTTGCGCCCTTTTGCATTTCAGGTGACGATATATATATTTCAGAGTTCTTTTTTAAGACTCTGTGTCAGTGTTGTCAGATTAGGGGTTTTCCCCCTAGATTTAGGGTTTTTTTTTCTATTTAGGGGCAGATTTATGGGTTAATATTCTTTAGGGGGAAATTTGGGGGTAAGAAAATTTTATTTAGGGGATTTTCGAATTTATAGTTTTTTACATAATAGTACATAATTTAACCACTGAGCATGTCGAAGATATTGTATCGAAATGACGATTTAGAAAGTAATCACGCAAATACAAACATTAAAACATTTTTATCGTTAAATCTATTTTGTTGGTTTTCCTTAAACTGCAAAATATAAATTATAAAAAGTTGTTCATCTTTACAATTTATTACCAATATGCCAAAAAAGGATAACATATATAAACAAAAATATAAAAAGGACTGGGAAGCAGATCAGCAGTTTAAAGGTATTGTATTTTTAAATAAAATTTTAAACACAATAAATGCAAAATTAAATTTCAGATTGGTTAGCCCCTGTCCAGGGAGACAACTACAAAGCTTTATGCAAATATTGTAAAAGCATTATGGTGGCTAACAGGAGACCTTATTGCATCCCAAACAAAAGAAGTACCCGTAACAAACTTCCTCAAGCCGTCTCTTACAAAAGAAAGACAGATTGCAGATACTATATTTTTTGGGGGCTTTTTATAAAAAAAATAAAATAAAAATTTGGGTGTTTTCATGCTTTTCGCGTAAGAATGATAGTACCTCAATTCAAATTTAATAGAGATAAGAATGATGAAACCAAATTACTACTTAAACTTTTCTGCTTTAGGGGGTTTTTTAAGAAAAAGTGTAGAATCTAGGGGGTTTCTAAATTTTTTTGGGGGGAAGAAAAAAAATTATCTGACAACACTGCTCTGTGTCCAATTTTAAAACTCTACTTTGGCAGGCTCTCTCCCAAAAGAGCCAGAGGACGTGGAGGGGAGACATCTCACCTTTATCGTAAAAACTTATATGACAATTTTTTGGGGTAATTAAGTAGACACAATTTTTTTTTGATAGAGTCAATTAGGGGTAAATGTCGGTCGAGGAGTAGGGCGTGTGAAGATCTGAGAACATCTTACTTTCGTCGTAAAATCATAAAAATTTAATTTTTAAGGAACGTGGGCTTAAAGAATACAATTTTTTAAATATTTTCATTATTTTTCCCTGTAGTATGCTGCTTCAACGTCCACTAAAGGGGGCGGGTTCCAAAAATATATTTTCTGGCACCAAGTTCAACGCTTTGAGCCCCCTTTGGCATAAAAATATATCACTTGTTTATTAAAATTACAAAAAAAAACTTTGAAAATTATGTTGTTTTAGGTTGGTTAAGTTCTTCTTAAGGGGACTTTTTTCCTCTTGCCCGATTTAGCCCATTTCCGAACTTAACCTGTGCCATCCTGCAAGATATATTTTTACCAAATTTCAAGAGTCTGTTTCTTTTGGTTTAGACTGAATCGTGATTTCCACATGCGGACGGACGGACGGACATGACTAGATCGTCTTAGATTTCTTCATTGATCAAGAATATATTTACTCTATGGGGTCTTTGAGGTATATTTCGCTGCGTTACATACGGAATGACAAAGTGAACATGCCCCCCAATTCTTTTTTGGAAATTGATGCAGAGAAATTTTTTGCTAGGTGCACCTTAGTTTTTGAATAGACCTCGCATGTATTTATTTAAAGCATACTTATACAAATAATGTACGATTTCCCTGGTAAAGAGTATTTTTAAAAAGACATGAGTTTATCTAATTCGACTACAGAATTTTTCGAACTTCAATCTTGTTTTAAGTAAAACTCAATTGATCAGGTAATTTGTTGTTAATGATTTTCTGCAAGTGATTTTTTCATTTATCAAACCCACAGATGGTGTCATTAAAAACAACCATTAATTTGCTTTTAAGCCGATTTGAGTCAAAACGGCATAAATGTAAATTAATTACGGCACAGTTTTTTTTTTGTTATTCATCTATAGCTTCATAACAATTTAATGGGCATGTAATAAGAAAAAAAGCAAAGCAACACATAAAAACGTGTTTACTTCGATATTGTCAAATAATTTTTTTAAGCTCAAATTAGCTTCTGAGGTTTCAGGTTACGTTTTCATTTCACTCCTTCTGTTCAACTTTTATTATTTTATGTCGTTTCTATTTACCTTTTTAATTCTTTGCTGCTTTTTCTTTATTATTATTGCCTGCTTTTTTTTGTAGGTAAGACATAAAAATTCTAATTTTACGTTGCTTATACGCCTACTCTGCTGCGACATGCACCAACATGTTTTAACCTTTTAGCAAAGTAGGCGTTTTCATTCTCTGTTGTGTGACATTGTTTTAATTTCCCAAGCTGTAATATCTGTTAAAACATTCAACTTGAATTGATTTTTTTACAATACCCACATTTTAAGAACCATCGACAATGAATTGATAATGTTGAAAATGGCCAGAATGGGAGGAAAAAAAACAGAAATGATGCTACGAGTACAAAAGTCCCGAACAGAAACAGTTCATTTAAGGAAAAAATATTTTTCCAAAAAGGAAACAGTTGTTAAATAAAACTGAAATTATTATCATTAATTTTCTTTTCCTTGAAGCAAAAAGTCACGGCTGCAAAGCAAAAAAAAAAAAAAAAAAAAGAATTTCTTGAAAGAAATAAAACGCTAATAGATGTCCAGTTTGCTGTTAAAAGATGAAGAAAATTAATGTTGCCAGTTTTAAGTGGCAGTTAGTGATTTTTATGTTGTTGTAAAAAATTGTAAACGATTTAAAGGGACAAAAAGTTATTAAAAAGCGGAAGCAAAAGAGATAAATTGAAAGGGAAAAGTTTAAGATATTCAATTAAAGATGCGTGTGTGTTTTAATAAATAATATTGGCGGATAATTTTTTTTGTTTGGAAGAAAGTGCGTTTGTACTGTATATTTTTGGAAGTAATCGTCAACGAACGATTACTTAAGTTTTCTTAGCGATAAAGAAAACGTAACTTCCATTGCCTTCTTAGCAGATATTTTTAAACACATTACTGATCTGATTGTGCTATCTAGCAAGTTGACTTGACGTAAAGTGATCATAAATATATAGCTGAAAACATTTTCCCAACCGATCTCTATTATCAGATGTTTTATACTCCTTCTCTGGCTGAACTTTAGAATTCTTTGACTTCGATTATATTTAAAAGGTATTGTAATCTTGATGCTGATCCTGTCTTAAAGTTGTTAAAACTTACACTTAATGTATGCCATAGAGTCGTTTCATACTATATATTAAAAGCTTTTGCCATGCTCTTGCAGTAAATAGCATATGATTCTATAGAAGTAATCTACCGCAAACACTACAGTCCTCTGTGCGAATTGTTGACAGATTAGAGTTGAAAATTTTTTTTTCGTGTTTTAACAAGTAATCAAATATTTGTCCAAGAGATTCTTTCTCTAAAGGCCACTTTTTAGATAAGTACGTTTCCTTAAGTAATAAACCTAAAAAAAACTAAATTTTTTGTTATAAAGTGCCCTCTTTAAAAAATTATGTTTTAAAAAAGAACCTTTGTCAATAAAGCGCCTTTTCGAAAAAGTACCGTCCTCAAAAGTACTTTTTCTAAAATTTTTTTAAAGCATTTTCCCAAAAATTCTAGAAAAGTAAAGTACTCATAAAAAAGTAATTTTTAAAAAGCAATTTTAAAAAAAGTAATTTTTAAAAAGCAACTTTTAAAAAAGTAATTTTTAAAAAGCAACTTTTAAAAAAGTAATTTTTAAAAAGCAACTTTTAAAAAAGTTCCTTTTAAAAATTACCTTTGAAAAAAAGGACCTATTAAAAAAACCTTTTAAAAAAGTACATTTTAAAAAAGTTCCTTTTACAAAAGTACCTATTAAAAAGTACCTTGTAAAAAAGTACCTTTTAAAAAAGGACCTCTTTAAAAAGTACCTTTATAAAAGTACCTTTTAAAAAAGTACCTTTTGAAAAAGTACCTTTTAAAAAAGTACATTTTAAAAAAGTTCCCTTGTAAAAAGTACCTCTTAAAAAGTACCTCTTAAAGAGTATCTTTTAAGAAAGTACCTTTAAAAAAAGTACCTTTCGCATGTTTTTCGATTTTTAATTAAATACGTTTTCTTAAAAGTACTTTTTTATACCCTCGTCAAACGTTTTCATATTCCAAAAAAAGTTTACACGAAAAGTATTTTTTCGAAAAGTTGTTTTCAAAAAGGATCGTCCAATCCCAGGTGTTTAAAAGTACTATAGGTTAGGTTAGGTTGAAAAAGAGGGGCATAAGCATCCCAATCCGTCCTGGATTACACTTAGGCCTCATAGGCCTGTTGTGCGCTCTATAATAAGGAGTTCCCATTCCACTGTAGGGAGCCTCCACCGATACCATGGAAACCTCTGAGTTTGATTACGTCAAGAACCTAGTTTCTTCAATGTACTTCCTTAAGTCTTTCCAATTAGAGCCCCTAAGAAATTCCATCTCCTGTATAATCTCTTGATTGAATGTTTGTCTTCTGACTTGGCTAAAAGCTGGACAGTAGCACAAGTAGTGCTCCAGTGTCTCGTCCTCTTCCTGGCAGGCCCTGCATGTTATATCGCCAACGATTCCCATTCGTGCCAGGTGAGGCCTTAACTCTGTATGTCCTGTTATTAAATAAACCAACCTCCGTAGTGTTGGCCTACTCAATGTTAAAAGTACTATAAGTTAATAATATTTAACTCAGATTTATAGTATATTAATTATATAAACTTTTTTTAATGTTCTTCTAATTTCTTCGATCTTTTTATTATATTTTATATTCTAATATATTTTGCGCAAAAGATCCACTTTATTTTTATATAAAAAATATATAAACTTTTTGGAATTTTGGAATTTTGTAATTTTTACCACTGTTTTCCCGTATTTACGCTTATTCTTACTTATTTTAACGCTTTAAAAAAACACATATTTTATTAGGAGCTCAATACTATTTTGTGTGCTTTATCATTAACAAAAAAGTTTTGAAAAAGAGCGCGATTTTTTTTTTTAAATTGTAGGTGTGGCACTGAACGTAATTTTCAGCGACTGACGCAATAATGTACTAAACGAGCAGAGGAACAGCACTCTCGTTCGTCGGCCTTGTAGCAAAAATTAGCCAGCGAAGTAAAAAGGTTGAAATAGCCAAAGTATATTTATATCAAGTAGTCGCAAGAGTACAACAACATAAAATTACAAAAGCCACCGTACATTTTGCTTGTGTAATATTCTAATCTTGTGTCAGAAATTTTCTTTTATAATACAGATATTTTGTTCACAATTATTTACAAAAATTAAAATATATTTCGCATAGAACTTTTTTAAAACAATTTCTTTTTGTTACTTTTCTTAAACAATTCAAATTGCACACAAAAATCTTTTACACAACAATTCTTTTTTGCTACTTTTGTTGAATTAATAATGTTTTTCACAATTTTACAAAATTATTTTTTCAACGGAATAAACAAATATGGCTCGCTACAAAAGTAAACAAATTTTGACATACGTTCAGGTAAAAACTAAAAAAAAATTAGTCAGCTGGGCTCTTGCATATACATACTTGATATAGATATAATTTGGAAATAGCTATAAAAAAATTATCTACCTTCTCATCTTTCCTCTCAATACTATCCCCTCCTTTCTAGTTTCGGCGTAATGCACTGCATATGTAGGGGTCATTCACTGAGTGCTGGTCCGCGTTAAAAAAAAGCCCCACAACATATTCGCGATTCTTTATAGGATAACGCGCTAAAAATTTTTCTGTATATTTCAATGGTTGAAGAGATGCATGGAGTTCAAAAGATGTACTAAAGCCTGGAAGAAAAGAATTCAGGATTTAAAGTGTGTTACCATCGGCTTGATGCAGTTCTCGTATGCAATTTCATAGCAAAATTTTAATAAACAAAAACTGTTATCACATTCAATTAAGTCACCTCATAATAACGAAACTGTAACAGTGGTGATGATGAAACTGTAGCGGCTTTCGAAAACAGCTATTTTGCTCTGTTGTCTCTGTGGGATAAATAAATTGATGTAGACTCTCCTTTTACCCAAGAATATTTATCAAGTATTTCTGAAATAGAAACACGTTACAAACAGCAGCCTATAAATTTTAATTTTATGTTGAGAAACCAAAATTCAGCTGTTACCCATTTTTTTTATACCCTAAAAGTTCTTATAGCAAAAAGGTGACAGGCACGTGTCGAGTATTTTCTATTAGCAGCAGTAGTGTGTTTTGACTTCTGAGTCTATCTATCCTAATTTTCACCATATAAAGAAGCCATTATTTTACACTTTTTAAATACGAATTTCCCAAAAACTTCCCTAGTGGATCTATACACCGGAAGGGGGATCTACACACCAAATATCAGTTCTATATTTACTCTTTGACATATAAAGATTTACTTTATCGTCATCGCTTAGTTTCTGTCCGATTTTTCTTTTTGTATTAGATTGCTGCCATTATTTTTTATTTAATACTACTAAAGGCTTTTAAGAAGAAAATGTTTTTGCCACAAACCATCAGAAAAACATTTGTGCTTCATTTCCCAGACAACAATTATATATAATAAAATATTTTATTTACTCTTTTTGTATATTTTTCTAGGATGTTCGCACAAAAACTCTGCATCACGAATGATAAACAACCAATTTAAAATTCCCAAGAAAAGAAAATAGGAAAAAATTGAATTTGTGGCACAAACTAAACCGAGTAACTTAAAAAAAAATCTACTGCTAGCAAGCAGCAAAATAAACGGGAGAAGGAGGAGGAGGAACTGACATTTTATAGACAAAAATTGCTCCCTGCTGGTGGTTAAAGGAAAATAAAAAATAATAATAATAAAATGCCAAAACTATGTACCAACACATACGCAAACAGAAATTTTTCTCCAAAGTAAACTGCAAGAGAAACATGGCTAATGTGCAACAAGAGCTACAACAAATATTTCAACAGCAGCAATACCAACATCAACATCAACAACAATCACTTTTAAAAAGTAAGTACGAAGAAACAGTTAAGAGCAACAAATAAAATTCTAATCCAATATATGATTCTTCAACTTAAAACACATTATTTGCTGGTTGCAGCAAAATGTTGCAACATTTTTCTTCCATTGAAAAGTTACTGTCGATTTTGTTGAATAAAATGGCATAAGAGAGTTAGATCTTGATCCTAGCAAAGTTCTTTTTTCCCCCAGAAACACAGTGTCCATTTAAGCGTGGCCATCATCGGGGCAATTTAATGCTGCCGTCATTACAACATGTTGAAGAGAACTTGTAAACCTAAAACTTTTAACAAAAGCAGGAAAAATGCAATAATGATGAGAGAGAATGCGAGAACTGAAGCAACATTAGCAATAATGAAATTAAATTAAACTTTTCATGCTTTTTATCAATTTACAAAAGAAGTGTTTGAGTGAAACATTCATTGTTGCCCACATTTATGTGTGTGTGTGTGTGTTCCCTGTTGCAGCTAAAAGTAAGAAAGAATGCTAATCTTGGCTGTAGGTTAAAAAGATTTGTTGAATGGCTTTTAAAGTTCTAGGAAGAAAAGAATTGTACTTGAGAAAGAACACAAAAAAAAACATTTTTGTAATTGAAATGTACAGAATTTTATAAATTTGTTTTGAAAATATTTTTTATATATTTAATAGCTGACAAAATATTTTGTGGTGAAATCCAAACCAAATGGCAAGAAAAGTTCAAAATATATATTTTTTACACCCTCCATTTCTTGTGCAACTTCCACAATATTAATGTGCAGCCCCATAAGCGAATCTTTGTGGTTCTGAATTTTGTGAAAAGAGCAGTCATCTGCTGACGTGCTAGAGATGGACATTTGCCTGGCATCATATTCCATTATTAGTTCATATATTTCTACTTTAAATTGGTATCAACTGAAAACTGAATTTCGCAAAAAAGGTGTGTTTTTAAGCCAATTTACTTCTTACCTCAAATTTGCCCACCCTTTACTTTATGGTGTCACACAGAATGACAAACCTTCCACAATAAAAAGTAAATGTGCTATATTAGGCTGTGCCGAATCTTCAATACCCTTCACAGATGTATTTCCCCTTTCTTTTTAAAACGGAAAATAGATTTTATTCACCAAAAAAACATAAAAAAAGAACTTAATTGGTTACTTGTGTGTACTGAAAAATCCCGATTTCCCAACCCTGGAATCTAATTTTTAATTTTTAGAATTTTATTACGCGAATGCAATTCTTCCTGAAGTATAAAATTGCCTTAATTCACTAAAAAAAACTAAATCAGGAACTTATATGGCTATTTTTATATATCAAATATAGGGTCCGCAGTCTAACGTTTTTTTTTCAACTAGTGTTTATTTCATGAATGGTAACATTTAGCTCATGTCTGATTTGACAGATAATTAGTTTTATCCTTCCGCTGAACGAATATGGTTGACCATCCAATGCGTTTTCGCTTCGCTAAGTGGGCCTGCGATCGACTTACAGAAGATGCCGATTTTGCCAAAAAAAATCATCTTTTCAGATGAAGCTCATTTTGATCGTGGCGGGTATGTAAACAAGCAAAATTGTCGCATTTGGGGCACAGAAAACCCGCACGCATACATTAAAAAGCCGACGCACCCAAAACGAGTCACTGTTTGGTTCGGATTTTGGTCCAGAGGCATAATTGGGGCATTTTCCTTCGAAAATGAGCAAGGAGTGGCCGTTACAGTCAATGGCGATCGTTATCGGGCCATGTAGCCATTTGAATGAAATTATTTTCCACCGGGAGGATTGTACTTTCAAATAAAAAAAGAAATTTGAGAAAATATTCAGTAGTTTTTTTATAGCATTTTCGAAAAAAAAAGTTATTTGGCGGACCCTATATATATCGGCTTTCGAACACTGGAATAGAATTTTTAATATTTTTTTATTTAACACGAATATAATTCTTCCTGAAGTATGAAATAGGTTTAATTCACTGAAAAAACCAAAATTACGAACTTATATTGCTGCTTTTATGTACTAGAAATATTTCAATTTCCGAGCCCTGGAAGCGATCTTTTGATTTTTTAAGATTTTAATACCAATTTTGTTCTTCCTGAATTATAAAGCAGTTTTAATTAGCAAAAACAACAACGTCAATTGCCCTTTTGGTTACTTTTATGTATAAAAAAAATTTCAATTTCCCATCCCTGGAAGCGAAATTAAATTTTTTTTTTTTTACCAATCCAAGTCTTCATTAGGTACAACGTTGTTTTATTTAAGAAACACTTAAAATTTGCCACCATTTTGGTCACTTCCATGTACTACAATATATTGCATGTACCAAAAAAACTTTAAACTTCCCAACCCTGGAAGTGAAATTTTAATATTTTTGTTTTATTTTTACCAATGCAACTCTTCATGAAGTATAAAGTAGTATTATTTAAGAAAACTTTACAATTTTCAACCATTTTGGTCACCTTCATGAACTATAAAATATTGCACTTGTCCATCCCTGGATTCGAAATTTTGATTTTTTTTGAAATTTTTGATACCAATTTTGTTCTTCCTAAAATATAAAATAGTTTTAGTTAGGAAAAAAAACAACGTCAATGGCATTTTGGGTTACTTTGATGTATAAAAAAAATTAAATTTCCCAACTCTGGAAACGAAATTTTAATTTTTTAAACTTTTTTTTTATCAATGCAAATCTTCATGAGGTATAAAGTAGTTTTGTTTAAGAAAAACTCAAATTTTGCAACCATTTTGGTTATTACATGTACTACAAAATATTGCATGTACCAAAAAAAACTTTAATTTTCCCAACCCTGGAAACGAAATTTAAATTTTTTGGTTATCAGTGCAACGCTTCATAAGGTGTAAAGTAATTTTTTTAAGAAATATTTAACATTTTTAACCATTTGGTCACTTTCATGTACTATTAAATATTGCACTTGTCCATCCCTGGATTCGAAATTTTATTTTTGAATTTTTTTATACCAATTTATTCTTCCTAAATTATAAGATAGGCTTAGTTAGCAAAAAAAAACAACATTAGTTGCCTGTTTGATTACTGTTATGGAATTTTTTATTTGACGCATTGTTGTCACAATACTAATATAGTATAAATGAAATATATTTGGTGGTGGTTAAGCAATGTCTATATGCATTTCATTGGTGCTTTACCCAATCGTCAGTAGACTTTAATCACAGTTTTGAAAAGTTAAAAACCTCTTATCTTATGCATATACTTCCGAAAACCATCTGAGAATTCACAACTTGTAAATTACAAATTATTTTAAAATTAAACAAAGAACAAATAAATTTCATTTATATACTATCATTTATATGATATCGAAGAAATTACACATGGAATGACAAACCTATATATACCCTTTCACTTTTTTGTGAAAGGTATTGTATAAAAAAATTTGAAGTTTCAATAGGCAAATAAAGCCAACATACAGAGGCTCACAGCTAATTTTATGCAGCAAAAACAGATATTTAATTTTAAAATATATCAATTTTTTACCTGAGCATTTGGTTAGTTTAAATACAAAAGAAAAAATTTTTGTAAAAAGCCTACTTATTAATTCACTTAAAATCTACTTTAAGAAATATTCGAAAATATGTACCTAGATACAGTGCCTCCAGCTTATTTCAACCAGCCTCTTTATATATATTTACATAAATATATTATTTCTGTTTAGAGACCTCAAAACAGGGCTTCGGATATTTCCCGCTGAATGAGACTGTTTTTCAGTAAAAAATTATATTTTACGCTCGCAAAATAAAAGAGCGTAAGTTTTGTTTCCACAATTGTGTATGACGCTGACATCACTGCTCTATGGACTTATTTTTTCGTTTCATCGAGTTTGAAATCACAGCGATTCTAAAGAAGTTTCACTTCAAAAATAATAAACAAAACCAAGAACTCAACTGGCATCAGTTCAGTTGTGAGTAGAAATGCCCAATTAACAGCCATCCATAAATACGGGCGGCAAGCGTTTTTTAGGTGTCAAAAGTTCTCATGTCCATACATTTTGTATGGAGCATACCGAAATAACGCGGCGGCAACGCTTTGCTATTGGAAAATTCGATTTTGACAGAGCGTTTTCTAATGAAGTTAGTTGCAAAAGAAAACAATTGTAACCAGAGAAAAAAAGCAAAAATTTACAAAAGTGAAATAAATAATAAAAGAAAAAATTTGTGTACTTCGTATTAGAAAATGGAGGTAAGAAAATATTTACTATATGATTATATGTGTGCACGTTTGTAATTTGTACAAGAGTTCAATAACAAAATCACAAATGTCGTCCGTCCAGCTGTTAAAATAATCAGGGTTGTTTAATTTGTTTGTTTTATAACCCTGTTTTTATTGTGTTTTGACATAACGTTGCCGCTTTTGTTTAGGCATGGCATTTCAGCGTTAAAGCTCAGCGGGAAAAAACGTTACGCTTTCCGCCCGTATTTAGGTAAGGCTGTAAAGTTGTGAACAAGTACGGGAGAAAAAATATTAGTAAAAAAAATTTTTTATGTGTGTGAAAATAAATATGCCGAGTTGAATACGTTTGACGTAAGAGCTCCCGTCGTGACATATTTCACTCACAGTTAAATATGTTTCCAAGTGCCATCACTGACATATTTAATTATATGTCATATGTTTTTTACGTCATATTAGATGTTCGGCCCTGGGCTATCCGAAAATGCAAGTTATATTTCTCAATTGTATATGAGAAATTTGTTATTAAAATATCAATATCGACTTAGTGATTTTTTCGGTCATCTTGTATAGGTTTGTTTCTTCTTGGGGAAAATCCTTCCTTGTCACTAATGTTCAAGGGTCCTACGCTACCCCAATTTCAGTCATATTAATCAATTGTATATATGAAATTTTGTATAAAAATATCATTAATGTAGTTCCCTCATCTATGCTACAAATAAATCATATGAGCCTAAAATCCTCTTAGTGTAAGTCGACTTAAGCACTGATTCCTTTCTGGCACAGATATTTTTATTCGTATCTGTGAAATGCACTTGTTACAAAAAGCAAACTCATACATATTTAATTTTTCCCCATTCACTTATTCAATTTCTTGCAAGAATGAAAATGCCCTAAAAGTATTCTGCATTTTTTATTTTTTTTTGTAATGCATTCCTTTCATTTATGTTTTGAGCTAAAACTAATAAAGTTTATGTTTAAGTGACATATACTGCATATTAAAAAAAAACAAAAGCAAAATATTCGGGGTTATTAAAAAGATTTCAAAAAGGTAGAAGACAATGTCCTTACAATTGTTTTTTGCACGCCTGCCATGGTTTATTAAATACTTTCATGTTCGAAGTTTTAGTTCTTCTTAATGTCATTATGTTTGTTGTTGCTATTGCCAATGCCCCCCCAGTTGATTGCTTGACATTTGCTGCAACAGCACACTAATATTGTATAGGGAATTTCTTGAGTTGAAGTGTGTTTAAGTTTTACTTGCAACTAAACACACATGAACTCGCATTTATTCTCTAGGAAAGTGGCACAAAACACAAGCAAGAAACTGAAATGAGCAAAAGGCACAAATGCATGTGTATGTGTTTCACTTTCGACAACACTTTATTGCTGTTGCGAACATTCGTACATACTTACATGACGTATCAGTCATTCATCCATTTATTGACATTCTCATTCATTATTGATTGCAATTTTCGAACAATATTTCCAGCAACTCAAACATTGTTAGTCACACTTTTGGCTGCATTCGTGTACTCGAGAACATGTGCCATCCATGGAATTATTTATAGTAACATATTCAAAAAGACTATAGATTGTTATTAATGCTATAGTTTTTTCCTTTTTTTTTTTGTTTACTTGCTGCATTTATGTGATCCTTTTTCCTTTTCTTGCTAGAAAGTTTGCAGATTTGTAATGTTTGTTGTATTCCTTGTGCTAATAGAATGATACGTATTATTAATGGCTTTCGATGGCAACAAGAGGACGTGTAGTGCTGTTCTGAATATGAAATTAAGAAATCGTTATACTTTAACTCTGAAGGTTTTTTATCGTTGCGAGAAGTATATGAAAGAATGAATTTTTTTTACCAGAGGATGGTAGCAGTGTACCCAATTTAAAACATCGTAAAATATTTTCTACAGAAACTCCTGGACCAATCGCCTTCTGAAGCAAAGACCCATGAAAATTTGCTGCTGCTCGGATATATCTAAATTGGGATGAAAGGAAGGGTTTAGAATTTGTCATAGAAGAACCGAAGATCTTAATGTACTACCGTCTGCCGGACCATAATACGGTCTTCCAGGCCGAAGTTCGTGCCATCACGGAGGTGTTAGTCTTTTTGGACAGCCAATTGGACCAATCAGGAACGAGGGAAAACCTCCAAGGTTCATAGTCTTGTGTTTTACTACTTCAGGCAACAGTATTCAGGATTTAATTGTAAAAAAGTACAATAATAAAGGACAGTCCAATCAAAACGCACGATCTTAATTATAAATAGAACAAAAAGTTTTCTGAGAATTATTTTAATATTTTTTGTCATCATAGAAGGAACTATTTCATCCTTTAACCTAAAACTTTTCTTGGCTTACTGACATATACAGGGTGTTTTTTATTGAGGTATAGAACTTCGAATTGAAATAAAACACAAGAAAATCGTTTTAATGTCCATCAATTTGGCTTTATTGGAAGGATAATTTTATGCCATTAATGTTTAAATATGATTTCGGGCATGTGGCCGCCGCGGCTGGCTCGAATAAAGCCAATTCTACAGGTCCAATTTTCAACCACTTTTTCGAGCATATGGGGCCTTATGTTGGCAATAGCGCCACGAATGTTGGCTTGCAAGTCCCCTAACGTTTCTGGTTTGTTGGCGTAGACGAGCGACTTCACATATCCCCAAAGAAAATAATCCAATGGTGTCAAATCACACGATCTTGGTGGCCAATTGACAGGTCCATTCCGCGAAATTATGCGCTCATCGAATGTTTCCTTCAATAAATCGATTGTGACGTGCGCTGTGTGGCATGTAGCGCCGTCTTGTTGGAACCACAACTCATCCACATTCATGCCATCCAATTCGGGAACAAAATAGTCGATTATCATGGCTCTATACCGGTCTCTCAAAGTTCTATACCTCAATAAAAAACACCCAATACTTTTTCTTTTAAATACACCCGAAGAAAGAAGTCCAGCGATGTCAAAGCGCATGATCGTGACAGCCAATTAACATTGCCACGCCGTGAGAAAACACGGCCATTGAATTTCTCACGCAAAGAAGACATTGTGGCGTCTTTGGCTGTGTGGCAAGTGGCATAATCTTGTGGGAGTCACATATCATCCATGTCCATATCCTCTGTTACTGGCTACAAAAAGTCCGTTATCATTTCGTTCTACTTAGGGTAACTGCTTGGTCGAGCTCATTTCGAAGAAATACGGCCCGATGACGCCGCCAGCCCATAAACCGCACCGAACAGTCACTTCTTGTGAATGCATCGGATTTTCAACAATCACTCGTGGATCCTCATATGCCAAATTCCAGCAATTCTGCTGGATAACGGAGCCACTGAAGTGAGAATAAGCGGACAAAAAAATTACAAGAAGTGCACGATATGCATTTTGATTTGAACGCCCATTTTCGTAAAAGCCTTTTACAATCTTAACGGTCTCCTCAATTGAGAAACGTCACATTAAGTTGGGCAAAAAACTCGACCTTCAGATGTGGCCCACTATTAACATTGTGCTTTTAGGTTGGACCACCCTTTACTTAAGTGCATACAGAACATTTTTGGAATTGCTTAAATGCATATTGAAGTGAAATTAAATATTTGTTTGTTCTCCAAATAAAAGTTTTTACTACGGAATTAAGCTCGAAATCAAATATATTTTTAAATCAATTGCTTATCGCTTTACCCTTTTTGCTCTGCAATAAATTTAGTTTTACATGAAAGAAAAAAAGTAAAAATAAATATAAAACTAAATTTATTTAACAAATGAATTAAAACTGTGCTGAATAAAGCATGAGAAGTTTGAATGGAATTGTTAAATTTTTTATGAAACATCATGCACTTGAGTGAATTTTGAAAATAAACAATGTGAAGAATGCCTTGTGGGAAAACTAAATGTTTTGAATAAAATAGTTTCATTCGATACATTTGAAAATCAGTGAACAGAAAAGATAAAAAAAGTGTAGTGAATTTACTGCAATGAATGTTAATAAGAAATACTAATAATATATTTTTTTAAATATAATTAAAGCAGCAAATTGTTGTAAACATTTAA
Organism: Linnaemya tessellans; assembly: GCA_951800035.1. Lineage (NCBI taxonomy): Eukaryota > Metazoa > Arthropoda > Insecta > Diptera > Tachinidae > Linnaemya > Linnaemya tessellans. The sequence goes on along the minus strand of OX637532.1, from coordinate 111,270,778 downwards.
AAAAATTAAGCTTCTTTACAAGGGATCTCTGATCCACGTGTTCAATTCAAAGGTTTTGGGGACAAGGCGATTAAACCTGCATGTCAACAGCTGGAATCCCATAATATATGATTTCCAAAAACTCTGGAAATTGGCTGGAAATAACAATCGACCCGTCGGATGGGCATAAGACATTGTTTTTGGATATAAAACGAGTGTATTACGCTGGATAATTCAGAGTGTGCTGGTCTCACATACAATCTTGGGAAGACCAAATAATTACAAAACGATTCTCGCAGACTCTGTTTCTACAAAAATCTGTGTAAATTTGCAACTGCAGCAACAGAATTATTGGCAGACAAGTTTTGTGTTGAGCTAAGTTTTGCGATTCTAATAAAAGTCTTATCACTTCGAATCGGCTACTAGAAATCCCTTAAGCATAGAGTCAACGCTTCTGGCAGTTCATGTCAAAGTAATTAATTTCGAAAATGCTTAGGAAGAGATTGCGGTAATTGTGCTAGATTAGGCAGAAACAGGCAGTCAAAAAACTCTAAAAAAAATGCTTGGGATGATTATGTACAAAATTAAAAATATTTTTGTTATAGGACATTTAGGGGGCAAAGGGGTGGAGGGCAGAAACAGGCAGTCATAAAACTCTAAAAAAATGCTTGGCATGATTATGTACAAAATTAAAAATATTTTTGTTATAGGACATTTAGGGGGCAAAGGGGTGGAGGGCAGAAACAGGCAGTCATAAAACTCTAAAAAAATGCTTGGCATGATTATGTACAAAATTAAAAATATTTTTTTTATAGGACATTTAGGGGGTAAAGGGGAGGAGGACAGAAATAGGCAGTCATAAAGGACGTTTTTATAAGAGCTTGCTGATTTGAAATTTAAATAAAACACATGCCAAATTATGAAATGGCCAAAAATAATTTTTATTTGGTAGATAATTTCTTGTCATTTAACATTTAAATATAATTTCGGGCATATGGCCACCACGACTATTTTGCACAATAGTCATTCTGGAGGTCCAATTTTCGACCACCTTTTCAAGCATTTAGGGGCGTATTTCAGCAATGACACGTTGAATACTGGTTTCCAAAGCGTCAATCGTTGCTGGTTTATCCACGTAAACCAATGATTTCAGGTATCCCCACAAGAAAGAATCGAGTGGCGTCAAATCACACGAACGCAGAGGCCAATTCACCGGTCCATTTCTCGAAATAATGTTGTCGTTGAAATGTTCTTTCAATAAGTCCATTGTTTCGCCCGCAGTATGACAAGTGGCACCATCCTGTTGAAACCACATTTGGTTTACATCCATATCTTGAAGTATTGGCACCAAAAATTCATTGATCATGATTCTGTATCGATTTCCATTCACGGTAACGCGTCGTCCTTCCTCATTTTTAAAGAAATAAGGACCGATGATTCCACCAGCCCATAGACCGCACCAAACAGTACATTTATCGGGACGCATTGGTAATTCTTGAACGGCGTGTGGATTATCTTTGCTCCAAATACGGCAATTTTGCTTGTTGACACATCCATTCAACCAAAAATGCGTCTCATCACTAAAGAGAATTTTGGGGTAAAAAAGCGGATAAACATTTTTAATTGAACACTGTTTTTGAAAATAAATTTCCACGATTTGGAAGCGTTGTTCTGGAGTTAACCTGTTCATGATGATTTGCCAAACAACACTGAGTAGAGACGTCACTTTAAACTGTCAAACAACAGCTGTCAGACAATAGAGTGATTCGTATAAAAAAAAACTTCATACAAAAACACCCCTTAAAACTCTAAAAATGCTTGAGATAATTATAAACAAAACTAATTTTTTATAGGGTCATTTAGGGGGCAATGGGGGAGGAGGGGATAGGGCAGAAACGGACAGTCATAAAAATCTAAAAATAAATGCATGGGATAATTGTATACAAAATTAATTTTTTATTTTTGGTAGGGTCATTTAGGGTGTCAAGGGGGAGGAGGGGGTAGGGCAGAGTAGTACCAGGTTTCGTCTCAGCTTCGTCATTAAAGCTTAAAAATGTTATTTTCAAGGAATGTAGGCTTAAGTAAATTATATTTTTGCATATAATAACGCCCACTAAAGTGGGCGGGGTCCACAAATAATTTTTATTTTATTTTATGGCTCCAGGTTTAAGGCGTTGGACCGTATTTGACATAAAAATATATCATTTGCTTAACAAAATAACCAAAAAACTTTAAAAATTATGTTGTTTTTTCTGGGTTGGTTTAGTTCTTCTTAGGGGAACTTTTTTCCTTCTTGCCCGATTTAGCCCATCTTCGAACTTAACCTGCTCTAAGCTTCAAAGTATATTTATACCAAATTTCAAGAGTCTAGCTCTTTTCGTTTGGACTGAATCGTGATTTCCACAGACGGACGGACGGACGGACATGCTCAGATCGTCTTAGATTTCATCACTGATCAAGAATATATATATATATATATATATATATATATATATATATATGAAATTTAATGGAGACTGTTTATTATCGTTTGAAAGAACATTCTTTGGCCTTTATATTTTGAAGATTATGTCTATTAATTGTTGGCCGTTGCTACGTCGCAGATGGTCCATCCGTTGAGTGCAATTTTCGATGACTCGTTCGAGCAGTTTGACTGGTGAATGACACGCGTGATGTTTTCCTCCAAGGCCTGAATCGAAGCGGGTTTGTCCGCATAAACTTTAGGCTTTACATATCCCCACAGGAAAAAGTCTAACGGTGTGATATCACACGATCTTGGTGGCCAATCGACCGGGTCAAAACTTGAAATTATGTGCTCACCGAAATGCTCTCTCAATAAATCCATTGATTTATGCGATGTGTGGGAAGTGGCACCGAGATCACGAGATCCCTTTGTCATTCCCTTAGTCGCCGAGATCACGAGCTTCAAATCCAGGCATCAAATAGCCAGTTATCATGTCCGAGTTGCTGCGAACGGCGCCGAATTGACTCTCCACGGTCTTCGTGTACAGTCTCAGCTACTGCCGCTATATTTTCTTCACAGCATGCTGGACGTGGTCTATTCGGTCGAATATTATCCCATAGTGAATGCTGGGTCTCAAAATGGGTGATGGTGTTGCGAATAGATGCTCAGTAGGCCGATTATGTTGGCCATAAGTTGAGCGAAGTGCACGAAACACATTCCTTACAGAACGTGAATTTTCGCAATAAACTTGAACGATTTGTTCAGGCGTAAGTCTTTCCATTATGAAACGCCAAACAATACTAAACAAAAGCAACATGGCAGCATGACACGACTCACACGTGATCTGTCGAAAAAAGGCTATTGAAAAAAGTATTTCTACTTTTATATAACCATTACAACCCTGTATCCAAGTATGCAGATAATTAGAGTCTAGTTAAAAAATTTACAATTAAGTAATAATTTGAAAAAAAAGGTATGGCTAAATATTTAGTAGTAACATGATTTGAATACATTTTGGAAACCGAACAAAACAAATTAAAAATATTCTTAAAGTTTATAATTGGAGCAACAAGTTTTACAAAAACGCAGGCTATTGATTTGTTGCAAAAATATCAGTTTGTGTCTTATTAACGGATCTTGTTCCTAATATAAAATTTTCAAACTAAGTGAATAAATTAGAGGGAAAACAAGTAAAAGTGCTACATTCGGCTGTGCCGAATCTTAAATACCCTTCACAGATGTAATTCTTCTTTCTTTCTTGCTAAAACAGGAAGTAGCTTTAATAAAAAAATGTAACATAGTTTTACTTGACAAAAAAATTTAAATTTTTAAACATTTTGGTCACTTTCACGTACCATAAAATATATTATTTGTTCAACCCTGGAGTCGAAATTTTGATTTTTTAAGATTTCAATACCAATTTTGTTCTTCCTGAATTATAAAACAGCTTTAATTAGAAACAACGTCAATTGCCTTTTTGGTTAAATATTTCAATTTCCCAACCCTGGAAACGAAATTTAAATTTTTTTACCAATGCAACTCTTAATGAGGCACAAAATAGTTTTATTTAAGAAAAACTTAATATATATAACCTTTTTGGTCACTTTCATGTACTACAAAATATTGCAGTTATCCAACTCTGGAATCTAAATTTTGATTTAATTTTTAATTTTTGATACCAATTTTGTTTTTTCTGAACTAAAAAATAGTTTTAATTAGTAAAAAACCGAAGTTAGTTGCCTTTTTGGTTACTATTATGTATAAAAAAAAATTTCAATTTCCCATCGATGGAAGCGAAATTAAAATTTTGTTTTACCAATCCTAGTCTTCATTAGGTATAAAGTCGTTTTATTTAAGAAAAACTTAAAATTTGCAAGTGACCAACACTTTCATGTACTACAATATATTGCATGTACAAAGAAAACTTTAAACTTCCCAACCCTGGAAGTGAAATTTAATTTTTTTTGTTTTATTTTTAACCAGTGCAACTCTTCATGAGGTATAAAGTAGTATTATTTAAGAAAAATTTACAATTTTCAACCATTTTGGTTACCTTCATGAACTATAAAATATTGCACTTGTCCAACCCTGGATTCTAAATTTTGATTTTTTTTTTATGGTTTTAATACCAATTTCGTTCTTTCTACAATATAAAATAGTTTTAGTTAGGAAAAAACAACAACGTCAGTTGCTTATTTGATTACTTTTATGCATAAAAAAAAATTAAATTTCCCAACCCTGGAAGCGAAATTTTAATTTTTTTAAATTTTTTATCAATGCAAATCTTCATGAGGTATAAAATAGGTTTGTTTAAGAAAAACTCAAATTTTTGCAACCATTTTGGTTATTACATGTACTACACAATAATGCATGTACCAAAAAAAAACGTTTGTTTTCCCAACCCTGGAAACGAAATTTTAATTTTCTGTTTATCAGTGCAACGCTTTATGAGGTATAAAGTAATTTTTTTAAGAAAATTTCAAATTTTTAACCATTTTGGTCACTTTCATGTACCATTAAATATTGCACTTGTCCATCGCTGGATTCGTAATTTTATTTTTGAATTTTTGATACCAATTTTGTTCTTCCTAAATTATTAGAAGGGCTCAGTTAGCAAAAAAAATACAACATCAGTTGCCTGTTTGATTACTTTCACGTATAAAAAAAAATGCAATTTCCCACCCCTGGAAGCAAAATTTGAATTAAATTATTTTTTTTTGCCAATGCAAATCTTCATGACTATACGAGGTTTTGTTAGAGAAAAACTTAAAATGTTTAACAATTTTAGTTACTACATGTACTACAAAATACGGAATGGGCCAAAATTTTTTTTTAATTTTCCATCCTTGGAAATTTTTTTAGTTATTAATAGATTATTGAGGCTTCCCAAAGCAAGAAATAGGTTTAATTTACAACTATTAAAAAAAATAATTGATTTTTGATAAATAAATTCAAATAAAATAATTAATTTCCTGAAGAAGTCACACAAAGGAGTGATGAAATATTGAAATTCAAAATTAAACTAAAATAAAGAGACCTTAAGCTTAAAAATATCAGAATACAATAATAATTAAAAAGAGGTCAAGAAACCGGAAGAATTTAGTAATTGATTTTTGGTATAAATTTTGCGTCGAGAAATAGTTGTAAGCTTCTCAGCTCTGGAACCATACTTCGGATCTTTCTGAATTTCAATAGCACTCTATTTAAGTTCATTACAATCCAACGGTCCAAGAACGAAGTCTCTAGCTCTTTTGGGGGCTTGGGAAAACTGATTTCACGTACAGACAGACGTACAAACGGACATCGCTCAATCGTCATCGCTATTCATAAGGATCCGGAATATATATACTTTATGGGGTCCTTTCACTTTTTTGTGAAGGGTATAAAAATCATTGACGATAAGAGGAATTTAATTTTAGCTTGAAATCATTCACGGGGAATTTTTTCATGATTGCAATTTTGGGGAAAAGGGAAACATTTCGAGGGAAAAATTATTCATGATAGGGGTGAATATGTTCTACTTGAAAATGTTCGGCTGAAACGGTTCGAAAGTGCAACGAATTTCACCGTCTTTAGTATAAAATCTTGTATAGAAATTTTTCAGAAATTTACATAAAAATTCGTTTTTAAACGAAATTCGTATATTTGTTTAAACAAGAAATGCCCAATTCACATAAATATTTTCAAATACAATTTATAGCAGTTTTCTTTTCAAATTGTTGTTTTGCCTGCTTTTGAATTGAATTCAATGAAAGTTATCAGATTCAGACAACTGCAACATGTCGTAAAAATTCAGTTGTCATGTTCAGACAGACTTGTAGGAGTCATTTGACACACACGGATACACACACATACAAACACGCATACACTCCCTGAAAATAGTTTTATACTCTGGAAAAACAACTAAAACGATAATGTTTTTAAATTACACATTCACTATTATTTGTATGCAGTTTTATGTAAAAACAAACGAGTTCTGACGTGTGTGTGCTGTTGATTTTTCTATAATTCTTTTTTCCTTTTTTAATGTTTTTAGTTGATGTGCAATGCTAATAAAATGCGAACAAAACTATAAATATCCTTTAAATTTATGAAAATTGTATACAGATTTTTCACACTTGCACACACACACACACACACAGACACACTTTTACACACTATGTAATTCATGCTGCTTTATGATGTTTGTAAAACTATTTAAATGGACATTCTCTTTTCCAACACATGCCCACAATAAGTTTCATGCAAGCAAATGCATAATAACCCAGCGAACATTTTCTTTAACTGGAGTGCATTTTGCACAATTTGAAAAAAATTTCTGACGGAATTTCTAAACCCATCATTTCCACATGCCTGGCAAGACATAAAGAAATTTTCAGATTTGAAATGAGAAATATGTTAGAAAAGTTTTTCCTGCTGCTGTCCTGCGCTTTGCATTTATCTTGTTTAAAATGTTACTCGGTTGTGGAAAAATTCAATGAAAGCTAGCTAGAGTTATTTCAAATATATAACAGTTGAAAAACAATTAAAAAAGTAACTCAGGAGTATATACATGCATTTATTCCAACCCTGGAACCATCTTGTAGATCTTGCTGATTTTCAATCATAATATGTTTCTGTCTAAAATATAAAATATGCTTGATCACCAAATTTGTTTTATTTAGTTATATTAATATTCCAACAAATTCTAAATTCCATCTCTAACCCTGTCTTTTATCTTTTCCTAATACCGAAGAATTTCTTTTACAAACATCAAATATGATTAATTTGTAAAGCAAAAATAATTTAAGTTGGTTACTTTATTTACCAAAGAAGAAAAAAAGTTTTAGTTGTCCAACCCTGGAATCGTTTTCTTGATTTTTTTTTGATTTTTAATACCTATTTTGTTCTTACTTATGCTTCAGGATTCAGGATTAACAAAAAACAAAAATTATATTAAATTGAATTAAGATTCTATAGGCTAATTGTTCGAAATTTTAATTTAAATCTCAGAAAGACATGATAAATATTCCAAGGCAAAAAGGCAAGTCACCACCAGTTATTGTTATTCAACTTACACAGCAGAGCAGAACAGCTGTTTTCGAAAGACGCAACCCTTTCATCATCAGTGCTCATGCGTAGTTTGACTTAGGTATGATGGAACAAAAAATTCCGAAAAATGGGACATGAAGAAAAATAATCAAACGGTAACACGGGTATTATAACAATAACATGTTAACATCAGGCAAATACAGTTCTCGTATTCTTTTTCACAATAAAATTTGTGTAAATAGGAACTGTTATCAAATTCAACTAAGCCACCTTATAAGTGGTGACAAACACAATACACATGAGCACTGATGATGAAGGTGTTGCGGCTTTCGAAAACAGCTGTTCTGCTCTGCTGTGTAAGTTGAATAAAACTGATGTTGACTTGCCTTTGTGTCTTGGAATATTTATCATGTCTTTCTGAAATTTAAATTAAAATTTTAAATTAAAATTAATTCAATTTAATATAGCAATATACAATGTTCGTTAAAATTCTTACTACATACAAAAATTATAGTTACCTTAATATTGAAAAAAAATTCAGTTGACCAACCCTGGAATCTTCTTTTTGTATTTTAATGTCAAATTTAAGGTTCCCGAAATATAATATAGGTTTAATTCACAAAAAACTAAAATTAGTAACTTTTTCGGTTATTTCTGTGTGGCAAAAAACGTACCAATTGTACAACCCTGGAATCGAGTTTTTTTATATTTTTGGATTGCTAATACAAATTTAATTATTCTGGTAGTACAAATTGGGTTTAATTTATAAAAATCCAAAATTAGCGACTTATTTGGCTTCTTTTGTATAAATAAATTGTCCAATCCTGGAGTCGAATTTTTGGATTCTTAATACTAATTTAACTCTTTCTAAAAAATTAAATAAGTTTAATTCACCAAAAAGATAACAATACGAGTAGTAACATATTTGGGTACTTTTATGGACCAAACAATTTAGATTTTCGAACTCTGGAATCGGATGTTCGATTTTTCTTTAATTTTTAATACAAATTTGGGTTTTCCTAAAACATAAATTAGATTTAATTAACAAAAAATAAAAATTTTCCACATATATGCCTACTTTGGCATACTAAAAAAAATTCGACTGCCCAACCCTGGAGTCCAGCTTTTTAATTTTTATCACTAATTTAACTCTTTCTGAAACAAAAAATTTATTTAATTCACCCGAAAGATAAAAATAGTAGCTTATATGGTTACTTTTATGGACCAACAAATTTCGATTTTCGAACCCTGCAGTCGAATTTTTATTTTTTGCTTTTTAATCCCAGCATAATTCTTCCTAAAGTATAGAGTAGGTTTAATTCAGTAAAATAACTAAAATTAGGAACTTATATGACCAATTTTATGGACCAAATGAATTTCGATTTTCGAACCCTGGAACCGGGTTTTCGATATTTAAAATTAAGTTTATTCTTTCTTAAGTATCAAATATGACTAATTCACAAAAAAGAAAAATTAGCGACTTACTTGGCTAGTTTTGTGTACTAAAAAAATTCGATTGCCCAACCCTGGAGTAAAATTTTTTGATTTTTAATAATAATTTAACTTCTTATTAAACATAAAATTGGTTTAATGCACCAAAAAGATAAACATAGTAATTTTTTTGGTAACTTTTATGGAGCAAACAATTAAGATTTTCGAACTCTGGAATCGGATGTTCGATTTTTCTTTAATTTTTAATACAAATTTGGTTTTTCCTAAAACATGAATTAGATTTAATTAACAAACAACAATTTGCCACTTATATGGCTACTTTTGCATACTAAAAAAAATTCGACTGCCCAACTCTGGAGTCCAGCTTTTTAATTTTTATCACTAATTCAACTCTTTCTGAAACAAAAAATTTATTTCATTCAGCCAAAAGATAAAAATAGTAGCTTATATGGTTACTTTTATGGACCAACAAATTTCGATTGTCGAACCCTGCAGTCGCATTTTTATTTTTTTCTTTTTTTTGCTTTTTAATTCCAACTTAATTCTTCCTAAAGTATAGAGTAGGTTTAATTCAGTAAAATAACTAAAATTAGGAACTTATATGGCTAATTTTATGGACCAAATGAATTTCGATTTTCGAACCCTGCAGTCGAATTTTAATTTTTTTTTTTGCTTTTTAATTCCAACTTAATTCTTCCTAAAGTATAGAGTAGGTTTAATTCAGTAAAATAACTAAAATTAGGAACTTATATGGCCAATTTTATGGACCAAATGAATTTCGATTTTCGAACCCTGGAACCGGGTTTTCGATATTTAAAATTAAGTTTATTCTTTCTTAAGTATCAAATATGACTAATTCACAAAAAAGAAAAATTAGCGACTTACTTGGCTAGTTTTGTGTACTAAAAAAAATTCGATTGCCCAACCCTGGATTTTTAATAATAATTTAACTTCTTATTAAACATAAAATGGGTTTAAAGCACCAAAAAGATAAACATAGTAATTTTTTTGGTTACTTTTATGGACCAAACAATTTAGATTTTCGAACTCTGGAATCGGATTTTTAATTATTTTGTCTAATTTTTAATACAAATTTAGTTCTTTTCAAAGTACAAAGTTGGTTTAATTAACAAGAATAATTAGCTTTTGGTAGTTAATTTTGTGGGCACAAATTAGTTTAAGCTTTCCATCTCCTGAACTGTAATTTGCATTTTTCAATGTCGCTCTATTTAGGTTCATTTCCAAACCATCAGTCCCTATAATGAAGGTTCTAGCTCTTCCGGGGACTGTGTAAAATGTTATTGAGGAAATTACACACGGAATGACAAACCTATCTGCACTTTTTGTGAAGGCAGGCTGTAAAAGTGCCTGACTCAGCTCTTTAAATATTTGAGAGCATTTTAGATGATTGAATGCCTCACATGCAAGGACAAGCCATTGCTTGGCTTCTGGGAGAGGAAATTTTTGATAAAACACACCGTAAAGTGGCAAAGTTTTCAAAGAATTGTTCCCAGGGATGTCGTTTAACACACGAAATCATATTTCGTTCAATAAATCAACTTTTTTGTGGTGCTTAAATACACGTACATAATGCGTGGCTCTGTGTGTGTGCGTGTGTAAATTTGATTTTTTTGTGTTTTTATATTCACATAATTTGCATCTTTTTTTTTTAAATATCTGTTATTTGTTTTCAGTACAATCAAACTGTTGTTGTAATTTAAACACGGATGCGACCATAAACGGCAAGTAAGTAATAACGCTGCTGAGCGGAACGAAAGCAGTGTTTTTGCGCGCCACAAGCAGAATGAAGTGCATTTTCTGTGCCCCATCACAATTTATCAGCTTCTGCGATTATCAATGAATTTCAAATTAATGGAATTTTGTTAATTTCTAAAATGAAAGCAAGGATTGTCATTTTTGTTATACTATGATTTATTTTGCTACTTTGCATCTTTAGCTGGTCTAAATTTATGAGATCTTATGATATTTTAGTGGAATTCAATTAAATGTTAAATTTGAAAAACATTAAAATCTGTTTTATTCTGAAAGCCTTTTTGGAACAAATACACTTTAGCTACGCACTTCCGATTGAGATGAAATTTCGCATATTGATAGAAAATTGCAAAATAAGACGAAAATTTAAAAATTGTTGAAGTCTCGGAAATGCATAGTTTTCGAGTTATGGACTTCCGAAATCTTCGTATAAAAATGCAATGTTTTCCTACATATTTTATATGAAAATTTCGGAGGCCCATAACTCGAAAACTATGCATTTGCGAGACTTTCACCATTTAAAATTTTCGACTTATTTTTAAATTTTCTATCGATATGCGAAATTTCATCTCAGTCGGAAGTGCGTAGCTAAAGTGTATTTAAGCCGCCTTTTCATATCCTTCACCAAAAATGGTATCATTTCGTGTGTAATTTCCAAAATGTTAATATATGATCAAATATGCGATGATCGTATGTTCGTCTGTCTGTACGTGAAATCGGATTTCCGAAGCCCTCAGGAAAGCTACAGACTTTGCCCCTGTTGTGAAGTATTTTGAATAGTTTTATCAGGCTGCTATTGAAAATCAACAAAATCCAAAATTACTGATCCAGAGCTGGAAAATTGTAACTTATTTTTGGCATATAAAAGTACCTGGCTAAAAATATGTTTTTGTGGTTAATAAATCTATTTTGTAATTCAGAAAGAATTAAATTGGCATTAAAAATCAAACAAAAAAATTTTTTTTTGTTTATTTTATTTGCAATCTATTTTACAATTAAAATAATGAGCAAATTTCATGACTTTTAAATAACATATATTGAGTTTCTTCAAACTCTGGTTGCTGTTGGCTGAAGTAGTAGAACACGAGACTATGAAGCGGAGGGTCCTGAGTTCGAGCCCGCGCTGAGTCATGGAAATATTGTGTTGAATTCTTCTGATCAGCGTTAGTGCGTGGTTGTGTTAGTTGTTGCCAGCCTGTTTCAATGATGAAGGCATAGCACTCACTGGTCACTGAACATAATTGGCAGCGACTGACACTGCCATGTACTAAAAGCAGAGTAACAGCACCCACCTTCGTCGGCCCTGTAGCAAAAATTAGCCGGCGAAGTAAAAGGTTGAAATAGCTACAAAAAAATGTCTATCTTCTCATCTTTCCTAATCTGTCCCCTCAATACTATCCCTTCGTTTTCAGTTCCGGCATATTGAATTGCATATGTAGGGGTCATCCCCTGAGTGCTGGTCCTACTCCTAAAAAAAAAAATAACAACAAAAAAAAAAAGAGAATAGTGGTATTTTGTGTTTATATTTGGCCTTTTCTTTTTTTTATTTTCGGAAGGGGAGGTGAAGTACATGTAGCCTTTTTAGTTTATGTATTTCATGGCTATCATCTAATATGGTTATGGCTAACACATTGGGATGGTTTCTTAGTCTATTAAGGTACTTCTCACTGTAGTTATTGATTTCATCTTTGACCATTAAAATTCGAAGGTCTCTGTGTATATTTTTGTTGCTGATAAACCAAGGTGCATTTGTTAAAAGTCTGAGAGTTTTTGACTGGTATCTCTGTAGTATCTCCACGTTAGAGTTACTTCTAATGCCCCAAAGTTGGATGCCGTATGTCCATATCAGTTTAAGTATTGTTTTATACAGCAGAATTTTATTTTCTAAACTTAGGCTTGATCTTGGGCCTAGTAACCAATACATATTTCTTGTTTTTAAGTTTAGTTGGTCACACTTCTTTTTGACATACTCTTTCCAGGTGAGTCTTCGATCAAGATGAAGTCCTAAGTATTTTACAATGTTGCAGCTTGGTATTATTGCACCATTCAAATAGACTGGCGATGAGTCATGTTTTCTTAGGGTAAATGTGACCTGAACTGATTTTGCATTATTAATTTTAATATTCCATTTTTGAAGCCAATCTTGAATAAGGTTCAATTGATTTTGAAGTAGTTCAGAAGCTGTTACTGGTGATTCGCTAGAAGCTAATATAGCAGTATCGTCTGCATACGTAGCAGTAATTATAATTTCCATTGTGGGCATATCTGCAGTAAAAATTGTATATAAAACTGGTCCCAGAACACTACCTTGTGGAATACCCGCATTAATGCAACCGAAATTTGAGTAGCTTTCATTTATATTTACAAAAAAAAAAAAACTGCCTTGTATATAAGTTTTAAGCACCAAATAATATGGAGCTGGGATTAATTCTTTAAGTTTATACAAAAGTCCACTGTGCCAGACTCGATCAAACGCCTGTTGAACGTTTAAAAATACACCAGAGCAATACAATTTTTTTTTCTAATGCGTATGAAATGTTATTGACAATCCTATGACATTGTTCTGGAGTACCATGATTATGCCTAAAGCCAAACTGATGACCAGGTATAATATTTTGTTTTTCTAAAAAGGCATTAAAAGAGCCTTTCAAAGACTTTCGAAAAACTAGACAACATACTGATTGGTCTATAGGATGCAACATTATTTTCAGCCTTGCCAGGTTTTAAAAAGATGACTTCAGGGTTGGACAGTTGACACTTTTTTTCTTACGTTTTTGCTACTAATTTAATTTTTTTTAGTTAAAACTTTACACCTCAGGAAGATTAAAATGGATATTAAAATTCCCAAAAAATCAAAAAGCTCTGTTTCCAAGGTTGGATAATTGAAACTTTTTTGTTAAAGGCTTCCAATTATGGTTTTTATTTTTGTAAATTAAAACAATTTTATACTTCAGGAAGAATAAAATGGATATTAAAAATCCAAAAGACCATTCCATTGAAACCTTTTTTTGGTAAAAGAAAAAATCAATGAAAAGGCTACTAAATTTTGTTAATTAAAACAATTTTTTATTTCAAGTCTGCTGCCTTGTTTAAAACTTTTTTGTATAGAGTCTTCCAGCAGGAAATTTCGAAACACGTGCAATTAATAAAATTGTTGATTCAAAATGGGGTTCTGTTGTGATCAAACAAAATTGCAAATTTGGGTCTATACAGATCTGCATGAGATTTAAGAGCGTCCAGTGCGTTCCTAAAATGTCAGTGTTTGGTGAGGATTTTGAGGTGGGAGCGTCATCGGTTCATACTTCTTTGAGAACGACGTAGGCTAGGTCGTCACAGTCAACGGGGAGTGCACTGATTGCCAACTTATTTTAGTCTGAGTTGAATGAACTGAAAACCAACGACTTGTGCTTCCATAAGACGACGCTACGTGACATCAAACTCATGCCACATTAAATATTCTGCACGAATGATTTGAGGGCATGACCAACTCATGTGAAGGTGATGTGAGCGGGGCACCGATATCGTGCGATTTGACCACGTAAGACGTTTTCATGTGGAAGTTTCTTAAGTCGCAGGTGTATGCGAATAAGCAGGAAACCACAGCGGGTGTCCAAGCCAACATTCCCATTTATGTTCAGCCTGATTTATGCGACCGAGTTATGGTCTGCAGCCACAGAAGCCGTAGCGGGCATTTAAACGGCGTTGCCTTCCAAAAGAATATACACACACACTTTGTTCTCTATTCCCTAATGAAAGACCTTTTTTATATTGAGAACAATTCCTTTCGAATTTATTTTTATTTTGCCATCGAAGTAGATGAATTTTTAATTCATTTGTTATTTAGCCACAGTTCTTCTTTTCTGTTCGGACTGTTAATGATTTATATTGGGAAAATTTATTCTTAACGTTTGTTTGACTTTTTCATAATTTAAAAAATGACTGGCGATATTAAGCAGCCCAGTGTCCCATGCAGTTTTAACTTTTTCTCCTTCTTATTCCTAATAGACCTTCATCAAAGTTGACTTGACTCTGCAGTAAGAAAAGTTGAGTTTTCATTTTTCTTCCTTCTCTTTTAGTTTTAATTTATTTTATTATTTTTTATTCACAACGGAAATAAAAAAGTGTATGAGATGTTTCCTTTTGTCATAATATTGATGATGATACTCGTGTTGTTGTTGCTTAATTCATTGTTAAAAATATTTGAAACCAGCGACTCATACTTCTGGCGTTCATTTAAATTTAATTGATTTAAAATGGGATAACAAAATGGTGTGCATGGAGCTGGATAAATTAATGTAATTTACGAAGCATTTCCGTGGAGCAACAATTATTCATATATTTATTTATTAAATTTAGAGGCAATCAAGTTTTAAATATAGAACAACGATTTTTCAAACTTTTGCTTAAATTTACATTGAGAGTTTGTTCTCGCAGTTGTCGAAATCTGACGAGGCTAAAGAATACTAGTACTCGTAAATATAAAGGGTGTTTTTATAAGAGCTTGCTGATTTGAAATTTAAATAAAACACATGCCAAATTACGAAATGGCCAAAAATAATTTTTATTTGGTAGATAATTTCTTGTCATTTAACATTTAAATATAATTTCGGGCATATGGCCACCACGACTATTTTGCACAAAGGTCATTCTGGAGGTCCAATTTTCGACCACCTTTTCAAGCTTTTGAGGGCGTATTTCAGCAATGACACGTTGAATACTGGTTTCCAAAGCGTCAATTGTTGCTGGTTTATCCACGTAAACCAATGATTTCAGGTATCCCCACAAAAAATAATCGAGTGGCGTCAAATCACACGAACGCGGAGGCCAATTCACCGGTCCATTTCTCGAAACAATGTTGTCGTTGAAATGTTCTTTCAATAAGTCCATTGTTTCGCCCGCAATATGACAAATGGCACCATCCTGTTGAAACCACATTTCGTTTACATCCATATCTTGAAGTTTTGCCACCAAAAATTCATTGATCGTGATTCTGTATCGATTTCCATTCACAGTAACGCGTCGTCCTTCCTCATTTTTAAAGAAATAAGGACCGATGATTCCTCCAGCCCATAGACCGCACCAAACAGTACATTTATCGGGATGCATTGGTAATTCTTGAACGGCAATTTTGCTTGTTGACATATCCATTCAACCAAAAATGCGCCTCATCACTGAAGAGACTTTAGCGGTAAAAAAGCGGATAAACATTTTTAATTGAACACTGTTTTTGAAAATAAATTCCCACGATTTGGAAGCGTTGTTCTGGAGTTAACCTGTTCATGATGATTTGCCAAACAATACTGAGTAGAGACGTCACTTTAAACTGTCAAAACAGCTGTCAGACAACAGAGTGATTCGTATAAAAAAAAAACTTCATAAAAAAACACCCTTTAGGATGAGACATTTAAAATTTTAGGCCTGAAAATGCAATAAAACAAAAACGGGTTAGAGATGAAATATTATTTCATTTATATGGCTGCCCCATTCGATCACACCAATTTTCGAGAATTTTTTCGAATAAATGGGGTTGTATGTCGGCAATAGCATTAGGAATGTTAGACTTTTAAATACTCAATTGTCAATCTGGATTGTCGGCATAACACTTTTCTTTAAAGCGCCCCACATAAAATAGTCCAACGTTGCCAAATGGCAGCTTCTTGGCTTCCAATTGACATCACCACTTCGGCTAATTAAACGGCTATCAAATGTTTGACGCAATAAATCGATTGTGGCATGAGATGTGTGGCAAGTTGCACCATCCTGTTGAAACCAAACATCGTTCACATCAATACCATGAAGAGCGGGCACTACAAAAGCGTTGAACTTGAAGCCAGGACATCACAAAAATCCAATTATTGTATCCCGCCCACTTTGGTGGGCGTTAAAGTAACATATTACATGAAAAAATAGTGTAAATATTTAACAAATTGTATATCTTAAGTTTATATTCCTTAAAAATGAAATTTCTAAGCTTTTACGACGAAAATCTGATCTCTCTCTCTCTGCCCTACCCCTTCACACACCTTAGCCCCCTAAGTCATCCTATAAAAAAAATTATTTTCTACACTTAATTACCCCAAAAATTTACTTAATCACCCCTATCATGAATAATTTTTCCCTCGAAATTTTTCCCTTCTCCCTAAAATTGCAATCATGAAAAAATTTCCCTTGAATGATTTCACGCTAAAATTAAATTCCCCTGATCGTGAATGATTTTATTCCCGGGAGTTTTTTCACTTTTCCCTTGAATTATTCACTTAGTTTTTGCTGGGGAATAGAGTAGAAAATGTAAGTATTTTCTATAATAATTCGAATATTAGAGTTTGCAAATTTTATTTTTGTGGCAAGACCCTTTAATAAGACAAAAACTTATAATTTTTGCAACAAAAACTTGTTGCTCCAATTCTAAAAATTAACCCTTATTCATAAAAATTATGAGAGGCTTATAAGAGTATAATAGAGCAAATTTCATATGAAATTTTGTTTTATTACGCTGTTATTAGACTCTTTTAATTTTTATGAATAAGGTGGTAGGAATATTTTTAATTTGTTTTGTCTGGTTTACAAAATGTATCCAAATTATTTCATTACTAAATATTTAGTCATACTCTTTTTAATTTTTTTTAAATTATTGCATAAACTTAAATTTTTCAACACAAATTCTCTGATTTTTCATGTTGTTTTCGGCTTCTTCTCCTTTTTTTGCATTCACTGAGAACTGATAGCGGGAATAATTTCTCACGGGAGATTCACGATACCATTTTTCCCTTCGAGTGGAATAAAAATTTCATGTGAACAAAAATTCCCCTTGTTGTTCCCGATAGGGTTGATTAAGTTTTTACTACAAAGGGCCCCACGGCCCTTCCCAGAGTGACCCTGTTAAAACAGAGTTTTCAAATTGGGCACAGAAAAGTCTTAAAGGAACTCCGGTCCAGCAGATTAAGCATTTTTATTTTTCCCCGTCCCTTTTTGTGCGCATTGATATAAAATATTAACTGCAGAAATAATAAAAATAAAATATTATGCTGAATGAAAGGGATCTCAGCCATGCTGTTCCTATTTGAAGGATATTTAACATCCGACCCGGTCGAATATAACGTTCTTACTTGTTATTTACTGTAATTACGTAACATATTTTCTCTTTCCTACAAACAGGTAACACATATTTGTGTTTTCTAAAAACTTTCAGTTAAACTAAAATATATTGCCTTAAGGGCACTGCTACACTTTCAATATATATTGTGATATTTGGATCGCGATCCATTTCAATGGATTGATGGATCACGAGCGTATGCTACATGTTCAATATTTATCGCGTCAGTATTTACGTTATTTTTGTGCTGTACGGATCAGTTATTAAAAAAATGTCGCGAGAAAACCAAAAAAAAAGCTGTAGCCGACGAGTCCCACAACTCCGTCAATGCCTCCAAATTAAAAATGAAGTTTTTCAAAATAATTTTGCGGTCGTTAATTGCGATTCCACCGGCAGAACCCACTCGCTTTCGCTTTCTTCTGCCATTACCCTTTTAAAACAAAGTTTACATAATGTAACAAACTTTTTTACTTTTTGTTTGTTCCATTTTTTGCACTGCGTCTTTTATTTTATTTGTTTTATTTCACTTCTTATTAACCCTTAATAGACTGATATTTTCTTTTGGCCGGAAAAAAATCAGTGTTATAAAACTTGCAATTCTAACACGTATTTTACTCTACAACTTTTTTCGCAATTTCTATTTACCTGAAAAATTTAACAAATACCTGGTTGGTCCCTAGCGGGATCAGTAGGCTATTAAGGGTTAACGTATCGCGATCTAATATCATGAAAATGCTACACGTTCAATATTTATCACGCGATCCGCGCCATTCTGCGATATGGATCGCAATCCATCAATACTGCATGCTACACGTTCAATAAATATCGCGATACTGGATCGCGTTCAATATATATTGAACGTGTAGCAGTGCCCTAAGGAACAGTTAAATTCCTTATAAATTCACTGTACTCGAAAGACATAATTTGGTAATTTTCTTTCAAAAGTAAAAGCTTTGGAAAAGAAAGCAAGATATAATCTTTTAATCAATTAATAAAAAAAGTACTGAGTACTTTAACTGACTTAAGCAAAACCTTGGTTAGTTAATCGAGCAGTTAACCCTCTAACCCGCAAACTTTTAAAAGTTTTAAAAAAATAGTTGAATAAATTTTTTTAAAAATAATTATGACCTAATAAAGTTAAAAAAAAACATCAGAAAGTCATTATCGAACTTAGTTTAAGAGTTAGGTGAGAAAAGGTGAAGAGTGCCTCAGGGCACTGTTGGCGGTTCCGGTGTAAGAAAAACTAATATTATTTATGATAAGATTTTATTAAAAATTGGATGAATGTTATAAAAAATATGAATTTATGGTTTACTTTCTACGATGATATTCATTAAAGTAAGTTTTAGTGTTTGAGCAGCACAAATGAAGCTCGTACTTTGAACAAACACACTGTGATTTTTTGCATAGTTTGCAATGAAGCCACCAATAGATGGCACATTTACTGGACCACTACTTTCCATCAATGGTAACGAAGAACGGGGTCTTTTCTATGGTTTTCTTTCAGTTGTTGATGGGATTGGTTCGTTGGCTGCAGAACATGACTCAACATTTTCGACAAATGATGATGAAGGTTCGTCATCATCATCAGTCAAAGAGGATAATTTAATACGCCTGCGGTTTCTATCCGTAATTTCTATCACTTTTTGACAAAAATTTTAAAATAATATAAGAAAGAGATAAAAAGTAACTGAATATAAGTGATCGATAAATTTAGCCGGAACGCGCAAGAGTGCCCTGAGGCACTCTTTAGTTTTTGCGTTCTCAGTACATGTTCCTTGTTTTGTTTTGCATTTACAAACATATAAATTCCAAGAACGATATCATACCTTTCCAACAAATATTATTTCGAATAGATCGAACGACTAGAAGTTAATACAAATTGGTTAAAAAAAAATTACAGACAGAATTTCACTTGCAGTAATTTTGATTCCTCTTACGAACCAGCTGACACAATCGAAGCCAAATGTCGAAATGTATTTGAACTTTCGAGAGAAATGTAAATAGATATGTAACTAAATGCTCCGTTAAAATTAAAACAAAATATGATAATTGGTATCTGAGTAAATTCAATTTTTGTTATAAGTGCCTTGAGGCACTCTTGCGGGTTAGAGGGTTAAAACATAAGCCCCTTAAATGAATACCATATAGTCGGTGTAGTGATCCAGTTTATGGATAAGAAAATAATAATTTTTGGATTCTCCACTGTTCTTTCTATTTGTTTTACACTATTTCTTGCAGTGCATTCGAAACTTTCGCTGCTGTTGCTTGTATTTAAAAACAATTTCCTTAATGCATAAAAAATGTTACTTTTGTAATTTATGCTGTCACATATATTTTTTTTGCTTGTCTTGTTATTTGCTGCAACTGTTGTTGTACTTTTATTATTTGTTTTAATATATTTTATTTGCATAAAGATCCATCCACTCTCTCAGCCATTTCTCTTTTAACTCTTTTGCTGTTGCTGTTGTATTGAGCCTTTGGTTTCCCTCCTTTTTCTGTTGTCTGTTGTTGAAGGCGATAATATGCGTGTGTGTGTGGGTTTGTTGTGTTTTCTTTTTTTTTCTTAATCACATAGGATGATGCTTTTTCTTGTTACTTTTATTTTTGTTTAAAACAATTTCTAGTTGTAAAAAGTAGGGAAATGTGAAATTATACATGATGTACTTTTACTGTCACGGGAATAGCTTTTCAAAATGGAAATAATGTTTAAAATGTTGTGAATTATTATTAAGTGTTTGGGGATTAACGAGAAATTATGAAATAAAACTAATGCAGTCGCTGCATTGCAACGTGCCCGGAAATAATGGCTGCTCTGGTGTAATCTTTTGAAGTAATCAGCGCGTTAATGTGATTTTTAAAGGAAAAGAAATTTAATTAAATTTTAAATAACTTTAAAACTACCAAAGTTATTAATAATTAATATAATATACCGAGTAAAATTTTATTCACAACGTTTTTAATCTAATTGAACAAGTAAATATTGACTAAAAACTCTGATTACTGAGCGGTAGTTTCATGTAATCGCCAAATTTTTAGATGGGTTTGTTTGTATTTAAATTTAAGTCAAACCAAAACAGTTTGACTTAACTGGAATGAAAAAGAAGACCAAACAAATGGATATGTTAACATCAGTTTTTATTGATACAGTTCTCGTATTCCATTTCCTAATGAAATTTTTATAAATAAAACTGTTACTTACGTAAGCCACGTAATAGGTAGCGATAATCAATAATAAACGTGAGTACTGATGATGAAAGTATGGCTGCATCCGAAAATAGCTGAGCACACGGCATTACCGATGCAGCTTCAATTGTCTTTGTAACAGCACAAACAGACTATTATCGGGTGGGACATTTAGCGGTGTAAATTTGAACCACAGGTTATTTCGAATCTTGTCATTCTATTCTGTCAAAAAATTCGGTATATTCTCCTTATTCTGTAACTATTTGTCGACGTCAACGTCAAGACGATATCAAAAATGGGACACTCCTTGAGGACGTTCTTACAATTTCCTCTAAGGACTAGAAAGTAGCAAGAGGTTGTTAAGAATATACGATTGATGAAGAAAAAGTTTAAATAATTGTTCTATTCTTTAAATAATATTGACGTTGACGTCGACAATTACTTACGGAATAAGGGGGAACATTCAATATAGTGTTTCCACTTAACGAAATGAATCGATTCACGCTTGAGCAGCTTTGGGATTTATTGGAAATTTATATTCAAAATAAAAACAATTGCTAGGAAATTGCACAAGAATGTCGTACAAAATTCGGTGGCGGAGAGGCACCAACAGTGCCCGATATACGCGAGTTTATTTCTAAAGTTCGTGAAACTGGTTTTATTGTTGATGCGCCAAGATGCTCGTCCAGTGCGTACACCTGCAAATATTCCGCTGAGAGTGTGAGTGAGAATCCATCAACATTAAGTCATCATCGTTGCCAAGAATTGAACATTTCACTTACCAGCTTATGTCGAATTTTGCGAAAAGATGTCGGTATTACGCCCCATACAGAGTTCAATTGATTCAAGAGTTGAAGCCGCATGACCAACCATCTGTACCCGGAGAAATTGTACTTCACAAAAAAAATAATAATAATAATAATAAATTTGGCAAAATTGCAAACCGTTTTTGCTTTATTGCATTTTTAAATTTAAACTTTTAAATGAGTCCACGCTCTACTATTGATTGGTCTCCAGCCCAATCAGCCATTAACACCAATCGAGCATCACAATTTATCTCAAAGTCTTTCCAAGCGATTTGGTTAGTAATTACTACCACCATGTGGGCTTCCGAAAGAGTCCTCATGCCCTATTCGGTGACAGAATTATCTAACCTTTTATTAAAAAAGCAATGAAGTCTATACAGGGTCCAATATTATGGTAAACGATAATGCGCCGGCTCTTTCATTACGCGAGTATCATCATCTTCCAGAATAATGGTTATCTGTCTGATCTGGTTACTGATTCAGATTGCAAGGAAAGTTCCAAAGAAGAAAAATTTCATATAAAACATAAAATAAATTTTTAGTTTCTCGCTAAGAAAATTAAAAATTTGCAAAATATGTATCTGGATATTATTGGTTTTACACCATTTTTAGCAAAAAATTTAATTTTCACTAGATGTCGATGCTTTGAGTTCCTAGAAAGCTTTCCTGACTATTCCTGAAATGATATCGCTATGACTGTATGTTTGTGTACAAGGCGAATTCAAACAACGTGAACTCACTTATGCAACTCTGGGTAAACTTTATTGAACTGTCAAATGAAATGCTTTGGAAAAAACAATGGCCGCACACAAGAACGAAATATAAAAACAAATGGCCGCACACAAAAACGAAATACAAGAAGAACACTTTGACAGTTCAATAATTTTGCCTTAGTAACTTAGTAGCTGATCACCAATTTCTGAACTAAGGCCACCTGGTATGAATTCGCCTTGTGTGTGTACAAGTATGTGAAGCGCTTATAACTTTTGAACGATTTGACAGCATCAAATCAAACTAGTGGCGTTTTAAAGAGTTCTCGATAGATTTCCTGGAATTTAGAACCGATAAATCTCAAAAGAAAAATAGGAAAAATATCGCGAACGAAATATTTAAAAAAGTGTTTTCAAAATTCTTCTGGTGTTTTACCTCTTTTTATACCCTCCAAAAAAGAATTTGGAGGGTACATTCACTTTGTCATTCCGTTTGTAACGCATCGAAATATTCATCTCAGACCCCATAAAGTATATATATTCTTGATCAGTGATGAAATCTAAGACGATCTGAGCATGTCCGTCCGTCCGTCCGTCTGTGGAAATCACGATTCAGTCCAAACGAAAAGAGCTAGACTTTTGAAATTTGGTATAAATATATTTTGAAGGATAGAGCAGGTTAAGTTCGTTTACCGTTTGATTATTTTTCTTCATGTCCCATTTTTCTGAATTCAAAGAAAAAAAGTTTGGCTTAGGTATGATGGAACAAAAAATTCAGAAAAATGGGACATGAAAAAAATAATCAAACGGCAACACGGGTATTATAACAATAACATGTTAACATCAGGTTGATACAGTTCTCGGATTCTTTTTCACAATAAAATTTGTGTAAATAGGAACTGTTTAACTAATTCAAATAAGCCACCTAATAAGTGGTGACAAACAATATGACAATACACATGAGCACTGATGATGAAAGGGTTGCGTCTTTCGGAAACAGCTGTTCTGCTCTGCTGTGTAAGTTGAATAACAAAAACTGATGTTGGCTTGCCTTTGTGCCTTGGAATATTTATCATGTCTTTCTGAGATTTAAAAACAAATTTCGAACAATTAGCCTATGAATCTTAATTCAATTTAATATAAAAAAAATTATTTTTGGACCCCGCCCCTATAGTGGGCGTTATTATACGCAAAAATAGCATACAAATTTAACAAATTCTTTTACTTAAGCCTACATTCCTTAAAAATAAAATGTTTAAGACGATACCTGGTACTCCTCTGCCCTACCCCCTCCTCCCCCTTCACCACCTAAATGACCCTACCAAAAAAAAAAAATAATATTTTTTTTAATGTTGTATGTAATCATCCCAAGCATTTATTTTTAGAGTTTTATGACTGCCTGTTTCTGCCCTACCCTCTACTCCCTCTTTACCCCTATATGACCCTATAAAAAATTTTTTTTTTTTAAATTTTCGAAATAATCATCCCAAGCATTTATTTTTAGAGTTTTATGGCAAAGGTGAAATGTCTCCCCCACAGCCCTTGCCAGGGCGACCCCGTCAAAATACAGTTTTAATACCCTCCAAAGAGAATTGGACGCCATAAAGTACACATATTAGTATATCTAGCAATGCCCATACGTTCGTCTGTGGAAAACATGATATAGTCTATTTAAGGACCCCGCTCCCTTTAGTGGGCGTTGACGTACGATATTATATAAAGGAACTCTGTCCCACCAAGTTAAACATTTGAAATTCACTTACTAAATATTTGGAGGGTACTTAAGATTCGACCCGGTCGAATATAACGTTTTTACTTGTTAATTATTATTATACTCAAATATTTTTAAGCTTAATATGGTATTCAAATTATAACAATTAAGTCCATTATTGAGGAAATTAATTATTAATAATTAATAATTAATTTCCTAAAGAAGTCACACAATGGAGTGACGAAATATTGAAAATTAATATATTTTAAATAAAAATAAAGAGACCTTAAGCTTAATAAAAAGTGTTTTTTAACTCCGAAATTATAAGGGGTGTGCAAATTTGAGGTTAGGAAGTAAATTGGCTTAAAAATACACTTCTTGTCTGACAACTTCAGTTTTATTGCCACCAATTTCAAGTAGAAATATGGGAATTTGTAATGGAAGTCAGCAGAAGTCCGCTCTTGTCACAAAATTTTCAACTACATTTTGCAACAAAGATTCGCTTATCTCGTGAATGCAGCGCCGAATTTAATTTTTCAGACCCTCAGTTGTTTTTTGCGGTTTGTTCACGTAAACCCGGTCTTCCATATGACCTCAGAGAATATAATCCAGCTCCGTTAGATCACTAAAACGAATAAAAAAACCGGAAAATATCTCATGCAAAAAGTGAATTGTTTGGCCGACTGTGTGGCTTGTGGCGCCAAAATCCGATATCATGTAGCGCAGAAAATACACGCTGACGGTGTTTCCTTGGGCATTTTCGAAAAAAATTAGGGCCGATGGTGCCACCTGACCACAAAACGCACCATACAGTCTCTTTTTCTTTGGATGCAGTGGTTTTTCAAGGACTGTTTGTGGACTTTTTGAGCCTCATATGCGGCAATTTTGGTTGTTTACTTAAACGCTTAATTGAAAATGGACCTCATCACTGAAGATGATTCTCTTGAAAAATGCTTTGTTTAGTTTTTCAAAGAATTCACAATCGTTAGAAGCAAACAGTGGTCTCTCGGGTAATAAAAAATGCTGTGCAACTGCCTCTCGTGATGCCCAATTGCTAAGAACGTCGACAAGTTGATGTTCCAGGCTGGATCTCAACACTTCACGATACAGCGGCTCTGGTTGCATCAATATGGCCACTACGAACGTATTGCTTTGGTCTATTGTCAGCAGTAGTGCCGGGAGTCTTGAATTTAGCGATTAAATTACGCACAGCGGTCTTAGATGGAGCCTGATTACGAGAAAAAGCTTCTCGAATTTTACGAAGTGATTCAGTAAAATTTTCATAATTTTGCTAGCAAATTTTTACAAGTAAAATTCGTTGTTCAAGAGTGTAGCATTTTATAGTTAAAATTTCGAAATTTTTTACTAAAGAAATGTCAGAGTTGACGACAAATGTCTGGGCATCTGGGCATTAAATGGCAGCCAATTTACTTCCTAACCTTAAATTTGCCCACCTTAGATTCATTAAAGAGTTAAAGCAGTTTGGGAGTTGTTTTCGTATAAAATGTAAATTATGCGAATTAAATTTTCTGCCGATATATTGGGCAAGGTGAAATTATTATATCCGAAACTATAGAGCAAAATTTCCCAAGCCCAGCGAAAATTCTAAAACAATCATATCAAAAT
This sequence comes from Linnaemya tessellans, assembly GCA_951800035.1. NCBI lineage: Eukaryota > Metazoa > Arthropoda > Insecta > Diptera > Tachinidae > Linnaemya > Linnaemya tessellans. Next base: position 111,244,947 of record OX637532.1, on the reverse strand, counting down.
GATTGGGGTCTTCTGAATGAAAATGTTTATCTTCTATCTGCAAATAATGACTCAATCGAATACAAGATTTATTAATTCTTCTAATGAGCTGGTTTTATCCTGTCTGCCATTTGGCTCTCTTCTTTCCTTTGTTGGAATATTTCGTTTTTTGTCTTTCTGGCTATATAATTGATTTCATAACAACATTTCAATCAATTTTGTAATGAAATATATTTGAAATTGTAAAAACTCAAATCAAATCATTTTTAAGCCAAGATATTTTTCCTAACAGATTAATCAAAACCAATTTACCTGGGCATCACCTTTTCCTATGCCAAAGCAGCAAATCCAAACTCTTCCTGTTTGCAATCCTAATCTAATAAAATAAAATATAGAATTTGCTGTTGTGCTTTAAACGTTCAATTTTCAACAAATAATTGCCTTCGAATGGCATTGCCGGCAACATTTAACAACTAAAGACTAAAAGTTAATTGACTTTTTCCATTCATGTACACACTTGATCTTCTTGAAAGGACAATAGTTTGTGTCATTTTTATTCTTTCACATTATTTTTCTTTCTCAGTTTCCTTGGCAAAGAACAAAAAGCAGAATTAAACGAAACATTTGAACAGCACAGGCACTGGCAGCATAATCTACCTTGAAACTAATTGTTTTGAAATATGAAACCTTTAACTAGTCTTGAGAAAAAATTGCCAACATTTTGTGTGGATGTCTTTAAAAATCTGTTTTTATATTTTTTCTAAAAAGAAATCTTTAAACTATAGACATGCTTCCGACATGCCTTGAATGATACCCCGCATTTGTATCCTCTTCCATTGTTGTGTTTTAACTTAAATCAATTGATAAAAGTCACTTGTGTATACAAAAATCACAAGTAAAGATGAATGACAACAACAACGGCAACAAATGTAAAAAACTGTGCCAGCAAAGACTCAGAATACTGATACTAAGACAGACAAGATGAAATGTATATCAATTACAACAACACCAAGTACGAGGAACGTTTGATAACTCCGTGACTTATTGAGTTGCTTTCGCAGTAACTTTAAATGCAACTCTGCGTCCGTCAAGCGCCATCTATTAACAGACGATTATTAAATTTTTAGCGAAATGCGTCATTATGTTCGTGTTTGGCAGTCATTAAAAGAAGACAACCTCGTGAATTGTAGCAAAAGGAGAGAATTTTCTATTTTTATTACGAATTTTTATACCCTCCAAAAAAGAATTTGGAGGGTATATTCACTTTGTCATTCCGTTTGTAACGCATCGAAATATCCATCTCAGACCCCATAAAGTATATATATTCTTGATCAGTGGTTAAATCTAAGACGATCTGAGCATGTTCGTCCGTCCGCCTGTGGAAATCACAATTCAGTCCAAACGAAAAGAGCTAGACTCTTGAAATTTGGCATAAATATATTTTAAAGCTTAGAGCAGGTTAAGTTCGAAGATGGGCTAAATCGGGCAAGAGGGAAAAAAGTTCCCCTAAGAAGAACCAAACCAACCCAGAAAAAACAACATATGTAATTTTTAAAGTTTTTTGGTTATTTTGTTAAGAAAATGATATATTTTTATGTCAAATACGGTCCAACGCCTTAAACTTGGAGCCATTAAATAAAATAAAAATATTTTTTGACCCCGCCCACTTCAGTGGGCGTTATTATAGGCTAAAATAGCATAAAAATTTAACAAATTGTTTTACTTAAGCCTACATTCCTCAAAAATAACACTTTTAAGCTTTAATGACGAAGCTGAGACGAAACCTGGTAATACTCTGCCCTACCCCCTCCTTCCCCTTCGCCCCCTAAATGACCCTACCAAAAAAAAATTTTTTTTTTAAATTTTGTATATAATCATCCCCAGCATTTATCTTTAGAGTTTTATGACTGCCGATTTCTGCTCTACCCCCCCCCAACCTCTTCCTTTGCCCCCTAAATGACCCTACCAAAAAAAAATTTTTTTTTTAAATTTTGTATATAATCATCCCCAGCATTTATCTTTAGAGTTTTATGACTGCCGATTTCTGCCCTATCCCCCCCCCCCCCCTCTTCCTTTGCCCTCTAAATCACCCTACCAAAAAAATTTTTTTTATTAAATTTTGTTTATAATCATCCCAAGCATTTATCTTTAGAGCTTTATGACTGCCTGTTGCTGCCCTACCCTTTCCTCCCCTTTTGACCGCTAAATGACCCTATTAAAAATAAATACATTTTTTTTTAATTTTGTGTATAATCATCCCAAGCATTTCGTTTTAGAGTTTTATGTCTACCTGTTTCTGCCCTACCCCCTCTCTCTCTTTGCCCCCTAAATGACCCTACCAAAAAAAAAAAAATTTTAGATTGTGTATATAATTATCCCAAGCATTTATTTTTGACAAAGATGAAATGGTTCCCCCACAGCCCTTGCCAGAGCGACCCCGCCAAAATACAGTTTTTATACCCTCCAAAGAGAATTGTGACGGTCTAGCAATGCCCATACGTTCGTCTGTGGAAAACATGATTTTGTATATTTTTGAACCCCGCCCCCTTTAGTGGGCGTTGACGTACGATATAATATGAAGGAACTCTGTCCCACCAAGTTACACATTTCAAATTCACTTACTAAATATTTGGAGGGTGTTTAAGATTCGACCCGGTCGAATATAACGTTTTTAATTGTTTTTTTTTTTTTTTTGTAAAAAAACATCCCTAAAACCAAGGAAATCTGGGAACTCTACACCCATCAATTTCTTTGGCTAAAAATTCGTTAACTGAGTTTCGTTGGGTCGTAGCGGCGATCAAGTCACCCAAGAGACGTCATCACGCCAGAAATCATCGATAAAATAAATTTCATGGAATAACATTGGACGATCAGAAAATGAAAATACGGGAGCTGGCTGAGACTTAAGGCATCTAAACTGAGCACATTTTATTTGAATGTGTATGAAGACTTCAACACTTTGCAGATGTTCAGCCGGAATCCAGAGGAGGTTTTACGCTCTTTTAAAACAGTAGCCGAAACATGGGTCCATCAAAATGCGCCAGAGACAAAGGAAGAATTAAAAAAGGGGATTTCGCCAGTTGAACGTACACTAAAGAAGGCAAAGGTCGGTCTATCAGCCAACAAAATCACTGTTTTTTGGGACGAGCGCGGTGTCATTCCCTCAGAATACCCAGAGAAGGGTAGAACGATCACCGATCAATATTATTCAAAGCTTCTACACAGATCCACACTTTAAACCACAGATGGTTTAAAGTAAAGACGACCAGTTTTGATGAAAAAAGTGCTGGCATTGCACGGGTGCAAAGTATGGAAAAAATCTATAAACTGGGCTATGCACCCCATCCAGATTTAGCCCCCATTGAATATTTTTCCCCTAAACCTTAAGAAATGACTGGAGAGTAACAGATTTGGGACGAATGAAATGAATAGGTCATAACCAAAACAAGTAAGTGCTTATTTCAAGAGCCTTGTCAAAGCCTATTATTTAAAAGGAATAGAAAATTGGAAACACTCTGAACTAAATATATTCATGTAAGAGGACATTAAGTTTAAAAATAAAACTCTTATTTGCCTTCATCATTGAAACAGGCTGGCAACAACTAACACAACCACGCACTAATGCTGATCAGAAGAATTCAACACAATATTTCATGACTCAGCGCGGGCTCGAACTCAGGACCCTCCGCTTCATAGTCTCGTGTTCTACTACTTCATTCATGTATAAAAATGAATTTTTGTATGTCTGTATGTCCTTTATAGAATAGTAAACTACGCATTTGATCATGTTATGATCTTTAGCAAAGTTGTTGCGCATGAGCCGACGGAGGTTTCTAAGTTGGTGCGATTAATTTCCGATAGATGGCGCCACTGAAAGTTAATCAAAACAATTGAATCGTCAACTATGCATTTTATCGTGTTGATCGGCCAAATACCAGGTATTTTAGGATTCATCATTCTGGATTCATCATTTCATTAATAACTCTTGCTATAACTGATTCCAGAAAAAAAATTAATTGCATAGATATTTGTGTAATGGCTTTCCCTCAAATTTAGTTTAGTTGATGCCGCAGCAACGCGCGCAGGGTACAGCTGGTATTAAATAAAAACTCTTTTTATTCTTATTAAATTTTACATTTTTATGGCATTTGGGTTAAGTAAGCAAGAAAAAAATTTATTGTTAACGTTTCATCTAGAACCACATCAACTAAGACGATGGAAAATATTCTATCAATACTGCCTATTGATATACAGGTTAAATTTGAAGCAGCTCTGGCTGCTACGAGATTGATGGTGATGGGGGAGTGGCTGACAAGGGAACACACAACCAAACACCAGAGTATAGTACACGTCTTACCCGGGAACAACGCTCGCACGGTTACGTGCGATAGGATCCCTATTAGATATGTACAATCACACTGCACCACCATAATATTGGAAGTATGGAGTGGGAGGGTGTAGGTACGATGAACCCCATAACTAAACTATACACGGACGGGTCGAGGATTGGTGACCGATCGGGTGGAGGTTTCTGTGACATGGGTCGTAACTTTCCGGATCATAGCACGGTATTTCAGAGTGAGATCGTGACTATTGCGAAAGGGATAAAATGGTTGAAGGAAATCGATAACAGACTACCGGTTCGTATATTCACGGATAGTAGGAAGGTCATCGAGGCCCTGAGGAATCATGTGGTTCAATCTCGGTGTGTACTACAGCGCAAGGATGAGATTTACTCATACACGCACTGTGGGGACATACAGATTATATGGATCCCAGGACATCAGGGGATACCTGGAAATGTTGAGGCAGATATGCTAGCAAAGATGGCAGCATTAATGGCGAACATCACGCTGGATAGTCCGAAGCCATTTCAGGTTTTTAAGAACGAACTAAAGAGATGGGCTATAGAATTGCATACAAGAGATTGGCAGCACTCTACCGTAGGTAGGGTGACTAGAATTCTATGGGGGGGACCCAGATGGTAGGAGGACAAAGGAGGTGCTAACATTGAGTAGGCCAGCACTAAGGAGGTTGGTTTATTTAATAACCGGACATACAGAGTTAAGGGCTCACCTGGCACGAATGGGTATCGTTGGCGATATAACTTGCAGGGCCTGCCAGGAAGAGGACGAGACACTGGAGCACTACTTGTGCTACTGTCCAGCTTTTAGCCAAGTCAGAAGACAAACATTCAATCAAGAGGTTATACAGGAGATGGCATTTCTTAGGGGCTCTAATTGGAAAGACTTAAGGAAGTACATTGAAGAAACTAGGTTCTTGACGTAATCAAACTCAGAGGCTTCCATGGTATCGGCGGAGGCTCCCTACAGTAGAATGGGAACTCCTTATTATAGAGCGCAAAACAGGCCTATGAGGCCTAAGTGTAATCCAGGACAAATTGGGATGCTTATGCCCCTCTTTTCAACCTAACCTAACCTAACCTAACGTCTCATCTTCATAATAAAAGCTTAAACTTTTTATTTATTTTTATTTTATGGCTCCAAGTTGAACGCTTTTTACCTTCATGTGTCATTTACTTAACAAAATTACAAAAAAGGTTTTAAAAATGTACATATGTTGTTTTTTAGAGATTGGTTTACTTCTTCTTAGGGGAACCTCTTTCCCTCTGGCTCGTTTCAGCCTATTTACGAACTTGACCTGTGCTATCCTTCAAAATATATCTATAACAAATTTCAATGGTATCCACGAAGGACGATGCTTTAACTTTCAATCGAAGTTGATAGCGTGCTGTGACCCGAGGATATCGGCCTTTGCCATTTGAACAGGCCGATATCATCTAATACAAACAAGTGGTAACGAACTTCAGAAATATTTTATAGCCCATTTACTACTGATTGCGGAGTCGAACCCAGGATCTTAAGCTTCATGGTCTATGTGGCAACTACTACAGCCAACAGGCAACGTTTGTAAAAAGGAACTCTATTGCCCTGAGCTAAAGTTCAGTGAAAACCCTGATAAATATAAATAGTGCTGGTTCATACACATCAAGTTTGTTTCGTCAAGTCTAGGGTTTTTAGGAGAGTGAGGAAATAGAATGGAAAGGGAGTACAGATATGAGCGCGTACTAGTGATTTTTATGTTTTGATTCTGTTTTGCCCGCAATGCTCTAAATGGATGCTCTAAATTATCCTTTTTGTATATGAAGGTAAATTCAGGCAAATCAGAAGGAAATTGTTCAAGTAAACTTGATGTATGGGAACCAGCACTTAGAGCATGTGTATGAGATGTCGCATAAGTTTAAACTTGGATTAAGATAGTCTTAAATTCTGAGTTTTCCAGCGTAATATGATTGTGTTTTATTATTTCATTAAGAAGCAACGTTTTAAGCAAAACTAAAACCGTTCCTTCGAAATTTGGCAATATCTGTACAAATCTGTTTGCAGATTAACTAAACCGAGTTTAATTGAGATCTCCGAACATCTTTTATTTCCTTATGCCAGCGGCCAAGTTACAGCATTCGATATGGATCGTAATTTGTGTATAAATTGTATTGGAATTTCGAACGATGTCGAATGCGGTAGTTGGATCCTCCATTTTCGTGCAACATATTTTCAAACAAACACGTTCTTTTCTCAATATATTGCATATATCGTGGAAATTAGCACAAAAACACATAGAATTTAAGTAACACTTATATTAAAATAAGCTCGTTATATTTATTTTACTTATCTGCTGCTTAAAATAAAAAGTAGGTATCACGTGCTTTAATTTTAAAAGTGCACTCCAAAAATTGTATAAAAAATACGTAACGTGAACACAAATAACATTCAATGTGCATAGAAACTGGTGTAACAAAAAAAAAACCAAAAATTTATGACAAATTTATGCAGCAAATATTGCAAGTGTGTGTGTGTTTGTCTAAATTACACACGCTGGTATTTGTCATATCGCACTTTTGAGTCACTCTCAAACAATTCTGTTCATGCATGCCTTAAGTATCCGAAAAGTGTAGCTTTTTTTCTTCTTCTTTTTTTTGGCAACAAAAATGCACATAAAATTTTATTCAAACTTGTGTATTTTGTAGTGTTCATTTTATGCATAATTTTGACGATGTGTTTTTTTTTATCAAAATGTTTATTGATGGAACTTGAATATTAAATATTCCAAATATGTTGCACTTTTGCCAAGTTGAATACAAAAGACGCAATCTGTGCTTTGGCTATGGCAAAGCATATTTTGAAGAATATTTATATAGATATTTAAAATTTAATAATAAATATGATGTAATAGCAAAGTTCGCTTGCATTTTTAAAGTAATTAGTCCTATGAAAACTAAAACTAAATTTTATTTTAGTCCTGCTGTTCTTTCGATTACTTTAGTTTCATCTTAGATTTCTTAGAAATTGACGAAGCATTTAATTTGCAATTAATTTAAATCTGATTTGGCTCTTCAGCCACAAAAACTTGCAATTAAATTTGAACTGCAACAATGGCTGCATAAAATCATCATCTATTGCAGCCAGCCGCTATCGTTCTTCTCTCTGTGAAGAGGGCAAATTTACATATTCGTGCATGATATTTTTAAATGCTGGTATCATGGGCACACGCACTCACTCACCTCTCCAAGCCTTTTTATGGTTGTCAATCAATTTCTAAACTTATTTCCATCATAATTGTTGTGCTTGTCATCATCATCATCCTCAACAATCTGATAATGATCAGATGACATATAATGGCAGGCAGCATTTGCCAAAGTGTATTGTGGTTAGGGTTTGCCAGTTTGCCAGACCGACAGGGAAATATTTTTTCGTTTAATTAAATCTAGTAACAAAAATTTCTCAAAAAATTTAAATTTTCTTTTAGTTTAAAATTAGTATTAAATGTTTTAGATTTATTTAAGCAAAAGGTCAATTATTTTTTATATAAAAATATGAAATAAAACAAAAAAAAAACTGAAAAACATTTTATTTCAATATTAAATTGAATTAAGATTCATGGGCTAATTGTTCGAAATTTGTTTTTAAATCTCAGAAAGACATTAAAAATATTCCAAGGCACAAAGGCAAGTCAACATCAGTTTTTGTTATTCAACTTACCCAGCAGAGCAGAACAGCTGTTTTCGAAAGCCGCAACACCTTCATCATCAGTGCTCATGTGTATTGTGTTTGTCACCACTTATTAGGTGGCTTAGTTGAATGTGATAACAGTTCCTATTTACACAAATTTTATTGTGAAAAAGAATCCGAGAACTGTATCAACCTGATGTTGACATGTTATTGTTTTAATACCTGTGTTACCGTTTGATTATTTTTCTTTATGTCCCATTTTTCGGAATTTTTTGTTCCATCATACCCAAGTCAAACTTTTTTTGGTGTTGCGGCTTTCGAAAACAGCTGTTCTGCTCTGCTGTGTAAGTTGAATAACACAAACTGATGTTGACTTGTCTTTGTGTCTTGGAATATTTATCATGTCTTTCTGAGATTTAAAAACAAATTTCGAACAATTAGCCCATGAATCTTAATTCAATTTAATAAAGCATGTAAATGTTCGTGAAAATACTTACTACATACATTTTATTTTAAATTACACAATTTTATATATCCCTGAAGAAGCTACACAAGAAGCGGCGAAATATTGTATTTCGCGTGTATTTTATTTGTCATAAAAAACCTCTTTCGAAATTATACTTGTTGTACTCAAATTGTTAATGAGTGATTTTTTACGATCTTGCGGCGTTGACTTAAAAGAAACCCCAAAAATGTTATAGAAATTTGTGAACTCTTGATTTAAATGGATAGAACGATTTATGTAATTTAAAGATGATTTAAGTACGTGACCGCTGCTATGCCTCAAATGGTTCATTCGCTGGTTACAATTTTGGCATACTCTTTCCGACATATCGGCCGTTATCCCACGAATGAATTCTTCGTTATTGGCTTCCAGCACGTCAACTATTGCGCGCTTGTCTCTATAGACATGAGCCTTAAAGTAGCAATACAAAGAATAGTCTAATAGTCTAGTGTGGGTGCTGTTGGCTGAAGTAGTAGAACACTAGACTATGAAGCGGAGGGTCGTGAGTTCGAGCCCTCGCTGAGTCATGAAATATTGTGTTGAATTCTTCTGATCAGCATTAGTGCGTGGTTGTGTTAGTTGTTGCCAGCCTGTTTCAATGATGAAGGCATAGTCACTGGTCACTGAACATAATTGGCAGCGACTGACACGTCGGCCCTGTAGCAAAAATTAGCCGGCGAAGTAAAACGTTGAAATAGCTACAACAAAAACTTGTCTATCTTCTCATCATTCCTAATCTGTCCCCTCATTACTATCCCCTCGTTTCAAGCAGAGTACTTCAAAATCACGATTTTTCTTGATTTTGCTCAGCACGCAAATTTTTGTTCATTGTAAAGATTAAAGAAAAATTCAATGATGATTAAAAATCATTTCATTCTGATGTATACATCAAATTCTGATTATGAGTAAAATTAACAAAAGCATTTTATGAGCAAGATCGCACAGGCAAGAGAAGGGCTTGCAGTAAATTCATCGTGTCTAAACGCTCTTATTCTCATTAATTCACACAACATGTTTGAACCGACCGTCTGTGTGAGTTGAGCAATATGATATACGAACAATGCAAACAACATAACCAATTCAACACTGATACATGAGTGGAGGTACAGGTTTAGTATTTATTTGAATTTGTTCATCAAAAACAAAGTTAAAGGGAATACACATGGGCAAATGCACGGTGGTTTATGGGACTTTTTTCTTTACAAAATTGAAACAACTGAGAATGTGTGCACAAGTTTGATCATTTGTTTGTTTTTTATTGTTAAACATGTGCCCGATTAAGAGAACAAATTTAGTTGAATTACATACGCCGAAATACACATGCAAATATGACAAAGGGAAAAAATTTTTTTAAGTCAAATTTCGAAGAAAGTTTACACCTTGTCGCCTCGGCGTAAGGGAAAAAATATAATACGGTCCATATTAAGTGAAATAATTATGGAAAACGAATAAATACTGGAGGGCTACTTATGCTGCAGAAAATTTGTGCTTCTCAATATTAGCTTAATAAGAAATACAAATTAAATAACACAAAAAACACCACTGTAAAGGAGAACAAATAAAAATAATCAAAAATAATAATAAATATTATTTGCAATATCGAACTGCAAATAAAAATAATATTTTCTTAAAAAAATTTCCTATTTTGTCATAAACAACGCGAATGGACATCATAAACCACTGTAAGTTAAAATAAAAAAACAAGCGTGCCTTTGTTGATAGGAATGAACAAATTCATACACAATGATTTCTTGCTTTTTGTACTTTAATGTTGATCAAATTTTTGAGCGTTGAGCGGAATAGACAAGTACACAAGTTGACAAGTTTGATTCGACCTATGATGAAAATAAGCAAGTGTTCAACTTGCATGTGGTTCGATTGCCTTATAATGAACAACGCATATAAAAGCTTGAGCAAGTTTGATTAATGTTTTTATTCCTAGCTTAAAAAAGATTATTGTTGTGAGTAAGCCGATGTGTTTAGCATCAGAACCAGCAAAGAGGAATATGTTCGGTTGATTTAAAATCAACAACAAAAGAGAGTGTGCGGGCAAGTTTGATCATTTGCAAATAAAAGACAAGTTTTTTGTGCCTTTGTTATTGTTGAACGGTTTTTTAATCAACAAGTGAAGTTCTCTGGTTTCAAGTTCCGGTAGGGGTCATCCCCTGAGTGCTGGTCCAAGATAAAAAAAAAAAAAAAAAGCGTTAAATCACTCGATCTAGGTGATCAATTGACCGGTCCCAAACGTGAATTACACTGTACACCGCGCTCTTCTCTCAATTGAGAAATTTTGTTTGCGTACTGTGTGCCATGTGGATCCGTCTTGTTGAAAGCACATGTCAGCCAAGACCAACTCTTCCATTTTGGGCAGATAAAAATTTTTTTATTACCGCGCGGCAGAGTTCGCCATTCACAGAAACGTTTCCTCTTTCGCCGTCTTTGAACAAGATGCCACCGATCCATTCACGTATCCATTCAATCAGAAATAAGCTTGTTCGCTGAACGCAAGAAGTTCACGTTGCACTTTTTTAATCGAGCAGGAATTTTCTGTAATTGCTGTTCGAATCGTGGTTAAATTATAGCTCATACTGAACCTTTTTAACAGTAACATGTTACACGTAAACAGCTGAGCTGCCATACACATTGATACCAAAAAGTTAGTTGCTAAAATATCACTCTTTGTAAGAACTTCTTTTTATTAACAAAATATTTAGTTTTTATTGGTAAACTATTGCTTCAGTTGAGAAAGAGTTAGAATTGATCAATGTGGCAAGCAATTAAAGTAAAATTAATGTAAATTTAGTGTTTCAATTTACACAGCAGAACATACAAATTCGATTTTCGGAAGTCGTTCTGTTCCCATTATCGTTATTGCTTCTGTGTCTTCATCAACACTTTTTTTGTTTGCAATATTCCGAGAAAATTTTTGTAATTAAAAATGGGAGAACATGTTGTCTCTATAAAATAATTTATATTCTTATTTTTTATTTATTTTTATCTTGGACCAGCACTCAGGGAATGACCCCTATATATGCAATGCATTGCGCCGGAAATGAAAACGAGGGGATAGTATTGAGGGGACAGATTAGGAAAGATGAGAAGATAGACAGTTTTTTTGTAGCTATTTCTACCTTTTACTTCGCCGGCTAATTTTTTGCTACAGGACCGACGAAGGAGTGTGCTGTGGCAGTCGCTGCCAATCATGGTCAGCTGGCAATAACTAACACAACCATGCACTACAGCTGATCAGAAGAATTCAACACAATAGTCCATGACTCAGCGGGGCTCGAACTCAGGACCCTCCGCTTCATAGTTTCGTGCTCTACTACTTCAGCCAACATCACCCACAAGCCGTACAAGCGAGGAAATGTGCAAAAAATTCCCAGACATTTTTCCCGCACATTCTCGTTTTCGAAACCCTAATTGTGTCCTTTGGTTTTATTTCCTATATCCTGATGTGTCTGTATGGTCGTGCATACAATTAAATGCTTAGCATTTTCCACACAAACGATTAGAATTATTTTTCTTAAATAATTTACCTAAAATCGATATCAAAAAGCTCTCAGCAACTGAAGATAAATGCAAGAGACTGAAGTGGGTGTGTGACGTGTATGCAACACTAATCTTTAGTTTTTGACAAGTTAATTTAATTAATTCACAGCATATTTGTCATCAAAATACATATTAAATTTATTTGAAACGGAGATGATAAATGATTTTCCAAAGCAGCAGTTAATTATGTGAATAATTGTATAATTTTGATTGTCATCGTTCTTAAAATACACAGAGCGACACAAGTTTAAGTCATAATAAAACAAGGAAATATATTTTTAATATCAATGAAATGGCTTTTATTGGAAGGAAAATTTTATGAAATTAATGTTTAAATATGATTTCTGCCAAGTTGCTGAGAATGGTGACGAATTGATTGATTGGCATCGTCAATGATTTCCTGTACAGCGGCTACAGCTTCTTCAGTGCGCACTCTTCGGCCTCATCACTGGATGCACATGATGAAAATTAAAACGAAAGCAAACAACCTGACAGATTTGAACTTGGGGCCCCTCATGAATAAGAAAAATTTTATATCTCTTTAGTCGTCATGGGATAATTGAATTGACCAGATTTTGTATATGTGAATAGGAAGAAAATTATGGCAATGAAGTCAATATTGACTCAATTAAGAATGCATATCTGAACATCGTGTGAAGTAGTTTCTAAAAAGCTACAAAATGTTGTAGTCGTAAATCCATTGAATTATTTTTACGAAACTATGAAAGTCAATGGAGGAACTTCAATGATACTCCTTCACAATATTCGCGAAATTTTCGTTGAATTTGTTGAGAAAAACAAAAATCTAATGAAATTGTTTCGTTGGATTTATGAAGCAAAATTATTTTCTTATTGTTCAAAAGTTCTTTACACAGATTGATAGCAATGCTTCTAATCGATTTGAGTATCCCAGCCATTGTTAGTTCCATACTTCCCAACATAATCGCTTGGTTTTTTCCCCCTTTAACTTTATTTGTTTCAATAGTCCCTTAACACTCTTAAAGTATTCTCCTTCCATTTTTCAAAATTATTTTAATTTCTAAATGTTTTCCTAAAATAACGAAAACATCATCTTGTTGCGCTTAGCATATCATTAAATATTAGTTACGTTAAGATGTTACTTGTGCTTTATTATGTTGTCGCTTGCTGGCGTAAAACTCGAGCCACGAGATAAAGTGCTAAACTGGATGAAGCAGACAAATAAGGTTAAGATAATGGCAAAAACTTACGTTTGACATTAAAATATACACACAAGGGAAGCTGAGCTGTAATCGAGGAACTGACATAAAACTGGGAAAAAATGCATGTTGTTGTCGTTTGCAAAGGAAAATACTTAAAAAGTTTTGTGGGCAACACCCGCAAACAAGTGACTACCTTTGCAACAAAGTACGCCATCATTAGAAATGTCTTTAGGTAGATGCTCGTATTACAACACAAGTGCATTTTGTAAGGATATGTGTGTGTGTGTGTGTGTGTCAGTATGGCCGTGTTGTAAACAAAAACAAGTTCTTTTGCATGCATTTCTATTCACACCCAACCACTGAATGAAACATCGATATTCCACCCCTCCTTCAACACCTCCTTGTGTTACGGCAAGAAACTCTTATTTTTCCTTCAATTGCTTTATTTATTTTCTTTTAAGTTTTTTTTTCTTATATTTTTATTCTAGACAAGTTTACCATTCAATATTTTTTTTATGCGATCTTTTGTCATATCTATTCATGGAAAAACTTTGGGGAACATAAAGTAAAAGTTTTTAAAATGATTTATGGCGAAATGAAAGAACACTCTTGGTGATATTATATTTGAAGAAATTTTAATTCTTGCCACTGAAAATGGTTGCCCCTTTACAGGATCTTATGAAAAAAAATCTACCCTAAATCTAAACAAAATAGAGCGACGAAAAAATCTACCCTAAATCTAAACAAAATAGAGCGACGACCTTCATTTGTTTTGTTATTCAAATACATGCAACTGCAACTCGAATGGTTGAAAATATAGAATTCTATGCGCTTAAGTTGCAAGAATTTTAAATCACTTCAAGTCTATGCGGCATCTGGAAAATGTTATAGGACTGCGAACAAGTTTTTATACTCTTTACAAAAAAAAAAAATAATAAAGATCATACGAGGTCTGATAAAAAAATAAACGTTATTTTAAATTTTTTCAAAAAGTTTTTATTTATTCATCAATAACTATTTTGTCCCCTTCAAAGTAATCCCTCTAAGATCTAATACACTTATGCCAGCGTTTTTTCCAATCCTCGAAACACTTCTGAAACGCGCTTTTTGGTATCGCCAACAGCTCCTGTGTAGATTTTTCTTTTATCTACTCAATCGTAGCAAAACGCTTTCCTTTCATCGGTGCCTTCAGTTTTGGGAAGAGGAAAAAGTCGGCGGGGGCCAAGTCCGGTGAATACGGTGGTTGAGGCATGATAACGGTTTTGTTTTTGGCCAAAAACTCACGCAAAAGCATCGTTATAAAAAGAGAAAAAAAGCGGAAAGTGTTAAACAAATAATGCAGTTACGTGATTACTTTTATTCATAAATTTGTGTGTTTCTCAACATTTTGCAGCGAGCGAGTGCTGGCGGAACAACACGCTTAAGCTGCTGTTACATTTTGTGTTTGTGTTTAACGCAAAATGGCAAAGAAACAAAAAATTTTCGCAAAAATGTTCGCAAAAGATTCATAATGTTAAATAAAGTTTTCTTGTGTTTTATTTTTCTTGTTACAGGCAGCTGAGACATTAAGAAATATTCGTATAGAAGAAACCAGCAATTTCATCTTCTTTCTTGTTCTTTTCTTGTTAATAAATATTTATTTTTCCTTCGTATTTGCCTGTTGCAAACAAATACTAACAAGTGTTGAAATGTTAAACATTTCAGTTTTATCTCGCCTTTCGGTTTCTTCCCTCTTTTTCATTTTTGCAAAGTTTGTTAAAATTTCCATTCGAATGAATGCAAATTTGTTTCTCCCACGATTTCTTTTGGTGCCGCGCTGTAGTCGAGTCCTCTTGGTTTTTGGCAAATTAATTTAAACTTAAATTTGATTTATTCTCTTTTTACTATTATCATAATTAATTAATTTTCTTCTTTGATTTGGTTCTTTGCAGAAACTGAATAATCTTAGTGATTAGGACGTGTTGTACCCAAAACGCTGTAATGCAGACGATATGGTAAGTTTGGTTTGGCGATTTTTGATATTGCATTTGTTAACTATTTATTCCAAAAACACAATTAGCTGAAAGGACAAAAAATTAGCTATTGAAAACACTTTTTTTATGCATACAGCAAATATCAAATTTAACTTATGCATGTCCGATCACGTCAAGGCATGCGCGATCAGGCTACTTCATCTGTGACTATGGATGGTATAGGTACTGCGGAATCAGGCACTCTTTGCATGAAAATCCAGTATGGCGCTCGATGGTCAGAGCACGTTTTTCACGTTTCAAGAAAAAAAAATTCAAGAACCTCGGCTTTCTAAGGCGGTGTAAGACATACTTCACTCTATCTGATCTCCTCACTATTTATACAACCTACATCCGACCGAAAATGGAATACAACTATGGGCCGGTGCTCCAAGTATATTTTGAGGTTACTCGACCGTGTACAGGAGAGGGCGAAGAAACTCATAGGGGACCATAGGGTAGCCAACTCTATTGACTCACTTGAGCATCGACGCACTGTGGGGTGTGCTTCACTGTTTTCAAAATCGTAGATCTCTTTTCGGAAACGAGAACTTTTCTACGCCCAACACGCTCTTCATTGTAATCACACCCATTTATCATGCATTTACCAGTGAAGCGCACTACGCATTACAGGGAAAACTCATTCTTTGACCGGACTGCCCGTATGTGGAATAAACTCCCTGTCGTAAAAAGCATACAGAAATTAAAATTGAATGTTCATAGGCACTACTCTCTTTATCCTACTTCCCACAACCAATTTTTCTTGTTCCAGCACGATGCACTCATGAGCTGCTTGGTTATCGCATTTTTTCTGATTGGCCAACAGTCGGGCCTGTAGCAAAAAAATTCTCTATCTTGTCACCTGTCTTCTCAATACGATCCCGTTCTTTCTAATTTCCATAGGTCTGGCACATAAATCAGACTGAATTTGACCGATGGCATTAACCCATATTGGCTTTGAGGACCGCTGTGGTTTGCGGTTTATTCGCATAGACCTGCTACTTTGAAAACACCACAAGAAAAATCTTAGCGGGATCAAAAATCGCGATTTGTGCCACAGCCATGTTAGACGACCATGCCTTCAAATCCGTCGTGCAGAAACCTCACGTAGTTGGTGTCCAGGTCACTCTATTGAGGCCAAAATAAATGGGTAATCATCGACATTTAGCGCTCGTCGGTGACAGCTATGGCCTGACGTTCTTGGATCTCATGTGTATTGTTTTCCTCCAAAATTCTATCGTCTCATCTTTCCTAATCTGTCCCCCAAATACTATCCCCTCGTTTTCAGTTCCGGCGCAATGCATTGCATATGTAGGGGTCATCCCCTGAGTGCTGGTCCTACTCACCAATTTTGTTTGTTTACGTAGCATTCATCCAGAAATAGGCTCCATCGCAGAAAACTCTTGTTGTATGAAAATTGGGGTCAGTTGCCAAGTGCTGTAGACACCCGTCCATTATGATTTCTTAAAATGGGCTGAATAAACCGCAACTAATATGACAGATGAGCCTTCATTTACAACGCCTATAAACTGGTGCAGCGACAACCGAAACCTGGCATACACGCTTTAGTTACCGACTTGAATTAAACATTCACATATACTTAAGCAACTCAGAATTGAAACCAAAAATATTTGTCTTAAATATAATTCACGAAAAAATTCAGAAAATAGGACATGAAAAAAAATAATCAAACGTCAACTTCAGCTAAGGGTGCTGTTGCCTGAAGTAGTTAACACGAGACTATGAAGCGGAGGATCTAGAGTTCGGCTCCGCACTCAGTCATGAATATTGTGTTGAATTCTTCTGATCAGCATTATTGCATGGTTGTGTTAGTTGTTGTCAGCCTGTTTCAGTAATGAAGGCATAGCACTGGTCACGGAACATGACTGTACTAAGGAGCAGAGGAAGAGCAAACTCCTTCTTCGGCCCTATAGCAAAAAATTAGGCGGCGAAGTAAAAGGTTGAAATAGCTTCTCATCTTTTCTTATCTGTCCCCTCGATACTGTCACCTTCTTTCAAGTTCCAGCGCAATGCACTGCATTTGTAGGGGACATCTTCTGAGTGCAGGTCCGAATAAAAAAAAAAAGTGTAGCGGCTTTCGAAAACACCTGTTTTGCTCTGCAGTTAAAGTTGGATAATTAAAACTGATATTGACTTTCCGTTGTGCATTGGAATGTTTTTTTTATCTTTTTGAACTAAAAAAATAATATTCGAACAATTAATTCATTAAATTCGATTAAAACTGATAATTATCAATTTTAATCGAATTTAATGAAAATGTACTTATTATATTCTTCTATTGCATTATTGATTTGTATTAACAAACTGAGGCCTGGGCAAATTATGGCATTCGATATCGTTCGAAATTTCCATTTAAATTGTATTGAAATCTCGATCGTTATAGAATCTCACGTTAATTTGATCTCAGGTTTGGTGTCATACAATTTCGTTAAATTATTTAAATAATTTCTTATACCCAAATTTATTTAATCATTAAGGTTCTTTAAAGTGAAAACGAAGTTTTTGTTTTGTGCTCTATTTTTATAGTTTTTTTTGTTAACTTTCACTTGGCCCTAAAAGGGAATTTAATTAGAGTCTCTTTTGTTTATGCAAATAAAAAATTATTCTAGCGAAATGAATACAACCGTCTGCCATATTTGGCTGACAAAAGGTTGAGAATTTGTTTGTTGTAGTTTAGGAAATTTGCTTAGTTGCTTTTAATGTCCTTAATTAACTTGTAGCGCTGGGATTTTTATTTAATTAATTTTTTTTCCATTCAATGTTCTTTTCTCTGTTTTCGCTTTGTATTGCCAAATGATGTGCAACTCAATATGAAGCGGCAACATAGTAAAATATAATTCAGAGAATTGCAAATGAAATCTTTAAATTACATGTGGTAACGATTTTCTAGAGATTTAAATAAAATTTAGGACACACAGAACCAAACCAAACCAAACATGTTTTGATTGGATTTTCAGCTGTTGTTGTTCTATTGATGGAATTTTCTTTAATGTTCTGCAACTCAAAATTGTAATCTAACAAACTTTATGGTGGATCATGGTTGAACAAAATTGGAATTGGTCATCAATTTAAACAGTGAATAATTCCAAAAAAATATTACAATTTAAATGATAGAAAATGATATTAAAAAAGTCTTATCTCCATATTCATAAAAAAATAAAACGTATTTGAAATCTGTTTTAAGAAAATTTTGTATGAAAAAATTTGATTAAAATACATTTCAAACTCATTTTAAATTTTATGAATACCGGGTTTAATATGTAAAAGAAATTGGAAAAAAAAATTCATGAAAAATTGAAAAAACCACAACTCACTTCAGGTGGACCAGCGAATTTGAAGTAACGAATTCATGTTTGATTGCAGAGAAAGTCAAATTTTTCCAGAGAATAATTTTTAATTCTTCGATACTCAATTAAGATGAATTTGTTAAATAGTTCAGTTCGCAGTTTTTGTTAAAGCTTCAACTTTTTAATAACAAACCAATAAAATTTCCCTTGGATTTATATTCAGCTAGAACGCAATAATGACGTTTTTGCAGCATTTTTTTTAAGGTAAATTATGGTTTTTTGTTTATCTGCTTTTTTGCAAGCTGGCCTTTTTTATCTTTAGAATAATAGAAGAAGAAGAAGCAGAAAAAAATGTCTGTGAAACTACCAAATTGCCAACATTTTCTCAATTTTTAGCATTGCGAAATAAAATTTTTTCTTTTCAAGAATTCTTAAAACACATACTTGAAAAGACCTAAAACCTCCAAACGCTTTTTATTATTTTTATCTTTAATTTTTTTGTTGTTGTTGCAAATAGCGTTACCCAACACTCGTATGCCATTATGCCAAACATTTTTTGTTCGTTTTGTTTAATCTTTATACCAACAGCGAAAGATTTGTTTATATTGCAGCGCATATTCAAAGGAGACTCCTCTTGGCTGGCAACTTGCAACGTTATTATGATTAGCAACAAAAAACTGCAAGAGCACACAAAAGCGGTCACAAAAAAAAGTTGTGAATTTAATACTTAAAAATGTGAGATCGAAAAAATCTGAACGCTTTTGAATTACAAAATATATGAGTTTGTGAAAATAACTGTAAACGATTCAATTTAAAATAAAACGTTTCGGTACAGACTTGTGACCTTCTTCTTTTCTAAGAAGAACTGTTACAATTATTTGGCAACATTCTTTTATGATCACCCGAATTTTAAGAAGTCTTGCATATTTTAATATATATATTTTTTTAATCTTGGACCAGCACTCAGGGGATAACCCCTACATATGCAATGCATTGCGCCGGAACTGGAAACGAGGGGATAGTATTAAGGGGACAGATGAGAAGATAGACAATATTTTTGTAGCTTTTTCAACATTTTTACTTCGCTGGCTAATTTTTTGCTACAATAAAAACATTATTTATCATGCGCCTTTAATCAAAATGGGTGTTGAATATGTTGCATTTATTTAAAAAAGAACGTTTTACATATATTTTTATATAAAAGAACATAACGAAATATAAAAGGTGGAATAAATGGATCATATTATTATAAAATCCCTATTAGTTAGGCACTCACTCAAAAGTAAACAAATAGATCCAATTTCTGAAAGAGCACTCTTTGTTTATTAAAATGTGTCCCGCCAAAAAAAAAATCACATAATATATTCGTATTATAATTTCAGTTAATTTCTAACACAATTTCGCATATTATTTAAAAAAAGTTCGAAGAACTTTGACAATTTATAGAATTTTGTAAGCTTTGATTTCGTTTTAATTCGAATATTTTACAAACACAATCCACAGCAGTGATCGTGTTAAGCTGTTTGCGATTTCACTGCATGCAGTTTTACACACACACACACAGCATATCATAAAAATAACTACACATACAAGTTCTTGTATGTGTACTAACGACTTGTAGTTGCTTTTCGCCAAACACGGTCTCATTACAAAATAAACTACACCCAGGACTCTTATCAAGGATTTGGGGTTTGAAATAGATTGCTAAAAAAATAATAGAATTTCTTAACGAAGATTCATGGTAGACCGTATAAAATAGAACAGTTCAAGAAATTAAACAAAAAAAAAACTCAATCTTTTGTAGCACTGCAGTGCACTGGAATAAAAGAAAATTCAATGCATCCGGTTGTACAAGACATAAAATTTATTTTATGTGGTTTGAGTACGAGGTCTGTTCAAAAATTGAGTTTATTTTACATTTTCCTAAGAAGTGCCCAGCGTTTTTTTTTTTAAGTCTCGAAACAGTTTGCATAGGAACTTTTTGCTGTGTCCCTGAGCTCTCAGCAGTTCGGTTTTAATCAATCGTCGCAAAACGCCGCACATAAGGTTAATTGGCCATTCTAGCCGGACATTAGGCTAAAACTTATAATTAAGAAATGTGAAAATTTTAGCACGCAGCTCGACAGACAACACAATTCTGCATCGTATAAGAAATTTTGAAGCCTTTTGCTTGAGATTTGTCGTTTTTCCACACTCTTAAAGTCAGCAAAGTTGAGTAAATGGCATGAGCTTTTTCAGAATTTTGACGATTTTTAGACATTTACAATTGGGGTATTCACAATTCGTGCTATTTGGTCATATTGTCATGAAGTCATAATATTTTAGACCAGTTTAAAAAAGTTGTTGTTGTGCTGCATGCAAAAACGTCATAAAATAATAGCACTCTTTCAGGTATGTTTTTGTTTTGTCATAAAATAGCTCTAGAGATCTGAGTCGAACGGTTGAAAATCTTTAGGTGAGACGGCGATAGTATATGTTTGCCGCCGTCACTGATATATGATTCGCAACTAAGAAACGGCTAAAAATGATTCATACCAATTTGTCCGTACATTAAATTACAGTTAAAAGAACTAAATCGCTAAAACTAAATATATACAAGTGAAAAATCTTTCTCGTTTAACTTACGTAGCTGGCAGCCACTGAACGTTTTTCCGTATGACGCCGCAAAAAAAATGTATTCAGCTCATATCAAGGCAGCAGCTGTTTCAGTTTATACATACAAATTCATTTAGATATTCCTGTGCAACAGAAGACAAATTTAATAATTTTAAATAGAAAAGTAATTTTTCTCATATTCAAACAACTTTATTACAATTGCCTTAATTTTTTTTTTTTTGCTTTGATGACATCTAATTCCAAATGTGTTGTTTTGTTATCAGCTGATCGATGTTTGAAATAGCACACTAAGTTATGACGGGTTGTTCACACTAGTCATATATTTAGTGCTTTTATTTTATGACTTATGACTTTATGACAACGGTGTGAATACCCCCAATATATTTTTTTGTGGCTAAACGAATTTATACAGATTTTTTTTCACCTGAATGTGATAACAGTTCCTATTTACACAAATTTCAACTAAGCCACCTAATAAGTGGTGACAAACACAATACACATGAGCACTGATGATGAAAGGGTTGCGTCTTTCGAAAACAGCTGTTCTGCTCTGCTGTGTAAGTTGAATAACAAAAACTGATGTTGACTTGCCTTTGTGCCTTGGAATATTTATCATGTCTTTCTGAGATTTAAATTAAAATTTCGAACAATTAGCCTATAGAATCTTAATTCAATTTAATATTCCTATTTAAACTCATTCCGATTTAACACGCGAGTCATGATCTGCCCCAACAGAAGTCGTAGCGGGCATGTAAACGATGTTATATTCCACACATGATGGCATCAATAGGCCTTTCAAGCGAACAAACAATTTTGATGATATCTGACACACACTATCTTTTGATTGAATTCAAGAATGGGAAGCGCTTAATGGAAAAGCCTTTAAATTCAATTAAAATTGGCTGGTTAATTGTTGAAAAATGTGTTTTAAATTCAAAAGGACATGATGAATATTCAAAGATAAAGCCAACTTCAAATAAATTGTATTCGATATGAATCTATTTTATTTTGCTACCTTTTATGCAATTAGTTACCCATTGGAAATATACGAGTACAATAGCGGAAACGGAAAACAAAATTTATATTGAATTCCATTAAGCTTTGGAAAATATTGATTCTAACGCGTTTTAATTCAGAAAGGCAGGATAAATATTCCAAGGTACAAAAACAAACTCAATATCAATTTAATTATCCAACTTAAACAGCAGAGCAGATCAGCTGTTTTCGAAAGCCGCTACACTTCTACATCGGTATTCATGTGTAATATTGTTTGTCACCATTTATTATGTGGCTTAGTTGAATATGATAACAATTTTAATTAATACAAATTTTATTGGGAAACTGTTTACGAGAAGCGTATCAAACCGATGGTAACATACTTTCTAGTATAAAAATTCTTGATCAGTGATGAAGTCTAACACGATCTGGTCACGTCCGTCCGTAAATACGATGCAGCACAAACGAAAAGAGCCAGAAACTTGAAATTTAGTATAGATAAATTTTAAAGAATAGCACAGGTCAAGTTCATAAATGAGCTTAATTGGGCCAGAGGGAAAATAGTTCCCTTAAGAAGAACGTAACCCTCTAACCCGCAAACTTTTAAAAGTTTTAAAAAAATAGTTGGTTAATTTTTTTAAAAATAATTATGACCTAATAAACTTAAAAAAATCATCAGAAAGTCATTATCGAACTTAGTTTAAGAGTTAGGTGAGAAAAGGTGAAGAGTGCCTCAGGGCACTGTTGGCGGTTCCGGTGTAAGAAAAACAAATATTATTTATGATAAGATTTTATTAAAAATTGGATGAATGTTATAAAAAATATGAATTTATGGTTTACTTTCTACGATGATATTCGTAAAAGTAATTTTTAGCGTTTGAGGTGCACAAATGAAGGTCGTACTTTGAACAAACACACTGTGTTTGTGATTTCTTTCATACTTTGCAATGAAGCCACCAATAGATGGCACATTTACTGGACCACTACTTTCCATCAATGGTAACGAAGAACGGAGTCTTTTCTATGGTTTTCTGGTTCTTTGGCTGCAGAACATGACTCAACATTTTCGACAAATGATGATGAAGGTTCGTCATCATCATCAGTCAAAGAGTATAATTTAATACGCCTGCGGTTTCTATCCGTAATTTCTATCACTTTTTGACAAAAATTTTAAAATAATATAAGAAAGAGATAAAAAGTAACTGAATATAAGTGATCGATGAATTTAGCCGGAACGCGCAAGAGTGCCCTGAGGCACTCTTTAGTTTTTGCGTTCTCAGTACATGGTCCTTGTTATGTCTTGCATTTACAAACATATAAATTCAAAGAACGATATCATACCTTTCCAACAAAAATTATTTCGAATAGATCGGACGACTAGAAGTTAATACAAATTGGTTAAAAAAAAATTACAGACAGAATTTCACTTGCAGTAATTTTGATTCCTCTTACGAACCAGCTGACACAATCGAAGCCAAATGTCGAAATGTATTTGAACTTTGGAGAGAAATGTAAATAGATATGTAACTAAATGCTCCGTTAAAATTAAAACAAAATATGATAATTGGTATCTGAGTAAATTCAATTTTTGTTATAAGTGCCTTGAGGCACTCTTGCGGGTTAGAGGGTTAAGCAACCTCTATAAAAACAACATTGTTTTTAATGTTTTTTGTAATAAATTATGTATGAATTTTTATTAGTCGAACTTTGTAATGTAAATTGTTAATTTTGGGCTTAAGTTCGAATCTGCATGACTGCAAATGATTTTTTTATTATTTTATTAATAAATGAATTTGTTCAAATTCTATTTATTATTTTTTATATTAAGATTGGAATATTAAGAATATTTTCAATAATCATCAAACCAGCAGAACTGATCAGTACTGATTTCGAGGCCGCTACGCCATCTTATCAGCGTTCTTTGTTCAATTTTTCCACTTTTGCAAGTGGTGCTAGTCAGTAGGAATATCAACTATTTAACAAATGTTTTTAACGAAAATTGAATATGAGAAGTTATCACATTCATATTTTTAAGTTATTACATTTTTGGTTAGTACGAAATTCGCCAACCCTGACGATTAATATTCCCAATATTCCATGTATCTCTTTCGCTTTTTCCAGAGCCATCGGCTGCTGATAGCTAAAGCCTCTTTGTTATTAACGTTCAAGTAATTGAATTTAGTTGTCAATTTACAATGAACAAGTGGGCGTGCCCCCGCAATGTTTTAAATTATGTATGAATTTTTATTAGTCGAACTTTGTAATGTAAACTGTTAATTTTGGGCTTAAGTTCGAATCTGCATGACTTAATATAAAAAATAATAAATAGAATTTGAACCAATTCATTTATTAATAAAATAATAAAAAAATCAGTTGCACCACTTGCAACAGTGGAAAAATTGAACAAAGAACGCTGATGAGATGGCGTAGCGGCCTCGAAATCAATACTGATCCGTTCTGCTGGTTTGATGATTATTGAAAATATTCTTAATATTCCAATCTTAATATAAAAAATAATAAATAGAGTTTTTTGTAATATTTTTTTTTGTCTTGGCCCAACACTCAGAGGATGGACCCTACATATGCAGTGCATTGCGCCGCAACTAGAAAGGAGGGGATAGTATTGATTGGACAGATGAAGAAAGATCAGAAGATAGAGAATTTTTTGGCTTCATCATTGAAAACAGGCTGGCAACAACTAACACAACCATGCACTAGTGCTGATGAGAAGAATTCAACACAATACTTCATGACTCAGCGCGGGGTTGAACTCAGGACCCTCCGATTCAAAGTCTCGTGTTCTACTACTTCAGACAACAGCACCCAAATGATATATTTGTATGCCAAAGAAGGTCCAAAGCATTGAAGTTTAAGCTATAGAATCAGATAAATCCATTTTTGGACCACGGCTCCCTTAGTGGGCATTAAAGTAACATATTACATGGAGAAAGAATGTAAATATTTAACAAATTGAATAATTTAAGGCTACATTCCTTAAAAACTACATTTTTAAACTTTTATGACGAAGCTGAGATATTCTCTGATCTTCCTCTGAATATAACGTTCCTATTTATTTTTCTACCCTCCAAAAAAGAATTGGAGGGTATATTCACATTGTCATTCCGTTTGTAACACAGCGAAATATCCATCTGAGACTCCATAAAGTGATCAGTGGTGAAATCTAAGACAAACTGTGTCTGTGGAAATCACGATTCAGTTCAAACGAAATTTGGTATAAATATATCTTGAAGGATAGCACAGATCAAGTTGGGAAATGGGCTGAATCGGCAAAGAGGGAAAAAAGTTCCCAAAAGAAGAACTAAACCAACCTCTAAAAACAACA
The DNA here is from genome assembly GCA_951800035.1 of Linnaemya tessellans. Lineage (NCBI taxonomy): Eukaryota > Metazoa > Arthropoda > Insecta > Diptera > Tachinidae > Linnaemya > Linnaemya tessellans. Next base: position 111,219,428 of record OX637532.1, on the reverse strand, counting down.
TGATTTTTAAAGTTTTTGATATATTTTTATGTCAAAGAAGGTCCAACGCGTTAAACTTGGAGCCATAAAATCAAAAAATTAATTAAAAATTCAGAAAAATGGGACATGAAGAAAAATAATCAAACGGTAACACGGGTATTATAACAATAACATGTCAACATCAGGTTGATACAGTTCTCGTATCCTTTTTCACAATAAAATTTGTGTAAATAGGAACTGTTATCACATTCAACTAAGCCACCTAATAAGTGGTGACAAACACAATACACATGAGCACTGATGATGAAGGTGTTGCGGCTGTCGAAAACACCTGTTCTGCTCTGCTGGGTAAGTTGAATAACAAAGACTGATGTTGACTTGCCTTTGTGCCTTGGAATATTTATCATGTCTTTCTGAGATTTAAATTAAAAATTTCGAACAATTAGCCTATAGAATCTTAATTCAATTTAATAAAAAAATTAATTTTTTTGACCCCTTCCCTTTTAGTGGGCATTATTGTGTGCAAAAATAGTGTAAACATTTTAAAAATTGTGTTACTTAAGCCTACATTCCTTAAAAATAACTTTTTTAATCTTTAATGACAAAACTGAGACGTAACCTGGTACTGCTCTGCCCTACCCCCTCCTCCCCTTTGCCACCTAAATGACACTATATATAAAAAAATAAAAAATTTGATAAATTTTATACATTTAATTATCCCAAACATTTATTTTTAGAGTTTTATGGAAAAGGTGAAATGTCTCCCCCACAGCCCTTGCCAGAGCGTCCCCTCCAAAATACAGTTTTAATACCCTCCAAAGAGAAATGGACCCCATAAAGTATATATATTCTTGATAAGTGAGGAAGTCTAAGATGATCTGGCAATGCCCATACGTTCGTTGGTGGAAGACATGATATTGTCTATTTTTGAACCCCGCGCCCTCTAGTGGGCGTTGACGTACGATGTTATATAAAGCAACTCTGTCCCACCAAGTTAAACATTTTAAATTTACTTACTAAATATTTGGAGGCTACTTAAGATTCGACTCGGTCGAATATTACGTTTTTACTTGTTTATTATATACTTGTGTATCAGCGGGAAGGCAATTCTTTGCTGTTTTGCAATTCTCATTTAGTTTTTGAAAGTTTTTGCACAAGCCAAGAGTTTTTGTTATTTTTGGGAATTAGATTGCAGTCTGCTGGTACTGATGATTTATTGTAACCTACAACAAACAAATCGCTTGCTTAATTATGAGATTAAATTCTTTGCCAATTTTATTGCGCATAAGTCTTATTATTAAAACTTTCTTCATACATGTAAACATATAAAACAGTCAAAGATTGATGTACAAAATCATTTCATCATTTCGGCCGAAATATGTTCATAAAAGAAACAATTAATTACTGGGAGTTGTTTGCATTGCAACTTATTTAACGCACTAAATTATGTATGAAGCGATTAATTGTGTCACTCCTTATTGCTTTTATGATTACAATTAAAACAATTTTATTTGCGTTGTTTCTCTCTTGTTTCATATGAAAAAAAAAAAATATGTTTGCCATATACTTTCATACTTACCCGCATTATCTGAAACGTTTCTCTGGAAAAAATGTTTAAGCAGCAGCACAGTTTTAATTTTAAGTTTAAATATGTTTTAACGTTTGAGTTCATTTTCGCATTCAAACAAACCTGCTTTTGTTTCATTTATGGAAGAAACGGCATTGTGCTGCATTGTTGCTGCTGCATAATAACTTTTTTTCTCCCAGTTTCCACTTTTTCATTGTAAATATTTTATTATTTTCCAACCGCAGCATATTATGAGCATTAAGGAGAATAAAAGCAGCTGGAGTGCTTCAACTTCGGTTACACATCCATGTGCCAACGAGTTCATACACTCGTATGTTTTCCATTTATGGTTTGTTAAACTTGCATTTAAACACTAATTACAGCAGGCGACAGTTCAAATTTGATGTAGTTTCCCTGGATAATGGCTTATGTCATGAAAATCGATTTTTTGTTTTGTTTTTGATGTAGGGAAGCCAAAATGCTGCTAGTTGAAACACAGTATTGCTTCCAAGGAACTCTACTGCGCCCAGGGCTGGGTATATGAATTGTATACGCAACCAAAAAGTTTTTTGAAGTCTCTAGTGAAAATATATACAAAATTAAAACAACCGAAATGAAGTGTTGGCGTAGACAGTCTACTTTATCGAAAATAATTTTTTGGCGTGCTGGAGTATACACACACACACACATTCACTCCAACCCTGAAACAATTTGTGTGATCTTTTTGGTTTCCAATACTAATTTATTTCTGTCTAAAATATAAAATATGTTTCATTAGCAAGAAAAACAAATTTATGTTATTTAGTTACTTTAATATTTAAAAAAAAGTGTATTTACAGCTCTGAAGCTGTCTTTTTGACTTTTCTGATTTCCAATGCTAATGAATTGCTTTGAAAAACATCAAATATCGTTAATTCATAAACAAAAATAATAAAAATTCAGTTGGTTATTTTTTTGTACAGGGTGGCTCAGAAAGACCGAAGTGGTGTGAATTCCTTATAACTTTTTATTTAAGACATATTCTTTTAATTTTTTGTTTTTTAAATACAGTAAATATATAGGGAATATTTTTAGATTAGTTATTAAAAATGATATCCTCCAAGTGGTGGCCATTTTCTCCTTCGCACAAATCTGCTCTTTCCAACACATTTTCCATGACCTTTCGCAAAACTTCCGGTGTTATGTTGTTAATTTCCTCTCGAATATTGGCTTTTAATTCCTCAATAGTCCTGGGCTTATTAACATAAACTTTCCCTTTTAAATAACCCCAAAGGAAACAGTCTGGAGCGGTTACATCCGGGGAACGCGGAGGCCAATTAAAATTGTTTCTACGCGAAATTATTCTTTCACCAAAGATTTCGCGTAAAAGAGCCATTGTGGCCCTCGCAGTGTGCGCTGTGGCTCCATCCAGTTGGAACTATATTTGCGGATGGTTTTCCACGGCTGGCCTTACAAAATTTCCCAACATGGCCCGATATCGATCACCATTGATGGAAATGGCGACACCTCGTTCACTTTCAAAAAAAATATGGGCCAATGATGCTCTCAAGAAGAAACACCGCACCAAACAGTACACTTACTGGATGTAATTGTCGTTGATGAAGCACTCCCGGGTTTTCCGTAGCCTACGGTTTTGCTTGTTAATGAACCCATTTAATTGGAAATAGGCTTCGTCACTCATAACTAAATAATAATGAATAAAATTAGGATTCTCTTGTGCTTTTTGCTGGAAATAAATTGCATAGTCAAGTCGTTGCTGGTAATCTGTCGGTTTCAATTCTTGGACAAGTTGAATTGTGTATGGAAACATTCTTATGGTATGCAAAATTCGCTGCAGCGACCCTCTTGAGATGCCAAGTTGTGTCGAACGTTTCCTGGTTGATGTTTCTGGATCCTCCCGAATACTCTCCCATACCACTTGAATATTGGCAAACGTGTGGACAGTTCGTAGTCTGCCGGAACCAGGAAGGTTCCTTACTGCCCCTTGTTGTCGAAAATTTGCAACCAGACGGTTTATTGTTGACTGAGAGGGTGCAACCCGCACATTAAATTGACGACGGTATGCACGCTGAGTCAACACAATGGACCGTTGATTTGAAAAGTAAATTTCAACGATTTGGGCACGTTGTTCAGTTGTGTATTGCTCCATTATAAATTGTCCAAGTCTTCTTTACAAAATACTGAAAAGAAGAAAAAAATTACAATAAAAAAGTTATAAGGAATTCACACCACTTCGGTCTTTCTGAGCCACCCTGTAGTAAATAAAGTTTCATCTCTTCGATTTGTTTTTGGATTTTTAATACCAATTTAATTATATATGAAGTATCACATATTAAGAAACAAGAAAACAAAAATTAGTAACATATTTGGTTACTGGAACCACCATTTTAACTTTTAATACCGATTTTATTCTCTTGGAAGTATAAAATTGTTTCAATTAACAAAAAAAAAAAATGAAAATTATCAGCCTCATTTTGGTTACTTTTATGTACCAAAAAATGTTTCAATTGTCCAACTTTGGAATTTTTTTACTCTTAATACCAATTTAGTTTTTCCTGAAGTATAACATCATTTTAATTCACGAAAAAAAAGCCAAAATTAGTAACCTATTTGGTTACTTTTATGTACCAAAAAGTAAATAAAATAAAACAAGTAAAATCGTAACATGCGACCGCGTCGAATCTTAAATACCCTCCAAATATTTAGTAAGTAAATTTAAAATATTTAACTTGGTGTGACAAAGTTCCTTCAAGACATCTCTGTAGCCAATTTTAAATCTCCATTTTGAGAGAGTCATTCCGGGAAGGGCCGTGGGGGACACGTTTTACCTCTGCAAGACCAGAGAACATCTCAGCTTCTTATAGGCTTAAGGAATAAAAATTGCTCAATATTTACACAATTTTTTAAAAGGTTAAAAAATTTACTATATCTCGTTTTCGACAGACGAACGTATGGGCATTGCCAGATCGTCTTAGACTTCATCACTGATTCGTCGGCCCTGTAGCAAAAATTAGCCGGCGAAGTAAAAAGGTTGAAACAGCAAAACAACTGTCTATCTTCTCATCTTTCCTAATCTGTCCCCTCAATACTATCCCCTCGTTTTCAGTTCCAGCGCAATGCATTGCATATATAGGGGACATCCCCTGAGTGCTGGTCCTACTCCTAAAAAAAAAAAAGAATATACATATGCACTTTATGGGGTCCAATTCTCTTTGGAGAGCATTAAAACTGTATTTTGTCGTGGTCTCTCTGGCAAGGGCAGGGGGGGGAGACATTTCACCTTTGCCATAAAACTTCAGAAATAAATGTTCGGAATAATTAAATGTAACATTTAGTTCATTTTTTTTATAGGGTCATTTAGGCGCAAAAGGGGAGGAGGGGGTAGGGCAGAGGAGTAGCAGATTACGTCTCACCCTCGTCATTAAAGCTTAAAAATTTTATTTTTAAGGAATGTAGGCTTAAGTAAAACAATTTGTTAAATTTTTACACTATTTTTGCTTATAATAACGCCCACTAGAGAGGGCGGTGTCCAACAATTACTTTGGTATTTGCTAGTTACTAATTTGAAATAAAAGTAGGTGTCAGCTTCTCAGCTCCGGAACCGCTTTGGATTTGCTGATTTGCCATAGCACTCTATTTAGAATACTTTTCAATTCATTAGTTCAAGAATGAAGTCTCTAGCTCCTCTTGGGGCGTATAGAAAACTGATTTCGCGTACAGGCAGACGTACGTCGCTTATTCGACTTCCTTATTCATAAGGACCCAGAATATGTCCAATTTATAAAGTCGCATATAAAAAAAATTATGAATGACAAATTTATATATTTCAATTTTCTGTGAAGGGGGCAAAAAATTCATATGAAGATTAAAGCAAAAGGAACATTTTTTAGGCTTTTCTAGTTATTTTTGGGTTTCTCTCACAATGTTTTATACGAACGTGTCACTACGCCGGCATCGGGACCTATTTAGTACTTATTATTTGTCTAGTGATGGACAATTTCATGCATTTTTAGCGAAACATTTTTCTAGTTGGTTGGATTTTTTTTATTTAATTCGTGACATATTCGCCCTTGGACCCAATGACCGGCAAAATGACTGTCTTGAACACATCTTATTGGAACAGACATGCTGCGACTACTATCTTATATACCATTAGTAACGGCAGTTCATGTGCATGGCTGCCAATTGTTTCTGGGGAAATTTCCTTGTGTGCTCGTACAGGGTGGGCAAAGTTGAGGTTAGGAAGTAAATTGGCTGTCAAATGATGAAATATCAATAACTGAGCTGCCATTCTTTAGCACTTATTTAGCAAAAAGTTTGAGAATTTTAATCATGGAACTCTACACTCTTGGACAAAGAATTTTAATTGTGAAAATTTACTATCAAAATGTTATTGCATCACTTTGTAACTTTCATCGTAATCAGGCTGCATCGCTAAATTCGAGACTCACGGTACTATTGCATAACAATAGACCAAAACAATAAGTTCATAGTGGCCGTAATTTGAAAAACTGAACGAAAACAACGCGTTTCTTCAACAAAATCAACTTTAGAGACGAGGCCCATTTTCAATTGGGCGTTTAAGTAAAGAAAGAAAATTTGTCACACATGGGGCTCACAAAATCCACAAACAGTCTTCGAATAACCATTAAATCCAAGGAAAGTGCGGGGCAAATGGTGCGGTTTGTGGTCATTCGGTATCATCGGCGCGTATTTTTTCGACAATGAGTAAATGAAAACAGATTGTAGCAGATTTTTTGTCGCCACACTTGGCCAATGTTAACGCCAGTGACCTTTGGTTATAGCAAGGTGCTGCTGGCTGAAGTAGTAGAACACGAGACTATGAAGCGGAGGGTCCTGAGTTCGAGCCCGCGCTGAGTCATGAAATATTGTGTTGAATTCTTCTGATCAGTGTTAGTGCATGGTTGTTTTAGTTGTTGCCAGTCTGTTTTAATGATGAAGGCATAGCACTGGTCACTGAACAAAGTTTTGCAGCGACTGACACGATCATATTCTAAAAAGCAGAGTAAAGCAACCACCTGTCGGCCCTGTAGCAAAAATTAGCCGCCGAAGTCAAAAAGGTTGAAATAGCTACAAAAAAAATGTCTATCTTCTCATCTTTCCTAATCTGAAGGGGTCATCCTCTAAGTGCTGGTCCAAGATAAAAAATAAAAAAAAGACTCCTCTACAAGCCACGCAGCCGGCCAAGCAATTCAGTTATTGCAAGAGATATTTTCTGGTCTCGTAATTACTTGATTTGGCGATGTCAATTGAGCGCCTAGTTTTTGAGATCTACTCCGCTGGATTATTTTCTCTAGATCTAGTGGTGCAATGTCCCCGAAGTCATATTCCATTATTAATTCCCATATCTCTACTTTACAGTGGCATCACTAAAACTGGATTTTTTAAAAAAATAGTGTATTTTTAAGCCGATTTAATTCCAAACCCTAACTTTGCCCACCCTTTATATTATTGATAGATTTTGGTTTTTGGTTACCATAAAATGAATTTATTCGTGCTGCATGAAGCGTAATTATCAAAAATTTATAACCGACTAATTCTAATGAAAATAGAAGCCAAATAGATTTTTATAATAATTGCGACATATGGAGATGAACTAAAATACAATCAGGGGCCAAATTACCGCACTCGATATCGATCGAAATTTCAATACATTTTAAATACGAATTTCGATCGATATCGATTGTCGTAATTTGCCCCCAAGGTCTCGTTTTATGCGATAGATGAGTTCCCAAAAAAATCGCATAAATCAAATTCGCATAAAACGATACTCTAACTTCATATAAAAACTAATGATTCGTTCCAAAATTCTGCAAAATCACATAAATTCAAATTTTAGTTGAAAAATCTAAACAAAATCGCATAAAAAAATCACCAAAAATATATTTATTTAAAATGAAATTTATTTGTTTAAAATGAAATATATTTATTTAAAATGAAATTTATTTGTTGGGTGGTTAAGCAATGTCTATATGCATTTCATTGGTGCTTTACCAAATCGTCAGTAGACTTCAAGCACAGCTTTAAAGAGTTTCAAACCTCTTATTTTATGTAAAGTCTTTAACAAAAATAGTTTATAGCCTACTAAGCTTATCACTGCACCGTACTAAACAAATAAACCACCAAATAAAATAAGGAATTCTCACAACACGCATGCGTATCAGCTATGCACAAAAAATACAAACACTGCAGCGTGATTAAAACAACAGCAGCTAATAACAAGGGAAATCCCCAGTTTGTTCTTTAAATAATAATACACACAACACTCATACATACGTATCGTCTACGCATAAAAAAAACACAAAATGAAACCAACTATAACGACTATATAAGTTATGCAAACTTGGCTTAATTTAAACAGGGTAAAAAAGCCTAAAAACATCTAAAATTTCAAAACCTGTTAAAATAAAAAAAAAAAAAATTTCGTTTAAAAATCGCATAAATTCGAATTCGCATAAAACGAGACCCGAGTGTACACATGAGTACTGTTGATGGAAGTGTAGCAACTTTCGGAAAAGTGTTAATCTGCTCTGATGTTTAAGTTGAATAATTAATTTGATCTTAATCTTCCCTGGTTCCTAGGGATATCGAAATCAGTTAAATCAGGCTCATTGCTTTGCGGCGGAGAAATGCTGAAATCCGTGCAGAAATTATCAATTATCACGGCAAATACAACAAAGCGCCTCGTATAGTCCGTATAAAATTTGAGCAGTTTTTACAAAGGCCGCTTGATTATAAGCCGTAAAAAACTGTGCATTTAAATATATTTAAAACGGACTTGAGCGCTTCTTCCTCAAAACTATGATCTTATTTATAAGCAATCTGCTTAGTTAAATGCAAGAAAATTGTAGCGCAGACAGCGGGGAAGTGTTATGATGTTAAACCATAATAATTGGCATTTTTAAAACAGTTCTTTTCTGTTGTGTAGATAAAAGCAAATGGAAAAAGAAATGACTGGCGTTATAATTAAAAAACTTCTGCATGGAAGCAATTTTATACTTCATGGAGTTGTTGTTTTAGCAACTAAAAGCTTTTAAGCTTTTTTGTTTAAATAGCATTAAAAGTGAACATATTATGTTTGCTTCGTACCTTTAGTTGGAATATCTAACTAGAATTTAGTTAACTGGGCCTTGAATTAATTGTTTAGAAACAATTATTAATGTTTTTATTTAACTAAATAAATTATTTATTAAATTTCTAAATATTGATTTTTTTTTATAATAATTATTTTAAAAATAAAGACAATATATAAATTGAATGTTATTTATAAGACAACTTAATAGTTAATGAAAAATATGATTGACAACAAAACAAATATTTATATGTATATAAAAATAATATATTCATATTTTATAAAGTAGATACATATAAAAGTACTGTACTAAAGTATAATGAAATGGATAAACATAAATATATAACTAGAACATACATTATATAACTAATATATAACTCCCCTACCCTTTGAACTGACATTACTCCAGGAATGTGTCGTACATAATAATTCTTCATAAAATATAAAAGTTAGATATAATAAAATGATTTTACATTTTATGTAATTTAAAGTATATAATAATGTTTTTATATAAAAGGTTTTTAAGTTTGTACAATATTTTTCTTTGTTTCTTTTATTTAAATATTTTTTTACTAATATATGATAACCAAAATGAACAATTTTCGTATGAGAGCTAATTTAAATTTATTTTCTTGTATTTTTCGAATAATTCCTACCAGTTATTTTTCTTTCGTATTTAATATCTGGTATTTCGTTTTGATATTTAAAAATTCTCTTCACAATTTGCCTATCGCGTTTACAACCTTTTTCATCCAAAAAGTTTGTATTATTTTTTGTTTGTACTTGTTTTATTATATATTTCGGTTTCTGTTTTAAATTATTAAATCCTAGATTCTTTACCAGTTCTCTTTCTCTGAATTCGTGACAGTCTTCTCTACTTTCATTAATTTTGTCAATCCTTTTTTCTTTTTTTTTATGTACAACATTATGTAATTTTTCCCAAACTGATTTATCAAGTTCGTTGTGCAACAATGCGTTTGGTTTAACACCTGTTGTACTATGAATTGTGTCATTATAAAGTTGAACAGACTTATATGCTATAGCTTTATTGTCTAGATCGTGATTATTTTGCTGCAATTTAAATAACCTTATATGCTCGTTAAGTGTAAGATGAAATCGCTCAATGTCAGCATTTCCCGTGTGTGTATTTGGAGATGTAAAATGGTATTCTATATCCTCTGATTTTAAAAACTCTCTAATAAGTGCTGTATTAAAGTCATTATCCGCAATAATTTTGTCTGGTTTCCCCAAAATTGCAAATCTTTCCCTAATTTTTTCGACAATACTTAAAGAATTTTTATCACTCAAATAGTGTATAGATACGTGTTTTGTTAACTTATCTATACATGATAGAAATATTGTATTTTTGTTAAAAAACCATATATCCATGTGAACTATTTCATTTGATTTCATAGGAGTCTCAGTCACACAAAATTTTGTTTTAATAGGTCGTCTATCAAACTTAGACATATTACAGATAACACAATTATTAATGAACTTTTGAATTTCTCTTCTTAAATTCGGATAATAAACAATATTTTTTAATTCCAAGAATGTTTCTTCAATACCTCTGTGGTTTTTGTCATTGTGATATTTCTCTAGTATTGCTAAGAGATTTTCTCTATCAAAAACATCTTTTATGAATTTAGTGCATCGAACGAATTTCATTCCTGGCACATTGGAAAAATAATGTATTAAAGTTTGTTGAAAATTTTTATAGATATTAAAATTACTACAAAAAATTCCCACTGTTCCTTTTATAGGAAAATTTTTTTTTAAATATTCTATTACTTTTTCTTCAAAATAATTCTTTAATGTAATTGTGTGTCTATTATTTTTGTTATGTAAAGTTTCAATTTTGTGTTTGTAAGTATTTCCTAAATTAACTATAATTTGGTTCTTATATATATTGATTGGTGATTCAGAAATAAAAATATGATCATTTAAATTTTCCTGTCCACTATGAATTGTTGCTAAATTCGAGCTGAGATTCTGTTCTTCTTCTTCTTGTAAAACATTAATTTCTGGGCGACTAAGATAATCTGCTACTTTATTGGTTTTACCCTTAATGTACTCTATTTCAAAATTATATTCATTAAGTTTTATTTTCCATCTTTGTAATTTCATGTTAGGTTCTTTCAGGGAATTCAACCATATAAGTGGTCGATGGTCTGTTTGGATTTTAAACTTTCTACCAAAAAGATATGGCCTGAAGTATTTAACTGACCAAACAATTGCTAGTAGTTCTTTTTCAATTGCGCTGTAATTCAGCTCATGTTTATTTAATGTTCGGGATGTATACGAAACCGGATGACCATTTTGTGAAAGCACTGCTCCTAAGGCTCCATTGCTAGCGTCTGTTGTTAAAGTAAATAATTTATCAAACTTGGGATACGCTAAGACTGGACTAGTGCACAAAATTTTCTTTAATTTGTTAAATGCATCAATGTAGTTTGAATTTTTGAGATCAATAACTGAACCTTTTTTTAAATTCGAAATCATAGGAAGAGCTACTCTGCTATAATCCTTGATAAATTTCCGATAAAAACCAGTTAAACCTAAAAATGATCTGATCTCTTTTATTGTTTTCGGTAATGGAATCTTTTGAATTGCCTTTATTTTCTCAGTATTTGGTTTTATACCATTCGGTGTTATTATATGCCCTAAATACTCAGATTCACGTTTAAAGAAATTACACTTGTCAACTTGTACCTTAAGATTATATTCTAATAATCTTTTAAATATTTTCTTCAAAGAATTAATATGTTCTTGAAGTGACGTAGAAAATACCAAAATATCATCTAAGTACACTACGCAAATGTTATTTATAAAATCATGAAGTATTTCGTTCATCATTCTTTGGAAAGATGCGGGTGCATTCTTTAATCCAAAGGGCATACGTGTAAACTCGTAATGTCCTGTTGAAGTAGAAAACGCAGTTTTATTCCTATCTTCTGGCAAAATTGGTATTTGGTGGAATCCTTTTGCTAAATCGAGTGTGCTAAAATATTGAGAGTTTCCTAACTTCGCAAATAGATCCTCCATATTAGGAATAGGAAATTTGTCCTCAATTGTTACATCATTTAATTTCCTATAATCCACTACAACTCTCCATTTCTGTTTATCAGAATTGTCAAGTTTCTTAGGCACAACCCAAATGGGAGCATTATATGGACTACAAGATTTAGTTATAATACCTGAATTTAACATTTCACTCACTTGTTTTTCAACTTCAGCTTTATGAATTTCCGGAAAACGGTACGTTCTACAATACACTGGAATATCATTTATTGTGGGTATTCTGTGTTTGTATTTACAAACTGAAGATAGATGTTCATCCTCAATATAAAATACAGTATTAAATTTTTTAATTAATTTTGTCAGCTCTTTTATTTCTTCATCATTCAAGTGTTCTGTTTTCAATTTGTCAATAATATAGTCCATTCGCGGCTCATTAAAATGTATATCCATAATTATATTATTAAAATATGATATATCGTTCCCATCGTATGGTTCAGTAACATTTTTAAATACTAAGGGAATTTTCGCACTATCAGTTATCAATACATTTTCTTTCAAATCGATTTTCGCACCTATTGGTTTCAGAATATTACAACCTATAATACCATCAAAATCACTAAATAATTCCGTTTCTATCATCTCAATTTTGCAATTGGGTAAATTAAATTCTTTGAAGAACGGGATTGTAATTTTTGTTGTTGTAATTGTCTTAGAACAAATGGTATTTAAAACAATAGGGCAACTTAATACCGATTGGAATGAAGAATGAAATAGACCTTTTCTTATCAGACTAGTACCTGAACCTGTATCTATTAGTAGTCTTATGGGAGTTGATTTTGTTTTTAACACTATGCAGGGTAAATTTTTTCGGCCTGTAATTGAAAATTTGACACTCCAACAGAATCTACATCCATTGGAGTAGTTCTATTCAAACATGATCGAGAATGTACATTACTATTGTTTGACATACTTCTATTTGCAATTCCATTACTAATGTTTCCACTTCCATTATATACGTTGTTATAATTTCGTCCTGTATTATAATTTCCGTTATTATTAAAATTTTGCCTTCTAAAATTATTATTACTAAAATGTTCAAAATTTCTATGTTCATTACCATTGCAAAAATTATTTTTATTAAAACTATCTGAATTGTATTGACCATCATTATATGGATTTGAATATTGGGAATAATTGTTGTTACGTCTAAAGTTAAAATAAATATTTGGTGTGGATGAAGAAGATTGCAAAAATATTGAACCTTGTGATCTACTAACATAAAAGTAGCCAGTTTCAACAAGTATTTCTTTTGCTTTTAATAATGAATTAGGATTCCTAGATTGTAAAATCAGTTTAGGTTCATTAGGTAACTTGCTAATGAAAATTTTCAAAACCATTTTTTCATTATTTGCACAACTAAACCATTGTTCATTGTTTTTATCAACACTAGTTTTTAAATTAAGTTTTGTTTTTAAAGTTTCTACATAATCAAAGAATTGGTTCACAGAAGTTTTTAATTCAGCTGTCTTAATATTATTAATTATACTCTCTACACTATCTGTTATACTAAAATGTATTCTTAAAATTACCTTAACTTCTTCCCACTTTGTTGGATTGTTGTTGTTAATCAGTGTGATGTTTGCGGCTTCTATAATTTTGTTGCGTATTCTCAGATCAAATAGTTCAATATATGTTGCTTCCACATATTTTCGCACTCCTTCAATATTCATTATGAATATTTCCAACTCTTCTGGTTTTCCACTAAATTTAGGAATATCAGCTAGTAATTGGAAAGGAATCATTGTTGTTGTCGACATTTTAACTTCTTGTTTGTGTTTGCTTTGGATTTTTGCTAATTTTATTTTTTTTTGTTTTTTTTTTTTAAACTTTCAATAGTAGTGGTAGATGGTGTTCCGATCTTTTATTGCACTTTGCGAATTTTTGGCTTTCTTGCTGCTTCTTTTATGAGATTTCAGATTTTTCTTTTAATTTTAGTTAATTGAAATTATAAGAGTTTGCTGTTTGTGGTTCGCAAGCCCGACTGCGCCAATTAATTGTTTAGAAACAATTATTAATGTTTTTATTTAACTAAATAAATTATTTATTAAATTTCTAAATATTGATTTTTTTTTATAATAATTATTTTAAAAATAAAGACAATATATAAATTGAATGTTATTTATAAGACAACTTAATAGTTAATGAAAAATATGATTGACAACAAAACAAATATTTATATGTATATAAAAATAATATATTCATATTTTATAAAGTAGATACATATAAAAGTACTGTACTAAAGTATAATGAAATGGATAAACATAAATATATAACTAGAACATACATTATATAACTAATATATAACTCTTGGTTTAATTTAACTAACTTGTCCTTAATATAGTAATTCTCAATAGGTGTTTGTGATGTTATTTATAAGCTAAAAGGTTTTGTAATTTTGGCATCAAGTTGAAATCGTCCGATGATTTGGTGAACAAATCAAATGCAGGCACGCACATAGACGTACTTAATCACACAACAAACAAAGCAATGTGTTTAGCAAAGCGCAAAAGTTCAGCTTAAGTAAAATGGAACAAAAACACGACATGAAGTGCATGAAGATAATAATAACAAGTAAAAATGTTATATTCGACCGGGTGAATCTTAAATACCCTCCAAATATTTAGTAAGTAAATTTAAAATGTTTAACTTGGTGGGACAGAGTTCCTTTATATAATATCGTACGTCAACGCCCACTAAAGGGGAAGGGGTTGAAAAATAGACAATATCATGTTTTCCACAGACGAACGTATGGGCATTGCCAGATCGTCTTAGACTTTATCACTGATCAAGAATATATTTACTTTATGGGGTCCAATTCTCCTTAGAGGGCATTAAAACTGTATTTTGGCGGGGACGCTTTGGCAAGGGCTGTGGGGGAGACATTTCACCTTTGTCATAAAACTCTAAAAATAAATGTTTGGGATAATTATATACAAAATTTATATATTTTTTGTTGGGTCATTTAGGGGGCAAAGGGGGTAGGGCAGAAACAGACAGTCATAAAACTCTAAAAATACATGCATGGGATGACTATATACAAAAATTAAACATGTTTTTTTCTGATAGAGTCATTAAGGGAGCAAAGTGGGAAGGGGATAGGGCAGAAACAGGCAGTCATGAAGCTCTAAAAATACTAAATGTTTGGGATAATTGTATACAAAATTAATTTTTTTTTTTGAAGGCTCATTTAGGGGGTGAAGGGGAGGAGGGGGTAGGGCAGAGTAGTGCCAGGATTCGTCCCAGCTTCGTCATTAAAGCATAAAAATTTTATTTTTAAGGAATGTAGGCTTAAGTAAAACAATTTGTTAAATTTTTATGATATTTTTGCATATAATAACTCCCACTTAAGTGGGGGGGGGGGGGGTCCAAACATAGTTATTTTTTATTTTATGGCTCCAATTTTAAGGCGTTGGACCGTATTTGACATAAAAATATATCATTTGCTTAAAAAAATAACCAAAAAACTTTAAAATTATCTTGTTTTTTCTGGGTTGGTTTAGTTCTTTTTAAGGGAACTTTTTCCCCCTCGCCCGGTTTAGCCCATCTCCGAACTTAACCTGCTCTAAGCTTTAAAATATATTTATACCAAATTTCAAGAGTCTAGCTCTTCGTTTGGACTGAATCGTGATTTCCACAGACGGACGGATGGACGGACATGCCCAGATCGTCTTAGATTTCATCACTGATCAAGAATATATATACTTTATGCGGCTCAGATGGATATTTCGCTGCGTTACAAACTATAAACTATAACTATAAACTATGAAACTATGTTGCACTAAGAATTGCATTGGTAAGAAAATAAAAAGGCGCTTCCAGAGTTGGAAAATCGAAATATTTTTGGTACATAAAAGTACCCACATAAATTCCAAATTTTGTGTTTTTAGTAAATTAAACCTATTTCATATTTCAGGAAAAATTAAATTAGTATTAATAAATTAAAAATTCGGTTCCAGCGTTGAAAAATCTAAATTGACGAAACGTCGGGAAAATGAAATAAAATAAATTGTTTTATTCATATAAGAACGTAGCCTCACTAGCTCATAACATTAATATATATAGAAAAATTTGGAAGTGGCTATAACAAATCAACAATCTAAATTTTTGTTTTTTTAGTGAAGTAAACCTATTTTATACTTCAGGGAAAATTAAATTGGTAATAAAAATTCGGTTACAGGGTTGGAAAATCGAAATGTTTCGGTACATAAAAGTAACCATAAAAGTTCCCAGTTTTGATTTTTTTCAGTGAAATAAACATATTTTATACTTCGCTAAGAAATAAATCGGTATTAAAAGTTTTTAAATTAAAAATTCGGTTCCAGGGTTGGAAAATCTAAATTTTTTGGTACATGAAAGTAACCATATAAGTACCCAATTTTGGTTCTTTTTCAGTTAATTAAACATATTTTATGTTTCGCTAAGAATTAATTTGGTATTAAACATTTTAAAAACTAAAAATTCGGTTGCAGGGTTGGAAAATCGACATTTTCAGATTCATTAAAGTAACCATATAATTTGCTATTTTTGATTTTTATGATGAATTATACCTACTTTATATATCAGTAAGAAATAAATTGGTATTAAAAACCAAAAAAATCTAAAAGGCGATTCTACGGTTGGACAATTAGAACTTTTTGGGGTACATGAAACGGATTTTTTGTTTTGTTTGTAAATTAAATATATATAATATTTCTGAAAGACGTTCAGAGGTATTAGAAGTAAGAAAAGCCAAACATTTATCTTCCTAGCCGAAATATTTAAACGGAAAAAATTACATCTGTGAAAGGTATTTAAGATTCGGCACAGGCGAATGTAGCACTTTTACTTTTATTAAATAAATTTTAAAGAATGACCGCTCTCTTCTTCACTTTGCATAATTTGACAGCCAATTTACTTCCTAACCTTAAACTTTCGCCTTAGTTTTTGATATCCTCTTAATATGATGTGTTCAAATACTTAAGGAGAAAGAGTAATTGCAAAGTCAATTAACAGAGTGTCTTCGAAAATAACACTTACGAGTAAATGTATTGAAGGTGATTTTGTTAAGCACTAAAATTAATTTATTTAAATGCATTGAATTTACTGTTTGAAAAATGCTTTTTTTGGGAAAAATTTATTGACTCTGATAAATAATAATTATAATTTAAAAAAGAAATAGCAAAGATATTTGATTTTCAAATACATTTACTTAGAAGTATATATTCTTTTCCTAAAAATTCTGTAGTAAAATACATTTTATGTCAACAGACTTCTTAGAATAATTAACTGCTTTAGACCCTTAATTCAACTACAAAATGTTTTCGATATGCAAATGTCCTTAAATACAAAAGAAGTTGCTACAAACGAAATATATATATTAAATTCATTCTTAGACTTTAATTAAAAACATTTCTATTGTTTAGCTCAAACACAATTTTATGGAAAATATTCCATACAATCTTATTGTTGTAATATTTTTTTGTCATATTCCTGATTTGGTGCTCCAACCTGCAGGCGAAAATGCCAGCAACGATACTTTGACAGAATGGAAAAAAATCCTTAATGAACAACTGAATGGACAAAATGCAAACGGAACAAAACAGAACAGAACAGAGACAGTCCGAAATACATTCACAACATTCATTCAACTTTCCTCAAAATACACTAACACACAAGCGACCATTAGCGTAGTTGGCATTTTTGCGGACAAAATTACATGTTTTACAAGCAACTGCAAAGAGCAGTTTTTCAAAAAAATAAGAAAAGCAATAAAAATGGCAGTTAAAGTAAATCTGCAAAGAAGAGTTGATAACTTAAATTGAAGATATTAAAGCACATAGGAAGCGTCATGTCCACAGGCTTTAAGAACTTTTATTAGAACTACGAAGTTGCTTTTCCGAACGCGGAGCAGTCACAAAGAAAGTGCTTCAAGGTCTCAGTGTATTCCCCGCATACTCTACATTCATTGTCGTCCTCGGTCCCAATCCGATGCAAAAGTTCTCTTAAGTTCGAGTACCCTTTCAAGACGCCGATTAACTTTCGTAGTTCGGCCTTATAAAATTGAAGCAGTCTTTTTATACCCTTCACAAAAAAGTGAAAGGGTATATATAGGTTTGTCATTCCGTGTGTAATTGCTTCGATATTCACATGGGACCCCACAAATTATATATATTCTGGATCCTTATGAATAGCGATGTCCCCCTGTCCGTCCGTCTGTGCGTGTACGGGTTTCCCAAGCCCCCAGAAGAGCTAGAGACTTTGTTCTCAGACCATTGGATTGGAAATGAACTTAAATATAGTGGTTGAAATTCAGAAAGATCCGAAGTACGGTTCCAGAGCTGGGAAGCTTACACCTATTTCTCGACGCAAAATTTATACCAAAAATCAATTTTTTTTTAATGTTTGTAAATTAAACCTATTTCATGCTTTGGGAAGCCTCAATGGTCTATTAAAAACTAAAACAATAAAAATAATTTTCCAGGGATGGGAAATTAAAATTTTTTTTCGGCCTATTCTGTATTTTGTAGTACATGTAGTAACTAAAATTGTTAAAAATTTTAAGTTTTTCTTTAACAAAATTTCTTTATACGTCATGAAGATTTGCATTGGTAAAAAAAAAAATTAAAATTTCACTTGCGGGGTTGGGAAAATGAAAATATTTCTTGGTACATGCAATATTTTGTAGTACATGTAATAACCAAAATGGTTAAAAAATTTTTGTTTTTCTTAAACAAAACTACTTTATACCTCATGAAGATTTGCATTGATAAAGAAAATTTAAAAAAATTGTGGCAGTAGGGATGCAACTTTAATCTTTTATATTATTTTTTGCCAAACTCGATCAGAAAATGTTCTGAAAGAGATTCGGGTAGTTGAGGCTGCTGTTGACTGAAGAAGCTAATATTTACAACACAAACCTTAGGACCCGACATGACAAGACACTTATCAAAGAATTTGCTTGATCTGCATTACTGCCCAGTTATTTTAATTCTTACCAGCTTGTTTCAATCACGAGAACATATGACAGGTTTTTTAAAAAATACGGACACTATTTTTACGGCAGTACACCTGTCTCGAACACGAACACGTTTACAGTTTCAGCTATTTAGCGTGTTTAATTCGTTTGTGAAGTTCATGAAAGCCACACTTGTGCAATACCGTTTTCAGACATACTCCTTAATTGCGCAATTAAGACACAGTATGTAATTAAGTCCTTAATTTAGCTCAGTTTACCACATAATAATTTAATTACTAAATTAAGCAATTACCAGTTAATTGTATCACTGATTGCGTAAAATTCTAAATGCATCCCTTGTCACAAGTATGTTTACTGATAAGTGTATTCGGTGAGCATAAACATTTCTTACAATGGTGAGCCACATGTAAAATAAACAAACAAAGCAAAAAGACATGTTCAGTGAAGACCTTAAGTTTTTTTTTTAATTCCTATATAAATTTATTTATTAACAAATATCATTTTTAAAAAGCAAAAGAAAAACATGAAGGGGAATTATTTTTTTTACACTCCAAAAAAGAATTGGGGGGTATATTCACTTTGTCCGTGAAATAGCCCTCTAATACTCCTTAATGTATATATATTTTTGATCAGTAACGAAATCTAAAACGATCTAGCCACATCCGTCCGTCTGTGAAAATCATGGTTCCGTCCAAACGGAAAGAGCCAGACTCAGAAGGATAGTACAGGTCAATAGATAGTAAAAGGTCTGAATCGGGCCAGAGGGGAAAAAGGGAAAAATTGGAAAAACGTTCGCATGTACTTAAGTATAAAATTCAAACCAAAAAAGTTTGACTTGGGTATGATGGAACAACAAATTCAGAAAAATGGGACATGAAGAAAGATAATCAAATGGTAACACGGGTAATAAAACAATAACATGTTAACATCACGTTGATACAGTTCTCGTATCCTTTTTCACAATAAAATTTGTGTAAATAGGAACTGTTATCACATTCAACTAAACCAACTAATAAGTGGGGACAAACACAGTACACATGAGCACTGATGATGGCAGTGTTGCGGCTTTCGAAAACAGCTGAATAACAAAAACCGATGTTGACATGCCTTTGTGCCTTGGAATATTTATCATGTCTTTCTGAGATTTAAATTAAAAATTTCCAACAATTAGCCTATAAAATCTTTATTCAATTGAATATAGAAAAATTCACTTTTGGAATCCGCCCCTGAAAAAATATTGTAAATATTTAAAAAAAAATTTGTAAATATTTAAAAATTATATTCTTTAAGCCTGCATTCCTTAGAAACAAAATTTTTAAGCATTTACGACGAAGCTGAGATGTTCTCTGATCTTCCTCTAACCTACCCTTCCCCCTGCCCCTCTTGGCTCCTAAATAATCGTATAAAAAAGTTTTTTTTACACTTAATAACTCCAAAAATGTACTTTTTAAATTTTTACTACAATGGTGGGATGTCTCACCCACGGCCCTTCCTAGAGTGACCTTGCCAAAATAGAGTTTTAAAATTTAAAGTATCAACTGCAAAAATAACGTAAATTGCTTTTATACTGATGGAAAGATGTCTCAGCCATGCTGCTCCTATTTGAAGGGTATTTAAGATTCGGCCCGGTTAAATATAACGTTCTTACTTGTTTTTTGTTTCATTTTATATAAATCAAAGCTTTATAGTGTCCCTATGAAATTCCAAACTTTCGCAAATTAGCCAATTTATTTTGGATGGTAATTTTCTATTTGAAGACTTATTAATAAAATTGACAGCTAAAGGGGTGCTGCTCCAGAAATAAAATGTTGCGCAGCATTATTATTGGTGTTGTATCTTCCGCAAGAGTAGAAACACAGCGGGGTTGCTGTGTGGTTTTTTTAATTTTATTTTTTCGAATCGTACAGTAACCGCCAAAACAATATTTCGTCTTCGAGGGATTAAAGAATATTTTTCCATATTCAATTGGGATTTATTATTTTCTTTCGTATACTTGAATATATTTATACACGTATTTATACGATATAAATTATTATGAGAATGGAGCGAAAATATCTTTAAAATAAATAATAAATAAATAAAAGTGTGCAAGTGACAGCGCACTGTCCACAATAATTGTCAACGTCTGGTCACCGTAAGCAGAAAACATGTTGCAACATTTCTGCCAGTGCGGTTACCAGCATTTGTTATCCGTTTCTAAAGTTTTATTTTCTATTACTTTTTTCGTTCTTGTTTTATTTTACAGTTTTATATGCAAGACAATGCATTTTTCTAATTTGTTTCTACACAGAATTGTTTTAGTTGTCTGGTTGTTTGATTGTCTCGTTGGTTGTTCATTTCACATACGAGTTGGAATTGTTTTGCAAATGCCACAGAATGCAATTAGTTTGGTTTAGGGGTTTTTTTCGTTTTGGCTTAAATTTTTCTTTTATTGTACTTTTACATATACTATTTTGATCTTTTTTGTTGCCAACTAAAGCCACATGAAAATATTGAATAAAGAGTCCGTTAGAGTTTTTCCGGATAAGAAACTTAAATTTAATAGAATTTTTGGCTTAGAAAAAATAAAAACTGCGATTCAATGCATGGACTCTTTTACATAATGAAGCAAGTTTTTGAATAGAGTTTCGGTTGTTTGGTTTATTTTAATTTGGTTGGTTTTGCATAATATGACAACTGTCGCAATTAAAACTTACTACTTAAAACTCGACTGCAAATGCTATTGGCTTCAACTCTAGGCTTTTAGTCAGCTTCTGAACTATTTTGCAAACGGTGACACCAGAACAATAATAATAATTAACTGTTTTGATGTAGAAGTACGTACATATAGCACTCCAATGAAGGTGAATTACTTAATACGAGACTAGTCTGCTGTTCGGACTTCGAGTCCGAAGATTGCAGGTTCGAGTCCTGTCACGGTCGCCATGTAATGTTCTACTCATCAAAGTAAAACTACCAGACAGCTTGGTGGTTGAAACAGAACAGGACTCCCTTTATTAAAAATAATTATCTTATATTCTAAGTTATGTTTACTATCAAGATGATAAAATAAAGATTACGCCAACAACCTGAAATAAAAATACTTTTTTGCGCATGATGGAACTCTGACGTCACTCAACATGTGTTCTGATTGGCTAATAAAATTCAGCTGGAGAACTATTATGTTATTGTAAAAACAGGACAGTGGGGCAAATTGTGATTTTTCAAATTAAATTTGTTTGATAATAAATAATTTTAAAAAATTATTTTATTTTCCACTTGTTTTTATTTAAAATTGTTAATTTATAGTTATTTTATATAAATATTGAACCCATTCAACACAAATTTTTTTGCTTGCAAAATATCAGCCATAACTTCCTTTGAGCTTCATTTCTTGGAAAACCATAAAATGACACAGCTTTTTGAAAACAAACAAAATTGTGATAAAAATATTATATTTTAACACTTGTTTTTTTGCTGTCACTTTGTTTGCAATTGCCCACTGCACATTTCATGCTTGCTCTTTTTGTTCTCTTTTTTCTTTAATTTAGGTTTTTTGTTTACAGCTTATGAGCTTTAAAAATCAAGTTTTAATAAGTTTTTTACACTTTAAGTTATTTAATAATTATTTTAGTATATTTATTTCAAAATATAACACAATTTATTATAATATATAACACAAAACTTGCACTTTCATAAGTCCGATTTAATTTGCTTTTTGGAAATCTCTCTGAGTAAATTGTGTGAAGAGTTGCCAAATATAGCAGAAAATATTAATTTTGTGCGAGGAAGTATTAGTTTTGCATATAATAAACATTTGGCAATCTCTTCGAGGGAACAAATACGTCATCAAACGGTAAATCATGCGCAAGGCGTAATATTTATTTTATCATTCTTGTTTACTAGTTATAATTGTATAGATAAGGAAGTGTTTGTAAACTACAATCTGTGTTTATATAGAACAGGGTTGGGTATTACACTACACACGCATTTCCAATCAATATTCATTTTGCCCCCCATAATTATCTTACTGTTCACATGTAAAAAATTTAGTCAATTCAATTAACGTATGACAACTAAAAATTTTTTTATACATTTATATTAATGAAGCCCTCAAGTTCGCAACTGGAATCTTTTTATACCCTCCTGAAAAGAATTGGAGGGTATATTAACTTTGTCATTCCGTGTGCAACGCAGAGAAATATCTCTCTAGGACGCCATAAAGTATATAAAAAAATAATATAATAATAATATCTTTATTAGTATTATAAATACTTTACAAAAGTCTTACAGTTTATATTATATTTCAACTTGCAATTTAATTTATATTATGTTTAGACATTTTTCTTCTTTTAAATCATATATTAACTTTTAGAAATTGAACAATGTGTTTTTTAAACAAGTTAAAGTTATTTTCACATTTTACATTATTCGGCAGGGAGTTGTACAGTTGTAATCCTTTGTAGAACAGCGATCGTTGCATTGACGTTGTTGATACTCTCTCGATTCTAGAGTGGTTCATATTCCGTAGCTGGTATGGCTGAGCTTCTCTCACATATTCTATCTGTTCAGTTAAGTACCTTGGGGCCTCTCCAATTTTAATTTTTTGTATAAAACTTATGGTGTTCATTTTGAGCCTTTGTTCTATGTTAAGCCATTTTAGAGTTTCTAACATACGACGAATAGATGTGTATCTGTTGCACTTCAATATAGTTCTCATCGCCTTATTTTGTAATTTCTGAAGCCGCTCAATATGATTTGTTGTACAGCATGTGAACAAAATTGTTGATCCGTATTCGAAATGTGGTTTTATAATAGTATTGTATATATTTATTGCAGTTATAGTCGAAACTTGCTTTCTGATTCTTTTGAAAAAATAAATTTTCTTGCCGATTTTTTACAAATATATTCTATGTGGTTTTTAAATTTTAACCCCCTTATTCATAAACGATGTTTAGCAGTTTATTAACAGTTTAATAAGCAAACATCGCTAAATGTGTATTCATAAACGTTAAATAGCTTATTTTACGTTTAATAAACCTCTGCAAAACTACACATTTTTATTTAAGCCTTTACCCTTGTTTAACCGTTTAATAAAGAGTCATTTCATTGTTTTGAATTTTCAGTAGTGTCAGAAATTTAATTTTTTCTTTTTGGTAGAACTTTAGAAATAAATGTATAAAAAAATTAAATGAAGTTGCAATGGATGTGATCAATTTGATATCAAGAATTGGTAAGTTAAATAAACTTGTGTCGTGAAAGATATGTATCTTTACTTCAAAATTTCAGAAAACATCGCAGGAGCATCAGGCGCCCGACGTCCCAAAATATTCCAGAGTCCCAATTAACTATAAGGTACAAACAAACAAATAAACAACATTCATATATACATACATATATAGATTTTCTTCCGTCTTAAAAAACACAAATTCGGTTCACCTAACAAGTTGTAGTAATTAAAACTGCTGCCTATTAAAAACAAATTCTGCATAAATATGTATTTTATGAAGAATTGAGAATGTTTAACATTTTATAAAAACAAAAATAAAACTAGAATTCATTTCATAAAGAAAAAAACAAAATAAGCTTCTTCCACGGCCTGCATGTGAGCTTTTTGAATTTAAATAATGCTTATAGGTACATATGTATGAATATTTTTAGTTGGATAATGATATACATACATATATTCATTTAAATTAAAAATATTCATTTCAGTCTTACATGGATTAATTTAGTCTCCTTTTCTCATTTTAGTTAAAAGTTAATAAATTTGTATTTGTGTCCGTGTTTTTATTTTCAATATCAGAAACTCTCTCTTTTACAAGCTCCTTTAGTAATAACTTCATTCACATGTGTGCATAAAAGTAGAAAAAGATAAATTAGCATTCTGGAATAGGATATTATGTACTTACTTTATCTTCTTCAACCCAGTTGCTTGATCTTTTTCTTTTCGCATGTTCATTTTCCATTTTTAATAATAATTAATATTTAAATTTATTTATTTTATAAGTTTTTTTGTCAAAACAGTCTTATTTTATTAAAAATCACACAAAAATTGTGCGACAATAGAATAGTGATGCATAAACAAATGCGATTCATAAGTGGGTATCTAATAACTTGCCTAGTTTTTGGGAAAACAAACACTTTTCGAACAAATTTTTTATAAATTCCTTAGTTTTTATTTCTTTTTATAAATTATTGGTTTTAAAATCATATCTCAAAATATATTTAGGTAGTTTTTCAAGATTTTTCATTTAATAGTTTTTAAATTTGGACAACTACTTTAATAATGAATTGTAGTTGTGTGCATCACTAGACATGTAATTGCGACGAAGTTGGTACGACGTTGCCAACATAAAAAGGCAAAATTGACAAAAGCGTTTATTTGTTAAACTAGCGTTATTTAACGTTTATGAATAGTAATTTTTATTACAACCTTAATAAGCAAAATCCGTTGAATAACAAAACTAAAGAATAAAGCTTAATTAAGAAATTTTTGTGAATAAGGCCGTAAATCTTTATCGATAATGTAACCCAAATATATTATTTGATCCACTTTTTCTATTATTTGATTATTTATTTTAAAAATTTCATTACTTGTAGTATTTATTTCCATAATTTTCGTTTTATTTTCGTTTAGTTTAAGTTTATTCATGTTTAGCCAAGCATTGACATTTTCCATATCCCGTGCAAGGTTGTGATAGCATTCTTGGTTAGATTCTGCCTCCGTAAAAATAAGCGTGTCATCAGCATATAATACTATTTCGCATTTCTGCAGCAGATTTGGTATATCATTTATGTATATAATAAATAACAATGCTCCCAGAATTGATCCTTGTGGAACTCGGAAGTCATTAATATTTATACTGGACTTAACGTTATTTACGTTGGTGATTTGTTTTCTGTTTGTTAAATACGATTTAAACCATCGTAGCTCTATTCCTCTCACCCCGTATCTATATGTATAGCATTTGCAGAAGTATATTTCTGTCAATTGTTTCGAATGCTCTTTTGAAATCCAGAAAAATTGCAACTATTTTATTATTTCTATGTGTTTTTTTCCATCTGTTTATTAAATAGTTAAGTGCTGTTTCGCATGAAAATTTTTTTCTGAACCCTGATTGGTATTTGAATAATATTTCATTGTGTTCGATATACTGTTCCAGTTGTTCTTTTACCACTTTTTCTAGAATCTTCTCACAGGTTTTTAGGGTGTTAATTGGTTGAAATTCTTCGCACTTTCTTGTCTTCGCTACCTTTTCAATTGGTATTACCATTCTTGTTTTCCAATTTTCAGGGAATACTCCGGTCTCTAATGATTTATTAATTATATCGAGCAATGGTTTTCCCGCAATATTCCAACTGTTCAAAATCATATTAATTGATATTTTATTATAGTCTGACTTATCTTTCAAATTTTTACATATTTTTTTCAAATCATCTATTGCTATCGCACGAAATTTAAATTGAGAGTTTATCACAGGTGTGTTATCCATATATTGCACATTATTTATCGTGTCGCTTATTAATTTAATACTACTTATAAAATAATTATTAAAGCTATCAGCTATTTTAGAATTTTCTTTGTACTCTATTCGGTTAAATATCACAGATTCTATTGCGTTTCGAGATTTCTTCAAAATTAGCTTCTTAATCTCTCGCCACATTTGTTTTTGATCATTAGCATTATTGATTTTGTTATATATTCTTGATTAGTGATGAAATCTAAGACGATGGCTGTCCATCTGTGGAAATCATGATTCAGTCCAGTCGACAAGAGCCTGGCCCTGAAAACTTGTTATGGATACATTTTGATAAATAGCACATGTCAGGTTCGTAAATGTGCTGAATCGGACCAGGAGTAAAAAAAGTCCCCTAAAAAGAACTAAATTAAACTCTAGAAAGCAACATAATTAAAAAATGTTTCTTTTTGGTAAATTTGTTGAGCAAATGATATATTTTTATGTCAGAGATTATCCAAAGTGTTAAATAAAAAAGTTTATAAAAAAAAGAAAATTTTCCTTTTTTCACAAATAAAATATTTTTCTCCTTTTAGCGTAGTAGCACACGTCAGTTATCCGCTGCAATCACTAAAAAATAAAAGTTTTAAATCTCATGAGCCCGCATCTAAGAGAAATCGCTGAAAAAATTATAAAGTCGTATTTCACACACGCTAGAGGTTTGCTTGTTTAGCTTTTCTTCCATTTCTCTTCATATTGTTTCATCAAATTTAATTTTCTTTGCCTTCAGCTTAATACGAGTGACATTTCATTCAAACTTAACGGTTAAGGTTTGTATAACTTCCTACTCTCTGCTCCAGAACCAGCAGACTACTGGTTATTGACTCTGTTACTAGAGTTTTTCGTCTCAATCGCGTTAGCTAATTTCTATACCTCAGATAAGTAAATATAAATTTAAAGTCCTTCCGAGGAACTTTCCGTGGTTAACTACGTCGCTACATCTTGTATGAAGGCGTAATTCGTGTATAGGCAGGCACAGTAACGGGTAAAGTAGGTTTTAATACCATCGCCGCCATATGATCCATAGCAGTCCGTCAACATCCCTGCACCGTTATTTTTTCAATTTAGTTTGCTTCGTATTTTTTATACAAATACAAATATTTGCATTGTATCTTTACAATAAGCGGTGGCGTATGATTATTAACTTGTAAGTTCATAGCACTCATACGTCCTGTACCACATTCAGCAGTGTTTGAAAAATTTTAAAAAATAAAATAATATTTTCTTCTTTTTGTAAAAAATCACCAAATTTGTATTTTATATGAATGTTTACTCCCTTTATGCTCTTTTAGCAGGCAAAAACGATTACTCCCTCTGTCGTCATTTTCAAGATCAAAGGGAGTACTCCATAGGTTAGGTTAGGTTAGAGGGCCGTTGTCCCTGACGGGACAATCCACTTGGGTCCGTCAATTCGGTCCCTTTGTGATACCCTTAAGCAGAGGACCTCTTAAGGGATGTCCTCCGCCGTTTCAAACCATCCTGTACCCCTGAGGAAGGATGATATCCCTGAAAGCTCCATGTTTGCCAGACTGTCTAAATCTGACAGGAATCGGGAGCCCAGCGCCGCTGCCCTTGCATTAGCGAGGGCAGGACACTGACACAGAAGATGGAGGACAGTTTCTTCCTCCTCCTCATCATTGCAGCTTCTGCAATAGTCGTTGTATATTAGACCCATCCTCCTAGCATGAGTCCCAAAGCTACAGTGTCCTGTCAGAACAGTCACCAGTTGACGCATGCGCGCCTTGTCAAATTTGAGAAGGTCGCGCGTTTTGCGCAAATCGTAATGGGGCCACGTGGCTCTTGCCACGAGGCAGTTAGCCACACTATCCCACCTAAGTTGAGCTAGTTTGTATGATTCGCTTTGAATCAGAGACTTGCATCGCGCTAATGGAATGCCAGTGAAGTGACTGATCATTGAACTGTTCAATTCAGTCCCTTGTCTGGCAATCTCATCCGCAGTATGGTTGCCTGGACATCCAGAATGCCCTGGCACCCAAACCAGTGTCACACTCGAATGTCTCGCTATCTCGTACTCCATAAG
Organism: Linnaemya tessellans; assembly: GCA_951800035.1. NCBI lineage: Eukaryota > Metazoa > Arthropoda > Insecta > Diptera > Tachinidae > Linnaemya > Linnaemya tessellans. Next base: position 111,191,213 of record OX637532.1, on the reverse strand, counting down.
GAGCTTAAAAGGAGTACTCGTGTCTGCGGACATGCTGTGTTAAAAATCCAATGAGTTCCGTAGTTTTATGGAGTAATCCATTACTCGCAAAGCAGCTCTCCAAGATTACTCCTTGGATGATCCTATTTCCTACTGGGTTTATTTTGTGGCACATACATAAAAGTAACCAACGAAAACATTATTTTGTCAGGCAAATAACTTTGTTTTTTTTTTTTTTTTTTTTTTTTTTTGAAAATACTATAAAAATACTACGAATGTTTTCTCAAATTTATTTTTTTATTTGAAAGTACAATCCTTCCGGTTAATAATGGAAAATAATTTCATTCAAATGGCTGCATGGCCCGATAACGATCGCCATTGACTCTAACGGCCACTCCTCGCTCATTTTCGAAGAAAAATGGCCCAATTATGCCTCTGGACCAAAATCCGCACCAAACAGTGACTCGTTTTGGGTGCGTCGGCTTTTCAATGTATGCGTGCGGGTTTTCTGTGCCCCAAATGCGACAATTTTGCTTGTTTACATACCCGCCAAGATCGAAATGAACTTCATCTGAAAAGATGATTTTTTTTGGCAAAATTGGCATATTCTGTAAGTCGATCGCCGGCCCACTTAGCGAAGCGAAAACGCATTAGATGGTCAACCATATTCGTTCAGCGGATGAATAAAACTAATTATCTGTCAAATCAGACATGAGCTAAGTGTTACCATTCATGAAATAAGCACTAGTTGAAAAAAAAACGTTAGATTGCGGACCCTATATATTAAATTTGATGTTTTCGAGGCAAATCCATTGGCATTAGAAACCTCAAAAGCCAAAGATGAAATTGTTAAACTTATGTTATATTTCAGAAAAGAAATAAATTTATATTGAAAGTGTTAAAGATCAAAAAGAAGTTCGCCTGTAAAGTGCATACAAAATTCGGCACTCCACTTGTGTGAAAGTTTCTCACTATGAAGTAACATTCTAGAAGTTACAGATGTTTTGACAAGATGACCTTCCGATAGGTCGCGGACTTTGGCAGATATACAGAAAATGTTTTGAAATAATAAAAGTTATTATGATAAAAACGAACTGGTACAGGCTGCATATTTCATGGCCGGTAAATGAATAATTTCTTCTGTTACGTAGGGTTTATTTCAGATAAATTGTCGTATTATCTTTAAATTATCTTTTCCGTTAAACGGATATTTTATTAAACGAACAAAGTGCTTGAACGTCGATCTAAATCAGTGATGTGCACTACCACATAAACACAGTTGCGCTTGTGTGTGGCGCAGAGAAAAACCTCTGCTTACTTTTAACAGAGGTGGAAATGTTTCTGGAATTACTTTCTGTTTATCAAAAACAAATAAATAAAAATATTGTGTTATATGCAATAAATACAATTATAAATGCAAAACAAACGAATAGTAGCAACAAGCCCTTCAACTCAAAATATAGATAAAATTGAAAAGTACTTGTTATCCATCCCTGCTGTATGCTAAAGAGAAGCCAAAACCTAATGAGAGCGAGAGAAACAACATATTTTTCTTTTGTATACATATTTGTTTGTTGCGCAAGCAGAATTTGTTTTTTTCTTGCTTTCCTATAACGCGTTATAGGGCAAGAGAAGCTTCATCATCTATGATCTAAATCAATATATAAAAATATTTAATATCATTTACTCGTATTCCATTTTCTTAAATTAAACAGCGCGTTCTTGTCCGAACATGACTGTATATTCGACAGGGCCTGTAGTCAAGAGATGTCCTCTATTAATGCCCTGCATTGTTTCGATCTTTTTGAAAGTAGTGGAAATTATTTATTGTGCAGAAGGGGGGGAGTATTGTGTTAATCCCTGTGAGTATTGCTCAGCGATATGGTATCTTAACCATATTCCTGACTTGGCTGAATTTGGTATCGAGCCCATGACCTTCAGTGCACCAGCAGATGAGCGGGCTACTTTCACCAAAAACTAGGTTCTGTAACTACACGCATATTTGACACATTTATTGCAAAAATCGAGTTTATGCATATGAAAATATGGCAAAACGTGCGTTCGAAACAGGGAATATGCCGTCATATGCTCTGCAGCATGAAGTCGGCACCAGCACAAAAAATAACATTTATAACATAATTTATCCGCCTAAATTAAAAAACATGAATGTACATGCAACTGCATGTTTGTGGTTGCCTTGGCAATCGCAATTTGTTTGCTGAGCGCCTTAATTGTTTTACGTGGAATCGATGTTTAATATTTTCAAATATTTGACCTATTGAATATTCCAGCAACGTTCTTCACTTCACATTCACGTTTTTTGCTAAAAATTGTAAAATTAATACTGAAGTCTGGTGCAACACACTCATGCCAACCAAAAGTTTCACACAATGAAACATGCGAATGTAAACATTTATTCCTCGCGGCATTGTTGTGGTTGGAATTTTTTATTTTTATTTTATTTTTTTTTGTATTCAGAAATTAGTTTATTGTTGTAAATTTTAATTAAAAGTTTATAAAAGTTGTAGCAATAAACCGTGACAAATGATGATGTAAAAAGGCTTATATTTAAGCGAGATGAATTTGTATGCACATGCGTTCATACACACACACAGATGTACACACATCCGTGCTACTCATATATGCAAAGATGAACTCAGAAAAAAAGAACACAAGACCGCAGTGATTTTGTAGCATGTGATTTAGTCATTGTGATATAAATTTTAGTGACTGCAACTTAATTTGCTTGAATTGATTTGAGTTCTACAGATGCAGCCTTTATTACCCGGCTCCAATTCAGAGGAAATCAAAGTTTGAAAGAATTCTTTGAAACGCGACCATTTTCATCCGATTCGGTTCAGCCGTTCAAACGTTATAAGCGGCTCACATATTTACACACACACACACACACACACACACACACAGATACAGACATAGGGACGGTTTCTCAAGAGCAGTTAGCAAAGCTTCTTAGAAACTCGAAACGTGGAGATCTTTTGAAAACTCGATTGTTTTTGTTAAACGGGATAAAACCAATAACATCCAAATTTTTTCGAAGTTTTCAATTTTTTTAGCGGGAAGTTAAAAAGGCTACAAATTGTTATTACAGAGAAATTTCCGTTGATTTCCATTGGGGTAATTTGGTCCACCCGTTATAAAAAATAAAGAGCTTTAAACAACTATAAACAAGTAAAAGTGCTATATTCGGCTGTGCAGAATCTTAAATACCCTTCACAGATGTCATTCTTCTTTCTTTCTTTGTTGCCAAAACAGAAAGTAGGTTTAATTAAAAAATCAAAATGATGTTATCGGTTACTTTTACATTTAAGAAAACGTTTAAATTTTTCGGCTAGGAAGCTAAATGTTTGGCTTTTCTTATTTCTAATACCTCTGAACGTGTTTCAAAAATATTAAATATGTTTAATTTACAAACAAAAAGAAAATATCCGTTTCATGTACCCCAAAAAGTTCTAATTGTTCAACCGTATAATCGCGTTTTAGATTTTTTTGGTTTTTAATACCAATTTAACTCTTCCCGAAGTATAAAAAAGAATTCATCCACAAAAAACCAAAATTAGGAACTTATATGGTTAATTTTATGTACCAAAATATTTAGATTTTCTAATCCTGGAACCGAATTTTTAATTTAAAAACTTTTAATACCGGTTTAATTCTTAGCGAAGTATAAAATATGTTTAATTCACTGAAAAATATCAATATTGGGAACTTTTATGTCCCGAAAAATTTCGATTTTCCAACCCTGTAACCCTTTTTAATACCAATTTATTTCTTCCTGATATATATAAAGTAGGTGTAATTCATCATAAAAATCAAAAATAACAAATAATACTGTTATGAATCAGAAAATGTTGATTTTCCAACTCTGGAACCGAATTTTTAGTTTTTAAAATGTTTACTACCAATTTAATTCTTAGCGAAACATAAAATATGTTTAATGCACTGACAAAGAACCAAAATTGGGAACTTATATGGTTACTTTAAAATTTCGATTTCCAACCCTGGAACCGAATTCTTAATTTAAAAATTTTTAATACCAATTTAATTCTTAGCGAAGTATAAAATATGTTTAATTCACTGAAAAAAAACAAAAACTGGGAACTTATGTTGGTACCAGATGTACTTATGTACCAAAAACTTTCGATTTTCCAACCCTGGAACCGAATTTTTAGCTTTTTGATACTAATTTAAGTTTTTGTGATATATAAAATAGGTTTAATTCACTAAAAACACAAAATTGGGAATTTATGTGGGTACTTTTATGCACCAAAAAATTTCGATTTTCCAACCCTGGAACCGAATTCTTAATTTAAAAAATTTTAATACCAATTTAATTCTTAGCGAAGTATAAAATATGTTTAATTCATTGAAAAAAAGCAAAATTGGGAATTTATGTGGGTACCAAATGTATGTACCAAAAAATTTCGATTTTCCAACCCTGGAACTGAATTTTTAATTTTTTTATACTAATTTAATTTTTTCTGATATATAAAATAGGTTTAATTCACTAAAAACACAAAATTGGGACTTTATGTGGGTACTTGTATGCACCAAAAAATATCGATTTTCCAACCCTGGAACCGAATTCTTGATTTAAAAATTTTTAATACCAATTTAATTCTTAGCGAAGTATAAAATATGTTTAATTCACTGAAAAAAAACAAAAACTGGGAATTTATGTTGGTACCAGATGTACTTATGTACCAAAAAATTTCGATTTTCCAACCCTGGAACCGAATTTTTAGTTTTTAAATTGTTTAATACCAACTTAATTCTTAGCGAAACATAAAATATGTTTAAATCACTGAAAAAGAACCAAAATTGGGAACTTATATGGTTACTTTTATGTACCAAAAAATTTCGATTTTCCAACCCTGGAACCGAATTTTTAATTCAAAGATTTTTAATACCAATTTAATTCTTAGCGAAGTATAAAATATGTTTAATTCATTGAAAAAAAGCAAAATTGGGAATTTATGTGGGTACCAAATGTATGTACCAAAAACTTTCGATTTTCCAACCCTGTAACCGAATTTTTAGTTTTTTGATACTAATTTAATTTTTTCTGAAATATAAAATAGGTTAAATTCACTAAAAACACAAAATTTGGAATTTATGTGCGTACTTTTATGTACCAAAAATATTTCGATTTTCCAGCTCCGGAAGCGAATTTTTATTTTTTACCAATGCAATTCTTAGGGAGGTGTAACATAGTTTTACTTGACAAAAAAATTGAAATTTTTAAAATTTTTTGTCACTTTCATGTACCATAAAATATTTCATTTGTCCAACCCTGGAGTTGAAATTTTAATTTTTTAAGATATTAATACTAATTTAGTTCTTCCTGAACTATAAAATAGTTTTAATTAGCAAAGATAACAACGTCAATTGCTATTTTGGTTACTTTTATGTTTACAAAAAATTCAATTTCCAACCCTGGAAGCTAAATTTTAATTCAAAAAAAATTTTTTTGAACTGTGGTTCAATGTCCTTAATGTATTGAATTTATCCTTTAGCTCTTGAATTATTCTGGCCTGCCTGAAGTAAACTTTTCCTTTTAAATATACCAAAAAAAAAAAGATAAGTCCAACGCTGTTAAATCACACGAGGGCTAAATAACATTGACACGACGTGTAATACCACGGCCAATGAATTTAACGCCCAAAAGAGCCATGGCTTCATTTACTGTGATTGGGCGACTTCATTTTCGAAGAAGTACAGCTCGATGACGTCGCCAGCCCATAAACCGCACCATCCAGTCACTTTTTGTGGCTGCATCTGCTTTTCATCAGTCACTCGTGGATTCTATTTGTCCAAAAGCGGCAATTCTTCTTATTAACAAATTACGAAGTGCAAAAAATGCACTTTGATTTCAATGCCCATTTTCGTAAAAGGCTTGAACAAACTTGACGCGGTGCTCAGTTGTGTAGTTTGCCATAGTCGTCAATTATTGAAGCAAAAAAAGTTCAAATTAAATTGGGCAAGAGAACTTGACGTTAAAGTGTGACTCACACAATTAACCTCGTGCGTTATGGTTGGACCATCCTTCCCTTATATGTGGATAAGTTTTTTGTTTATCTTATTGAGCCAAATCTAAAGAACTTAAAATTTTAAGCGGCATGGTCACACATCAAACTGACGCTTCAAACCCTGCTTTTCTTTGATAGTGTTAGTGAGAAGAACTCACACGAATGGTTTGATGTGAGTTTGAAGAATATCAAAACCAATTTAGATTTTCACTCTAAAACTGAATTTTACCAACACATGCACAAGTTTGAAGCATCAGTTTGATGTGTGGCCATGCCGCTTTACAAATCAGCCAGTATTTACGACAGTTACCAGATGTACAAAATGATTCATACCTGCGGTAGTTCCATAATTATTAAATTTTTTTTTAATTTCAATCCACTGTACAACGTTTTTCTTTTTTTTTTTTGTAACTCGGACCAGCACTCAAAGGATGACCCTGTATATGCAGTGCATTATTCTGAAAGTAGAAAACAGGGGATAATATTGAGGGGACAGATGAAGAAAGATAAGAAGATAGAGACTTTTTTGTAGCTGTTTGAACCTTTTACTTCGCCGGCCAATATTTTGCTGCAGGGCCGACGGAAACTAATGAACAGACCACCCTGTATTCAAAATAAAAAATGCACCCAGTTTTTTAATTTTGCATACAATTAATTACATGTATTTTGAAGGAAGGCCAGTTGGATCAATAGCTTGAAAATAACAATAATTGACATACGCGGCTTTAGGCCATGAAGACCACAGATGAATGTGTTTATTGCTGCTTCGGCTCCTGTTTACGCAGCGGTTTCCATTAACTATTCCATTTAGTTGTTAATCTTAAATGCCATTTGCTTGTGCTGATTTTGCAAAAATCACTGCCATTTACACAGACAAGCCAGCATTCAAATGCCATGCGTTTGTGTAGCTGCATGCACGTGCGGCTAAAACAACAACTATTTTACGGTTTCGTAGGTTTACTGATAGTTAACTTCGGCAAATTTGTTTTAGTATTTTTTCTCGTTAACTTTATTTATTTTTTCTTTTTTTGGTCATAGAAATTCTATTAAAATGGCAGAAAAAAAAGAACCGTGAAAATAAAATTAATATTTGCTTTTGTTGTTATTGGCATGTTGACTGTTTGTTGTAAAACTACGTGGCTTGATTTTATCCTTCGAAATGTTTAAATTTCGAAGGACTTCTGTTACAGCCAATCGAAAGTATTCAATTGCTCACATCGATATTGAAGAGGAATTTTCAAACTTGAGTTTTGAGCTTTTCTGCACTTTTATTTCCATACAAAATTCATTTGAATAATCGTTTATGAATATTAATTTAAGCGAGTGGCTTACATTTTTTGCGAGGATTTTATGCTGTTTTAAGTTATTCGGTACAGCAACATTAAATAAGTTTAATATTAAATTAATTCAGTGGCAAATTTTTTTTAACTGCAAGATTATATACAGGATGGGAAAATTTGAGGTTAGGAAGTAAATTGGGTGTCAAATGATAATATGTAAAGAATTGGGTTGTCATCCTTTAACATTTTTTTAGTAAACAGTGGGGAAATTTTAATAATAGGCTGCTACAATTTTGAGCAAAGATTTTTTATTATGAACATTTTATTATCAAAATGGTGAAAATTTTACTGAATCACTTCGTGAAATTCGAGAAGCTTTTTCTCGTAATCAGTCTCCTTCTGAGACCACTGTGCGTAAGTCAATTGCTAAACTTGAGTCTCACGCTACAGTTGCTGACAATAGACCAAAACAATATTCCCGTAGTGGTCGTAGTGATGCCGCTGTAAATCAAAGTGTGTAGAATCAGTCTGGAACATCAACTCATCGACGTTCGCAACAATTGGGCATCACCAAAGTTTTCCATAAAGATTTTCATATTCACGCTTATAAAGTTCAACTCTTTCAAGAATTAAAGCAGGCCGACCTTTGCTTTCATCGAACGTTTGCGAATTGGCTATTTGAGAAACTGAACGAAAACAACGCATTTTTTAACAAAATCATCTTTTTATACCCTCCAAAAAAGAATTTGGAGGGTATATTCACTTTGTCATTCCGTTTGTAACGCATCGAAATATCCATCTCAGAGCCCATAAAGGATATATATTCTTGATCAGTGATGAAATCTAAGACGATCTGAGCATGTCCGTCCGTCCGTCCGTCCGTCTGTGGATATCACGATTAAGTCCAAACGAAAAGAGCTAGACCCTTAAAATTTGGTATAAATATATTTTGAAGCTTAGAGCAGGTTAAGTTCGCAGATGGGCTAAAGCGGGCAAGAGGGAAAAAAGTTCCCCTAAGAAGAACTAAACCAACCCAGAAAAAACAACATAACTTTTAAAGTTTTTTGGTTATTTTGTTAAGCAAATGATATATTTTTATGTCAAATACGGTCCAACGCCTTAAATTTGGAGCCATAAAATAAAAAAAATAATCTTTGGACCCCGCCCACTTTAGTGGGCGTTATTATATGCAAAAATAGCATAAAAATTTAACAAATTGTTTTACTTAAACCTACATTCTTTAAAAATAACATTTTTAAGCCTTAATAACGAAGCTGAGACGTAACCTGGTACTACTCTGCCCTACCCCTTCCTCCCCCTTCACCCTCTAAATGACCCTACCAAAAAAAAAAAAATTTTTTTAAATTTTGTATATAATCATCCCAAGCATTTATTTTTAAAATTTTATGACTGCCTGTTTCTGCCCTACCCCCTCCTCCCCCTTTGCCTGCTAAATGACCCTATAAAAAATATATAAAATTTTATTTTGTATATAATTGTCCCAACCATTTATTTTTAGAGTTTTATGACAAAGGTGAAATGTTTCCCCCACAGCCCTTGCCAGAACGACCCCGCCAAAATACAGTTTTTATACCCTCCAAAGAGAATTTGACCCTATAAGGTAAATATGTATGTTCTTGATCAGTGATGAAGTCTAAGACGTTCTAGCAATGCCCATACGTTCGTCTGTGGAAAACATGATATTGTCTATTTTTGAACCCCGCCCCCTTTAATGGGGGTTGACGTACGATATTATATAAAGGAACTCTGTTCCACCAAGTTAAACATTTTAAATTCACTTACTAAATATTTGGAGGGTATTTAAGATTCGACCCGATCGAATATAACGTTTTTACTTGTTTTAACTCGGACCAGCACTCAGGGGATGACCCTTACATATGCTCTGCATTTTGCCTGAACTAGAAAAGAGGGAATAGTATTGAGGGGACAGATGAAAAGAGATAAGGAGGTAGAGAATTTTTTGTAGCTGTGCCAAACTTTTTACTTCGCCGGCTAATTTCGGGCCGACGAAGGATGCTGTTGTTACTCTGCTTTTTACTACATGATCGTGTTAGTCGCTGCCAATTATGGTCATTGACCATTGATATGCCTTCATCATTGAAACAGGCTGGCAACAACTAATACAACCACGCACTAATGCTGATCAGAAGAATTCAACACAATATTCGTGAATGAGCGCGGGATTGAACTCAGGTCCCTCCGCTTTATAGTATCTTGGTCTACTACTTAAGCCACAGCACCTCTTTAGCGATGAGGCCAATTTTAAAATAGGCGTTCAAATTGTCGCATATTGGGCTCACAAAATTCGGAACCAGTCCTGGAACAACCATTCCGTCCAAAGACAGTAAGGTGGCATCATTGGCTAGTATTTGTTTCGTAAATAAACAAGGAAATGCCGTCATGTTGGCGATTTACACTGGCCTATGTGCCGAATTAACTGTTCTAGACTTCTGTTTTTCAACAACCATCAGACTCCTGAAGTCCTCAGAGATAGTATCTATCAGGAATGGGGAATCTATCGTCGGAAGTTCTGGCAAAAGTGATGGCAAATGCCAGAAATACCTCCGCATTTCTAACGAAGCAAAATTAGACACCAAATAAACGCAATTCAAATGCAAAATCTAAAGTTGTTCACTTATTATTAAGTTAAGAGTTTTTTATTCAGACTCAAGTTCAAATCTCCAATTTGCAAGTTATTGGTTTGAATAATTTTTTACTAAACCCAATCTATTTTATTGGAGGAGAATATTTACAATATTTTTAAAATCATCAAACTAGCAGAAAGGATCAGTACTGATTCTAAATATGCCACTCTTAATAAAATAACTTAAATTTTATAAAAAATTCTTATATTAATAATAAAATTTATAAGTTCGAAAAACAAAAATTTAGATCCATGTTTTTTTATTTATTACAAATATTACAGGCAAGGCAAGGTCAAGTTATACAAATATTTATATCGAAGATCGGTCGTTGTTCTTAATTCGATCACTTGGATTTAGAACATGTTAAGGCTGCTGAAGTTTAAGAAAATTGACAAACTCTTTTTCATATATATTTATATTATTTCTAAATAAAATAATATAAATATATATGAAAAAATAGCACGATTTTGCCATTGCTATTTTAGTAACTTCAGAAAGCTCTTTCAGAAGTTACTTTGCTAAGATGTACACAAAAATATTAATATTGTGCAAATGAGCATAAAAATACCTTTCTGACCATAGAAGTTTCATTCATATTGGTGAGCGATAAGATGCCCAAAAGTGTACCGCAAAATTGAATATTGCGTATTTATAAAGCGGCTGTCACACTTTAAGGCTGAGTATTAAGATTTGTCAAAAATTCGAAATAATATGAAAAGTCTTATAGTGTGAAAGCGATCTTAAGTAAAATCTCATAAATTGAGAAGAAAAATTCTACATACCGATGACTCTCTCCATTTTTTGAAATTTTTCTAAAAGCTGAGACATTTCATTATATCAGGGTTGTTTTTAGCTGTTTTCTTACTACAGAGATTTCATGAATTGTTTGAAGTGTGATAGTGTAAAAGCGTTTTATAATGATACATTAGATTTTTCTGCATCTCAGGCATTCTCAAAAGAGAAATTCGAATGAAAATCATGCGACTCAGTCTTATAGTGTGAAAGCGGCTTAATTAACATCATTAGTATCATCATCCAATGGAGCTGGATATTAATTATTTATTTGAAAAATATAGGACAAAGCAAATTTGCAAAGTATCGGAGTACACATGCCGGCGGGGTGACTCAGACCATATGCCCGTGATGTTATTAAAACTTATTTTTTTCGTTCTGTGGCTGACTGTACACGACTGACGCCCTCATATAAGATGTAGCAACCGCGAACTATTCTTCAGAAGTACCGTAAATCTGTACAGTTATTGTTAGATGTAGAAATTAATTGGTGCGAGTGGGATGCAAAATGCTCGCAACAGAGTAAACGTTCTGTGGTCTGGCTGCCAACAGCTTTCAGAAATATATTTCTTTGAACTTGTGTTTACAGTTTGAGAAACTAATGGAAATTTTTAGTATCGCATTTTTTTCTTTAATGCACTTACACGTGATCAATCATATGAAACTAAAACTATTTTTAAATCCAAACTTAAAATAAAGCGGATACTAAGGAAAACTGAATTCCAATTGGAAGTGGAGAACTGGCATTTAGAGGTGGAAGACACTATAGATATTTTCGATATTTTTTTTTTTTATTTTGTGGCTATCGGTGGTTTTACTTTGCACACAATTAATATTTAAGTACATGTATGTAGTTGGTAGGAAGTACATAGTGCTACCTGCAAAATTGTTAAATTTACTTATTTAGTATTCAACAAGAAATAATTCCGTCCGATATCTATCGAAGTTTCAATACAATTGACATGAATTTCAATTAATACCGAATGCCATGCTTTGCCCTGTATTTAATTTTACCTGAAAACATTTCGTTTTGCAATTTAACCCTTTCACTACCGTACTATAAAAAGTGAATTTTAGCAAATTTAAGTAACTTTTTCGTATACATGTGATACTCAGGAGTGCAAAAATAATTTTTTTAAGTGTTAACATCTATACGCGCGCCTCTAGGGCAGTAAACTATCAGTTTCAATACATACGCAAGTGTAAGGTGTAAGATGTAAGAGTAAATCATCGTTTGTTTGTTCGTTGCTTGGCAGTCGGTATTGAAAGTGATTATTGGGCGATTTTCATATAATTTTCCCACGCGATTTTCTCCGGATTAAAACGCTAGTGCGGGTTTCGACGAAGAGTTTAGGCCAAAAATTAAGGCGATCCGATATCGGCGAGCGGAGATTTAAGTGTTCTAATTCGGAGTATTAATTTGGAGTAATATTAAAAAAGTGTTTTATGTTGATCTTCGGTTTTGTCTTATGCATAGCAAAGAGAATAGTGACGTGGTTATACGTACATATATAAAAATGAGATAGCAAGACAGCAACGTATGTAGCTTATGTACAAACATAACAATGTATGTATGTACATTTGTCTGTTGCTTTGCATTCTCTTTGTTTTTTGTGGGTTTAATATAAAATAAATAAAAAGTATTAAGTATTTTTTTCAATTTGAGTGCATCTATTTAGTGCGTCGGTATTAAAAGAAAAAAGAAAATATATGGCAGAATATCGGAGGAAAAAGAGAGAGCAGGCACAGCTTCTTGCTCAACCAGTCTGTCCAGAATATAATAAAATTTATTCATTTTTCACTTCTGCCCTACACCGAAAATGGTTCACGCGAACTAGAAGAGGACTATTTTTCAATGTCAATAATAATGGGTGGTGACTTTAATACGAATTCTTCAACCGTAGAAGCACTACCTCTTATCGAATTCCTCTACGATAAATTCAAGCTTACCATGAATACTTCGTTAGAGTCCCCAACTACTATCCAAGGAACTACAATTGACGCTGTTTTCTCACGTCATATCGATAGGATACAATCAAAAGTTTATGTTTCATATTTTAGCTATCACAGACCAATTTTAACTGTGTTGAAAACATAACATTAATAAATTATACAAAGTAAAATTAAATTCAATAAACTATTCTTTTTCATTAAATACTTTATATTAACTCTACCTCCGGGTTTGTGGGTCTGTGTTCATAGAAATCGAACAGGTACCGTGTAACAAAAAGGTGTTAACACATCGCCCGTGAGTTCGAACACTCATTGATTTTTTTTTAAATTCTACTGTTCTTCAGGACAAAGATATGTCCTGGGATAATATGTCCCGTTGGGTTTTTAAAGCATCATAAATTGGGACTAAGTATCCCATTAGTAGTGTATGTATGAAAATAAAATGCGACAGTGTACCATATTTGTATCTATTCATTCTGCAAAGATACGAATTGCCTTACTAATATATACTAATAGGATAATATATCCCATTTATGCGGGCGAAATAAAACCAGTGGGATCTATTATCCCAAATGGAATAAACCCGCATAAAACGAAATGTTTAGCACATGTTGTTCCTTACTCACTTATTTATAATATCAGGCACTTATATTATTTGCAAAATCTAAATATAAAAAGGAAAAGCACTTATATACGCAGAAAAATTCGTAAAATGCGTGCGCGTCCAACTGAAGTTGTTGCGAAATAATTGCAATATAAAACTTTATACTTACTAAACACACTCAAAACAGCTGGTTATGTACAGAAAACACTAAAAGCTACCAATGGGACTTTTTCTCAGTTAAATAGTGCGAGTATTGTATATTTGGCGATTTTTTTTTAATTTATCTTGGGACGCATGATCCCAATGGTAGTGAAAGGGTTAAGTGTAAAATAAATTCAACCTATGAGAAGCATGAAACAAAAACAAAAATTTGATACTATCATGATGGTATCTATCGTCGCTACTCGTATATCCATAGTTTTGCTACATTTTGATATATTGATATGTTTTTTAAACCATCCAAATATTACGATATTAATACAATCGATAGTTTTCGTGCCCCTTAAAATAAAATTTTATTATAAGAGTTAAAACAACAATGAGCTTTCTGGCTCCTATAAAAAGCACTTTTATTTTAGCTTAGTCGAGACATAAACTTTTCATCCTTCCAACTTTCTTTTAAGCTTAAGGGAATCATTTGGGCTTTTATTTAACAGCAACAACATGAATGAATTTAAAAGTGTTACTTGTAATTGTTCTATAATTTATATAACACAAAGCTGTTGAAACTTTTTGAAAAAGCTTTTACGTTAAAGTTTTAACAGCAATTGGCTGTAAGCTCTGTATTTTAATTAAAATAATAAAACTTCTTTAAATATTCTGTGAAATTAAATATGTTAACTTTTGTGTTAATTTCTTTTAACTATAACGAAATCCTTTTTATGGCAAAAATAAAGCAAAGTCCTGCAAAATCATGCTGAAGTGGCAAAATATTAAAGATTTCGTTGCAGCAAAGACTTTTGTATTTTTTCACTCTCATTCTTTCTTTCGTTAATTACAAAAATGTCTGGAATATAAAGAAAATGTTTTGTTCATGCAAAAACCAGTTTTTCATTAAAATAAGTAAAATTACAATTCTTTGATGTAAAATGTTATTAAGAGAATATACTTTTATCCTTAATAAAGGGTGTTTTTTATGAAGTTGTTTTTGTATACGAATCACTCTGTTGTCTGACAGCTGTTTTGACAGTTTAAAGTGACGTCTCTACTCAGTATTGTTTGGCAAATCATCATGAACAGGTTAACTCCAGAACAACGCTTCCAAATCGTGGAAATTTATTTTCAAAAACAGTGTTCAATTAAAAATGTTTATCCGCTTTTTTACCGCAAAATTCTCTTCAGTGATGAGGCGCATTTTCGGTTGAATGGATATGCCAACAAGCAAAATTGCCGTATTTGGAGCAAAGATAATCCACACGCCGTTCAAGAAGTACCAATGCATCCCGATAAATGTACTGCTTGGTGCGGTCTATGGGCTGGTGGAATCATCGGTCCTTATTTCTTTAAAAATGAGGAAGGACGACGCGTTACCGTGAATGGAAATCGATACAGACTGATGATCAATGAAGTTTTGGTGCCAAAACAATGGACTTATTGAAAGAACATTTCAACGACAACATTATTTCGAGAAATGGACCGGTGAATTGGCCTCCGCGTTCGTGTGATTTGACGCCACTCGATAATTTTTTTGGGGATACCTGAAATCATTGGTTTACGTGGATAAACCAGCAACGATTGACGCTTTGGAAACCAGTATTCAACGTGTCATTGCTGAAATACGCCCTCAAATGCTTGAAAAGGTGGTCGAAAATTGGACCTCCAGAATGACCTTTGTGCAAAATAGTCGTGGTGGCCATATGCCCGAAATTATATTCAAATGTTATATGACAAGAAATTATCTACCAAATAAAAAATTTTTTTTGGCCATTTCATAATTTGGCATGTGTTTTATTTAAATTTCAAATCAGCAAGCTCTTATAAAAACACCCTTTATAAGAACGGGGTTGACACTAGTCATTAAATATTATTTTTAGGTGACCCGTCTTCTTTTCTTGGACAAAGATTGTTTTACGTTATAAGGCAGACTGTCGACGATACGATTATGCGATTTGCTTTCATGTGGCATCCCTTATGAAATAAACAATTTTTAATATAAAAAATGTATATCAAGTTTCAAAGAACTTCCAGTGTCTGGTTTCTGTTGCTTCTGGAAAGTTTTAACTTCGACAAAATTAAGAGCTGTCATTTATTCGCTTTGCAATTTCGTTGGAGTAATTCAAATACTTTTCTTCGTTCAATCAAACGATTAAATCTAAAAAATTCGATTAATCGATGAAAATTGCGAATAAAAGTTATATAAAATAAATTTACTTACAAAAGAAAGGCTTAGTTTAAATAAAAACTCAATAATAAAATGTTCACAGCTTTCATTTACAAAAAATGTTTAAAAAGCTTAACAATTTACCCCCTTATTCATAAAAATTATGAGAGTCTAATAACAGCGTAATAAAACAAAATTTCATATGAAATTTGCTCTATTACACTCTTATAAGCCTCTCATAATTTTTATGAATAAGGAGGTTAAAATATAGAGAGCTTATATTATTTCTAACAAAAAGACTGTATAAAAAAGTTACAAATTACATAATTTAGATCACTTTTAACTGGTCTATATCGACTGTAATAATTGTGAAGAAGTAATTTGTGGGTGCTGTTGGCTGAAGTAGTGGAACACGAGACTATGAAGCTGAGGGTCCTGAGTTCAACCCCGCGCTGAGTCATGAAATATTGTATTGAATTCCTCTGATCAGCATTAGTGCACTCTTGTGTTAGTTGCTTCCAGCCTGTTTCCAATGATGAAGGCTTAGCACGCTGGTCACTGAACATAATTGGCAGCGACTGACACTATCATGTACTAAAAAGCAGCGTAACAGCACCCTCCTCCGTCGGTCCTGCAGCAAAAATTGGCCGGCGAAGTAAAAAGTTCAAAAACAGCTACAAAATATTCTCTAAATCCTCATATTTCTTCATCTGTCCCTTCAATACTAACCCCTCCTTTCTAGTTCCGGCGCAATGCACTGTATATGTAGGGGACATCCCCTAAGTGCTGGTCCAAGATAAAAAAAAGCAGTGTGAGTCCGATCATAGGGGAGATGTGTAAACATCTAGTAATGAAAAAGCTATTAATCAGCTGTTTACTGAAATGTAATGCATGTAGTTACCTTACAGCAATGGCTTCCGAACTGTACAGCGCTAGCACAATTATGTTAATGCCAATTGGTAGCTACTATTACACACTAGATGGTGTTTATATGCAGCTGTTAAGTTTCTCTTTACTTCTTGTTGTCCGTGTGAACGACAATCTCAAAGACGAAGAAGACTTTTAGTTTAGCAAGTCTAGTTTTTTTGTTTCGCTTTGTTTTAGTAAATTTCTTACTAAAAGTGCAAAAATCTTTTTAAAAGTTATTAAAATTAAATGTTTTTGTACTCATTTCATTATTTGCTTTATTTGCCTACGATGTACGACTACTACTATTGCACACTAGACTTGTGTCCAACTAGCTCATTAGCTTAGTTTTGACAAGAACCTTTAATCAAACCTATGTAATTTAAATGGGTTTGATCAGAGGTTCTTGAATGTGCTAGTTGGACACAAGTCTATTGCACACTAGATGGTGTTGCGTGCATTTCATGCAGCTGTTAAGTTTCTCTGTACTTGTTGTCCGTATGATTACACTAAACACTCATATATAGCTCACACCGATTTGATCTTACTCTAAATTTGTGGTTGTTTTGTGAAAAATATTTTTAGCCCCAGCGTATAGATGTTTACACATCAAAAACAGCGCACCATGCAGTCACTCTGGGTAGGTGTATTAGCTCCTCGTGCATCAGTCGTGGATTTTCGGTGCTCCAGAAGCAATAATTTTGCTTGTTCACGTACGTTATGATATTGGTCGAAAAATCGTCCACTTCGTCCTCGAGATTGAGGATGGGGAGTGTATCGCTCCATGGCTTGTTCACTTATATTCTACATCTATCTAGTTCACAAATGTCAAAACAGATTTAACATTGGCCGCCATTTACGAAAATAAGACCATCTTCCAATAAAGTGACTTCTTTTGGCCGACCTGGGAAAAAAAATTTTATAAAAAAATTTTATTTGACCTTTTGAAATTAATTAATCGGTTCATTTGTTAAGCCTAGTACTCTGTTTAAAATTTCATGTGAAATTCTGACAGAACCCATACAAAAAATATTCAATCGAAATATTTGTGGAAAAATGTTGCTAGACTAGTACTGTTTTAATTATGAAAAATATGTGAAATAATATGAATGCTGTTTATTTCGTACGATAATTTTTTTAAACTAAAAATTTTCTCATTGAAAATGGAAAACATAATTTCATTTAAAAAGAAAAAAAAAACTGAAACTGAAATAACTTATGTTGCGCAACATTTTCCACAAATTCGAACAGAGTACTAGGCTTTAAGCCTAGTACTCTGTTTGAATTTTTGGAATATGTTGCGCAACATGACTTATTTCAGTTTCAGTTTTTTTCCTTTTTAATTGAAATTATGTTTTCTATTTTCAATGAGAAATTTTTTTTTCCGTTCGAAATAAATAACATTCATGTTATTTCACATGTTTTTCATAATTAAAACAGAGTACTAGTCTAGCAACATTTTTCCACAAATATTTCGATTGAATATTTTTTGTATGGGTTCTGTCAGAATTTCACATGAAATTTGAAACAGAATACTAGGCTTTACTCGAAAATATTTATTATAAAATTATTCAAATAAAAGTTTGGTTTTGTTTCATTGATTAATCGAATTATTCTTAATCGGTTGGTAACTCTAGTAATTATAAACATATGCCGTAAAGCACATTTAAAGTAAAACTGGACGGCATTGCTCTGTTTTAAGTATTTGCCAAATTTTTCTAAGCCAATTTTGAAACAATAAAAAAAATTTATTAAAATCTTCATCATGAAATTATCTCTGAAATAAAATTTATCAATAAAAAAATGTTCATCATTTTATTTCAATTCAAAGTTGCCTCGCAGCAGCTGTTTACCAAAAATATAATGAAAATTTAAAAGCGGCACAATTTTTTTGTGCAACATAAAAAACATGTATTTTGAATATAAAGTCAATAAATATATTAAAAATTTTTCATTTAAAAATCTTCGAAAAATATTATTGGTTCCCTAAGAAACTGTTATAATTTCATTGCCAAAAAAGTCATATAATAAAAAAAGAAAACCAAAAGCATCGCAAATGTTTTTCTATTAGTGGAAATCATTCCTTTAACAACTCTGGGGTTGAAGGAACAATATGTACATATTTTAAAAATAAAAAAGATTGTCGAGATATTTCCAATGACGACAAGCTTGTTAATTTGTTTTTGCATCTCAAGGATAAACACAATAGCTGGAAGCGAAAATTTATTTTCTTTATGTCTCATTCCCGAGTCTTTCCTTCTTTCCTTTAATTTGTGATGCTTTCGAACCCCTCCCTAATGTTTTGATGTGCTTGAACGAAATAATTTGGGGAAATTCAATTTTGCAAATTGTTAAGTTTAAGATGGCAGTTATTGGTCTATAATGTCTGGGTTTGGGTTGATTGGTTTAATAAATAGTATTTGACTGAATGTTTGCTTCGTCGTGATTGTTGACTCATATTCACATGTGGCGCTCTTTGTGTGCGTGTGTTTGTCTTTTTTTTTTAATATTAAATTTATTCTATTTTTATTACAAAGAAATAACACTTCGTGGAATGAAAAGGTTTACATTAACTTCTTTATGGTGTTTCGCATTTGAATTTAAAGGATTTATAATTTTCAATTTCACCAACATCAACTGGTTACAGTTTTATTTTGGACACATAAATTAAAGCTTAAATATAGGAAAATGGCCATCAAATATATTTTTTATATTTGTAAGTAAATAATTTGCTTTATGTGCTTTTCCAAGCTTTATGTGTAACAGTTTAAAAAAATTTAATATGAAAACAATTTAAGTTGTCATTATGGGTTGCTATTTTTAAAAATTAAATGAATTTAAATTGAAATAAAATAACGAAATATGGTTTTACTGCCTAGGTTAGGTTAGCAGGTTGCTGGTAAATAAAAAAAAAGAGTCCAGCCCACTTGGGTCCAATTATTATGATCCCTTTGTGACATCTGTATTAAAGAAGAGTGAAAAGATAAGAGATGAGGAAGAAGTAGGGATAGTCGAAGTTAAGGTAAGAAAGATAGTAAAGAAGAAGATGGGATACAAGACCATAAGTTATGGCGTGCATACACGCCCCAGGGGAGTCAGCTGCCGAACCAGCCACTGCTCCTAACAAAGAGACTCAGGTATCTCAGACCTATCCCCGATATCTCCGAAATGTGTCCAAAGCGTGTCTTGCCCAGAGACTGTAGGCGCTGCTCCTCCAGAGCAGGACAGAAACAGAGGAGGTGTGCAATGCTTTCCTCCGCCTCCTCATCATTGCAACTGGAGCAGTAGTCATTATAGGCGAGACCCATGCGCATGGCATGGATCCCAAAGGTGCAGTGACCAGTAAGTGTGGCCACTATATTGCGTAGATGACCTATTGCGAAGTTCAAAAGATCCCCCGTCCTCCTAGAGTCTAGGCGGGGCCATAAGTCTCTTGATATCTCGCAAGTGGGTGCTCTGAACCACCTGTCCTGAGCCAATTCGAATAATGCAGTATCAAAGCGTCCCCAGCAAGATGAGAGTGGAATCCCACTTAGTTGGTCAATGTCGGCCCCCTGAAGTGTGGTTCCTCTCCCCGCCAGTTCATCCGCCTTAATGTTGCCCATGGTAGTGCCATGTCCCCTCACCCAGTTCAAGGTGATGCGTGAATGTTCCGCAAGTCCGTCAAGAGCTCCGCGGCATTCTTGGACAAGTAGGGATGTGCTATACACCCCCGTAAGAGACCTTATTGCAGCTTGACTGTCGGTAATGAATAGGATGTCCCGGTTCGATATCCGATAAAACCTTAGCCACAACGCTGCCCTTTTGATGGAAGATATTTCCGCCTATAATACGATACATTCATCCGGGAGCCTCAAGGACATCCCGAATCCAAAGTCTGGAATAAAGACACCCCCACCGACCCTGCCCCCCCCGTTTGGAACCGTCCGTAAAAATCTGTACGGATCCGTGCAATGGGGAGAACCCTTCCGCCAGAGAAAACATAAATTTCCTACTGAGGTAGTGTACCGGAGTGCAGTAGTCGATAAGATGCGGTAGATTACCCATCGTGTCCAAAATGCTAGCATGACCCCAGGGTCTATGGGTCCATGCGCCTATTGTGTCCATTCTGACTGCGGTGCGTAGAGCCAGCTTCCTAGTAGTCAGATCCGCCGGAAGCCAGCAAAGCACGACAAAAAGCGCCCTTGTTAGCGTCTTTCTAAGAGCACCCGTTATCATAAGTGCCATTCTGCGGAGAACCCTCTCCATATAGGATCGGTTTCTCGCCACGTCCAGTGCTTTCCACCAGACCACAATACCATAGAATATTATAGGTTTTATCACAGTCTCTAGTATCCAAATTACCCCCTTTGGGCTTATGCCCCAGGTAGGGCTCTCCTACAGACGTGAATAGCCATCGAGGCTTTCCTCACTCTTTCCTGGACATTAGAAGCCCATGATAGCTTACTATCAATCACAACACCCAAGTATTTGACTTTTACTGCCTAAGGAATTATTTTTATTTGTCGAATATAAAATTATAATTCTGCTTGTATAATAAGATGGGCAGAGTGAAGACATTTAAAATATGATACAGCTAAATATAGATAAAAAATAAGCCCAAAACTTTTCCACTCTGCTTTTAATTATTATCAGTTTTATTATTATCAATATTATCGCGTATCCCAAGGGAATTAATTCTGGGGAAGCAACTTTTTATTCATATGAACATTAATTTTTCATCGTGAAATTGTACAAGGTGAGCCAAAAGAAATCACCCTATTAGAAGATGCTCTTATTTTTGCAAATGGCGGCCAATGTCAAATCTGTTTTGACATTTGTGAACTAGACAGATGTAGAATATAAGTGAACAAGCCATGAAGCGATACACTCCCCATCCTCAATCTCGAGGACGAAGTGGACGATTTTTCGACCAAAATCATAATGAGCGATGAGGTTCATTTCCACCTCAGCTGGTACGTGAACAAGCAAAACTATTGCTTCTGGGGCACCGAAAATGCACGAGTGATGCACGAGGAGTCATTACACCCGCTGAAAGTGGCTGTATGACGTGTAGTCATCGTATGACTTGTTTTGGCCCACCTTGTGTTTGCATTAAAAATAGTGTCCAAAGTAAATTTGCAAAATATCGGTGTGCAGATGCCGGCGGGCTGACTGAGAACATATGCCGCCGATGCTGTTAACCCCTATTTAAATCCGTTACTGTGAATTAGACTTGGGTCCAACTAGCTCATTCGCTCAGTTTTGACAAGAACCTCTGATCAAACCCATTTAAATTACATAGATTTGATCAGAGGTTCTTGTCAAAACTGAGCGAATGAGCTGGTTGGACCCAAGTCTACTGTGAATGACTATATACGACCTATGCCTTCACATATATACAAAGTAGAAACGCAGTTAAACACGGAAACCTCCTTAGAAGAACTGTAAATCTATACAGTTCTGTGAGGTGCTGAACTAGTGCCTGTGAGACGCAAAACTCTTGGAAAAAAGTAAACGAGCAGTGTTTTGTCTACACTTAAGAAATAATTCCCAACGAGGCTTGATGTTGACTGACCTAGAGGTGCTTTGAGATTGATCGCCAATTGTTAGAGAATAAACTAGACCGACATCTGTGGAAAGTCGAACATTCTGTTGTGAATTGTAATGTAATTTTGTTAATATATGGGATTTACACATAATGTTCCTGTCCGATTTCCGTTATTAGAAAAAAAAGTGTGAAAACCCAAAAGACCATCCCTGCAATTCGCCGTTGCTTTTAACCGCTTAAAAAAATTCTACTATTTTAATTTTCAAACTGCTATAACTTTTGAATGGATGAGCCGATTTCCAAGTGTTAAGCGGTGATTGATGTTGTGCTTCGTATCTTATAATCTTATAAAGAATCGATAACACTAATTGATCACATATAAAATTTCGGAATTTTTTTAAAAATTTGAATTTTTTTTACCGTTTACGATAGTTCACAAAAGCATTAATTGATTTTGACCCGTTTATTGTCGTTCGACGTGGTTCCTGAATTTCAACAGCTAGTTTTTGGAATCTATCGGCAAAAGCTTTTAAAAGCTATTCTAAAAAAACACATTTAAACAAATATTTTTTCTCTGTTTTTTGAAATTTTGCTAAATCTAGTGGTCGGAACCGCTCCCAATTC
Source organism: Linnaemya tessellans (assembly GCA_951800035.1). Classification (NCBI taxonomy): domain Eukaryota; kingdom Metazoa; phylum Arthropoda; class Insecta; order Diptera; family Tachinidae; genus Linnaemya; species Linnaemya tessellans. The sequence goes on along the minus strand of OX637532.1, from coordinate 111,168,512 downwards.
TCAGCAAACAATTAAATGCCGCCTTTGATACGCCACCAGATTGATTTGATTCGGTTCAAACGTTCAAAAACACAAACCCATTGTGATACCCTCTGAGCAGCAATCAGAAAAGTTTCCTGGGAACTCAAAACGTCGAGAACTACTGAAAACCCGATTTTTTTTCAAAACAGCGTGAAACCAATTACTTCCTGATATATATTTTTTTAGATGTAATTTTTTTAGCGGGAATAATATCATATTCCTATGGATATTTAATAATGAAAAACGAATACTACTTTCCATTCAGCTACTGATTGATTTGAAAGCAGACGTTGACTGTTTCCAAAAGTCGCTCACAATTTCATTCCTTTTTCTTTTTATGAAACGGTAACGGAATTGTCACATACTATTAGCCAGCTGTAGCTCTACTCCTGTTAAAAAATTTCTACTCCTGTTTAAAAATCAAATAATTAAAACAACGATTTTAAAAAATAACAAGAAAACTAAGCAACTACATTGTGCCTTAAAATGTTTGTGGGAAAAAGTCACATATGTCATTTTGTCTTAAAAAAATCTCACGGGAATAAGAATCGGCGATGCCATATTTTTTTCCAACATGCAAGTTTTTTTACATTCACGATTGCAAGTTTAGGTAAAAGTAAGATTTTTCAATGAAAAATGTAGTCACGATGATAGTCCCTTCCTGCATTGACCTTAGCGTAGCGCTGGCACAACAGGATTCGGCATGCCGAGTAGATGGTATATTTTTGCCAACAAATACAATATCACATGTGTGTTTGAGAGTGCTGGCAACATGTTGTTTTGCTTTTTCTTCTTCGCGCTTGTGCACGTACACTCAGGTCATGTCGTGTAGTGGAGTTCGTGGTTTTTTTTAATAAGAAATTGAATGATTCTGTTGGCTGAAATACAAGATGTGGGAGTCCACGCACGAGAAGTTGCCACCTGTGGTGTAATTTTAGTCACAGTGCGTTGATGTGGTTCCCTGTGCACTCGATGGGGATTGTGGATAAATAACTTAATACCGTGTAATTTTCTTAAGTAGGACCAACACTAGGTGAATAGCCCCTCCATATGCAGTGCATTGCGGCGGGACCAGAAAAGAGGGGAAAGTATTGGGAAGGGTGATGACGAAAGATCAGAAATTTTTTTGTAGCTACTTGAACTTTCTACTTTGCTACCAGGCCAACGAAGGTTACACCGTGACAGCCGCTATTTGAATGAAACATTTAAACGCAAACTTTTTGATAACATTTTTCAAATTGTCTTTTAAAGTTCATAGAAGGATTTAATTTTAAAACGTAACTTTAAATTATTTATTTTCTTTTCACCTTTTCTTCAATTTTAGTTAAACGTGATCAAAAGATTGATTTCTGACAATAACCGTTTCATCTTACGGTTTCACTAAACCACGTATTTATGCTTTGCTTTTAGTAAATTTAAGATAAAGGTCTTAAAAATTGTTGTATTGACCCAGCGATTGTGTTCGTGATTTATTCTTCGTTATAACGTTTCTTTATTATTTCTACCTTTTTAGGGCACAACATGGCCTCAGCACAGCTTCTTTATAATATCGATACTAAACCAGCAGCAAAAGCAGCCGCAACAATTACTACAAAAACAACAACAACAACAACAAGAAAAGCATCTATTACTTCAACAGCAACCAAAAGAACGGTTCAATCATCTATTGAACATCATTATAAAGGAATACCATCAATATTTTGTAACAAAACGGAAGACGAACGAAAACCGGAAGCAGAACAGAACAACGACGGATATATTAGTATCAAGAGCAATAACACGAATAGAAAACAACACACAGACATTGATTACACTAAAGCAAACTTTTGTTTCAACAGCTCACCACGGGCAGACTACAGATACGAATTTGGAAAGGAGAATAATTTCGGGAAAAGTTCAAGTATTTTCACTCAAAGGGATAATTCTGCACACATTCTTGCAAGAAACGACGCCATTAAAACAAATATTGTGTTCATATCTGGCCAACAATACCAGCAGCAACAACAACCAATACCAAGTTGTCAAATATGGCCTGGAATACAAGCGGAAACGGAAAGATGTTGTTACAACAAGCATATGCAGGCAACACAGCCAACAGCAGCAACATGGCCAACTGCTTCCATACTTCAAACAGATGATGTTGCTGGTGGAAATTATGCTGGTGCTCAATGGAGGACAATTGCCGCCACAATATGCAAGTTTTCAGCCAACATTGACAACAAATTTTATGAAACGAAAAGCGAACGAAAATGTTGTCAACACAGTTTCAGCACAAGCAGCAACAGGACAATACAAAAGCAACAACCAAACAACTACGATTATGATGATGATATTTACACACATGATTGTAAAGGAATTGAGGAGTTTAAAATCCGCAACACGTTCTATAACTATAACAACACTAAAATGCCTAACAACAACAACAACAACTACAATAACACTAAGAAATGTCTGCCACTCTCAGGCTTCAATGCAAATAACTACTACCTGGAGGAACCTGCAAACGAAACTACAAAATGCTGCCAAAAAAATGTTGCTAAACATTGTTGCCACAACTATAAAAAACATAAAACTAATAGTAAAACAACTAAAACAACAACAACAACAACAGCATCCTTACAGCAACAACATAATCAAATACAACAAAAACAACAACGAAATAACTGTTTTAAAACTAATTTTTCTACAACAACAACTAACACGCAAACTCAACAACAAAAGCAATTGCAACAAGCGACATATTCCACTAGTCAGCCCATCATCGTCAACGCCACAAAAATCTATCGGGACTTGCAAAAAATTTCCAAATATCTGCTATCGCTTCTGGTCATCTTCAATATGCTGCCATTATTTTATGCAGGTAAGTCGGCATCGTTTATTTTTGTGCTCTCAAATTTTGTGTATCGAAAATCGAAAAGGATAAAATCTAGGATAATGCTTAAAGTAGTCCTATCACGCGACTTTATATATTTTATCGCTTTTACATCTTGAATTTATGCCACATGTAATTGAAACAAATGCCAATTTTTTCGCAGTTTTTTTTTTTGGAAAACATGCCGACACAATAGGAACAGATTGCTAAATTATTTTGCAAATATTTTACAACAAAAATTTTCGGATCCTTAACAGAGTACCAGCCTCGACACAGGATTTTTGGGAGTTAGTATATAAATTCAAAATCATTAAATAAATTTTTAATTTTAATCACTGGATGTTGATGGTGATAGGAACAAACCAAGTCCTTGCATACAAGAGCAATTTTAGCTTTTACTGTTTTCTGATATTCCGCTCTACTTTCCAACGCAGACGGTGCTTTATCCTCTAAGAGGGCGCCCCACTATGCTTCGACCCATAGACAAAAAAAAAAAAAAAATTTTGTCTCAAATTGTTTTTAAATACAGATTTTGTGAAAGATAATAAGGTATCTCAAATAAATGTTAAAAAAAAAATTTTTCTGATTGCTTTTGCCACCACGAGAGGGCGTTAAAATCAGATAATTTCTTGCAAAAATGACTTAACAGAAATATAGGTTTTAGTTGTTTCACAAAAATAATTCTGAAAAATTCATTTTTTTTTTAAATCACTCGAAATTTGGATTTCAGGTACTTTAATATATTTGCAGTTAAACTAAAATTTAGAATTTAGTATTCATTTACAAAATAACTTTTTTTTATTGCTCTGAAAAACCCTTTTTTTTGTTGAAAATCCAAAAATTACTAAAGTTTGATGGAGTATAAAAAAAATTATATAAAATTAGAAATTTTTTTTTTCATGTTTTTGTAAGTTTATACTCTTAACTAACAGGGTATTCAAAAATTAGTGCCTATTTTTTACCACAACTTAAAAAAAAATGCGTTTTTTGAAATGCCTAATTTTATGATTTTTACTCAAATATTAGGCATTTAAGAGTGTTTAACATCATTCGTAACATGTTTTATATTTTGAATGGTAAAAAATTATAAATTAGATTCTGTTTCATATTTAAATTAATGTGTAAATTGTAAGTTGCGATTGACTTCGATTTTGAAGTTTTTTTCGGAAGTGCGAGAGAAATTTTTATTTTCTATAAAAATTGCTATTGTATAAAAACCGTAAGTGTTACAAATTTAACTGCCTTTAACATAAGTGATCGTGAGTGCTAGTGGACCTATTTGTTGTTGTCTTCAGATCCCGTATTATCATCAAAGAGAAACATTAAGATTAAAAATAATATAATAGATGCTGAAATTGAGAAATATATTCTTGGAGAAAATGTTGAAATCGAAGATGAGATAATAGAAGACGAGATGAGGTCTTCGTGAAGCGAAAATTGGTTTTGGGAAGAATCAAGTAGCGATGATGCTTTGTTATAAGTTTGTCTTTATATCTTTTTTTAACGTTTTTTATTTTAGGAGTTATAAAATATAATTATTAAGTTAAGCTATTATAATTTATGTTTCAAAATCCAAAATTTTCATTTTTTTATCAAAATATATCGCACTTAATCAACAGGAGGGTATTAAGTCAAAATGTTCAGTAGAAGCAAAACAGTTTTAAATTTAATATTAAAGGCATATGAAAAAGAATTTTTAAACCAACCATTTTATTAACAAAAAGTAGCCAAAATAGCACGATATTTTCACAGCGGATATTAATACTACGCGTCGATTTTTTTTGAAAAGTGAAAAAATAAAAATTTGGATGGATCAAGTGCGATATGATTTTTTTGACGTTAACATTGCTAGTTTTCATCTTTAATTTTTTCATTTATGTTATCTAAATTATGTATGAATTTTTTTTTTTTTTTTTTTTATTAGTCGAACTTTTTCTTATGTAAATTGTTAATTTTTCAACGGGCTTAAGTTCGAATCTGCATGACTGCAAATTATTTTTTTTTGTTATTTTATTAATAAATGAATTTGTTTAAATTCTATTTATTATTTTATATTAAGATTGGAATATTAAGAATATTTTCAATAATCATCGAACCAGCAGAACGGATCAGTACTGATTTCGAGGCCGCTACGCCATCTCATCAGCGTTCTTTGTTCAATTTCTCCACTTTTGCAAGTGGTGCTAGTCAGTAGGAATATGAACTATTTAACAAATATTTTAACGAAAATTGAATATGAGAAGTTCCCACATTCATATTATTAAGTTATTACATTTTGGTTAGTACGAAATTCCCCAACCCTGACGATTAATATTCCCAATATTCCAATATCTCTTTTGCTTTTTCCAGAGCCATCGGCTGCTGATAGGTAAAGCTTCTTTGTTATTTATGTTCAAGTAATTGAATTTAGTTGTCAATTTACTTTGAACAAGTGCGCGTACCCCCGCAATGTTTTAAATTATGTATGAATTTTTTTTTTTTTGTTTTAAATATTGGAATATTGGGAATATTAATCGTCAGGGTTGGGGAATTTCGTACTAACCAAAATGTAATAACTTAATAATATGAATGTGATAACTTCTCATATTCAATTTTCGTTAAAATATTGGTTAAATAGTTGATATTCCTACTAACTAGCACCACTTGCAAAAGTGGAAAAATTGAACAAAGAACGCTGATGAGATGGCGTAGCGGCCTCGAAATCAGTACTGATCCGTTCTGCTGGTTTGATGATTATTGAAAATATTCTTAATATTCCAATCTTAATATAAAATAATAAATAGAATTTAAACAAATTCATTTATTAATAAAATAACAAAAAAAATAATTTGCAGTCATGCAGATTCGAATTTATGTTATCTTTCAAAAATCCTTATAGTTTTATTTTTGCAAGAGTATTTTAACCGTTTTAGCCTATTTTTCAATTAATGATGTTATTGCATTTTCCACATTGATAATCCAATTCTACCCAAATTTGGCATAAATATATATCTTGCAAATATCAATTAACATACCAAAATTTATTACGATCGGACAATTTTTGTAGGAGTGACAGGGTTTTTAATAAAAAGGATATATGGCAGGACCTTGAGTCCTTTGTCCGATTTAAATAAAAATTTACACACACGTTGCTATTTGCATATGTATCAGCATGACCACTTTTTGTAATTTTGTGGGCATTATTGAAGCTAAAATTATATTTTTCACTTTCAGGACACATGGGAGGTAGGCGTGTCCTTTGGCCGATTTTTCCAAAAATTCATATTTTTCTTAACTAGGCTAGTTTATGCTAGTGTACCAAATTTCAAAAATATCTGACAACTCCTTCTGTTTTTGTCCCATCGTTATATGGGGACAAAGCACTGTGCGCCCTTAATGGGTCTTTTTATTAGTTTATAGTTGAATGATTTCCCTTCAAGATTTTCTAATTCCTTCGAAAACAGCTAAAAATGAATGGTATGCGGTGAACTTACAGAGTTAAAAGTTGCTGAGTGCACCCTACAGCTCACATGTAAAGAACCCTTAGCATCATGTGCCGATATTACATATACACGGACAGGACAAATCTCCCTTAAAATAAAATTTCATTGAGGTCTTACTAATTTTACGTTTAATCAATCAAAAGCTTAAGATGTGGAAAAGCCAATTTAACCTTTACCGCAAAAGAAGAAGTGGGTGCTGTTGGCTGAAGTTGTAGAACACGAGACTATAAAGCGGAAGTCCGTGAGTTCGAGCCCGCGCTGAGTCATGAAATATTGTGTTGAATTCTTCTGATCACCATTAGTGCGTGGTTGTGTTAGTTGTTGCCAGCCTGTTTCAATGATGAAGGCATAGTCACTGGTCACTGAACATAATTGGCAGCGACTGACACTATCATATACTAAAAAGCAGAGTAACAGCACCCACCTTTGTCGGCCCTGTAGCAAAAATTAGCCGACGAAGTAAAAGGTTGAAATAGATTAAAAAACTGTCTATCTTCTCATCTTTCCTCATCTGTCTCCTCAATACTATCCCCTCGTTTTCAGTTCCGGCGCAATGCATTGCATATGTAGGGGTCATCCCCTGAGTGCTGGTCCTACTCCTAAAAAAAAAAAAATCCTTGATCACTTCATGAGAAATGCTCTTTCAACCAATGAAGTCTAATAACTATAATTTTTTCTTACAAAAAAAATTTTTTTTTCTCGGAAACCTGCAAATTTCATTTTAGTCTCCTGCTTCGCAATATAAAACAACAATTCTTTAACAAAAAATGAGCCAAAATGACCGTTATGTGGTGAACTTTAAGTATTAATATAGTCTACAAAAATTATTATTATTACGAAAATACTTCGTAAAGTAAATTTGCAATGCATTTGCCGACGGTGTAACTGGGACCATATGCCGACGATGTTTTTGAACCATATTTTATACGTTACTGTGACTGACCTTGAGCTAAATGTAAAATTGGTAAGGTCACAGAAAAATATTACTTAAGGGGAGTTGGCGCCCTTGTTCTTGTACCATATCGGTATATGCAACAACTTTGTAGAGAATATTATTCTGTCATGCAGACATAATTTCCACCTCGATATTTATGAAGAATTTCCATTTTGTGTAAAACATGACAGACAATAAATTTAAGTGCAAGTCATTATGTCAATAGTAAAACTCGTACATTAACATAATTTTCGATGAACATTTTCAATCAGCAACACACATACATACGCAGCATCTTTTTAGTTCCTTTCATGTCTGTAGACAACCACAATTACCTGAGCACACACACTCTTACATTGATTGGTTTGATTAAAATCCCTACACGCACAAGAATGCGTGCGGTTAAATAAAATACTTGCAAAGATTTTATTAAATTGACAAGGGATGACGATGAAGATATTAATCAACTTGGCTTTAATGCTGAATAAACACAATAGAGTAAATCGCTGTACCTGCCTGCTGTAGTCAAAATGTCGAATATTGGAAATTCAAAAGCTTTTAAATGTTCCACATAAGGTTTGCCAAAGTAACATGTTTGTTGTCTTGAGTGTTCACACGAAAAAAAAACAAGTAAAAGTGCTATATTCGGCTGTGCCGAATCTTAAATACCCTTCACAGATGTAATTCTTCTTTCTTCCTTACCAAAACAGAAAGTAGGTTTAATTAAAAAATCAAAATGATTTTATCGGTTACTTTTTTATTTAAGAAAACGTTTAAATTTTTCTAATACCTCTGAACGTCTTTCAAAAATATTATATATATTTAATTTACAAACAAAACAAAAAATCCGTTTCATGTACCCCAAAAAGTTTTAATTGTCCAACCGTAGAATCGTCTTTTAGATTTTGTTGGTTTCTAATACCAGTTTACTTCTTTCTGATATATAAAGTAGGTATAATTCATCATAAAAATAAAAAATAACAAATAAAATGGCTGCTTTTATGAATCAGAAAATGTTGATTTTTTTTTAATACTAATATAATTTTTTCTGATATATAAATTAGGTTTAATTCCCTAAAAACACAAAATTTGGAATTAATGTACGTACTGTTATGTACCAAAAATATTTCGATTTTCCAACCCTGGAACCAAATTTTTAGTTTTTAAAATTTTTAATACCAATTTAATTCTTAGCGAAGTATAAAATAGGTTTAAGTCACAGAAAAAACCAAAATTGGGAACTTATGTGGTTACTTTTATGTGCCAAAAAATTTCTAGTTTCCAACCCTGGAACCGAATTTATAGTTTTTTGATACTAGTTTAATTTTTCTGAAATATCTAATAGGTTTAATTCACTAAAAGCACAAAATTTGGAATTTATGTATGTACTATTATGTACGAAAAATATTTCGATTTTCCAACTCTGGAAGCGAATTTTTATTTTTTTACCAATACAATTTTTAGTGAGATGAAACATAGTTTTACTTGACAAAAAAAATAAAATTTTTGAACTTTTTGGTCACTTTCTTCTACCATAAAATATTTCATTTGTACAACCCTGGAGTCGAAATTTTGATTTTTTAAGATTTTAATACCAGTTTTGTTCTTCCTGAATTATAAATTAGCTTTAATAAGCAAAAAGAAACAACGTCAATTGCCTTTTTGGTTACTTTTATGCAGAATAAATATTTCAATTTCCCAACCCTGGAAACGAAATTTAAATATTTTTTACCAAAGCAACTCTTAATGAGGCATGAAATAGTTTTATTTAAGAAAAACTTAATATTTTTAACCATTTAGGTCATTTTTATGTACCACAAAATATTGCAGTTATCCAACTCTGGAATCTAAATTTTGATTTTTTTTAATATTTGTTACCAATTTTGTTTTTCCTGAACTAAAAAATAGTTTTAATTAGTAAAAAAAACAACGTCAATTGCCTTTTCGGTTACTTTTATGTAAAAAAAAAATTTGAATTTCCCAACCCTGAAAACGGAATTTAAAATTTTTAAAATTTTCTTAATCAATGCAAATCTTCATGAGGTATAAAGTAGTTTTGTTTAAAAAAAGCTCGAATTTTGCAACCATTTTGGTTATTACATGTACTACAAAATATTGCATGTACCAAAAAAAATTTAATTTTTCCAACCCTGGAAACGAAATTTGAATTTTTTTTGTTTTTTTTTTATCAGTGCAACGCTTCTTGAGGTATAAAGTAGTGTTATTTAGGAAATATTTAAAATTTTTTATCATTTTGGTCACTTTCATGTACCATAAAATATTGCACTTGTCCAGCCCTGGATTCAACTTCTTCAGGAAATTAATTATTTTATTTGATGTGAAAAAAAATTGTTTTCTTTTAATATTTTTTTTTATTATAAATAATAATAAAAAGAATAAAAAATAATAATAAAAAACAATACAAAAATTTTTCACATCAAATAAAATAATTAATTTCCTAAAGAAGTCACACAAAGGAGTGACGAAACATTGAAATTAAAAATTAAATTAAATTAAAATAAAGAGATCTTAAGCTTAAAAATATCAGAATATAATAATAATAATTAAAAAGAGGTCAAGAAACCAGAAAAATTTTGTAAATAAATTAATTTTTTATAAAAATCATAGCCTTGTAAGTGTTTTTTGTAGTTTAGTAGGACCAGCACCCAGTGGATGACCATGTGGATTACATGTGGAGTGCAATGCCCCGGAACTAGAAAGGAGGAAATAGAATTGAGAGAACAGAGGAAGATAGATACGAATATAGAGCCTTTTAAACCTTTTACTTCGCCGACTAATTTTTTGCTACATGGTCGGCGAAGGAGGGCACTGTTTCTCTGCTCTTTAGTAATTGTAATTGATGATCATAAAAATTCAACACAATTGTCATGACTGAGCGCGGAATTGAACTGGAGTCCTTCGACTTCATCGTCGCGTGTTAACCACTTCAGCCAGCAGCACGCCTTAATGTAACTTTATTTTTGAAACCGAAAAACGTATAACCTTTTATCTTCTTTTATGAGTTAAACTACTGACTACGAAATATCCTGTGAAAGCCATAAAAAATCGTAACTAAACTATTTAAATTAATAATTGGGTACTCACATATTTAAGTTGGCATTGGCCCTTAAAAAAGTGTATACGTTAATATTTCTGTGTTCTTGAAATCTATTAGCAAACAATATAAACAGAAAAATCCAGGTTCATTTCCCACCAACAAATATATTTTCAAGAAATACTGGTACGAAAAATTATTGTTGCATTTTAAATTAAAAAACCAAAAAAAAAAATCCCTCAAATTAAACCACGTCGCACAGTGTCGTGTTTTCATATAAACGGCGGCCAAAAATAGAAGGAGTTATCGTAGAAGAATGAAAATTGGTACACATTACTATTACATATAAGTAGGAAAGCTAAAAAACGAAGTTTTGAAAAAATCGGCCCAAGGACTCGCCCACCTCCCACATATCCTGAAATGAAAAAAACTTATATTTTCCAGAATTGTTGTTGGAATTGAACCAAATTTGGCTCGATTTGTCTCTGATATATTACTGATAACTGAGGTGAGTTATATGAAATTATCTCAAAGCACACGCCCACCTCTCACATATCCTTGAATGAACATATCAAATAATATGCCTGCCCACCACATACCCTTCAACGAATAAATAATAAAACTTGTTAATTATTATTCAAAATGGTTAAATTTATTTAAAATAACATACAATAAACAAGAATGTAATATATACTACTCACTATCGCTGAAACTATCAGTTTCCGATTCAGTAAGAGCTTCAGCAGAAGTCGATGCAACTAGTTCATGGACTCGCCTTCTTTTCATACGTTGTGCCGCTTCTTCATAACACTTTGAGGGCCTGCACCTACCGCCACTTGTACTTGGTTCCGAATAAAAATAGATTATATTGATTAATAAAATATTACAGAATACAAAGAAGAACTCACAACACAAACGTCTTCAGTAAATACTTCAGTATCCAGCCAATCACTCAATTCACGTTCGAATCTAACTTTCATTCGGGAGTATTTTGCCCAACAATGAATAAACTTTAGAAGAATAAAGTTCAGTTTCTGTTCTTCTGTATCTGTGAGTGCTCTTTGCAGATTATTTTGTGCAAATTCTTTAATATAAAATACTATAGGATTGGCTCTTTTTTGCCTCAACTCCAGCCATAGGTTAAAAATATCACGAATTTTCAATGCTGCTGCCACTAGAAAAACATTCACCAAAAAAATTTGTGCAGAACTGTGCAGCTGAGATTTTAATATGTTAAAATACATACTTATAGCAATAAAATATCACAAAATTTTAAAAATAGTTTTTGATGTTTTTCTTTTATTCTCTGCGAAAGTTGTGTTTATTGTAAAAATTTGACTTTTCTATCAGACCCGTCTTCTCGCTAACGGCATATCGCATATGATCAACAATTGTAAACAATAACAGCGTTGATATTATAATAAGACATCAGACTTGCAATTCAATTCCATTTTGTACCCACCGTTAACAAAAAATTTAAATTTAAACAATTATTAATGCATGCAAAATTTAATTGTTTTTCTTGCAAAATATCATGTTGCAAAGAAACCACCAATTTCACCCACAATAACTCAAAAAACACTTAATATTTTTTGACAATTACTTTACGTTTTATCTAGTTGTTGTGTTTTTTTATTAATTTGTGCAAAATAAGCCGAAATTCCTTTCATCAGTGCTTACCATTTTTGGCCACACACGTGACACTGTGCGTCGCTTTGGTTGCTGTTCTTGTTCTGACCATTATGCCTTAAGGTTATGCCCGCTTACACCAAGGCTTTTAGCTGAAAAATTATTATTACCATTATTGTTACTTTTGTTGTTGTAATTAACGCATATTCTTGCCATTACAGAGCTTCCTCTCATACCGCTGCCTAAGTTTAAAAATGTAAAGCAGCTGAGCTAAAGTTTGAGCCAAAACAACACAAAATGGCATATTATAACCTCATGTTAGCATTTACTTTAAGAATAATTGCTTTACTTTAAAACAAATTGCGGAAAAGGCAGCTTTTTAAGGCAGCATCTGCTATTTGAAACAAACTCGTTCATTATTCAATTGAATATTAGGTTAATAAATTTTTTTCTCAATTAACTAGTTGGTTTAATTAATGATGAATTTTGTTTGGCACAGATGAGATCAGAGTTAAATAATTGGCACAATTCTATGGTTTTCACACAAATATTAAGTTAAGATGAGCTGGTTGTCAGCTACCGGGTACCAAATATTGCAAATGTCTGCGCTTTATACCACAAGTGTTCGGGTTGGCAAATGTTTAAGCCATGAGGAGTTCAGCCTGTTGATATTAATGGTTTAAATGCAATTGACAGCATATAAGGGATTATAAGTGAATATAGAAAGGCTTTAGCTAAGCAGTTCATGAGACACCCGACTGTACAACAAAAAACCGCAGGCGGCGAAGATGCTATAACTAAAGAATATAAATATATACTTTAGGGCAGGGCACCTCAGCCATTACACTCCAGATACGAGTGCCAATCGGATTTTTTACTCGTATTCACATACGCAACACGAACAGTAACGAAATTCACATCAATGAGAGAAGAGAAAATTAAAATTTTATTCATAGACAACAACAAATGCATGACTAAATTTTCAACCCGCGTTGCCATCGTTCGATTTTTTGTATTCTTGGATGGATGAATTTATATATATTATGATTTTTAGTAATATTGTAAGATACAAAAATGGTTTTATAATATTTTATATCTCCATTGGTAGATAGTATTGTCTATAATAGAATATTTTAATATAAGCCTTTTAAAATACAAATTTTGTTTAATTTTGCAGTAAATTTTTTTTTCATAAAAAACATGCGACTTGCCTCGTCGAACTTTAACAGTCAATTAAATTAAATTTTTGTGTGCGCTTATGAGGCCAAAAAATTATACTACATACAGGGGCTCACAGCGAGAAGGCCGGTACTCTGTTTGAATTTTCGAAAAATGTTTAGCAACATTAATTATTTCATTTGAAAAAATTGAGAAATAAAAATTATAAATTTCTTGTTTTCCTTAAGGCTAGTACTCTGTTTAAATTTTCGAAAAATATTTAGCAAAATTGTGTTCAGAAAAATTTCACGTGTTTTTCATAGTAAACTAGTTTTCCAAAATTTTCCACGCTTATTTCGACTAAATACTTTTTATATGGGCTTTGACAGCATTTCGGTCGAAATTGTGAATAGAATATAGGCTATAGAAACAAAAATCAATTTCACACATTTATAAAAGTGAAAACTAAGTTTGCCTTCTTATATTATTATCAATTTGATTTTGTGATCAACGGCAACACCTTTAAATGTTCTTTCTTGTTCACATAGTTGCCAGACAAAATAGATGCAATATCGCCAAATTTTGGAGAGAAAACATCAAAATCTTCATATTACTTTTTCAAATCGTTAATGTGAAATTATTACGGTAGTTTTATGAAAAATACCTCAACATTTCTACAGAATTAAAAAATGCCTTAATTTTTTCATATAAAACGGTGTTATTTTGACAAAAAATATTTAAAAACAATGAGTAAGTTCAATTTGAAGTATACGTAAAATAAGAAATTGCTTCTGTTTAATATTTTTGTTCCTATACATTTTTTTATTGCAAAAAGTTTTATGGGGAGAAGAGGGTACATAAGGCTCTTTTTCCGAGGCTCTATATCTCAGAAGTTACATTGCTGATTATTATTATTTAGATTTTTTAATTAGCTTCTTTAATGTAGCTATCACCTATTACTAATATTTTACGAATTATTTTGCTAGAAGTACGACTTTCAACGTCTAGTAGCGTCCTTATATAGAATTTTTTCAAAATTACAAACATTTTAATAGATGAATTGACTTGAAAGCAAATTTTTTGATTTGTAAGTCTTTTTTTATAAAATATGTTTTTTCTCTTAATTAAAAGTAAGAAGCAAAATGTTTTGATTCCACATACATATTTAGATTTTTTTACTCCTCTATTATAATTTCCTGGCCTTGGTCTTTTAAATATTTCGTTCAAATTTAATATTTAAATCACGTTATTTTTAAACAGAAATAACGAAACACAATATTTTTATGTCAGGTAAAATGGCAATATATAAGTCAAAATATTCCAACATTATGTACATTAATAAATTCGGAAAAAAATTTAAAATAATTTTAGCCTTACAAATATTGCGTGGAGTGTATAATTTATTCACTATAAGGAAGTTCGCCTGTAATAATTAAATGTAAGAAATACATATTAATGAAAACTTTATTTAAATATTTCATGTCATTTTATTTTTGTCATAAAAAGTCGTAAAAATGACGTCGTCTGGCAACATTATTTGTACGCTCTTGCTTAAAAAAACAGTCACTAACACATGAAAAATTCACAAATACATTATACTTAAATATTTTCTCCCATTGAGGAGCCCTGCTTTAGGGGGTCTTAGAGGGATATTCCGCTGCGTTACACATGGAATGACAAAGGGAATATACCCTCTAATTTTTTTTCGGAGGGTATTTTGCTGCAAACATAATGAAATTCATGTACTGGCCATCGGGCGTATGAGTAATTTCATTAATGCTCTCTTGTAATTAAAAATATTACTCATACGCCTCATTATTATTTAAATGTAAGTATGGCTTACGTTGTTCAATTACTCGGGTTTCAGTTGTACTCGTTTAATCGCTGGATTAATTAATCAGGGGTTTCGCTTAATTCTATTCACGATTGAGGGGTAACAGACGAGCTTTTCATTTTCCTCAACGAAAATGAAAGCTCATAGTTTTGTGGACCACCTTCGTGATTTATTAACAAAGACATCATGTCTAGTCCTGCGAAGACAACTCTGTATATATTTTTTTTAAACTTGCATCGACACGATATAAACTCTACTGATGTAATTCGTCATGCCGAAAGTATATGAGAAGGGGATAATGAGAACAGATGAGAAGATGGGGAATTTGTTGTACCCAAGCTTCCTCAGTGAAACTTTAGAGAATCGGCAATACCAAGCCTTCTACAGTGTAAAGCGGTGATATTCTCCAGCATCAGGTTTGTTTGTTATCACCTCAAAAGGTGTTGGTACATGTGTGTACGTATTCTCTGAGGAGAATCTGCATAATCACAACAGTCGTCTCTTGGCTGTCGTATCTAGTGAAAAAGCACCGCTTTGGGTGCCCACTTCACCAGTTATCTCTGATATCTTCTGCGTCATGGCTAACTTTTCTTTTAATGCTTGACATTAATTTCAGTAAATTTATTTAAGTAAACTAATTTCAGTGAACCGCATATATTTTTTTTTGTTAATAATTACTTCCTTTTTTTCTGGCAAAAAAGCTTTAGAAAAAAGTTTCATACTTAATAAACTTCAAAAATATGTGTTGCCTTTATCCTTTAATCCAAGTAAATAAGTAAACGTGTAATAAGCAGAAGCATTTCTTTAACTTGAATATTGATCGAAAGCCATTAAATTCTAGGATGAGTATTTCATTCAAAGGCATTAAATGATTTGGCTTTAATTGGAGAACAGATTTCTTTGTTTATCTTTCCTCACGAGTTTCAGCAATTATTAAACTAGTTTTCGTAGTCTCTAACATTTTCAACGCGCCGACAAACTCGAAGGCACAAAGAAGAGATAAAAGCGGATGGGGAGCCCAATATGTTTAGCAAATGCTTAACAACGATTTTCCTTATTATTTCGCTTAAGTAGATGAAAAGCAAAAAAGAGGAAAAGAAAAAAAAATTTCACTTCAAAGAAATTTCACAGATTCATTGAATCTGTAATAGACTTGCATTATTAACTAAAATACAAATAAAGCCTCTCAAAACAAGCGGGAATATTTGTTCGGAAAAAGGTAAATAAACAAGTAAAGGAATAGTCCTTCAAGAAATTTGATATTTATTTAGGCTAAAATTTGGAAATACTGCGATATTCAAAAGAACTTTAGGAAAGATGTTGCAAATTAATTCCGACCTACGCTACAGAACGTTACAAATTTATTGTATTTGTATTTTCATTTTTTCGCTTATGGGCGTAAGAATAGGAACAGGTGTAGTTAGACGCGTGCAACAGAGAATGGATGTTAAATAACAATTTATCAATCGTTTTCATTGAATTGAAGCAAAACTAAGAAAACTGCTCTAGTCGGCTGAGCCGAATCTTAATTACCCTTCACCGCCGTACGTCTGGAGTAGATACACAAATTCATTCCAAGCCAGCTTTTTGATCTCTCTGGTTTCCAGTAAAAATTTATTTCTGTCTAATATATAAAATATATTTGTTTTAAAATCATCATTTATTCGACATATTGGCTCAATTAAATTATGTTTTAGTGCTTTTTGTTTGTTATGTTCTCAAGTATGCCTGCATTTCATTGGTTCTTGCTCCAAATCATTAGTAATTGGCGGAGGGACCAATTAAATGCAGGCATAGACATTCCTGACCACATAACAAACAACAAGCACTAAAATATATTTGATTATAAAAGAAAGAAAAGTTGGTTTTATTTAGTTTTTTTTTAATATTCTAATGAACTTAAATTATGTATGAATTTTTATTAGTCGAACTTTCTTATGTAAATTGTTAATTTTATCAACGGGCTTAAGTTCGAATCTGCATGACTGCTAATGATTTTTTATTATTTTATTAATAAATAAATTTGTTCAAATTCTATTTTATTAATTTATATTAAGATTGGAATATTAAGAATATTTTTCAATAATCATCAAACCAGCAGAACGGATCAGTACTGATTTCGAGGCCGCTACGCCATCTCATCAGTGTTCTTTGTTCAATTTTTCAACAAATTCATTTATTAATAAAATAATAAAAAAATGGTTTGCAGTCTTGCAGATTCGAACTTAAGCCCGTTGATAAAATTAACTATTCTAGAGAACTTTAAATTTTCCAACTCTGGAGCTGTCTTTTTGGCTTTTCTGATCTTGAATATCCATGAGTTTCTTTCAAAAACATGAAATATGTTTCATAAATGGTATAAAAGATTATGGTCGCAGAATGTCTCTTCCAATAAGATACTAAGATAATAAGATAATCTTGCTGGGACCAATGGTGACTACTTCACGAATTAAACTAAAACAAGGAAGAACTTTATATTAGACCTGGTCGAATCGTAAATGTCCTTCAAATATTTAGTAAATAAATGAAAAATGTTTAACCTCTTGGATCAGCGTTCTTTTAAGACATTTCTGTGCCCAATTTTAAAATTGTATTTTGGCCGTGGTGAAGACATCTCACCTTTGTCCTAAAAACATAAAAAGTAAATCTTTGAGGTAATTAAAGCAAAACTTCTCAGCTTATACATAAACTCCCAAAAATGAATTGAGAATTACACAAGCAAAACCATAGGATTTGAAATTCCAGAAAACACAACAAACAAATTTTATTCGATATAAATCTATTTTGTTTGTTTCAGTTTCATACAATTACTCTGCCGTTGGCAAACAATAAAAGTTTTACTTGTGTAATTCTCAATTCATTTTTGGGAGTTTATGTTTAAGCTGAGATGTTTTGTTATTTTGGAATTAGGTTAAAGTCTACTGCTGATTTGGTGTAAGAACCAATGAAATGCAGGCATATCAGTGGTTTCCCTTATATGGAAAAGCGGTCAAAAATCAATATCTCCAAAACTAAAAAAGCTAGGGTCTTCAAACATTTTCAGCTCATTTCATGCCTGAATAACTTAAAGTTGGCAAATTTTTAGGAAAAAATATTAACAACTGTAGCCACAGTAACCATTTGATCTTTTAAGGGTTAATTGGCTTATAAAGGGTCCGCCATCTAACTTTTTTTTCAACTAGTGCTTATTTCGTGAATGGTAACATTTAGCTCATGACTGATTTGACAGATAATTAGTTTTATCCTTCCGCTGAACGAATATGGTTGTGTATCCAATGCGTTTTCGCTTCGCTAAGTGGACCGGCGATCGACTTACAGAAGATGCCGATTTTGCCAAAAAAAAATCATCTTTTCAGATGGAGCTCATTTCGATATTGGCGGGTATGTAAACAAGCAAAATTGTCGCATTTTGGGTACAGAAAACCATGCGTGCGGGTTTGAAAAGCTGACGCACCCAAAAAGAGTCACTGTTTGGTGCGGATTTTGGTACAGAGGCATAATTGGGCCCTTTTTCTTCGAAAATGGGCAAGGAGTGGCCGTTACAGTCTATGGCGATCGTTATCGGGCCATGTTGAACGAATTTTTGTTCACAAAAATTGAAGAGGAGGATATTGGCAACATTTGGTTTCAACAGGACGGCGCTACGTGCCACACAGCCGAAGCTACACTCGATGTTTTGCGGCCTGTTTTTGAAGATCGCATTATCAGCCGCAGAGCTGATGTCGTTTGGCCACCTCGGAGCTGCGATTTGATACCGTTGGTCTTTTATTCGTGGGGTGCCGTCAAATATAAGTGTTACGCCGACAAGCCAGAGACAGCTGACGCTTTAAAGGACGCCATTGGTGAAATACAGCTGCACAGAATCGATAATGTGTTAAAAAATTAGACCCATCGTGTAGGCTACTGCATGGCCAGCCGATGCAGCCACTTGAAAGAAATTATTTTTCATTATTAACCGGAAGGATTGTACTTTCAAATAAAAAAAAGAAATTTGAGAAAATATTCAGTAGTTTTTTTTATAGCATTTTCAAAAAAAAAGTTATTTGGCGAACCCTGTAAATCTGTAAGAAGAAGAAAGAAGTTTTTGAAAAACGTGTGCTTTGAAAAGGTCAAAAAAGTATTCTTCAGCGATTTTTTATGGGCTCATATTTTTGCAGCTTTTGTTATTTAATTTGGTAGAAAATAAGTTAAAATTTAATGTTTGTAGGGTTTTTGGAAACTTTTGCCACAATATCGCGAATAACTCTTTGGATAAACTTAAGTTTTCTTTTATGAAAATATATGCAATATAAACATACCTCCACTTTCAACGGACACAAACAATAAATCTCGCCAAAAAAACAAACAAATTTTTTTAGATTCATAAAATTTAGAGTGTTATCAATAAATTTTGTGCAATAAAGCTTAAAAAAAACAATAACTTTTTTATGTAGTAAGAATTTTAACGAACATTTTATATTTCAATATTAAATTGAATTAAGATTCTATAGGCTAATTGTGCGAAATTTTTATTTAAATCTCAGAAAGACATGATAAATATTCCAAGGCACAAAGGAAAGTCAACATCAGTTTTTGTTATTCAACTTACACAGCAGAGCAGAACAGCTGTTTTCGAAAGCCGCAACACCTTCATCATCAGTGCTCATGTGTATTGTGGTTGTCACCACTTATTAGGTGGCTTAGTTAAATTTGATAACAGTTCCTATTTACACAAATTTTATTGTGAAAAAGAATACGAGAACTGTATCAACCTGATGTTAACATGTTACGTTTGATTATTTTTCTTCATGTCCCATTTTTCTGAATTTTTTCGAACATAGAATATAGAATCTTAATTCAATTTAATATAATAACTTTTTTGATTTTTGGCCTATAGGGGAAACCACTGTGCATATAGACATACTTGACCACATAACAAACAAAAAGCACTAATTTAATTGAGACAATATGTCAAATAAACGATTTTAAAAATATCAGAAAAAATAAATAAATTAAAACCAGAAATATTAAAAAGACGGTTCCAGAGTGAATGTGTGTATATATTCCAGACGTTGGTGAAGGATACACAAGATTCGACACAGCCGAATATAGAAGTTTTACTTGTTTTTTTCTTTTTTTGTCCTGCTAATGCACACTCTCGTCGAGTCTCCTTGGGACATCTGGGGGTGAACCTGGAACACTTTGGGAACTAATGATCTACTTAAGCAAAGTGCGACATAGAGAAGAAGAGTTCAGTCAATAGAGATGCATTTCACAAACATGTTTCCCTGTTGGATTTCTTATTTACGTGTAATTATTATTTTTTTATTTCCATATTCATATAAGGATTAATATTTCATTTGTTCGTTTTTGGGGATTTTGGGTTATTCACGTTTGTAATTAAGAATTTCTGCTAAGTTGATTATGAAAAACTTTTTCCAATTAATTTTTGCAAAAGAATGGCTTCTTACACAGCATTTAGTTTCGAAGAAAGTAGCCATTATAAGGCCTTCAATACTAATTCCATAATGCCAAAACCAGGAACTAATTTGTTTGTCTGTGTGTTTGTTTTTTTTTTCGTACTACTGCTGTTTACACTTCCATTCCTCTTGCAATGCTTGTGTGCAAAATATTACAACTTTTTAAATACAATACAAAGATTTCTAGTCATAGTGTTTTTTTCCCTTCATAGTAATTGTGACCGGAAGCTCAAACAAATACACACGTACATACACATACATAAACACACAAAATTAGCTAATATTGTTTCATTGAAAGTTTCTTATTGTCCTTTATTTTCCTGTCACTGCGTTAAATGGCTTTTTGTTGTTGGTACTGATGTTTTTATCCTTTTCGCCTAAAAAGTGTTACAGCAATTGTAAATACTTTTGCCAAAAGCTCGCCTAACAGTTTGTTTAGCTTTCAATAGCAACCACAAATAAATCAGACTGTATAAAATTAATACATCTTTGGAGTACAACTAAGGCCGGGTATTTAATTTAATTACTCTCAATTTTATTTATTTTTTTTGAAGGTTCACTCATTTACGAGTAAATATGGTTGTGGTTTGTTCCTAATAGCCATAATTAATAAACTTAAAGCTTGATGGGCAAATCTCTTTTCGCTTATGGGAATCCACACAAATGAATATCAATTGGAACTAGAGAGATATTCGCAAATGTTCCTTTAAATTCATTAATCTGAAATTAGCAGTTGATAATATTCTGTTGTGGAGTGATTAGTATTAGGAATTATTTAGTTTGCTGGTTGAGTATTATCTCAGCACTCCTGCCGCCTTAGTCCAGCGTTTGCATGCCGGTTTTATGAGAATTAATAAAAACTCTTTTCTATTTTGAGTTAAGATTAATTCTGATTTTATTCAACTTATTTCTACGCTTACATACTAAACTTAAGTCTATTCAGCATAGTTCGATCAAAATAATTCCAAAACTTTTTGAAAAATGTATGGTGGATAGTCTTAATCATCAAATTTCTTCCTTATTGGCACCACTTCAACATGGTTTTCGTAAAGGTTTTTCTGCTATGACTGATATTATCCAGTTAACAACTTTAGTGAATGCAGCTGTCGTGAAAGGTCATCACACAGATGTCATCTACACTGATTTCAGCAAGGCATTTGACAAAATTAATCATGCGCCGCTTTTAAAGAAATTAGACATAACCGGTAAAGGGATATTTCAGTAATCGTTGGTGTTCCGCAGGGGAGTCACCTTGGTCCAATTCTTTTCCTTCTATTTATCAATGACCTACCAGAAGCAATAAAATACTGTCATATATTGATGTATGCGGACGACGTAAAAATATGGTGCGAAATAAAACATCCATCTGATCAACAGTTCTGGCAGAATGGCTTAAACAATTTTTATATTTGGTGTAAACTAAACTTAATGCAATTAAACTTGAACAAATGTAATCATATGCAATTTTCAAGATCACACAGCCCTGGGGGTCAATTCTGGTTCTGTGAAAACGTGAAATGAAAAAAAACTTTTCATTTTCGTTTTCATAACAACTTTTCATAACACTTTTCACATTTACACAAAATGCGATTCCCGTTCATGTTATGAAAAACTGTTTCATTCCAGTTGTATCCATGAAAATACTGTAACCATGCTACATAACTTTCAATGTCACTTACAGAGGGCGAAGTTTAAAAGTTTCGAGTGCGGCGTTAGGCCGCATACACAATTTTGTAATTTCTTGAGCCGCCGCCTTAATGTTCATCTACTGTTGGTTGAGTTTTTAAATATTTTAAACATTTTGTGTCTAACTTAGTTATTATTAAACAAATATTAGCACAAAAATATAAAACACTAAGTATAATTGCAACTATTAGTATTAATACATTGCAAAGGGAAGCTATTTTCATACACATATTTAACAATAAAACATATGTAACCATTGTTACAAACGCGCGTACATATATATATATATATATATATATATATATATATATATATATACATATATATATATATATATATATAGGTATATATACATATATATATATATATATATATATATATATATATATATATATGTATATATATATATATATATATATATATATATATTTATATATGTATATATATATATATATATATATATATATATATATGTATATATATATATATATATATATATATATATAGGTATATATACATATATATATATATATATATATATACACATATGTTATATATATATATATATATATATATATATATATATATCCATATATATATATATATATATATATATATATATATATATGTATATATATGTATATATATATATATACACTATTTTTTCTTTACATTTAGCTGGTATTTCCTCAATTTTAGGGGCTGTTAATTTTATTACTACAGTAATTAATATACTATATCTATATGTATATATATATATATATATATATATATATATAAATATAAATATACGTGCATATATATATACATGTGCAAACACACTCATGTACACACACATACATATATAAATATATATATATATATATATATATATATATATCTATATACATGTATATATATAAATATATATATATATATATATATATATATATATATATATATATATATATATACATATATATATGAGTTTGTATGGCAATTAGTTTAAGTAAGCTGCCGCTAAATAATTGTTAGTAACCGCCGATGCTAACTTAACCTCTACTTCGGGTTCTGAGTAATTGTCAAATGAAAAAAATAAAAACAAACTCGCACGCATTAATGAATAAAAATAAAAAAATTATATCCACTTCTTTCAGAACAATTGTACAAAAAATAATAATAAAGAGTATAAATAAAAAGTTAATGGTAATTTATATACATATACACATTCGCATATATATATATATATATATATATATATATATATATATATATATCTATATATATATATATATATATATATATATATATATATATATATACATATACATATATATATATATATATATATACTATATATATATATATATATATATATACATATATATATATATATATATATATATATAGATATGTGTGTATTTATGTATATATATATATATATATATATATATATATATGTGTGTGTGTATTTATGTATATATATATATATATATATATATATATATATGTATATATGTGTATATATATATATATATATATATATATATGTATATATATACATATATATATTTATATATAAATGTATATATATATATATATATATATATATATATGTATATATATATATATATATATATATATATATATATATATATATGTATATATACATATATATGTATATATATACATATATATATTTATATATAAATGTATATATATATATATATATATATATATATATATATATATATATATATGTATATATGTATATATATATATATATATATATATATATATATATATATATATATATATATATATAATGCATATACATACATATAAAAGAATAGAAAAGTTAATGAAAAGCATTAAAAGTTAAATGAAAAATATTAAAAGTTGAATGAAAAGTAGTAATAGTTGAATTCACTTTTTTAAAAGTATTTCCATAAACTGTTGCGCGTTTTCATCTTCTCCATTGTTATCACGATAATAAATGAAGTGAAAAATTTTTTTTCATATGAAAACTTTTTGACAGTTGTTTACACAGTTGCATTGAACCAGAATCACCATTGATGTGCAAATATGAAAAAATTTCGTTTCATTCCGCCTGTTTTTTACATCATGAAAACACATTATTGTCCTTACGTTTTTTCATAGTACGCGAATCAGAATTACTATGAAAAGCTGAAAAAACTTTTCATTTCACGTTTTCACAGAACCAGAATCGACCCCCTGTTCACTATTATAACCTTGATGATTATAATTTAAATACGCTTCACGAAGTTATGGATTTGGGAATTTTACTCGATAGTAAACTTAATTTTGTTCAACACATTAATATGACTGTTAATAAATCCCGAAGTATCCTTGCATTCATTAAAAGATGGACAAAACAGTTTAATGATCCTTATGTCACTAAAACATTGTATATTGCATTAGTTCGGCCAATTTTAGAATATGGTAGCATAATTTGGGATCCACTGTATAACGTTCATATTGAACGTCTTGAATCCGTTCAAAAACAATTTCTAATTTTCTGTCTAAGAAACGTTTATAGAAATCGGATGGCACTTCCATCATATTCTACGAGATTAGCTGAAATTAATCTTCCTACTTTAAAGAGCCGGAGAACAATGCTCAACACCTATTTTATGGTAAATCTTTTCAGTGGTAACATCAACTCCGAATTTTTACTGAACAATGTATGTTTCAATATTCCACAACGTTCACTTCGTTCTTTTAACCCACTCTATTGTGCAGCTTGTCGTACTAACTTTGAAATGTCAGATCCTCTTAGAAAACTACATAATTTCTTTAATGAAATGATTCATTTTATAAATTTTTCGCAGAACCTTTGTATCATCAAACGTATCGTCATATTATTTTTAAATCATTAACTTTTGGTATGTTCTTTAAATAGCGTAATATTTAATTTGTATTGATTTATTTGAATTATATACTATTCTGCTTAAATAGTCTATAAGGAAATTGTCCATAGACTAATTTAAATAAATAAATAAAATCAATTCTTGTTTTGATTTTGCATAAGGGAATGGAATTTTCCAAAAAAATATCTGTATGTGGCAACTAAGTGCTTTTATGATATTGTGTATGTCAATGAACTTCATGGGGTAACAAGAATATTTTGAAACCGAATTAAGCAGTTTTGTGTTCATGGTCATGTCATATTTCTGTTCAAAATCGTGATAAGTTCATTGACGTAATTAAATAGTTGTAATGTAATATGAACAGAATAACTTGAGTTGATGAATTGTGTTTAAAGGGTAGTGCATAAATATGTGTACACTACACTGTGCTCCAACATTTCTCTAATACAGGGTGGCTCAGAAAGACCGAAGTGGTGTGAATTCCTTATAACTTTTTATTTAAGACATATTCTTTTAATTTTTTGTTTTTTAAATACAGTAAATATATGGGGAATATTTTTAAATTAGTTATTAAAAATGATATCCCGCAAGTGGTGGCCATTTTCTGCTTCGCACGAATGTGCTCTTTCCAACACATTTTCCATGACCGTTCGCAAAACTTCCGGTGTTATGTTGTTAATTTCCTCTCGAATATTGGTTTTTAATTCCTCAATAATTAACATAAACTTTCCCTTTTAAATAACCCCAAAAGAAACAGTCTGGAGCGGTTAAATTCGACGAACGCTTAGGCCAATTAAAATTGCTTCTACGCGAAATTATTCTTTCACCAAAGATGTCGCGTAAAAGAGCCATTGTGGCCCTCGCAGTGTGCGCTGTGGCTCCATCCTGTTGGAACTATATTTGCGGATGGTTTTCCACGGCTGGCCTTACAAAATTTCCCAACATGGCCCGATATCGATCACCATTGATGGAAATGGCGACACCTCGATCATTTAAAAAAAAATATGGGCCAGTGATGCTTTCTGAAGAAACACCGCACCAAACAGTACACTTAACTGGTTGTAATTTTCGTTAATGAAGTACTCTCGGGTTTTCCGTAGCCCATATCCTACAGTTTTGCTTGTTAACGAACCCATTTAATTGGAAATGGGCTTCGCCACTCATAACTACTCGTAAGTTATGAATAAAATTAGGATTCTCTTGTGTTTTTTGCTGGAAATAAATTGCATAGTCAAGTCGTTACATGTCGGTTTCAATTCTTGGACAAGTTGAATTTTGTATGGAAACATTCTTATGGTATGCAAAATTCGCTGCAGCGACCCTCTTGAGATGCCAAGTTGTGTCGAACGTCTCCTGGTTGACGTTTCTGGATCCTCCCGAATACTCTCCCATACCACTTGAATATTGTCAAACGTGTGGACAGTTCGTAGTCTGCCGGAACCAGGAAGGTTCCTTACTGCTCCTTGTTGTCGAAAATTTGCAACCAGACGATTTATTGTTGACTGAGAGGGTGCAACCCGCACATTAAATTGACGACGGTATGCACGCTGAGTCAACACAATGGACCGTTGATTTGAAAAGTAAATTTCAACGATTTGGGCATGATTTGGGCAGTTGCGTATTGCTCCATTATAAATTGCCCAAGTCTTCTTTACAAAATACTGAAAAGAAAAGAAAAAAAATTTATAATAAAAAAGTTATAAGGAATTCACACCACTTCGGTCTTTCTGAGCCACCCTGTACATGTCCATATCTGTTGCGAACAGATTGTATTACCAAACAGTTTTAGAAGTTCTGATGTTAGAATTAACATTTATTTTTGAGATTTGATTTGATTACAATTTTAGTAAATTCCAGGTCTGCACATAATAAGTCTATAGCCCAGTTCACAATCTCGAGCAAGTAGTCTAGCATCGTAGCATGAGCAAAATAATTGTACTCTACACCAACAAAATACATTGAAAATGCTCTCAAATACTCTCTTAATTTGCAAATGCTATAATGCAAGACCATTTGCACAGGATTGTGAATTGGGCTTATATGTAATTAATACGAGTACACTGATGTATGTAGTCAAAAAAAAAAGTAAAATAAAACCACAGTCCCCCGCACATTGAAAGTCACAATTATTTATTTACGTGTATGCTTCTGTTTACTATACCCTCCAATAAAGAACTGGAGGGTATAATCACTTTGTCGTTCCGTATGTAACGAAGCGAAATTACGATACAGACCACACAAAAAGTGCCACGCCCTTGAAATTTGGCAAAGATAAATTTTGAAGTACGAGTATAGCACAGGTCAGGTTCGTAAATGGTATGAATCGGGTCGGAGGGAAAAAAGTTCCATAAGAAGAACTAAACCCACCTCTAAAAACAATGTTTTTATGTCAAAGAAGTTCTAAAGCGTTGGACTTAGACCCAGAATGTCAGAAAACTCCATTTTTTGACATCGACCGCTTTAGTGGGCACAGCAGTAACGTATTACATAGAAAAATAGTGTAAATATTTAAGAAATTGTATTCCATAAGCGCATATTCCTTAAGCCGCTTTCACACTATAAGACTGAAACGTATGATTTTCATTTGAATTTCTCTTTTGAGAATGCCTGAGATGCAGAAAAATCAAACGTATCATTACAAAACGCTTTTACACTATCACACTTCAAATAATTCATGAAATCTCTGTAGTAAGAAAACAGCTAAAAACAACCGTGATAATATGAAATGTCTCAGCTTTTAGAAAAATTTCAAAAAATGGAGAGAGCCATCGGTATGTCGAATTTTACTTCTCAATTTATGAGATTTTACTTAAGATCGCTTTCACACTATAGGACTTTTCATATTATTTCGAATTTTTGACAAATCTTAATACTCAGTCTTATAGTGTGAAAGCCGCTTTAACAATTAAATTTTAAACGCTGTCACGTCGAAAGTGAGATGTTTCTCTGCCCTACCCCTCTACCCGCCTCTGCCCCATAAACGACCCTATCTACACTTATTTACCCCAAAAAATTTCTTTTTAAGTTCTTACGGCAAAGGTGAAATGTCTATCCCACAGCCCTTCCCCAGAGTTTTGAAATTGGTCACAGAAATGGCTTAAAGGAACTCCAGCAGGATAAATATTTTTAATTTATCGCCGTCCCTTTTTATGCGCGCTGATATAAAACAATAACTGCAAAAATAACGTCAATTGCTGTTACGCAGATGGAAAGGTGTCTCAGCCATGCTGCTCCCAATTCATTGGAAACGACTTCCGACGATGATATGTAAAGGGTGTTTTTTATAGATTGATAAGTCATAATAAAACAAGGAAATACTGAATACTGGAATACTGAAAAGTAAATTTCACGAAGTTAATGTTTAAATATGATTTCTGCCATTTCGTCTCCCCAGCTGGCGCGTAGAAGGCGCAATCTGGAACAAAAATTTTCGTCAACTAAAAATATATCCCATGAAGTGGAAGGACAGAATGTCAGTTGCTGAGAACAGCGACGAATTGATTGATTAGCATCATCGTCAATGCTTTCCTGTACAGGAGAGCTACATCTTCTTCAGTGCGCACTCTGCGGCACATCACGGGTTGCACATTATCAGTAACAGTAAAAGTGGTCCGAAAATGATCTATTGTGCTTCGAACTAGCCGCTCTGAAGGACGATGTTGTACACCATAAAATGTAAGAAGTGCACGATGAGTTTGACGAATAGAACAATTATTTTGATTAAAAATATCAACATTTTGCTCTGCTGTTGTGACACTCTAAAAAATGTATTGGATACAAGACAATGGAAAATTATTAAACGATTCAAATAACAATTGAAGTTGAGTTTTTGTTTATTAAATATTTGGAGGGTATTTAAAGTTCTAGCCGCTCGAATATGACGTTCTTATTAATTTTTATACTCGTGTTTGTGAATATTTATCAATCATATAAAATAATCGTAAGTCTTGCACACAGACAATCACTGAAAACAATTATACACAAAACACCCAGCAGTTCAAATATTAATATTTGCGCTCACTAAAGCATTTATATGCTACAAGATAAAATAAACATCCGTATAAAAGAACAAGAAGATTAACAAATAAGATGACCAACTAACAACTTCATTCAAGATGCACCCTCACACCCGTAATAAGATTCAAAACCGTTTGAGGTACAATAAAATTGCCTCTGGGTGAGGCCATATTAGAAGCTATTAAAATCGATTGGAAGATGTTGTCACAACTGCTGGGCATCTTTGAAATAACTAATACATACTCACAGGTACAAGAAAATGAAATATGTAACAATACAGCAGCCAGCTGTCACGACAAGAAGGTGGAACAATTGGAGGGAAAAAGGTCAATAAATAAATTTCTTTGAAAAAAGCAAAAAAAAAATGTTTGAGGGGAATTAATAAAAGTATTGATTCCGGGGTTTTGGTTTAAACTGAAAAGTGTTTTATGTGTATCTGCATGTATGTAAGTATATACGAGGCATGTTCAAACATTTTGGTATTATTTTAAATGTCGCGAACTAATATATTATGGCGTTTTCTTTTAGGAAAATTTGAAATTTTCTAAAAATCTTGAAGTTACTGGTTTTCCACCTCTTTTAAAACATTAAACTTTCACCAGATCTCGACGTTTTCAGTTCCTTCTAAGCTTTCCCGACTACTCCTGATACGCCGTCACTATGGGTCTATGTGTGTATTTGTGTGTTCTGTGTAAAAGTGGGTTTTAAACTCACTCTCATCAAAACTCCATGTTACAATGTAGTTAAAATAAGCGGGAAGTTACAGAGATAGACCATCTTTGGGTCAACCGTTTTCCATATTTGTTTTTGCACTCATGTCGTTCACAGCTTCAGCTATTTAACGTGTTTAGCTTGTCTATGGGAATCATAAAAATTAGAGGAGTTCAAAAATTTTTTTCAGTGGAAAAAAATTTATCAAAAAATTTTAATAAAATGTCGTAAAAAAAAATGAAATTAAGTGCTAAAAAGCACATGAAATATTGAGGATGGCAGACGTTCGAATCTTAAATACTCTCCAAATATTTACCCCCTTATTCATAAAAATTATGAGAGTCTAATAACAGTGTAATAAAACAAAATTTCATATGAAATTTGCTCTATTACACTCTTATAAGCCTCTTATAATTTTTATGAATAAGAGGGTTAGTAAGTAAATTTAAAATGTTTAACTTGGTGGGACGGAGTTGCTTTATATAATATCGTACGTCAACGCCCACTAAAGAGGGCGGAGTTCAAAAATAGACAATATCATGTTTTCCACAGACAAACGTATGGGCATTGCTAGAGCGTCTTAGACTTCATCAATGATCAAGAATATACATACTTTATGGGGTCCTCTTTGGAGGGTATTAAAACTGTAGTTTGGCGGGGTCGCTCTGGCAAGGGCTGTGGGGAGACATTTCACCTTTGTCATAAAACTCTAAAAATAAATGTTTGGGATAATTATATACAATATTTAAAAAAAAAAAAAAAAATTTATAGGGTCATTTAGGCTGCAAAAGGGGGAGGAGGGGTAGGGCAGAGTAGTACCAGGTTACGTCTCAGCTTCGTCATTAATGCTAAGAAATGTCTGGCAACACTAAACACGTAACTTTGTCTTACATGCCATAACTTACTGAGGGAACCAAAATAAAGGAAATAATTAATGAAGACGACATCAGGTTTGCACACAAACCAAACAAAACAACAAATGCACTGTTTACAAACTTAAAAGCGAAGATAAACAGAAATGATCAAAGTAACGTAGTGTATGAAATTAAATGTAAAGGAAACACCAATGAATGTTGCAATCAAATTTATATAGGGACAACAAAAAGAAATCTAGGTGTGAGAATAAGCGAACATGAGAATGATATTAAAAAAGGACGACAATCAACAGCCTTATCACAACACTGCTCAGATCATTTTCACACAGCTGATCTGGAAAATGTTAAAATTTTGCACAAAGAAAGAAGACACAATAAAAGATACACTTTGGAAAGTTTAACAGCAGTATTCACAAAAAATAAAGTAGACTTGATCAACACTTTAAAATAAATTTTCTATGAAATTTTTACTTTAAAGCACACTTGAAGTACACATTAATTTTTGTGAATACAGCAGTAAGTATCCAACAAAAGATGACCATAGCAATGAACAATAAGACAGACAAAGACAACACTAATGCGATCTACAGCGCAATATTAGGTTAATTTATTTCTAGTGTAACTCCAAACTGTGATATTAGGATCTTAAGTAAAAAGTTTTTGCTGTGATATTTTATTATTTTTTATATGTACATACATTATGTGTTTTTATGTCGTATATGTCATTTCGTGTGAAGGAAAATTGCTACCATTGAAATACAAAATGTACTAAAAGATAAAATATGCAAGTTTAAAAATTATGTATATTAATTGTTGTAATTTACTCACAAAACTTTGTTTGTCTTATCTATCGTTAATGTTACCAGATTTCAATAAAAATTTTTATCCCTGAAGATGTTGGAAAATCCCAACGAAACGTCGGATATAAAAATGAAATAAAGAAATTATCTCTTATTTGTATATAAATTCATTCGAATGACCTTGGAAGCATGACTAAAAGAAACTAAAAAAAAAATTTTTATTTTAAGGATCGCAGGCTTAAGTAAAGCAATTTGTTAAATTTTTACACTATTTTTACATATAATAATGCCCGCTAAAGGGGGCGGGGTCTAAAAATTAATTTTTTTGATTTTATGGCTCCAAGTTTAATGCGTTGGACCTTCTTTGACATAAAAATATATCATTTGCTTAACAAAATCACAAGAAAACTTTAAATGAAATTTATTTGTTGGTGGTCAAGCAATGTCTATATGCATTTCATTGGTGCTTTGCCAAATCATCAGTAGACTTTAACCACAGTTTTGAAAAGTTAAAAACCTCTTATCCTATGCACATACTTCTGAAACCCATCTGAGAATTCACAATTTGTAAATATCTGGTGACTTCGGATAACAGATTTCAGATGCAGATGTTCGTCGCTTATTGGACTTCTCCCATTTTTAAGGATCCAGAATATTTATAATTTATGGGGTCGCATTTTTATATTGTGAAAGTTACACACGAAATGACAAACTATTTTTTATGAAGTTTATAAAACCCTTAACTGAATGTATGTAGTAATCAGAATTTGAAAATTCAGTTTATATATTGTAAACATACCTCGCATGAAGAAGTGAGTGTTTGTACTCCCTCTTTGATTGAATACAAATCTTTATCCAGCTGTTTTATTACTTGGGGGTTAGAATTTGACACTAATATCGCTATTGAGGCTGTTACTTTGAAGGAAATATTAAAGAACAGCCTATTAAAACCACAAAATTAATCAAACGCAGGATCTGCTAGCAAAACAGTTTGTAAATACAAGGAAGGGAAAAAACGAAATAAAGATTTATATAAAATACAATTCAAGTGCGTAAAATGATATACGACAGATTTTGTGGAAATGACTAGACTTTTAAATAAGAGCTGTCAATCAAAAAGTGAAGTGTTTTAAGGATAATATAATTGCAATAAACAAGTGCTTAGCCGCGGTTTTTATAATAACAACCACTAACATCTACTTAAATTATATTGCATTAAATTTGTACCAAGGAAACGTAATTTTGAAATGTGTTATTCAAAAATAAAAATAATAACTTCAACGAAAATTATTTGCAGGGCTTAAATTTAAATCTGCGCACTTACAAATTATTTATTGTGCTAAGAGTTTGTCTCAAATTCCAGTTTGTTTTCTATTAAGACTGGAATATTTTAAATTGTATTCCTTCATATCTCATAAAACCTACAACTTGTTACAAAACCAACTAAATAATCACAATCGGATGTAAAACTTAGGAAGCAAGAATGCAGCAGCATGCCGAAACATGACAACTCAAAAGCTCTTTTGTTGTGCTTAAGCTTTCACTCATAGAGACAAAGAGAGGAAAGTGACTAATTCCCAGAGATAGAGAATCATTATGAACGCTTTCGATTTAAGTTAATAGTAAAATTGTTGTGCTGCTAAGTTCAAGCTCAAGTGTGTTAAAAGGCTTTTGCATTTATTTTAATAATATTAACCCTTAAAAGGATTTTTACTTTTCCATACGCTCTCTTGCTTTTTAGCTTTTTTTGTAAAAGCTTTTTGTATATATTTCTTTTTTCTGTTCCTTGGAAAAATGCCGGAAAATCTGTGCTGTTCATTTTGTTTACTTTACCAACGTTTTATGTGCGTGATTTTTCTCGGCCATTAATCAGTCGATACGTGTCGGCCGTGCACTAAAAACGTTTCTTGACGCTTTCTACAAAACACAAAAAGCTAGAAATATATATATTTTTCTTTTGCCTACTAAGAATTTTTTATTTTTGGTTTTGCCAAAATTTCAGTTTGTTTGCTGCAACAAAAAAAAAAAATCTTAATTTTTATTATAAAGCGCGCGCATCTTGCCAACACTCCGCCCTTATTTCTGCTTTACTTAAGAACACCAACAAACACTTATGAAAGGAAACATACGTCAGAGGGCATAATTTAAAACTCTACATCCTTTTGCTGGCTACTTTTGTAACTGCTTAAATAAGTTGCAAAAATTTTTATTTAAATTAAAGTATTTTAAAAAAAATCTGCTACATATGAACACAATTTAAAATTTATGTTCAAAAACAAATTACTACCATCTAAAAAGTCAAACCAAGAATCTCTTAGTTTTTTTAGTGTGTGTATAAAAAATCAAAAGTGTTTCAAATAAAGCGCGTGTGTATGTTTAACAAAAATAAAAATAAATTTAATACTTGATATGAAACTTCCTGAGTAATAATAATACTTTTAATATTTATATCTTTTGTATGAAAAAAAAATTAAATGTTGTCGAACGGATGTCTATCTCAATTAAAGTATTTTAATTGCCACTCATGTTGATATTAATTTAAACAATTTGATTTGCAGTTATTTTGAATTCAACAATTGACTTTTTATCTATTTTTTTATTAATATTTTAATGCGCAAAAGAAGTTGTTCCTAGAACTAAGTTACTCTTATGTTAACCCTAGCAATAGCGACTACATGTGTTGGGAACTTCTCCCAAAAGTGCCATAAATCCTTAAATAATATAGGAAACTTTCATCGAATCTTCCTTGTAATAAAAGCAAAAGAGAAAGCCGCCAGCACTCAAAACGTGTCATCCACATTTTTATCGCACAAAATGTATCAATACATTTGAATGCTAATAGATCGAAAACAAAAATAATATTAAAACTTGTTACTCAATTTTACGCATTTCCAAAAAGCATTTATTTTATTATGGTGTCCACTATTCTTTAAATTTTTGTGACCTTTTTTCTGCACTGGATCATAATTTCCATCTGGTTTCATTAACCTCAAAGACAATATTTTCACATTCGGCCCTTTAACTTATTTAAAGATCCTTTATTTTAGTCAGGGCACGATTGTACTGCGTACTGCTGCGAGTCTCCTCTTTAATATTGGAAACAAATTTTCGTTTTGGTTTAGGTCTGAACTTTGCGCTGACAGTTTCATCACTTCAAGCTTATGGCCAACCAGGCGATTTTGAATATATGTTGCCATGTGTTACTAATTTCCGTCCTGCTGGAACGTAATAAAATAATTTAAAATTTAGAGGTAGACCCATTATCTTTAATTCTTACTGACGATCCCAAATGCCAACAGGTGAATTCAGTTTCACTCGCAAATCACATTAAAATAATTAAAATCCACTATGAAAATTATGGTTCTGTTGAAGTTACATTTCGTAAAATTCGGAAAACAGAAGAATTTTGTCGTTAAATTTGATGCGACAGGCTCGATACAAAATGTCCCAACACCAACGTGTGTTTGACCGGGTCGTTCAGCTGAATATATCGCAGCCGTGAGCCACAGTTTTGAAGCAGATAAAATTTGTCAATTCCTCGACGTTCTCAAAAATTGGGATTGGGATCAACAAACAAAAAAAAAACACATGGCGAATATTGTGTAAGGATTTGGCTTTGAAGTCAGCGCGGTCGTGGTGGACATTTGCCAGATATAATTTTTCATTCATAACTACCGAACTCTTCTGTTCATAATACAATAAAAATTTCAATCATCTTCATTTAAATTATTTATTTTAGAAAACAATGCTCTTGTTGAAAAAAATTAACATTTAAAATGTTGAGAATAGGACCAAAATAAGCAAATAAGTGAAATAGTTCCTAATCACCAAACAGCCTATTTGATGATAATTTGTTCACGTTCAGTAGGACTGTCTGATCATTGCGGTATAATTGATTGGAAATAGATTAATTGGTCTGATGAAACGAAAATTGATCTCTTCCGTTCTAATGATTGCGACAACGTATGGAGCACCTAAAAAGAATCTATTCAAATGCGTCATATGAAGCAAACCGTCAAGCATTGGGCAGTTGGATGGCTTTGGAACTATTTTATTTTTTTTTTTTCATATCCTTCATCAAAACTGGCAAACCTGCTCAAGCGATCAGAATATTAATACATAAAAACAACTTCAGTTTTTATAACGAAAATAAATGTTTGTAGTCTGTGATGAAATGTCAACTCCGATGAGAAACAGATTGTAAAAAATCTGAATATATATGATAGATGCATCGACTTTAGGTAACCGTTCGTGTGATGAATAATAATTTCATTATTAGTCTAATTAACGTTGCCGTTCTTTGGCAACTGTGGATCATGGCCAATGAAAGTCTCTATTAGATCAATTTTCTACGTCAGATTATAATGCTGCTATCGATGTGTTGTGGGTGCTGTTGGCTGAAGTGGTAGAACACGAGACTAAGAAGCGGAGGGTTCTGAGCTCGATCCCGCGCTGAGTCATGAAATATTGTGTTGGATTCTTCTGATCAGCATTAGTGCGTGGTTGTGTTAGTTGTTGCCAGCCTGTTTCAATGATGAAGGCATAGTCACTGGTCACTGAACATAATTGGCAGCGACTGACACTCTCAAGTACTGAAGAGCAGAGTAACAGCACCCACCTTCGTCGGCCCTGTAGCAAAAATTAGCCGGCGAAGTAAAAAAAAGGTTGAAATAGCTACAAAAAAACTGTCTATCTTCTCATCTTTCCTAATCTGTCCCCTCAGTACTATCCCCTCGTTTTCAGTTCCGACGCAATGCATTGCATATATAGGGGTCATCACCTGAGTGCTGGTCCAAGATTACAAAAAACAAAAAAATTCCGAAATATTCGGCCTAGAGCCCAGAGGGAAAATAACCTACCAGAGGGCACGTCACGTGACTGGTTCTTGGGGACTAGTAACCGGTTCGAGTTCCAGAACTTTATATGAGGGGATACCGTTAATTTTTACATGGCTTTGTCATCGCAGGCGATCAATTGACATAATTAAGACACTTGGTGACTGGTTCTAGATCTAATCTTTGCGTACTAGTCCTATTGTGGTATCATTAGTACCAGTGCCTGTACAAGTTGTGGTTTTATAAGCACCGGTTATACAAACATCCTTGAGTAAACTGTCTAAGCCTTAGTTCTTAATGATAATGTCACAATAGTTTCTTTTAATGGCATTACAACACTCTTAATTAATGTAAATCATGCCCATAAATTAAAAAAAAAATTTAAGTAATACTATAAATGATTTTCTCCCGAAAGAAATAAAATAAAAATCTTCCGATGTTACGCAGAGTGAGGAAAATTTGTATGCACTTTTAGTCTAGTTTTGTGATATATGCTGTTTTCACCAGTCCTGGCTCAAGAACTTTTTTGTACCGTTCTCTTTTTCAACAATCATAGGGCAGGTACCTTGAGGACAATTAGTGCAACGAGGACGAAGCAGATATTGCTCTGCGCTCCTATTGCCTTTCCTCTAACGATTCTAGTTTTCAGAGATATTGCTTTTTAAATAAATTTTTCTTTAGTAGATTTCTGCTAAAACAATTATAAATATTTCCTGGTTATTGGGCCCGTTTTTTAAATATTTTAATAGGGCCATAAATGTCTCACAGCCGCCAACATGTTCTATTCTATAGTTTACTGAAAAAGTGGTTCCTTCAAACATAAAGCGTGTTTTTTTAGAGTGTCACAATACCAGAACAACACGTGCAAATTGTTGAAATGTTTAATTAAAATAATTGTTCTATTTGTCAAAAAATTTTATGGCGTACATAATCGTCCTTCAGAGCGGCTAATTCGAAGAACAGTAGACTGTTTTTGAACCACATTTACTGTTGCTGTTACTGATAATGTGCGTCCCGTGAGACGCCGAAGAGCGCGCACTGAAGAAGCTGTAGCCCTGTGGAATTGTGGCATTGAAGATGATCCTTCTCAATCAATTCGTCGCCGTTCTCAGCAACTGGGGCTGTGCCCTTCCACTTTATGCAAGATATTTTTAGTTTGTTCCAGATTGCCAGCCACATGACAGAAATCACATTTAAACACTTATTTCATAAAATGTTATTTCCAATAAAAGCCGTTTCATTGATATTTAAAAATATATTTCCTTGTTTTATTATGATTTAAATTAGGGACAGTCTATAAAAAACACCCTATACAAACGATAGCTCCTTTTAATAAGAGTATAAATCGGTCCTTTATGGCAATGCAGTCATATCTCAAAAAGTTTCAATGTTAAGTTATTTAAACAAAAGTGCACTTTCATGCTTTTTTCATATGCAAAAGAAAACTTCAGCATTATACGATGTTCTGACATATGCCTTAATTAAGTGTATCACACTTAATGCCATTATTGAGCTCAATTAACTATATAAAATTTCAATAAAGTGATTGCTCAATTAACGCTTAAGGCTGGAAGTACATAACACGCGTTTCACGCGTCTACGCATTATAAGCGTCTGCCAAAAAAGTAGAACTAGTGTAATTGTATGTAACAAGTTACATGACAAAACGCGTGAAACGCTTGACGCGTAAAGTAGATGCACTTTCTAATTGTTATAAAATGGATAAAATTACAAATGCAGCTCTGCTAAAAAGTGAGTTTAGTGAACAAAAGCCAACTCAGTGAACAAAGTTAGTCGAGTGGGAAAAGTAAAAAAAAACATAAATCAAATATATCGAGCAATTACTGACATGAAATTTATTACTAAATAATTAATTAAGAAATTTAAACAACTAAAAACGTTATATTCGACCGGGTCGAATCTTAAATACCCTTCAAATATTTAGTAAGTGAATTTAAAATGTTAAACTTGGTGGGACAGAGTTCCTTTATCTATATAATATCGTACGTCAACGCCCACTAAAGGGGGCGGAGTTCAAAAATATACAATAACATGTTTTCCACAGACGAACGTATGGGCATTGCTAGACCGTCTTAGACTGCATCACTGATCAAGAATAATATATTTACTTTAAGGGGTCCAATTCTCTTTGGAGGGTATAAAAACTGTATTTTGGAGGGGTCGCTCTGGCAAGGCCTATGGGGGAAACATTTCACCTTTGTCATAAAACTCTAAAAATAAATGCTTGGGATAATTATATACAAAATTAAAATTTCTTTTTTTTTATAGGGTCATTTAGAGGGCAAAGGGCGAGAGGGGTAGGGCAGAAACAGGTAGACATAAAACTCTAAAAATAAATGCTTGGGATGATTATACACAAAATTAAAAAAAAATGTATTTAGTTTTTATAGGGTCATTTGCGGGCAAAGGGGGAGGAGGGGGTAGGGCAGAAATCGGCAGTCATAAAACTCTAAAAATAAATGCTTGGGATGATTATATACAAAATTTAAAAAATTTTTTATTTCTTTTGGTAGGGTCATTTAGGGGGTGAAGGGGAAGGAAGGGGTAGGGCAGAGTAGTACTAGGTTTCGTCTCAGCTTCGTTATTAAAGGTTAAAAATGTTATTTTTAAGGAATGTAGGCTTAAGTAAAACAATTTGTTAAATTTTTATGTTATTTTTGCCTATAATAACGCCCACTAAAGTGGGCGGGGTCCAAAAATAATTTTTTTTTTTTTTATGGCTCCAGTTTAAGGCGTTGGACCGTATTTGACATAAAAATATATAATTTGCTGAACAAAATAACCAAAAAACTTTAAAAATAATGATGTTTTTTCTGGGTTGGTTTAGTTCTTCTTAGAGGAACTTTTTTCCCGATTAGCCCATCTCCGAACTTAACCTGCTCTAAGCTTCAAAATATATTTATGCCAAATTTCAGGAGTCTAGCTCTTTTCGTTTGGACTGAATCGTGATTTCCACAGACGGACGGACGGACGGACATGCTCAGATCGTTTTAAATTGACTGATCAAGAATATATACACTTTATGGGGTCTGAGAGGGATATTTCGATGCGTTACAAACGGAATGACAAAGTGAATATACCCTCCAAATTCTTCTTTGGAGGGTATAAAAAGATATCCCAGATTTGAACTTGAGGTCTTCATGACTACAAAAAATGTTTATACTTTTTTTTGTCTTACGTTAATTGAATTAAATATGTAAACAGGAGGATAATTAAGGCAATAAAGTGGATGTTGACTCAATTAAAAATTCATGCCTGAACACCATATTATATCTTACGCTAAACCGAAGGTATAGCAAAATATATTTTGTGCGAACATTTTAAAAACTTGAATCGTATTTTATCAAATTTTGATCTTTTTGAGATATGACTATGTTGCAGTAAAGCGGCGTACCTATTATTTGTTTTTTTGGCATTTTACGTTTCTCTGATAAATATTTATTTATGTTTTCGACATCTTCGCGGTTTTGTGAATCTTATTTCATAAGTCTTTGGATTTTGTAAAGCGTGAAGGCTAGAATTAATTAATGCCAGTTTCCCCCCTAGTATGCATTTATTCCATTCTTTATAAACAGGATATCACGTTCTTTTAGTCGAATAGAAATTATTTTGAAAGTAATTAATATTAATGTAAATTTGAAGAGCTTTAATTAAATTTTATTTAAAATATTGTTTAGAAACAATTTGATGAGGCAAACCGTATAATATATTCCAATCAGATTACTTAGAGTTTTAGCAGAAACAAACACAAGCTTCACAAAGCAAATACTTAAGCAAACAGACATTTACACAAGGATTATGGTTGCAGATTGTTAAACTTAAGCCGTTTGTTTGCGGGAATGTAATGGAGCCCTAAAGAGTTGTAGTGTCTAAGTTTTATAGTTTATTTTCATATTATTTGTGATATATATTTTTTTTCTTTTTGTTTTTGTCTTTCATTTGTGTTGGATTTGTTTAATAGAAAAAGTTTCAAAGCTTTTAATATGCAACATTTTATGGTTTTAAGCCAACAACAGCCTGAGGGATTCATAATCATGTAATTTAATATTTGAGTTAAAGATTTATTTAAACAATTTAAATGAAAATAATACAACAGATAACTTTATATTGATGTTAATATTTAAAGAAAAAAACGAATTAATTAGTGTAGATATTTTTTATTACAAATTATTACCTTCTTTTGGAAATGCTAGAGAAGACGATTATTAAATGAAATAGTTAAAAGGAAATCATTATTGACTTGCTTAATTAAGAAATAATTCGGCTATTGGGAATTATAAAAAAATAATATAATTAAAATATAGAATATAGGTTTGATCATAAAACCAACATCGATATGGTTTGCCCAGCCCTTCTTTATGAGTCCGTCGTATGCAATATATAAAATTTCTCCTTTTTTGAACATTAAAGCTGATAAAAAAATTATTTTCTCTGCAGTTAAAAGCTGGAATATTATTACGTTGTGACTTTACTGCTGGCACTACTAATTAGCTTTTCCCATGTCCTTTACTTAATAAAAAGAATATAAATGAACAACCATAATCCTGTTTTGATAAAAAAAAAACATTCACTTTCCCTTTTGCTTGTTGCTTCTAAGAAGATATTATTTTCCAAAAAAAATTGTTTAGTTAATATTTTCATTAAATTAATTGGGGCATGTAAATGATAGTCATAAGGTCATATAAGCACTGACACAATAGAACGAAATACTACGAGTCCTTCGAACATCTGTGCTAATTCAAAGCTTAACCAGGTGACAAGCGAAATGTTTGATAACAAAATGCCAAGCAGATGTGAAGAAACTAAAATATTAGACAGAAAGTTTACTTTAACTAATTTTTATGATATATTTTGAACTAATAAAATTCTTATAATTTCCCTATATAAAACTCTTGTATTTTTATACCCTCCATAAATAATTTGCAGCGTACATTCAGTTTGTCATTTCATCTGCGACGCAGTGAAATATCCTTCTAAAATCCCATAAAGTGTATTTATTCCTGCTCAGTGAAAATCTCGGACGATCTAGTCACGTCCGTCCCTCCGTCTGTGGAAATCACGATACAGTCCAAAGGAAAAAAAAGCAGACCCTTGAATTTTTGTACAAATAAATTTTTAAGGATAGCAGGTCAAGTTCGTAAAAGATCTGAATAGGGCCAGAGGGAAAGAATTTCCCCTAAGAAGAACTGAAGCCACCACAAAAACACAATATAATTTTTAAAGTTTTTTTTTTGTAATCTTGTTGAGCAAATTACATATTTTTACGTCAAACAAAGCATTGAGCTTAAGCCAGACACTCAGAAAAATCCATTTTCGGACCCCGCCTCCTTTAGTAGGCGTGGACGTCAGATATTGTAGGCAAAAATAGTATAAATATTTAAAAACTTTTGCTCCCTCAGCCTACTTTCTGTAAAAATTAAATGTTTAAGCTTTTACGACGACAGTAAGATGTTCTCTGATTCTCCCCTGCCCTACTCCACCAACCCACCTTTACTCCCTAAATTACCGTATCAATTTTGTTTCTAGTTTTAATTACTTTTTTGTGTTTTATGGCAAAGGAGAGATGTCTCCGCCACGGCACTTCCCGCAGTGATCCTGACAAAATGGCGTTTTAAGAATGGGCAAATAAAAGTCTTAAAGGAACTGTGGACCAGTAGGTTAAACATTTTAAATTTCTATCCGTCCCTTTATGTGCGCGTTGATATAAAACAATGAAAATAGGGTTTTATTTTCTAGTTATTTGGAATGTATTTGAGATTCTACCCGGTGGAATATAACGTTTTTACTTGTTATTTATAAATTTTGTAATATAAAAGAATTTTTTAAAACTTTTCGTAATAATCGCTGCACAAGTTTATTTTATGAATCTTTTAAAAAGAGTTTTTCCCCATTTAATGTTTTTGAAAAATGTTCATAT
The DNA here is from genome assembly GCA_951800035.1 of Linnaemya tessellans. Lineage (NCBI taxonomy): Eukaryota > Metazoa > Arthropoda > Insecta > Diptera > Tachinidae > Linnaemya > Linnaemya tessellans. Next base: position 111,126,336 of record OX637532.1, on the reverse strand, counting down.
ATTTTTTATACCCTACACTAAAAGTGGTGAAACGGAATATTTAGTTTCTATATTTTAATATGGGACCCCATAGAGTATATCGTCATAGAAAATGCAAAACGCCCTATCTAACCAAATAATCAAAATTAATTTTAAATTCAATTAAAATTTATAGGCTAATTGTTCGAAATTTTTTGTTTTAAATTCCGAAAGACATGATAAATGTTCCAAGGCACAAAAGTAAGTCAATATCAGTTTTTAGTTATTCAACTTGCACAGCAGAGCAGAACAGCTGTTTTCGAAAGCCGCAACGCTTTCATCATCAGTGCTCATGTGTTCTGTGTTTGTCACCACTTATTAGGTGGCTTAGTTGAATGTGATAACAGTTCCTATTTAAACAAATTTTATTAGGAAATTGCATACGAGAACTGTATCAACCTGATGTTAACACATTTTTGCTGTTGTTCTTTTTTACTTTGATGTTGACTTTCCTTTGTGCCTTGGAATATTTATCATGTCTTTCTGAATTTAAAACAAAAAATTTCGAACAATTAGCCTATAAATCTTAATTCAATTTAATACAGCAATATGAATGCTCGTTAAAATAGTTGCTACATACAAAATTAATTTTTTTCATTATATATGGTCTGGCAGAACGATAATGGGCAACGATCTTTTTAACATAACAAAACTGCTCTATGTACATATTCGTGCATAACAAAATTATGCTGGTAACGATCACTTCAAACCTTAAATTTATTTTGATTTCTGGTTTTTTGCTATTCCTTGTTTTATAATATATTGTAGAATCAATGTACTAAATATTTTTAACTGAAAACCCTCTCAAATTACATCATGAAAGATTTCAATTTAAATAATAAACTGGCAATATACACAGGATCTGAAAAGAAATTACTCCATTGCCACAACTTCAATAATAATATAATATGAAAACTATGTACTAAATTCCATTATCATCTTTTTATACCCTCCAAAAAAGAATTTGGAGGGTATATTCACTTTGTCATTCCGTTTGTAACGCATCGAAATATCCATCTCAGACCCCATAAAGTATATATATTCTTGATCAGTGATGAAATCTAAGACGAACTGAGCATGTCCGTCCGTCCGTCCGTCTGTGGAAATCACGATTCAGTCCAAACGAAGAGCTATACTCTTGAAATTTGGCATAAATATATTTTGAAGCTTAGAGCAGGTTAAGTTCGAAGATGGGCTAAATCGGACAAGAGGGGAAAAAGTTCCCCTAAGAAGAACTAAACCAACCCAGAAAAAACAACATAATTTTTAAAGTTTTTTGGTTATTTTGTTAAGCAAATGATATATTTTTATGTCAAATACGGTCCAACGCCTTAAACTTGGAGCCATTAAATAAAATAAAAATATTTTTTGACCCCGCCCACTTTAGTGGGAGTTATTATAGGCAAAAATAGCATACAAATTTAACAAATTGTTTTACTTAAGCCTACATTCCTTAAAAATAAAATTTTTAAGCTGTAATGACGAAGCTGAGACGAAACCTGGTACTACTCTGCCCTACCCCTTCCTTTCCCTTCGCCCACTAAATGACCCTACCAAAAAAAAAAAAAAATTTTTAAATTTTGCGTATAATCATCCCAAGCATTTATTTTTAGAGTTTTATGTCTACCTGTTTCTGCCCTACCCCCTCTCCCCCTTTGCCCTCTACATGACCCTATCAAAAAAAAGAAATTTTAATTTTGTATATCATTATCCCAAGTATTTATTCTTAGAGTTTTATGACAAAGGTGAAATATTTCCCCCACAGCCCTTGCCAGAGCGACCCCGCCAAGATACAGTTTTTATACCCTCCAAAGAGAATTGGACCCTATAAAGTAAATATGTATATTCTTGATTAGTGATGAAGTTTAAGACGGTCTAGCAATGCCCATACGTTCGTCTGTGGAAAACATGATATTGTCTATTTTTAAACCCGCCCCCTTCAGTAGGCGTTGACGTACGATATTATATAAAGGAACTCTGGGCCACCAAGTTAAACATTTTAAATTCACTTACTAAATATTTGGAGGGTATTTAAGATTCGACCCGGTCGAATATAACGTTTTTACTTGTTTTTATTAATTTTTTACACATATTCGACAGTTCTGTTCTGTTCTGTATTTCTTGCGCAATGAAAACTTGATGCTTAAAACAACTGCGAACGTATTTATTCCGCCTAGATTAAAAACAGACCTGAATAAGAACATATAAAAATTTTTAAACAAAATCAATTGAATTCTTGTGAAATATTAAAACATTTCATTTAAATAAGTTTTTCGCTTCTTCTGCAGAAAATGTTAGATAGGGCATTTTGGAACTTCTGTGGCGATACAAATTTTGCGTCATTATGAATAGGAAAGTTGACTAAGCCATGTGCATCTGTCTGAACGTTAACGTGTACAGCATAATTATTATTTACATATTTCTTAACACAATTTCTTGAATTGAATTTGTATTGTATTTGTATATCAACTCTAATCGTTGCCAATAAGAAAAGAAATACATGAATAATTACAAGAAATGAAAAATAATAGCTAAATTCCCTCCGTACTCCTAATAAAAATGGCAAATGTTTCTTTTGTAATTTGGGTCACAAATAATGTGAAATAAATTTTAAAAAAATGTATCTAAATGTGTGTATTCCACTTTAAACAAAGTAATTAAAATTGATTTTATGAGCAGCAGCAGCAAAAAATACATTAAGGGCATTCATTTAAACTACTAACTTTAGCAAGAAGGTTGAACGAACGTCCTTTAAGCGCTTTATTCCACAATTCAACAGCTGGTAGCATTGACATGCCAGCAATTTTCTATTATTCGTGTTTTGATGCCTGAATTAACCAATTCTAATTATTGAAAGGGCTAAAAACTTGAAAAAACCAAATGGGTATCTTATGACATACAGTCGACTCCGCTTTACTGGAAATAACCAACAACCAAATTTTTTTTTTCAATTATCCGATTTTTTTTCTCAAAGACGTAGCTCGGATTTTTGAAATTTGTTACAGTTAAGCGTACTGCTTAAAATCAGTAAAACAATATTTTTGTTATCAATACACACCATACACCACCACATGCATATGTGCACATTTTGTTGTTGAAATTTTTTCACGAATTCCTCGAAAATGTCTAGCCATTTGCATTGACAATATAATAGAAAAATACAATAAAGTACGTAAGAGCGAAAAGGACAAATACATTTTGCCGTTTAATTTTTTAACGGACAAAACATGCACAATTTTTTCAGCCTTAAGTTATGCAATCGAATTCTAATCAATAAATTTGTTATTGTTTATGTTTTCACTAAAGCGAAGTAAGTTTCATACCAAACGTAGTTGTGGGCTTGCTTTTTCAGTTATACGATATTTTCAGTAAAGCGATGTTTCGCTAAAGGGAAGTGAATAAGACTAGCTGCGTTTAAAATCAGTACGGGGATTTGTATCGCTTTCAGTTATCCGACTTTTTTCAGTAAAGCGTGTTGCGCTAAAGCGGATTCAACTGTAGTTGAAGATATTGTATGTTAACAAATATTCAAAAGCTGACAGTGTTGCCAGAGGGCTGGCTTTGAAATTGACGCTTTTACTCGAGCTTATAAAATGTTCATTAAAAATAGTGATTCTACAGCCATAACGATTAAAGCTGTTGTGATTCCATAATAAAAAAATTGTATTCAAAATGCAGACATGTCCTTTTTTGGCAGAAGAAATCCTTTTAATCATTATGTCTTATCAAATTCAATTGGTAGGTCGTTTTCTAAAACTATTTAACATTTAACATAAATTTCGTAGAAATTATTTAGAGTTTGTATTTCAAACTGAATGACCCTATTAATAATGGCTTGTAATCTGTGTTTATCTCCCCATAATAACATGGCTTTTTATTGTTATTTGCACTTGATATGTTTTTCTTTCCTTTTGCTTCTCTTATTAAATATTTTGTTTATATTCTACACACACTTGCCATAAAAACAGATGTTGTACACAGTTAATAAAATTTTTAAAAGCAAACAGACAAACAAACAACAAAATTAAACAATACACAAATAAACACACAAAATCTTCTAAATACTCTATTATTATGTTTGCATAAATGGAATGTTGCAAAATTATAGAAAATATTAGAAGGAACAAAAATACATAATAATCCTACTTTTGTTGCAACAAAAATTTAGATACAATATCAAAAATATATATACCCTATAGGAAACCTGGGCAACACTTTTGTGACTGTTTGGCAATATTTTCCTCTATATTTCTACACCCTCTAAAAACGAATGGGAGGATATATTCACTTTGTCATTCCGTGTGTAATTCAGCGAAATATCCATCTAAGACTCCATAAAGTGATAAAACCTAACACGAACTAGCCATGTGCGTCCGTCCGTCCGTCTGTGGAAATCACCAAACGAAAAGAGTCAGATCCTTGAAATTCGGAACAGATAGCTATTGAAGGATAGCACAGGTCAAGTAAATGGGCGGAATCGGACCAGAGGGAAAAAAAATTCCCTTAAGAAGAACTAAACCAACATAATTAAATTTTTTTTGTTAAGCAAATTATATATTTTTATATCAACAGAGGTCCAAAGTGTTGAACTTGGAGCTAGAAAATCAAAAAACCCGATTTTAGACCCCTCTACCTTTACTGGACATTGAAGTAGCCTATAATATAAAAAATAGTATAAATATTTAACAAATTGTGTTCCACAAAAGCTCAAAGATTAAAATTTTACCTGTTCTCTGCCCTACCATTCCACCTAACTTTGAACCCTAAGTGACCCTATAAAAAAATTTTGCTACACTTAATTGATAAATATTTGAAGGGTATTCAAGACTCGACCCGGTCGAATACAACCTTCTAACTTGTTATATATGGTTTTGATATGAAAAAAAAATTATATAATATTTAAAAAATTTGTGCATTTTAGTCTTTCAATTTTCAACTTGTCGCAAAGAAAATTTAAAATTAAAACAAATCGGAAAGTCAATGGTTTTATCGTAAAAAAAACCCGTTTTCACCAGATCCCAATGTTTCGAGCTTGAGAGGTTGTCATTACGTCTGTATGTATGTGTGTAAGTATGTGACCCGATTATAAGTTTTTAACGGCTGGACTGAATCGAACCAAATCAGTGGCGTTTCAAAGAGATTTTTCAGACTTAGATTTCTTGTGAATAGGAACCGATTGGGACTAGTAGATTTTGAAAAATCTACTAAAAAAACGATATTTGATGCTGATGCTGATGATGATGAAATATCGTGAACGATAAAATTCTAAGAAAGTAATTTTTTAAACTCTCAAATTATTTATGTGATCAATTAGTGTTCTCGATTCTTTTATAGGACTCGAAAAACTACATCAATCACTGCTTGTCCTAAGTGATAATCGGTTGACTCGTTCAAAAATGAATGCTGTTTTAAAAAAGAATGGTGTCTTTTAGCGGTTAAAGTTAGAGGAAAGTTGCTCTTAAGAATCAACCCTGTATCAGATTTTTTTTTAGTAAAAGGTTACAAACTTGCACTGTTTCATTATTGATTATCTATTTCAGAAAAACATCAAACGTGTAGACCAGATCTACTAAAATGTACTAGTGAATCACTAGTTCCAATGTCTACATATGGTCCCAAAAGAACTAGTAAGTTACAGGGATGGCCTTTGGGTCAAACGTTTTCCACATTTCTTGTTTAAATAAAAATTAACAAACTCGCATAGTTTCAATATCGACATCTATTTAAAAAAACTAGAATTACTAAAATGTTCTAGTGAATCACTGGTTCCAATGTCTACATATGATCCCAAAAGAATAATACCAATGTCAGTAGTGGATTTTCAATGGCACGCATATGTGAAATGCTTATAGCAAATAGCATCGTCGGACTAGAACTGGTGACTGTGTCAATAGTAAGTCATTACAGTATTGACATTTCTTACCGGGCACATACACGTATATGTGTACATATGTAATAGTATTTTTCACAAAACCGGAAAAAATTATGTTTAACTTCTTGAATCATTTCATTATCCTATTCCATCAATGTTTATTTTTTTCTATTTATTTTTGAAATAAAATTGCTTTTTTCCATCTTTAACTAATTCCTCATCCTGAATTCAGCAGCTTTGCTTTTCATATTCATTGAAGTAAAATCAAAAAAAAAAAAAAAGTTCTAATCGTATGTATGCCATAAATGGAATGTTGTTTCAAAGGATAATGTAAAAATGTAAAAATATTATTGCTAATATCACATGAGTATTCCGATGTTGTTATGAAATCCTTTCACATAACTTTTTAGACTGAAGTCAATGAAGTGTAATTGAGCACTGATGAGCAATCATTCAGGTTTCGTCACAAGTTTTGCATGTTATTTGTTATATAAATAATATTTCTACCAAAGGGAATTACGTATGTATGTGTGTGCAACCGTTCCCTACTAACTGGTAATATTACCAGTTAAAGGTTTTACCTTAAGCGGATTATTTTAGCGAGAACAAAATTATCGAACCAATGAAGTAAAGCTAAGAAAAGTTATCTTGAAGAAGATTTGGAAAGTACTTTAAAGAGGAGCCATTTGAAGAAAGTGTTTTTTTATAGAGTGTTACAGGTTTAAATCATAATAAAACAAGGAAATATGTTTTTAATATCAATGCAAAAGGCTTTATTGGAAAGAAAATTTTATGAAATAAAATTTTCTTTCTTTAAATATGATTTCTGCCATGTGGTCGTCGAAGGCGCAATCCGGAACAAAAATTTTCAACAACTAAAAAAATCTTCTATAAAGTGGAAGGACACAATCCCAGTTGCTGGGAACGGCAACGAATTCATTGATTAGCATCATCTGCAATGCTTTCCTGTACAGCGGCTACAGCTACTTCAATACGCACTCTTCGGCATCTCACGGAACGCACATTATCAGTAACAGTAAATGTGGTCCGAAAACGATCTCTTGTGCTTCGAATTAGCCGCTCTGAAGGACGATTGTGTACGCCATAAAATGGAAGAAATGCCCGATGAGTTTGACGAATAGAACAATTATTTCGATTACAAACTTCAACAATTTCGACGCATTGCGCTGGTGTTGTTACACTCTAACAAAACACGCTTTACTTTCAACTTCGTATTTTAGAAACCACCTCGGAGACCTTCTTAATAATATAGAACGAAATTTTAATTATTTTTTGTTTCTTTAACTAGATTATTGAAATCAAAAAAAACTTTAGAATTTTTAATGTTTGTTCCCCTCATCTTTTCCAAGGGTACACTTTTTAGGATAAACATAAGGAAATTTAGTTTTTTTTCCAACTAACTTTCACTCAGTTCTGTCACTTATACCGTTAAATGGAGATAATGATTAATACAATCACGCACTAAAGCCGATCTGGGAAATGATGAGTTTCAGTATTAATGCATTTTAAAATAAAAACACGTACGAGGATTTCTGAGACAATTGAACTTTTTCAATGGGATTGCCATGGAGGCAGGTTCCTGTTAAGCATGGAATAAAATATCCTTGAAATATTCTCCATCGCTCTGAATAAATGTTACAACTGTCAAATTTCAAAGTTGCCACTTGCACAAAAATATCAAGCAAGATCTCTATATTCGACCGGATCGAATGTTAAATAACCTCCTAATATTTAGTAAATAAAAACTCTATTTTTATTCTAATTAACATATAGATTTTTATTTTAAATAAAATTTATTTGTCTACTGATGATTTGGTAAAGCACCAATTAAATGCATATAGACATTTTTTTATGTTGGACCAGCACTCAGGGATGACCCCTATATATGCAATGTATTGCGCCGGAACTGAAAACGAGGAGATAGTATTTAGGGGACAGATTAGGAAAGATGAGAAGATAGACAATTTTTTTTTGTAGCTATTTCAACCTTTTGTACTTCGCCGGCTAATTTTTGGTACAGGGCCGACGAAGGTGTGTGCTGTTACTCTGCTTTTAGTACATGATCGTGTCAGTCGCTGCCAATTATGTTCAGTGACCAGTGACTATGCCTTCATCATTGAAACAGGCTGGCAATAACTAACACAACCATGCACTAGTACAGCTGATCAGAAGAATCAACACAATATTTCATGACTCAGTGCGGGGTCGAACTAAGGACCCTCCGCTTCATAGTCTCGTGTTCTACTACTTCAGCCAACAGCACCAACAAATTGCTTGACCACGAATAAATAAATTTCATTTAAAATAGAATTGTGACAATAAGTCAAATAAAAAAATTCATAAATTTTTATGGTATTTGGCTTAAGTAAACAAAGAACAAACTTGATGTTAATGCGATCATTTCCAATGAGTTGGGAGGAGCATGGCTGAGACACCTTTCCATAAGCACAGGAGCAATTTACCTTATACCTGCAGGGACGGAGATAAATTAAAAATGTTTCTAAATCGTTTATTCGACATATTGTCTAAATTAAATTAGTGCTTTTTGTTTGTTATGTGATCAAGTATGTCTATATGCCTGCATTTCATTGGTTCTTACACCAAATCAGCAGTAGATTTTAACCTAATTCCAAAATAACAAAACATGTCAGCTTTTACATAAACTCCCAAAAATGAATTGAGAATTACACAAGCAAAACTTTTATTGTTTGCCAACGGCAGACTAATTGTATGAAACTGGAAAAACAATATAGATTTAATCGTCAGAGTTGGGGAATTTCGTACTAACCAAAAAGGTAATAACTTAAAAATATGAATGTGATAACTTCTCATATTCAATTTTCGTTAAAAACATGAGTTAAATAGTTGATATTCCTTCTAACTAGAACCACTTGCAAATGTGGAAAAATTGAACAAAGAACGCTGATGAGATGGCGTAGCGGCCTCGAAATCAGTACTGATCCGTTCTGCTGGTTCGATGATTATTGAAAATATTCTTAATATTCCAATCTTAATATAAAATAATAAATTGAATTTGAACAAATTCATTTATTAATAAAATAATAAAAAATAATTTGCAGTCATGCAGATTCGAACTTAAGCCCGTTGAAAAAATTAACAAAATAATAGATTTATATCGAATAAAATTTGTTTGTTATGTTTTCTGGAATTTCAAATCCTATAGTTTTGCTTGTGTAATTCTCAATTCATTATTGGGAGTTTATGTATAAGCTGAAAGGTTTTGTTATTTTGGAATTAGTTTAAAGTCTACTGATGATTTGGTGTAAGAACCAATGAAATGGAGGCATACATATAGACATACTTGACCACATAACAAACAGCAAGCACTAAATTAAAAATGTTTAACCTACTGGGTCGGAGTTCCTTTAAGCCTGTGCCCAATTTTAAAACTCTGTTTTTGCAGGGTCACTCCGGGAATTGCCGTGAGGGAGACATCTCACCTTTTTCTTAAAAAGTAATCTTTTGGGGTATCTGAGCGTAGAAAATCATTTATTTTTATCATTAAGGGTAGGGCAGAGGAAGATCGGAGAACATCTTACTGTCGTCGTGAAATCTTAAACATTTATTTTTTAATGTAGAATGCAATTTCTTAAATATTTAAACTATTTGTCCATGTAATATGTTACCTCAGCGCCAATTTGTTGAATATTTACACTATTTTTCTCTGTAATACGTTACTTTAACTCCCTTTAAAGTGGGCGAAGTGTAAAAATAGATTTTTCTGATTTTTTGGCTCCCAGTTCAACGCCTTTCACTTTCTAATGCCAACGGATTTTTTTGAAAAAGCATTAGTTCCGGCGCAATGCATTGCATATACAGGGGTCATTTCCTGAGTGCTGGTCCTACTCCTAAAAAAAAAAAATTAAAGAAATGGAAAATAATTGTTTTAATTGGTTACTTTTATGCACCAAAAACAGTTTCAATTGTCCAATCGTGGAATCGTCTATTTGGTTTGATTTTTAACCCTAATCAAATTTTTCCTGAGACAATAAATTAGTTTCATTTTTTTTTACACCAAAAATTAGTTTGAATTTTCCAGCTCTGGCAAATTTCGGTGAAGTATGTAAAATATTGGCCACGGAATGTAGGGTCCACGTTATGTTGCTTTGCCGTGTAGGACTATTACTATTAACTAACATTAATTGTGAAATACCTTAAGTTATCCTTTGATCTCCTTGGAACATTTTCTACTGTCCAATTCTTTTTGAGGAAAATTTTACGAACTTTACCCTATTGCTAACCGCTGTGGCTTAAAGATATCATCTTTCATTAGAAAAAATTTACTTACAAAGAGGCCTTTGATAACATTTTCTCCAACCGCATTTTACTGAAGCCAAAAATTATTTTAACCTCATTTTTTCGGTAAAACAAAAGGTTAATTATTGCTGAAATATTATTCAAACCAAGAAGGAGGAAAAAACATCAATGAAATATTTAAAATATTTAGGGCGGAAAGTAACTTGCAAAATGCAGAATATTAAAATATTGTTGCTTTTTTAACGGTCTATGAATTTCGTTAAATAAATATATTATGAAAGCAGAGAGTTTCAAAAAAAGCTTTAACTTTCCGGTGGAATGTGATTAACAAAACGCAAAAAATACTATTTTACATTTCGTTTTAAATATTTGTAATCATGAGCATGTATATCATATAAATAAAATATACGCTCGTATGAAATATTTTATTTTTCTTAATTTTTTTTTTTTATGGTTCGCAAATAAAATGTGGCTGAAAAGGCAAAAAAAAGAGAAACTTGCAACGAGTTGGCAAAAGTAAAGTTAAAAAGTTGCAGGTGTTTTTCTTTTGCATATTTTCAAACAAATAAATTAACCCACTCATGAAGTAAAAAGTCAGCGTATGCACGTGCAGTCATTCGTTTTGACTTACTCATACATTCATTAAACAGCAATTTGCTTAATCCTGTTTCTTTTATTATATTTTTAATTTTTGTACCCAGTTTTATTGCATGAGCTTTTCATGGCTTTATTATTTAATTTATTCCAAAAATTTCTTGCCATCAGGGGTATTTTACTTAATGTCTTGTGTATTTTAATTAATAGGGATATAACGATTGTACCCGAAGTGGATTTACAAAATTAACATGCGTACCATAATATTCAGAAATACTTCGACATGATCAGTCTTCAAAGGAAATAGGGAAAATTAATATAGATTCAATTTGTAAACCTACAAGGCAGATTAGAGGAACTTTGTTTTCGGAGTTTGCCACACTTCCATCATCAGTACCGAGTTAAATCTCCTTCACCACTCATTGGGTCCGCGACTGAAATTGATGTACACAATATACAAAAGTATTAAAATAAATTGGTTCACAAGATATTATTTCACAAAACTCCCACTGCTGATATTTAAATACGAATATTAGTGTCGACAATTCTTCGTGTATTCCCACCATTTTTTTTTTTTGCTAACTAAAACTGTTTTATAATTTATTAAGAACAAAATTGGTATCAAAAATTCAAAAATAAAAAATGAAATTTCGAACCCAGGGATGGACAAGTGCAATATTTAATAGTACATGAAAGTGACCAAAAGAAGCGTTGCACTGATAAAAAAAAAACAAAAAAAAATTAAAATTTCGTTTCCAGGGTTGGAAAAATTAAATTTTTTTTGGTACATGCAATATTTTTTTATACATAAAAGTAACCAAAAAGGCAATTGACGCTTGTTTTTTACTAATTAAAACTATTTTTTAGTTCAGGAAAAACAAAATTGGTATCAAAAATTAAACAAAATAAAAATGTTGATTCCAGAGTTGGATAACTGCAATATTTTGTGGTACATTAAATGACCCAAAATATTAAGTTTTTCTTAAATAAAACTATTTCATGCCTCATTAAGAGTTGCATTGGTAAAAAAAATTTAAATTTCGTTTCCAGGGTTGGGAAATGAAATATTTATTCTGCATAAAAGTAACCAAAAAGGCAATTGACGTTGTTTCTTTTTGCTAATTAAAGCTGTTTTATAATTCAGGAAGAACGAAATTGGTATTAAAATCTTAAAAGATCAAAATTTCGACTCCAGGGTTAGACAAATGAAATATTTTATGGTACATGAAATGTGTGTGATTAAAAATTTTAATTTTTTTGTCAAGTAAAACTATGTTACACCTCACTAAGAATTGCGTTGGTAAAAAAATAAAAATTCGCTTCCAGAATTGGAAAATCTAAATATTTTTCGTACATAATAGTACATACATAAATTCCAAATGTCCGAGGTCTGTTCGAAAACAAGGCGAATTTGAATTTTTCTCAAAAAATATTCATTAACTTACAAATTTTTTTCTTTTTGATATCTTCCTTGAGTTTTTATATCCTCAATCCTCGCAAAACGCCAAACAAATAATTTTTTTATGTATGAATTTCTATTTTAATAGTGAACCCTTATTTATGTAAATTGTTTTACAGGATGTTAATTTTCTCAACAGGCTATAAGTTCAAATCTGCGAAACTGTAAATTATTTTTTATTTTTATTTAATAAATGAATGTGTTTACATTCTATTTATTTTCTAGAGTGGAATATTAAGAATATACATATTTCATAGTCATTAAACCAGCAGAACGGATGAGTACTGATTTCGAGGCCGCTACACCATCTCATCAGCGTTATTTGTTAAATTTTTTTATTGTAAAAATTTGGCAATTTCGAAGTGAACTTCGTTGCCGCTGCTTCCTAGCTAAAGTCTTCGAAAAAAAATGCATGACATGAACCCGCCGATATGCCGACATCCTCCGCGATTTTTCTAATTGTCATTTAACGACTCTCCATAACAATTTTTCGAATACGCAAAAAACCTTATGACTCAGAAACAAAATAAACATCCTAAATAGCTGAAGCTGAGGCTACTGAAGTAGTTAACGCGACAATTTTTGCTATCATACAAGCTAAGAATACCCGATGCAAATTGTTAGTGTTTGGAAGAAAGTGATGTTAATATCAAATATCGGATTTATCAAAATATCACACAAACATATTATTTTCATCTATAAAATAATCACACAAAATTTGTATCTTTAAATAATGGATTTTTATTTTCTCGTGGAGCCATTAATTCCTTTTAGTTGCAATTCTTTTTTATTTTTTTTTTATTTCAAATGGGGCAAATGTTGTTTTGATCGGAGATTTCCAGTTATCGGTATGCCATTTCAAAGGTGATACTCAAATAAATTAAAAATTCTTAAAAATCTTGATTTTTCGAAATCTTTTACCGACCGCAACTTCAATAACTCATTATATTCAACTTGTTTAGTTGTTAAGGGTTCTAAGCTTCGCTAATTTAGGTGAATTATCTCTACATATACAGATTATGTCATGCTTTACGTCAGTACCTGCCTTGAGCCTTGACCTGACGGTGCTCTTAATATACGGGTGAAGTTGGGTGTCCACCACCAACCCCGTTTAGATAGGGGCCACCTCGGCGGCCCATTGTCCGCTCAGGTTACAACTTTCAATGCATAATTTCGTCACTATCATACATAGACACCTTGTTAAGGTGCTCGGGCTTATCTTACACCCTTACTACATCCGAGGAGTCCGCCAAGCTGCCAGCACCAACGAACAAAAAATCAGCAAGACAAACGTCTAAAATATAGACGACAGCTTGATGCCCTTCCCAGCACCAACCAGTAACCACTACTGCGAACATGCACAAACGCACAAGGGATTGGGCAAAGGATTGGGCTGTCAGCCAAAAGCATCGACAAAAAACTGAATACCTGGACTGCACCGCAACAAGGTGTGGAAATCATCAAGTTGTCTATCCTACCCCCGCGGGACAATACATATACAACCATATATAAGTTTGACGTCACCTCCTGTTCAGAGGATCCCATCCGATGATGCTCTCAACATAGTGTGAAATTGGGTGTCCACCACCACCCCTGTTACGACTCAGGGGTCCCAACTAAGCGACCCTTGGTCGACCAGCTGGCAATGTCTAGTACATGGTAGGGTGATATTCCATGCACTAACACCTTGCTGAAGTGTTCGATCCTATCTAGGAGATCTTTGCTACTTTGAGACACGAATATGCCATAAGAAGCTTCTGTTGATTCACAACAACACATAGATTTTGCTACTGTCAGCCGGACCGAAGCCCAACCAAAAAGGTTGGTCATCCCGAAGGAGACCTTATCAATATCCAGTCGCAGTAAACTGCTGGGCCAGTACTGGATCCCATGGTACCAGTTTAGACTACTGGTGAGACGTCGAAAGCCAAACCAGTGTAGGTTGTATAAACTTTCTATTGACTTCAGTTTCAGTTTTACCCAAACTTAGGTGTCCTTGCATCTATTGTTTCTTACTCAGACTCGTAGGCGAACCTACTTCTTTTAGATTCTTATATACACATCCGTTCCACTGGTATTTTGAGATTAGGCAGTAACATATTAGTTTTAAGGAGCTACCTGCAAAAGTAATGACTGAAAAGCATAGCAACCCCTCGCAAGCCAATCATTATAGGTTTTAACTTTCTATTGACTTTTGATTCTAAACTAGAATCTAGGCGTCCTTCTGCCTACTTTCTTATTTCAAACTTACGTAGGCGGCAGGTGAGCTCCTACTGGTTGGTTGGTTGGTATACGTGGCTACCTGTATCCCACAAGCATTCAAGTAGGGTCTCTGAGACCACTCCACTCGTCAGTGTCAACCTATGTAGAGCCGAATCCAGATCCCGGATACGGTAATGGATGCTAGGTCCAGCCTGTCGCATCGACGAATCTAATAAGGTCACCTAGACCTATACCTGATAGCTCCGAAAGGTCGTAATTACACTGTTACCTAAGATTCTGTGTCTCGTATGGTGCAATGCCGGGCATTCACAAAGGAAGTGATAAACTGTCTCTTCCTTGCCCTGATCCCGGCAGCTGCGACAGAATGCATTATAGTAGAGATCTATCCTACCAGCATGTCTGCCTATTGCCCAGTGCCCCGTCACTACTGCGACGAGTCTTGAGATGTCCCTACGGTTCCTGTTGAGCTCCTACTACTTTAGGTCTTCTTACAGTAGTCCAGCTTAGTTTCCTGCTGGGGCCTGTCCCGCGTCCAATTCGGTCACTAGGCAGGCACATATACGGGTTACCATCAAAAGTTATGTTTGAGAAAACTGTGTAACCCTCGACAGCAAAACCAGTATAGTTTTCAGCTCCCTCTTGACTTTGGCCCTCTTACGGCACCTAGGCGTCCTTAGACCTTCTTCCTTACAAAAGACTACGTACGAACGAGCCTCTGCCAAATTTCTATACGTGTCTTCGGTTGTGTTTCGGAGTGGAGGGCAGCTCCTACTACAGTCATCGTACTAGGACGATACACTATTTAGTAGAGGTGCATCTATTACTTTTAAATTTCTTCTAACATATTTGTTATATGGGTTAGCAGCAAAAGCCACGTCTGTAAAAACTGCATAACCCATTCCCCGGATCTGTGCTGAAACGAGGTGTGACATAATAACCACGCTCCCAACTGCACCTCCGGGGAAACCCTACATATACAGTGCATTGCGTCGGAACTAGAAAGGAGGGGATAGCATTGAGAGGACAGACTCTTTAGTGACAAGTGCTTTCCTTCAATAAAATCGCCGTGTTAAAATAAATGCCGCAGGAGAAGTAGTGAAAAGTATGTTTATCCATATTTTTACTAATTGTTTTTAATAGAAATTTTCGCTGGATTTCTATTACAAATTAGAGTAAGAACTACCCATGATCCTTTATATTCTTCTTAGTTTGCACCAGGGGCAATTTCTGTTTTCCACACACAAAAAAAATAGCCAAGGGGGCAACAAATTTAATAAAGTCTTCTCAAATACAAATATCTATTAGAAAGCTTTGGCCAAATTTGTGTAGAGTTCAAAGCAGACTGTGTTGAAAAGTTAAATTACACTATGATACAAAACTTGAAAAAAAAAATTATTCGGGGGTTCTCATGTGCCAATTCTGTTTTGTTGGAGTTCATGAAGAACGAAAATACCCTTGGTTTTTTATATCACGGGGTTTCTTAGATTTTCGATTTTAAACGGGCATAACTTCATTTTTTCACAACGGATTTCTATTATTTTTTAGAAGGATCGAACAATATCTTTCAAGCAAGACATTATTTTTTTTTTAAATCGGTTAACAAGTGGCCAAGTTACAGTGGCTGAAGTGTGAAAAAAACGCATTAAAAGACAAAAAATATTTTTTTTCTAAGCAGATTAGAGCACTTTGTGAAGTGATCTAAAAAACCAAAGGTATTTTCGTCCTTCATGGGCTCCAACAAAACATAATTGGTACATCAGAACCCCTGAATAATGTTGGTGTATCACAGTGTTACTTTTTATCCGTGTTTCATTCAAAAAGCCACAGACTTAGTGCTCCGATCTCGTATGTACTTCTGTCTGCAAAGACTAAAGGAAGTTAAATTGTCATATTTGTCTCCATATTTTGTTAACGAAACCACAGCATATAATCTTACAAGAAGTTCAAAGGAAATTAATTACACACTCAGTGGTAATAATGCCTCTAGATACATTTGTCCCTCCTCCCTTTAAATCTAACATGTCTTTTGATGTATTCCTCTGCGCTGACTTAAAAATATTTACTTAGAGCTTTTCAAAAGTTTACCATATAATTTGAAGCTTTTCATTACATATAAAAAAAAGTTTAAGCAATCGTTTAACAAATTTTTATATGTATATATTTTTTATTAATCCCTTGAAACCAAATTATTTAAATGTCAAAAAAAAACCTTCTAGTCATTTAACACTTTTTTCTCGAATAATTCATTTGCGTAATTAAATTTTTGTTTAAGAAGTGCCATAATTAAGTTTTTATTTCTTATATAAAAATAATCGTGTTTGTAATTATTGAAGTCAGTTAAATTTTTACGATCAAATGAAGGCGATTTTCTTTGTGCAAAAATAGCAAAACATCTTATAATTTATATTTTATGCGATTTTTATTAGTTTTTACACTTGAATGAATGGAGTGAACTCTGGGGGGAAAATGTTTTAATTTGCAAAAACAACTTAATGAAATTAGAGAAAATAGAAAAGAAACCAAAACAAACAAAAGAAAATTAATAAATAAAATAAAACGCAGGTTGGGAAATTATCGGTAAGAGGTTTATTCAATACTTTTATTCAGTATTAAAACTAATTATTAAGGATTTAAACTTTTAAATACAGCAACATGAAATGAATCAAGTAAAAACGTTATATGCGACCGGTCGAATGTTATACCCTCCAAATATTTAGTAAGTAAATTTAAAATGTTTAACTTGGTGGGTCAGAGTTCCTTCATATGATATCGTACGTCAATGCCCACTAAAGGGGGCGGGGTCCATAAATAGACAATATCATGTTTTCCACAGACGAACGTATGGGCATTGCTTGATCGTCTCAGACTTCATCACTGATCAAGAATATATATACTTTACGGGGTCCAATTCTCTTAGGAGGTTATTAAAACTGCATTTTGGAGGGGTCGCTCTGGCAAGGGCTGTGGGGGAGACATTTCACCTTTGTCATAAAACTCTAAAAATAAATGTTTGATATAATGAAATACAAAATTAAAAAAAAAAATAGGGTCATTTAGGGGGCAAACGGGAAGAGGGGGTAGGGCAGAGAGCAGAGCTGTAATTGAATGATTCATTTTCACTTTTTAATTCATCATGAATTATAAAATTTTAATTCATTCATTTTCGTAAAAATTTGAATTGAATTAAACTTTTAATGAATTCAAAAACGAGCTAAAAAAATTTGAATTCATTCATTTTCCAAAGTAAAGAATTGAATCGAAATATGAATGAATTCATTATGAACAGAACTTTTTGAATGCATTCAATTCGGTACAAAAACGAATTGAATTAAAATTTAAGTTAACTCTTTAGCGGCTTAGAAGAGGAATTACAATTCTTTTTGTTCATTATTATTTTATTTTTTAGAATGTTTGATAATTAATATTATATTAATCGAAACTAAATTTTTTGAATTATGAAAAATGGGAATGACCGATGCTATAAACAACACACATTAAATACCACTTATGTAATCATTAATATTCCAGCTTTTATTAAAAGATAAGTACATATACAGAACAGAATTATAAAAATACTAGAAATCAGACCTAACGACAAAATAATTTAAGAATTTATTATTCTGTGCTTAACATTTTAAAGGAATCATTTACTTTAAGCAACAGCAATTTTTCAAAGTTTTTGTCTGAAAGTGTGCCACGCTTAGGTGCATTTAACATTGTGGCATACGAGAATAACCTCTCCACAGCAGCGGACGATGGCAAAGGAGTATTATACCTAAGAAACGCAGTTTTAATTAGCGGATATTTATTCAGCATACTTAGAGATTTTGAGATATCAGATAAATATGCTAAGAATTCTGCTTCCCAGTGCGATTCTGTTCCACTTAACTCATGTTTGGGCGATTCTAAAACGTAACAAAAATTACATGTCGACTCTATACAAAGTGACACGTTCTAATATATTTAAACAACAACGTGCATATAAAATGCAAAAAAGTCTTACCAATAATAGAAAAATTAAAGAAGGCGGAAATATTTTCTTCAGGGGTGTTTTCCTCCTCTATTCCCTCAACCATTGCAGCAACTGCAGCTTTAGCTATGTTTATAACTTCGACTTCGGTTGCCACATTAAAATCGGGGTTTAGTTCCTTAACCCATAGGGATTTTACTGCAGGACACAAAATAGAGTTTTGAAGTTTTTGGGATAAACAGCATCATCATCGTTCAGGGATTCATCCATTGAAAATAATCGTTTGCTTCTTTCGGTCATGCCTTCAATTTCATTCAAACTTGGAGACAAAGAAATTTGCAAATATTTTACTCTAAAATTTTAATTGAACAGCATAAATTTGAAGCAAAAATTAAAGATAAAAACAATTACTTACCACGTTATACAAAGGTTTCCTTAATAAAGATTATTTTTTTAATTTTTTTTTTTTTAAAAATTAATTCAATTCATATTTTTGGGAAAGGAATAAATTCAAATATGTTTACTGTAATATTTATCAAGCTTGTGGTCGTTTTTTATAATATATTATTTCTTATAATTTTTATTCGATATTTCGTTAACAGCTTGTTAACATCTTCAGGATTTTTTCCTGAAGATGTTAACAAGCTGTTAACGAAATATCGAATAAAAATTATAAGAAATAATATATTATAAAAAACGACCACAAGCTTGATAAATATTACAATAAACTGATAAGGTCAATAAAAATAAATCAACAAATATGTTTACTTTTATATAAATGAAATTTATTTGTTGGTGGCTAAGCAATGTCTATATGCATTTCATTGGTGCTTTACCAAATCGTCAGTAGACTTTAACCACAGTTTTGAAAAGTTAAAAACCTCTTATCTTATGCATATACTTCCGAAAACCATCTGAGAATTCACAACTTGCAAATTACAAACTATTTTCAAAAATAACAACAGAACAAGAACATAGATATCAGATGGTTTTCGGAAGTATATGCATAAGATAAGAGGTTTTTAACTTTTCTAAACTGTGGTTAAAGTCTACTGACGATTTGGTAAAGCACCAATGAAATGCATATAGACATTGCTTAACCACCAACAAATAAATTTCATTTATATATTAGTATTGTGACAACAATGTGTTAAATAAAAAAACTTAATAACATGTTTACTTTTATTTTGAATTCAATCAAATATTAATTCAATTCATATTTCCGGAAAAATGAATTAATTCAAATCATTTTAAAAAGTTCCTTGAATGATTCAGAGAATCATTCAAAAAAGAATCATTCGTTTACAGCTCTGGCAGAGAGTACCATGTTACGTCTCAGCTTCGTCATTAAAGTTTAAAAATGTTATTTTTAAGGAATGTAGGCTTAAGTAAAACAATTTGTTTAGTTTTTACACTCTTTTTGCATATAATAACGCCCACAAAAGGGGCGGTGCCCAAAGCTCATTTTTTTATGGCTCCAAGTTTGACGCGTTGAACCTTCTTTGACATAAAAATATAGTTTTTGCTTCAAAATTAAAATATAAATAATAAATAGAATTTGAACAAATTTATTTATTAATAAAATAATAAAAAATCATTTGCAGTCATGCAGATTCGAACTTAAGACCGTTGAAAAAAATTAGCAATTTACATAAGAAAGTTGGACTAATAAAAATTCATACATAATTTAAAACATTGCGGGGACACGCCCACTTGTTCATTGTAAATTGACAACTAAATTCAATTACTTGAACATAAAATAACAAAGAGGCTTTAGCTATCAGCAGCCGATGGCTCTGGAAAAAGCGAAAGAGATACATGGCTCGTCAGGGTTGGGGAATTTCGTACTAACCAAAAAGGTAATAACTTAACAATATGAATGTGGGAACTTCTCATATTCAATTTTCGTTAAAAACTTGATTAAATAGTTGATATTCCTACTGACTAGCACCACTTGCAAAAGTGGAAAAATTGAACAAAGAACGCTGATGAGATGGCGTAGCGGCCTCGAAATCAGTACTGATCCGTTCTGCTTGTTTGATGATTATTGAAAATATTCTTAATATTCCAATCTTAATATAAAAAATAATAAATAGAATTTGAACAAATTCATTTATTAATAAAATAATAAAAAAAATCGTTTGCAGTCATGCAGATTCGAACTTAAGCCCGTTGAAATTAACAAATTACAAAAAAACGTTAGAAATTATGTTGTTTTTTAGAGGTTGGTTTAGTTCTTCTTAGGGGAACTTTCTTCCCTCTTGCCCGATTCAACCCATTTGTGAATTTGGCCTGTGCCATCCTTCAAGATATATTTATACCAAATTTCAAGAGTCTAGCTCTTTTAGTTTGGACTGAATCGTGATTTCCACAGAAAGACGGATGGATCGTCTTAGATTTCAACACTGATCAAGAATATATATACTTTATGGGGTCTCAGATGGATATTTCACTGCGTTACAAACGGAATGACAAAGTGAATTTACCCTCCATATTCTTTTTTGGAGGATATAACAAGTACACTGCTTTCCATTAGAATAAGGCCAGGCGTGTTTAGCATGGGTTTAATGATTTTCTCCTGATAAACTTTGCCCTGTTAAGTCTTCTTCTGTAATATTTTTTTAAAAATATACCATCTTCAAATTTGAAATATTTGATGCAGGTATAAAAGGGAAAATATTTTCTTAATTAGCACCTCTTTCATTAAAATAAAGCCACAAAAAACATACAAATTTATCGTTTCTACAACTTGTGTAACATTTCTGAAAAAACTTATTTCTATTTCTATAATATAAACAAAAATATACCAATTGGCACAATAAAAAATATTGGTTTTCGGATAAGTTTTGTTAGGAGCTGTTATTTTGTTTTGTGGCCTTATTCTAATGAAACGATATGGAAAAGGTACTAATCAGCAAAATAGTTTCTGCATCAAATGCTTCAAATTTCAAGATGGTATATTTTAAAAAATATTACAGAAGATGATTTAACATGGTAAAATGTATCAGGATGAAATCATTGACTCCATACTAAAAACGCCTGGCCTTTTTCTAATGGAAAGCAGGGTAAGTACGTTATATGCGACCGGGTTGAATCCTAAATACTCTCCGAACATTTAGTAAATAAAAACTCTACTTTTATTGTTTTATATTAAAGCGCCCAAAAGAAGACGGAGATAAATTAATAATGTTTAATCTGCTTTTAAAACTCTATTTCACTCCGGGAAGGATCGTCAGGGAGGTATCTCACCTTTGTCGTAAAAAAGTAATAAGTAAAGTTTTGGTGTAATTAAGTGTGGAACAAAAATTTTTTATAGGGTTATATGGGGCGCAAAGTGTGGGAGTGGGTTAGGGCATGGGGAGGTCAGGGAACATATTTTCTTTGTCGTAGAAACTTAAAAATTTAATTTTTATGGAATGTACGCTTCAGGAATAAAATTTGTTAAAAAATTAATTTTTCTGATTTTTTCTGAATTTTTCTGTAGATCAACGCTTTGATAAAAATATATATTTTATTTAACAAAATTACAAAAAAAAAACTTAAAAAATTATCTTGTTTTTTAGAGGTTCGCTAATTTTTTCATATGGGAACTCTTTCCCCTCTGGCCCGATTCAGCCGATTTAAGAACTTGACCTGTGATATCCCTCAAAATATCTTTATACTAAATTGCAAAGGTCTGGCTCTTTTCGTTTGGACTGTATCGTGAATTCTGCATATGGACGGAAGGATATAGTTAGATCGTCTTAGATTTTATCACTGATCAAGAGTATATATGCATTATGAGGTATTAGAAGGATATTTCGCTGCGTTGCACACGGAATAACAAAGTAAAAAATAATGAAGTTTAATGAATATGTTAAATCATTGAAAGAAGTTTTTCTGATCTGTACTAGTGTACGGTTGCTTTTGGTGTTTCGTTTTAAAATTACTGCGATTGATCAAAATTTTATATAATATTTTTTTTTGCAATTTTTACTGGTATTTTTATTCGTGCCGCTCCTTTTTGCAAAAATTAAAAAACAAAGTAAAGCGATCATTGCGTTGTCCTTTGTTATTTTTTATGCGCATTTCTCTTTCGTTAAAAATTTCCTTGGTTGGTTGGTTGGTATACGTGGCTGCCTGTATCCCACAAGCATTCAAGTAGGGTCTCTGAGACCACTCCACTCGTCAGTGTCAACCTATGTAGAACCGAATTCAGATCCCGGATACGGTGATGGATGCTAGGTCCAGCCTGTCGCATCGACGAATCTAATAAGGCCACCTAGACCTATACCTGATAGCTCCGGAAGATCGGATATTATACTGTTGCCTAAGATTCTGTGTCTCGTATGGTGCAATGCCGGGCATTCCCAAAGGAAGTGATAAACTGTCTCTTCCTTGCTCTGATCCCGGCAGCTGCGACAGAATGCATTATAGGAGAGACCTATCCTACCAGCATGTCTGCCTATTGCCCAGTGCTCCGTCACTACTGCGACGAGTCTTGAGATGTCCCTACGGTTCCTGTTGATCAGCTGTGCTGTCCTGTCGTTGTAGCAGGGTCACATACTTCTAGCCACCCAACACGTGTCCAGCTTGCGCCATCTGTCTGCAGACTTCTGCCGGTAATGGCTCTGAATGTCGCATCTTATAGTGCCATACGGCATGGCTATATGGCGATACAGCGGTGGAAACCTCCATAGCAGATCCAGCCCTAGCTAGCTCGTCCGCCTGTTCGTTTCCAGGGAAGTCACTATGTGCGGGAACCGAGATAAGGGTAGTGTCAGTCTGATATCCCAATCTGGATAGAAGCTCCCTGCATTGAGCTACTAAGGTAGAAGAAGTAGTGAATGACCTCAGAGACAGGAGTGCCGCCTGGCTGTCGATAAAGATGCCGACTCTACCCTGAACACCCCTGTCAATTAGTAAACTAGCTGCCTCCCTTATAGCCAATATTTCGGCCTGAAATACACTAGCTTCATCAGGGAGTCGGAGCGAAAGTCCCGTTCCAAGGTCCCTTGAGAAGACTCCTGAGCCTACACCACAGATCATTCTTGATCCATCAGTATACATCTTGCAGTCGAAGTTCTTCTCTATGTTTCCCCCTCTCCACTCCCGCCTGAATGAAATGAGGACCTTGTAAGTAATATTGAAGTCCAAGTGGGGTACCATAAGGTCAGTGGGCTTCTTTAGTGTCGGCCATAGTCGTGCGTGGCCATAGTCCCTTGACCTCCACTTCCCAGATGCCGCCAGTCTCACCGCACTGCTCGAGGATGCACCTAGTACATAAAGGTCAATCGGAATTAGGTTCAGTATAGCATTCAGAGCCTCTGAGGGGCTTGCACGTAGACAAAAAAATTTTCCTTAAAAAACTAGGGATATTATTACAAGCCACTACTTAATTGAATAAAAATCTTAAATAAGAACTCAACAATCAGTTGTCCTTTTTTATTTTTAAGGCCATTTACTAAAATTCTTGCTTCAAAATATTCTTCCTTCGATAAATAAAAATAAATTTACATTTAATAAAGACTTTCGATGTTCACTGCAAACACAAAGAATCATTAATGTCATCCTCTCACTGCTGAAGAGCCTCTTCAAACACTAAATGTTACAACTTCATTAGAAAAGAAGCTGCTGCAAACCTGCACAACCTCCAGGAAATATTTGAACAGAAATATCTCAAAGATTTTCTTTCAAATTATTTCTCTCTTAATTCCTACGAACAACCTAAAAAAGTGTTTGAATTACAATAAAAAAAATTTTCAAAAATCGCTATAAAAAATGTGATGCTAAAACCTTAAGTCCGCTTAATCGTTGTCAAGAATAGCAGCCAGACGAAAAAAAATTTTTTTTTCTTTAAGTCACTATAAGAGGGGAGAGTAGTCAGTCATAAATAAAAACCATAATGGTACCAACGATGTATTCAGGCAGGCCATAATTTTTATTATTTATTTTTATTGTAAAATTCTCGTCAAACAACATTCGAGGGCTGTTAACTCCTTAAAGTATTTGAACTTATTTTCTTTTTTTTGCAAATAAACGTTTTATTTTTCAAAATAATCTCCTTCCAGAACATTAAATAATGAATACTTTATTTCATGCAAAAACTAAATTTTACAAATTGTTTTTGTTTCAAATGCATTTACACGAAAGAAAGAACTCTGTCGACATTATCAAATCGGCAATTTGTCCAGAGTTTTTCCAATATTTTTATTCCCTCCAAATATGAGGTTTTATCAAGAAATTCAAAATGAATGTGAATACTTCATTCAAGCCAAATCTTTTGCCATCCAGCCTTTTCTTCAGGCTTAGCAAAATAAAATAGTATTTTACTATCCAGCCTTTCCTTCGAGTTTGGAAAAAGAAAATAGTCGGGTGGAGGGGTTTCAAAATCCGAGGTAACAGTTCGTAGCCCAATTTATGTACTTTTGCCATATTGAGTACTCACGTGAGCCCTCGGGCATTGTCTTGATGGAATAGCACCTTTTTCATAAAAATCTGGTCGTTATTGCTTTAAACCAATATCGAATATGTGTAGGAAGGAAGTCTGAATAATGTTGTTCGGTGATCATTATAGCTTTCCCTAGGTGATCGGAGTGAATGACACCATGGTCATGAATTTGTTGACTTATAGAGACCCACCTTGGCCTTCCTTGATGCAGTTTAACCCGTTGAAACCCACTGTTTTGATTGTTTCTTAATCTCTGGGGTATTGTAATGAATTCGTGTTTCATCTAAGATTATTTAAAGGCGTAAAACTCGTGCCGCTTGCTTTTGAATATCCCGAAACTCTCCTTTGAGTTGGCCACACCTATTTCTTGGATAATTTTTCGTGGTCATGCTAAATGTGATATTATCGCTTAGTTGAGATGCCTACAGCCTCAGCCACTTCAAACATTTTCATTGTCCGATCGTCCAATTTTATTACACGAAGTGCGTCACTTGAACTGGTACGGCGTTACTTTTGCTGGACGACTTCACTTGTGCTGGTAGAATCACAACGGAACTCAGTAAATCACTTCATTACCATTGAAATTGATGATGCAGAGTTCACATAGTATTTTTCAAGTCTTTTCTTTATTTCTGTGATGACTTTTTACGAATCCTGGATTCGAATTAACCAACATACGAAATTCACTTGTTTCCATTTTTGCTAAAATATACAAGGTTGTCTGATTTAAATGGGCGTCAAACACAAACTAAATGATAGTGGCGGGAGCGTTGCATTTAAAGTTACTTTAAAGAAAATTCAAAAAGTCGCGGAATTATCAAACAACCCTCGTATAAAATCTAAACTTAAAAAAGGTATTTACACAAAATGTTATTCATATTGTAAATAAAACATGAATAGTAGTAGATAAAAATTCTGCACACATACATGCGCACCTGCGAACATGGAAATCAATTCTATACAAACAAATTCATGTTGTTCGTAGTGTCATGAACTGCTTTCGAGAACGTATTTTCTTTTTCTACAGAACTGAGAAATTCAATGAATAATAAAATCATCCTCTTAAGGTTCCAATTTTATTTATTTTATTACTTTTTTTGAAAATGTCAATTTTCCGTACATGAAAACGAAACGGAACTTCAAATAGTTATTTTGTATTAATGACGACTAACAAGTTTTAATTGTTTTTCATTGTCACGACGACTTTCACTAGCGCTAAGGAAAAAATTTATTTAAAAGTCAACTGGGTAAATATTAGGTTGTAGTCATTTAATCTGACTTTTGCTTTAATCAGTTAATCATTCGATTAATTAACCGACGTTTTGGTTTAATCAGATAATAATCTGTTAATTTTCAATAAATACAAATCCATTATTTTGAGTTTATAATTAAAAAAAAAAAAAACAATAACAATTCTAGAACTAAAACGAACAAAAAAGAAGAATTCTTAAATATATAATAAAGGGTGTTTTTATAAGAGCTTGCTGATTTGAAATTTAAATAAATGATGAGATGGCGTAGCGGCCTCGAAATCAGTACTGATCCGTTCTGCTGGTTTGATGATTATTAAAATATTCTTAATATTCCAATCTTAATATAAAAATAATAGATAGAACTTAAACAAATTCATTTATTAATAAAATAACAAAAAATAAATAAATAATTTGCAGTCATGCAAGATTCGAACTTAAGCCCGTTAAAAAATTAACAATTTACATAAGAAAAAGTTCGACTAATAAAAATTCATACATAATTTATTTAAATAAAACACCACATGCCAAATTATGAAATGGCCAAAAAAAAATTTTTATTTGGTAGATAATTTCTTGTCATTTAACATTTAAATATAATTTCGGGCATACCACGACTATTTTGCACAAAGGTCATTCTGGAGGTCCAATTTTCGACCACCTTTTCAAGCATTTGAGGGCGTATTTCAGCAATGACACGTTGAATACTGATTTCCAAAGCGTCAATCATTGTTGGATTATCCAGCAATCGAGTGGCGTCAAATCACACGAACGCGGAGGCCAATTCACCGGTCCATTTCCCGAAATAATGTTGTCGTTGAAATGTTCTTTCAATAAGTCCATTGTTTCGCCCGCAGTCTGACAAGTGGCACCATCCTGTTGAAACCACATTTCGTTTACATCCATATCTTGAAGTTAAGGCACCAAAAATTCATTGATCATGATTCTGTATCGATTTCCATTCACGGTAACACGTCGTCCTTCCTCATTTTTAAAGAAATAAGGAACGATGATTCCACCAGCCCATAGACCGCACCAAACAGTACATTTATCGGGATGCAGTGGTAATTCTTGAACGGCGTGTGGATTATCTTTGCTCCAAATACGGCAATTTTGCTTGTTGACACATCCATTCAACCAAAAATGCGCCTCATCACTGAAGAGAATTTTGCGGTAAAAAAGCGGATAAACATTTTTAATTGAACACTGTTTTTGAAGCGTTGTTCTGGAGTTAACCTGTTCATGATGATTTGCCAAACAATACTGAGTAGAGACGTCATTTTAAACTGTCAAAACAGCTGTCAGACAACAGAGTGATTCGTATAAAAAAAAACTTCATAAAAAAAACACCCTTTACATATTACATATTATCTACTAATTATTACAAATTACACTGCTCAGCAAAAAATAATTTTTTGTCTCTTCTTTAAATAAAACTACTCGTATGTGGACTATATGGATTTTGATGCGCTAAACTCAAATCCGTTTTCGGTTTTTTTTCATCAGATCGGGATTTTTTTATAGGCGTTGCAAATTTTTTCCCGTAAATTAGTCAGGTACGGAGACATATTTCACAAAAACTCGAGAGCAAGTCATCCGAAGATGTGTAACAAAATTTTATTTATTTTAGTCGAATATAATTTTTCTCTATCTCTTATCGTTTTGGAATTATTCAGAAATTAAAGGAGGAAACAATTTTTTTTCCTGCAAAATTCGTAATTTTTTTCAGTTTAAAAATTTAATTAAAAGAAAATTAAAGCAAATATTCACCATTTTGGACATTTTTCTGAGAGCTACATATCTTGAAAATAAAATAAGCTATAAACCATTAAAATCGGTTAATAATAATATTTATAATAAATACTATATGTTCATGATGAGTGATGATATCTAAAACCATAAAACGATCTAGCCATGTCTGTCCGTCCGTTTGTGGAAGTCACTGTGCAGTCCGAACGAAAAGAGCCAGACCCTTGAAATTTAATATAGATAAATTCTGAAGGATAGCACAGATCGAGTTCGTAAATTTGCTAAATCGGGCCATAGGGGAAAAAGTTCCCCTAAGAACTACTAAACCAACCTCTATAAATCTAAACCTCTATAAATAATATCATTTTTAAAGTTTTTCTTTTTTATGTTGTTAAGCAAATGATATATTTTTGAGTCAAAGAAGGATACACAGCACAGCGTTGAACTTGTAGCCATAAAATTAGAAAAAATTCATTTTTGCACTCCGCGCCCTTTAATGGGCGGTGAAGCAACATATTACATGGAAAAATAGTGTAAGGATTTAACAAATTTTATTCCTTAAGCCTAAATTCCTTAAAAGTAAAATGTTTAAGTTCTTACAACGAACGTAAAATCTTCTGATCTTCCCCTACCCTAACCCACCCCCACACACCTTTGTGCTCCCAATGGGGCCATATCAGAATGCCCAAAAATTTACTTTTTAAGTTTTTGCGACAAATGTGAGATGTCTCCCCCACGGCACCTCCCCGTAGTAGCGTTTCAAAATAGAGTCTTTGGCCCAGCAGGTTAAAGATTTTGAATTTATCTCCGTCTCTTTTTATCCGCGTTGACACGTAAAACAATAAAAAGGGTGTTTTTATTTATGAAATATTTGTAGGGTATTTCAGATACGACCCGGTCGAATATAATGTTCTTACTTGTTAAGACCTCCAATTGTTTCGGTTAATTGTATTGAAAAATTGCTTGTCTCACTATCGAGAGTTTTTTCTGTTGTCAGGTCATCATCTCACTCATCGCTGGCAAAGGTCAGCACAAAACCTTCGCCTAAGAAGTTTATTTCCGAACTCCTGTTGTATTGTAGAATATTTATAAAAATGAAATTATCATACAAATAGACAAATTTATTCTAAATATTTTTGTTTTTATCTTGGACCACCCCTCAGGGGATGACCCCTATATATGCAATGCATTGCGCCGGAAGTGAAAACGAGGGGATAGTATTGAGAGGACAGATTAGGAAAGATGAGAAGATAGACAGTTGTTTTTGTAACTATTTCAACCTTTTACTTCGCCGGCTAATTTTTGCTACAGGGCCGACGAAGGTGGGTGCTGTTACTCTGCTTTTTTTTTAGTACATGACAGTGTCAGTCGCTGCCAATTATGTTCAGTGACCAGTGACTATGCCTTCATCATTGAAACAGGCTGGCAACAACTAACACAACCACACACTAATGCTGACCAGAAGAATTCAACACAATATTTCATGACACAGCGCGGGATCGAACTCAAGACCCTCCGCTTCATAGTCTCGTGTTCTACTACTTCAGCCAACAGCACCCACTATTCCACTCTTAATAATATAATATAATTTAATATTTAAGAAAAATTCTTAAACAAATAATTTGCAGATTTGAACTTGAGCCTCAATAACAAAAATTATTTTCTTAATAATATAATTATGGTGCTAAAATTATTTTTATTTACGAAATATTATTGTCGTTTCTTTTTAATATCTTGGCCTTCTTCTCTATTCTGCTGTTAAAAATGCTATTCAGCTATTAAGTCAATATTTTTTTCAATATTCCGAAAACAACTTAACCAATCACAGACCTTGTTGCACCGTTTGAAAAGACTTACCCCATATTGATAAAAAACTCAAATGTATTTGAAATCTAGTTTAAGAAAATTTTGTATGAAACATTTGAATAAAATACATTTGAAACCCATTTTAATATTTTTCTTAATACAAAAACAATTTGTTTTTAAATATTTTTATTTGATAGCTAATTTTTCGACATTTAGTTTTTACAAATATTTGAAGAAAAAATAATTTGCTGTTATTTTATTAAAAGTGTTCTGAAGAAATATTTGTAAAATATTTTTATTATGAGAAAATCCTTTTAATTAGATTTTTAAATATGTATCACTTTATAAAATACAAAAGGCATTTTTATTAAATTCTAATAAAAAGCAATTTCAATTTTACCCATCAAATTAGAAAAATCCATGTGCAGTCAAAAAAAAAAGAAAAAGATTTACCCTCTAGTACAAATTCCTTATCAAACGCTTAATATCCTGCACACTCGACACATTAAATATATATTCAGCAGTAACATGTCGAATAAAAATTTATTGAACATTAAAATGGTGATATAAATAACATATTTTGCTATAAACATTTTATTACCAAATAGCTTTAAAATTGTTGTAAAATATTTAAGATCGTAAAAAAGAATTCAAAGTGTTTCAAGTATCAACTCTTTGCAAGCTTCAAGTGTTGGAGAAGAAGAAAAGAAAATCTTGAAAATAATTTTATGTCTTTCCTTAAATAGCAATTGAAATTGTTTTTAGAGCGAAATAAAAACTTTTTTGTAGACTACGAACTTTCACCCACCATCAATTTAATTTCTTGTTAATTTTAAATGTGTTTATCAAAAAAAGCTTTTTTTAATGTTTGTTTGTTTGTTTATTTTGGAAACAATAAGAAACAAAATGCTTTAGTTTTATTATTAATAATGCTGAGAATGTAATTATTATTAAGTTTTCATTGTACTAGTCTGTCCGGCTGGCTGGCTGGCTGGCTGGCTGGCTGGCTGGCTGGCTGCCTCTCCGAATGTGTGTCTGGTAGTTGTTTGTGCTAGTGTTCGTCACCCACCCAATTCTATTGAAAATTGTAAATATTTATTTGATATTGTGAATTTCTCGTTATTAATTATATTTTTTACAGTTTATGGTCTTCTGGCCTTTTCAGCTGTTTCTTGTCATAAGAGAAATTTTTAGTTCTTTTGAATTTAAATTAAGGAATTTGTTTGCAAAAAAAACACTGTAAACAAACTGTAAAACGAACGGAAACAACGTGCCACCCTCCAACAATGCAATAATCAATCATTGTTGTTGCAAATCGAACGTTTCAAATGAATTTTTATAAATTAATTTTGGTTTTACACAATTTTTTGTTTTTTAATGTCATATTTGAATAAATGCATTCACAAACATGTGTATTTATATGTGCGCTTTTATATTAAAACAAAATTTTAAATGAAAATTTTTCCCGGTGTTCATAAAATTTAACATGAGTTTGAAATGTATTTTAATCAAAATTTTTCATACAAAATTTTCTTAAAACAGATTTCAAATACGTTTTATTTTTTTATGAATACCGGGGTTAATATAAATATAATTCAAGTACGGAACACAAACGATCCGAACATGTTTTGTTCGTTTTGGTTAAATAAACAGTTAAGAATTTATTTCTTATAAATTCGTTCTGGAAGGAGTTTCAAGTCAAAAGAAACTTGAATCGCATGCATTTATAAAAAATATGGAAAACGGTTGACCTTAAAGGTCATATAAAGTTATTATTTTAATTTGAGAACTGCTATAATTTTGGAATGGACCAGCCTATTCCGACGTGGTAAACGGTGATTGATATAATTCTTAGACAAAAGAGTCGGGAACACTAATTGATCATATATAATTTCTGATTTTTTTAAAACCCCACTTTTTCGACTTTTTTCGTTCACGAACTCATTAAATTTTAAATTTTCTTAGAGGGATATTTATTTATTTATTTATTTTATTTTTAAATAATTTTTCACAATTTTTCTTACTACATACAAATTTAAGCTATGGCTTGAGCTACCAATAATAAAAAAGGAAAAACGTTCACATGTACTTAAGTATAAAATTCAAACCAAAAAAGTTTGACTTAGGTATGATGGAACAAAAAATTCAGAAAAATGGGACATGAAGAAAAATAATCAAACGGTAACACGGGTATTATAACAATAACATGTTAACATCAGGTTGATACAGTTCCCGTATTCTTTTTCACAATAAAATTTGTGTAAATAGGAACTGTTATCACATTCAACTAAGCCACCTAATAAGTGGTGACAAACACAATACACATGAGCACTGATGATGAAAGGGTTGCAGCTTTCGAAAACAGCTGTTCTGCTCTGCGGTGCAAGTTGAATAACTAAAATCTGATGTTGACTTGCCTTTGTGCCTTGGAATATTTATCATGTCTTTCTGAGATTTAAATTAAAAAATTTCGAACAATTAGCCTATGAAATATTAATTCAATTTAATATATCAATATGAATGTTCGTTTTAAAAAAAAATACTTACATGTCAATTGTTTGTTTTTTGTTCACGTCGTACCGTTCTTCCAAACGACCACAGGGAAAATAATCCAGCTGCATAAAACCACAAGAACGAGCGGCCACAAAAACTCGGTTATTATAATTTGGTGACGCAGTTAATTTAGGTTAACGGCGTTTCCTTGCTCATTTTGGAAAAAAGTACGTGCCGATGATGCCGCCTGACCACAAACCGCACCATACGGTCACTTTCTTTGGACACAATGGTTTTTCGAGGACTGTTTGTGGATTTTGTGAGCCCCATATGCGACAATTTTGTTTGAAAAATTCGTTGTTTTCAATCGGGCTTTCAAACAGCCAATTTACAAACGTCGGCTTTAATTCATTATGCAAAATATTGGGAAAAGTACCTCTGGTAATGGGCAATTATTGCGAACGTCGACGTGTTGATGTTCCAGGCTCATTCTCAATACTTTGCCGTACATCGGTTCAGCTTTAAATTTCGCACAGCGCACTATGCTTCGACCCATAGACAAAAATAAAAAAAAAAATTTTGTCTCAAATTGTTTTTAAATACAGATTTTTTGAAAGATAATAAGGTATCTCAAATAAATGTTAAAAAAAAAAAATTCTGATTGCTTTTGCCACCACGAGAGGGCGTTAAAATCAGATAATTTCTTGCAAAAATGACTTAACAGAAATATAGGTTTTAGTTGTTACACAAAAATAATTCTGAAATATTCATTTTTTTTTAAATCACTCGAAATTTGGTTTTCAGGTACTTTAATATATTTGCAGTTAAACTAAAATTTAGAATTTAGTATAACTTTTTTTTATTGCTCTGAAAACCCCTTTTTTTTGTTGAAAATCCAAAAATTACTAAAGTTTGATGGAGTATAAAAAAAAATTATATAAAATTAGAAATTTTTTTTTTCATGTTTTTGTAAGTTTATACTCTTAACTAACAGGGTATTCAAAAATTAGTGCCTATTTTTTACCACAACTTAAAAAAAAATGCGTTTTTTGAAATGCCTAATTTTATGATTTTTACTCAAATATTAGGCATTTAAGAGTGTTTAATATCATTGCGTAACATGTTTTATATTTTGAATGGTAAAAAATTATAAATTAGATTCTGTTTCATATTTAAATTAATGTGTAAATTGTAAGTTGCGATTGACTTCGATTTTGAAGTTTTTTTCGGAAGTGCGAGAGAAATTTTTATTTTCTATAAAAATTGCTATTGTATAAAAACCGTAAGTGTTGCAAATTTAACTGCCTTTAACATAAGTGATCGTGAGTGCTAGTGGACCTATTTGTTGTTGTCTTCAGATCCCGTATTATCATCAAAGAGAAACATTAAGATTAAAAATAATATAATAGATGCTGAAATTGAGAAATATATTCTTGGAGAAAATGTTGAAATCGAAGATGAGATAATAGAAGACGAGATGAGGTCTTCGTGAAGCGAAAATTGGTTTTGGGAAGAATCAAGTAGCGATGATGCTTTGTTATAAGTTTGTCTTTATATCTTTTTTAACGTTTTTTATTTTAGGAGTTATAAAATATAATTATTAAGTTAAGCTATTATAATTTATGTTTCAAAATCCAAAATTTTAATTTTTTTATCAAAATATATCGCACTTAATCAACAGGAGGGTATTAAGTCAAAATGTTCAGTAGAAGCAAAACAGTTTTAAATTTAATATTAAAGGCATATGAAAAAGAATTTTTAAACCAACCATTTTATTAACAAAAAGTAGCCAAAATAGCACGATATTTTTACAGCGGATATTAATACTACGCGTCGATTTTTTTTGAAAAGTGAAAAAATAAAAATTTGGATGGATCAAGTCCGATATGATTTTTTGACGTTAACATTGCTAGTTTTCATCTTTAATTTTTTTCATTTATGTTATCTTTCAAAAATCCTTATAGTTTTATTTTTGCAAGAGTATTTTAACCGTTTTAGCCTATTTTTCAATTAATGATGTTTTTGTATTTTCCACATTGATAATCCAGTTCTACCCAAATTTGGCATAAATATATATCTTGCAAATATCAATTAACATACCAAAATTTATTACGATCGGACAATTTTTGTAGGAGTGACAGGGTTTTTAATAAAAAGGATATATGGCAGGACCTTGAGTCCTTTGTCC
Source organism: Linnaemya tessellans (assembly GCA_951800035.1). Classification (NCBI taxonomy): domain Eukaryota; kingdom Metazoa; phylum Arthropoda; class Insecta; order Diptera; family Tachinidae; genus Linnaemya; species Linnaemya tessellans. The sequence continues at coordinate 111,091,985 of OX637532.1, read as the reverse complement.
GATTTAAATAAAAATTTACACACACGTTGCTATTTGCATATGTATCAGCATGACCACTTTTTGTAATTTTGTGGGCATTATTGAAGCTAAAATTATATTTTTCACTTTCAGGACACATGGGAGGTAGGCGTGTCCTTTGGCCGATTTTTCCAAAAATTCATATTTTTCTTAACTAGGCTAGTTTATGCTAGTGTACCAAATTTCAAAAATATCTGACAACTCCTTCTGTTTTTGTCCCATCGTTATATGGGGACAAAGCACTGTGCAGCGGCCTCAGATAGAGCCTAAACACGAGGAAAAGCTGCTCGAATTTTACGAAGTGATACATTAAAATTTTCACCATTTTTATAGTAAATGTTCACAATTAAAATTTTTTATTCAAGAGTGTAGCGTTCCTTGATTAAGTTTTCCCAACTTTTTACTAAATAAATGTGGAAGAATGACAGCTCAATTATTGGCATTCCATCATTTGGGACTTTATGGAGTCCCATAGTACAGAAATAGTACACGGAATGACAAACCTTTTGTGACATCGCAAGCAAAGACAATAGCGTCTACTAGTGAACCATTTTGGAATTTTCGTATATAAAGTTGTGATAAAGCTTGTGAAATAGGGGTAGCGCTCAAAAAACAAAACTAATTATTTTATTATTTAACCATTTTAATTTAAAGTGATTTTATGTTGTATGTAAATTAACTTTCTGTCAAATCAGCCTTTAATAAACATAAATTATTTGTATGAATATAAATATGCGTACATTTTACTTTTTCATAATTCAAATAATTTAACTGCAGTAAGTTTAAGAAAAGAACAGCGAAAACACATGTACTCGCACACTCAAAATAGCATTTTGCTTGAAGGCAAGCAACAGCAGTTGCTAATTTTAGAATAAACAGACTCAAAGTAAACCCAAGAACTTGTGCAATAAAAATATAAAACTTTCTTGCTAAAAAAAACTTGTTAATGAGCAAAAGAGTAAAAATCCTTGACAGAAGTACCTCGTACTGCCATCTAGAACTTCCACAAGAAAAATCAAGCATTTAAATTTTATTGCAAAACAAACAAAACAACGGTAGAGAAAGCAGATTAAATATTATTATATGCAAGTTTTAAAAATTCTAATGCACACTGGGCTATAAATGAGAAAATAAGAATAGGAAATGTGTCGGGTGTCTTGTTAGCTTAGCTTCATGGGAACTTACTAGAATATTAGCCCCACTTTCGTTTTAGTCGGCTAAAGCTCCGATTAATGAGTAGAGCTTTTGCTTAATCGGTTATTAATCGATTAATTTTGGGTTAATCGATTAACGGAGTTTTCATAAATTAATTAATATTAAAATATTAAAACGCATATCAATCAATAAATATATGTATATTCATAAATGGGATATCATATCCTTTTATTACACAATTTAGTAGTTTACAAAGAAATTAATATTTTAGGCATAGGATTTGTTTCAGACGTTTTGTTTTTAAACGATATTTTTATTAACCTTTAATAACAAATCCTTTGATTTATCCCAGATGGTTAAACATCCATAGTAAATCTCAACAATCCAAGTTCTCAGTCATTTTTCTAGTTTTCTCTAAACAAGTAAAATCTTCTCTTATGCCATTGTTTTAATGATTTAAAATTTTCCGGATCCTAATTATTTTAGCGCCTCATTGTGGCAAAATTTAGCAAAAAAAAACTTTATTCACAAATTCTTTATTTTCTTAAATAAAAATAAAAATTAAATTTTAAAAATAAATTTTATCGTAACATTAATTAGTTTTAATTTATTAAAGATTAAAGGATTTAAGATGAATCGATTAAAAATTAATTGATAAAAAATTAATCGATTAAATATTAATCGATTAAAGATAATCGTTCAAAGACTAACCGATTAAAAATTAACCGATTAAATATTAATCGATTAAAGATTAACCTATTAAAAATTTACCAATCAAATAACCTAGAACTTGCAAGACAGAATTATTCTTGAAATGACACTTTCTTCTTCACTTGTAGTAGATAATTGCACGGCATATGTCCGCCTCGTCAACGATTTACACGGCCCACTTATTCTGTTCAATTTTTAAATACATTTTGCAATAAATCCAACCGTCATAGTGGTTTGAACATTGACTTCTAATGCTTCAAGAGTTGTGTGCTTGTCGGCATTAAGGGGGACCAATGAACAGGACCACTTCTGTAAATAAAGTTGTCACCGAATCGATTTTCCAATAAAACGATTATTGCGTCATGTCGTTGAAATCAAATGCCGTTGATGTTTAGCTGATTAATTTTTGAGAATAATAATTCATGTAATAAAGTGCTCGCTATTTATCGTATAACAGCTCTTCTCACATGACCATGTTCTATTAAAATTACAAATTTAATTAAAATTTTTAAGATAAAAAAATGTCGTCGACATAAATTTTTATTTTTAAAAGGGCGAAACTTAAATTTAGCTAGACTGACGCCTATATTATTTCTTTTGTACTATTTACATCCCATAGTGCACAACTAGGCAATTCACATAACTAATGTCCTGCATTTGTTGATCAATAAAAAAACTTTATCTAACCTTTGCTTTCACTAGCTAGGCAGTTTTTATTCAGATCTACTTTGAAAAGTTAAAGACGTTTTTTTCCACTTGTGGAAACTTGTGTTCTAAAATGTTATTTTGATTCACTTATTTTTAGAAATTTTTGTCTGCCAAACATCTATTACAATTTTGTCAATGAACTAACAAACATTCTCAGAACACGGAAAACATTTTCTTCCAACATACTTTTCGACAAGTGTTTAAATTTTGTTGGAAAATATGTGAAAGAAAAAAACAAGAAAAACTATTCTTTACTTTAACTGAAAACAAGTTCATGTCAAGGTGCGAGTAGTTTTGTCTGTGATGCACAATTCTGTGGAATTCTTACGGCAACATTTCATACTAGCAACTTAATACGAGTGTATGTGCAACATTTTCCTTGGCTTACGGCGTTTTTTTTCAAATCATTCCAACCTCCGCCCTTTTTTTTATTATTCTATTTCATTCTTTAAACCTTTGCAATTATTTTAATGTACATTTGAATTTAATTTTTTTCTTGTTATGGCTGGCAGCATCCACCCACATTTAATCTTCCAGCCATTTGGTGAGTCTTTTATTCAGATTCAACACGGGAGAAAATAAACTCAAAAGTTAAATAACTGTAGCCAAGCGAAAAATAAAAATTATAATAATTTTATAACAAAAAAGGCAACATTTGAGGCAAATGAAAAGTGGAAACGTTTTATGGTGACATTGTTTAAATTTTTCTTGCCTCAAGCATTTTATTATGTATGTGTGCACTTGTGTGCGTGAGTTTATTTAAATGCAAGCCTTTATGTTGAAGAAGGTCATGGTAGCATTAAAAAAAAAAGTGGAATAAAAAATTCTACAAAAAAACATTTAATAAGATGCAAAGTCTTGTTTTCTCTTTGGTTGTGCAAAATGTAAAAAATTACATTTAAATATTTATATACTTGTATGTTAATACTGGTGGCATGTGTATGTATGTGTGCATGTACATCTTCCTATATTTCAAAAACACACGCATACGCTTACACGTTTGTCAGATTATGTAAATAATAGAGATACTGACTTTGTCCGTAAAATAAAATAAATAACTCCTAAACCCCATTTAATAAAACCACAAGATAAATGTTTCCAACATTTAAAAATTTTGATATGATTTTTAGTACATTGAAAATTTTATTTGTTTAGAGAAGTATCAGAAAGTTTAATGTGCTGTTTAAGCAAACAAATGAAAAATTCCCATTTTTTTAGTAGTTTCCATAAAAAGGTCAATTGAATATCAATTATTTTGTAATTGAGCACATTTTACTTCGCAGCAACAATTTCCCTCGCAGTAACTGCAATACTGTTACGGCCAACCACCATCTATTCATAGGGCAGTATCCAATTTTGAACAAGTTATTAGACAACAAGGTAATGACAGTTTTATTTTATTTTTTTTTATTTTGGGACTCAATAAATTACCTAAAAAGGGTGTAACAGTCGCAGGACAACATTATTTAGAACTTTTACTCAGATAAAGATGATGTTGATGTGAAAACCTAGATATTTAGCTTTTGTGTCATAGACAACCGTAGTGTTACCCAAACTAATAACGTTTTCTCTTCTGGCTAATATGCTGCATTTATTCTGCATTTTTCATATCTTTATGTTGTTTTCTGAAATACATGTATTATTTTAAAAGTGGAAAACGAAAGTGGAGTTCCTCCAAAAGCGAATTGGAGGGTATATTCATTTTGTCATTCCATGTGTAACATGGCGAAATAACCCTCTAAAACTTCATAAAGACGATCTAGCCACGTCCATCCGTCCATCTGTGGAAATCTCGATACAGTCCAAACGAAAAGAGTCAGACTGTTATAAATATATCTTGAACGATAGTACAGATCAAGTTCGTAAATGGGCTGAATCGGGCCATAGGGAAAAACGTTCCCCTAAAAAGAACTAAACCAACCTCTAAAAAAACATAATTTTTAAAGTTTTTTTTGATTATTTTGTTAAGCAAATGCTATATTTTTATGTCAAATACGGTCCAACGCTTAAACTTGGATCCATAAAATAAAAAAAATCAATGAGTGCTCGAACTCACGGGCGATGTGTTAACACCTTTTTGTTTATTTATTTTATATTAAACCCACAAAAACAAAGAGAATGCAAAGCAACAAACAAATGTACATACATACATTATGTTTGTACATAAGCTACATACGTTGCTGTCTTGCTATCTCATTTTTATATATGTACGTATAACCACGTCACTATTCTCTTTGCTATGTATAAGACAAAACCGAAGATCAACATAAAACACTTTTTTAATATTACTCCAAATTAATACTCCGAATTAGAACACTTAAATCTCCGCTCGCCGATATCGGATCGCCTTAATTTTTGGCCTAAACTCTTCGTCGAAACCCGCACTAGCGTTTTAATCCAAAAATTAATAAAGTCGGCTATGAATTTCCGGAGAAAATCGCGTGGGAAATTATATGAAAATCGCCCAATAATCACTTTCAATACCGACTGCCAAGCAACAACAACAAACAAACAAACTCTTACACTTACACTTGCGTATGTATTGAAACTGATAGTTTACTGCCCTAGAGGCGCGCGTATAGATGTTAACACATGAAAAATAATAATTTTTAGACCCCGCCGCCTTTAGTAAGCGTTAGTATATGCAAAAATAGTGTAAAAATTTAACAAATTGTTTTACTAAAGCCTACATTCCTTAAGAATAAGCTTTAATAACGAAGCTGAGACGTAACATGGTATACGTGACTGCCCGCTACACGCAAGCATTCAAGTAGGATCTCTGAGATCCCGTTTGACGTAACATGGTACTACTCTGATGTCTTGCTTGATCACGTAGCCCATCTCATATATATATATTTTTTTTTTGTTAAAACTTGGAAAATAGTCGTTATTTGCGGTTCTTGATTGGAAACAGTCGTAACAAGTGGTTGGATAATTAAACATTTTTTGCTACATAAAAGTAACCAACTAAGACAATTTTTTTCTTTTTCTTTATAAGTTAAATGTATCTCATGTTTTTGAAAGAAATTCTTTGGTATTAGAAATCAGAAAAGTCAAAAAGGCAGAGTTGGAAAATTTAAACTTTTTTGGAATATTAAAATAACTAAGTAAAACCAATTTTTTTAATTTATTCAAACATATTTTCTATTTTAGAAAGATCTAAATTATTATTAAGAATTAGAAAGATCAAAAACAGGGTTCCAGAGTGGAACTAAATGTGTCTATATGTAAGATTCGATACAGCCGAATTTAGCAGTTTTACTTTTTATATAAAGTTTCTTTTTTGTTTAAATAAAAAATATCCAAGTATTATTAAAAATATTTAAAGTATTAAGAAAAGGTAAAAAATTAAAAAAAAAATGATTAATAACATGCGTAATTAATACAACAACATGCGAAGAAATAATTTTTTAGCCAATGGCATTGGATCAAATGCTCATCACATTTCTGTTCACTTCGTTATGGAACACTCGCACTGTAGACCATTCAAATCTACACGAGTAATAATTTTTTTTTCTAATGTGAAAAATACTTTCTTAAATACTATTTTCTCTTCGGCTTCCTGAACAGCCTTAAAAGGTAGAAATCGAAATTAAGAAATATTTTATTCAAATCTGGCAGTCAGTTTAAAACATGCAAACTCAGACAAATGTTATAAATTTCTTACTTCTTAAAAGGATCTCTTTAGAAGGGAAAAAATTAAAAATCCATTTCATTTTTTAATCTGCTCAGTTTTTTATAAAATTTTCTTGCAATAATTAAGTTTATAATCCAATAGTCTTTAAATTTTGAATGAGAGTGTTCCGACAACAAAGTGAGTTAAAATAGATGTAATACGAGTATTTTAAGCAACAATAATTTTTTAAAAAGACTTAAGAACAAGAAACAGAATATTCTTGTTAACAAAGTTTTATTCAAATGTAACAATTTTGTAGCCTCAACTTGTCAATTATTTGATAAATTCGATTTCCATTTCCCATTACAAAAACAATAATAAACACATTTTATTTACATTGGAGCCCATAAATAAATTCAAGTGTTTTCATTTAGAGTCTTTATAGATTACAAGACTATCAAATTATTACCATTTGTCACGCTATTCCGCTGTTAAACAGTCAGCCCAAAAAAAAGGTCTTAGGAAAATTTCAGACCGACATGAAGCAAAAAATAAATAAATAAATAATACAAAAAATACAAAACAAATGCCATCATTTTACAATAGTAGCACCTTGCAAAATATGTTACGTATTTGTTACTGCTTTTATGTAAATTTGTTTTGGTTTTAATATTCTTTATTGAAAGACAAAAATTCATTGGTTTTCTAGTTTTCTAGCGGAGTTTATTGCTCAACGTTTGTCTGTTAATATTGCCATAAAAGGGGAAGAAACACTCACGGTTTACTGGAAAATAGAATAATTAAGGAAAACCAATTTGATAGGAAAAACAAAATTTTGTCCTAAATATACAATATCGATCGTTTGAAAAAAAAATTAACTCGAACTTCACTAAATATTACATTTTCCTGCAAGTTAGAAGCTTTTTTCAACAAATTATAATTTTTTTTGCAACTTTAAGTTTCAAATAAAACTTAAGAGATAAACACATTTTAAAAACTTAGACATTTAACGTTAAAGCTCCAGCGACAATTGCACCACTTTGCACTTTGATTTTCGTTTAAAAGACTTTTAATAAAATTTTGCAAAAAGCAAGTATTTTTGGCTGTTATACCTTTCACGGAAGTAAGTCTAGCATATATTAGAACATGCATTCCAACCCTGGAACCGTCCTCTTGATTTTTCTGATTTTCAGTACTAAATTATTTTTTTCTAAAACATAAAATATGTTTGACTATCAAAGAAAAAATTTGTTTTATTTAGTTTCTTTAATACACCAAAAAAAATAAATTAATTGTTCAGGTCTGGAGTTGTCTTTTTGTCATTTTGAATTTCTTTTCAAACAACAGAGATATTTTATACAAAATGTGGGCCGATAGCCGTTAGTTGCTAGTGCCTTCACATCTTTTTGTTTATTATAATTTTAATTATAATAGACTTGAAATAATAATATACATAAAGAAAAGCAAAAAAAAATGTTTTAGTTGGTTAATTTTATGTGCCAAAAAGTGTCAATTTCCCAATAATAGAATCGTCTTTTTCATCTTGTTTAATTTTTCATACCAATTTACTATTTCCTGAAATATAAAATCGGTTTATAGTTACTTTTATTAGTTGTGCAGATATACACCTTAATTGATGCATATCGCAATATTTTTCTATATTTATTTATTTATTAATTAATTTTGGAACCTTCTACAACAAAACATAATTCTTAAAGTAGCAGAAGGATACTAATAGTTATTTTACCATTTACAAGAAATAGAAATACGAGTGGATAATACAAAAATGCAATAAATAAAATAATTGAAATTCTTACAAATGTATATTAAAAACAGTTAATATAAATTAATGCTGTTATTGGACTCAATTAAGCGTATAAAATTTTAATTAACACTTATAAAATCGAATAAAATCACAAGTGCAGCACTGATAAAAAGTGTGTTTAGTGAGCAAAACGGAACTCACTGAACAAAGTTAGTGGAGACTTAGCACCTAAAACGTAGAAAAATAAAAAAAAACATGAACAAAATATACCGAGTCATATGGAAATTTAGTTATTGACATTAAATTTACTAATAATAAGAAAATTAATAAAAATAATTTTAAAAAATCCAGATTTGAATTCGAGGTTCTCATAAATATAAAAATTTTATTATTATTATTATTAATATATATTTTTTGTCTACGTTAATTAAATTGACTAAATTTTATACATGATATTATGGGAGGTAGGGTAGCGGAGGATCAGGTTACCTCTCGGCTTCGTCATAAAAGCTTAAAAATTGTATTTTTAAGGAATGTAGGCTTAAGTAATACAATTAGTCAAACTTTTACATTATTTTTGCATATAATACCGCCCACTAAAGGGGGAGGGGTCCAAAAATTATTTTTTATTTTTATTTTATATCATTTTTACACAAAGAAAAACTTTAAAAATAAAGTTGTTTTTAGAGGTTGGTTTTGATGTTCTTAAGGGAACTTTTTTCCCTCTGGCCCGATTCAGCCCATTTACGAACTTGACCTGTGCTATCCTTCAAGATATATTTATACCAAGTTTCGAGGGTCTGGATCTTTTCATTTGGACTGGATCGTGATTTCCACAGACGGACGGACGGACATGGGCAGATGGTCTTAGATTTCATCACTAGTCAGGAAAATATATACTTTACGGGGTCAAAGATCGATATTTCGCGGTCTTACACACGGAATGACAAAGAGAATATACCCAACAATTCTTTGTTGGTGTGTATAAAAACGCCAAACACAATAAGAGTGATTAATTTTTATTGAGGGCAAGACTATTGAATTACGTTTTTATTTATAAAAGGACTAAAAATATATATTTCAAATGCGTATTTTAAATGTGTTTACATAAAATGTGAATTTATTTCTTTTACAAATTATTTATAAATCACTAACAAAAATAGATTACAGTGGAAACAATTACCCGCAGGCTATACAAAATACTGATAATTTCTTTTTACAAAAGAATGCAAAATTTTTTGCACTTTTTAATGAAAAATGTACTATAATGTATTATAAAAGAGCACCGAACTGCTACTTTTTAGAAAAGAAAGGTGGAAAAATATGGCAAAAATGCAACAATTTTTGCACTTTTTAATGAAAAATTTTTATATTTTGCTTTCTGCAAACAGTGAATTTGCAGAAATTGATATACTATTCTTTACGAATTATAAAAGGCCTCCTAACTGCATCCATTTAGAAAAGAAAAATGGAAGAATGTTGCATGTTTTCTAGAAAAGAAAACACCAGTACGCTTTAAATCGCAAAATGTTCTCGATACTCCCCAACAATTCATTCCCATGACATTCGTGATTGGACTGAGTACTCGTAAATCAGAAATTTATTTAAATTAATTATTTTTTTGGAAAATGTCTCTGGAAATGTTGCATAGAAAAATTACTTAAAGCAGTTAATAGAAAATACTCCTTTACAATTAAATTAGCCTATACCGCATTTCGTAAGCAGCATTATTTTGCATCTAAATTTTTACATAGAAGTTTAACGTACAGCGTTGGCCACTGGAGCGGTCGTTCAAGTCAATATTGATTCAAGCTTTCTTCGGGCTCTTCTTAAACTTATTTTAAAACCTTTTATAATGAAAATATCAAATAAATTTTCAATGACTTTCAACGCGTACGCACGCAAGAATACTTAGAAAGGACAAATTGGATTTAAAAATGACAGCAACAAATCTCCAGGCTGGCATAAATAAATATTTTTAATATTTATTATACAAAAAGAGTAAAAAATGTAAACGACATAAAATATATTTATCATGCGCACACACATGCATGCATGGTCTTACGCATAAAAATATGTATGTGTATGATATTTCAAAGGATTATACACTTATCGTTATAATCCATAATCCTTGCTACATCAATTTAACGAGAAAACTTTTTACGCCACACAAATCTGCAACGAAGATAAAATATTAATAAAACGTTCACATATACTTAAGTATAAAAGAATTTAAACCAAAAAAGTTGGGCTTAAGTAATATAATGGAATAAAAAAAAACCTGAAAATGGGACATGAAGAAAATAGTAAAACATCAACACGGGGATTAAAATTGTGTTACCTCCAGTTGAATACAGTTCTCGTATGTAATTTCCTAATAAAATTTGTGTAAATAAAAATTATTATCATATGCAACTAAGCCACCTAATAAGCGGTGACAAAAAAAAATACATGAGCACTGACGCTAGAAGTGTAGTGGCTTTCGAAAACAGCTGTTCTGCTCTGCTGTGTAAGTTGAATAATTGAGAAACTGATGTTGACTTTTCCTTGTGCCTTTTTCATATTTATCATGTCCTTCTCAACTTTAATCAAATTTTGGAACAATTCTTAATTGGGCAAAATATTAAAATAAGAAAATAAATTTTTTTGTTTTGAAAAATTTTTGCGTCATTCTTACTTTGCTGCAACAAGCGATTAATTTGTATAGATTTTTTTTCGAATAAGTGTAGGATTCTATTAGGCTATAGTTCGTAACGCGATATTCAGATCAAGGGCAATATTTGAATTTCATCACAGTTAGGGCCAGTATTACAACTGACAAATAGTTAACAATAGGATGCTGTCTGGCAGATAAATTTTATTTGATTATTACAAGTTACACATTATTAACCTTATTGGTAACTGATAAGCTAACAGGAGGTTGATCCTCATGATAACTTTTAAAGTTAACTTTAAGCCAGAGCTCAGATTCACTCGATTTTACTCGCGAGTGAAAAATACTCACGAAGAAGAGTACTCGAAGATTACGAGTGTTACAAAAAGTTTACTCTCCACTCGTTTGTTTTAGGTGGGAGTACTCGCGAGTACTCCTTTTTAAAAAATAAGAGTGGGAGTATAAATCTTCGAAATAGAGTGAGAGTTTACTCTTAAGAGTAAAATCGAGTGGAAAAATAGAAACTGTTTGTCTTTGCTGACTTGTGTGTGCGTGTGGTTTTTGTGTACTCTTTCAGTCTTTCCATACAGTGCGCGTGTGCGGAGCAATTAGTTGGTTTTATAAAAAAAGTTTTATTATATTTTTAAAAATTTACTTATATTTTCTATATTATAATGAACAATAAAGACATAAATAATGAAACGCGAAAATATTTTCGTTATGACTTTGAAGGAATCAACACAATTTGTGAAATTAACAATTGTGGAAAAAAATTAAGTGGAAAATTTTTTTTGTATGAGAAAGACTGAAAGAGTACTCGGCAAGAGTATAATCTGCTCGATTTCGAGCGTATTTTACTCGCACTCGAAATCAAGCAAACCATAAGCGCTCTTATTCGAGTGGCATAGAAAAATAGAGTACACTCGATATTTTTTTTTCACTCGCAGGAGTACTCGCGCTCGAATTCGAGCGAGTTTCACTCTCTACTCGAATTCGAGCGAAGATTTCGGAGCTCTGCTTTAAGCAAATGAAGCTGCCATATTTTCTTCTGAAAATATGGTAACTTTAACATCATTTTTATGTCAAATTAAATAATTCTAACTTTTCAACCTAAAAATGGACTATAGACGTTTATTAAATAAAATAAACGTCTATAGTCCATTTTTAGGTTTAAATTAGAAGATATTTTTCGCTTTCTTTCTTTCCGATTTTCAATAACACAATTTACGCAAACAACAAAAGCACTTAACACAAGTAGCAAAATAATTTAACACACAGAAAAGATAATAACGTTTTCAATTTAAGAAATAAACAAAAGTAAATCGTTGCCACTACGCTTTTTTAAAATCACTAATAGTAGTCGGTATCCACCGCAATGTTGCCACAATATAGAAATTAAATTTTTTATTTTATCTGACAGTTGTAATAATGGAAAAACTTTAAAGGTCACTTTATCGTTCACGTTAGCTAATATTAAGGTTAACTATTGGGAACTTTATCGTTAAGTTGTTATAATGGCCCTTAAAGTTTTTAAAAACGGAATATTGCTGTATAAAGTATTTTTCTGTTAAAAACAAATGCGCTGCCCACAAAATAACACGTTGCGTTTACGCTCTTATAGAGTTCAGTATCGTATGATGTAACAAATATAACGATATGAATTTCTGTCGACTCGTCGTGTAAAGGGTGGGTAAATTTGAGGTTAGGAAGTAAATTGGCCGTCAAATAATGAAATGTCAAGAATTGAGCTGTCATCCTTTGACATTTGTTTAGTAAAAAGTTGAGAAATTTTCAAGAATTAAAGACCGCCGACCATTGTTTGCGGCAAACGTTTATGAATTGGCTGTTTGAAAAACTAAACAAAATCATATTTAGCGATGAGACCCATTTTCAATTAGGCGTTTCAGTAAACAGACAAAATTGTTGCATATGGGGCTCACAAAAACTATTACATCCAATCAAGTGGTCGTATAGTGCTGTTTGTGGTTATTCCGCATCATCGGCACGTATTTCTTGCAACTGAGCAAGGAAACACCGCCACCGTGAATTCTCTGCGCTACGAAATCATGAAAACAATTGGTTCATCTTGACATCAGTGGCCATTGGCCTCAGCAAGACGGCACCACAAGCCACACGGCCGGCCGAGCAAATTCAGTTATTGCATGACAAACTTCCCGGTTGCGCAATTTCTCGATTTTGGGATTTTTAATTGGCCGTCTCGTTCGTGTGGCATAACGCCGTTGAACATCATGTGCGATTATTAATTCCCATACTTCTAGTTTACACTTGTATCAATAAAACTGAACTTAGTAAGAAAAAATTTTTAATATTTTTAAGACAATTTATTTCCTAACTTTAAATTTACCCACCTTCTATAACTTCTGAAATAACGCTTACACTGTTGTGATTTTGGGGATAATGCGTTTTAACAAGTGGGGAATTAATGTTGATTTTTTGTAATTCCTTATCTGATAGTTTGCATCCAACGAACGACTGGGTGATGCGGCTCACGCTGTAAATAAATTAAAAAGCAATGCCAGCGACAATAAGAATGATAAATAAAGCAAAACCTAGATTTTCTCGAACGAACACTAGGACAAGCTGTAAGAAGAAAAAGACATAAAAATGACTGGCGTATCAAACATTTGAATTCAGCCAAGTTTTTGCAATAAATCCTTTTCTCCTTTCATTTATGCTAAATAAACTGAAGGCAACACACACGCACACAAAGAAAGCAACACACACACACACACAAAGAAAGCAACAACTGAATAAAAAATTTTTAAGACGTTGTGGCCAAACAACCGTGATATATTCTTGGTGAAGTGTTGAAGGTGGATAAATATCACCCAGTAAAACGCAGGGGGAGGCGGGCGATATATTGTGTCACCAAAAGAACAATTTTAATGATCAAATACATCATGTTTCTCTGTTTGTGCCTTTTTGAAGTCCCCAACATTTAACTGACGTTTTTGCTGTTCTACTTGTTCAACATTCAAAGTGCGTAAATAAAAATATTGCACATGAGGAAAGTGCTTCATTTGTTGCTGCTTAAGTGTGTTTATATACTTTTATGTTTAATAACATATTAAATCAAGTGAAATAAAACGTCACGTTGTAAGAAACTCATGTTTATAACAAAATTTTTTATTATCTTTTCGGTACCAAAAATTAAAAATAATCATTTAATATGAAGCAATCGAATCAAACTATGATTTTATTTGCCAAGAATAACGTTTTTCTATGAGTAATTTATAACCGTTCATAAACATAATTTTGACAAAAAGTACTATTTGGAAAAGGTACTTCTAAAAAGATGTTTGCCTTAAGAGTTGATTTTTTTGTAAAAGGTGCTTTTTGTACAAGATACTTCTTGCAGAAATTTTCTTTTTACAAGCAACTTTTTACTAAACGTACTTTGTGTTAAAAGTACTTTTTAATCCAGAATACTATTTGTAAAAGGCATTTTTTATAAAAGTACTGAGAGCTATTTCTATGAAGGAATTTTTTTTTAAATGCATTTTTTTTATTGAAAGCTCTTACTTGCAATACTTTTAATTAGATATAATTGTTACAAAAGATGTGTTTTGTGACAACTAAATTCTGTAAAAGGTACTTTCATAAAAACAATTCTTGAGTAAAGAGCTACTTATTATTAAGGTTAGATATCTTAAAATTTACTTAAAATATTTTTGTCTGAAGGTGGAAATTTCAATTTATTCTATTTTTTATTATTTTTTTATAAAATATACTTTTTATTAAATGCTTTTATTTGTAAAAGGTACTTTTTTCTAGAGGACACTTACTAAAAACACAAACTTTATTAAAGGCACTTGGTAAAAAAATTTTTAATAGAGTAGAAAAGGCTACTTTTAAATTCGATTCTTTCAGAAAAGGTTCGTTTTAAAAAGGTACTTTTTACAAAAAGGTAGTTTTTCCAAAAAGGTAGTTTTTACAAAAAGGGACTTTTTAGAAAAAGCTATATTTTACAAAGTACTCTTTACAAAAGTGGTTCTTTTCCCAAAAAATTTACCATATTCGAAATGGGTACTCTTTTATAAAAAAAGACTACTTTTTACAAAAGCACGTTTTAGGAAAAGGTGCTTGTTACAAATAGGTACTTTATACAAAAAAGGTACTTCTCTCAAAAAATGTATCTCTTACAAAAATGGTACTTTTTGAAAAAATATTACCTTTTACAAAAAGGTACTTTATACAAAAAAGGTACTTCTTTCAAAAAATGTATCTCTTACAAAAATGGTACTTTTTGTAAAAAGATTACCTTTTACAAAAAGGTACTTTATACAAAAAAGGTACTTCTTTCACAAATGTATCTCTTACAAAAATAGTACTTTTTGTAAAAATATTACCTTTTAAAAAGGTATTTATTATAAAAAGGATACATTTTATAAAAAAGTATTTACGATTATAAAAACACACTTTAAATAAAATGGTACTTTTTTAAACAAAGTACTTCTTATTAAAAGGCCAACTTTTATGGAACAAGTTGCTTCATATACAATATACTTCTCAGCTAAAACGTAAATTCAATAAAAATTACTTTCATGGTCTTTGTTGCAGTAATTAACGATTGGCCTACGAAACCGTAGATCCCGTCATGAATATTGGATCGCGTTTCACTGATCTGCATTAGTGCATGGTTGTGTTAGTAGTAAGCGGCCTGCGTTAGTAACGAAGGCTAGTACTACTGGTCGTTGGTACTGTAGCAAAAATTTGCCGCCGAATTAATGAATAAAATAGATACAACAATTTCTCTGTCCTCTGATGTTGTTGCTCCATCTGTCTCCTCAGCACCATCCCCTAAATACACACAAATAAACGCTTTAATGTCTTTTGAAAACATTCAATTAAAATTCATTGTTTAATCCATTAGCAAAAGTGAAAATTTGTGGTTAAACTCAATTCCAGGAGAAATTATTTTCCTTTGTATTCACACAAGCATCACTAATTAAGCAAAAATTTGCATAATTTTAAATGCCGCATTGACGAAATAAGAAAGCAGCAACAAGCAGAAAACGTTCTTCCTTTCATGTGTGAATTATGTATATGAATCATTAAAAAAGAATAAATGCGAGTAATTGAGGTGTTTGCCAAAGTTTGGAAATAAAATATTCACTCATTTGCTTTTTGCATGCTAAAAAGAAAGAAAGACAGACACCTTGAGGTGTTTTAAACTACTATTCCTCTTTCCTGTGGGTGGAGCAAAAACTTCCCGAGTCTCTTAAAAGGTTTTGTGTGGAAAAACTTTCATTCTAATTCTCTTATGTGAAATTTCTGTTCAACTTGTGTTTTATGTCGTTATAATATTGTTAAATTGTGATGAGGTTTCATAACTTGTGCACACATACGTGTATAAGAAATGCTTATATGCGTGTGTGTGTGTGTGTTAGTACCGATGTAATTTTATGCATTGGCATGGGTTTATGTGTTGTGGTTGTGGTTTAAACCATTTTTATTTTATTTTTTGTGAATCAGTTTTAATTCTGTTTTTGATGGTTGTCAACTTTTTGCATGCAAATGAACGACTTTAAAACTGTGTTGAATTTTACAACCAAGAGCTTTTGTGATACGCAGAGACCTTCCAATATGAAAGATTGCTTCTGCCCTTTTTCTCGCAGCAAATTTTTAACTTTGTGACAGGCAGAGAGACAGACAGGCAGGCTTGAGTGTTGAAACAAATAGTTGATACTGATTTATACCAGAGTGAGTGTAAATTATCACCATCATCATTTCGTGCTCATCGTTGTGACTGAATATGTTATAAATTTTCCTTAAATTGCATATTTGTTTCTTTCTTATGTGACAGTGATATGTGGGCAGCCATTTAAAGCCTGCTTGTTTTAAAAATGTCTGTTTGTGCGAATGTGAAATGTATGCGCTTACATGTTTGCTCCTGGCTGCGACACACTATTGAAATGTAAAAAAGTTTTTAAAATTGTGTAACTTTATTTGTGTAGTAGTTTTGTTTCTGTAAAATATTTATTAAATTGTTTGCCAAGGGCTTTTTTTAATATTCTTTGATTTAGTTTAGGTTCCTATGCCAAACATTCGTATTAAAATATCCTTTAATTTGCTCTTCTTATCACGTATTCAGTTCACTGAAACAATTTCCTTACAGCTTTTAATGAAACCAATTGCAAACTCTCGGAAGTTTTGAAAGCTCACATTGTACACAATAGCCCAATTCACAATCCTGTGCAAATGGTCTTGCATTATAGCATTTGCAAATTGAGAGAGTATTTGAGAGCATTTTCAATGTATTTTGTTGGTGTAGAGTACAATTATTTTGCTCATGCTACGATGCTAGACTACTTGCTCGAGACTGTGAACTGGGCTAATATTTATGATTTTGGAACATAGACGAATTGTGTTATATTTTTAAATTGGACGTATGGCCTCAGCCATACTCTTATCGTCCTCAGCCATTGCGAGTGTATCATTACGACAGAGTCCCCAGTAAATTTTCATAATTTGCATGTATTGTGTTGTAGCAAATACTTGCTCATTACAAGCATCTATCATCATTGTCATTGAACAGTTCGATTATTTCTGTTAACAATATAATCACCTTGATTTGGTAAACTGAAATCATCAGGTATATGCATATGGGAAACACAGACCCATAATTTGTTGCCAGTTTGGCAGTAACGAATTCGTCAGCCATTTCAGAAAGTTGTAAAATATTCGTTTTGGATTAATGCACTGCTTCATAGAAAAGTAATAACCATTAATGTATTTGGCTATATGTGATCTTTTGTTATTATCGATATTGTTGAAGTTAAGACAAAACCCGGATTAAGAGAAAAGAAAACAGTGTTGCCAAGAACAAAACTGGTGTCTGAGTAATGCTTTAAACACAGTCACGACAGCTGGCTCCTCGCTTACACGACAACAAATGCTGCTGGCTACAAGTTCCAAACAGCTGATTTCAATGGTGCCACTTTCATACAAAATAATAATATCGCTTATTCTAATAATATATAATTATATATAGAAAAAATTTAAAAACGAATTTAAATTGGCTGAAGTAGTCAACACGAGACTTTGAAGTGGAGGGAGCAGTCGTGAATATAGTGTCCAGTTCTTGCGATCAGCATTATTGCATGGTTGTGTTAGTTGTTATCAGTCTGTTTTAGCGCCGAGGGCATAGTACTGCTCACTGAACACAACGGGCAGCGATTGGCACTATCATTTACTAAGAGCAGAGGAACAGCACCCTCCTTTGTCGGCCCTGTAGCAAAATATTAGACGGCGCAGTAAAATATTAAAATAGTTAATTCTATCTTCATATGCATGTGTTTATATGGGAATGATTATTTTCACAGCTACAAGGTAGGTTGTAGTCTGTGCTACTTTTGTGATTTTAGTCAAATTAAACTACTTTTCCTATATAATTTTCTGTGGTTTTATTTGATTGGTTTGTAAAGAAGGCATGTTCCAATTAATTGTGGAATAAAATGTCCGTCACATGGCCCCCTGGATCTGATCACAGAGCATCACTGTTTTCAACACTTTTCGATGTGGTTGTAATTCAACGAGGACGCAAAGGCGCGGTCCTGCTCATACCACGTTCTGCTCACTTGAGTCCACAAGAGCTCCATTGCCAGGGCCCAAATTACAGCATTCAATATCGAATTAAATTTCTATTCAATTCAAATTCATTTAAATTTACATAGATATCGAATGGCGTCATTTTCCCCCCAAGATCCCTGTAACGAATGCCGTTCACAGTCACTGCAATTTTGGTCTCTTCTTCTTTTGCCACCTGGCAAAAATATGCATGAGACAAATGGTCATTGTAGGTGCATTTGTTTCCCAAGGATTACATGAAGATTTTCGGAAGTCCAAGTTAGACAGTTTGGGTATTCACGAAGCTTTTCAGATGAAAGTGCGCTTCGAAATTTGTTTAATAAGTTTTCACAATTGCAGCTCGTTGCTGCTTCGTAAAACGCTTAATTTTTAATATTCGGAATAATTATCTAAATATCAGAGTTGCCATCTGTACACAAAAATTAACACTAAATTTAAAAAGTGTTTTCTTACTGCCAAGAATGATAAAATAAAGATTACGCCAACAAGCTGAAATAAAAATACTTTTCTGCGCATGATGGAACTCTGACGTCACTCAACATGTGTTCTGATTGGCTAATTAACTTCAGCCTGGAGAACTATTATGTTATTGTAAAAACAGGACAGTGGGGCAAATTGCGATTTTTCAAATTAATGAATAATTTTAAAAAATTATTTTATTTTCCACTTGTTTTTATTTGAAATTGTTAATTTATAGTTATTTTATATAAATATTGAACCCAAGTGATAATTATTTTTCTTTTTTCCCCCTTCAAAACAAATTTTTTTGCTTGCAAAATATCAGCCATAACTTCCTTTGAGCTTCATTTCTTGGAAAACTATAAAATGACACAGCTTTTTGAAAACAACCAAAATTTTGATAACAATATTACATTTTAACACAATTATTTCTCACTTATTTTTTTGCTGTCACTTTGTTTGCAATTGCCCACTGCACATTTCATGTTTGCTCTCTTTGTTCTCTTTTCTCTTTAATTTAGGTTTTTTCTTTACAGTTTATGAGCCTTAAAAATCAAGTTTTAATAAGTTTTTTACACTTTAAGTTACTTAATAATTATTTTAATATATTTATTTTAAAATATAACACAGTTTATTATAAAATATAACACAAAACTTGCACTTTCATAAATCCGATTTCATTTGCTTGTTGGAAATCTCTCTGAGTAAATTGAGTGAAGAGTTGCAAAATTTTACATAAAATATTAATTTTGTACGAGAAAGTATTAGTTTTGCATATAATAAACATTTGCCAATCTCTTCGAGGGAACAAATACGTCATCAAACGGTAAATCATGCGCAAGGCGTAATCTTTATTTTATCATTCTTGCTTACTGCGACACTCTTTACGATAATTGATATATAAAATGTTCTGCCTAGAGAGATAGACATATTCCATCTGATTTGAATCATTCGAACGAGATTTTAACAGCTTTGAATTTTAATTCCGTCAGAAAAAAAACATAAATCATTGTCATATGTGTTCCAGAATTATAATGTATCCTCACGCCCATTTTCATCAAATATTTTTACATCTTATTCAGTCGTTTGATGGATTCTCAAAACATATCTAATTTTTTTATGTATACCTATTAAGAAATCCCTTTACTTAATTCACTTAATAGCAATTTTAACAAAGAGCGTAGCATATCCTCGCAAGTTGTTAATGCCATATTGTACTCATAAACACCACCCACATATGAAAATATCCCTGAGCACTCGTTCATATACAGCAAGTGCATCATTATGTTACATCATGATAAAGTAATCACAATAATAATATGATTATAACCGAGCTTGCGTGTTTGTTTCATGATTTCACTTTGTACATATTATCGTTCTCATTACGAAGAAATTAGATTTTGGTCTAAAAGTGTGTTCTGCTTGCAGTGTGTGTTCAGTTCAGTTCAGTTCGTGTAAATGTATGAAAGAAAAAAAAAACAAATAGAAACACAATATTTTGCTTAATGACGTGACAACAATTGAATTTATTAAACACCTTTAAAAAATTTATAGTTTTGATTGACTTTAATGCACTTAAAGAAAACTTTGGGTATCTACGTTTTTGTCAACTATTTTATTACATTATATGTAACCTAATGGAATAATTATTAATTCAATTAACTTCAATCTATTGACATTTTTTCATTAAAATGTTTTAATGGAATAGTTAAAATAACGTATTTTATTAAACGATTTAATTGAATAATTTAATTTAATATTAAGAAGTAAAAATGTTATATTAGAACGGGTCGAATCTTAAATACCCTCAAAATATTTAGTAAGTAAATTTAAAATGTTTAACTTGGTGGAACAGAGTTCCTTTATATAATATCGTACGTCAACGCCCACTTAAGGAGGCGGGGTCCAAAAATAGACTATATCATTTTTCCCACAGACGATCATTACTGATCAAGAATATATACTTTATGGGGTCCAATTCTTTTTGGAGGGCACTAAAACTGTATTTTGTCGGCGCCGCTCTGGCAAGGGAGGTCGGGGAGACATTTCACTTTTTTCATAAAACTCTAAAAATAAATGTTTGGAATAATTAGATACAAAATTAAAAAAAAAAATTTTTAACTTTTTTTTTTGGGTCATTTGGTGGGCAAAGGAGAGGAGGGGTAAGGCAGAGTAGTACCAGCTTACGTCTCAGCTTCGTCATTAAAGCTTAAAAATGTTATTTTTAAGGAATGTAGGCTTAAGTAAAAGAATTTGTTTAATTTTTGCACTATTTTTTCTTATAATAACGCCCACTATAGGGGGCGGGGTCCAAAAAAAAAATTTTATGTTATGGCTTCAAATTTAACGCGTTGGACCTTCTTTGACATAAAAATATATCCTTTGCTTAACAAAATTACAAAAAGAAAACTTAAAATATTATTATGAAATTTTTATTTGACATTTTGTTGTCACAATACTATTTTAAATGAAATTTATTTGTTGGTGGTCAAGCAATGTCTATATGCATTTCATTGGTGCTTTACCAAATCATCAGTAGACCTTAACTTTTCAAAACTGTGGTTAAAGTCTACTGATGATTTGGTAAAGCACCAATGAAATGCATGTCGACAAATAAATTTCATTTAAAAAAATTATGTTGTTTTTTATGGGATGGTTTAGTTCTTCTTAGAGAAACTTTTTTGCCTCCTGCCCGATTCAGCCTATTTCGGAACTTGACCTGTGTTATCCTTCAAGATATATTCATACCGAATATCACGAGTCTGGCTCTTTTCGTTTGAACTTAATTGAGATTTCCACAGACGGACGGACGGACGGACATGCTCTGATGGTCTTAGATTTCATCACTGATCAAGAATATATATATAGTTTATGTGCTCTCAGATTGATATTTCGCTGCGTTACAAACGAAATGACAAAGTGAATATACCCTCCATATTCCTTTTTGGAGGGTATAAAAAATTCACACAATTCTATTCGTTTTATGTGTGTGAAGATAAATTTAAGTTTATATTAGCAAAGCCACAAACCGAAATTTGTACCAAACCTATTCTGCAGCTAACAGAGCTCTATTAACCACTTAACAGTTGGAGTAAAATTTTATTAAATTCATTTAGAACCCAAAATCTAGAAACTGGGGAAAAATTAGTGTAAAGATATTTTGGACCAAGAGATACTTAATGAAAATAGATGTACTTACGGGATATACTGAAAATGCATCATATTCTAAAAAAAATTTATTTGCAAACTATTTTCCTGCAGAGATTAGTGGCAAATGGAAAATGGAGAGTTCTACCAATATGCCACTATAAGCAAATGGTGCTCCAGGGATCTCTTTATATAGCGGAAAAAGTCTTATGACGGAAATAATTTAAGTGTATATGGCTTTGAAAAGAAAATATTTGACAAGGACATACATATAATTTCCTGAAGAGGCGAAATATCGAAAATAATAATAAATATAAAAAGTGAAACTGAAAAGCTCAACCAAAACTACAAGCTGTGAATTTTAATTTACTTATTTTTTTTTTTTTAATTGATTAATAATCAAATTTTAATCATAAGGTCAATGAACAATTAATTAGTTTCAATTAAATACTAAAAAATATGTAGGATACACTCATGTGAATTGCTGAAAAGTTGCGAAAATTTGTGCGAAAACTCACATAAAGTAAATGAGAATTTTTAAAGCTCACAACTTAAAGGGATGTCAATTTTCAGTTTCAAAAGTAAAGTTAAATAAAACACACGTGGAACTGCAATGAACTTCTTTTGTTTCATAATAACACTTGGACGAAATACAATACCGTTTAAATGACCGCCTCTGGATTGCTTGCACCATTCGATTCTTTTGGGGTAGTTTCGCACGACTTTATCGCACATTTTGGGCGTTATCCTAACGACTACTTGACGAATGTTTAGTTTCCAAATGCTTCAACGTTACGAGACTCTCTTCATAGAGATGGTCTTTGACGAAGTCGTGCAAAAAGTAGTAACTGCACGGCCACTAAGCCAATATGGGAAATTATCCCTTCCGGAAGCTTCTCAGGCAATGAAGAACGGTCGTGTTATGTGGCTCACAACATGTGGCATATAACGTCCAGTTAATAATCGTAAATTCTTGGTCAAAAAGGTTTGTTGTCATACGGGCAAAAGCGTTCTGAATTTAGGACAGTAACCACGAATCCGGACACATCCGCCACACATTCACTAGCAGATGTGATATTTTCGGCACTGCATACATTGTGATCATACACAGACCCAATCACATCTGCAACGATTCCAGTCTCTTCTAGTTTTTTTTTTTAAATCTTGCCAATAATAATTTTAAACTAATTTTAAGCGTTTTTTTTTTTAAAGAACCGTATTCGTACATAAATGACAATTCAGATGACAAACTTTTAACAGCTGACATTCATATGACAGATTTTTAACAGCTGACTGCCTTGCCAGATCGGCGCTTTTGAAACCGTTAAATGGATAACCTATTTTAGCAACTTTGCATGTCTCCCGTTAAACCATAAATTTGTTAGCTAGCGTCTATGTAATTAAAATAATTTATAGGCCAAAACTGTATATATATGAAGCATTTATCTGCTAACAAGTCCCGTGTCTGATTTTTAAGGAACTCTTGATCAGAACTTTGAAGTTTAAAACTCCAACGATATCATTTTTATACTCCCCAAAAAAGTTACATTCACTTTGTCATTCCGTGTGTAAGGCAGCGAAATATCCCTCTAAGAATTCATAAAGTATATATACGAGTACATATTTTTGATCAGTGTTGAATTCTAAAACGATCTTGCCACGTCCGTCCATCTGTGTGCCTGTAGAAATTACGATGCAGTCCAAACGAAAAGCGCCAGACCTTTGAAATGAATTTGAGATAAACTTTAAAGAATAGCACAGGTCACGTTCATAAATGGGCTCAATTGGGTCAGTGGGAAAAATTTTCCCCCAAGAAGAACGAAACCAACCTCTAAAAAACAATATAATTTTATAAGTTGGTTTTCATTTTGCAAAGCAAATGAAATATTTTATTTCAAAGAAAGTTCAAATCGTTGAAATTCCAGAAAATTCAAAATATTAATTTTTATAGCCCGCCCTCTTTAGTGGGCGTTATTATATGAAAAAATTGTGTAAAAATGTACACTAAAATTAAATTTTAAAAAACTATATTTTTAAGGTATTACGACGAAGGCTCTCTTATCTTCCAGTACCCTACCCCTTATATGACCCTATCAAAAAAAAAGTTGTTTTTCTAAACTTAACTACGACAAAGATGAGATGTCTCCCCCACAGCCCTTCCCGAAGTGACCCTATTCAAGATAGAGTTTTATAATTAGGCACAGAAATGTCTTAAAATAATTCTTACCCAACAGGTTAAAAATTTTTAATTTATTTACTAAATATTTGAATCGTATTTAGAATTCAACGCGTTTGAATACAACTTTCTTAACTGTTTTAATTCTTTTAATTAAATTTGGAGTTTATTTTTGACTTAACTCGGAAGATACTCGTTCATATCAAGAAAAAAATTTGCAAACAATTTTCAATAGCATTTAATATTTACTTTTTTGTTAAACGACACATATGGATTATCTTTACCATTTTTCTATGGCGCAGTATTATTGATTATATTTGAACTCACTATTAAAAATATATCTATCAAAAAGAAAATTACAAAGTGAAGCCGCAGAACTAAATTAAATTATAAAACACGCTAAAGGACATTAAGCAACTAACCAGCTGCTAAACCAACAACATAGAAAGAAAAATTCAACTTTAATTACCACATTCAACAACAAATCGAAAATAATATTAATCGAACAAACAAAAAACGAAAAATAAAAAATATCCTTAAGTACAATTCAATTCGATTAAACGCAGGCGTAATTCATACACTAAAAAAACAATTAAAGGGAAATAAAAAAATAATTCCATTTCATTTGAACACCCAAGTTTGTAACGCAAAGTCCAAATTGCTCCATTAAAAGTCCTGCTGCACAACAGCCAACACTATATAAATTATAAAAAAAAATACTTTGAGCCTTTCAGCAGTACCACTTGCAAATAATAAAAACAACAATTAACTAATTATTTTTTGTTCGAATAAGAAAAGTTTTATGAGTAACAGCGCCATGGTTGCCGTAGCAATTTGTTGTATTCTGGTACTACTGGCCGTTTTCATAGTCATCATCATAGTCGTGGGCCAGACAATGGGTGAACCAAAGTGAGATAAGCTTCAGCTGGGACCCGGTAATTTCCCAGATGGATAACAAAGGCCTACCAATTGTTAGTACATCATATTCATCTCAACCTTACAAAAAATGAAATAATTAAAATATTAAATCCCACATGAACTAGTACATTTTTTGCCCCAGACAACTTGCAAGTGCAACAAGTGATTAGTGATTAATAACACATTAAAACATTTTTCAAATCAAGCGAATTTAATCAAATATATCATTTTTACGACAACAACAACAAAAACAACAATTAATAATTTTTAACCCATCGTGTCAGTATCAAATTGGCTGTGATGTGTAATTTTTTTAATTAAACAAATTAATCAATAACAACTACAACAACAAAAATGCTAAAATTATCAATAAAGAATTTTAAATGATATAAAGTAAAATAGAGTTCAAAATTTTTGTAGAACCAAAACCAAAACATATTATTTTGATAAAGAAAATATGTCAATAAAATTTTTATAAGTGTATTTCATAGTTAATAAGTGTTAATAGTTAAATTAATGTCTAAATATAAAAAAAAAATAGCTAAACGCAAATATATAACCACAAATAATACTCCAGTAGATAAAAAATGTTGCTGTAAACATGTTGCTATTGTAGCGAAATCAAATAGGCAACAACAATAACTCAGTGAAACATATTTGATGTCTTCTTAGAACTAACTTATAGAATATGAAAGTATTTATTTCAATTTAAATAATTAAACAATTCTTTAGCAACAAGTTGCTGGCAAAACTATAAAGCAACATTTAAGTGAAACATTCACAAAGTAAATATTAGATAACATGAAACTGATTTAAAAAAAAACAGTTTAATATCTTACATTTAAAGGCAAGATTTCATTTTACAACTCATGTACTTGAACACACATACCATATAAAGTGTTGTCAACTTAAGTTATGAAATAAATAAACTACAATCATAACATACAAAATCTTGTTGCCATCAAAGTAGTGCAACATTTGAAAAAAAATATATGTATGCTTGCAAAAACAACCATATTGCTGTCAAGGAACTTTAACAATTTCGTAAAAAAACCTCCCAGCAACATTTTGAATAAGAGAAAAAAGTTTGTAATAAAGTTTTACATTCAATAATAACTTGCAATAAAAATATTCTAATGACTCATAATAAATACATCATGTTGGTGATTGAAAAATTCAACAAAAATACAGCAAGATTTATAACTGACGGCCCGATGCAGCACAATATCATACATATAAAAGTCAATACTCCAAACATACAGCGAAAAGTCAAACTCTAAATAACATGTTTAAGAAAAAACAATTCATTTCAAATTCAGTTCAAGCAACATGTTGCTAAGCACATAGACACTTAATATCATAACTGTTTGCCATTTATAAAACGTCTTCATATGCAAATATACATCTATTAAAATTCAATTTAAAATATCCACTTCACAATGTAATATAAATAAACATGCTGCATGCAACATGTTGCATGTGTCTAATAAAAATGATCTTATGTAAAAAACATTTTTAAAACCACAAATGAAAATACTTTAAAATATATTTCAACTGTAGAAAAATTTTGTAAATGCAAAAAACGTTCATACTTAGCAACAAAATGCATTTAGAGCTGCTCGTAAATTTATACATTTTCAAAGTTAATTGTGGCTGTAAACATGTCGACTACTTGAAGCAACATTTTCAGCGTAATGGTATGCAGCATGCAAGCAACTGACTGGACAATTCTTAACAATGCTTTTCCTGAGGCAAAACCAAAGTATTAAAAAACCTGAAAAAGACCCTCTATAATTTAAACATTTCTATATACAAGAAGCTGTGCAATTGAAATTAACTTTGAATCTAAAAAACTGAATCTTGTACACGTTTCACGCAAATCTTGGCATTGATTAGACGATAAAATGCATTCTAATGAGATTAACAGTTTTAAATGAAAAATCTATAAAAATGTTCGAGACATAAAGATTTCTAAGAATCCAACTGCGGGCCATATCAACAACATACCAAAACACAGTAAACAAAACTCATATGCAGTTATCAAGGCTATTAAAAGAAGCAATCTTTTCGCCAGGAATTATCTCTATGCATATGAAAAATAAGCACTTTAAATAATAAACCTGCTTCTACCGAATTAAAGGCCTTTTTTTGCCAGTCAGAGGAAGGATCTTGGAATGGCTCACGAATTTGTTTCACATCGTAAACTGCTGGTTAAATAAATTTCTAAATAATTTCGAAACGTTAAACAAACACTAAATGAAGTGAAGAGTTGCTTTCAAACATGAAAATAAGAAAAATTTACAGGCTTTAAGCATCAACATTAACTTTTACAATTTCTTGCCCTCATTAACTTCGTATAACTGCTTGTCAGCATGTAAGTGATAACATTAATATGTTGCCACTACGGTGCACAACAAAGAAAATGTTTATAAACATTTTACCAATTTACCAATATTATAAATTTTAATAAATTATTTTATATCAACAAAATGATGGTGACATGTTACCTTCACCAGCAACTCCAAAACTGTAACTGCTGCGCAAAATTTCTTATATTAAAAATTATAAAAGGAATGAATATCAACATTAAATGAATCCTATAAAAGTAATTTTCAAATTTTGATTTATTAGCAACACATCAAATGTTGCTTAAGTGCTGTAAACATGGATGCATAATCTTAAATGGGAAATGTTGCTTAACTAATGGCATTAGAGAGAAACTATATTATTATAAAACATAATTCTTATTCGCCAAATATTTGTTAAAGCATTAACACATGATGTAAGTGAATTTCAGGAATATTAAACAAATTATATAAAATACAAAAATATATATAAATAGTCTTTTAAAAAAATGAAGTAAGATACAAAAAGTAATGAATAAATATGTATGTATATGTTGATTAGAACCTTCAAATGAAAATCTTGCAGAACAATGCTACATACAAAATTAATATATAAACGGCTCCAGTAACAAGAGGTTCTGTTACTTTCTTTAAAAAATATAACGATATAAGATTTGTTATATATAATAATTTCATATATTGTCGAGCAATAAAAATATGTTGCTTAAAGCTGCAACAATGTTGATTCCAACATCTATATATCACAAACTACAAAATGCTGGAATAAACACTACTGAAATGAAGTTGCTGCAACATGTTGCTAAGTATTTAAAAGTGTTTTACAAGTTCACAATAAAAACTTTTTCAAGCAAATAAACAAATTCATTATAAAATTATGGAAATAATAAAAATCTATTCATACCGTTAAAATCAAATATTCTTAACTTAACAAAATTAAGTTTATACGTATATAAAATAATAATAACAATAATAATAAGCCAATAATTCGATTTTAAATCATATCACACTCCAATAAACTAACAAGCAACTTCCGAACAATATCTGTTTAAAAAAAATAATGCAATTTTTCTTCAAAAATAAAACACATGAAATGGAAAGCCATAAAGTCCTATTAAACAACATCATAAACATGACTATAAATTTATCTGAAAAAAAAAAACAATTTACTTATAAAAAGTTCAGCATTTTTAAATTAAATTCAATAAATTTTTCAACCAATTAAACTAGTTTCATAAATAATTGCAATATAATTTTTGTATAAAATTACTTTCGCATTTAAACAATAAAAAACCAAATAAAATTATAACTACACAATGTCCTGTTCAATACAATACAACTTCCTTAATCACTTAATACAGTTTAAAGTTCATATTAATAATAAAAAAAATCGTTTAAAAAAATTTGAAACTTTTCCAACTGTTTGTGTTACAAAATGTTTTTATAAAAAATTTTATAAAAAATAATTTAAAAAAAAATTATAACAATAATTTTAAAAAATCTACAAAAAAATAAAAAATATATAAAATTCTTTATTTAAAATGAGTTTTTAAGATGTTTACTACTTAATATATAATTACGCTAAATGAAAATAATCGAACAACTAAGTGTAACTCCCCATCCCTGGACTCTATATAAATCTCTATGCTTGTCTTTCGTCAATTAAGAACTCAATATAATTTAATTTGAATCAAATAAATACTTCAGCCAACTAATATGTGTGTGATATTCATTTACAAGTAATTTTTAAATTGAAATCAAAACCACAAAAATATGTGTCAAAAAACAAAGCGTTTTAATTGCAAATAACAAAGAAATTAATTTTATTGCAAAACCTAAGCACTTAATTAGAAGCAAATAATTTATTATTGTAAAATGTTTAATATAAAAAAACTTTTGAATTAAAAAAAAAATAATAATTATTCTGTATCAAATATTAAAAATTTAACGCCACCTCATTTTTATATATGAAAAGGTAAGGAGGTTTTTACACTGTATGAGTGTTTTATTTATAAAGGTAAATTAAATAGCGGCAAAGTATTTTTGCCAAATGAAAGCAATCAATAAATAAGAATGAAATTTTTTTAAGAAAGATTAAAAAATTGCATCAATAAGATATTGAACTTGTGATCCGGTAGTAGTGCAAATCTGGATCACATGCAATGTTTTTCACCTAGACTTGCCATTGCAAAAAGTTTTCTTTTTTTAGCGTCTCTTGAGTGAATCTGACGTCATGTTCTTGAAGTTAAGTAAATCGAACGATTTTTTCATCAAGTTTGAGGGTAATCGTTTCCTTAAGACAATACACTTGAGACCCTTTATTATCCACTGGAACAAAGACATCCTTCTGTCCGTCCTCCGCCTCCTCAAAACGTCCTGCATTCCCTAAAAAAGCATGATATCCTGTCAAGTTCTGTATCCGCCAGGCTGTCTAAGTATGGCAGGCACTTAGACTTAGACTTTGCCCTTTCATTACTTATATCGCTTGATGTTACACAAACAATTATTATTCATTTATTAATTTATTTGTTTTATAATATTTATTAAAATCGAGCTCGTTTTATAAAATCATTAAAAACTCAATATTTCGTTAATGGTTTTATTCCATCGTCAGAAATAATTAAAAGAAAATTGAATTTTAAAATGTAAAAAATTGTTTTGAAGAATATACGGATTATGATGACGACTAGTATTACAACGAATATTAAATTTAGTAGTAGAACACGAGATTATGAAGCGTATGGTCCTGAGTTCGAGCCCGCGCTGAGTCATGAAATATTGTGTTGAATTCTTCTAATCAGCATTAGTGCGTGGTTGTATTAGTTGTTGCCAGCCTGCTTCAATGATGAAGGCATAGCACTGGTCACTGAACAAAGTTTTGCAGCGACTGACACTATCATGTACTAAAAGCAGAGTAACAGCACCCACCTTCGTCGACCCTGTAGCAAAAATTAGCCGACGAAGTAAAAAAGTTTTAAATAGCTACAAAAAAAAACTGTCTATCTTCTCATCTTTCCTAATCTTTCCCCTCGTTTTCAGTTCCGGCGCAATGCATTGCATATATAGGGGTCATCCCCTGAGTGCTGGTCCAAGGTAAAAAAATATATATAACCGATGGATATGGTTTAAATTTGAACCATTGCTTATTTCGAATTTGCCAATACTTACGTCATTCCATTCTGTCACAAAATTCACTATATTATATCCACTGAACAAAATGAGTCGATTTACACTTGAGCAACGTTGGGATTTATTGGAAATTTATTTCCAAAACAAATGCAATTGGTCGGAAATTGTACGAAACTGTCGTACAATATTTTGTGGCAGAGAAGGATCAGCGGTGGCCGGTATACGCAAGTTTATAGCTACAGTTCGTGAAACTGATTTTAGTGTTGATGTGCCAAGACGTGGGCGTGCTCGTTCAGTGCGTACTCCCGAATATATCGAACTTGTGGTTGAGAGTGTGCGTGACATTTCAGCAAGTCGTCATCTTTCTCAAGAATTGAACATTTCACGCAACAGTCCAATTTTGCGAAAAGATCTCGACATGACGCCATACAGAGTTCAATTAATTCAAGACCATCCATCTCTAATCGGAATAATTATACTTTACAACAAAAAATTAAATTTGGCATAATTGCAAACCGTTTTTGTTTTCTTGCGTTCTTAAATTTAAACTTTTAAATGGCCCACGATATATAAAACTCGCTCTCTTCTTGCAACTCTACGTATGTTAGTAGCTTTTACTAGAGATCTGCTCTTGAGTAAAATTATGCTCACGATCACGCACGATCGCGACACTTGAATTTTTTCACGCATGGCAATATATAAGATGCTCACGATCACGCACGTTCACTAACGCATTATTTTTAAAATCACGTACTTTCACGCACGGCGGTAACAGTTTTACAAATTTAGGCACGCTCACAGTACAGTTGTTCTCGTGTGTGAATGCATTTTATCAAAAAAATCAAGAAATTTTTATTTTTGATTTTTATATTTTTAGATAGAAAATAGGAGTTATTTTTGATTATTATACTTTTAAATGAAAATTGAAAGTTATTTTCGATTTTTATTTTTTTATATCAATAATAAAAATCAATTCAAAATTCGTGACATAGGTAATATGTTTGTGTTTCCATGGCTTCGAAAATTAGCTTTAATTGTTCATTCTGTACCTGCCACTCAAGTCAGTGTAGAAACTTCATTTTCAGCACTCAGATTAATATTGGGAGATTTGAGATATAATTTATCTGAGGAACATTCAAAATCAATTATGATGGTAAAATTGAACACCTGAAAACGACCTCTTAACACTGAATTGAATGGCAGCCAAAGCTTATAAGCTATTTCTATGCATTCATGTTTTTATAGCTGATAATGGATAAGTCACATAATATATTATATTCATATAGAAATTTGAATGAAGCAGCATATTATAATACATACGGCATCAACAAATAAATAAGAATTTTGAATTGATTTGTATTATTGATATAAAAATATAAACATCAAAAATAAATTTTATTTTTCATTTAAAAAAATAAAAATCAAAAATAACTCTTATTTTTCATTTAAAAAAATAAATATCAAAAATAACTCTTATTTCTTGATTTAAAAAAATAAATATCAAAAATAACTCTTACTTTTGATTGTTAAAATAAAAATCAAAAATTTTAAAATCATGTAATATGTTGGATGCATTTCGCTAAAAATCATGATGGTGTAATTAAAAGTTTTCTACGATGTTCATTTATGTATGATTTATTTCTTCAAAAATTTAAAAATAACTCTTATTTCCGGTCCCTGGAAAAGCATGCATCTCTATAACGCAGACACGTTTGTGTATCTACGCACTATCACGCATGTTTCAAGTGATCCTTTAATTTAAGATTGGTTATTTCGATTAACAATTAAGCCTGTTAATTTCAGTCGATTATCCGACGTAACAAAATTTTTAATTTGTTATCGTATTATAGCAGTCTTTGTATTTTTAATTATTTGTTTCGTCTTATATACAAAATGTATGTGTTTAGAAAGTATTTCTTAATACAAATAAAGAAAGCGTTCTTTTTACTACGTGAAATAGTAGACAGTAAAAACTACAGATGTGCAAATGTCGTGATTTTTTCATGCCACGCGAGTTAAATGTGATATTTATTATTCTTCTATATAATAAGAATAATACACAATACTTTTATTGTTTTATGTTGTCAGCTCTTCAGAGTGACAACTTAATTTTTTAAACCGATCTTAAGACTAATTTTACAAAATATTTAAAATCTAATATAAACTAAGTAACGTCAGTATTTTTATGCTTACGTTACTGTTTAGCAAAATGTGGGAAAATATAAAAGGTGTAACTTGAGGTAAGCAACGTAAGTATTTTATGCTTACGTTGCTGTCTAGCAAAATGTGGGAATAAAACTTTAGGGTTTCGCTACACTTTGCCAGCCATTATAATTATTTTGGGTATCAGGATGTGACTCTCGTGATTCACGCGTAAACCGTGATTACAAAATATTGAAATCACGCGTGCGTGCGTGAGCGTGATTCAAAAATTTAAATAGTAATCAGAGTAGTAATTAATCGGTTAACCGATTAACGGTTAACCAAGTAAATACTCTATACCTGCCCTAAGCGCTTTTCTGAAAGGTTCAATAGTGCCATCTCACTTAAAATTTAAACTCTATTCTATTTTATTTTATATTTTAAGATTTTTTGCGTTTTAATAAAATTTAATCTTAGAATTATATTCGTTAAAGTTAAATAAGCAAATAATAATAACAAAAATGTTTCTTCTATTTCCAGGTAAGCCCCTCGGTTCTTTATTATATGCTATTGTAAGTATATTAACAGTAAATTTAGTCCTGCTTCACATATGGGCATTTCCTGGGGTCACGAACGTACGTTCGTACGTTTTTGATGTACAAAGAATATAGAAAACTCTTCTTAGACTTTTTTTTTGCGATTCGATAGCATTTTTGCAGCTCTATGTTTAGTGCAAAAGATGGATTTCATAGAATTTAAGTTTTCATAATAATAGTAATAAACATGTGGTCACGAAACGTACGCAAAATAGAAGTCAACTTTGGCTGAGAGTAGTGAAATATAAAAATCTGCGAAATGGAATGGAGTATTCAAGAGTGATTAATTGATTTTAAAAGTGTATTAATGTAAGTCTCTATCCAGTATTTAGACTATAAAATATCTCTATTGGTTTTTGTTTAATTGGCTTAAGTACCGGTCGCAAACGTACGGGTCGCGAACGTACGATTTTTCGATATGTTGTTTTTATTGTTATCACCATGCATTTTCCCATAAATATCTTCAAATTTCCTAACAAAAAACTTAATAGTCAATTTATAGTGTGTAGCAACTTACAAAAAGAAACTTATAGCAAGAAATAGACTATCACCCCTATCGTAAACAACAAGGGGAATTTTTGCCCACATGAAATTTTTATTCCACTCGAAGGGAAAAGTGGTATCGTGAATCTCCCGTGAGAAATTATTCCCCCTATCAGTTCTCAGTGAATGCAAAAAAATGAGAAGAAAAATTTAAGTTTAAGCCTAGTACTCTGTTCGAATTTGTGGAAAATGTTGCGCAACATCAGTTATTTCAGTTTCAGTTTTTTTCCTTTTTAATTGAAATTATTTTTTCCATTTTCAATGAAAAAATTTTTAGTGTCAAAAATTTTCGTAGGAAATAAATAACATTCATATTATTTCACATGTTTTTCACAATTAAAACAGAGTACTTGCTTAGCAACATTTTTCCACAAATATTTCGATTGAATATTTTTTGTATGGGTTCTGTCAGAATTTCACATGAAATTTGAAACAGAGTACTAGGCTTTATGCAATAATTTAAAAAAAAATAAAAGGAGTATGACTAAATATTTAGTAATGAAAAAATTTGGATACATTTTGTAGAGCAGACGAAACAAATTAAAAATATTCTTAATCTTTAGAATTGGAGCAACAAGTTTTACAAAGACGCAGGCAATTGATTTGTTGCAAAAAATATAATTTTTTGTCTTATTAAAGGGTCTTGCCACAAAAATAAAATTTGCAAACTCTAATATTCGAATTATAATAGAAAATACTTACATTTTCTACTCTATTCCCCACCAAAAACTAAGTGAATAAATTCAAGGGAAAAGTGAAAAAACTCCCGGGAATAAACTCATTCACGATCAGGGGAATTTAATTTTAACGTTAAATCATTCACGGGGAATTTTTTCATGATTGCAACTTTAGGGAAAAGGGAAAAATTATTCATGATAGGGGGAAATATCAAATTACTTAATTTTATTTGGGGCCTAAAGGCAAAGAAACTAAGTGTATGCGAAGCAAACATATTTGTTGAAATATTGGGGCATATTCATAAGCTCAGGTTATACACATACATATAATAGATTCGTCTACAAAAAAAAAATTATAAGAAAAATATCCTGTTAATCTGCCATTATTGGTGCTATAATTAAAAGATATTTCGGGTATTCACACTGTAGTCATAAAGTTATAAATCATAAAATAATAGCACTAAAAATATGACTAGTGTGAAAAACCCGTCATTACTTAGTATGCTATTTCAAACATCGATCAGCTGATAAGACAACAACACATTTGTATCAAAGCAGAAGAAAATTAATACAATTAAGGATGAATCGTTTAAAAACTCCATTTCTATTTAAAATTAATATATTTGTGTTCTGGTGCACAGGAATATCTAAATGAATTTGTATGTATAAACTAAAACAGCTGCTGCGTTGATATGAGCTGAATACATTTTTTTTTTGCGGCGTCATATGGAAAAACGTTCAGTGGCTGCCAGCTACGTAAGTTAAACGAGAAAGGTTTTTCACTTGTATATATTTAGTTTTTGCGATTTAGTTCTCTTCTAATTTTTTTATGTTATACAGTCCCTGGCCAAATTATTAGACGCACTGCAATATTTCACGTAATATATTAGTGCACCGTTTTATTATTTTAAATTGATTAGCTTTTTATTTTTATATTATCCAACCAATTAACGATTTATTGAACATAAATAAAACAGCATTAATTTTAAAAAGCATAAATTTATTAAGTTTTAAAGAAAAGTGAAACTTAATGTTAGTAAAAGTCAATATTTAGTTGAGCCACCTTTAGCCGCTATCAAAGCTTTAATTCTGCGTGGCATGCTATCAATACAAGACTGTACTGTCTCCAGCATTTGAAGATGATGATTCCACACCTAAATAATATATTCTAGGAGTTGGGTTATGCTGGTAATCACATCTTTAGGCACTTCCCTCTTCATCACCTCCCACACATTTTCAATGGGGTTCATATCAGGGATATTACCCGGCCAAACAAACAGACCGAAAACTGTAACAGATCGAGAAGTGTAGCAGGGAGCTCCGTCTTGCATGAAAGCGAATGGTTCTCCATTTGGAAAATAAAAACTCTTAAGAAACATAACATTACAAAAAAATAAATAAAAATACAGTGCGTCTAATAAATTGGCCAGGGACTGTAAGTATGTGATTTAATGTACAGACATTAGCCGTGAATCATAAATAAGTAACGGCGGCAAACATATATGTACTATCGCCGTCTAACCTAAAGATTTTCAACCGTTCGACTCAGATCTCTAGAGCTATTTTATGACAAAACAAAAACATACCTGAAAGAGTGCTATTATTTTATGACGTTTTTGTATGCAGCACAACAACAACTTTTTTAAACTGGTGTAAAATATTATGACTTTATGACAATATGAGCAAATAGCAGGAAGTATGAATACTACCCCAATTATATTTTAAGTTAAACGAGCTCCAATTCAAATGTAGAGAATATTCATATTTTTTGTATTTTCAGATAACAAAAAAGAAACACGTAGACTCTGAAGCCAAAAATTCTGGGTTCGATTCTGTGTTCAGTCTTAAATGTATTGAATTTTTCTGATCGGCATTAGATCATAGTTGTGTTTGTTGTTGTCGGCTTCTTTCAATGATGAAAGCGTAGCACTGAACTGAATATCACCAACGAAGTAAAGCCCAATTCATAAAATATATTTCTTACTTATAATCAATCGGCTTACTAGGCAAATTTCTACACAACATATTTTACATGAATTAGGCCTTTAAGTTTCAAACACATGCACGACAGCTGGCTACCGGCTACCGCTGTGTAATCAGCTACTTAAATATTTTGAATGCGGCAGCAACAACGTAAACATATAATTCAGTGGTGCCACTTTCATATATAGAAACAAAAACGCTTATTCTAAATCTATTTATATAAAGAAACAAAATCAATATATTTGTTTATAGCTCTTTATTGTTTTTGCACTTTCAATAAATACTTAAACATTGTGATGTCCTTTTTTCTTATGGCACAATGAAAATGAGTTTATAAGTTAGTTATAGTCTTATATCTCATTTTCAAAGTTCCCTAACTCACTGCTTTTATCGATAACGGCTACTTTTTGAAATAATGGAATTTTTAGTTGAAAAATCAGATACAAATTTTAAAAATTTAACAACACTCGCAATGGTCGAGCAATTTTCAAAAATTTATATACCAATAAAAAGCCATTTTAGAGCACTTTGAAATGATGCTCATATCGTATATATTCTAGAAGTTACAATCAATAAAAAATAAAAGTTTTGAACCTCGTAAGTCCGGAGCCAAAAGAGATCGCCGAGAAAAAATACTTATTCCTCCTTAATTTCGATAGAGCTATAACCTTATGCACTTTTTATTTTCAACAATTTTAATTTTCTTGATCAGTTTAAAAAAAATTTAAACCGTTTATTCATTGAAGATTTTTCACTGTGTTGGCAGCACTAATTTATTTATTCTCGCCTATGAAAATAGAAATTAGTTTAATTTGACTACAGCTACAAAAGTAGCACGGACAATAACCTGCCGTGTAGCCATGAAAATAGTCATTTCCATATAAACACATGTATTCTATTTTTGACAGGTTGTAGTCGGTAGCCTGCTGTCGTGAATGTGTTTAATGCATTAAGCCCACATTCATTAGAAATTTAATTTTTAAAATTTTATGACGAAGCTGAGATGTCCTCTGAATGTTTTTTCTACATTTAATTACCCCAAAAAATTTTTTTAAGTGTGTACGAGAAAGTGGGATGTCTCTTCCACAGCTTTTCCCGGAGTTACCCTGTCAAAATAGTTTTAAAATTGGGCGCACAATGTCTTACGCGAACTCTGACCCAGCAGGTTAAACATTTTAAATTTACCTAGTCGGTAGCCTGCTGTTGTGAATGCGTCTAATGCATTAGCCGACAATAGAAATAGAATACGAGTGTTTAGAAGGAATATATTACACATTTTCACGGCCTGTAAGAAAGGTTTTTGTCCGTGCTACTATTTTCTTTGTAATCAGATTTAACTTTTTTCTAATTCCATAGGCGACAATAAATAGAATAGTGCTGCCAACACAATTAATAATCTTCAATAAATAAGCGTTCAAATTTTAGAAGTGAAAATTGCGGACTTACAAGATTGAAAAAATTAATTTTTTGATTGGTTTTAGCCGCTAGTATATGGGACACATTTAACGATATGGGTATCATATCAAAGTGCTCTTAAATGCAATTTAACTGTAACAAGAGTTTTACGTAAAAATACCACTTTTTTTAAAAGAGAACCTTCCAAGCTTTAATTTACCATATGGGGTGTTTTTATAGAGTGAAACAAGTTTGAATCATAATCAAACAATTAAATATAGTTTTAACATCAATGAAATGGGCTTTATTGGAAAGAAAATGTTAAGAAATCAATGTTTAAATGTGATTTCTGCCATCCGGCCGGCACGGCTGGCGCCTAGAAGGTGCAATCTGGCACACGAATTTTCAACAACTAAATAAATCTTCCATAAAGTGTAAGTCCTTCCAATAACCCCAGTTGCTGACAACGGCGACGAATTGATTGATTAGGATCACCTTCGATGCTTTCCCCGACAGCGGCTACAGCTTCTTCAGTGCGCACTGTTTGGCGTCTCACGGGACGCTCATTATCAGTAACAGTAAAAGTGGTCCGAAAACGATCAGCCGCTCTGAAGTACGATGTTGTGCACCATAAAATGGAAGAAGTGCACGATGAGTTTGACGAATAGAACAATTATTTTGATTAAAAATTTCAACGATTTGCACGCGTTGCTCTCTAAAAAAATACGGTTTACTTGATTGCCGTTATCATATGAAATACGTCAGCTACGACACCTTGAAAATGAGATATAAAAATAAATTGGTTTTTAACCTTCATACTCAAAATGCCATAACAAAAATGAACATCAGAAAATGCACTTGTGTATTGAAAATGCAACAAAAAATAATTTGAGATGTTTTGAAACGGTTTCCATACATAATAATATTTAGAATA
The DNA here is from genome assembly GCA_951800035.1 of Linnaemya tessellans. NCBI lineage: Eukaryota > Metazoa > Arthropoda > Insecta > Diptera > Tachinidae > Linnaemya > Linnaemya tessellans. The sequence continues at coordinate 111,053,286 of OX637532.1, read as the reverse complement.
ACCGATTTTATTACTGAATGTGAAAGTGGCAACACTGAAATCAGCTGTTTATGACTTAGCGGCATTTGTAGTCATGTAGCCGTGTAGCCTCCTGTTGCGTAAGTGTTTAAAGCTTAACACGTATAATGGTAAATGGCAAATTCTTTCTATTTACTTTTTTCTATATCTGTTCTTTCAACTGTATCCTCATTTTTCAGAGTTCCGGAGTTAATTTTTAAGTTGTACCTGAGCGTAATTCATTCACTGATTTTAAAAAATCTGTCAACCAGGTACTTTATTTAATTCTGCTTATGCTTTTATGTGATTATTTTGTGCTAAAAACTCTCTACATGCTTCAGTAACTTTAAAACTGTGTTTTTTTTGCGTTATAATCATGTCACATTAAAGGAGCGATAGTTACAAGCAAAAACCTATTCCTGCCAAGCGATAGTTGCGCCAGTGTTTGTTTCTATAGTCAAACGCTAAGCGGCTTATAAAAATATGCTAATTCTTTGTACTTATAATCATATAATTTTTGTTATATTTTTTCTCTCATCGAGGGCACCTGTAGTTTGTATGAAAATAGAACAATACACTCGTACATGCATTTACATAATAACACTTTTACAGACTTTCGTTGAATAAAAAAAACATATAATTTACTGAGCAGTTGTGGTATAATAATCTATTTAAGAGAGACTAATTTGTATGTAAATAGTTTGCTTAGGAATTGTTTAAACAATAATGCCAAAACCCGTTATAAAACATGTTGTTAACAAACAATTTGTTTTAATGCCACGCAGTAATGAGAAGATTTAAAATTAGTTTGCAGTCTCTGGACAAATACCTTTTTAATAGACCGAAACTGAAACAGAACTTGGATGAATTTGGCAATCTGAAGCAGAACATGAAACCGGACTTGTAGTTGAATACAGTCAATTTCAAGTCAATTGGTTCATTTATTTATTTAACGTAATATTGGCGAATTCTCTCTAAGTTAATATTTTACAGAGTTGCATTTCCGTTTACCTTTTGTCTAAGCAAATTAATAGAAATTAATTTGTAAAAAAATTTCATTCCTAATTTGAACCACCTGGACCACGATGCCACCCGATATCATTTTATGGAATAAGTACATTTAAAACAAAACAAAATTTTAGATTTTGTTTTTGTTTTAAATACTGAGTAGAGACGTCACTTTAAACTGTCAAAACAGCTGTCAGACAACAGAGTGATTCGTATAAAAAAAACCTTCATAAAAAAACACCCTTTATTTATTCAACAGAACGATGTCGAGTGACGTGGTGGGCCAGGCAATAAATTTAAATGAAACAAATTGTGTGAAAGTTGTTATTCGTTTGAAAGACTTATTGATGCCATTATGTGTGGAATATAGCGTCGATAAAATGCCCGCCCCAGCTTCTCTGGGTGAAGTGTATCCGAATTGTCGAATTTTCCATGACTGGCACATAAATCAGGCGGAAATTAAACGATGTTGGCTTTGAGAACCTCTGTGGTTTGTGGATTATCCCCGTAGAACCTACAAGAAGTATTCTAACGGGCTTAAGTCCCACGGTCCCGGTGGCCAGTTTATATCACCTACACGGGAGATGACTATAACCTCAAATAGGTGTAACTACCTGTCAACGTTACCTCAAGACAATGTCTAACGTCGTTCTGGAAAAAAAAACGAGACCGATGACGTCGCCAGCCAAAAATCCCCCACCAAACAGCGGTTTTTTTCTGGATGCATGGACGCTTTTGGAGGTCATATGAATTGGTATCGTTCCAAATTGGAAAAGTCTGTTCCCACTCATCCAGAAAAGATCCTCATCGCTAGAGATGATTTTTCATTGAAAATTAGGGTCAATTGCCAACTGCTCCACAGCCTATTCAGCGAACATACGTGGCTGTCTATGGTCGTTTACCTGCCTGCGTTCCTGGGTCAATTGGATTTTTTTACGGGTGTAGACTCAAGTCGCGCGTCCACGAAAAGCCGAGTTTTTTCGATCGACGTGAGATCCAGAGATATTCTGCCTGGCCCACGATGTCACTCGATATCGTTTTCTCATATAAATATATTTAAAACAAAAACAAAATTTTGAAATTTGGTTTTGTTTTAAATATATTTATATGAGAAAACGATATCGAGTGACATCGTGCGCCAGGCAGATTGAGTTTCATCAATGTATGGGTGTTGGTGGGTCGTTTACTGAACCAGTGAACTGAAACATTGCGAATAGTCTTATGGCGACTGCCAAATGGCTGAGAACCCATTTTGATCCAAGAAACTTGTTATGTATTTGTTCGTGTTGTTGAATCCTACTCGTATATCCGTGCGTTGTGATTTGGCAAAAGATACTGAATGAATGATAACTAATTTAACAGGTGTAGGGTGCTGTGTACTGAAGCAGTTAACACGAGACTATGAAGCGGAGGGTCCAGAGTTCGACTCCGCACTCAGTTGTGAATGTCGTATCGAATTCTTTTGATCAGCATTACTGCATGGTTGTGTTAGTTGTTATCAGCCTATTTCAGTGATGAATGCATAAGATTGCAGAGTATCTACCTTCGCCGGCCCTGAAGCAAAACATATCCGGAGAAGTAAAAAGTTTGAAATGCAATGCACTACATATGTAGCGGTCATCCCCTGAGTGCTGGTCGGAATTTAAAAAAAAAAAAAAAAATGGCCGTTCGCAGCTGTGCAAGTTTGAAAGTTCCTGTTGGATAACCCTTTACACTTAAAATCCACCAGAGTGTGTATTGAAGAAAATTGATAAAAAATGTGTAAAATTTAAAAAAAAATTTATAACATTTACATTCATATATGTGAACAAAAATTAAAAAAAGAAAAAAATATTATAGGTGTGTTCGGCAATGTCGCAAGCTCTCATTCTGTCAAAATAATAACATTTAAACAAAAATAAATTTTTAGAATTTGTTTTTGTTCTGAATGTTATATTTGTAATCGAGCAATGGCCTGCAATATCACTTAATATTAATTTAAATAATGGAAGAATTTAATGGAATCAACTCCATTCTGATATTGTCATTACGAAGCGTCGTTCTTTCACTGTCTCAATAATATTGCAATCAAATGTGTGAAAACTTGTGTATTCTATCTCAAGTTTTGTTTAAAATAAATACATAAAGAAACAAGAGTTAGTTTATTAAATTCAATTAAGATAAATAGGCTAATCATTCGAAAATGTGCTTTAAATTCAAAGAGACATAATAAATACTCCAAAGCACCAGGGAAACTCAACATCAGTTTTAATTATCTAACTTACGCAGCAGAGCAGAACAGCTGTTTTCGAAAGCCGCTACACTTTCATCATCAGTACTCTTGTGTGTGTTTTTATTTATCACCACTTATTAGGTGAGTTGAATGTAATAACAGATTATACAAGTTTTTTTTAGGAAATTGCATAATTGAGTAAATCACATGTTTTTTAAATTGAATTAAGATTCATAGGCTAATTGTTCGAAATTTGTTTTTAAATCTCAGAAAGACATGATAAATATTCCAAGGCACAAAGGAAAGTCAACATCAGTTTTATTCAACTTACACAGCAGAGCAGAACAGCTGTTTTCGAAAGACGCAACCCTTTCATCATCAGTGCTCATGTGTATTGTGTTTGTCACCACAAATTTCGAACAATTAGCCTATGAATCTTAATTCAATTTAATATAGCAATATAAATGTTCGTTAAAATTCTTACTACACACATGTTTTTTCTTCGTGTTTTATATTCTATCAATCTTATTTGAATCTAACACCCAATTGACAGGATGAACTTTATGACGTCTAATTTTAGTAATTCCCTTTTGAAATCGGTTCCAAAAACTCTGCGTTCAAACGATGAAGTTGGTTTTCATATCTATTTTAATTTTCTGTTATTGTTTCACATGTATATGAGCTCAAAATAAAAACTGAACAAACCGCAACAAAGAGAATAGGTATTAATCTAAAGAGAGATATGAAAAAAACCATGAAATCAGAAATGAAGTCAGTTTTTCTACCCCTCTTTCTTATCTACACCGTTCGCTATGAAACCAAAAATAACGTCTAGAATTGGACGTCATAAAATTCATCGTGTGAATTGGGAGCAATATACAATTTGATACAAAATAGTTACATAAAAATTTAACAATAAAAATAAAACGTTTGACTTAAGTACAATGGAACAAAAATTCAGAAAATGGAGCACAAAAAAAAATAATCAAACGGCAACACAGGGACTAATTTACTTTTATTTGATATATGTAATTGAAGATTAAAGTCAACTGATTTTTGAAAATTTTACACAAGAATTTGCAAGCAAACTGCGAAGTTAATCCTCCGCGATATTATTGAATAGGTAAAAACATTATTGCCGCATCAATTTGTGTACTTTGGGCAAATAATAAAACCACAATTTACTTTGAACGGCCAACGCTATTGATTCATCATGAAAACCATTTCAACCGCTTAATAAAAGCTGATGAAAGTTTAATTTAAAAGTCTTTTTGAAGTAACTATTCAATCAAAGTTTCTCGTATTTTTTTTTTATATAAATTAAATAAACAATTAAGTGGTAAAAAGACACGTAACATTTACAAAGAAAAAATATATGTATTCTTTTTTTGTAAATGAATCAGCAAAATAGATCTGCTTTCAATTCATTTACAACGAGCTAAAAAATTAATCACTTTATTTACCTCGAGAGTTTTGTTCAAAGAAAGTAAAAGCGCATAAAAAGAGGAACAAATACAACATTAAAGGCAACAATTCCTAGAACGTACTCGTGCCAACAAATACGATTACGCATTAATATATCGTGCACATGCAAAAGCATGATATCAAAACGAGCGGATTTCCACTTAAGCCCCCCCGTTGCTACAGGAAAGTGCAAATGAAAAACGTTCAATACACTCACACTTGTTACTAACGCAGACACACTTTTGCCACTTAGCGACTCAGCTTGCAATTGAATTTTGAAACAAGAAAATGTCTGAAACTTGCAGCAAGTACTCGTAATGACACAAAATGTTAAACATTTTTATTAATTTCTTCAATATTAGAGCTGATGTGTTGTAAATTCGTACATATTAAGAAATTAAGAAATTCAGAAATTATCCATTCCAAATGTAATTTTAACATAAATTTCATACTTCTGCAAGAGAAATATAACCTTATGGCTTGCCTTTACGCAGAAGAGGTCTGACTTTTTTCGCTTGCGAAAATGGAGCTTGCAATTTAAACGCATATAAATGCTAACTCAAGGCAAATTCATACAACTCTGTGTAAAATTTAATGAACTGTCAAATGAAATGCTTTTTGGAAAAAACAATGGCCGCACCAAAAACGAAAAACCAGAAGACCACTTTGACAGTTGAATAATTTTGCCTTAGTAACAGCTGATCACCAATTTCTGAACTAAGGCCACCTGGTATGAATTCGCCTTGTGCTAACTGCTACTATCATTTGCAATAGCATAGAGAGGATACGAAGTTTGACTTAAAAGTCGGTAAAAAATTAAAAAAAATGGCACGAGCATCCTTGCAGTACTCCGGAGTTTGAAAATTATACGATTATAAGTTAATGCATTTGTTATAAAATGTTTGTGTTATTGCTTCAATAAATTTATTAAATAAAGTTTTTTATATTGTGTGTTCTACAAATATCCCTATGTAATTCTCAGTTGGTTTGGAAAAGATTGTGCATAAACAAATGCTTTTTATTTTTTGATGTGTTAACATCTATACGTGCGCCTCTAGGGCAGTAAACTATCAGTTTCAATACATACGCAAGTGTAAGGTGTAAGGTGTAAGATGCAAGAGTATGTGTTTGTTCGTTGCTTGGCAGTCGGTACTGAAAGTGATTATGCATAGCAAAGAGAATAGTGACGTGGTTATACGTACATATATAAAAATGAGATAGCAAGACAGCAACGTATGTAGCTTATGTACAAACATAACAATGTATGTATGTACATTTGTCTGTTGCTTTGCATTCTCTTTGTTTTTTGTGGGTTTAATATAAAATAAATAAACAAAAAGGTGTTAACACATCGCCCGTGAGTTCGAACACTCATTGATTTTTTTTTTTTAGAGAGCTACGATTTTTTTTTTAATTTCATGAGCCGATAATGTAAACGCGCATAACTACTGAACATATGACGTGCTATCTTTGTACAGATTTCTTAATATTAACGTGAGTATCTGCCTAATCTGGGGACACTCCCAACGCTGAGCGTAGTTAAGTGCGGATTCGCGCCACCAATACGAACCAAGGCACACGGATAGCAACTTTTTTATTCATAGCAGGGCGGTGCCATATTTAAACACCTTACTTAGGTGCTCGAGTAGATCTTAAACCATTTACTACTTCGGCGCTTAGCCACAATCCAACAGCAACTAAAGAATAACCAGTAAGAGAAACGTCTGCCCCCGTAAACGAGAGCTATACTGGTCTTTCCAGCACCAACTTCCTGATACCACTGTTGATCCCGCAACAGCACATGGAAATAGCTACTATCGGTTAGAGCGAAGTTCAACAGATCACTAGCCCATGTCAAGCATCACTCCTGAACCGACATTTCTACTACTGATTTTTGGTAATAAACGACAGCCACCACGTGGACTCCAGAAGGAGACTTCATCCAATATCCGGCCATAGAATAAATATTCTTCGGGGTGGCATGACATAATGTCCATTGACATAATGTCCATGGACATTATGTCACCCCAAAAAGTGACATTATGTCCATGGACATTATGTTACTTACAGCAGTGTCGTAATGTCCATGGACATTATGACACTTTGGTTATGGACAAACTACTTGTAGTTCTTATTTCCTCACCATGGGCAGAAAATCCAGAGGGGGTTATCTGAATGAAAAAATGTTACGAGTTAGAGAATCAAGATTTAGCTTAACTAAATTTTCATAAGATACGTTATTCGAATCATTGTAGAATATAAAAATAAAATATGGTTACCGACTTTTTTTTTATTTTACAATGATTCGAATAACGTGTCGTGTGATAAATGTTTGTTCAGCTTATATATAAAATAAATTGCAGAGATATAAAAGAAAAGATTTGAAAAAATCGGCGCCGATTTTTTAAATTTCAAATATATATATAAAGGTTGTTTTTATAAGAGCTTGCTGATTTTAAATTTAAATAAAACACATACCAAATTATGAAATGGCAAAAAAAAATTTTTTATTTGGTAGATAATTTCTTGTCATTTAACATTTAAATATAATTTCGGGCATATGGCCACCACGACTCTTTTGCACAAAGGTCATTCTGGAGGTCCAATTTTCGACCACCTTTTCAAGCATTCGAGGGCGTATTTCAGCAATGACACGTTGAATACTGGTTTCCAAAGCGTCAATCGTTGCTGGTTTATCCACGTAAACCAATGATTTCAGGTGTCCCCACAAAAAATAATCGAGTGGCGTCAAATCACACGAACGCGGAGGCCAATTCACCGGTCCATTTCTCGAAATAATGTTGTCGTTGAAATGTTCTTTCAATAAGTCCATTGTTTCGCCCGCAGTATGACAAGTGGCACCATCCTGTGGAACCCACATTTCGTTTACATCCATATCTTGAAGTTTTGGCACCAAAACTTCATTGATCATGATTCTGTATCGATTTCCATTCACGGTAACGCGTCGTCCTTCCTCATTTTTAAAGAAATAAGGAGCGATGATTCCACCAGCCCATAGACCGCACCAAACAGTACATTTATCGGGATTCATTGGTAATTCTTGAAGGGCGTGTGGATTATCTTTGCTCCAAATACGGCAATTTTGCTTGTTGCCATATACATTCAACCAAAAATGCGCCTCATCACTGAAGAGAATTTTGCAGTAAAAAAGCGGATAAACATTTTTAATTGAACAATGTTTTTGAAAATAAATTTCCACGATTTGGAAGCGTTGTTCTTGAGTTAACCTGTTCATGATGATTTGCCAAACAACACTGAGTAGAGACGTCACTTTAAACTGTCAAAACAGCTGTCAGACAACAGAGTGATTCGTATAAAAAAAACTTCATAAAAAACACCCTTTATTATCTGTTTATATCACATTTTTAAATTTTTTCATTAATTATGTTCGTCTTTACAGGTGATTTGTAAAAAAAAACTAAAAGACAGAAACTTGGGATTTGCGGCATTTGAAAGAGCGTTTTTTCCATAAGAATCACTCAAAAAAATAAAATAAAAAATTTTCGGTGCAGAGGCCACTTGTCGTGAAGCAGGTCACATATACGTTCTACGAGTTAACAGCAAAAGTTATATCTGGGAAATGTGTTTAACCACAGAAAGCAAAACCAATATATGTTTACAGTTTTCTATTAACTTTGATTCTCTTACGGAAACTAGGCGCACTTTAGCCTACCTTCCTATACCAGCATGTAGAGGGTAAGCGGACCTATTATTTTTAAATTTCTTACATTCACCTCCGTTGCTCTGTTATATCAGAGATTGGACAGGAAGCATATAAGTTCTACGGGCTACCAGCAAAAGTCATGTCTGGGAAAACTGCAGAGGCCTCTCCCCCGATCGGTGCTTGGATCGTGATCTGAAATAAATAACCAAGCTCCCTCGCCTGCATCCTGGGCGGCTGTCTTTGTACCATCAAAAACAACCCTGATGTGCCGATAATTTAGCTCAATGCGGAACAGTGAAATTATCAGAGCGGCTTACCAGCACCGATTTACACGAACATGTGTTATCTTTTTTGTATATCTTAATTACCGGTACTTAAATGTTCCTTTTTTAACTCTGACCAGTACTCAGGAGATGATCCCTATATATGCAGTGCATTGCACCGGAACTGGAAAGTAGGGGAGAGTACCGAGGGGCAGATGAAGATAGATAAGAAGATAGATAATTTTTTCAGCCCTTTACTTCGTCGGCTAATTTGTTGCTACACTACCAACTAACGAAGCTGCTGTAATGCACTCTTTATTACATGACAGTGGCAATTGCTGTAGGAAATGTTCAGCGACCAGTAGCTATGCCTTCGTCATTGAAGCAGGCTGACAATAACTAAGCCAACGATGCCCTAATGCAAATTTGAAAAATTCGATATTATATTCATGACTGAGTGTAGAATCGAACCTGGAATCTTTGTAGTCTATATGCTAATTACTATAGCCAGCGCAAAGGTAGAATATTTCAGTAAAAAAAATCTGTGAAAATTGCAAAGACATCGGAAAGTCGTTTAAAAGTGAACTTTCAGCTGTGGTTGCCAAAGCTTTGATGGAATGACCGCCTGCAGTGGCACCTGTCGAGAAGCTTTCGACTTTTAATTTTTTCTAAATCTTTTTGTGTGGGAAATATTGACAAAATGTAGAAGGTGATATAGAATTTTGGTACAGTCATTTTCATATTTTAAGCTGCTGAACAAACCACCACAGGCATGTTTCGCTACCCTTTAACAAGCATAATTGTGATACACTTCTTTCAATAGTCTATTACCAAGATATTGATGGAAAATGTATTTTATTCGAACTAAAAAAAAATCAGAAAAATAGCACATAATGAAAATAACCAAACGGCAACGTAGGGATTTAGTGGGTGTTAACATCTATTTATTATAACAAAAACTATTGTTGCATTCACCCAAGCCTCCTAAGAGGTGGCGATAAGCAAAAATACACATGAGTACTGATGATGAAAGTGTAGCAGTTTTCGAAAATGTTCTGCTCTGCTGTGTAATTTGGATAATCAATTTAGATGTGGCTTTTCCCGTTGTATCTTGGAATATTAATCATGTTTTTCTGGATTTAATTTTTCGACTTTCAGTCTATAACTCTTAGACCTTAATTTTGTAAATCACTTTGCGTTAGTGAAATTTGTATGTACACAAAAACAACATTTGAAATATTTTCACCCTCTTTGACTTTATTTGGTTTTCTTTTTTCATACAAATTTTAAACATTTTGCATTCATGAATTTCTGTACGTTTATTCGGTGTACAAAATAAAATAAAATTATTCAGAAATGTGTTCGTGTTTTCTTAGAAATGAACACGCGAAGTGCTTTACAAAATTAGAGACTTAATTAAATTTAAAATATTATTTCGTCCGCCACAATAGCAAGACTCTGTTAGGGACTGCTAAAGAAAATATACTTGTTTGGCCCTTTGAAAATTTTACGTGTGGAATTCATTTCAGAAGGGATTAAAATTCCGTCTCCGCTCTTTTGTTTGTTATAGGGAGCTCTACAAGATTTCCTCTCCCTACAACTAATGCCAAAGTCAACTCTCAAAACACTGACACACAAATACTTGTTTTTGCCCCTTCTACATGCAACAACCAGTTGTTAACTCTTTGTTATATTTCTTGTTGTCAATGCTTTTATTTACCCATCGTTGTTCACTTGTGTAAAGGCCATATCTCACATTATTGTCAGTTTAAGGGAAAAAGGGTAAAAACTTAAGCGAATCTGAGTTTATCGCAAAACAAATTGTAATTATGACACTAAATTTTTGAAACGGAGTAAATTTTTGTGAAATATATTAAAATCACGAAAAAAAAAGCGATTGCGAAAAATATGTGAGTTAGGGCCTTTCTACCAGAAACCCAGGCAGCTTTCACTATCAGGAGATAACTTCTGTTTCAGCTGTTATTGTAGCACAAAAAAATAATAACAAAGGAAAAAAGAATCGCGTGCAACAGGAGACACTTTGCAATAAAAAAATTAAATAAATAAATAAACTAAAACGAATGTATTCTTTTAATACGCAAATGCATTTTATTTCTTTTATTTTTTCTCTCTCTTTCTCTCTCTAAACATGGAAAAAGCAAAAGAATAAAGGAAACTTATCGTTCATTCAAACCACGTTTTCAACAATATAGAACAAGAACTAAACTGAACCATTATAAACAGAAAATAATTCATGCAAAATAATGCACAAAAGATACAAGGAATTGTTTAAATTTGTATTAAAAAGTATCTATTGTTTATTTTTTATTTATTTATTTATTTTTTATTTATTTATTTTTATTTTTTCTTTTATAAGCAGTAGTTATGGCCATGAGAGTTCCATGCGTTCTTGATACAAAACCGTATTTATGGGTTCACAAATACTTCAAATTAAATGGAAAAATATTTCGATCCAAATTTCAATACAATTTAACTACAAATGTCGATCGATATCGAATGCCGTAATATGCCTCCCGTATTTTATAAAGCACGTCACAGACCTTGCGACGGTTGGTACAACATGTTGGTTTACCAAGTTGTGTGTTTTGCGCACAAACTATACAACACGGACTACAGCATTAGAAAACAACTTCATTTCATAGAAAATTGTTTTGGTTAAATATGACATCGAGTATTGTAGCTTTTGTTTCCAACGTTTTTATTTTTATAGTTTTAATTTTTGCAGTTCCAAAGCTCCGGCAAACTTTTATAAAACTCAATAAAATCACGCATTTCTGCGTGATTTTATTGAGTTTTTCTCCATTTTAGATGCAAATTTGATATGAATGTATAGAAAAAAAATCAAATCTTGCTTATCTTTCGTACAACCGAGTCACAAATGCATACAACGACCCCACACACTTTACAATGTCATAACCAACTTCATCATGTTGTACAAGTCGTCTTATAGTCTGTGGCTTGCATAAGAGCGGCTTAAAACGCAAGCCTTTTCCAGGATTAAGTTTACACATTAAATTATTAGTTGAGGCTCAGTGAAACTCGAAGCATAGGCGATCAAAGTCGATTTTAGCAGCCCTCATTAAAAATTAACTAATATTTTTCATTCCATTATCACTTAAAGCTACTCATTCTCAAAACTGTAGAAACACTCTCTTCCCTGTTCTATTCACGACAGCTACAATGGGGCAAGCATATGCTATTTGCTCGTATATATCTGCCGAAAGTACAATATTCCGTTACCGCTACGATACGCCTTTTTATCTTGGACTAGCACTCAGGGAATGACCCCTACATATGCAGTGCATTGCGCCGGAACTAGAAAGGAGGGGATAGCATTGAGGGGATAGATGAAAGATGAGAAGAATTTTTTGTAGCCTTTTTAAACCTTTTTACTTCGCCAGCTAATTGTTTGCTACAGGACTGACGAGAAGAGGGTGCTGTTACGCTGCTTTTAGTACAAGATCGTGTCAGCCGCTGCCAATTATGTTCAGTGACCAGTGACTATGCCTTCATTATTGAAACAGGCTGGCAACAACTAACACAAACACGCACTAATACTGATCAGACGAATTGAACACAATATTTCATGCCTCAGCGCGGGGTTGAACTCAGCAGCAGCCACATTGAGATGCCATACGCCTTGAGATGCCCATACGTTCTTATTAAAGTGTGTTGAGCGCCTATCATTTTAGGAAGACCACAGTTGCCTTTCAACCTTACACTTGTTTATATTGCGACATCTGTCTTCAGCTTTATGTACCAATAGAGTAAAGCTTCGGTATTGAAGGTGCTTATAATAGAACCAGCTCTATCCGGTTTATCCTCTAGGGAAGTTGCTGTTTACACTGCCCAAATATAAAAGAGAAAGTAGTATGTGCATTTTTAATTGAGGCAATATTCACTTAATTATCTTCCTGTTCACATATACATACAAAATTTAGTCAATTCAATTAATGTATGATAACTAGAAGTAAAAGTTTTTCATATTAATGAGTACCTCAAGCTCAAATCTGCGATATTTTCTTTTATTTTTTAATTTTCTAATTAATAATATATTTAATGTCAATAATTAACTTCAATATCACTCGATATATTCTTCCACGATTTTTTTAACTTTTTACACAGGTGCTAAGTCTCGGCTCACTTTGTTCAGTGAATTGCGTTTTGCTCACTAAACTTAATATTTAAGTACATGTGAACGTTTTTCCAATTTATATTGGTAGCGCAAGCTGATGTTGACTTGCCTTTGTGCCTTAGAATATTTATCATGTCTTTCTGAGATTTAAAATTAAAATTTCGAACAATTAGCCTATAGAATCTTAATTCAATTTAATATAGCAATATAAAAATGTTCGTTAAAATTCTTACTACATACAAATTTAACATTAGCTAACGTGAACTATAAAGTGACCTTTAAAGTTCTTCCATTATTACAACTGTCAGATAAAATAAAAAATTTAATTTATATATGGTGGCAACATTGCGGTGGTTACCGACTACTATTAGTGATTTTAAAAGAGCGTAGTGGCAACGATTTACTTTTGTTTATTTCTTAAATTGAAAGCGTTATTTTCTTTTCTGTATGTTAAATTATTTTGCTACTTGTGTTAAGTGCTTTTGTTGTTTGCGTAAATTGTGTTATTGAAAATAATGTCGAAACTAAATAATACGACTGAATCGGAAAGAAAGAAAGCGAAAAATATCTTCTAAATTATTTAAATAAAATAAACGTTGTCTACTGTTCATTTTTAGGTTGAAAAGTTAGAATTATTTAATTTGACATAAAAATGTTGTTAAAGTTGCCATATTTTCAGATGAAAATATGGCAGCTTCATTTGCTTAAAGTTAACTTTGAAAGTTATCATGAGGATCAACCTCCTGTTAGCTTATCAGTTACCATTAAGGTTAATTTTAAATCGTAATAATCAAATAAAATTTATCTGCCAGATAGCATCCTATTGTTAACTATTTGTAAGTTGTAATAATGGCCTTAAGAACACAAAGTTTGGAATTTATGTGGGTACTTTTATGTACCAAAAATATTTCGATTTTCCAACTCTGGTAGCGAATTTTCAATTTTTTTTACCAATGCAATTATTAGTGCAGTATAACATAAAATTAAAATTTTTAACCTTTTTTGGTCACCTTCATGTACCATGAAAATTTTCATTTCTAACATCGAAATTTTGATTTTTTTTCAACTTAAAAACGAATATAAGAAGTTCTCATATTCTATTTCGTTAAAAACCTTAAATAAATCATTGATATTCCTAATGACTAGTACCACCGTGGAAAGTGGAATAAGTTGGAGAAGTTGAAGAAGTGGAAGCTGATGAGATGGCGTAGCAGCACCGATCAGCAATACTTATCCGTTCTGCTATTCCGTTCTTAATTGTTTAAATATATATTTCGGAATTCCACTTTTAATCGATTTAGTTCAAAAACTGCATTTTTGTTTATCAAAATGACTTTTTTATCGCAAGTTCTTATTAAATGGTTAATCGATTAATTGGATTAATTATCCTTTAACTTGTCAATAATCGATTAATTAATTGAGTGACTGGACGGTTAAGGCCAACACCCCACGAATTGAATATTCAGTTATTGCTGAAAAATAATTTAGCATTTAATAAGTTTTAAATTCTTGCATCTTACTGCCAGCCTTGGCGTTTCTCTGTATCCTTCGAAATATTCATGATTTTAATTTAACTAATATTTAGTTCCAACAAAGAATAAACGTACGGACGTACATCTAAATTATTAATGATAAATTTATTTCTCCGATAGTGATATTGATAATGATGCTGATGACTATGACTTTGACATCGTATCTTTTGTAGGTTGATTGCTTAGCAATTCAGTGGCGTTTGCATAAGCGTACGAGATTGTAGCGGCAGCAACAGCAACAACAAGCAGAAAACAATTTCATGTGCACAATGTCGAAACATCCATGGATATTGATTCGATAATTGCTCATTCATAGCAGCCAGAAACACTTGAAATAACCTCAGAAATAGTATAGAATTGAATTAGAAAAAAAAGAAATCAGAAAGAATGAAATCCTCTATTCATGAAAATCTTTACATATTTAAACACTTGAGCAGTTGTTTGAAGTGTTTTTCATTGCTATTGTTGCCGTTTCTGTTGCTGTTTTTTTTTCTTCTAAGCATATTTTTATATGCCATGGCCACAGAGTCTTAGTCACAGATACTTTGTGAAACATAATCGAAATATCTCATGAATATTGAGACAGAGTGCATGTTTGAATATTTGTAAATGATGTTTTAGAACGAGTACCCTTGAATATCAGTAACAGCATCCATTCATTCTTTCTGCTCATCATCGCCATCGCCGCCGCCATCATCATCGTCGTCATCATTATCATTGACACAACATCTTGCAAATCATTTAAGTAGTTGTCTGCTCAAAATTGAATTCATTTTCTGCATATAGTAATAAGTCCATATCTGTGCATTGTTGCTCACGTTGTTGTCATTTAAACAAAAGTGTATGCGTGCATGTGTGTGTGTGTGTGATTTCCCCTTTCGCCCCATCGCATTTTGTGAGAGTGTAAATGCGTGCTAAAGCACAGGAATAATTGAATGAGAGAAAGGATGAATGAGTATATTTGTATGTCACATACGCTATTGTTCATCTAAATGAAAGACAATAGATGACAACACCCACATGTCGAGTAACACTTGCAAACAGATTTCGTATTTAATGGCATATGGGAATTTCATGAAAATAATCTTAAATAATTTGAAGCTAATATTTAGTTTATGGGAAGAGTTTTAACTTGGATTGCTGAAGCAAATGCAATTGGCAAACAACAAGTAGTTACCCGTAGATAAAAGAAATAATATTCTAAGTAGTGAGATTTAATTACAAACACAAGTTTCCATTAAGATGTTTACGAAACATTATAGTGCAATAGTTTTCTATTAAATTATATCTAGAGAAGAGTTCAGCGAAAATTTGCTTAATAAGTTTTCATATCCTCCAAAAAAGAAGAGAGGAGTACCGGACTCAGCTTCGTCATTAAAGCTTAAAAATTTTATTTTTAAGGGATGTAGGCTTAAATAATACAATTTGTTAAATTTTTCACCTCAGGAACCATATTTTGGATATTGCTGATTTTCAAAAGCAATCTATTTACGACTACTGCCAATACATCAATTCAACACCGAGGCCTATAGCTTCTCTGGAAACTCAGAAAACCCCATTTCACGTACAGACAGACGGACAAGGCATATTCGATTTCCCTATATACTCGTGCAAGGCTCCAAAACATATATATACATTATGGGGTTGCATATTAATATGCTGGAAAGTACATACGGAGTGACAAACTAAACGTAATTATTTGTCTTTCTTTAAAAGATATAGAGTTATTGTCAAATTTTTGCGACAAGACCCACTGTGCAACATACCATTTCTATTCTCTTTTAATAACTAGTTTGCGTATCAACTTAAAATCTTAGCTAAAAGCAGATTAATATTAAAATAAAAAGAAAAACCCAAACAATTTAAGGCTTCTTGCAAAATCCCATGTATAGGGTGTTTTTTATGAAGTTTTTTTTTTATACGAATCACTCTGTTGTCTGACAGCTATTTTGACAGTTTAAAGTGACGTCTCTACTCAGTATTGTTTGGCAAAACATCATGAACAGGTTAACTCCAGAACAATCGTGGAAATTTATTTTCAAAAACAGTGTTCAATTAAAAATGTTTATCCGCTTTTTTACCGCAAAATTCTCTTCAGTGATGAGGCGCATTTTCGGTTGAATGGATATGTCAACAAGCAAAACTGCCGTATTTGGAGCAAAGATAATCCACACGCCGTTCAAGAATTACGAATGCATCCCGATAAATGTACTGTTTGGTGCGGTCTATGGGCTGGTGGAATCATCGGTCCTTATTTCTTTAAAAATGAGGAAGGACGACGCGTTACCGTGAATGGAAATCGATACAGAATCACGATCAATGAATTTTTGGTGCCAAAACTTCAAGATATGGATGTAAACGAAATGTGGTTTCAACAGGATGGTGCCACATGTCATACTGCGGGCGAAACAATGGACTTATTGAAAGAACATTTCAACGACAACATTATTTCGAGAAATGGACTGGTGAATTGGCCTCCGCGTTCGTGTGATTTGACGCCACTCGATTATTTTTTGTGGGTATACCTGAAATCATTGGTTTACGTGGATAAGCCAGCAACGATTGACGCTTTGGAAACCAGTATTCAACGTGTCATTGCTGAAATACGCCCTCGAATGCTTGAAAAGGTGGTCGAAAATTGGACCTCCAGAATGACCTCTATGCAAAATAGTTGTGGTGGCCATATGCCCGAAATTATATTTAAATGTTAAATGACAAGAAATTATCCACCAAATAAAAAATTTTTTTGGCCATTTCATAATTTGGCATGTGTTTTATTTAAATTTCAAATCAGCAAGATCTTATAAAAACACCCTTTATAAAAAACTTTCACTATTTCTGGTAAAGGGTATACAAATATCGCAAATAAGCTATTTTCGAAAATATATACACCCTCGTCATCAGGACTCGATCTATGTTAACCTGTCTATGCATTTTAATGAGGATTGAAAATGATTACATTCTTATGCATGGAAGGCGTATCATAAATTTGTATACGAGAAAGTGAAAGAGGTTAACATAAGCATTCTTAATCGGCAAGAGATGGCAGTAATAAAGTTACAAAAAAAGGTATTACAGTGAAACTTCGATTTAACGAATTCCAAAGGAATATGAAAATACTTCGCTACAGCCATTGCTTCGCTATAAATATAGTCAGCAAAGCCTTGATATAACGAAAAAAATACGTTATAACTATAGTTTTCTTTATTAAATTTTTCATTATTCAATTTCATGAGATAAATAAAAAATAAAACATGTTGCTATAATTTTATTCTTACTTCTTTGTATAGAGGCTTTTGTACGAGCACTTCGTTGTATAGAGGCTTTTCAAATGCGCTTGTCAATACATTTAGACTTTGCTGTTTTATACCGGGACTTTACCATTTAGGATTTATTCTGATTTCGTTATATTGAGGCATTTGAAGGAATATTTCTTTATAGAGAGGCTTTTTTGCTTAGAATTTGTTCGTTATAGCTATAGTGCATTTTTGTATGAAAAACTTTGCAATAAAGAGGTTTTCTCAAGGGAGTCAATAAAACATACGTTATATTAATTTTTCGTTTATAACGAAATTCGTTATATCGAAGTTTAACTGTATATAGAAAAGATTACGTGTACAAAAAATTTAGCAAATACGACATGAATAAAGTAATCAAACGGCAATGCAGGGAGGTGTGTTACAATCCGTTCGTTGTTGATACAATTCTCGTATACTATTTGATAATAAAAGTTGTATTAATACAAATTATTATTACGTTTAACTAAAACCACGCGATGACAAGCAAAAATACACAAGAGTACTGATGATGAAAGTGTAGCTGCTTTCAAAAACAGCTGCTGGGTAAGATGGATAATTAATTTCCCTTGTATTTGGGAGTATTTATCACGTTTTTATGAATTAACCACGCTGCGGCCTACAAACTTTAATTGAATTTAAAACGAATTCAGCAATACGTGGTTCGATGAAAAATTTTCGCAGACATATTTTTCCATATTCTTCGAGAAAGGAACAGAAAACATCCATACGTTGAATAGCAAGAGAGTTAAAATAATTCCAGAAAACATTTCTGAATTGAATGAAAAGATTAGAAAGAAAGTGTTCACCATAACAGACGAACTATAGTTCATTCTGAAATGAATTTCGGATGTTGTTAGAATTTTAATCGTCAGGGTTGGGGAATTTCGTACTAACCAAAAAGGTAATAACTTAAAAATATGAATGTGGGAACTTCTCATTCAATTTTCGTTAAAAACATTGGTTAAATAGTTGATATTCCTACTGAGTAGCACCAGTTGCAAAAGTGGAAAAATTGAACAAAGAACGCTGATGAGATGGCGTAGCGGCCTCGAAATCAGTACTGAGCCGTTGTGCTGGTTTGATGATTATTGAAAATATTCTTAATATTCCAATCTTAATATAAAAAATAATAAATAGAATTTGAACAAATTCATTTATAAATAAAATAATAAAAAATCATTTACAGTCATGCAGATTCGAACTTAAGCCCGTTGAAAAATTAACAATTTACATAAGAAAGTTCGACTAATAAAAATTCATATATAATTTAGAATTTTTTTATTTAAAAAAAATTCATTCTGTTGTACAGTGTGACCATTTTATTTTTATTATAATTCTTTTATAAATCACATACATTTAATTGCATTATAAGTACTTTTGTATTGCGTAAGCGAAGAAAACAATGCTGAAAATAAACAATTGTTCTAAATAAATGCATCATGTGATTTTATGCAGAAAGGAAATGAATCATCCATAGAAAGAAATATTAACAATGTAGTCCTTACAATGCGATACTTGAGTGCTATAAAAGACATTGAATACAAAGAAATTTGTTTCATTCTCACAGCTTCGCCTTCCTCTCTCCTTCACATATTCACTACCAACATTATGACACAGACAGATTTATTAATAATGAATAAATGTTTGTATGTGATTTAATTTCTTTAAAGGTATTTGGATTTCATGCTTTCCATTGGCCTCAATTTTCTTAGTGGATGTTTTTTTCTAATTAAATTTGCATGGTTCTAGAGGTTTTATAAATAACGCTCTATTTGTGGTGATTTTGAATTAATATTTATTTTATTATGCTTTTGCGCTGCGGCATAATGAATCCCTATAACTCATAAAACAAAAAATAGTTTATCTTTCATGGCTGCCGTCGAGCAGCCCTTTAAATCGCGCGCATTTTTGTGGCCTGTGTTCGATGGGAATTTTATTCATCACGCTTTTAATAACCTTATCTTCCATTAAAGCCCCCTGCTTGTTTCCTTAGAAAAGAAACGCTTCATATGATCATGTTGGTTTTGCTCATGCCGGAATCGTCTGCTTTATATCAGGTATTCTATCCTTTTACAGAAAGCCATTGAGGGCAGAATATTCTAAAAGCAACAACACTTTTTTTAATGGAGAAAATTATGCCGTGGAGATTTTATTCAGAATAGCGGATCACGGAATGTGAAGAGCTCCTAAGAAATTATTTTGTTGAATAGGCTGTTTGAAGTAAAAATTACATCAGTTTTCACTTTGATGATACCTTTGTCCTACACTGTAATTATAAATAAAGTGTGAGCAAATTTGATTTAGTAAGTAAATTGGCTGTCAAATAATGGAATGCCAAGTCATCCTTTCACATTGATTTAGTAAAAAGTTGGGAAATTTGAACCATGGAACGCTATACCCCTGAACAAACAATTTTAATGCTGAAAATTTCATTGTATCACTTCGTAAAATTTCAGTAGCTTTTCTTCGTAGTCAGGATTCTTCTGAGATCGCTGTGCGTAGTTTAATCGCTAAATTCGAGTTTCATGGTACTGCTGCTGACAATAGACCAAAACAATACGCTCGTAGCAAAGTCTTAAGAATGAGACTGGAACATCAACTCGTTGACGTTCGCATCAATTGGCCATCACCAGAAGGGGCACTTTGGGCAACATTTTGAATAAAGACCTTCATGTCCACGCTTATAAAATTCAACTAGCTCAATAATTAAAGCCAGTCGACCCTTGAGAATTGGCTGGTTGAAAAACTGAATGAAAAAAACGCGTTTTCAGCAAAATTATTTAAATTGTTAATTTTTTCAGAAAAAATTAAAAAAAAAATAAATTAACAATTTACATAAGAAAGTTCGACTAATAAAAATTCATACATAATTTAAAACAAAATCATTTTTAATAATGAGGTTCAGTTTTAATTAGGCGCTTATGCAAAGAAACGAAATTGTCGCATATGAGATTCCCAAAATCCACAAACACTCCTCTATTACATCCAGAGAAGGTGACCGTATGGTGCGGTTTGTGGTCAGGTGGCATCATCGCCCACCCATTTTTCGAAAATGGCCAAGAAAACGCCGCCAGTGCGAATCATCTGCACTACCGAACCATAATAACCAATTTTTTGTGGCCACAATTGGTTAATATTGACATCAGTGACCTTTGGTTTCAGCAAGACAGCGCCACAAGTTAAACATTTATTGCGTTTCAATAAAGGCAAATAAAGTTAAACAAGTTAAAGTGCTTTATTCTGCCGCGACGAATTTTATATGACATTCACGTCTAGAGTGTATACATACATTCATTCCAACCTTGGGAATCAACGTTTTGATTTTCCTGATTTTCCTGATATTCAATATTAATTTATTTCTCTTTAAAATGGAAAATATGTTGGATTACGAAATAAAAACTTGTTTTATTTAGATACTTTAATATAAAAAAAAAAGTAAAAACGTTATATTCGAACGGTCGAATCATAAATACTCATGCGCGCAAAGAAATTTCACTTCAAGAATGAACCAATTTTTTTTTCAAAAAATTAAATCATTTTTGATTTCATTATCGAATTTCGTGCCTAATATTTCAAATAATTTCGATCTGAAAAATAGTTTGGTTTTCCGCTGACTAACCAAAATGCAGAATCAATTTTGTCCCCAAACGAAATTGAACTCTGTCACGGTACGGCTGCGTATGATTAATATTTGTTTGTATGAATTCGTATTACTCATACGTCTTAAACATATATTTAGAACAGTGATGTCAGCGTCATACACAATTGTGGAAGCAAAATTCACATGTACGCTTACGCTCTTATATTTTGAGAGCGTAAAATATAATTGTTTACTGAAGAACACTCTCATTCATTCGGGAAGTATTGCAAGTCCTGTTTTGAGGCCTCTAAACAGAAATAATATATTTATATAAATATATATACAATATATATGAGGTTTGAAATAAGTTGGAACCACTGTATGTAGGTACATCTTTTCGAAAATTTCTTAAAGTAGCTTTTAAATTAATTCATAAGTAAGACTTTTTGTAAAAATTTTTTCTCTTGCATATAAACTAACCAAATTTTCAGCTTAAAAATGGAGAAATATTTTAAAATTAAATATCTGAGCACTTGGCAATTTTCGAAACCCTTTTTTACAACTTATAAAATTAGAATATATTATTGGTAAATAAAAGGATACTCTTACAAAAGGCCACTAGTTAGGCCTCGCAACCGCACATTTCTCCCGCTGGGAATGTAAGAGATAAGAGTGATCTCACCAACACAATCATATTTGACATCACTGATTTAGAAACAAAAAAGTTTTCGTAAAAATTTTACCCTCAAAGAAGTTTCAATTAAAAAAATTTTTTATAGGGAGTATAGTTGGGTGGGACAGACGGACGTGGCTAGGTCGTCTTAGATTTCATCGCTGATGAAGGATACATTGACTTTAAGGGGTCTTGGAAGTGAATATACCCTCCAATTATATTTTGGAGGGTGTAAAAAAACAAATTTTCCATCTCTAGTGTTGTTCTGCTTTCTAATAGCAATGAGTTTTTTTCAAAAACATTATATATATATATATATATATATATATATATATATATATATATATATATATATATATATATATATATATATACATACATATATATATATATATATATATATATATATATATATATATATATATATAATGTATAATGTATAAGGAAAAATAAAAATGTTGTTTTAGTGGACTACTTTCAGTTACCTAAAAAGTTTCAATTGTCCAACCTTGAAGCCATATTTTGATTTGTGCGTGAGAAATTTCTCGGTCGCGTAATCTCTCGATTTTTTTTCTGAGGCCATTCGAAAAGCCGGATTTACATGAACAAGCCGCAGACAACTGACGATCTGAAAGATGAAAATCGGCGCTGCGTTGATGAGATAGCGAAGCTTTGTTGTAAAATGCCCTTCAAAAATTTCAAGAAAAGAGCGAACGTGTGCCGTCTTGCTAGAGGTGGACATTCGCCTGACATCATATTCCATTATTAATTCCCATGTTTCTACTTTACATTGGTGTCGATAAAACTCCGGCCAAAAATGGAATACAACTCTCATGTATGGGCCGGTTCTTCAAAGTCTATTTTGAAGTTGCTCGACCGCGTGCAAGAGAGAGAGAGCGAAGAAGCTTATCGGAGACAGAAGGGTAGCCAACTCTATTGACTCACTGAAGCATCGACGCAACGTGGGGTGTGTTTCACTGTTCTACCGATACTACAACGGAATATGTTGTGGTGAAGTAAGGGAGTTTGTGCCCGAAAACCGTTTATTTTTGCGAGATAACCGCACTTCACATAGGGCGCATACTTTTGTGGTTGAGTTGCCAGTGAACCGCACCACGCATTACAGAGATAATTCGTTCTTTGGCCGAACGGTTTAATTTTAACGTGGAGAGGTTCAAATCGAACGTCCACAAACACTACTCCCTCTATCCTCCTTCCCATAACCATCTTTCCCAGTTCTGGAACAATGCCTCGCATATATAGGGGTCATCCCCTGTGTGCTGATCCAAGAAAAAAACTGAGTTTGTAAAAAAAAAATTGTTTTTAAGCCAATTTACGTCCTAACTTAAAATTTGCCCACACTTTGCAATAATGCTATGTTTCTAAATGCAAAATAAGTGATAAGGGAAACAAAATGAACAACAGCTGCGAAGGGAAGGTAACGTTCAATACGAAAAATCTTCACATTTTCTGGTTCTATAGAATTTTATGAAATCTTCAAAAATTATTTGCCTTTTGTTACATTTTTGCATCAAGTCCCACTGTGCAACATATCACTTCTATTCTCATTTATTAACTAATTTGCCTATCACTGAGTGCTAAGTTTTACCAACTTGAAATCTCGGCTAAAAGCAGATTAATATTAAAATAAGAATATTAAAATAAGAAGAAAAGCCCATACAATTTAATGCTCTTTGTAAAATCAAAAAACAAAACGACACGGTCAATTAATTTTTAGTTTTTAATCCTTGTTAAATATATTATTGCACAGTTTTCCTATCATTTAACTTTATACTCCATGGCAAAAGATTTAATTTAATTTGATTTAAATGCTATTTTATGTCAGCATATAGTGAGAACTGTTACTTCCAAATCTGTCTAAGCCTAAAATTTTATTTGTTGAAAAAACAAGCTCTTGCGCAACGAAATAACGCCCAAATGCCACCCACCCACCCAATTAGATGACAGATGACAAACTAAAACTTTTATGTCACTTAAATGAAAGAAGGTACCAGTCATTCATAGAAAACGTGTCAGAGACATAAAATAAACATAAATTTTGCACCCCTGAAATATTTAAAAGTGGGCGGCAGAGCGCCATAAATATCATTTTGGTGTTTCGGGAGGAATAAAACTAAAAATGTCAATTACTTGTTACTGCAAATTGCAAGTAGCAAAACAAGATTTATTAAAGATGATGTAGCTGACTTTTTTGTTTTTGTTTTAATAAAACGTCAAAAGAGAAAAAGATGAATTTGAACACATAAATATTATAGGAACGGACACATACGGCTACATTCGCTTGTATGGCGATGGTTTGGTGTGTGTGTGTGTTAAAGCGGAAATTACTTGTATTTATTTGTTACATTTTGTGCAGGAAAATTTATTATTTCGAAAACAAACGTGACATCATGCATGACATTCACTTTAAATACAGAATTACAAATTAGATTTCGGTTGCAGTTTAAAATGTACGCAAGTGTTTTTTTAAATATTTATTTTTAAAACTATTATCACGATTTTATTATATATACCCTCCAAAATAGAATTGGAGGGTATATTCACTTTGTTATTCCGTGTGTAACGTGGCGAAATATCCCTCAAAGTAAATACATTCTTCGTCTGTATAAACCACGATTCAGCCCAAACGAAAAGAGACAGAAACTTGGAACTTGGTATAAATATATCTTGAAGGATAGCACAGTTAAAGTTGTAAATGGTAAATGGGCTGAATCGGGTCAAAGGAAAACAAGCTTTTTTCAAGCTTTTTTTTTATAATTTTGTTAAGCAAATGATATAGTTTTATGTTGAAAAAAATAATATTTTGGACTCCACCTCCTTTAGTGAGCGTTCTCGTAAGATATTATGTGCAAAAATAGTGTAAATATTTAACAAATTGCATTACTTAAGCCTACATTCCTTAAAAAGTAAATTTTTACGATGAACGTAAGATGTTTTCTGATCTTCTCCTGCCCTACCTCTCCATCAACCTTTGCCCCCTAAATGACCCCAAAAATTTAGTTTTTAAGTTTTTACGATTTAGGTGAAATGTTTCCCCTACGGCCCTTCCCGAAGTGACCCTGTCAAAATAGAGTTTTAAAATTGGGCACAGAAATAAAATAAATTTTTCTTTTTTTACTTAAACCATAAAAACTTTAATTTTAATGAATTTTTTATGATAAACATTAAACACATTTACAGCAGGAGGTTACCGACAAGACGACTAAACGCAGCATCTACAGTGTAAACAGCTGATTTCAGTGTTGACACCGTCACATAATAATAGAATCGCTTATTCTATATATAATTATACTCGTATATCGAAACATTTTAATAACAAATCACTTTATTTCCTTACACCTCTTTATTGTTCTTGCAGTTTTAAAACTAGTCCAGAGTATTTATATGTTTATGCATTTTTATTTTCAACAATTTTCATATTATTGATAATATGAGATTAAAAATTAGTTTAATTTGTCTACAACAAACAAAAGTAGCAAGGAAAACAACCTTCCTTGCAGCCGAGAAAAAAACATGTATTTCATTTCTCGCATATTGTAGTCGGTAGCCTGCTGTAATGCAATAATCTGGTAGATGATTTACACTGTCGGATGATTCGTTCAGTCCAATTCTGTGATGAATGTAGGGTATTCATTTAATCGGGGATTAATTTAATCGCGTATTCATTTAATCGAGTATTCATTTAAATGCGGTTTCGGTTTGATCGGTTTATAAATTAAGTAATTTCAATAAATAAAAATATATTCACTCCAATTATATTCCCGGGGAAAAGAGTTCCCGGGGAATTCATTTTCCCGGGAATAAAACTCCCTTATTCTAAACAGACGGGGAGAACAGTATTATGGGAAAGGGAATTTCGAATTTTCGCTGTCAACTGTTTTGCTTTCAGTTGTTTTGTTTTGACTTAAAAAGTGAAAAATATTTTTTTCAGAACAACTCCCTTGCAATTTTTTGAAGGAATTATTTTATAAATTTATTATCAAATTCTCCCTTTAATTTACATTCATAATACCTACTTTTTTCCCGGGGAAGAGTCTCCCATTTTCGAAGTTTATTTAGAACAAGGGAAAAGGGAGAAGGGAAAAATCTCCCGGGGAGATTCTATTTGGAATAAGGGAAAAGGGAAAAGAGAGAAAATTCCCGGGGAGTTGTTATTCATAATTGGGCTGATAAACTATTTATTATTTTGAATTCATTAGTAAAAACAAGTAAGAACGTTATATTCGACCGGGTCGAATTTAAATAGCCTTTAAATAGAAGCAGCATGGCTGAAACAGATTTTTATCACCATCAAAGCAATTTATTTAAATGCAGTTAATATGTTATATCAACGCGATAGGGTCCTTTAAAGGGGAAAGTGGGAGAAGGGGAAGGCAAATGAGCTGAAAAAATTAATTTTTAAGGAACGTAGGCTTAAGGAACATGATTTTTTAAATATTTACACTATTTTTCCATGTAATATGTTACTTCAACGCCCACTAAGGGAAGCGGTGTCGAAAAATTGATGTTTTTGATATCCTGGCCCCAAGTTCAATGCTTTGGAATTTCTTTGACATTAAAATATTTCTTAAAAAATTATGTTGGTTTTTATAGGTTGGTTCAGTTCTTCTTAAGGGAACTTTTTTCCATTTGGCCGGATTCAGCCCATTTACGAACTTGACCTGTGCTATCCTTCAAAATATATTTATAGAAATTCTCAAGGATCTGGATTTTTTCGTTTGGACTGAATCGTGATTTCCAAAAACGAACGGACGGACATGGCTGGATCGTCTTAGGTTTCATCACTGATCAAGAATATATATACTTTATGGGGTCTTAGAGAAATATTTGGCTGCGTTACACACGACTACACCCTCCCATTATTTTTTGGAGTTTATAACAACACCAAAAATTATGTAGCAAAACTAAAAAAAATTAAAATTTTGTTACATCAGTAATCGTTGTCCAAAAGTAGCCAACTTTAAATTAACCGATTAGTAATTAATCGGTTATCCGATTAACAAGTAACCGAATGAATATCATAATCTATACGTACATATAGTAGACATTCATATGACATTCATATGGCATGCAGAGTGCTGTAGCTGATAAAAAAATTAAAAAAGTCTTCGTAATTGATTACGATATATTTTTGTTAATTTATATCATAATCGAACAAAATATATAAACATTTAAAATTTTTAGCAGTTAACGCCTTTTGTTATTTTGGTGACGATATTTACTACTTAGTTCGTCCTTGGAGATTAAATTTCAAAAATATATTTTCTTCGTAAAATTCTCTTACGTTAGATTGAACACAAACAACTCAAGACATTTATTTAAATGGCTTGGCCATTTACACAATAAATGCTTTTTTGGGCAATAACTTTTATATTTCTCTTTGCCAATCTGCTCATCCATCTGCTTTCATGTTCATCGATGTGAACATTTTATTCCAATTTGACATTTGAGACACAACATGAAGTTAAACAAAAGTTATGAAATAATAATAAGAAGAAACTTAAATATTCATTCTCACCCTGTCTGTCAAAATTATGCCAGGTCTGACTTTTAATTGTACACGTCAGTTTATTGTCAATTAATCAAAAATATTTACGACATACTGTTTCTGTTGGTGAGTACAAGGAATATTTTCTGGAATGACATTAAAAGCGAACGATTTTGAAGGATTTGCTTTTATGAATGCGCATGAATAAGTATGTGTGTGTGTGTGTGTGAACATGTTTATGTAACTGACTTGGAAATAATACATATGAAATTTAAATTATGTATGAATTTTTATTAGTCGAACTTTCTTATGTAAATTGTTAATTTTTTCAACGGGCTTAAGTTCGAATCTGCATGACTGCAAATGATTTTTTATTATTTTATTTATAAATGAATTTGTTCAAATTCTATTTATTATTTTATATTAAGATTGGAATATTAAGAATATTTTCAATAGTCATCAAACCAGCGGAACGGATCAGTACTGATTTCGAGGCCGCTACGCCATCTCATCAGCGTTCTTTGTTCAATTTTTCCACTTTTGCAAGTGGTGCTAGTCAGTAGGACTATCAACTATTTAACCAATGTTTTTAACGAAAATTGAATATGAGAAGTTCCCACATTCATATTTTTAAGTTATTACCTTTTTGGTTAGTACGAAATTCCCCAATAATTTGCAGTCATGCAGATTCGAACTTAAGCCCGTTGAAAAAAATTAACAATTTACATATCAAATTTAACTTAAATAAAATTTTTACTTTCCCACTGTAAGTTTATATGCTGATGTCTTTTGTTCCGAGTGCTCTATCTACTAAATTTAAAATAATGAATAATTATTATGTTATTAATTAAATAAATAAATAATATTTCCATTTTTGGTATGTCTTCTCTGTCTATGTGCATTCATATAATTATGCCAATTAGTTGACAAAACTTCAGGCGTGCTGATTGAGGAGCTATTGATGAATTGCCATTAACATTAAAGGAAATGCAGTCATATTGTACACAGATTAGCTTAACAGAAAATAAAAATATGTTATTGCAAGATTAGTTTTTCAAACTGAATAGTATCATCAGAACTAGACAAAAGAAACTGGTACGTGGACTCTGCACTAGAGCTGTCCAGCTTAAGAACGAACTAGTTCAATTGCACGATTCACTTAACTGATCTAAGTGACGTGCTCGCTTCACTGAGCTCTCATATTACTGCATTCCGTATTTTGCTCAGCGCTTTTATATGAAACTTTTTTTATTCTTATGTATGGTGTCTGATAACCATCAAGACGAATTAAACTTTACCAACATTTTTGGCACAAGCAACTCAAAACTATCATCCAATTTAATTCCAAAGTTAATTATGTATTTCGTCCAAATGAAGGGAGAAGAACGCTCATTCGGAAGAGCTGAAACCCGCAACTCTACTCTGCACCACGAGCTTATATACAGAATTCCATTGTGGTCATACAAGATGTTCCAAAAGATGTTATTCTCTTAGCCCACTTCGAAAAATCCTGTCCTGTTTCAATATTTATTATTATTATTTATTTATTTACGCCCCTATTCATAAAAATTATGAGAATCTAATAACAGCGTAATAAAACAAAATTTCAAATGAAATTTTCTCTATTACAGTCTTATAAGCCTCTAATAATTTTTATTAATAAGGCGGTTAATCTTTACGAATGTAATTCTAAGATCAAATTTAATTAGAGAGCACTAGCAACGTTGGCCATCAGCTCAGTTTCAATATTTGTAACGTAAAACGATACAAAATAAACGTCCAGACATGAATAATATGTGTCATGATTAGTCTGTGGTATCCTTGCAGCGTGTCGTTCGTTTTCCATTGTTCCGGCAGTAACTGGGCAATCAATACCACATTTAGCTGCTCGTTTAGAAAAAAAGTAGGAAATGGGATATCATGAGCATATTTTAGAGGTGGGCGATTCCGGAGCAACCGTTCTGCGGAGAATATCCCGGAAGTGGC
Source organism: Linnaemya tessellans (assembly GCA_951800035.1). Taxonomy (NCBI): domain Eukaryota; kingdom Metazoa; phylum Arthropoda; class Insecta; order Diptera; family Tachinidae; genus Linnaemya; species Linnaemya tessellans. The sequence goes on along the minus strand of OX637532.1, from coordinate 111,023,922 downwards.
TGAAAATATTGCAGAATATCAATCAGATGAAGTGCCACATAACCGGCCATTAATCAGCGCACTGTATAGAGACTTTTAGTGAATTCTTTGTCTTCTCAAAAAGTGCAGGTAGTATATTAGCCATGTAACCCATGCTCAAGCTAGTCTAAATCACGGCCACGACCAAACCAACTTTTCATCGAAAATGATGATGGGCGAAGAGGCCTCTGCAGATACTCTAATAAGCGAAATTTTCGTTTCGTGGCAAACGCCCACTGTGAACGGTGAGCGCCAAACAGCCACTCTCAGTGAATTTCTGCTTCCTCAACTAGAAGAATTGGGATTCAAGATGATGTGGTTCCTACAGCAAGAAGCAACGACTAAAATCGAAATTGAGGGTCCTGCTGTTGTTGATCACCTAATTTTTTTGATTTGTCAGAACCGGTGCAGACTTTTTATCGCAGTGTTTCTTGAAATCTCCAAGATGTGTTAATTGCCTCATAGTCTTCAAATTCTCAAAGAGAGCACCTGACTGGAATGCCACAAGTTTTGGCCAGAACGGTGGAAAATGCCACAAATCGGTTGCGCTGTTATGATTTCTTGTACCCAATAAAAAATATTAGTATGAAATAAATACAATACAAAAGCGAAACTGAAGTTTCCCATTTATTATATAAATTAAAGTAAAAAAAAAATCGGATGGCAATTGTTGCGCCACCATGTAACAGCACAATTGAGGCTAAAAGTGTAGCTCGTTCCAAATAGGTTGTTAGGCCAGAAACTGCTCTTTAAATCCCTAAAGTGAAATATCGGATGACTGGTCGTATTCTAAAAAAACATAAAGATCAACATCCAGCATAATCTTTATAAAGGATTTTTCAAAAAGAGCTTTGTTTTCCAATTCTGGCAACACTGACGACATGATAGTTTTGACATTTATTTGTTTGACGTGTTCGTAGTAGAAGCATTGGCGATTGTTACAATGAATTCAATTTTGTTCGAAAGTCGCATTAAAAAAATTTGAAATCCACTATGAAAATAGTGGTTCTGCTAAAGTTACATTTCGTAAAATTCGTGATGTTTTCGCACAACATAATCGTACTTTTGAGACCTTCTGTCAGCAAGCAAAATTGCCGCATTTGGGCTTCTGAAAATCCTAGAGCGGTTATTGAGAAGCCTTCGCATGCCCAACGTGTCACTATATGGTACGCTATGTGGTCTGGAGGCGTGATTAGGCTGGAAAGGCGGTAACTGTCAATGGATCACGCTATCGCGAGATATTAGCAACTTAATTTTGGCCTATTATTGACCCACGTGGATATCACTGACATGGTGAACATTTGCCAGATATAATTTTTCATTCGTAATTGCCGAACTTTTCTCTTCATAATCCAATAAAAATTTAAATCACCTTAATTTAAATTTTTTGTCTTATTTTGTTTTAGAAAAGAAAGTTCTTGTTGAAAGTTCTTGATTATGCTTTAACGACTGTTTACTGCTTCCTAAAGGAGAGCATTGTTCTTGTGATAAGAGATGCTGGTCAAACGAAGGAGTCGCTACTGAAATAATGTCTATTTCCAGCAACTTGAAAAATCGTATACTTAAGACCGAATAAAAAACCTAAAATGAGGGATTGTAACAGATTTTTGGCGCAAAGTACCTTTTATCCAAAAAAATTCCCTGTATTATCAAACTGCCCTCGTATTTTGTAACTCATACCAGTCATCTTAATTATTTCATAATTTTTAGTGCGTGACATTTTACTTTTTTTTATTATTCTTAAACAAGATATTATTTTTTTGTTCAAAGGGAGAAAGATAAGCCCTGAATTGCAATCAACACGTTCGATGTTCGTTTGTGTCACACAAGAAGATTTTCTTTTGTTGTATTACTCTCAACTACAAGTTACTATATATACAAAATTCTTTAGCAATTTGGCAGATTTTGTTGCATATGAACTAAAAATAGAAATATTTTTGCTATTTTTGGCTCAGTATTTGCAAACGCAAGCACGAATATTGCGAAGAGGAAAAATCGAATAATGAAAAGGAAATTGTAAAATTCATGGCAGCGTTTGTTATTCTTTTGGTTCCAAGAAATAAAGTGACAAACAAGTTTCATTTTACTTTCTATGTTTTTTTGTGTGAACTTTCTTTTTCATTAAAACTAAATAAACTTATGCGAATTTTTATGGAGTATGACTCTTTTGTGGATACAGCAGAATCTGACAAATTAGAACCACTTTGTGCACCGGGCAGTTCGATTTTCTGAAAAGTTCCAATTTCTGGAAATTTTTTTTATAGAAAATGATAAAATTATGATATGCTATGTAGTAAGAATTTTAACGAACATTTTTATATTGCTATATTAAATTGAATTAAGATTCTGTAGGCTAATTGTTCGAAATTTTAATTTTAAATCTCAGAAAGACATTATAAATATTCCAAGGCACAAAGGCAAGTCAACATCAGTTTTGTTATTCAAATTACACAGCAGAGCAAAACAGCTGTTTTCGAAAGACGCAACCCTTTCATCATCAGTGCTCATGTGTATTGTGTTTGTCACCACTTATTAGGTGGCTTAGTTGAATTTGATAACAGTTCCTATTTACACAAATTTTATTGTGAAAAAGAATACGAGAACTGTATCAACCTGATGTTAACATGTTATTGTTATAATACCCGTGTTACCGTTTGATTATTTTTCTTCATGTCCCATTTTTCTGAATTTTTTGTTCCATCATACCTAAGCCAAACTTTTTTGGTTTGAATTTTTATACTTAAGTACATGTGAACGTTTTTCCAATTTTATTATTGGTAGCTCAAGCCATAGCTTAAGGTTAACTATTGGGAACTTTATCGTTAAGTTGTAATAATGGCCCTTAGTGAATTAAACCTATTTTATACTTCAGGAAAAATTAAATTGATATTAAAAATTTTAAAAATTAAAAATTCGGTTCCAGGGTTGGAAAATCGAAATATTTTAGTTCATAAAAGTAGCCATATAAGTTTTTAATATTGGTTTTTTTGTGAATGAAATCTCTTTTATATATACTTCGGGAAGAGTTGAATTGTTATTAAAAACCAAAATAATTCAAAATATAATTTCAGGTTGGAATGTTTATTCATAAAAGTAACCATATAATTTGGTATTTTTCATTTTTATGATGAATTTTACCTACTTTATATCAGGAAGAAATAAATTATTATTAAAAATCAAAAAAATCTAAAAGACTATTCTACGGTTGGACAATTAGAACTTTTTGTGGTACATGAAACGGATCTTTTCTTTTTGTTTGTAAATTAAAAATATTTAATATTTTTGAAAAACGTTCAGAGGTATTAGAAATTTAGCGTCCTAGCCGAAAAATTTAAACATTTTCTTAAATATGAAAGTAACTGATAACATCAGTTAATTAAACCTAATTTCTGTTTTAGAAAGAAAGAAAGAACAAATACATCTCTGAAGGGTATTTAAGATTCGGCACATCCGAATATAGCATTTTTACTTGTTTTTACTGCCTGTTTTTCTAAAAAGAACAAATTTAAAATTTTAAATTTAATTTAAATTTAAAAAAAAACCGTAAAAAAATTATTTGCGGATTGCAGATTTGAACCTGAGTCCAAATAATAATTCTTATCTTAATAATGAAATTAACAAATTCGACAAATAAAATTTACAGATTCTCAAATATATAAAATAAACTAAAAAAAAACTCTGCGAGTCTTAGCGCTAAAAATAACGTAATATTGTCAACACTGCAAATTATTATTTTTATAAAACAATTTTGGCTGTTGTTGTGTTTTCTTTGTCTCTTACACCTACAATTAGAGTTGGAAACAAGTAAAAACGTTACATTCGACCGGGTCGAATCATAAAAACCCTCCTAATAGTTAGTAAATAAAAACTCCATTATTGTAATATTAATCAAGCTCATAAGGTCAATAAAAATAAATCAATAAAAACTATTTTTATTCAAATAAAATTTAAATTTTTATGGTATTTGGCTTAAATAAACAAAAAAAATGTATTTCAATACGGTCGTTTTCAATGTGTCGAGAGGAGCTTGAGTGAGACACCTTTCCATCAGCATAAAAGCAATTTAAGTATTAATATTTTATATCAACGTGCAAAAAAGGCACTGATATAAGTTAAAAATGTTTAACCTGCTGCGTCAGAGTTCCTTTAAGACATTTCTGGGCCACTCCGGAAAGGGCCATAGGATAGAGATCTCACCTAAATCGTAAAAGCTAAATTTTCGGGGTAGTTAAGTAAGGAAACAAAACTGTTTTGATAGGTTAAATTTTTAAGGAATACAAAATAAAAATAATAAATAGAATTTGAACAAATTCATTTATTAATAAAATAATAAAAAATCATTTGCAGTCATGCAGATTCGAACTTAAGCCCGTTGAAAAAAAAAATTAACTGAATACAATTTGTTAAATATTTACACTTATTTTCATATAATATGTAACTTCAAGGCCCACTAAAACGGGCTGGGTCCAAAAGTAGACTTATCGTGTTTTGCATAGACGGACGTATGGGCATTGCTAGATCGTCTTAGACTTCGTCACTGATCAAGAATATATATACTTTATGGGGTCCAATTCTCTTTGGAGGGTATTAAAACTGTATTTTGTCGGGGTCGCTCTGGCAAGGGCCATGGGGGAGACATTTCACCTTTGCCATAAAACACTAAAAATAATTTTTTTGGGTAATTAAGTGTAAGGAACATTTTTTATATAGGGTCATATAGGGTGCAAAGGGGGAGGAGGTGGTAGGGCAGAGGAGGATCAGGTTACGTCTCAGCTTCGTCATTAAAGCTTAAAAATTTAACTTTTAAAGCATGTAGACTTCAGTAATACAATTTGTTAAATTTTTACACAAGCTTTGCGTATAATAATGCCTACTAAAGGGGACGCGTCCAAAGCCAAATTCTTTGAAATAAAAATGTATTATTTGCTTAACAAATTTACAAAAAAAAATTAAAATTAAGTTGCTTTTTAGAGGTTGGCTTGTTTGGTTCTTCTTAGGGGAACTTTTTTTCCTTTTGGCCGGGTTCGGTCCATTTACAAACTTAAACTGTGCTATCCTTCAAAATTTATCTGCTCGAAATGGCTCTTTTCGTTTGGTATCAATAGTGATTGCCACAGACGGACGGACAGACATGGCAGGATTGTCTTAGATTTCATCACTGATCAAGGATATTAAAGTATGTATGGGGGAGATTTCATTCCGAAAAATTGTATACTTCTTTTTTTGCTGGGAAATCAATATACCGAATCAATATCAATTTCTTTAGAAGGCCGTATTTAATTATTCGATTTAATAAACTTATGTGCCCGTGGAGGAAAAAAATAAATATTAGCTAAATAATTAAAATTGGGGTGTTAAATAATATTTATGTACACAAATTAATTTAATAAATTTGTCTCAAATGAAATTTTACTAAACAATATTTGTTTTTTCTTCTTTTTTTCAGGTAAGATGGTCTTATAAAATCCCAGTAAGTAACTCTATTATCTATTGACGCATTTACCATGACGTAACTAAAGTATTATAAAATTCAGTTAAATTAATTTTACACCGTCACAGTTTCAATATATTTACATAAAATATTTTACAGAAAAATCAAATTCCATTTCATTTTCCGCAATTCAAACGGTCGACTTGAGTAGACAACGTGCGATCAGATTTATTAATAATTTCTATAGCAGTTTCCTTGTCAAGTTAATCGTCTGGAATGGGGAAACTAGTATAATATTAAATAAAACTACTTTAACAGACAGCGAACACACACATCCAAAAACACTGACAAGTTTTTTGTTCTAAAACACTTGATAAATCTCAATGTCTTTTCTTGTTTCGATTTTACGATAAACTTTTGTTTCGTTCGCAAAGTTTTAATGGATTCACTCGGTTATTTAATTAACAATATACATATATTCCACTTTCTTCCCACTGCTTCGTTGCTATCGAGCAAAGTTAATTATATTTATTAACTTGAAGTTTTCTTTCAGCACTTCTTTATTGCGTTTAACAACACCGACCGGTGGCCAGTTAAAATATCTTTCAATAAATATTATATTTTTTTTTTCTTTAGTCAATAATGTAGTATATAGCCAGTACTGTTAAGCCTTTGCACAATGGGGCCAATCACTAGTCAAATGGTAGCACATAGATATCTTGTGCTAAACTACTGATCAGGTGGTTTTAAAGAAATTTTCAAATATTAATATCTGTCTGCATTTCATTCATTTAAATAATTGATATGTATATTAGAATTTTTCTTCTTTTTTTAAGACAAACACAATTTGCGAAGCGATTTGCTTGTATGTATCACTCACAACGGCTCTCAGTAAAACGATTGTAGTGATCTTTTAAAAATACAGCCGCGATTCGAATAAAAGTTATTTTTATAATTTTTAGTATATTATTACAATTTTGAGATAAATATCTATAAAAGATGACCATGTTATCGATATTTCTCTACAGGGTGGCTCAGAAAGATCGAAGTGGTGTGAATTCCGTATAAGTTTTTATTTAAGACATATTTTTTTAATTTTTTGTTTTTTAAATACAGTAAATATATAGGGAATATTTTTAGATTAGTTATTAAAAATGATATTCCGCAAGTGATGGCCATTTTCTGCTTCGCACAAATGTGCTCTTTCCAACACATTTTCCATGACCGTTCGCAAAACTTCCGGTGTTATGTTGTTAATTTCGTCTCGAATATTGACTTTTAATTCCTCAATAGTCCTAGGCTTATTAACATAAACTTTCCCTTTTAAATAACCCCAAAGGAAACAGTCTGGAGCGGTTAAATCCGGGGAACGCGAAATTATTCTTTCACCAAAGATGTCACGTAAAAGAGCCATTGTGGCCCTCGCAGTGTGCGCTGTGGCTCCATCCTGTTGGAACTATATTTGCGGATGGTTTTCCACGGCTGGCCTTACAAAATTTTCCAACATGACTCGATATCGATCACCATTTATGGAAATGGCGACACCTCGTTCATTTTCAAAAAAATATGGGCCAATGATCCTTTCTGAAGAAACACCGCACCAAACAGTACACTTAACTGGGTGTAATTGTCGTTGATGAAGTACTCTCGGGTTTTCCGTAGCCCATATCCTACAGTTTTGCTTGTTAACGAACCCATTTAATTGGAAATGGGCTTCGTCACTCATAACTAAGTTATGAATAAAATTAGGATTCTCTTGTGCTTTTTGCTGGAAATGAATTGCATAGTCAAGTCGTTGCTGGTAATCTGTCGGTTTCAATTCTTGGACAAGTTGAATTTTGTATGGAAACATTCTTATGGTATGCAAAATTCGCTGCAGCGACCCTCTTGAGATGCCAAGTTGTGTCGAACGTCTCCTGGTTGATGTTTCTGGATCCTCCCGAATACTCTCACATACCACTTGAATATTGTCAAACGTGTGGACAGTTCGTAGTCTGCCGGACCCAGGAAGGTTCCTTACTGCTCCTTGTTGGCGAAAATTTGCAACCAGACGGTTTATTGTTGACTGAGAGGGTGCAACCCGCACATTAAATTGACGACGGTATCCACGCTGAGTCAACACAACGGACCGTTGATTTGAAAAGTAAATTTCAACGATTTGGGGACGTTGTTCAGTTGTGTATTGCTCCATTATAAATTGTCCAAGTCTTCTTTACAAAATACTGAAAAGAAAAGAAAAAAAATTATAATAAAAAAGTTATAAAGAATTCACACCACTTCGGTCTTTCTTAGCCACCCTGTATATTTTTACATACAATTCTCGTAAGAAAATTCCTAATGAAATTTTTATAAATAAAAACTGTTATCAGATTCAACTAAGCCACCTAGTCACGAATAAAAAAATACACATGAGTACTCAAGGCGAAATTCTAGCGGCTTTCGAAAACAGCTGTTCTGCTCTACTTTGAATAATTAAAACTGATGTTGACTTTCCTTGGTGTTTTGCAATATTTATTAGCCTATACAATTTAATTGAATTTAATATATGTGACGCGCAAAATAGAAAGGGACCTAAGGCTAAAAACCGGTTTTGTTCAGGAGAGCCATTTTTAAGATTTAGATACGTGTATCGTTGGTGTACCATCACCGAGCAAAACGCGCATATCTCTGGCAGGGAACACTTTTGAGGCATGGGATCGGTCTCATTCGATGCTCAGAAGTTGCCCACATCAAAAAAAAATTGAAAATTAATTTTTTTTTTACCCTTAGGTCCCTTTCTCTATGCGCTGTCACATATAGTTTTTTAGTTTCCCAAGCCATAGTGCAGCCAGAGTGTACATATTAACTTCTTGACTTGAAAGTAACCCCGTGTTCCTCTAAACTAAAGTAAAGAAACTAGTTGAGGTAAAATAAGTAAATAAAAACACAAATTTATTACTTTCTAAAACTTATACAGACTTCTGGTCGTATATTTAGAAAGTGCAAAGTTCACACAGATCAAACAAACTTTCAGATAGTTTTACTCTGGTATTCTTTGTGCTGCTTTTATTTTGTTATTCTGTTGTAGCTGTTGTTTTGTACAAACACACACACCCACACACACCGGAATGCGCTTGCATATCATGCCGCCTATAATACATATTTCTTCTGTTCCATTGTATGTGTGTTGTATCTCAGTGGGAGTGCATGTGAAAGAATGAATGCGATTTTGTATGTGAGTTAATACCTTCCGGGCAATGGCACTTGTAAAACAATTATTCTTTTGTTGTTGTCATCAATCAAAGTGTTGGCGGTTGAATGTGCTAAAAGGAAGAAAATAGAAATGGAAACAATTGCTAAATGAAACCATTTTTTTAATATCATTCGAATGCATATTTAAAAGCTGTCAATGTTGGCTGGCTATTTTTTCTTTACAATAAACAGGAAGAACAACTAGCACGAGTAATTTACGGAAAATCTAAAATAGCAGCCCCAGTCGAGTGAGGAGCATTAAGTGCCAAATACCGAATTTAAGGAAAGAAACAGGATGATAGCAGGACACAGAATATACATTTACACTGTATATGGTCTCACATAAATATTTTTAACTTCCCGCTAAGAAAATTCAAGATATTCAAAAAAATCGTAGTTTTACCCGTTTAAAAAAAAATCGAGTTTTCCGAAGATTTCGATATCATGAGTTCCTAGGAAGCGTCCCGGATTACTCCTGAGAGGTTGTCACTATATCTGTATGGGTATGTGTTTGTGTGTGTGTGTAAGTATATTACCAAACCAGACTAGTCGCGTTTCAAAAGGTTCTTTCAAACTTAGATTTCCGTTTAATTTGAGAAATATAAAAAAAACTAAGAAAAAGTTTATATTCAAAAGTGTTTTTAGAATATATTTTAAACACCTTTGCCGATCGATTCCCAAAAACTAATCAGCTCTTAACATTCAAAACCTACGTCGAGTGCTACCAACCGGTTTAGGTTAGGTTGAAAAAGAGGGGCATAAGCATCCCAATCCGTACTGGATTTACACTTAGGCCTCATAGGCCTGTTGTGCGCTCTATAATAAGGAGTTCCCATTCCTCTGTAGGGAGCCTCCACCGATACCATGCAAAACCTCTGAGTTTGATTACGTCAAGAACCTAGTTTCTTCAATGTACTTCCTTAAGTCTTTCCAATTAGAGCCCCTAAGAAATTCCATCTCCTGTATAATCTCTTGATTGAATGTTTGTCTTCTGACTTGGCTAAAAGCTGGACAGTAGCACAAGTAGTGTTCCAGTGTCTCGTCCTCTTCCTGGCAGGCCCTGCATGTTATATCGCCAACGATACCCATTCGTGCCAGGTGAGTCCTTAACTCTGTATGTCCTGTTATTAAATAAACCATCCTCCTTAGTGCTGGCCTATTCAATGTTAGGACCTCCTTTGTCCTACTACAATCTGGGTCCCCCCATAGAATTCTAGTCACCCTACCTACGTTAGCGTGCTGCCAATCTCTTGTATGCAATTCTATAGGCCATCGCTTTAGTTCGTTCTTAAAAACCTGAAATGGCTTCGGACTATCTAGTGCGATGTTCGCCATTAATGCTCCCATCTTTGCTAGCCTATCTGCCTCAACATTTCCAGGTATCCCCTGATGTCCTGGGATCCATATTATCTCTATGCCCCCACAGTGCGTGTATGAGTTGATCTCATCCTTGAACTGTAGTACACACCGAGATTGAACCACATGATTCCTCAGGGCCTCGATGACCTTCCTACTATCCGTGAATATAGGAACCGGTAGTCTGTTATTGATTTCCTTCAACCATTTTATCCCTTCCGTAATAGCCACGATACCGTGCTATGATCCGGCAGGCGGAATTATTTGCGAAAGGTACGACCCATGTCAGAGAAACCTCTACTCGATCGGTCACCAATCCTCGACCCGTCCGTGTATAGGTTAGTTATGGGGTTCATCGTACCTACACCCTCCCACTCCATACCTTCCGATATTATGGTGGTGCAGTGTGATTGTACATATCTTATAGGGATTCTATCGCACATGACCGTGCGAGCGTTGTTCCCGGGTAAGACGTGTACTATACTCTGGTGTTTGGTTGTGTGTTCCCTTGTCAGCCACTCACCCATCACCATCAATCTCGGATTAGTTTTATCTGCGAAAACTATTTTAATTACTTAGGTCTAGACAGTGTTGTTTACTTATGTCTAAATTCTTTTTCTGGTTTCTTGGCCTCTTTTTAACTATTATTATACCCTAATATTTTTAAGCTTAGGGTCTCTTTATTTTAATTTAAAATTTATTAATTTTCAATATTTCGTCACTCCTTTGTGTGACGTCTTCAGGAAATTAATTATTTTATTATAAATTATGTATGAATTTTTATTAGTCGAACTTTCTTATGTAAATTGTTAATTTTTTCAACGGGCTTAAGTTCGAATCTGCAAGACTGCAAACCATTTTTTATTATTTTATTAATAGATGAATTTGTTCAAATTCTATTTTTTATTAATTTATATTAAGATTGGAATATTAAGAATATTTTCAATAATCATCAAACCAGCAGAACGGATCAGTACTGATTTCGAGGCCGCTACGCCATCTCATCAGCGTTCTTTGTTCAATTTTTCACTTTTGCAAGAGAAGTTATCAGTTGCGGGGGCACGCGCACTTGTTCATTGTAAATTGACAACTAAATTCAATTACTTGAACATAAATAACAAAGAAGCTTTAGTTATCAGCAGCCGATGGCTCTGGAAAAAGCGAATGAGATACATGGAATATTGGGAATATTAATCGTCAGGGTTGGGGAATTTCGTACTAACCAAAAAGGTAATAACTTAAAAATATGAATGTGGGAACTTCTCATATTCAATTTTCGTTAAAATATTGGTTAAATAGTTGATATTCCTACTGACTAGCACCACTTGCAAAAGTGGAAAAATTGAACAAAGAACGCTGATGAGATGGCGTAGCGGCCTCGAAATCAGTACTGATCCGTTCCGCTGGTTTGATGATTATTGAAAATATTCTTAATATTCCAATCTTAATATAAAATAATAAATAGAATTTGAACAAATTCATTTATTAATAAAATAATAAAAAATCATTTGCAGTCATGCAGATTCGAACTTAAGCCCAAAATTAACAATTTACATTACAAAGTTCGACTAATAAAAATTCATACATAATTTAAATTTGAAATTTTTCTTAAAAAAAATTACTTTATACCTCATGAAGCGTTGCACTGATGAAAAAAAAACAAAAAACTAAAATTTGGCTTCCAGGGTTGGAAAAATGAAAGTTTTTTTTGGTACATGCAATATTTTGTAGTACATGTTATAACCAAACTGGTTATATATATATTTGAGTTTTTCTTAAACAAAACTACCTTATAGCTCATGAAGATTTGCATTGATAAAAAAAATTTTAAAAATTTATATATCGCTTCCAGGCTTGGAAAGTTGAAATGTTTTTTATACATCAAATTACCAAAAAGGCAATTGACGTTGTTTTTTTCCCTAACTAAAACTATTTTATATTTTAGGAAGAACAAAATTGGTATCAAAAATTTCCCAAAAAAATCAAAATTTCGACTCCAGGGTTAAACAAATAAAATATTTTATGGTACATGAAAGTGACCAAAAAGTTAAAAAATTTAAATTTTTTGTCAAGTAAAACTTGGTTACATCTTTTAATTAAACCTACTTCCTGTTTTAGCAAGAAAGAAAGAAGAATTACATCTGTGAAGGGTATTTAAGATTCGGCCCAGCCGAATATAGCACTTTTACTTGTTTTATTTAACTTTTGCCATTTGCTAATGCTTGCCAACAAAGAAATTTCTACGATGCTGTTTGCGGAGATACTTGGAACACTTATTTCTTAATTTTTGTTTCTACTGGCAAATCAAATGAATACACAATTTATTATCCATTGATTTTTACACGTCTTTCTCTTAATTCTAAAAACCGTTTGCTTAAGTGTTCTTGTTTAAACATTAATGCCTGATGAGTAAAACTTTAATCTCCAAAATATCCTCGGGGGTTCTTTTAATTGTTGTATGAACGATTATTTTTAAGAACAACAAAAAGAAGAAACTGCATTCTCCAATCCAATAAGACTGTGAGAGGAAAAAGAACAGAGCAGAACCAAAAATAGCAGCAGCTGCATCAACTGCAACTGCGAGTACTTGATGCCAACTGCATAAAAAATCATTAAATTTTCATGCAGGACACTTGAGAGTTTTTCTTTTTTTATCCCAGAAGTTTGTAGAAGCGCGAGTGTGTGTGCAAAATGTTGAGTGCTTTCATGCTTCCATGTTGCTGTATTCATACCACCCACTACCACACTCGAGTACGTATTTTCGTTAAGTGCCAGACGTAAATTTCGTAGAGAACTGAAACCTGATTTCACTATGTTTCCGTTTATGACGTGTTTGTAATTTAAACATATAAACTATTCATTAGCCCATAAACACGAGCGCTGTATGGCAGAAGATGCTTTATTCATGTTGCCCTTCTCTGTTCATACAAGACTTTGCTTCTTGTTGTATATTTTTATTACTCTTTTATATTATTTTGTTTTGGGTTTTCGTCCAGAAATATTCGTGCTTGTGCAGGAGAAATTTTAGGAAATTCCTGTCTGTCTAAATGTCAGGAAAAAAATTGGTTTGTTCTTTAGCTAATTATTTTTCATGTCCATTTCATTCATGCTTTTAATTAATATTTTAAATGCAACGTGCAAGCAATTTTTATTTTTGTAGTAAATAAAATTTTTTGTTAGATTTAATTTAGATATAAATATCATTTCCTACTGATTGCTAGAGTAATTCAAAAAACCGGTTTCGATTAACAACTAATTCGAAGAATGTTTATAAGGACTGATATATTTTAAGCCTTGTTAATACATTCTGGATCAACTGATTAGAATCACTAGAATTTCCGTCTTAAGTAGGCTATATATTTTTAAATACGAACTGCTTAAGACACGTTGTTCTATCGCGTAACACTCCATTTTCCCTAACCCTAACCAGTCAGCTGTGGTTTCTTTCCTTTTAGCGTTGTCAGCACTTGAGGGCAAAATGGGCAACTATTTCAAATCTTTTGGGACATCCTTTATGATAAAAAACTATTTGTACTTCTATAAAAATAAATAAGAACGTTATATTCGACCGGGCCGAATCTTAAATACCCTCCAAATGCTTAGTAAATAAAAATTATATTTTGTAGGGGTCACTCCGGAAGGCGCCGTGAAGGGAGTGGGGGAAATATTAATAGGGGCAGGTAAATCAATTAAAGCTCCATTAATAATTTGCAAAATTGGATATATTGTCCGTATAGGTTTATTCATTAGTTGAATATGGGTCGTAATGGTCCTTTGAATAATTTAGTAATTTTTACTACTGCAATTAATGTAATTAATAAATAATTTATTAATAAGATAGATAATAAATTATTTGGGTAATTATATAATTTATTTAAAGATAATGAATTTTCTATAATATAATGATTAATATTAAAAGTTTATTCTATTTCTATATTTTTAGATTGTATTAATAAATTTTTATTTAAATAGTACAATAAAATTAAGAAAAATGTTAAAAATATAAAAGAAATTATTATTAATTTAATTGAAAAAGAAAATATTTCATTAGATGCTAATGAAGTTACATAAATAAATAATACAAGTATTCCTCCAAAGCATATTAAAAATAAAATATAAGAAAATCAAAATCTTTTAATTATAAATCCTGAATATAATGTAATTAAGGCCCACTAAAGGGGTGGAGTCCAAAAATAAATTTTCTGATTTTCCATGTTCAACGCTTTGGACCTTCCTTGACATAAAAGTATATATATCATTTCTAAGTTTTTTTTAGAGTTTGGCTTAATTTTTCTTGGGGGAACTTTTTCCCACTGTTTCGATTTAGCCCATTTCCGAACTTGACCTGTGCTATTTAATATATTTATACCAAATTTCAAAGGTCTAGCTCTTTTTGTTTGCACTGAATCGTGATTTCCACATACGGACGGACATGGCTAGATCGTCTTAGATTTCATCACTGATTAAGAATATATATACATAGTTTGTGGGGTCTTAGAGGGATATCGCACACGGAATGACAAAGTGAATATAGGTCAATTTTTTTTTTGGAGGGTATAAAAATACTTTGCAAAGCAAATTTGCAAAGTATCGGTGCACAGGAAAAATGTGCTGGCAATGTTGCTAACCCGTATTTTATCCGTTACTGTGACTGACTGTACAAGAGTTATGCCTTCACATAGAAAGTGGCAGCTCAGTTAATCAAGGAATAATTCCTCAGAAGAACTGTAAATTTATATTTACTTATCTGAGGTATAGAAATTAACTAGTGCGATTGAAAACGATCAGTGGTCTGGCAGCACTTTAATTGCCAACGAGCTTTGATGATAAGTGACTCAGAGCTACTTTGCGCTTCCGATCACAAAATATTATTGGTTCGCAATGAAAGGAAAACTAAAAGTACTATATTGGGCTGCGCCGAATCTGGAGTATACACATATATTCATTTCAACACTGGAACCATCTTTTTCATTTTCTGAATTCCACTGATTTACTTCTTTTGAAAATATGAAATATGCTTGATTGCCAAAAAAATAGTTTGAATTAGTTACCTTAATATTAAAAAAAAGTTTAAAGTTTCCAGCTCTGGAGATGTCTTTGTTGCTTTTCTGATTTCTACTACCAATAACATAATTTTTCCAAACATCAAATAAGTTTAAGTTATAAAAAAAATTAAAAATATATATTTTATTTGTTTACTATTACCAAAAAAAGCAAGCTAAAATTTTCCAGCTCTGCATTCTTTTATGCTCGATATCTTCTTAGCACTATTTTTAATGCATAACTCCAAGACCGAAATCTCTAACATTTCAGATGGTTTAAGTTTCTTTTATAGATATTAATATAAATTTCCAAACTTTTATTTGGTACCATTTTACTTATTTTATTCTATTATTTTTAAATATTATTGTATTAAATATACGAGGGCGGATTGATATTGAAGCTACCCAGCGCTAGATGGCAGCACAAACACAAAAAACTTTCTTTTAGAAATTGCGATCGGTGAAACGTCAGCTGTTAAAATTTCGGCCAAACTCATCGATTAGTTTATTCGTTGTAGTCGTTTGAAGTAAGCAACTTTTGTGTTTCTTGAAAAATGGAAAAAGGTGAATTTCGTGCAGTGATTAAACATTACGACTATTATTTGAAGGGGAAAACGGCGAAAGAGACAAAAGAAAAGCTCGATGAACATCACAGTCTGTCTGCTCCGTCAAATTACATGGTAAAACATTGGATTGCTGAATTTAAACGCGGCCGAACAAGCACTGCAACAATACCAGGAAGGCCAAAAGACGTGGGTACTGAAGAAAATATCAAGTTAATCCTCGATATCGTTATGAATGATCACCGAGTCAAGTTACGTGAGATTGTTGAAATGGTAAACATATCATAGGAGTATGAACGTGTGTTCAACATTTTGCATGAACATTTCCATTTGAAAAAGCTATCGGAAAGAAGGGTGCCGCGTTTGCTCTTTCTTCAAGACAACGCACCGGTTCACACAGCATTAGATACGATGCTAAAATCACGTGAAATACACTTCGAATTGGACCTTATAGTCCAGATTTAGCTCCTAGTGACTTTTTCCTGTTTCCAAACTTGAGAAAATGGCTCGCAGGAAAAATATTCATTTCAAACGAAGAAGTGATTACCGAAGCTAACACGTATTTTGAGGGGTTCGCAAAATCGTATAAAAAAGTTGGAATATCGTCTTACTAAGTGTATTGAGCTAAAAGGAGACTATATTGAAAAATAAATGGTTTTTGAAAAAAAAATTTTTTTCCTACTTAGGTAGCTTCAATATCAATCCGCCCTCGTATATATAGAAATTATTTTATATGTTATTTCTTATTTATTTGAATGTAATTTTGTCAGCTATTTCTTGATTCAAATGCAAGTATTCTTGTTCATGATCTAACTATTTATCATGTTGGTGTAATTTCCTCAACACATCCAATTAGTTTCAATCAGATTATTTCCCTTTAAAAAAAAAAAACTTAGCGATATGCAATTTCAATTTCGTAAAAAAATACATCAACGCTAATTTAGCATTGAAATTTACATTTCATGTGTATTTTACGAATGCTCAATTATGCTTCTCTCAATTCAAAAGTGTATATTGATTTTAAATTAAACACACACACACACATGCACAAACATATCCGTTTAAAACTGATTATTTTCCAATCTAAACAAGTGTTAATACCGACTAATATTTTCTATTAAAACATTGTAAACTAAATTAATATTTGCATCACAAGCAAAAATGTATTCACACTATTGTGCATTAGGGAGACACAGTTGTGGCAAAATCTTTTTGATGTGTTAACATCTATACGCGCGCCTCTAGGGCAGTTTGTTGTTGTTGCTTGGCAGTCGGTATTGAAAGTGATTATTGGGCGATTTTCATATAATTTTCCCACGCGATTTTCTCTGGAAATTCATAGCCGATTTTATTAATTTTTGGATTAAAACGCTAGTGCGCTAGTGGTTTCGACGAAGAGTTTAGGCCAAAAATTAAGGCGATCCGATATCGGCGAGCGGAGATTTAAGTGTTTTGAGAGTTAAGTCATTGATTTTTTTTATTTTTATATTTTTTAATCTTAATCGTGCTAATTATTTTTATACAATTTTACAAAAAACAAACTGCTTTAAATTAATTATTATTTAAACCCAACATTTCTTGGAATAACTAAAGGTATTATTTGAAACTTCCAGCCAATTGAATAAGAAGTTTAACGAAATATAAAATTGAAAACAAGAACTCAATGATGAATTATACCATTTTTTATTTTCGTGGTTTACTTTACTTAATCATACAACATTGGCTGGCTTTTTTCCAACTCTAATTTTAGTTGTAAGAGATAAAGAAAACAAAAACAGCTTTTTTATGTAAAAACCTTTTTTTTTTTGGAAACTTGAGAAACAAGAATCAGCACCATTAAACTTCAGGAATAAGCTTTAAACTACAATTTCCATTTAATTAAATTTGTTTTTTAATTTATTTGTAACAAATATTCATTTGTTTACACACATTTATAACACTTCCTTTTCTGGATTAAATTTTCATTTACAAAGAATCAATGCTTTTACTTATTAAGAACAATTTCTTAATATGTGTTTCAAATATGTATAATTATTTTCTTACAATGTGACTATTAAAGAACATAATAATTCAAGCCCTACTGAGTATAATACAGTTAAATAATAAGATAAGTAAATGTAATTAAAGAAATATATTAAATAATACTTTTTTTCAATAATACTTAAAAAAGAAATATATTTAATATACGAGTATATGAATTAATTTCTGAAATCGGAGTCCTTGATATCTTCTTTATATCAAGTTTCAACTTAAAATAATTCCTTCGAAACTCCGCTGACGTTCCGTATTTAAATTTAACTGCAAGCACAACTTTTTTTAAATGTACAAACTGGTTTTTCTGTGTTTAAAAAAACACAAGTCATAATTTTGAGCGGTATAAAGTCACAGTATATTTGAAAGACAAAATGCCACTCAAACATTTTTCAAGAGGTTTATATTTTTTATAAGAATATAATTTGTCTTACTGTTAAATCGGCTCATTATCACGATGTGAAATAGGAAATTACGAACCGCCTACTCTAAATATTAATTTCAAAAGCTCTTATTTCCATAGGGTCTTTTACTAGGGATACTCTGAGGATTTTTCAATGTTCTTTGAAGAACAGAAAACAGTAAATTTTTTTAGATACTCTAAATTACACACCCATCCGGAGACTCATTTCATATATGGCAAAGGACTCAACTACAACAACATTTTTAGAATGACTTAATAACAACTAAACAACATTGAAATAATATATGCGGCATTTGCCCCCTTGGCCTTGTTTCCCTTTATGAAAGTTTTCTTACAGAAATTTTAATTTCCTAGTGAAAAAGAGCGAGAAAGGAATGCAAGTGCTAGATATTTTTATTTAATCGCTCTCAAAATGAGCACTTGTAAAAGAAAACTTTTATAGTGTGAACATAAAATTAAAATATAAAACTGTAGACTTGTACCGAACTCTTTCATTAGCTCGTTTTTGACAAGAACCTTCAATCAAACCAATGTAATTTAAATGGGTTTGATCATAGGTTCTTGTCAAAAACGAGCTAATGAAAGAGTTCGGTACAAGTCTAAAACTTGTGCCCTATTACTGGTGTCGTATGAGCATTATAATATAAGTTAATATTACTTATACGACAAAGTACATGTAAACAAAAACCGGTTTGAAGTTTTGCCAAATTTATTTATTTATTTTTAATTTTATTCGTGCTTATTCTTTTCCTAACTTTACACAAAAAAGTTCAAAATTCAAAATCTTCCTAAGCGCATTTCACTAGAGCTAATATAAAAAACTTAATATAAAAAGGCCTCAATAGATTTTTTGTTACTTTACAGGAGAAGGAAAAAACTGAATAAAATCCGTAAAATTTTAAATACAACTAAAACTTTAATACAATTTGTAATAAAAAAAGCAACACATTTTATTTAAATTTGTATTAATAGTTTTTTTGTATCTAAAATTTTACGTATTTTATTAAGTTTTTTCCTTCTCCTGTAAAGTAACAAAAATCGAGTAGGCCTTTTTTATGTTAAACCATCGTAATGCAGATCATGAGGGAACCTTTACCCAACATTTCTTCTTATCGATTTCATAATATCGAAATAATTTGTTCTTTCGTATAAATACATTTAAAACAAAAACAATATATAACATATTGTTTTTGTTTCAAAGGAAAAAACTCATTCGACATTGTGAAATAGGCAGTCCAATAAATTCAGAAATTCAAATTTTAGTAACGTTCTTGAACTATTCCAGCATTAGGATTAAATCACACAAATTTTTTAATTAACCGATCTGGGGCCAAATTACCGCATTCGATGTCGATAGAAATTTCAATACAATTTAAATACAAATTTCGATCGATATCGAATGCGGTAATTTGCCCCCTGTATTATTTTATGTCCAGTGCTCAAATATATTATTTTAAACTTCGACGCAATTGAATCGGACGCTTAAGCAAATATCAAAGCTATGACAAGAACCCGATAATCACTGATTCCTTTTTTATTTTCCTACTACTTCATCTACAATTTTATTTAATTATTTATTATTATTTTTTTTTTTGTGAAGTACAATTGTTCCGCTTAGATATGGAATATTATTTTATTATCGGTCTGCAAATGTTCAATTGTCTATGGTTTGTCGGCATAACAATTTTCTTTAACGGCGCTCAGAAAACAGTCCAACAGAGTCAAATCATAGCCTTTTTGGCTAATTAAATGTCCATCAAACGTTTGGCCTTTTAAATTTATGGCAATAAATTGATGGCATGTGTGGCAAGTTGCACCATCCTGTTAAAATCAAACATGCTTCACATAAATATCATGCAGAACGGGGGCAAAAAATCGGTTACCGTGATGTGATAGCTGTCTCCATTGACAGTAAGTGTTGCGCCGTCCTTGTTTCCAAAGAAATATGGGCCAATGATGCCCCCGCTTCACAAGCCGCACCAAGGAGTCATTCGCAATGGATGCATTGGCGTCTGTAATACCACGTGTGGGTTCTCTAAGCCCCAAAATACTGCAAGTTTGCTAATTAACGTACCCACAAAGAAAAGCTGATTTTTATACTCTCCAAAAAAGAATATGGAGGGTATATTCACTTTGTCATTCCGTTTGTAACACAGTGAAATATTCATCTGAGACCCCATCAAGTATATATATTCTTGATCAGTGATGAAATATAAGACGATCTGAGCATGTCCGTCCGTCTGTGGAAATCACAATTCAGTCCAAAGGCAAAGATCCGAACTCTTGAAATTTTGTATAAATATATTTTGAAGCTTAGAGCAGGTTAAGTTCGGAGATGGGGTAAATCGGGCAAGAGAAAAAAAGTTCCCCTAAGAAGAACTAAACCAACCTCTATAAAACAACATAATTTTTAAAGTTTTTTTGTAATTTGTTAATTTTATCAACGGGCTTAAGTTCGAATCTGCAAGACTGCAAACCATTTTTTATTATTTTATTAATAAATGAATTTCTTCAAATTCTATTTTTTTTTTTGTTATTTTGTTAAGCAAATGATATATTTTTATATTAAAGAAGGTCCAACGCGTTAAACTTGGAGCCATAAAATAAAAAAAATAATTTTTGGACCCCGTTCCAATGCAAATGCAAATATAGTGTATAAATTTAACAAACTGTTTTACTTAAGCCTACATTCCTTAAAAATAAAATTTTTAAGCTTTAATGACGAAGCTGAGACTTAACCTGGTACTACTCTGCCCTACCCCCTCCTCCCCCTTTGCCACCTAAATGACCCGATTAAAAAAAATCAAATGTTGTATTTAATTATCCCAAACATTTATTTGTAGAGTTTTATGACAAAGGTGAAATGTCTCCCCCACGGCCCTTGCCAGTTTTAATGCCCTCCAAAAAGAATTGGACCCCATAGAGTATATATATTCTTAATGAGTGATAAAGTCTAAGACGATCTGGCAATGCCCATACGTTTGTCTGTGGAAAACATGATATTGTCTATTTTTGAACCCCACCCCCTTTAGTGGGCGTTGACGTACGATATTATATAAAGCAACTCTGTCCCACCAAGTTAAACATTTCAAATTCACTTACTAAATATTTGGAGGGTATTTAAGATTCGACCCGGTCGAATATAACGTTTTTACTTGTTTTTTTTTTTTTTGCAAAATCGAAAAATCGGTTTCCGAACAATTGCCATTCTTTTGGCATTAAATTTCCAATAAATCCCATCGTTGCTCAAGCGTAACTCATTCCATTTCGCTGGTTTGGAGACAATATACTGAATCTTGTGACAGCATAGACTGAAATAAGTATTGCCAGTACCTCATTTCTGTAACTAGTGTGAGAACTTCTAGCATCAAAAAAAACTGTTATCATCCTGTAAAACACAGGATAAGTCAGACAATATATTTTATTTGTTTGTATTTTTAGTACATTTATATAATGCTAAATATATTATTCTATGGATCACTCTACAATAAATAGCATGACAATCATAATTATTAATTTTTTTCGTTGTGAAAAACTACAGAAACGAGGCTCAGATTCGAAATAACCGATGGTTCAAATTTAAACCGATAGATGGCCGACACATTATGTGTCGAATCATAGCAGATGATCTCATCACTTGTAGCAATAATCGAAGAAACATGAGTGTATGTTTGTATGTGCAAAGCAAAATTTCTAAACACTATTATTGTTTTTTATGGAAACCTCAAACAGCACTTCCATTATTAAATTGTATTAATAAACGAAATCAATGTGTGAAAAATTTACTTACTTTTCTTTAATTATTAGAAAAGAGTTATAAAAGAATTTTAAGCCTCTGCAGTTGGATGAGTAAAAATACCTTAAAACTTTATTTTTATTGCATGGATGTATTATAGCCCACTTCTGTTACCTGAATCGTTGTACTTAAATCGATTATTTATTACAAAAAATAATAATTGCCGCCTCAACGATGTCGCAAGGATGCATGTAATCATCGTCATAGTCTGCCTCCACACTTTTGTTGGTGTATTCTAAATGTTCCATTTTTTGAAGCCCTCCTAATGTTTGAGTGCTTTTAAATAATTTTCAATTAAGCGGTAACATCAGTTACCTCGAAATGTAATTTGTGTTATGCTGGTAGATATTTATTTTTTACGATTTTATTTTATTTTTGCACAATTTTAAGTGGAACTCTGTGTATGTATGTGTGTTATGTGTTACATTTACGTTATAACAGCTGACATTTTCTAATAGAATTTACTGTGTGTTGGCAACAATGCACTATGGCAAATTTTCAAACTTTTTATTTTATTATTTGTATTCAGCATTACTGAATTTTTTCTATTTTAAAGTTCAAATACTTCGAAAAACAGAAAAAATAATAATCTTAGATTTTGTATTAAAAGCATCAAGTGTATTATATAGGGTCCGCAATCTAACGTTTTTTTTTTCAACTAGTGCTTATTTCGTGAATGGTAACATTTAGCTCATGTCTGATTTGACAGATAATTAGTTTTATCCTTCCGCTGAACGAATATGGTTGACCATCCAATGCGTTTTCGCTTCGCTAAGTGGGCCTGCGATCGACTTACAGAAGGTGCCGATTTTGCCAAAAAAATCATCTTTTCAGGTGAAGCTCATTTTGATCGTGGCGGGTATGCAAACAAGCAAAATTGTCGCATTTGGAGCACAGAAAACCCGCACGCATACATTGAAAAGCCGACGCGGATTTTGGTCCAGAGACATAATTGGGCCATTTTTCTTCGAAAATGAGCAAGGAGTGGCCGTTACAGTCAATGGCGATCGTTATCGGGCCATGCAGCCATTTGAATGATATTATTTTCCATTATTAACCGGAAGGATTGTACTTTCAAATAAAAAAGAAATTTGAGAAAATATTCAGTAGTTTTTTTATAGCATTTTCCAAAAAAAAGGTATTTGGCGGAGCCTATATTTTAAAAATGTTATCAAAATCAGATATTTAACAGAATAGAATGCGGATTTTCTGAGCTACATCACTATTGCGTAACATCTGATTTTATATTTAATAATTCTCATGTGCAAAATAAACAAAAATTAATGCCACAAAAAGAGTCACAGGCAATTTATCTTCTTTCATTCTATGTCTCAGTTTTCTACGACGTTTCTTATAAATTTTTGGATGTAAATTTTATCTGAAAAAATTTGTCATTTTATTCATATTTAGCAATTACAATTCCAACATGTCAAAAATTCCTTTACAGTTTTTCTTGTAATTTTTTAGTAGCTCATACAGAACTTTCTCCGACATTTCGGTAAAGATTTCAATCACTCATATGATTTTCGTTATGCTTGTTGACGCCTCTCGGAACGAATTTGGAACACAAATGTTTAAAAAATTAACAATGAGAAAATTAAAACATCGATGTATCATTTCTTTTACCGATTTTTTGATAGACGATTTAGCAGTGCCGTTGAGATACTAAAGTATCACAAAATGTATGCCACTTTTTGAAAATGAGTTAAAGTTCCAATATTCCTCACGAAAGTTCTCAGTACACTTATCTTTTATATATGTGTGTTGAATACATAATCCGTACATTAGTTTTATGAGCGTACATATAAAAATTGCATTCGACTGTCATATTCCAAGCATACCTATTTTTTCATATAAAGTTTGTCAATTGTGTAAAATGAAATGAGGATCAACTGTGAGTATGCCCTGATTTATATGTGTTTCGGCTTAAGGTTTGGCAGCGACAAGCTCTTATATATATTAAAAATGTATGCACTGGTTTTTTTTATAGATTTCTATTTAATTTTGTAGTTTAGCGTGCCACTCATTTTCATATATGTTTATAAATAAATTTCATTTAAAGTAGAATTGTGACAATATGTCAAATAAAAATTTCATAACAGTTTAATTTAGATTTTATTTTTCATTTTGCTTTATAAATACTTTTCTTGTTATCCAATTTATTTCTAATTGTATAAAGGTGTAGAAAAATAAAATAGATTCATATTGAATATAATTTGTTTGTTGGGTTAATTTTGTATGAGTTTCAAAGCCTACTGTGCTTATTCTGTTGTGATTTTTGAAAATAATTTGTGATTTACAAATTGTGAATTCTCAGATGGTTTTCAGAAGTATGTGCATAAGATAAGGTATTTTCAACTTTTCAAAACTGTGGTTAACGTCTACTGATGATTTGGTAAAGCACCAATGAAATGCATAGAGACATTGCTTGACCAGCAACAAATAAATTCCATTGTTAATATTGGTTTTTGCTATTTTTTAAATTGAAATAAATGTTATATATTTGTTTAAAAAAAACTTGACCCTTTTTTACTTTAAAATACAATTTTTTTGAGCCTTTGTTTCTAAAATACCCTTTTTATAGCACTTTTTCGAAATTTTCAACGGGAACCCTGCTCGCAAGTTTTCGATATTATATTCTCGCTCTCTCTTTCTCTCTCTCTCTCTCTCTCTCTATCTCTATTAAAAATAGAGATATCTCACTTTGTAAAAAATCCAATATCTATTGGATTTACGCTTTAGAATATGTTGCACAAAAAACGCCAGATATTGCCCTTTTTCAGAATAGAACACTTGAAATATTTCTATATCCCATTTTAACGGTTTTTCTCAGATGAAACTATTTTCTGTTAGTTTTGAATTAAACTGTATTTAAAATGTTGTTGTGGGAATGAGTTATATTATTTGTCGGCTAAAGCAGGCTATTATTTGGAGAGCACTTGCCCAGGCCATAATCATAATTTTAAACTCCCCGCTAAGGAAATTGAATATATTCAAAAAATAGAGAGTGCCTATAACTGTGTGACCCACTTATAACCTTTGAACGTCTGATCCGAATCGAACCAAACCAGTCGCGTTTCAAAGGATTCTTTCAAACTTAGATTTGTAAAGCGGTAACGGTTCGGAAAGTTATATTTCGAAAAATATCAAAAAAAACTAAGAAGTATATTTTTAAATAACTTTTAAACAGCTTTTGCCAATTGATTGCAAAACCACGTCGATCATTACAAACCTCATCAAAAGCGTTTACGTAAAATTTGAAAAAAGTAAATTTAAAAAAGACAAGTAAAAACGTTATATTCGACCGGGTCGAATCTTAAATACCCTCCAAATATTTAAATTAAATTTAAAATGTTTAACTTGGTGGGCCAGTGTTGCTTTATATAATATCGTACGTCAAAGCCCACTAAAGGGGGCGGAGTTCAAAAATAGACAATATCATGTTTTGCACAGACGAACGTATGGGCATTGCTAGAGCGTCTTAAACTTCATCAATGATCAAGAATATACATACTTTATGGGGTCCTCTTTGGAGGGTATTAAAACTGTATTTTGGTGGGGTCGCTCTGGCAAGGGCTGTGGGGAGATATTTCACCTTTGTCATAAAACTCTAAAAATAAATGTTTGGGATAATTAAATACAATATTTGAAAAAACTATTTTTTAATAGGGTCATTTAGGTGACAAAGTGGGAGGAGGGGGTAGGGCAAAGTAGTACCAGGTTAAGTTTCAGCTTCGTCATTAAAGCTTAAAAATGTTATTTTTAAGGAATGTAGTCTTAAGTAAAATAATTTGTTAAATTTTTGCACTATTTTTGCATATAATAACGCCCACTAAAGGGAGCGGGGTCCAAAAATTAATATTTTTTATTTTATGGCTCTAAGTTTAACGCGTTGAACCTTCTTTAATATAAAAATATATCATTTGCTTAATAAAATTACAAAAAAACGCTAAAAATTATGTCGTTGGTTTAGTTCTTCTTAGGAGAACTTTTTCCCTTTTGCCCGATTGAGCCCATTTCCGAACTTAACCTGTGCTATCCTTCAAGATATATTTATACCAAATTTCAAGAGTCTGGCTCTTTTCGTTTGGACTGAATCGTGATTTCTACAGACGGATGGACGGACGGACATGCTCAGATCGTCTTAGATTTCATCACTGATCAAGAATATATATACTTTATGAGGTCTCAGATGGATATTTCGCTGCGTTACAAACGGAATGACAAAGTGAATATATCATCCATATTCTTTTTTGGAGGGTGTAAAAACTCCCAAATTATATATGTGATCAGTTAGTGTTCTCAATTTTTTTATAGACCTTGAAGAACTACATCAATCACTGCTTATCACGTGCGAATGGGCGATCCATTCAAAATTTAGAGTAGTTTAAAAATTAATATAATAGCACTTTTAGTGGTTAAAATCAGTGTAAAGGGTCAACCTTTTTTCATATTTTTTTTATAAACCTGCGCTGAAATCTTTATATTGCGGTTGATGTATTCAAACAAACAAACAAAACTTTTATATAATACATAAGTAAATATCATAAGTTTACTTTGAGAAGGAGTAAAATGTCCCATAGTGCAATGGTTATTTGGCTTGTGTTGTTACAGTGTTTGGAAGCAAAATGTTGCTGATGATGATGCTTCTATTTAATGATAAATGATTCTTATTTAGTTGGATGTTGGTTTTATGTCGTTCCCATGATGGTGGTGGGTCTTGTTGACGATAATGATTGTGGTAACAACTTGTTTAGTACACAAATAACTATTATGAACGGTGTTGTCTTTTTACATTTTATGTATCACGATTAAATACAATTTTATTTTATGTTTTTCTTATAGTAAATCTAGGTTAATTGATGATAGTCCAATATAGCAAATGCTTTTATTTTTGCCTTTATTTCTTGTTATCTGTTGGTGTATCAACACGAATGTGTGCTGAAGGTGTTGAATGATAAACAAAAAATTTTATTTGTTCATTCCTCTTAATTCAATTTAAAAGTTTTTGCTATTACTGTTATTTTGTTTTCTGAAAACGTGCCAAATATGATGATTTTTTTCTGTTATAAATAAAAATATGAATGCATATACTCGTAAAGTACTCAAATGAAATTCATTTGAATATTTATCAAAAATAATTATAAAAATTTATCAAGAGCATATGAATTCTGTTGGAAAATAAACAATGAAATAAGTAGCTATTTTTACTATAATATTAGTTTGTCATTTAAGTTGCTATTAATTAAGTTATTTAGATAAAGGTCAGTTAGATCTCAGGAAGTTTTATTTTAAAAACATTTAAAATGCCTACCTGCTTTTCGTGGAACCTTTTCATATAACCAAAAAACTTCTAACACATTCAAATGAATGAACATCTACACAAATACTCATATTTAAGACCATCCTGGTCAATAATAAATACAAACAAGTAGATTTTTTCGCTTTCATGTATTCAAAAATGTATTGACAAATATTTTTGTAAGGCATTTTAACTCGTTATAACACTATTTAAGAGACATACTTTCCGCTAAGGGGCAAAAACGTAGTTAAAGGCAAAGCTGCCGTTTATGGTTAATTCTAAACGAAATTGATATTTTTATACCCTCCAAAAAAGAGCTGAAGGTTATATTCACTTTGACTTTCCGTGCGTAATGCAACGAAATATCCCTTTAAGATCTCATAGAATAAATATTCTTGATCAGTGATGAGATCTAAGACGATCTAGATATGTCCTTCCGTCCGTCCGTCCATCTGTGGGAATACAGTCCAAACGAAAATGGTCACACCCTTGAAATTTGGTATAGATAAATTTTGGAAAATAGCTCAGGACAAGTTTTTCAATGGACTGAATCGGGCTAAAGGGGGAAAAGTTCCCCTAAGAAGAACTAAACCAACCTCTAAAAAACAAAATAATGTTTAAAGTTTTTTCGTAATTTTGTTAAGCAAATGATATTTTTATGTTAAAGAAAGTCCAAAGCGTTGAACTTGGAGCTACAAAATCAAAAAAGTATATTTTCGGACTCCAGCCCCCTTTAGTGGGCGTTGGTGTAACGTATTATATGGAAAGTAGTGTACATATTTAACAAATTATATTCTTTAAGGCCACATTCCTTAAAAATTAATATTTTAAGCTTTTACGATGAAGGTAAGATGTTTTCTAATCTTCCTCTGCCTGAACCTCCCACTTTTGCCCCCTAAATGACCCTATCAAAAGAAGAATTTTTTTACTTAATAACCACAAGAATTTACTTTTTAGTGTTTAAGGCAAAGGCTCCACGGACCCCTATAAAATGGAATTTTTATTTACTAAATATTTGGAGGATGTTTAAGATTCGATCCGGTGGAATATAACGTTCTTACTTGTTATAATTTAAAGTTGCTACGCAGGTCAGCAACCAAATGGACCTTCACCCAGTTTAATTCAATAAACACCAGATATCGTAATAGCGTTGAGTTTAAAACCATAAATAATATCATACATTCGTTAAAATTAAAAATGCATATAAAATTTATTTTCCGTTAAAAAATATATAAAACAGTTACAGTTTTCTTTATCTTGTTTGCCATAACTGTGGAGAAAAAACTTTTTTTTTGATAAATAAGACCATAAGAGCTTTATGAAAATAAATTTATGTAGTGTTTGAATGTTGTGTCAAAAATATTTTATATAAAGGCTGTTTTTTATAGAGTGATACAACTTTGAGTTGGCATCACTGCTTTATTTGACCACCCATTTAACAGCTGATAGTTGATTTTTGTTTAGTTTGCTTTCACATTTCATTATGGATCGACTTACACCAGAGCAACGCGTGCAAATTGTGGAAATTTTTAATCAAAATAATGGTTCTGTTCCTCAAACTCATCGTGCACTTCTGCCACTTTTATGGCGTACACAATCGTCCTTCAGGCCGTTTAATTCGAAGAACCACATTTACTGTTACTGATCATAGGCATCCCGTGAGACGCCGAACAGTGCGTTCTGAAGAAGCTGTAGCCGCTGTACAGGAAGGCATTGAAGCTGATACTAATCAATCAATTCGTCGCCGTCCTCAGCAACTGGGGTTTGTGGCCATCCACTTTATGGAATTTCTTTTATTTGTTGAGAATGGGTGCTCCATATTGCGCCTTTTACACGCCAACCGTGGCGGCCACATGGCAGAAATCATATTTAAACATTAATTTCATAAAATTTTCCTTCCAATAAAAGCCATTTCATTGATATTAAAAATACATTTCCTTGTTTTATTATGATTTAAACTTGTGTCACTCTATAAAAAATACGCGATACAAAAACAATTTTTCAACGAATAATTTGAAAGCAGGCACTTTCTGCTTTAACCTCACGTTAAGTGATTATATTTTAAATATAATTTTCCACCTCAAAGTTTTTTATTTTGGCACTAATGGATTCGATTTGTGTATTAAATTACACTTTGAGGTCTTAGCTCTTGTATGAGGCGTCGCACAGTGGGGTGAATGGTAGAGAAAGTGGCGATTAATTCATAGAACTCGTAATTTTTAAATATTGTTATTTTTTATTGATGAGTATTAATAAATACATAAAAAACCAGAATTTAAAAAAAATTTTGAAAAAAAAAAATTTTAACCTCTTATGGGCTTTTTTTGTATTTTGGAGAAAATGGTCTTATATGACTATTTTTGCTGTAACTTTGGAATGAAAAACGATAAATTAGTAAATTAAATTGTAAATTAGAGCATACTTTAAGTGTCTTTAGAAAAAAAAAATAAAAAAGGTAATAAAAACAACTTGTTTTTTTTTTTTTTTTTGGTTTTTTTCACATTGATTTTTAGCAACCGGAGTTCTCTCACAAAAACCTTCATAACTCAAAAATCGCACAAATGCGCAAATAGATATTCTGGGATTTATTAGCTAAAATCTTATATTTTAAGAGCATAAAAGAATTTTTTGTTGAAGTTGTTGAAAGTCAATGTATATTTTTGGAGACATCTAATTTTTTTTTTAAATATTTCTAAAACATTTATCTAAACAAATAATAAGTTGACGGTTCCATTATAAAACTTTTACTTATAGAAGTCTTAACAAAAACTATAATCACTTGAAATTTCAAAATTTTCTCTTTTAATCAATGCGCGCAAAAGTAACAATAATGATTCAATTTTGAAGACACACTGCAAATAAAGTAAACTACCAAGAACTTTTATTTTGCAGTTAATGTAGAATTTTATCTACTTTCATATGGTATCAAATACGGTTGTGAAAGTTAAAGTTAATCTTTTGAATTAATCGCCACTTTTGAAGGCTTTCACCCCACAGTGCGTCGATTCTTTTCATATGTTGATAAATTTCATTAAATTATTCCAATGAATAAGAATTCCCAATAAAATATATAAAAAGCAATAAAGAAATAAAAAACAAATTAGTGATGAGCATTCAATCAAAATAAATATAACAAAACTCGTTATTCGAGTACTATTTAGATTGGAACAAAAAGCAATCCCTTCGATGTGTCCGGAAGCAAACGCACACTTAAAAACTCAAGTAAATCTCTTTCTTTTGCATAAGTCCCTTAATATTTAAATTTGAATTTCTTGTTATGTTTTTCACATATTAATAAGAGTTTTATTAATATGGAAAACATTATTTTTTTTGCGTTTTACAACTGTGAAGTACAACTTTGGTTAATTGAAACAGCCCTTTTTAAAAAAGTTTCAACATAAATTTTCAATTAAATGAATTTTGTGTAAAACAAAAGAATTTTTTTATGAGTAGAGATAAATAAAAACTTTTAATTTTTCATTTATTAGTAAAAATTTTGTAATATTAATTTTTTAACTGCCCCTAAGAAAAATGAAAATTAAAAAAAAGTTACTGGTTTTCAACCGTTTTGAAAAAATCGAGTTTTCACCAGATCTCAACTTTTTGAGTTCCTAGAAATGCTTTCCTGATTACTGATGAGAAGCCTCCACTATGTCTGTATACATGTATATGGGTGTGTGTGTTGACTTAAATCACATTGGTTTGATTTTAGCCCTGCAGGAGATCGAACTAGTATCAAATTAGTATTGCACTAGTACAAAAATTACCAGTACTAGTTCCCAACTGTAAACTTTCCTATACCATGTTAATGCTCAAATTAACATTGAGTGTTTGAAAAGTTACTAGTATCATTGGTACTAGGTGGGAACTAGGGGGATACTTGTACTATTAGTACTAGATGAGTACTAGTATAATTTCTTCTAGTCGGATACAAGTACAATCAATTCTGCATTAAGAATAAATAAACTGATATGCAGGTGACAAAGTCTTCTAATACTAGTCTTTGTTTCAAATTTGAATTTGTTTAAAAATTGTAACAATTAAAAATAAAATAAATGAAAATGCGAATTAATGATTCGCTTCAAAACATGATAAAAAAGTAATATGAAATTCTACAAGTCAAATCAATCTGCAAATGAACTACTTGAAGTACTAGTACTTTTCTGTATATGTTCAATCACCTTTTGAACTGGTGCTTGCTATACTAGTAATCGTACCAGTAGCTTAAAGACAATTAACACTTATCCTCCTGCAGGGAGGTTATTGTCAACAACGAGCGAATGAACGAGTTTGACACAAGTCTAGTGTGTGTTTAAATATGTGACCCGCTTAAGCATTTTCAACGACTGAGACGAAACAAACTAGACCTGTGTTCTTTCAAACTTAGATGTCCGGTGAATTGGAACCGATTAGGACTGGTAGATATTAAGGAATATCAAAAAAAAATAAGATATATTTTCAAACATGTTTTTTTAATAACTTTACGATGCCACAAACTAATCAGTTATTGGCACTCAAAAACCTCGCCGTTAAGCGGGTCAAAATACTTTCATGAGATATGACGTAAACGAAAGAATTAGAAAAAATAATGTTCTTAAAAAACTCCCAAACTATGATCAATTAGTGTTCTCGATATTTTTATAGGACTGGAAGAAGTGGAAGTCGGTGGTGTTGGCTAAAGTAGTAGAACATATTTAAATATTTACTTTAACTGTAAATGTTGAATTTATGCCATCGGGCGATGTCAATAGCCATAAAAGATGTAAGAAATCCGCATGAAAAGGTTGTGGATAATCGGTAATAAAAAAAATTTATGTACACGAAAATCGGTGCATATTCCGAAAATCCATGAAAGAATTGCTTTTAGAACCGGCTTCTATAATATTTCTATTATAAAACAAAACTAATTTTTCAGATATGTGCCACATTTTGTGCTTATTTTTTATTTGGCTGCTTTTCATACAGCCAATTAATACCAGCACATAATAAATGATTCTTTTATTTGTAGCAATTTCTAAAGGACATCATCATTAAATACACAATTCTACACTTAATAATTTTCGAAACATGAATAACACAATTTCCTCTTTCATAGATTCTGTTTATTGCGTTCTAGAGCATAAAATTTTGTACTTTTCTCTTCATTTGCCAGAATTTAAAATGTTCAATTAGAAAAAAAACTTCATATTTGGTTGTAATAAATTCATTTACAAGCCTTTTCTTTGTATTGTTATATTGTTACACACTGAAAAGGACTTTTAATCGACTGAACAGAGCGCACGCTGTTAAATGTTCACAGTCATACTTAGAAATTCATTTGAGTTGAAGTGACATTTTTAAAACATAAAATTTACTAAAAAGCAAGATTTCAAAATGAAAGTGTTATGGCGATTTCTTTTCTGGAAAATATGTAACATTTTGTCACTTTTTATTCTAAAAAACACAATTAGGCACAATTTTAAAATAAAACACATTTTCATAAGGGATGGTAGATCAATTTCCAATAAATTCACTATTTTCAAATGCCATAATTTTTCATTAAAAAGTGCAAAAAATGTAGCATTATTTTTTAGAAAAGAAAACAACATTAGTCTGCATTCACTTTCCACAAACTCTACGAATCTGAATTACAAAACTAGCAAATAGTTTGCCAGTTTGCAAAAAAAAATGTGTCTTTAATCACATAATTAATTAGTTACATTTTTTCAGCCATAAGAGGAGGAGGGGACACAAAAGGAGAAAGATGAATTTAGGAACTAGGCAATTTCATTCTTCATGATGTGTTCCATACAATTTAACATAAATTTTTGCTAAAGAATGTGATCGTGAGATTTTAGAAGCGATTTTTCTTACGCTCTCACTTTTCGGTACTCATTCTCACAAAAAATGTCACCGTACTTTATTTTAATGCTAGATATTTTGCAAACAAACCAAAAGCAACTAAAACAAGTAAGAACGTTATATTGGACCGGGTCGAATCTTAAATACCCTCCAAATAGGAGCGGCATGGCTGAGATCCTTTCCAACTCACAAAAGCAATTTACGTTATTTTTGCAGTTAATATTTCATATCAACGCGCACAACAAGGGACGGAGATAAATTAAAACTGTTTAACCCGTCGGTGCCTTTAAGATATTTCAGCATCCAATTTTAAAACTCTATGTTGACAGGATCACTCCGGGAAAGACCGTGGGGGAGACATGTCACCTTTGTCGTAAAAACTTAAAAAGTATATTTTTGTGGTAATTAGGTATAGAAAAAAAAAATTGTTTGATAGGGTCATTTAGGGCAGGAGAGGATCATCTTACCTTCGCCGTAAAAGCTTCAAAATTTTATTGTAGAAGAAAGTAGGCCTAACGAATACAATTTGTTCAATATTTGCACTATTTTTGCATATAATATCTTACATCAACGCCCACAAAAGGGGGCGGGGTGAAAAAATTATTTTTTTTGTGATTTTCTGGCTACAATTGCTACGCTTTGGACCTTCTTTGATATAAAAATATATAATTTG
Organism: Linnaemya tessellans; assembly: GCA_951800035.1. NCBI lineage: Eukaryota > Metazoa > Arthropoda > Insecta > Diptera > Tachinidae > Linnaemya > Linnaemya tessellans. Next base: position 110,990,214 of record OX637532.1, on the reverse strand, counting down.
CTTAATAAAATTACAAAAAAAAAGCTATAAAAATTGTGTATATTTTAAAAGGTTGGCTTAGTTCTTTTTAGGGGGACTTTTGTACTCCTGGTCCGGTCTAGTCCGTTTACGAACTTCAAAATTTATCTATACCAAATTTGAAGAGTGTGGCTCTTTGCGTTTGAACTGAATCGTGATTTCTACAGACAGACGAACGTACGGACGGACATGGCTAGATCGCTTTAGATCTCATCACTGATCAAGAATATATGTACTCTAAGGGGTCTTAGAGGGATATTTCGCTGCGTTACACACGGAATAACAAAGTGAATATTCCCTCCATTTCTTTTTTGGAGCGTATACAAAAGTAATTTGCAGATTGTAGATTCAAACTTAAATCTTATCAAAGATCCTTAGCTTAACATTAGAAAAATGGGACATGAAGAAAAATAATCAAACGGTAACACGGGTATTAAAACAATAACATCAGGTTGATACAGTTCTCGTATCCTTTTTCACAATAAAATTTGTGTAAATAGGAACTGTTGTCACATTCAACTAAGCCACCTAATAATTGGTGACAAACACAATACAGATGAGCACTGATGATGAAAGGGTTGCGTCTTTCGAAAACAGCTGTTCTGCTCTGCTGTGTAAGTTGAATAAAACTGATGTTGACTTGCCTTTGTGCGTTAGAATATTTATCATGTCTTTCTGAGATTTAAAAACAAATTTCGAACAATTAGCCCATGAATCTTCGTGAAAATAATTACTACATTAACATTTTTTATTTGTAACTATAATAAATAAGCATTAGTTAATGCATCACTTGAATAAAAAAATTTTCTCATATATCGAAAAGTTATCCACCAAACACAGAAGTGACTAACTTTCTTTCAAATGCTATTTTGAGTTTATGAGAATAGAGGCAACAATGTGCACCGGATATGCATGTACTTATATGTACATCCGGTGTCGTTATTTAAGTGACTTGCGATATATGCACTGGTATTTAATTCCTTTATTTATTATTTTCCATCAAAATCCCGTACTGATTTCAAAATGTCACTAAAGTATGTGATAGAAAATAAATTAAAGCGAAAAAGCAATTATTAAATGCAGAATATTTTGTCACGAGCTCTTGCTGTCTGGCGTAGCAATTTGGCCAAAATGTTTGTTTGTTGCTGAAATTAATCAGTGCAAGAAATTTTGCCAAAAATAAAAACATTAAAAATGTCTTCTGAAATAATTAAGTTGAAAGAAATTTGTTTTCGCTTATGAATGCAACTTTTAATGGCGCTTTGAAGAAGAACCACTTCAACTTAATTACGCGAGTAAATGCCAAGTGGCATGAATTTTTCATTTACTATGAACATTTAAGTGGAAAGCAATATGAAAGCTAACAAAATTAGATTCTAAAAAAAATTTTGGGGACTATGTTTTTCAAAACCAAATAAATATTAAACGATGCCTTGTTTCTGCAACTATTGCAATAGTCAATCCTATAAAATTTTTCACACTTCTATTAATCATTTTCGGTTAAATTTAGGAAGGTGAATACGAAAATAGCCAACATTTTTTTCTATCAGCTCTTATTTTTTTCAAATTAGCAACTAAGTGCATTTTAAGCTTTAACTTTACGAAGTTAATTATGCGACTTTCTCGAATGGGGCGCCTGTTTAAGTTCTCGACAAAAGTTCGAGCTGTACTTCTCTGGTTACCAAGAAAATTTTGAATTACCAAAACTAACGATTTCCATGTTCTGTTTTCGAGCTCATTCTTAGATTCGAAAGCCCTCGAACACACCTGCTTTTAATTTTCTGAACTCAGATCCGAAAATTTTTTTGATTGTTAAGCAAAACATTCACCATCTTTGTTAAGAACCTTAATAAATTTGTTTCATAAGACCGACTTTAACATGAAGCGATGGTAATATAATTCGATCCTGACTCACTAAAGGTGCATGTATCAAATTTTGCTTGCCAACATATAGTCACTCTCTCTGTGGCCAGACTTTTCGCGAACAGTGATTTAGAATATTTCAAAAACTAGAGCTGCTGAGAAAATAAATATTGTTTATGGATTCACCACATCAAAATGCATTGTAGTCGACAATAATAACTCAGGAAGATTTTAAAAATTTGTTGACCTGCATTGTGAGAACTGATTGCATCGAAAAATTCTTGTTATTCTTTAAAATACAAGATTAGTCGGAATATATTTGATTAAATTTGAATAACAATCATTATATTGTCCTACAATAAATGGCATGACCAGTATAATTATTAAGAATAATTTAAAATGAACATCAATTTGATTATCTAATTTACACGGCAGAGCAGAATAGCTGTTTTCGAAATCCGCTACAGTTGCTTCATCAATATTCTTGTGTATTTTTGTTTATCAGCAATTAGTTGTTTATGTTCTTTCGAGTTTTACGAATAATTAAATTTTTCTGCAATTTAAAATTTAAAAGCTATCACATGGCCAAAAGTTTTTTAATTCATACAATAATTTAATTGTTAAATATCTGAAAGAATAAATTGAATGTGATAGATTTATGACGATGACAGCCACCAATTATTTAAGAGGTTGTCGGTTTGTCATTTGTATTTTTCTTTTTTCTTTTTATTCTTATTTAAAAGCAATAACTGAAAAAAATTTAATTGCGTATTCATCTTCTTTGTTCCTTTATTATAATGATACATATATATCTGCCACATACAACACATTTTATTATAATGCCAAAATGAATAATTATGATTTGATGTCAGGATATAAAAATTTCACAACACAATACATTTAATATTTACATAAGTTTGTTTTAAATAAAAGCCAAGTTACGAGCGCACTCGCCCACACAGTTTTTGTTTAATTTTAAATTTTTTTAAATATTTTAAATTATATAATTGATGATCAAAATTAAATCTCAAAATTTATACCTTTTTCTTTCTCTCTTTAATTCGTGACAATTGAAATCGAATCCCTTAAACTCTGCTATACAATTATAATTGCTTACTCGGCAGTGGACTCCAAAGAAATTTCTGTTGTTGTAAGAGGAGCACCAAATCCACAGGCCTTAGCACACCCAAGATTACCGGTAGTGGCTCTGTTGGAACCGCTGCCGAGACCAACTAAATCACCAAGTAGGTTTCTTGAAAGAAATTTAACTTCCTTTTGAGTTGCTTGATTTAAACAACATTTATAAAAGTAGTTTTGTTTACTAAAACATTTATTTATTTGTTTATGTGTAGTTTAATTATGTGTACTAATACCAAAAGCTTTTTATAATTAAATTAATTTTAAAACATTAAAATAAACATTAAGCCATGAGTTTTTACTTTACTTTTAGCCTAGTGAGTTTCCTTCACATGCACTTTATACAGTGAGCAATTCTTATTTAGTAGCACTTGATATTTTATAAATTGTATTTGCCACAAAAGAAAACTGGGCAAGAAAGTATTCTTGTGGTACACGTTTAGGTATCTTATCGTCCACCAATATTTAGGAGATTTATATGGTTTAAAAGGTATTTTTACTTACATATGCACAATATAAGTAAATATTTTGTTCTAAATTTTTTTTTCTTTCTATTTTTGGTATATGAAGATTTATTTGAACATTAAGTGGGGAGTGGCAAATTTGGACCGCCATGCGATCCTAATAAACTTCAAAATGTTTCAATAGCAAATTTTCATATTAAAAATACAATTCGAACGAAGGAGAAGTATTTTTCTGCGACTTTTTCTCTTCAAGAACATGTGATATATATTAGGACCGGCGGTAGTCAAAATTCTGTTAAAAAAAATATTTATATATTTCATCAGTTGCAAAGGAGCTCTGAGTTAGTCAACATCAAACCTCGTTGACAATTATTTTTTAAGTACAGCCATACCACCGACCGTTTACTCTCCTTCTAGAGTTTTGAGCGTTGTTCACACTAGTTAATTTCAACACATCAGATAACTGTTTCGATTTACGGTTCTTCCGTGATTAGTCAGTCAGTCATAGTAACGGAAAACATAAAATATTTGTAATATCAAAATGTTTCATATCTGCATAAAAATGCCTTTTAAAGCATATATCGCACCCTAAATACCAAAGGGGTCACAACTCAAAATTTTCCAAAACTAACTTTTTTCCATAAATTAATTCAGAGTACATATCTATAACTTCTTTCATATCTTCTTCTTCTTTAACTGGAAAAATACAATTATGTCTATTTAAATGTTAAGTGTGTTGCTTCTGCACGATGAACAGTTTTTTGTCTTTCCTGAAAATTTTAGTATTTTGAGTTGTGACCCTTTTGTATTTAGGGTGCGATATGTTTCATGCATATTGGTGGACAATTAAATATCTAAAAGTGTACTACAAAAAATTTATGGCGTATTCCTATACAAGAGTGACCATGTTTTATTTATATTTTAGTATAAGAAGCTGCTTTTACTTTGATAACTATTTTTATCAATTTCATAACATAGAAAAAAGTTAAATATAACAATTCTTTTTATTGGCGTTTTTGCTAATGTTTAACTTTTCGAGTAAATGATGACTTTTTGATTTAAAAAAAATTCATAAAATTTAGAGAACTGAAATCTTATTTGAGCCAATAGGGCGATGTATGTATATAGTTTAATATTTAAGGATGCTTTCATGAAAATGTTGACCGTTGCTACGCCTCACATGGCCCATACGCTGTATCCAATTTTGGCGTACTGTCTCCCATATATCGGCTGGTAAATCAAAAATAAATTCTTCCATATTGGCTTCCATTGCTTCAACAGGTACGAGCTTGTCCCTATGGACATGACCATAGTCCCACAAGTACATTTTAAAGGCGTTAAGTTTTTTTTTTTTTTTTTTTTTTATCTTGGACCAGCACTCAGGGGATGACCCCTATATATGCAATGCATTGTGCTGGAACTGAAAACGAGGGGATAGTATTGAGGGGACAGATTAGGAAAGATGAGAAGATAGACAGTTGTTTTTGTAGCTATTTCAACCATTTACTTCGCCGGCTAATTTTTGCTACAGGGCCGACGAAGGTGGGTGCTGTTACTCTGCTTTTTAGTACATGATAGTGTCAGTCGCTGCCAATTATGTTCAGTGACCAGTGACTATGCCTTCATCATTGAAACAGGCTAGCAACAACTAACACAACCACGCACTAATGCTGATTAGAAGAATTAAACACAATATTTCATGACTCAGCTGGGGCTCGAACTCACGACCCTCCGCTTCATAGTCTCGTGTTCTACTACTTCAGCCAACAGCAGTTGCTCTATTTATGCGTCCAATCGACCGGTCCCAAAATTGAAATAAACTGTTCATTGAACTCGGCTCTCAATTGGGTCATTGTTTCGCATACAGTGTAGCATGTGGCACTTTCTTGTTGAAATCGTCTTTGAAAAAGTGCGTCCAATAATGCCACTGCCGCAAATTAAATTAAATATATTTGAATTTTTTGGCAGAAATTCATAGGTGTTAGAAATCAGAAAAGGCAAAAAACAGCTTCAGAGCTGGAAAATTAAAAATTTTTTTTGCAATATTAAAGTAACTAATTAAAAGAAATTTTATCTTTGGTAATCAAACATATTTTATATTTTAGGCAAAAATAAATTTGATAACAAAGACCAAAAAATGGTTGCAGGTTTGAACTGATTATCTGTATGTATTTACTCCAGACGTGCGTCCGTAAAGCGTATATAAGATTCGGAACAAGCGAATATTGCACTTGTACTTATGTTTCTTTTAGATTAAAGAGTTCAACAATTGTTTAGTCTTGGAAAAGTTCTTTAATTAGGGCTGCAAAAATTGTTCTTCTTTTTAAAAATTTAAATTTTACGAACTTTTTAAAAATTTAAATTTTACGAACAGGGGTGGCGAATAAATCAGGTATGTGATAAAAATCGTTTTCGTCGTTAAAACTTTTTCAAATCGACAAAACATGTGATGTGTTACTCTACGTCGATTTGTTGCAAAGATTTCATATTCCACTTTGTTTCAATAAAAAAAATACAATTTTAACATGTGACGAATTTCGATAATGTCGGTTTAAATCCATTTTTAAATCGGCACTTTTTACTTGAACGAAAGGCGAAGCGGCTTAACAAAAATGTAAGTGAAACTAAAAAAATAAAATAAAAAAGGTAGTTTTTTGTTACAAACATCTGCAGTGGAAAGCATAAGAATAATATCCAGGAAGATGTCTTAATCCAGTTTATGGAAAACCATCCAGATATTGCCAGGGGTTTTACCAAAGGAAGCAGCGTGGATGTAGAGAGTTTATGGTCTGATTTGATAAATAGCCATGGACCGCCAACGCATGCCACGAATGGCTGGAAGAAAGTATGTTTTAATGCACTTATGGGTTTACAAAATTCCCATTAAAAATACTTATTCCATAAATTTTATTAAGGTATGGCGCGGCAAATAAACATGAAGCAATTTCAACTGGAAACTACTGCTTGAATTGGAAGTGGAATGGATGTACGGGTCAAATGGTTTCCAATATTATTTAAAATAACTACAAATCCCTCTTTATTCAAACGAAAACATTCAACAAATCTGTTTATATTAATACGAACACACATACATACATATATGTATATGTACACATGATATAGAGCTGTTTTTGTACACAAACAAAATTGTAAGTTTCTTCTGATAAACTCAACGGATCTGATTTGTCTCTCAAACATCTGCTTGTTAAATTTTCGGTCATCCCCACTCCTTTCTTCAAAAAGAATTAGATAAACTGCAGTAACAAAAGCCATTTTATTGATCTAAAATCTATAGCCCTATTCACAAACTTGTGCAAATGGTCTGTCATCATTGCATTTGCAAATTGAGAGAGTATTCAAGAGCATTTTCAATGTATTTTGTTGGTGTGGAGTACAATTATTTTGCAATTGCAATGATGCAAGACCATTTGCACAAGATTGTGAATAGAGCTTATATTTTTTAATTTCAATTTAAATATTTGAGAAATGTCATTCACAAAACGCAAAGTGAAAAGTTGTATTATAAGATTTTGTAGTTTTCTAATTATAACAATTATATGGAAATGAAACATAAGTGGAATATAAAATCGTTCGAAATCTATCACACACTAGTCGATTTAGAAAAGCGATTTACTTTTTAAATCGATCGATTTCTATCACATACCTGAATATTTTTCTTCATGAGTAACGTATTTTAAGTTTATAAGTATTTTGAAGAAGCAGAGAATATGGATTTTATTTGTGATTTTATAGTCAACTCCTCGCAAGCAAAGCAGAAGTTATTAGCATGATTTTCCTTAATCGCCTGGCATAGTCCAATAGTAAAAAAAAGCTCTTTCTTATCTTGGAAAAATTGGCGACAAAATATATCAATATTTCGAAAATATAAGAACACAGAATTTTCGCAATTATTACCGAGATGTTATCTCTAGAATCGCTAGAGATGCACTGAAGATACATAAAAATTGCAGCGCAGAGTTATGGGATGAAATAATTTTTTTATGCCTTATAAATAGAACTCACTGCTATAAAATCATCGAAAACAGCGCAGGGAAACGGAGATCGTATTCAAAAATTTTAAAGTGCAATGTATAAAAGAACCATCTGAAACGGGGTCAAGCCTCTTCTATACACATATATATTAATATTTTGCAGCCCAGTGTAATTTATTAAAAGTTTCTAATACCAATATTGTACAGAAATCGTTGATAAATCTTAATTAGTTAGGTTGAAGAGAGCGGCTTGGGCAAGAGCCTTCCCAATCCCATCAGGATTACACTTAAGCCTTATAGGCCTGTTGTAAGCATCTTAATTAGTTTATTAATATATTGAAAATTTGAGCAAACTTTTAGGAGCTTAAAATATAAATACAACATTTAATTATATACTGTTTTGTTAACTAAATAATAATTGGCAAATATTGTATATATTTCTTTGTTATAAACTAATTAAAAGGAGGTAATCTTCTAAAGTATTTAAATATAAGAAACTTAACTACGAACTAAAATATCAAATATTTACCCAAAAGTATGCTAATGATTTCAAATTCCTGAAAATAACATTAGCAATCAATTTATCTGTAATTCTATTTTTATTATTGGTTGCAATAAGTTTATGTTAATCTATTATTTCCTAACTACAATATTTTCCTTCAAATCACATATGTATATGAATATATAGTATAACATGAATATATATATTTCCTTTTAACAGATTTTATCACATTCTTTAAAATGTCTTTACAGAATGCGATCAAACATTCGTCTCGCGCATCGGTGGTCCGCAAAACGGCACATTTTCTGCACCCTTGTTGCACAATCATAAAAACCATTCGCGCCAGTGCTTGTATACCTTCCTAGCAGGACCTGGCCAAAGGGTTGAAGTCATTTTTAAATCATTTAATCTAAGAGGAAATCCACCAGAGTATGTATGAAATTCAATTTAATATTTGCCATGAAAAACTTGCCTCTTTGTTTATTATGTGAACATTTTTAATATATTTTTCATCAAACAGAAACGTTATTGTTTTAAGTGGTTCATTTGTGAATTCATTTAATTGAGCTACTTAACACACTCGTTCACTTAAATGAAATTAATTTTCAATTATAATGCAATTTCATTAATTCTTTTCACACATTTTGCTTTTATTTAATTTTAGCGGTTCGGCCGTTGGTGAATTACCATCGTAAGTAAAACAAATTATTTAATTATAGTAATTAAATATGAATTGGGGGTGTTGTTGGCTGGAGTAGTTAACACAAAACTATGAAGCTGAAAGTCACGAGTCCGACTCTGCTCTCAGTCATGAATATGGTGCTGTTAGTTGCTGTCGGCCTTTTTCAGTGACGACGGCATATCACTGATGACTGAACATAACTGGCAGCAATTGAGACTATCAACAGCAGAGTAACAGCACCGCCCTTTGTCAGTTCTGTAGCAAAAATTAGCCGCAGTAGTACAGATTGAAATAGCTACAGAAAAATTTATCTACCTTCCCATCTTTTTTCATCTGTCCTGTCAATACTATCCCCTCCTTTATAGATTCGGCGCAATGCATTGAATATGTAGGGGTCATCTCCTGATGGCTGGTGCTACTTGAAAAAAATATAGAAAACGATTGACCCTAAAGGCCATTGCTGCAACTTCTCGTTAATTTTAATCCAGTCACTAATTGATCAGGGTGCCTCTGTGGCTGATGGATAGCAATGCTACCTGTCAGTCCAATGGTCGTGGGTTCGATTCCCGCCGGAGACTCTGGGTGTTTTCCGCAGACAAGCAAATAGCTTTGCGGGCTGTGTTTGTTTTTAAAAAAAAAAAAAAAAAAAAAAAAAAAAAAAAAAACATATATAATTTCGGAGTGTTTTGAAAAATTCACTTTTTTCGAAATTTCCGTTCACAATATCTTACGAACGCTTTAACCGATTTTGACCCGGTTGATAGGATGGGATTTTCGATTGTCAAGATCTCATTAGTTTTTCGATTTGATCAGCAAAGCCATTTAAAAGTTATTCTAAAAAACTAACTTTTGAAAAACAAATTTTTTGCAGTTTCTTTGATTTATCTGAAAATGTACCGATCCGAAACGATTCCAATTCACAGCAAATCTACGTTTGAAGGAACCCTTTGAAACGCGACTTGTTTGGTTTCAAAAATTATAAAAGTGTCATCCACTTACACACACATACAGAGTGACGGCTTCTTAGGAATAGGCAGGAAACCTTCCTGGTAACTCAAAACGTCGAAATTTGGTAAAAATTAGATCTTCTTAAAACTGATAACATTCCACTTTTTTGAAAATTTTCAATTTTCTTAACGGAAAGTTAAAAATAACATTGGAAAAACTTGGCAAAACTGATCTTTTTTGACAGATGGTTCAAATCATCACAAATAGTAGATTTTTGTTAAAAAACGATTTTCGAAAAGCATGTCGCTTAAGCTTTTTTTGGCAGCTGTGATAATATTTTAATAAATACAATCGTTTTTAACATTAATATCTGTAAACAAAATCCCTGCGATGTATTCAGACAAAATCGATCACAAAACAACCAAACAATACGTGTCCAAGCATAGTCAGGCATGTTCCAGACATGTCTGATCCTGAAAATGTCGTACTACGAGTACTTTGCTGAGTAGGTTTTCTTTCAGTAAAATCATCCCTCAGTGGATAACCACTACATATGCAGGGCGTTTTGGCGGAACAAGAAAAATTAGTTATAAGAATGATGATTGATTATGTGATGCATTTCAGTCTGACCCCCTTATTCATAAAAATTATGAGAACCTAGTAACAGCATAATAAAACAAAATTTCATATGAAATTTGCTCTATTACACTCTTATAAGGCTCTCATAATTTTTATGAATAAGGGGGTGAGTCTTTATTATCTTTAATATTTTTAGCAACTTTATATTAAAAAATTTGTTTCTGAATTTCAGATGTGTTCATGAGTATATGGATATATACTCAGAAGTGCAATCGTCGGAACCAGCAGAACTGATAAACTCACCATTTGGTGGCCGTTATTGTGGTACAATACCACCTAGACAACGCATTTCCATGTATCGTGCCATTGCCATTTCATTTTTTACAAATAAAAATTTCACCACGCCCGATCTATTCGAAGGCACATTTCGATTTATTAATGCATGTAAGTGAGCGAGTAGTTTACAACTATATTTCTAAAAGAAATCTTAACTTTTCGTAGCATGTGTAATGGGAAATAACATTTTTGAAATTTTAATTCTTTTTCCTCCAAAATAACTACAGCGGAATATGAAATTGGTATACCAATAGCTGGTTCACCATGTTCCTATACGATAACACCCAGTTTGAGTATAAATAAAACGGGCGTTCTAATATCGCCCACCTATCCGGGTGCCTATCCGAAAGATATGTCCTGTACATATCAATTTTTAGGCGAATCGAATCAAAGAGTTAGATTAGAGTTTCGAGATTTTGATCTATTTTTTGGTGGACCACAGTGAGTACCATTAATAGCTGCCGTAAGCAAGAAAGCAACTTGATATCGATACAAAAAAAAAGTTGCCTTAAAGTATAATTTATTGTGATTTAGTTTTAGTTTTGTGGCTGCTTAAATCATTTTTAAAATATACTTTAAGGATTGATTGTCTTAGATATGGCAAACGTTTTACTAACATTTAAACAAACAAAAATTATTTAAATATTAACAACAACTATTGTTTTCAATTCGCTTAAATTAGCTGCCCATTCGATTACGTAAAAATTTACGATGGTCCCGACAATTCATCAGCATTAATTGGTACATATTGCGGACAACAAAGAAACTTAGTTTTATACTCTAGCGAATCGAGTCTTTTTGTGCACTTTTTTACTTTGTCGCGCACGGCAAATACTCAAAATCGTGGCTTTAAAGGAATTTATGAATTTAGTGAAAGTTTTGTTAAATTAGATTTTATACGTAAGTATTTTTTATATGTATTTTCAATATCTGTTTGTATAATGTTGCTTATTAATTTTCAATTTGCTATGGTAATCATTTGGTTATTGTTAAGACATCATCAAGTTTTTATTTTTGTTTTGATAAATTACGCCACTCCACAAATTCTAGTAGTAGAATTAACTATGCCAAACTCAAAATCTGGTTATACGATTATAAATATGGTAAAAGAAAGCTCTCAGTAGACCTGGAACTCATTTGTTAAGATCCTATAACAATTGAAGGCCGGTCCAACTAAAACGCACGAGGTTAATTGTAATTGCTGTTGGCTGAATTAGTAGAACACGAGACTATGAAGCGGAGGGTCCCGAGTTTGAGCCCGCGCTGAGTCATGAAATATTGTGTTGAATTCTTCTGATCAGCATTAGTGTGTGGTTGTGTTAGTTGTTGCCAGCCTGTTTCAATGATGAAGGCATAGTCACCGGTCACTGAACATAATTGGCAGTGACTGACACTATCATGTACTAAAAGCAGAGTAACAGCACCCACCTTCGTCGGCTCTGTAGCAAAAAAATTAGCCGGCTTTACTTCGCCGGCTACAAAAAAAAACTCATCTTTCAAAATCTGTCCCATCCATACTATCCCCTCGTTTTCAGTTCCGGCGCAATGCCTTGCATATATAGGGCTCATCCCCTGAGTGCTGGTCCTAGATAAAAAAATAAATAAAAAAAATCATGCAAAAAGTTTTCAGAGAATTATATTAAAATTTTTTGTGTGAAGCAAAATATCGGCCATATGATCGCGATAGCTTCACTGGCATACTTCTATCTGATGGCCTATATTTAAAATGACTGAGAAATACTCGTAAATGAGGTTCAACGTCGTTAATGTGCCGAATAATCTTATGCTTTAGATCTTGAATTGTTGTTGGCTTACTAACACACACTCTTTCTTTTAAACAACGGAATTTTCAACAAGAATTTTGTTTTTTAATTGTGGCAACACCAACAATATGACAGTTTTGACATTTAGTTGTTTGACGTATTCGAAGTAGATGCATTGGCAATTGTTACAATGAATTCAATTTCGCTCGAAAATCGCATTAAAATAATTCAAATCCACTATGAAAATGCTGGTTCTGTTAAAGTTTCTATTAACATTTCGAAAAATTCGTGATATTTTCGAACAAAATAATCGTACTTTTGAGACCTGCCAACAAGCAAAACTGCTGCATTTGGGCTTCTGAAAATCCTAGAGCGATTATTGCACTATGGTGTCTGGAGGCGTGATTGAACCGTTTTTTCGAGGATGAGGCAAGAAATGCGATAACGATTAAGGCATCACGCTATCGAGAAGTGTTAATAACTCAACTTTGGCCTATTGTTGATGACGTGAATATCACTGACATGGTGGACATATGCCAGAAATCATTTTTCATTAATAATTGCCGAACTTTTCTCTTCGTAATAGAATAAAAATTTAAATCGTCTTCATCTAAATTTTTTGTCTTATTCTGTTTTAGAAAACAAAGTTCTTTTGGAAAAACCCTTTATCTCCACGGTGTCACATCACATGATCGTGATGGCCAAGTAACACCGTCATGAAATAACGCATTGAATTTCTCCACCAAACAGTCACTCGTTGTGGTTGCGTCAGCTTTTCAGCAATAACTCGTGGATTCTCATTTGCCAAATTCCACAAATTTTGCTTGTTAACAAGTCCGCTGAGGTGAAAATGTGGTGATAAAAAATATCACGCATTTTTATTTGAATACCCATTTTCATAACGCGCTGTTCAATTGTGTACCTCCCCATTTTTGAAGCACTGAAATAAAGAAACATCAAATTAAGTTGGGCAATAAAAAATAAAGTTGTGACTCACAATTAACATCCTGTGTTATGGTTGAACCACAATTTATATCGAAGAATTTTTGACCAGCTTTTAAACCATATTCATATCTCTTAATTGTTGATTAACTAGTCTTCGCTTCCCATTTTACATAAATCATTTAGAAGACATTATTGACATTTGCAGTTTGAATATTATTCATATTTTAATAAGAACCAATACCAATATTTGAACAATCTTTGTTCTTAAAAATTCTAACGCTCTTTTAATCAGTGTATGAAAATCCAGACTCCTATTAGCAATAGCAATGAGAGCCATCATAAATCAATCAGTGCGTATATAAAGGGTTATCCACTTTTCGGTTTCAAAAATAAAGTTAAATAAAACATCAATTTATTTTATTAAGAGTGGAATATTGAGAATCTTTTTATAATTATCAAACTAGCAGAACGGATCAGTACTGATATCGAGGCCGCTACGTCATCTCATCAGCGTTCTGTTCAAATTTTACCACTTTCCACGGTGGTACTAGTCATTAGGAATATCAACTGTTTAACAAAATAGATTTTTTGCAGATTGCAGATTTGAGTTAAATAAAACACACATGTGATTTAAAATTTTTATTTCATTGTAATCATTGGATCTTGCCATAAAGTACGAAATACATTTGGAATATTCACCTAATGTGCTATTTAGTCATATTGTAATAATGCTCTATTATTTTAAAACAATTAAAAAAATTGCTGTTGTGCGAGTTTTCTGGGAAACGATAAAAAATTTTATCAAGAAAATCAAGGCTGCCGTATGTAAAGAAAATGTATTCGATTCAAAAAGTGGCAGAACTAATTTCACTTTTGCTTTTTTGGGCGATATATTCATTGTTCTTCATTTTCAGCTTTTCAAAACTGTGGTTAAAGTCTACTGATGATTTGGTAAAGCCCCTATGAAATGCATATAGACATTGATTGACCACCAACAAATAAATTTCATTTAAAATAGAATTGTGGCAATATGTCAAATAAAAATTTCATCATATTTTTTTATATATATTAATTATTTTATGCCACTCACAAGCACTTCACAGCACAAAATGACTAACGCCTGTTCGCCGATGTCGAAAGCTATCTTTCGATCGAATAAATAACATTTAAAACAAAAACAATTTTTTTAAATTTGTTTTTGTTTTAAATTTTATTTATTCGATCGAACGATAGCTTTCGACATTGGCGAACAGGCGGTAAGTAAATTTTAAGATGGGACAACTCTTAGGCTGTGTCTTTGAGATATGGATTAAGTTTAAACTTAGTTTAATGTAGTCTGAAACTCTGAATTTTCCGACGAGCTCTGACTTTTTTTATATTATTCCATAAAAGGCCATCATTTTAAGCAAAAACTAATCTGTTCCGTCAAAAGTATGTAGACAAACTTGGTAATGGCGACACAAATTTGTTTTCAGATTAACAAAACTTAGTTTAACTGAGATCTCAAAAATCCAGCCTTAGTAGTATTTAGTTTATTGGCATCAGGGTTGCCGTTGAAAATTTCGAAAAAGTGTCATAAAAAGGGTATTTAAGAAACAAAAGGGTCCAAAAATGGTATTTTAAAGTAAAATAGGGTCAAGTTTTTTATGAACAAAAAAATAACATTTATTTCAATTTAAAAAACAAAAACTAATTTTAACAAGTAATTAAATACATTGGTACTTGGCCATTTGCATGTATTTTGTCGGAAATATAAACATTTGTGAATATGAATGGCACGCTAAATTACAAAATTAAGTGGAAATTTAATGAAAAAAAAACAGTCCACACATATTTATTATATATGTACAAGAGCTTCTCGCTGCCATAACTTAAGATGTAACACATACATAAATCGGAGCATACTCACAGTTGATCATCAGATCATTTTACATAAACTTTATACATATAAAAAATTGGTATGCATGGAATATGGCAGTTGCATAAAAGTCAGTTGTTATAATAATAATATTGCATGCAATTTTTATATGAACGTTCACAGAACGCATGTATGCATATATTTATACTGAGAACTTTCGTGAGGAGTGTTGGAACCGTAATTCATTTTCAAAAAGAGTCAAAAAGTGGCATACATTTAGTGAAAATTATACAAAGGGATAAATTAAAATAAAGGGTCATAAAAAGTGTCATTGGCACGAAAATTGGTCAAAAGTAAGACATTAGTGTCTCAGGGGCAACGCTGATTGGCATCTCATTTCAATTTGTCTCCCTCTCTGAGAGATACGTCAAACTTCATATAAAAAAAATTGTGTCTGAAACAAAATTTTCTTAAGAATGCATGGGTCGGTCGGACTTATTTGGATGGAGGTGCAAATTTAAATGAGCCGGAAAAAAGCTCCAATTGTTGACAACGCCGTAGTATCGACAAATTCGGATTATCCGTAACATATTTACTTACAGAAGAAACAGTTTCGGCCCTGCCCAAATTGCGAGAATATACAGTCCTGACCACATCTGTAACACTTCCATCTCTTCATATTTTTTTATAATCTTGCTGGCTCCAGGCACCAGTAGGTCAATTATGTGCATGGAACAATAGTGAGTTGTAAATATTTTTAAGCGATCTTCGGTTATTAAACAACCCGTATTCGTTAATGGAAAACCTTTTATTAACTATATGACATTTTAGATGGCAAATACTTAACAGCTGACAGAGCTGCCAGGCAAACATTTTTGAAACAAGTAAATGGATAACCCGTTATTTTCGTACCTTTTCTCTCTCTCTCTCTCTCTCTCTCTCTGCATTTGTTGAGTAATCTCTTAACTAACTTAGGGTTTTCATTCTCTGTTAGTATTGCATCTTTTTTCTTGTTTTGTTCGATAGTGGGTTCAATAAGTTAAGAAACACTTAAAGGTACTTCAATATTCCTAATAGATATCAGCATACTGAAGAGCTAATAAATTGTATAACGATTATGAAAGATGCAAATAATTAAAATATCCTTTCTACTGGTTAGTTACACAACAACAAAAATAAATAAATAAATAAATGTTGAGTGTTTGTAGCCGTTAATAAAGGCGCTATTTTTAAAACAGGGTTGATAAATAATTATTTCACAGTTTTGTTTTTTTCAAATATTGTTTATATTATATTTTATAACATATTTTAGTCATCTACTGTTTCAGTTCACAGCGAATAAATTAATTTGATTTGCATTTAATAGCTTCATGTATGTGTGTGTTGTATATTTAAAACTACAGCGAGAATTATTGATGCATTTATATATATTTTTTAAATTCTTTTTATAATTTTTTTCAATTCACTTTATTGATCCTTATTGTTAATTGGTTTAAGAATATTAACCAAAAGCTAATAATAAAACAAAATTTAACCTCTTTTCTAAAAACTCTTTCCACCAAAAATCGCAACTTGACATACAATTGGATACAACAACTTCTTAAACACAAACACTCAAAAAAAAAAATTTGAAAATCTCTATTTACCAAAATCTCTATCTACAAAATTTTCTTAAAATGCAACAACAAACAATCTTGCGCTCCTTTTTGACAAAATCACATATTGAATATTTTGTCGAAAATCTAAAAAAAAGGTGAAAATGATGGCATTCACATACGTGGCTCAGAATGTGATCAAAAGATTTTATCGAGAAAGGAATCAACAGGTTTTGTACTCTCACCAAATTATCCTTATCCTTATATACCAAAAACCGTGTGTAGGTAAGTACGCTGGCAAAATATGATTTACGTGCAAATACTGAAAGTGTTTACAATTTCTGCCGCCTCCCAAGATATTTCATTTATGGAATGCAGGATGCCCAACATTTGGAACGGGTGCGTTTAGAATTTACAGCATTTAATATACCCAGAGTGGAGAGTAAAGATAAGGACAAAGAGTAAGTGTGCACAGATTTTTCTTCTTAAGCTCTTCTAAATTATTGCCTTTTCATTTTATTTCATAGATCGAACTGTTCGGATGGCTATTTGAAAATCTATCTGAAAGGACAGGAAACCGCCGATGCGTATGATAAATTTGATTACGAACTGTGTGGCAATGAAACTCAACGTGTTGTTAGTGATGGGCCCCGTCTGGCGATGGTGTTTAGTTCAGGTGAACTGCAGGGTCGTGGCTTCAAGGGCAGATATATATTTGAAACTGAGTATAAAATTCCTGGTACTGCGGCGCCTGACGGCAGTTGTAGTTTCACGTATGTGAGTTCGTCAAAGAAACGTGGCGAACTGAATAGTCCCCGGTATCCATCCAATTATCCGTCGGATACGAATTGCTCTTATCTGTTCTTGGCCGAACCCAATGAACAGGTGACAATTGTATTTGATCATTTTAAAATAAAGGCGGATGGCAATTCAAATGTAACAGCAGGAGCGTATGGGTAAGTGGAAGGAAATTATTATCATTATACACATTTCACTGTATTTATTCTTCAGAAAATAAAACTTATATATTGATTTTTATTTATTCTTCAGAAAATAAGAGTTATTTCTTGATTGTGATTTATTCCTCAGAAAATTACTTTGATTTATTCCCTAAAATGAAGAACTTGATGAATAAGAGTGAAGAGACGAACAAATTCTTGCTATTAAATTAGTAAAATCAATCAAGAAATAACTTTTATTTTCGGACTAATTAATCAAGAAAACATTTTTATTTTGCGAGGAATAAATAAAAATCAAAAATAATTTTTGTCGAGGAATAAATAGAAATCAACAAATAACTTTTGTTTTCTGAGGAATAAATAAAAATAAAAAAAATAACTTTTATTTTGTGGGGAATAAAGAAAAAGCAACAAATAACAAAGATCAAGGAATTACTTTTATTTTCTGAGGTATAAATCATAATCAAAAAATAACTTTTGATCTCTGAGAAATAAATAAAACTCAGAAAATAATTATCTAAATGCTATTTTTAAAAAAATTACGTCATTAAACATCACGGTCTTTGTTTATTAGTGATTTGACGTTAATTTCAAAGTAAAAAAAAAATTTTGTCACAGCTCAGAACGCATTACTTTTAGTTTAAAAGAACAACTTCAATATATTTTAATTAAACATTAGAATATTAGTAAAATATTATTAAAAAAAAATTTTAATTATTTATAAAAAATAAATACAATTGGGTAAACTTGTGTTGCAGCCAAAAAATTGATTTTTGCAAAAAAAAATTAATAAATTTTTTTTTTAAATGCATGCGACTTAAACTTCATCAAAAGCTTTTTTACTTTTACTGTTTGTGTTACAACCAAAAAAATATATTTTTGGAAAGAAATTAGTGAAATTTTTTTATTTAAATACATTTCTATTCAAAAGCTTCTTTATCTTTGAATAATTATTTATAAGAAATAAACGCGTTTTGTGCAAAATTGTGCTGCAACAAAAAATTTATTTTTGCTAAGAAGCACCTCTTTTCAAAAAAATTAATTAAAATTTTTTTTCGTTTAAATGGATGCGATTTCAGCTTTTTCAAACACTTCTTTACTTTTAAAATTTTTTTCAATTACTATTTATGAGAAATAAACACATTTTGGGTAACCAAAAAATTGATTTTTGCAAATTGAAGCCCCTTTCAAAAATATTAGAAAACAATTTTTTTGTTTAAATGCATGGGATCTTCGCTTTTTCAAAGGCTTCTTTACTTTTAAAACTACTTCCAATTTTTATTTACTAGAGATAAACGCTTCTTTACTTTTGAAACTATTTTCAATTATTACTTATGAAAAATAAACACATTTTGAGTAAAATTGTTTTGCAACCAAAAAATTGATTTTTGCAAAAAAAAACTTAGTAAAAATTTTTTTTGTTTATATGCATATAGAAACATATACATATATGCATTTATAAACATATATATAAGCTTAAATGCGATATAAGCTTTTTCAAAAGCTTCTTTGAAACTTTTTATACCCTTCACAAAAAGGTGAAAGGGTATATCTAGGTTTGTCATTCCGTGTGTAATTTCTTCGATATTCACATGGAACCCCATAAAGTACATATGAAACCCCACAAAGTATACATGGAACCCCATAAAGTATATATATATATATATATATATATATATATATATATATATATATATATTCTGGATCCTTGTGAATAGCGATGAGGATTGAGCGATGTCCCTCTATCTGTACGTGAAATCGGGTTTCCTAAGCTCCCAGAAGAGCTAGAGACTTCGTTCTTAGACCGTTGGATTGGAAATGAACTTAAATAGAGTGGTATTGAAATTCAGAAAGATCCGAAGTACGGTTCTAGACCTGGGAAACTTACACCTATTTCTCGACGCAAAATTTATACCAAAAATCAATTTTTTTTAATGTTTGTAAATTAAACCTGTTTCGTGCTTTGGGAACCCTAAATGCTCTATTAAAAACTAAAAAATAAAAATTTTTTCCAGGGATGGGAAATTAAACATTTGTTTTCGGCCCATTCCGTATTTTATAGTACATGTAGTAACTAAAATTGTTAAAAGTGTCAAGTTTTTCTTTAACAGAACCTCTTTATACGTCATGAAGATTTGCATTGGAAAAAAAAAAAAACTTAATTCAAATTTTGCTTCCAAGGGGTGGGAAATTGAATTTTTTTTACGTGAAAGTAATCAAACAAGCAACTGATGTTGTTTTTTTCCTAACTAAAACTATTTTATATTTTAGAAAAAACAAAATTGGTATCAAAAATTTAAAAAAAAAATCTAAATTTCGAATCCAGGGTTGGACAAGTGCAATATTTTATGGTTCATGAAGGTGACCACAATGGTTCAAAATTGTAATTTTTTCTTAAATAACACTACTTTATACCTCATAAAGAGTTGCATTGGTAAAAAAAATAAAAGAAATTAAAATTTCACTTCCAGGGTTGGGAAGTAGCAAGTTTTTTTGGTATATGGAATATATTGTAGTACATGAGTGTCCAAAATGGTTGCAAATTTTAAGTTTTTCTTATATAAAACGACTTTATATCTAATGAAGACTAGGATTGATAAAAAAGATAAAATTGCGCCTCCAGGGCTGGGAAATTCGAATTGTTTTATACATAAAAGTAACCAAAAAGGCAACTAACGCCGGTTTTTTGCTAATTAAAACTATTTTTTAGTACAGCAAAAACAAAATTGGTATGAAAATTAAAAAAAAAATTAAAATGTAGATTCCAGAGTTGGATAACTGCAATATTTTGTAGTACATGAAAGTGACAAAAAATGTTGCAAATATTAAGTTTTTCTTAAATAAAACTATTTCATGCCCCATTAAGAGTAAAAAACTAAAATTTCGTTTCCAGGGTTGGGAAATTGAAATATTTATTCTGCATAAAAGTAACCAAAAAGGCAATTGACGTTGTTTTTTTTTTTGCTAATTAAAGCTGTTTTATAATTCAGGAAGAACAAAATTGGTATTAAAATCTTAAAGAATCAAAATTTCGACTCCAGGGTTGGACAAATGAAATATTTTATGGTAAGTGAAGGTGACCAAAAAGTTTCAAAATTTTAATTTTTTTGTCAAGTAAAACTATGTTACACCTCACTAAGAATTGCATTGGTAAAAAATAAAAATTCGCTTCCAGAGTTGGAAAATCGAAATATATTTGGTACATAAAAGTACCCACATAAATTCAAAATTTTGTGTTTTTAGTGAATTAAACCAATTTTATATATCAGAAAAAATTAAATTATTACCAAAAAATTAAAAATTCATTTCCAGGGTTGGAAAATCGAAATATTTGGTACATACATTTGGTACCCACATAAATTCCCAATTTTGGTTTTTTTAGTGAATTAAACATATTTTATACTTCGCTAAGAATTAAATTCGTATTAAAAAATTTTAAATTAAAAATTCGGTTCCAGGGTTGGAAAATCAAAATTTTTTGGTACATAAAACTAACCATATAAGTTCCTAATTTTGTTTTTTTAGTGAATTAAACGAATTATAATCGCTAAGAATTAAATTGGTATTATAAACTTTAGAAACTAAAAATTCGGTTCCAGGGTTGGAAAATCGACATTTTCTGATTCATAAAAGTAACCATATTATTTGTTATTTTTTATTTCTATGATAAATTATACGTACTTTATATATCAGGAAAAAATAAATTGGTATTAAAAACCAAAAAAAATCTAAAAGACGATTCTACGGTTGGACAATTAGAACTTTTTGGGGTACATGAAACGGGTTTTTTCTTTTGGTTTGTAAATTAAACATATATAATATATTTGAAAGACGTTGAGAGATATTAGAAATAAGAAAAGCCAAACATTTAGCTTCCTATCCGAAAAATTTAAACGAAAAGAATGACATCTGTGAAGGGTATTTAAGATTCGGCACAGCCGAATATAGCACTTTTACTTGTTTCAATTATTATATATTAGAAATAAACACGTTTTGGGTAAAATTGTTTTGCAACCAAAAAATTTATTTTTATGTTTTTTTAAATAATCCTGTACCCTACGCTACAGATACACATTGAAAAACCTACTTATACCGATTTCTAATAAAATTAACAGTTATCACTAATTAAAATATTTTCAAATGTTTAATGGGTGGCAAAAAAAAATAAATGGCATTACAATTTTTTCTGTAATAGAGATCTGCAACATTGACTGAAGAATTTATCTAAGCCATGAAGTAAATCTAAATTTACCATTCTCTAAAATCTTTTTTTTATCTGTTACAGATCGGTTATTTGCTTCGAAGATTGGTTGGAAATGTACGTCGTCTATCGTGATAACAATGATCGTTTTCTTGGTCGCTACTGTGGTATGACAGCGCCCGGCCCCGTCGAGAGCCCAAAGGGGGCAGTGGGTCTGCGTATTACATTGCATACCGATCAGGAAAATGTGGCGAGCGGCTTTAAAGCGCGCTACTTCTTTGAAACAGCCAAAAGTGAAATAGGCGACTGTGGAGGTAACTTTTCCAATGAAGATTCAGGCATTATAACCTCACCCAACTATCCAGCTGGCTATAAGGCCCCCGGTCGTGGTATGGCTTCGAATGCTTGCAATTGGCTAATGACTGCCAGACCCGGCTATAAGTTGTCAATACATTTTGAGCAATTCTCATTGGAGGGCGACCCAGCAAGTGAGTGATATCTAATAATAATTTGAATGTTAATAAGAGTAACAAACGAATATTTCTGACATACACACTATGTGCGTTCATTTGTATTTTAAAAGATCGTGGTTGCCCTGCAGCTGTTTTACGTCTTTGGGTTAACGTTGACTCTGATCAGCCGCCTTTGGAATTGTGTGGCGAGAAGCCACCAATTGAACAATGGCATTACATTTCGACGGGTCAAACGGCCCGCATTAGTTTTACTACCAGCGATAAGACCGTTGGTGCACAGGTAAGTTTGTTCAATATTAATTTTGAATTTGCTTTAATTATATATTCGGAAATTCGAAAAGGGCTTTCGCATTGTATGGACTGAAATACAAGACTCTGGCCCAGGACCGCCATCAATTGGGTTGCTGTGTGAGTCCACCTATCATTTTCAATGTGAGGTCGGCTATTGCATTTCGGATAAATTGCGTTGTGATGGTGTCAAAAATTGTGGTCCCAACGATGATAGTGACGAATTGCACTGTGAGTCGTGAGTGAGTCGAACGGTTCAGTTCATTTTTATTTCTTTTTTATTATTTTTACTTTTTTATTTTATTCTAATTTAAGTTGTATTTTGTTTACGATCTTTCTTTTATTTTGAAATTTTATTTTCGAAAGAAACGTTTTAGCTAAATTTTGCAACTTTAGCTTTCGTTTGCATAAATTTCGCAAATAAGACTACTTCGTGGACTTGAAAAAGTTTTAAAAGAAGATCTAAAACAAATAATTTTGCTGCGGAGCAAAACACAATGCCGAAACCTCTATTTTATAAAGTGAAACATATAAACAGATTTGTGTAACAAAAATTTCAGTATTTTTCGCACAAGTTTGTTTTGCTTTATAAAATATAGCCCTGAAATTATTTTTATTTTCCGAAAAAAGCTTTTGCTTTAACCGTAAAGATGTTTAATTACCTGTTTATTTTATTATCCATCTAGTTTTGTTATACTATACTTTATTTCTTTCGATTTATTCTATATCTATATTTTTTTTATTCTGAAAAGGAAAAACATTTATGAAACTTGAACCCGACGATAAACACTTTTTCCAAAAACATATTCAAACAAATATTTTTAAAACCTTGAAACTAAATAAATTTCTGAATTAAAATGTTATAACTAAATATTAAAGGAATAATTTGTAAAAAAAACATTTCATGTTTATAAACAGGTTATTTGAAAAAATGTTATAAAAATTTGTCAAATAAAAATGTTATAAGCATAAAATATTTTTTACGAATTAAGCCTTAAAACTACTTATGTATTTAACACATACACACACTCATTTCAAATAATTAAAAAAAGGAATTTTTGCCAAAAAAGTAAACAACATTTTCAATGTTTGAGAATCACTTCTTAACGAAAAGTTTTTTCTATAGTACACATAGATTGTTCCTCATAATACAAAGAAAAAATATGGAAATGCTTCAAACAATATCCATATATTTGATTTATTTCTTTGAAAGCATTTGAAATCTAGTGAGTTCATTGTGAAGGAAAAATTTGAACACAAAAAATCAGAATTTTTAATAATTTTTGTACAAAAGACTTGTTATATGAAAGATTTTTTTAATATTTTTTGTTTTAGAAATTCTTTTTGGGAACAATTTTTTACAGGGACAATCTTTTTGTTCTGTAAAAAATGTTTTTAAAAAGTGCTGACTCGAGAAACTTTACAAATTGCATACATTTGTATTCGGTTTTTACGATTTTGAGGGGTTTACAATACATATATATTTTTTGTCATAAAACTTCATTCGAAATTGAAATAAAAAATATTTTTGCTCGTTTTTTTTTTGTAAAAAAAATAATAATGTTTTTTGAAGTGAAAGCCTTCACGACCTAACAATTTTATATACTACATATACCAAAAAAAATTTTAACTCTCTGCTTTTAGATTGGAAAACAAAACGTTGCACTTTTTAGAACCATTACATAGCTACTCATATATATATATATATATATATATATATATATATATATATATATATATATATATATATATATATAAGTAATACGGTGTTCAGACAAGCACTTTTAATTGAGTCAATATTCCCTTTATTGCCATAATTATCTTCCTGTTCACATATGCAAAATGTAAAAATTTTTAATATTCAGAACGACCCCGAGTTCAAATCTGGGATCTTCTTTCTTTTTCTGTTTTTCTTTGTTGTTTTTTTTTTTTTTGTTTAAAGTTTAATGGCAATAATTTATGTTTATGTTATTTTCTTATCCCATAATTTATTTGCTAAGTCTCTACTAATTTTGTTCAGTGAGTTGCGTTTTGCTCACTAAACACACGTTTTAGCACTGCTGCGTTTGTAATTTTGTTCAATATTATAAAAATTTCGTAATTAATTAAAATTTTTTATGGATAATGTTATGGATCTCAATGCATAAGGTCAATTAAGGTGTATGTCTGAACACTGTATAAGAAACTTTTTATTATCCATAAAATATTGCAATAATGATACGTAAATGTTTTTTTTTTAATTATAACATCTAACACCGTGTGAAAAAATTAGGAAAAGGGTGGACCCTAAAGGCCATCTCTGCAACTTCCAGCTAATTTTAACCTCAGAGGTATCGTAACGGGGTTTATAGTGCATTTCTATGCTTTTAAGCTCTTCGAGTTCAAGAGTCTAATAAAACGCTATTATTTTAATATTCAAGCAGCTATAACTTTTGAATGAATGAACCGGTTCTCACGTGATTATCGTTGTTTGATGTAGTTTTTCGGGTCAACAACACTAATTGATCAGATATATAATTTCGGAGGTTTTTAAAAAATTGAGTTTTTTCGCATTTTTTCGGTCAGGTTACCTTACGAACGCATCAAGCGATCTTTACCCGGTTAGTGGCGATCGACGTGGTTTCCAATGCCAAGAGACATTTAAAGTTGTCCAAAAATGCGGTCAAAAGTTATTCCAAAAAACAGCTTTTGAAAATTATTTATTTCTTGTGTTTTTTTAGATGTATCAGAATATATAGCTCTGAGTCGGTTCCAATTCACAGGAATCTAAGTCCCTCATTTCGTTCGGTTCGGTCAAGCCGTTCAAAAGTTATAAGCGGTTTATACACCTACACACACACACATATATATATATATATATATATATATGTATATATATATATATATATATATATATATATATATATAATTATATAGACATATGTACATACATACAGATATAGTGACGCCCTTTCAGGGAAGCTTTCTAGGAACTCAAAACTTCTAGATCTAGTGAAAAGTCTGTTATTTCAAAACGGAGCAAAACTAATAACCTCCTCATTTTATTAGCAATAAGTTAAAAAAGGAATGATCAAAACTGTACTTTTTACCCACCCCTATAGCAGTTTTCACCCCTGTAGCAGTTTTGCGTTCTAAATAACGCAATACATATAATTGTACCCGTTCTAAATAACTTTTAAAATTAGCTCTTTTGTTTCCATATTGCGTTGTGCAATTGAGGTTTAAAACTATTAAAATATAATTTGTTTATGACTATGAATGGGCCCGCGTCATTGATTGCAACATACAAGTATGTATGACACTCCTGTAGGTGGTAAGTCAGTCACTCTAGTGGGGGCACTTTTCTCAAACGTTTATTCACCTTTTCGTTAAGAAGTGATTATATAAATTTCTTTATTATAAGTAGATAAAATTAAATGTATTGCATGTTTTATTTATTCTAGTTGTCTTTCAAGTTGTTTACTTTTATCTCCCTTGTGTACACGTATGTATGTATTTTTAAACTTTTAAAATCTTTTGAACTACACTTGATGTATTAAATATTTTCGATGAAACTTATTTGTTGGTGGTCAAGCTATGTCTATATGCATTTCATTGGTGCTTCACCAAATCATCAGTAGACTTTAACCACAGTTTTGAAGAGTTAAAAACCTCTTATCTTATGCATATACTTCTGAAAACCATCTGAGAATTTACAATTTGTAAATTACAAACTATTTTAAAAAATCACAACAGAATATGCATAGTAGGCCTTGAAACTCATACAAAACTAAACCAACAAATAAATTATATTCGATATGAATCTATTTTATTTTTCTACATATACATATACATATATCGAATATAATTTATTTGTTGGTTTAGTTTTGTATGAGTTTCAAGGCCTACTATGTTTATTCTGTTGTGATTTTTTAAAATAGTTTGTAATTTACAAATTGTGAATTCTCAGATGGTTTTCAGAAGTATATGCATAAGATAAGAGGTTTTTAACTTTTCAAAACTGTGGTTAAAGTCTACTGATGATTTGGTAAAGCACCAATGAAATGCATATAGACATTGCTTGACCACCAACAAATAAATTTCATTTAAAATAGTATTGTGACAACAATATGTCAAATAAAATTTCATAACAGTTAAATATTTTCGTTTAGTTTTTAGGAGTTTTAATACTTGACTACAAGTTCATTTGATTTTTTTAAGGAAATTCGAAATAGTGAAACGGTACTGAAAAAAACTTTTAACAAATTTAAAGATTGTACCACGTTAATGAACTTACGCTAACGTGATACAAAAGACGACAAAAAAACTCATTTATCCCTAATGATATGAATTTACTTACTAAAATCCTGTTTATAAAAAATATTTTTTATTTATAAAAGGTTTCATGCAAAAATTGTTTTTATAAACCTTTTATAAAACACAAATGTTTTTATAAGTAGTGCAGTAAACAAATATTTTGTTAAAGTTTCACTTTAAATCAATTGTTTCTCACTTAACACGCCAGCGTTATCGCTCGGCCGATAAATAATTAATATAAAATTTACTTAATATTTCTTAGATTGATTCTGGAATAGGGGAAAAAATATAGCGGCGTTTTAAAAATTTTCGTATGAGTTGCCTTCCGTTATATAAAAATTTTATGTAATTGGAAATATTTTAAAACTCTTACTTTTCAGTTTAAGCCCAAAATTCAACATGAACGTCAAAAATAGATCAAAACTTAAAACAACTTGCTTGCAATATCGTTGAACAGGCAGTAGACGTATTATTATTAAGTTGAAATTATTATTTGTAGGATTTTAATTTAAAAATTGCTGTTTATTCAGAATCTGTGTGATAAAGTTGAATTTCCGTTAAAAATAGAGTAAACCATTTCAACTTTGTAAAGAAATAATTCGAGAACGATTTTTATGTCTTTGGGAATAGTCTCGCCCTGTGTCGCTTATTTTTGACAAGAACCTATGATGAAACCAATGCAATTTAAATGTGTTTGATCATAGCAAAAACGAGCTGATGAACGAGTTCGACACAAGTCTAACTCGATCCCCATCTTAATACAAAATATATGTAACAAGAATTACGTGGTATTGAAATTGTTGCGCAGAACCCTCATTCATGTTATTCTTGTTTTAATTTCTTAGCTGGAAATATAATGAAAGTTAGTTAGAGAAGTTAGTTAGAGAAATTATCAAATGGCTAATTCTACATGTCTAATCAAGGTCGAAGTTCAGTGGTCGGACGGAAATGCCCAGATTGCATTTGTTTTTTTTTTTATTTTGCAAAAACATTAGAAAATCATTGAAACCTTTGATTGTGTAAGCAACTCAATCCAAATATTATATTGTGAATTATTGCAGCTTTTTTGGGATCGTGTATTATACTCAAACAAGAACAAAATTGTCAAAAGCTTTATTCGTTTGAACTTGTTATCTGATATACTAGAACATAACCAAATTTGCCAGAGACCTGAAACATCGCATTCACACTT
This sequence comes from Linnaemya tessellans, assembly GCA_951800035.1. Taxonomy (NCBI): domain Eukaryota; kingdom Metazoa; phylum Arthropoda; class Insecta; order Diptera; family Tachinidae; genus Linnaemya; species Linnaemya tessellans. The sequence continues at coordinate 110,962,123 of OX637532.1, read as the reverse complement.
GTTGCAGATCGCGAATAGCAAATGTTTCCACATGCACACAATATCGCAATATCACAAAATGGCATAAAATGTTCGAACATTTATGGATACAGGAAATCAAAGTAACCTTTTGATTTATAATAGTTTTCCGTACAGAACCAGCTGATTGCATTCATGAAACCCTTTCATAGCGGGAATTTCGTTTCGAATTCAGTTCCATAAATAACACTTAAGAATAGTTTAATTGTAAATGAAATATTTACATAATTGTAAATGATATAGTAGCTGAACATATATTCGGCGTAGATTAATTGAAATAACCTCAAAGTGTTGAAATTAAATTCCTTGAACGGGAATATAAATAATGGGTGATTTTTTCAGAGCTTTCGGATTTGATTAAAAAACAAGTAAAATTTAGAAAAATTTATGAAATCTAGAACAATAGAGCAATATATATAATTCATCGTTTAAAGATTATTTCATGTAAATGTTGAGCGCGTCTACGCCTCGTGGTATACTTTCCCCAACATATCGGTCGGTATCTCACGAATATGTTCTTCAATTTTGGCATCTAGCCGATCAGCCCTTGTGGGTTTGTTTTTATAGACATGACCTTTAACATAGACCCTTCAAAAATAGTCTAAAGGCACGACCTTGGAAGGCAATTGACCGGTCCCAAACGTGAAATTGTTCAGCGAACTGTTCACCAAACTGTTCAGCGGACTCGTTTCTTAATTTGGTAATTCTTTCGCGTATTCTGCGGTATGTGGCACCATGTTGTTGAAACCATATGTCACCCAAGTCCAACTCTCCCATTTTGGGTTAAAAAAATGTGTGATCATCGCCATTCACAATAACGTTCCAAACCAAACAATGCATTTTCGGGATGCATTGGCGGTTCTTGCAATGCTTCTGGCTGGTCTTCACACCAAATAGGGCAATTAGATTTTCTATTTTCTTTTAATTCAGATCAGCACTCAGGGGATGACCCCTACAGATAGAGAATTTTTTATAGCTATTTCAACCGTATACTTCGCGGGTTTCCTCACGAATTCATTCAACCAGAAATTAGTATTCTTCCAACCAAAAATGAGCACGATGCACATTCTTAGCACGAATTTTGATGATAACTTTCAATAATCTGCAAGCGCTGTTCGATTGTAAGTCAATTTATGGATAAATTATAGACCAAACTGAACATGTTTAACCGTAACATGTTACAAAAAACAGCTGAATCGCCAAAAAGAAAGTCGGTAAAAAAACACCTTTTAGTATTCCTGCCAAGACCTTCTTATAACTGATTTTAATACTCTTATTTTGTTTTTGTATGATTCTCGATAATTTTTTTTTCTGAAAATTTTGCCAGTTTCAACTTTTATGAAATGTTTTTTTACTGAATAGAATTTATGTAATTGTAGTTGCGTTTTCCTTTTAAATCAATCAAATTTAGAAAAAAATGTTTGAAACTTAATCATCTTCAATATTAACCCCCTTATTCATAAAAATTATGAGAGTCTAATAACAGCGTAATAAAACAAAATTTCATGTCAAATTTACTCTATTACACTCTTATAAGCCTCTCATAATTTTTATGAATAAGGGGGTAAGTGTTTAATTTAATCTTCCTCCTTTTCTGATTCCTTTTCTTATTATTAAATGCTACTCATATTCCTCTTCCCACTTTACACTATATCTCATCCTGTCTATTTAATTTCCTTTCTTCTACATAAAATAAAATGTGTATTATTCTACTTTTCTTGTTTTTCTATTCTCATTCTTCTACTTTCTCCATTCAAAACAATAACAACAAATAAAATATTAAAAAAAAATCATGATTTAATTGCAAAAAAATAAATAAATAAATATTTAAAACGAACACAGGTGACGGAACAATTTCAAATCATTCAATATCAATATTTTTACAAGTTATTAATTTAGCAATATGTTTAAATATATTTATGTAACAGGATACTGTGTACCTGAGAGATTAGAAAATTGCTCATATTGCTAATTTTTTCTTTCATTTCCTTAATTTGTTTTTCATCAATTTACAAATTAATTTCAATAAATGTTGATCACTACAAAAATAATGTTGAAAGACACGTGAGTTTCTCTTATCTTTCTCTCTCTCTCTCTCTCTTAAAAGAAATACTTTTAATGTTTTCTATTATTTTATGTTATTGATTTTTATAATAATTTTTTAGTTTGTACAAACACACATTTAAAACTAAAAAACATCTCATAAATATTTGATACTCTTCATTAAGTTTTTGTTACTCAACACAATATTTTATTCGCTTCATTTTGATTTTTTCCCAAACACCATTTACTTACTCGTAACATATCAAAACATTGGACATGAACAAATTAATAGTGTTAAACTAAAAGTTTTCTGAGCTTTAAAGCGACTTATAATCATTTACAGCTTTTAAAGAGCTTTTAGGTTTTAAAAACTTCTATGTATATTTTTCTATGCGAAAAGTTCGTTATATCCTAAGGAAGCTGGATGATATACATATCTATCTGGTGAACAAATAGCTAGAATCAACACAGATGAATTTTTACTAGAGTTGGCAATTATTCGATTTTCAAGTTTGTTCGAACAATTCAAAACAATTATTTCTTTTTGTTCGTTCGGTCAAACGATTAATTTTAAAAATTATTCGATTAATCGATGAGAATAACTTTTAAGAATAATATTAAAAAAATATTAACAAAATCTTAAGTAATTAAAATTCATATATTTTATTCAATCAAAACGTGTATGAATATCAAATAACTTTTTTATACAATTGTATCTTTTAAGTTTGTAATGGAAAATTTAATTTCAAATAAAGACTTGTATCGAACTTGTTCATTCGTTCGTTTTTGACAAGAACCTTTAATCAAACCAATGTAATTTAAAAGGGTTTGATCATACGTTCTTGTCAAACATAAGCGGATGGACGAGTTCGACACAAGTCTAATTCATATTAGTGCTATAACACGGTTGTGATCAAGTCTAGTTCGAACATAATGTTGATATTTTCTATAAAAATTTTAATGTTGTTATGAATGAGTACGAGTAATCAGCCAAGTTGTAATCATCGTTGTATTTCACAGTGAACATAGACTATTTGCATAGAATCTCTATTGTTTTTACTATTAAGATAAGAATTTTTTTTATTCAGACTCAAGTTCAAATCTGTAGTCTGCAAATTATTTTTTACGAATTTGTATTAAATTCAAGTTATTTTAAAGTGGAATATTAGAACATTTTTTATAATAATAAAACTAGCAGAACGGATCAGTACTGATTTCGAGGCCGCTACGTCCTCTCATCAGCGTTTTATTGTTCAACTTTTTATACTTTCCACGGTGGTATCAGTCATTAGGAATATCAACTATTTACCAATATTTTTAACGAAATAGGATATGAGAAATTCGTATATTAATTTTTAAGTTAAATCACTTTTGGTTTCCACGAAATTCCTCAACCCTGACGATTTTTATTCCAAATATTCCAATTTTCTCTTTGCCTTTTCCAGAGCCATCGCCTGCATTGGTGATCCGTTCTGCATTATGGTTATAAAAAAATATTCTAATATTTCACTCAAAATAATTTACAGATTACAGATTTGGACTTGAGTCTGAATAAAAAACTTCTTATCTTAATGTTCAAATTAATAAGTTCGACAAATATAATTTACATTCAACTCCATTGTTTATTACATAAAGTTATTCATAGAATGATTTGCCGGTTTCGCTTTGATGTACTCGTCCTCAACGGTGGGTGAATTGTGGATTACTCTCAAATTTTTGCATAACAGATTCCGTCGTAGTCTCCTTAGGGTATGACCCAACCAAATCAGTTTTCAACGCCAATTTTGTGTATTAATGTCCAGACCCTTTAAATTTTTGTTTGAGTCGATAGCACGATCTATATAATTCAATATTTAGCTCATGAACCATTCGCGGCTACGCCTCAAATGAGCTGGGACCAATTTTGGTATACTGTCCATATCGGTCGGTATTTCACGAATAAATTTTTGAATATTGTCTTCTGGTGGGCCATCGTTTCGCGTGCTGTGTGGCTCTTCCCTTTTGGACAAAAACAAATTTTCGTTCAAAAGACCACCAGCCCATAATTCACACCTAACAGTGCATTTTCGGAATCTATTGGCAGTTCGGGCAATACTACTGGCTTCATTTCATACCACGTACGGAAATTTTAGTTGTTCACGTTGACGTATCCATTCAACCACAAATGAGCATGATGACTCCACTTTCTTGATTTTAATAACAAAAACAAAATTCCTTAATCTGCAAGCGTTATTCATTTGTAAGTCGATTAATGGTTAAATTATAGACCAAACTGAACATGTTTAACAGTAACATTTTACTTAGCTGATCTGCCAAATACAGTGTTGCAAAAAATTAAAATAGCTCAAATAAACTCCCTTTATATACATGCAAGTCAAAATTATGATGACAAACAAATAGATAATAATGAAAAATTATGAACTTAGCATGACTCCATCATGCGGCATTAACATTTAGACAGAAAATATTAACATCATCTAGTTTTAACAAAAACTCTTTTCTGGTGTTTGCAGCAAGTTCCCATTTGATTAAACTGTTTCAAAATCTAATTAAAAGAACACTTGGCATAACAAATCTTGCGTTGTTTCTTTTAACACTAGGACATCAAAAAAAAGCCAATAGGCCTTAATGCAACAAAGAAATTTAAAATAGGGAAAAAATGATATTCCCATTAGTAGTAAAAGCTCTCAAACCCAAAAGCTCTTGAAAAGCTACATGAAGTTTTGTTGAATCATTTTCATACAATTGTTTAACAAAAAACAAAGAAAAACAGCATTCATCTTAATAACATTTTAAAAACACAACTGATTTGCTACTCGTAAATAACACTGAGAAAAACTTTCACAAAAACTTCATTCAAAAGCAACTAAAAACGTTGATTTTGTAGTTGAATCAATGCAGAATAGTTTAGAAAAATTCCTTTAACGTCCCCATTAACACCTCAACAGCATTTATGATTCAATCAAAAAGAAGCATATTTCATTATCAAAATGATTCAAGTAGAATCGTTTTAGAATAGTTGGTTTGTTTTAATTTAAATGTTATAATCCAAGTGTTATGTTGTCAGCACGTGTTTGTCTTAATTTAGTGCACAATTTGAAATATTTATAAATAAACTGTTTGTATGATAATTACTAGAGAATTTGCAGCATTAGCAGTGTATAATAATTACAATGTACAATTAATAATAATTAAGTTTTATAATACGAGTAGTTTAACAATCCATAAAATTTCTTAAAGCGCTCATCAATCATTAAACCACTAATTAGAGTGGCTTTAAAGTCATAGCCTGAAAGCTTTATTTAGAAACAAAGCTTTAATTGACTAAAAAAAAATAAAGAAAAACTTATACATTCCAAAACACCACAATATCAAACTAAATTTGCAAAACCAAAACAAAAATAAACAATTTATTTTTATATGAAACTATTTTATTTTTAAAGAAAAAAACTCTTACATCTACATACTATGTACATACATACTATATACATATACGTAATAAGTTTATATAAATCCTTATGTATTATATATTCTAAATTCTTTTTCGTATTTATTAAGCAACAAACAACTTTCACATGATTATAATTAATAACTTGTTTTTCTTGTTTATTTTTCTTCGAAATTTTCTTTATCCCCCTTTCCTTTTATTCCTTTTGTTTGTTTGATTTGCTATAATTTCAACCATAAAAAAATAAAAAATACTTTTAAATCCATCATGTAAAGGTACCACAAAAGCGCAAGCGGAGGATCACGGCGTTCTAATTATAACAACACTTCTCGTCGTCTCGTTCCTAATTTGTCTCCTATGCATACTTTATCACTCCAGAAGAAAACGTAGACAGCAACTGCATCAAATGGGTCTACATCGGAATGCTCATTATGATTCACAAACAAGTGCAACAGGTATGTCATGCTTTATTCTCCCAACATGCTTTTATTCGTTTCACTAATACTTTAAAAAGAAAAGAGCAACTCTGAAATTCTAACACCTTAAAAAATCATACATACCAGGGCTGTTTGACAACTCTTTTTAGATTAATATGATCTCCCTATGGATCAATACATATAGTTCAGCGTTGTTCCAATTATTTTACGCCTTTCAAATAATAAATTTAAAGTTGGAATTAATATCTTTAGTTATTTTAAAAAATTTTGGGTAAAAGATCCCTGATTATCCTCAATGAATTATTTAAATTTATTTTTTTAAGAAACAGCACGATTGAAATAAAAAATTCTCAAAAATACAAATTTAACTAAAAGAAATAAATTCATATGTATTTACCTTTCAAATTTAATTCATCACATAATTAAAATTATTTTTTAATTTTTGCATTGTTGACATTGACGTTATAAATGTGGACACAGTGCCGACTTGACCACACTTGATACCAAGCTCCCTTCAGGATAGCTACATGCATATATACACATTCTTTAAAGTTGCCAAATATATGAAAATTGAAGTCGCAAAGCATCTATGAGTCAGTCCACATCAAGCCTCGTTGGCAATTATTTTTAAGTGCAGCCCGACCACTGATCGGTTAATTTCTTTCGAGAGTTTTTGCGTCTCACTCGCACTACTTAATGAAGAGACAGTCAGTCACAGTAACGGATAAAATACGGGTTAACAACATCGCCGAATTTATGATCCAAATGCTTTACAAATTTTTAATACAAATATTTGAATTGAAATGCTTCAAGTTCTTTTAGACTGGTCAAACAGATTAGTGGGGAAATTTTTGAACAAATGACCGAAAATTCAAAAATGCGACACTTTTCCTTATCATTTCATCTTTCCTGTAGAGTAGACAATTTTTATAATATTTTCATTGATGACCATGTAGATGACAATATCCTTATAAATGTCACCGATCCCTTTAAGTACGATTACATTGTTGTAGTTCGTTCCTTATTCCACGTGTTCTACAACAGGAATTTGGTATATTTTGTGGCTCATAGACTATCTATTACAATAAGTTGTAATAGAGATTGTAAGTGAACTTGTCATCAGTTCAATTTTGCTCAATTTTAGCAAGCAAATATTTAACAAAATTCTTCAAACCGGTGGCAGACAGGTCGACAATGCATGTGAGCTTTAATAAGAGTAACTAAATATTCCTCCCCTCATTTGACTGACTACCGAAACCAGCAAAAACATTAGCCAACCGTGCATGATTTAAGCGAACCAATCAAATATGATAACTTTATTTGTAATTATTTATTGTGTTTGGCGTTTTACACCTTCATATTCGAAAATTGCAATAGCTTAAGGACAGAAAGCTAAAATTTTCTTTAATCTATTACAAAAGGTCGAATCTGTAGCCGAAAAACGCTCAATACGATAAAGGTGATTAAAATTTCAGCTTTTTTGTAGTTTTAGATCAATTTTATTTTCTTTAAATTACATTATTTTATTTTATTATTTCAGTTTTTAGAAGGTTTTAATATTGATTTGATTATTTTGAGTAATCGTGCATTATGTTTAAGGTAATTGCATACAAAACTTGTTTTACGTCATCTTCAATTATTTAATTTAATTTTATAATAAAAATACATTTTGTGTTATTAAAATATTTTCTCGTAACCTTCGACTGCAGGTTTAAATTCAAGTCGACGACATTTACAGAGCGGTGGTGCCAGCATAGCAGGTAGTCTTCATGGCATCAATAGTGGCACCTTAATAATACCACCTGCACCTCTACCACCCCGTGCCATACATCAACCGCCACACATATGCATATCTGGTTCTAGCTTAGATCTAGGGCCAGGCAACTATCCTGGAATTCTGATAAATGGCGATTCACTTGATGACTCATCAACAACATCCAATGACTCCATAGGCAGTATACCATTCCTAAATGATTGCGAAACGGATAATTTGGGACACATGATAGTACAACAGGTCGAGAATGTCTAACAAGTATGTGCTCGAAAAAAGTTGTTCAACTTTTATCAAATTAAAGAAATGCACAAAACATTAAAAAATATGTTTTTCCAAGGATAAAAACTCAAAACAAATTTTAGGCTTAGCTGAATTATAAACCAAATATTATGTATTACAATTAAGTAAGAAATTATGAGAATGATAAAAAATTAAGAAAATCATTGATTTTTTTTATTAAGTGAAGTTATAATATTATATACACTGATGTTTAAAACATAAAAAAATATGTTTTAGCATATATGTAAACTAAAGCAAAAGAAAGTATAATATGATATAAAAATAATTTTCTAAAATTTAAAAATGAAATAAAACAAATTCAAAAGTTAACAACGCCCAAAAGACAAAAACAAAAATCCAACATATTACATAAAATAGAACATTTAACTAAAATGAAAATCATAAAATCCTGCATTATTTAAAAGTACATATAAACGAATTGATATAGAAAAATAGCTAAACTCCTAAAACTAAATAAATGTCACAAATTATAAAAGAAATGAGATATTAAATGAAATCACAGGAGTTAAGTAGACAAATATTTAAATAAATTCCCAAAGAAAAATCGTTTAAATAAGACAACAAAAAATTCAATATACGTATTACATAAAACAGTTAAGAATTTAAAACCAATAATAATTTATTGAAAGCAGTTTGCCAACAAAAAATAAAAACAAACAACTCCAACAAAATGTATTGCACTAATGCAATAATTCAAAGTAATAATAATAATAATAATAAATTTCAAATAATAAGACAAAATAAAAAAAAAACTTGTTGATTTTTATATTTGATACAAAATAATTATTCTTATATATTTAGGAAAAAACAAAGGTTATTAAGCCACACACAAATAATTTGAAAATGCTACAAACCATTTGACTTACCAAATCAGAGCAGTTTACTCGTATTTATTACCGATTCAAATCATCAAAATATATAAAAATTTAATAAAAGAACAAACACTTTTTTTACAAAAGTCCAATCGAAATATAATTGCAACAAATATTTTAATTAAATAAAGCATATAACCATTTTTATATACAGAAACTCATTTAATAAATATTGCAAAAGTACTAAAATATTTAACCAAAGTGCTAAAGTTAATAAAATCTCGAAAATTTGTATTACATGCATGTAATTAGAACTTATATACTTATATACTTACATATATACATATGAGCCAAAGTTCAGGTAAAAATACAATTCTAACCCTTAAAATATATGAGATGTCATCTTAGTCGAAATATAAACGACTATGTGAAAAATAATATCTATTTTAAGGATTCAGTTAGTCCAAATAGTGGATTTTGAATTTATCACGTGCCGAAACATTCACCCAAATCGTTCAAGTGATTGTTGAGTTACTACAGTTCTAAAATTCTCTTCAGTATTTTTTGTGTCTTATAAACGAATCACACAGTGCATATTATTGAAGGAAGAAAAATAGAAAATTTCTAAAGCATACTTGAAGGCAGTAACAATTTCACGAGTTTGTGTCTTAAGTTGTTATTGTGTGGAAATTTTAAGAGTTTGTGTCTTAAGTTGTTTGGTGCAGGGATATTTTAAGACTTAGAACACGTACATGAACCACGAAAATATTTCACAATTATCCACACTAGAGAGAAAAATCAAAATGGAATGCTAATTTCTAATAAAAAATTTTAACAAACAGCAAAATATTTGGCATAAGTATATACATACATACATACATATATTTTTGTTAAAGAAATACAAAAATATTTTATTAATGAAATTGCTAAGAGCTGACCGTTTGTTGCTCTTTTCTTTTATTCGCTAATAGTTACACACAATTTGAACATTTTCACCAGTTGTACGATTTTGGGGTTTATCTCGGAAATATTTAGCTCAATATGGCTCTAAAACACCATACACGAGTTATCTTTAAAGTTGTCTTTTACATTTCTCGATGTTTGTGACTTAAGTCGTTTTTTTTTTCTTTTTTTTGGCAGTAGGGATATTTTCAAAATAATTATATTTTAGACACTTAAAAATATATAATTTTTCTTCCAAAAAAGCATGATGCCTTATTAGTGTAATTTCCGCTTATTAGTATAATTTACGAGGTCATGTAAATTTTTTTTTAAGAAAACAAAAAAATTAATTATATTATTTAAAACTATTTTAACGAAAATTTATATTTAACTCCTGCCCATTCGTAAGAAAATAGAAACAAATTCTGACAATATTTTTCCTTTATTTTTATTTATTTTTTTTTTTTTTGTAAAACAAAATGTTATCTTAAATATAATATTAAAATATATTAATTAATAAGGTGAACCATGAACATCTTATCTAAATTTTATACATAATAAGCCACGTGACTTTTCTTCAATAAACATTGAGCAATCTGGTATAACATAAATTTATTAAAAGAAATTACATAAAATTATTCTAAAAAATTTATAATAAACCTTAAAATGAATTTTGTAACTGAAATTGCAACAGTTTGCTGTTGGTATTTTAATCTATCGTATATCTCTCATGCCATTTTGCTGTGTTTTCACCAATACTTCCATTTTCTTTACAAGCATGCGGTGGTGGTATCTATTGTCCATGTTAAAGCAGTTCGTGAAGAACTGAAAAGTAAACTGAAGTAATAATTTTGACGATATTAACTGCCTGGCGCACGATATCTGTCTTTCGATATGGTTGTATCGCACAATTTCATTAAAAAAAACTAATTATAAAATTTTATTTTTTTTCAACTTCCTATTCCATGACGTCGAAAGCCTATTTATAAAATGTTGTTTTTGTTTCAAATATAATTGTACGAAAGAAAGAAGTTGTTCGACATTGTGAAATATACAGTTAAAAAAATATAATTTTAGAATTTGTTATTTTTAATGAAATTGAGCGACAGAACGATATCGAGTGATATCCTGAGCCAGACCGTAAAAAATCTAATTAAATTCATTTAGTGCAGATTTTTTTAATTTTTAATACATACTTTCAAATAACATCTGCTTTAAGGTACGACTATACTAATAATTTTATTTGTTGCATTTTTAAAACATTTGTCGATTTTTTTTATCGATGACCTTCTCTTACGAAAATAGTTCAATCACGTCGATATTTATTGTTTTCTTATGAACATTTTTTTTAAATGTTACAAAAAATATTATATAGCTTCTACTTTAGTACGCAGGCCCCCATCAGCCCTAATAGATAATAGTAATAAATAATATTCAGCCTTATCATGAATATGGCATGTTTAAATTTCCGAATAAAATGTATAAAATTTTACATGTTTTTCATGGTATCAACTGTTCACATGTTCGAAATTTCATTTATGATAAGGCTGATTGTGTTAGTTCTATAATTAACATATTATCGAGATTATAGAAACTTTAGTACTAGATCATATTACAAAAGGTAATAAAACGTTAAGCGAAATACCCCAAATCAAGTACAATCTTTGTTTTAAATTTCCCAAAAAATAAAATAAAATAAAAGTAAATAATCATTTCAACTAAACGGAAATCACCACAAAATACACGAATATTTAAAATCAAATACAATAACGTTTAAAATTAAATAATAAACAAGAATTAGTGACTATCAAAATTGGATCTTCCAAAGCAAAAAAGAGATTTAATAAAAACAATTATTATAATAAAACTGCAAATATTTAAATTTTTATAGGAAAACATCTGTTTTTTTAAGTCTATGAGAAATGTAATAAATTAAAAGCATGAACTCATTATTTAAAAAAATGTTAATGCAAGAAAATCAAATTTTCAATTCAATGCAGTTTTTTAAGCATAATTCTAACTTTAGAAATGTTTCGTTCTACAAAATCGGGCCTGGTTCGTGTTTTAGTTCAATAATTATATATTTTTATTAGAGTAATGAAAATTCGGAAAGCCCCATTATTTGATGAAATGTATTATTTTGGTATTTTGCAGCTACGGGTTTTCTTAACATTTGCAGGAAAATTTCACGAGCTTAGTTCCCTTGAGCATGGCAGGCCTCCAACTAAAAATAAATGTTTCATGCAGTGCAAAAGTTTACTATGTAATCTTTAAAACTGCTTCTTTCAATTCGTTTCTATTTAATTTACTCATCTGAAACTGGTCAGTGTTAATCCTTTAACTTCAATAAAAAAACTAAAGATATTAGTTCGAACTTCTACTTGATTGAATAAGATTAAAGATGAAACAAGAACTTAATATTCACTTGTCATTTTTAATTAAATTCTCCCATTTCTTCAGTGTATCATTTGCGCATCTACTTTAAAGCGAAATTTTAAAACGTTAATTTGTCATTCGAATAATTAAGAAATAGGAAAATACTTATATGTACACAAAACTAAATTTTGAATCAATTAGAGACAATTTTAAAATAGAACTAAGTTTGTTTCGCTTTTGAAACCAAAAAGAATTATTATTGCTTTAAAAAACTTTGAAATAACAGCGTACATTTTACTAACTCATCTTGTAAATAAAATAAAAATTTTCGTTTGGGATTTAATATTGAAACAACAAATACAAATCAAATTCAATACAAACCCAAAACAAAAATTTTTATTTTATTGACAAAAACAGGTACATAGTTAGTTAGTTTTTAAAAATGCTTCGAACATTATTATTTTAAAAATCAAGTTTAAAAATACAGCAGCGAGTCGTTGTGTTACTTTTTTGGTTCAGTGTAAATGTTGTAAACAAACGGCGGAACAGGCCATTGCAACAGTTTCCTCTTTCGCAAAAGCTTAGCAAAACAGCAGCTGCAAAATAGACACATTTTTAATTAATAGTCGATATAAACTTGTCTTATTAAACCAGTTCTTATTTCAGTATCCTATTTTCAGCTTTAAATTCTTTTTAACATGAACTTTCCTACTCGAAGCAAATTAAATATTTCTCATAGACTGTTGTTTTACAAATAATTTAAAGAAAATCTATAAAAACGTTTAAAACTAATTTTAGGTAAAAAATGTTTATAAAATTTAAATGTTGGTAGTAATTTTAAATAATATGCATACATATGTGTATTTATATATACTTACATACTATATAAGTATATAATAAAATATTAGAAAACTAAAGAAAATAAATAAACGAATTGAACAAACTACACGTTATTAAACACTTTTATAAATAGTTTTCCTTTTTTATCATTTTCATTTTTGTTAATTTTCGATTCGAAACAAAAATTAGATAAATAAAATAAAGTTATTGGTTTCATAGAGCACTTACGTTTTGCAATAAAATTAAAAAAGTAAAATAAATTTAATAAATAAAATAAACAAATTGATAAAACAAAGATTAAAGTTAAAAGTTGTTGTTAAATAAAGTAAAAATTAAAACAAAGAAGTTTTTAAAATTAAGAATTTGACTTACAAAAAAAGTAAAAAAAAAATATGTTATTATTTTTTTTTTATTACGATATAATTTATACGAAAGTTTTATTACACTTATAATTTTTTCTTTATATTTGTATGAAAAAACACTATGTTTACTTTTGTAAACATTAAAAAAATAATAAATTAATAAATAAAAGTATTGTTAGTAAAGTTAAGCCAAAATAATTAAAATAAAAGCTAAACAAAACGAATTAAAACTAATCTAAACCAATGGAGTCAACAGCTAAAAATACATAATAAAAATCACAAATTCAATTTAAAAATAATAATAAAAAAAAACTCAAAACAACACTAACGACAAAACAACCCCCTAAACAAAAACATATAAAATCTATTAAACTAGCTAAAAATTTAAAAACTAAATTCCCCCGTAAAAATTCATGTTAACATTAATTGTAATGACAAAAGAATGATAAAAGGCAAGATGTTAATAAAAACCATAACAAGAAATGAAAATTAATTGATTGCATAAATGTTTAGAAATGGTTTTAATTTTAATAACAAAGAAATTAACAAACAAAAGAAAATACACACAAAAAAGAAAAATTGTTTTTCAATATTATATTATTTATATATTGAAGACAAACCAAAAACAAAACAAAAAACAAACGAAAAAAATATTAAAAAGAAATTGTATCTACGTGTGCGAATATGTTATTATTAATTATGTATGTATATCGTTTAAAAATATATTATTGCAAACATTTATTTTATTACGTATTTGAATTAATAATTAATCTTTATGTTCAAATTATGTTTAATTATTAAACTTATAATTTCACAGAAAAGTGCTTGCTACAGAAAAACAACAAACCGATTAAAGCAAGTGTTTTTAGTAAAAGATTAATTTTAAATAAAAGAAAACAAAACATGTATTAAATTGACAACAATTGTATATTCATTTATTTTAATAACTAACGTAAGTATCTACAAGCAAGTACAATTTTACATTTTATATGAAAATGAAAATAATAATCCTCTTGTCAAAGTACTCGTTCTAGAATTGGATAGCAAACGGAATTCTAACCAAGTTCCTTCGGTCGGCACTGTAGCAAAAAATTAGCCAGCGAAGTAAAAGTTTGAAATAGCTACAAAAAATGCTCCCTCTTCTCATCTATCTTCACCTGTGCTATCAATGCTTTCCCCTCCCTTCTAGTTCCAGCGCAATGCACTGCATACTTATATAGTGGGGATCCCCTGAGTGCTTGACCGAATAAAAAAAATTTATGACAACAAAACAAAGATGTTTTTTCGAAATATGCCAATTTTTTTCGAAATGTGCCAATTTAAAAGTTAAAAAGGTTCTTCAATGTAACTCCGGTTTCTGAACGAAAATTTTCTCAACTCAAACACTAACGTATTTCGTGAACGCGATCAGCGGTTTTGTGAGAAGTTGATGTCAAATTAATCTGTATTGGATTTTATATAGGATGAATATTTTTTAGTACTTTAGCACTAGGTTTTAATATATTATATAAGAAATAATTATTTATAAACAACGCTGAATATGCAGCAACAAATATTATTTGGCAGTAAAAAAACATTTCTTAGTCAGTGAACATCAATCTTCTAGACTTGTGTCGACCACGTTCATTCGCTCGTTTTTAACAAGAACCTATGTAATTTAAATAGATTCACTAGTCAACAATCTTGCCCTTGAATTAAAAGGGATTTTTTAATTCTTTCTATAGTTTTCACTATCTTTTCAGTATCCCACCAACAAAAAAATATACAAAAAAAAAAATAAATAAACTACAAACGAAAATGCAATCAGACCTATTGCACATAATCGAATTCCATAATAACAACCCAGCTTCATCGCTTTCTTTTTAAATTTTTTTAATTTGGTGTTTCATACACCTTTGTGGACTGCTTTGAACATTTTTTTATACAAATTAGAAGTCTTCTAAAAATTTTTGGAATTATCTTACTGAACAACCGCAAGGACCCAAAATACGTAAAATACTTTGAGTGTTATATTTCAGCTTGTCAAATAGTTTTCATGAAAAACAACAAAACAAACCACAACTATGACCATATTTTTAAATTTAGTTTTCTTTACAGGACAATTAAATTGTTTATTAAGATGTATCTCTTAATACAAAATACCTGTATATACTATATATATATATATATATATATATATATATATATATATATATATATATATATACTATATATATATATATATATACTATATACTATATACTATATACTATATATATATATATATATATATATATATATAAATGTAATTCGATTTCCATGCGCATATTATCTATCATGCAATATAAAAATAAAAATTATTAATTTTATATATTGGGTTCAACTTGTAAAATAATAGTCATACAGCACATAAAAACTAAATAGTGTGAACTATTCTCTTTTAGAACTCAAACGGATTTTCTCCACCATTTTATTAAATGCTTCTTTGTCGCCTTCTATTTTTACTTTGTTCTGTAATAAAATAAACACCATTTTAAAGCGATTTTGGTAAACTTGTTTTCTTTAGATTGATAAATTACTTCAGCTGTAAGTTGGTCAAAAGTTGTTTGTTTCGAACCCACCAGAAAGAAGTGTTCATCACTTATTGTAACTTCAGCATCAGGCTCAGGACAACTACCTTCATAGATATTCAGTTCTTTAAAATCAAAAACTAATAAACACTATTTTAATAAAGTTACTTTCAAAAGTAATTACAAATATAAAAAATTTTTTCTTAACTTGTGAAATGAAACCCTCTACCTACCCACACTTTTTATAATGTGTCCTTCAGAATCGGTTAAATGAAATTGAAATATATGCATAACCGTGCGATTAGCAGGATCAGATTCGTTTAATTTATTGCGAATTTTTTCAATAATCTGTTCGCTCTGCATTTTGCATAAATAATTTTTAAGTCTTGTATCTAGGTTTGCTGTCGATAAGTGACTGAAGACTTCATTTCAAGCAACAATCAATATGGATTAGTAAACATTTGATGATTATATATGTATGTAGATCTATTTACATATGTATGTACATATATATGGATGTTTTTATTACGAGTATCAATTAAATATCAGCATGCATACAGACATCCATTCGTCTTCTTTTTATTTAATTTTACTTAAAGCAGAGTATTTTTAGATACCGTCAGTCGTATTATTCATAATTATTAATTAAATTCAATTTGCTATATTTTACGTAGATTTACGCTACATTTTTTTATTTCTTGTTTTTTTTATTTATTTTTTTTTTAGTTTTTACCTTAAGTCTGTGTGGGAACTGTATAGACAGACGTCATGAGACAGTTGTAGTAATAATTAAGAGAACAAATAAAAGTCTTATAATAAATTAGTTTTTATTATCTATAATTTCATTATGGTTTCCATAGTTTTAATAGGCCATCTTCACTATATGTGGCCAGCAAATTTTGATGGGGATGATGTGATAAACCAATGACATCTTTCTCATGTACCTGTAGTTAAAATAGAAAATAAAGTTAATATTGTCAAGTTTCACATGTACAAAAGAAGTAAACGTTACATTTAGAGTTCTTTCCAATTTGCCTGATGATACTGAAAAGCAGTATAAGACTTGATCCTCACCGGCACAATAAATAAATTCTCCTCTTGGTGACAAAGTGGCAGCTATGAATGCACCACCTTCTCTTTTACCAGAGCTGAATGACCTCACTATTTGGCCTGCCATATTCATAATTACCACGGTATTTGAACGATTGCAAACAATAAAATGTTCTGGATTTTTGGGTAAAATAAGCACGGTATTAACAGCCAATTCATTGCCCAAAGGTTTATAGGTGGACAAACATTCAGTAGTTTTTAATGACCACACTTTCACCGTACCATCGGAGGAAGCACTTAAAATACTATGACCATCAGGAGTAAATGTTACTTCGTTTACAAACGAATTGTGACCTTTAAATTCCTTTAGCATTTTACCAGATTTTAAGCCATGCAATCTTATGCTTTGATCAAACGAAGCACTTAAGACCTGACTGTTGTCGCGTGCGAATTGTAGGCAAGTTATACCTTTCGTATGAGCTTTTTCGAATTTCCTTAAACATTGACCCGTCATAATACGCCAAACTTTAATTTGTCCGTCTTGTGAGCCAGATGCCACCATTTCAGAATCTCTCGAAAAGGATAAGGCCAATACTGCCTGTTCCATCATCATGAATTGATCTTGAGCTTGATATTTTAAATCTTTTCTTATTTTGCCAGTAGTAAAGTTCCACACTTCCAGAAAGCCATCAACGCTACCGGTTATTAAATATTGACCATCGGGGGAAAATTGAGCGCACTCAACATGAGATTTTTGTCCAAATTTTATTTGTCGATACATTTGTGTTGGATACATTTCTTCCTCTTGGTCTTTCATAGCAGCTTTGCCCCGGAACAGATCAATAGTTGTGCCAGGTGGTAGAAGTCCCTGATGTTGTTGCCATTTTAAGGCTTGGCCCAATAGAGCTAGCAACCGCGACGACGGAACTACATGCACTTCGCCGCTTAATTCTTGGGCTATGATACCACGTCGTTTTTCTTTGCTGCTACCTTCAGGATATGCCTCTCTTGGGTCAAAATAGGCCCGCTGTAACATATTTTCTTTACAAACATACAAAATGAGGAGAAAATTTCAATTAGTATTTGCTAGTTCGGTTCATCCATATAAGTTGAGTTTATACTAAATGGGAACAAGTGTGGTTATTAAAACTGTGGTCTAACTATCTAGCAATACTACTTATAAGGCACATTTTTTACACAAATATAGATACATACATATATGCATGTACATACAAATGTATTAGAAAATTACAATTTTTCGGAGTCAGCAACTTGGTTTCAAAACTTGGACCAAACTTAAACTACAAATTTGTTAAGAAATATAGTTTTATGGATCTGAAAGAGCCAACCCAAAAAGTTTTATTTTTGTTTGCTCAACTTTGGGATTTTTCGGCCTCGTCATCTGTATAAACACATTCAAAAAATTAATACCAGCTTCACTACTGTAGCCTTATGGAATTTTATTTATAACAGCGTTCCCGATTAGAATTTTTTTATACAACTTTTATGTTCAGATTAAATTTGATTAGCTATTCGTACTAATACATATTAACAGAATATAGTTCTCTAGAAACGATTTTTTAAGTTCAAAAATTTTTTTTAAAAAAACACTTACCCAAGTGTATATAACGTTCAGGTTCATGTTGTTTCAACATTATCATTGGATCCGTTTGCCTTAGAAGTGAACGTGCAGCGCCAAGTTCTCTCAATTCAATCAATTCCAAAACAATTTGTTCATACAAATTCAGTAACTTTTTGTCCGGCAATTTCAGACTTTGCGTCACCTTTAAAACAGTGTCCCAATGTCCATTTGTTATATCCTGAACAAATCCGTCGACACTATCTACAGTATTTAAAGAAACTCCAGTTTCTTCTTGCAATGTCTGTAAGGTCTTATACAAATTTGACTCCTTTAGATACTGCTGGATCAAGCGGATAACGCTTAAAGTGATGAACAATACGATTATTCCAGCTATATTATGGTTGAACTTTTATTTAGTACTTACTCAGCCGATTCAATTTCAATAGACATTTCAATATATAACTTATACCTTAATATAATAAAAATATCTTTGATTGTTTTAACTTTGCACTATAAATTTAATATAAGTTCAGCGCCGCAAATTTGTCTTCTTGTTTGTAGATATATTATCATATGTTCCATTATTTGCAAAGTTGCATTTGTGTTTGTAGAGCTGTATTTGAAACATAAAACATTTAGATACTGAATGTGTTCACAAAAGTTGTAATGTATTCAATTTCCGGAAACTATTACGCGAAGCAAACTTTGAATTTATGCCTTTAAGAATTAAAAAAACTAATATTAACAAAAAACTAACAACTTTATAGTTGATTAACAAAATTATCGTTATAATAATTAATTATTTTTAATAATATATTATGTTTATACAGTCGAAAAACAGCTCTGAGGCAGTCAACATCAAGACTAGTTGGCAACTGTTTTTTAGGTGCAGCCAGACCACTGACCGTTAACGATTCTTCTGACGAATTTTCCATAGTTCTTTTGTGAAGGCATAAGTCGTGTGCAGTTAGACACAATAACGGACAAAAGTACGGGTTAACAACATCGCCGGCATATAGCTCAGTCACCGTCGGCATCTGTGAAGCAATATTTTGCAAATTTTCTTTCCAAAGTATTCTTCAAACATTGATTTATTTTTATTGGCCTTATCAGTTTATTATAATATTAATCAATTTTTATTTCCTGAAGATGTTAACGAAATATCGAATAAAAATTTGACAAAATATAATTTTATAAAATACGACCACAAGGTTGATTAATATTATAATATTCTTCAAATAATAATAATAGTTTTTATACAACATTGTAAACAAATTATTTTTGTTCACTTGGTTCATTACTTTTTAATATCATATATAACTAGCTACTTGGACCCAACGTTGCCCGGCCTCCCCAACTATTCGACTTTGTTCAAAAGGTTTTCATTTAATGCTTTGCATCCACCTTCTCGAAAATTAAAAACTGTTTTGATGTATTTTCATTATAAATATTCTTATTTTTATTTCTTTACTTAAATATTTTCGGATTATATGGACGCGGTGCGATGGACGTGGCATATTTCTATGATACTTTCCTGATATGCTAACTTCATAATACTGATAACTTGTGCCAAGTTTCGTAACTCTTGGTGAAGAAACAAACATTTGGAGAGGAACAATTTTTTCAGTTTATATGGGCGGGATGTGATGGGCGTGGTCATCGTTGATAAAACTTAAAATATTTCATAACTGAGTTGAACAAAGGATCTGTGCAAATTTTTAGCGTTCTACAACCTCTCGTTATACTTTTTGCCATGAAATGCCATGGGATGTATAAAGAAATCCCACTATGTGCCACACCCACTTGAGATATCAAAAATAAAATTAGCCTATTTTACCCCCAAGATATCCCGTAATGTACTGCCAAAATTATATATGTGTAACTTTAACGATATTTGCGGCGCACGTCAAAACATGTCGCCGATTGTAAAATTTTATCCTACTTACTTTACACTTATCGTTATATTTTGAACAATTTACACAATATCTTTATAAATTATATCCTATGTGTTATTCTGATGTATAAGCTAAATTATTATAAAGTTTCATTAAAATCCAATCAGTAGTTTTTGCGTGAAAGAGGAACAAAGATCAACACATCCACACTCACAAACATTCGGCTTTATAATATTATTAAGAAGGATAATAATAGAATTAATGTTAACCTAATTAGCTAGCGTGTTTTATTAAATTAATTCAAAATGCTTGTATTTTTACATAATCCACAGTTTTAATAAAAAGTTTTATATAAAATTGCCTTAGACACTTGGAAAAAAGTTCTCTGCTAAATTTAAAATAACTCCTAAATACATAGATGAGATAACAAAGCAGCATTTAGTCCATCATCTCCAAGTCTATTATGGCAAGGATTCATAATATACCTTGTCTTGTTTAACCGCAACAGGCAATGTAGCTTTCGCGGTTTTGTACAACTATGGCTTACTTTTGCTTTTTTCTTTCCAACTTCAAAAGTATTTTTGCCGGAAATTGGTATATCGGTAGACACCAGTTAAGACGTATACATATCACTTTGGATACTGGTATTTCTCTGAAATTATGTGAAAATTATTCTGAAAAAATGCTTCCATGTTTCACTATCTTCTTGTTAATGATCATTACAGAAAACAACTGAACTTGGAGATTTGGTTTCAAAGTGACTTAGACTTATATGAATTCCTACCTAGTACTTACTTTATACTTGCAGATTCATATACTAAACTTCTGTGCAGTGAAATATGGAAATCTTTTTTGAAGCCCAGATTGTTCTGTTTTTATCGCCCATATTGAGAAGACGGCATCACGCCAGCAACAACAAAAATAGCTGTGGTACTGAAATATTATTTTTTAATTTTCGAAGGGCTTATGGAATTGTATAGAAGACGTCTTTACAACTCTATAAGCGGAAGTATAAGTGAGTCATTCTAAATACAACAAAGCTTTGTAGAAATAATATTACGTCCACCTTTATACTAATTGATACGTCTATATGCCTACATTTCATTGGCTCTTACACCAAATCATCAGTAGATTTCAACCGCTATGGCTGTTAAATTTCAAAATAGACTCCGGGTGTTTCATGTAGACAACCAAATCGAAAGTTATTATATAAGCTAAGGACCTTGGTTATTTTATTATTGGATTAAGTTGAAGTGTGCTAATTATTTAGTGTAAGAACCAATGCAGGCATATAAACGTACTGAGATAATATCTCAAACAAATCAAATACTAATTAAAATGCTTTCATTCAATCCTTGTTTATGTTTACACCTTTTTAGACTCTTACAATTAAAATCAAAGATTAGTTTTGTTTCACTGTTTGTTTTAATTTAACTATGTAGTCATATATTTATTTAACTTTAGTTTCTTTTATTTCTTAGAATTTAAAAAAGCAAGGTAATTATATGTTAAAAAACGATTATTAACGAACCCAATCAATGCCTTTTCAAAAATTATTTTTTGAAAAGAAATAATACTTGAAATTTATAATATTATAATAGTTGTTGTTGCAACAGTACTTGAAAACGTTGCCGCTAGCGCAGCTTTTGTTGGCTTTGCTGTTAGTGATATATATTAAGTCGCCTAATTTTATGATATAACATTTTTTTAAAGAAATTAACAAGAATTTAATTGTATATTTAAAAAATAATAATTAACGAACAAAAAAGTTTGCTGCAATATACTTAATTATCCTTCTTCATTCTTGTTGAAGTCATCCGATAGATAATGGAATCACGACCAGGATCCATTGAGCCGATGGCATAGCAGATGGCCAGTAGTGCAAAACCAAAGACAACCATGAACCACAAAATTATATTGAAAATTACTGGATAATCCTGACTGTAGTATTCAGCCAAATTGTACAAATTCTGAAATACAAATATTGTTAGCTAATATAATACGACAACATAACTTATCTACGTACTTTAGCATCATTGGGAGCCACATCACGCTTACTGCGACTATTGCCATCAGCTTTATTAACAGCAGCAATAACTAAGGCGCCGTCGCTGCCAAGTTGCTTTACAGCTGTATTCAAACGTTCGACAGCTTTACTAAAAATATCTACAGCTTCATTAACAGGGTCTGAGTTAACGCCGTGAGCCTTTACAACACCTTCAAGAAACAAGTTAATCTGCAGGAATTTGCATGACTTTTCTACATCAACAAAGTTATCAGCGATGGCATTAACATATGCACAACTTTCCAAAAATTCTTTGTCGGCAATATGTAGATTAGCGTTCAGATATTTGGTCTTGGTGACGGGAGGAATTTCAACGTCGCCTACAACATTTCTAAAGCTTAATATACCCCCATTTATGTGTTCAAAACTGATGGCACAAGCGGTTTCATTATCTGCCTCCAACTGTGCGGTGACACCGTTCAAAGATTGTTCAACAGTATTACCTTGCAATGGATAGGTCTTTGCTGCCGCAGAAAGTTTACTGCGACTAACACCATTTAAGCTTACAGCAATGACTTTATTTGGTAATTTGAATGGTTTGACTATAGTCATACCCGACCAATTACTGGTTCCAGATATGGGATTCCCCATAGCTACGTACGCAACTTCTCCTACATCATGGCTTTGCAAAGGATCATTGCCCTCGAAAGACAACGACTTAGGATAGTTCAAAATAGTGAATTCACCAGTGGCTTTAACTGAAAAAATACATAGAGTTATTATGTGAAATATGTGTACAATTATCGATGGATTTATCAATTTTTTCAATGCAACTTTACTGATACATACACATATGGCTTAGAAAATCAATAACAAACCCATATTTACATAAATTCTTAGAAAATTAGTAACGAAATTTTTATTCATGATAAAATTAACAATCAAATATTTCTACTTACTTGAAACTATGCACAAAGCAAAAATTATTAAATTTTCCAACATTTTTTGTTCGTCGAATGAAAATTGATCATATGACAAACAAGGAGAAGTCAGTGGAGTTTCGCTTATTTTAATAACAAAGTTGTATTTTTTGTGCACTACGAATGCTGTCACATGATAATTTTTACCCTACAAGAAATGAGTGACTGAAACCAATACACAGACAACTTTTTAACTAACACACCTGAACATATTTCTGACATTTCTCATACAAATTTCTGTGGTGTAGTGCGAAGTTGTATTTCTGACAAATATTTTAATTTTTCATGTAATATATTTTTATAGTAAAAAAAAACAACCGAAATGTAAAATTTTTGTGTCAATTTAATAAGAAATTTTTGTATGTAAGTACACAATTTAAAGAAATAATAATAACCGATTTTTATACATTAGTAATTCCTAAAATATTTTTGGGCCGCGGTGGAGTTCAGCTAAACACGCAGATGAACTGGAATAATCCCCAAGTCTGAAAGTGTGGTAATAGCAAGAAAATATTGCTCCACAAACTCCTAGATGAAGGTAAACTTTAATAATAGATATTTTTGGTAAATTTTATTTGTTTAACGTTGCTCGTTTTTTTAACTTCAGGTATTCTGCCCCGTTTGCAACAAAAAGGACTACATACACAAGAAGTGACTCTTCAGTGGCGTTATTTAGCTTTAAGAAACTTTTTTAAAATATTTTTTAATGTATATATGTATGTATATATAAAATGTTTTATTGAAATTAATAAATTGTGGGTCACTTGTGAATGCTAACTAGAATTGCAGTTATCAATAACTAGTTAGGTATAACTAATGTGTACGTTATGCCTAACTAGAAATCACTATTAGAGTGAGCAGTATAGCTATATGTGCGTTTTATCCAGAAAATCAATTAGTAAGAGAAAGATGGAAGATCACACGTACACAAAATTTGTGGTCATTTTTTTCACATTGCCAATGTAAACCTAATAGCAACACTAACTGCAATTGCAGTTAGGAATGCTAGTCATCTAACCTGCTATTTAACCAGTAGTCTTCTTGTAGGGTAGTTGACAAAATTAGCTGTGTTCAGTATTCTTATTGATTGCTTAAACAATGTTTACACATGATTGGTATTAATTTTTGACTAGAATCGCCGAATGGATAAATTGTTGAAATATATTTCGAAATGAAGTTAGAACTGCAGCACAATACTGATTTTGGCATAATTTTGTAAAACAAACGTTTTTACCACTTTACGTACACCTCCATATCGCAGACATAAATTCTTTTAAAAATCCAATTATTTTTATTAGAATTACATATCTGTTTTTCAAAACAATTTATAATTGGCATTATTGGCAATATACAGTGCATTACATATGTGTGTATGCACATTGTTGATGCACGCACTTAAGTAAATCTACAAGGTGCCCTCGCAAAATAACAACACAGTATATGCAGGAAATATGGAATCTTTAGAAAATATAAGTATTTTTACAAAATCTCTACTACTACCTACTCTTAAAGAGGACCTGGACAGCATTCCCATCGATAGGGAGCACTTTAAAAGTTATCACGAATACTTGGAAACACATATGGTGCTTCTCTACGATTGTTTACAACAGGATAGCTTTCAATTAACAGACGAGGTAGAAGAAACTTTCATAAAACATATATGTCTGTGCAAATTAATATACATATATATTAATTCCAGATGCAATCGTCGCTAATTGTCCTGCTTTGTGAAATTACTTCTCCCAATACAATTTTTAAATTAAACCGGAGTGATTTGATTAATAATGCGGAAAGGATTTTGCAAACCTTTACAAATTTGAAAAAGGAAGTTGATGACGTTATATATAAGTATTATGAAGGCAAGTTACATAAAGACGAATGGAAAAAGCAATTGGGAGCGGTCCATGGATTTGTCAAATACTTGGAGGTGGGTCATATTAAACAAATAAAAATAACATAATTTGAATGGATTTTCTCAACCAAGTTCCGATTTAGCACTGTTTGTAATCTGGAACAGAGAATGAGTCGAAAATTCATTATGTTTTGCTTATCAGTATCTCTTAATATCAGATCATGTTATGAGACCCACTACAAGTTGTTGAGTACGTTAATATTTCTTACTGTGCTGCAGAAAGGGGTAAGCAAATTTTTTTATTTCCTTCAAACTAATGTTTTTTTTATTATTTTTGTATATAAGAGCAGAGAGGACATTACTTCTATGAACATTCACGGTGTTATATATGATGCAGTTTTTAAAGACATTTATACATTGGAGCCAATTTGCTTCATTGTTAATCAATGGAATTGTCTGATAAAGTGCTTAGACTTTTACGAAAGTTTTGATAGCTTTTCGGTAAGTTTCATGTAAAAAAAATTCCAAATAATTCTGTTTCTCTGCGGTGACTTTCTAAACTTATGTGATTTCATTCTCGAATTGCAAAACAGTAGTTTACAGTTTAAGAAACAATTCCATTTCAAGACAGTTTTCAATACACTTTGATTTCTTTAGGCTCCACAGTTTTTGAATTACAGTAACGTTGCAGTATATATATGTAGTAATTTTATTAAGGAATTTGTGCCCAAATTGGAAATTTCGGCTTTTGAAATCCATTCACTGAGGATTCTTAATATAGATTAAATAAATAATATTAAAAATATGAAAGTAACTCTGTCACGCACAAACCGCTAAACCAAAAAAGATGAATTTGTTTGGCAATTTGGGCCTTCAAATTCGACAAATTGTAATAGCTTATATATAAAAAGCTAAAATTTTCTTTATTCTATTACAAAATGTCGAATCTGAATGCGAAAAACGCCAAACACAATAAGGCTGATTTTGAGATCCCACGAATAGCATTGGGTGGTTTTTGTTTTTGGAAATGATCCTTATTATGTGGTCGAAAAATTGTATGGACATACGAAATTATTAAACTGATAACTATGAACATATTAAAATTTGATACAGTTGACAATTTATTTGCTTTTGGCAACGATTTTATGAGGGGTCAAGGGTGGTCTAAACTTATATTATAGGGATATATGAAATTATGAAGCTGATAACTAAGAAAGTTTTAAACTTTGATACAGTAAAAATACAACAGATCATTGACAACATACACATTATCCGAAGTTTCACATATTCTTCGCGGACAAAGTCGCTGTTTGAAGCTAATATAAAATAAATTGTACAAATAATTGTGTACAGAAATATGAGATTTTAAAATTAATTAACAGAAAAGTTGAGTACATAGTTTAGAAGAATTTATTTCTTGCATATTTTCAGTGGAACTACTTAGACGACATGATGGATGTATTATTACGTATCATATCTCTGTCACCAGATAGCGCCACTACAATGTGTTTGTTAAAGTTTGTAAACAAATTAATTATATACTTTACAATTGATCATAAGGAATTCGAAGATTTTTTCTGCAAAGATTTATCTCTAGTAGAAAACGTCAATAATTCTCGATCATTAGCAAGCACTAATACCAGTTATACATGCTATAGATGGGCTAAAGGTATCTTACAAATGTTCATCATAGAATCATATAAATTAATGCAAACAACAGAAATTGTTAAGCAAATGTTACAGGTATACTTATATATTTTTAGCGCACCTTAACAGAAATTAATTCCATATTATACTAGGAAATACACAAAATTTACATATTGGCGATTTTACCGATTCGTTTGTCTATAGTGGAACCACATTTAATTATATTTTTGGAAAAGTTCATAACAGTATTGATTGAAACGATTAAAGTACATAAATGCCAAGAGCATATAACAGCGGTAAGCTAAATTTTATTTTAGTTCGTCGTATATAATGCAATTCATTTATATTTTTCTTTTTTTAGATTGTCACATCTCTATTGGAAACTTTTTATTTTCATCTTCAAAGCTCTGAAACTTCCGCCAATCTTTCTAAATTTAAACAAAATATTTATGCTCTTTTAAAAACTAAAATCTTTCAAAAGTATGCATCAATATAGAAAATTTACGAAAGAGTAAATGGTATATTAGAAAATTTTTCGGAAATAAATATTTAAAAAAATATGCAATAGCAAAATCTCCTTAATCGCCGCATTGTTCTGTTATGCATTTTGTAAGAACATTTTGTAATTCACTTTTGACGTAATGTACATGATCATCAACGGATATTTCCTCGTTTTTAAACTCTTGGCTATTTTTGTTAGAACCATTGCGCGCAGTAATCGGTTGGCGTTCCTCTTCTTCATGGCAAATATAATCGTTTATTTTTGTATTTTCATCTATATTCTTGCTTAGATCGGACTCTAAATTAGATATTTTAAATAAGATGTTTAAGCATTAAGTATTGATTTTCAATAGCTACCCGTAACACTAATCTTGCTAACATCATTTAATGACGTTAGATTTTTAGATACTGATTGTATTATATTTGACTCAAAAGACTGTCTTTCATATTGAATCTCAGCTTTTAAAAGTAACATTTCTTCTTGCAACTTTTTGCGCCTTTCTTCCAACTCAAATAGCTTAGTTTGTTCGCTCTCCAACGTCTTGCATAATTCTTGAAATGTATTGTTTGCTCTTTCTGCCAATAACCGTTGTTTATCTACTACATTTGTTGATAATTCTTCTATATGACTTGGAGCCTGTTGACTCTTTGATAGGTCAGCGTTGTCATGTTTACTTTCATTTGTGTCAGATTGGATATTTTTTAGCATGATGTATAAATATGTAAATTTTCAATTACTTTTATAAAAATATATCCTTTTTCAACAATTGATTTATTATTTATAAAACAATTCAATTTAAATGACAATAACTTCACAGAGTTTTAATAATAAACCGATAAATAATAGGAATTTCTGCTTTTTTTTTTTTTTTGTTATGTGGTCAAGTATGTCTATATGCTTGAATCTCATTGGTTCTTACACCAAATCGTCATTAGACGTTAACCTAATTCCAAAATAACAAAACCTTTCAGCTTATACCTAAATTCCCAAAAATGAATTGAGAATTACACAAGCAAAACCATAGGATTTGAAATTTTAGCAAATTTTATTTGATATAAAATTTCAAATTCTATGGTTTTGCTTGTGTAATTCTCAATTCATTTTTGGGAGTTTATGTATAAGCTGAGAGGTTTTGTTATGTTGAAATTAGTTTAAAGTCTACGGACGATTTGGTGTAAGAACCAATGAAATGCAGGCATATAGACATACTTGACCACATAACAAACAAAAAGCACTAATTTAATTCAGACAATATTTTTAATAGAAGATTTTAATCGGAATTTCTCTGTCCAAAGTAATGAAATTGATAAAGATTTTAAATTTCATTTCATTCTAAAATACCCGCGAGTAAATTTGTTAAAAACATATTTTATTATTTTATGTATGTATAAATTATTTATTAAAGTTGTAAAAAATAAAATAAGTAAGACAAAAGTATACACAACTATGACTCGTTTCTAAGTTTTTCAATTTCAAGTTGCAGTTTACGTGATTCCAGTAACATCAAAGTTCTTTTAACGCTACAATTTTCAGTTAGTTTTGTAAAATAAGCCGCTTTGCATCGATAGTATTCCGTCTCAGCTTTGAATAATTCATCCTGCAATCGCTTTGATTCTTTAGAATGGGGCATAATATTTTGAATTACGTTTAGCTCTTCTTCAATATTAATTAAATCTTCATCGTTGGCTTTTTTAATCTGTTCATCTATATCAATGGTTAAGGTGCTGCTACTATTGGTAGGTGCATGATAAGATTCAAAAGGTTCAGGTGGCTGTTGTACTGAAACGGGTGAATGAATTGGATTTTCCTCATGATATGAAGAAAAGCAAGGCTAAAAAACGCTGAATTATTAATTAAAAGATAAACGTAGTTTGAAATCATATACCTCTTTTGATCTGTACATATTATTCATATCATCGATTTGAGCTTTTCTGTGTAATATTCTTGATGGAATTGGAGCCTTTTTGAATATAAATTAAATGAAATTACAATTATTATTGATATTTTCTGTCTTAATGTATACTAAAAACTTTAAAATTCAATATTAGGTATATGAGGTCTGCTTAGACTTATGAGATGTTTACAAAAGTCCGGTGTATAATCACTCAATAACATCACGCAAGTGAGTCTAAATTTTGATATTAATGTAGGTACATACACGTCGGTGAAATTTATTTAAATATAATTTAATTTAATGTATTAAAGTCTACTGATGATTTGGTGAAGCACCAATGAAATGCATATAGACATTGCTTGACCACCAACAAATAAATTTAATTTAATGTAATTTATATCTCGAATAAATTAATTTATTAAACATAGTATGTATGTAAATGCTTTGTTTGTTGTGGCTTAAGTATTTTTATATGCTCGTATTTCATTACGTCTTCCTCCAAATCATCAGTAGGTTTCAACCTAATTCGAAAAATAACAAAACCTCTCTGCTTATTCACAAGCGTTTAAAACTCATTTGAGAATTACATAAGAAAGATAGTAGCTCCAGGTGCCAAATTACCGCATTCGAATACCGTAATTTGCCCCCTGACTTTGTGTTCGGAAACCGTTTTTGATAAAATTGGAAACTCGCGGTCTTCCAATTTTGCGTACGGGATCACACCTTATACCTCAAATATTTTTCTGTTGAGCGTAAAATGATATCTGAGGACAATTTGTATTGTGTACATTCTTAAAGAAAATTTTGTGTATATATATATATATGTATATATATATATATATATATATATATATATATATATGTATATATATATATATATATATATATATATATATATATATATATGTATATATATATATATATATATATATATATATATATATACATATATATATATATATATATATATATATATATACATATATATATATATATATATATATATATGTATATATATATATATATATATATATATATATATGTATATATATATATATATATATATATATATATATATATTTATATATATATATATATATATATATATATATATATGTATATATATATATATATATATATATATATATATATATATATATATATATATATATATATATAGATATATACATAGATATACTTTGGTTTAAACAAATATTAAAAACAAAACCTGGAGAAACAATTTCTTATATTTTACTGTTTAAAATGTCTACCAAACCAACCAATCGAGCTATAACCGCAAAAAAAGCTTAAGTGACATGCTCCTCGAAAATCCGTTTTTTGACGATAATCTATTTTTTATACAGGAAAAGAAATTTTATCTTATATACATTCTCCCGAGCTGTCTCTTAATTAAGGATACTTTCGAGTGAAATTGGTTTACCCCTTTGCAAAAATAAATTTTTTGGTTGCAAAACAATTTTTCCCAAAACGTTTATTTTCCATAAACAAGTATTGAAAGGAGTTTCAAAAGCGAGGAAGCTTTTGATTAAGCTTAGGTCGCATACATTTGAAGAAAAAATTGTTTTTATTTTTTTGAAAGGTGCAAAAATAAATTTTTTGGTTCTAACACAATTTTACCGGAACCGTGTTTATTTCTCATAAATATGTAAGTATTGAAAGAAGTTTCAAAGGTAAAGACGCTTAAATTTTACGCAGTGGTGGACACTGTCAATGTTTTGGTAAATTGTGTATGTGTTGAGCTTGCGAGCTACCCACCAAACAAAAAGCCAATCGCTTGAAAGATAATGGTGCATTATATATTTATACACAAGTACCAATATTTTCCAAGTTGAAAAAACGTTGATTACGTAAAATTATTAATTAAAAATAAAACTTTTTCTAAGTAAACAGTACAATGAAAAAAATTAAAATGATAGGGCAATAATTTATTAAGTTTTCCATTCAAGAAAAAAAATATAAAAGAATGGTTGCTTGCTGGAGCATAACACTGAATATTCGCCAAAAAAAAATACGCGGTTGGATGTATCAAACTTAATAAGCTTTGATATATGTCGGCATGGAAGATAATTTGCATATGGGAAACATATTCAAAATATTTTTGATAAGATTTTGCATAGACTAATTAATAAGACTAAGTGTATTACTAAATTAGGAGAATTACTATAGTCCGTTATTGGAGAAAAATTGTATAAAAGGCATTACCGAAAGCATTGTTTATGACAACATATTTTTTGCATATCATCATGACTGGAATTGTTGACTGGGCAAATATTCTGTAAAAAATTATAAAAAAACATCGTAAACATCCGCTCATGGTATAATAAAACAAGGTACTGCCACTGTGAGCTATTAAATTTAAAATAATTTTCTGACAATTTTAAGGATTCTGACATTCCCATAAAAATTAAGTTACCATATCATTTTAAGTTACCCGTTTTTTTTTTCATTTGAGTTGTTAAAATTTTTAATTGCATCGATGTCATAATTAACAATAATTAAAATCCGTTTGCCAATTAATTTATTATAAAAATCTTGTCGTGATTTTGTTAAATTGTCTTATTGATCAATGTAATGGTTTCAATATTTTTGCTTCAATGCAAAGCAACACAATGACTTTATTTCTTGTGGAAATGCATAGAAACTGGGATTTTTCGTAGTTTTCTATATTCTTTACATTTTATATATGTAGCTTTTATTAAATTATTTTAGCAAAATATTGCAAAATGTTTATGTTCAAAACCTCAAAATGAAATTTTTCTCTCGGTCAATATGCAAAAACGATTCACAATGAGATTTTGAGCGGGATATTCTATCAATGTTGTACGTTCAGTATGTTTAAATTTAAAATGAGGTAATACAATGAAATATGTTAAAAGAGAGGGGATAAAATAATAGTTAAATACCATGATATAATATATTATAATGGTGCTTTGTCCGTGATCTCATGAAAATGTGGCTTGCTAGAGGCCATTATTTTGGAAATTGCTGAACTGGACACCTTGAAATTTAAATAAGTTAGAGATCAAGGAATGAAGTTTAGTATATACAATTTAATTAACGAAATTGCTAGACAAATGGAAAAACTTATATATGTACATATATATGAAATTTTTTATTTGACATATTGTTGTCACAACACTATTTTAAATGAAATTTATTTGTTGGTGGTCAAGCAATGCCTATATGCATTTCGTTGGTGCTTTACCAAATCATGGTTAAAGTCTACTGATGATTTGGTAAAGCACCAATGAAATGTATAGACATTGCTTGACCACCAACAAATAAATTTCATTTAAAATACATATATATATGTATATATATATATATATATATATATATATACATATATATATATATATATATATATATATATATGTATATATATATATATATATATATATATATATATATATATATATATAAATATATATATATATATATATATATATATATATATATATATGTATATATATATATATATATATATATATATATGTATATATGTATTACAGATTTTATTTAAAAATTTCCAAATAAACAAAATTTTTTTTATAATGTGGCAACGTCATATTCAATATGATGTAGAAAAATAAACTTCAAAAATCCTTATTAAAATTTAATAAAAGCAAGTGGCACTACCTTGTATTTATATACCTTGACATCCGCTTGATATTCATTCGTCGCTGTCTCATCGACGACTAAATTAAAGAGGGTAAGAATACGTGTGAATGATCTCAGCACAATTGTGCTATGTCTGCTTTTACACACATCAGTTTTTCTTGAAGCAGTTCTCTACAGTTCTCTTTTAAAACTGCCCGTTTGTTTACACACAGACAGTCTGTGTTCAATTTCTTAATATGACGCCATTAATGAGAATAAAATAACAAAAGAGAATTGAAGTAACTTTCCGGTACAATAAGTATGTACCCCTCTTCTTGCTTCTTTCTTCTCTCTCCCATAAACTCAGACTTGCTTCAAGAAAAACTGATGTGTGTAAAAGCAGACTATGAAACGCCCGTATCTGATTTAAAGCAGTGTTACGCACCACTACATAAACACATTTACATTGTATTGGAAGCAGCGAAACAACTGAACGGAGTTGGAAAAGTCTATAGGCTTAGTTTTCATATGAAATGAAATTTTACAATAATTCAACACATAAACATGCGTTTGTGTAGGAGAAAAAATTCTGTCTACGCTAGTTAGAAGTGGAAATATATTTAGAAACAAATTTATTTTCAAACTAGCGAACTGACAGACTAACTAGCTAACGCACTAACAAATGATATACATACGTTATCCATTCCTGCTACTCATAATTTGTTTGAAGAAACTCAAAGAGCGCGAGAGAAACAATTTGGAATTGTTATCAAATTCAACTAAGCCACCTAATAAGTGGTGACAAACACAATACACATGAGCACTGATGATGAAAGGGTTGCGTCTTTCGAAAACAGCTGTTCTGCTCTGCTGTGTAAGTTGAATAAAACTGATGTTGACTTTCCTTTGTGCCTTGGAATATTTATCATGTCTTTCTGAGATTTAAAAAACAAATTTCGAACAATTAGCCTATGAATCTTAATTCAATTTAATATGAAACAATTTGTGGTTTACAGTGTACATGTTTCAACAAGAATTCTGCGCAAGCAGAATTTCTTTTCCTATCGCGCGCGATAGGCAAATAAATACTTGCGTAACGCTGATTTAAAGAAAAACATTTTTAAATTTTTTTTTTTTGAAGAGTTTACCCTTGCAAAAGTAAATTTTTTTGTTGCAAATCAATTTTACCGAAAGCGTGTTTTTTTATTTCATTTATTATTCTAAATTTATAATAACAATAACAAAAGTTCCGCAGCGCTTCTCAGGCATTTTTGGGGTGAACTGGCAACAAGTATATGTATATGTATGTACATAATAAATAATAGTAAATTATGAATATTAAATATAAGTTACAAAATTAATTAATGTTCTGTTTATTTCTCATAAATGGGTATTGAAAGGAGTTTCAAAAGTAAAGAAGCTTTTGATGAAAGAAATTTGTTTGGAAAGATTTGCCTCTTTTCAAAAATCTATTTTTTGATTGTAACGCAATTTTATCCAAAACGTGTTCACTTCTCATAAATAAGTGTAGAAAGAAGTTTCAAAAGTAAAGAAGCTTTTTATGAATCTTAAGTCGGATACAATTAGAGAAAAAAATTCTTACTAATTTTTTTTAGAAAGGGTACCGTTTTGCAAAAATTTATTTCAAGTTTTCATGTTTTTAACAGAATTTTTTCCAAGCTGTAAATGCAAGCGATTGTTGTAAATGAAACAAAAGTTTCTATATTTTCAAAACTATCTTCAAAACTCATAACTGAAATAAGTATTTTGGAAAAAATTACAATAATATTGATTTTTGCAAGGAGATACTTTACTTTT
Source organism: Linnaemya tessellans (assembly GCA_951800035.1). NCBI lineage: Eukaryota > Metazoa > Arthropoda > Insecta > Diptera > Tachinidae > Linnaemya > Linnaemya tessellans. The sequence goes on along the minus strand of OX637532.1, from coordinate 110,927,376 downwards.
AAAACTTCGTTTAAAATTACTTTACTAGAAATAAATACGTTTTTGAAAGGATCACAAAATATTGATTTTTCCAAAGAGGTGCCCCTTTTTTACTTTTTGTAAATGCTTGAAACTTCTTGCAAAACGAGTTTATTAGAAATAAAACGTTTTTGAAAAAATTACAAAAATATTAATTAAGAGGTATGTGCTCCTTTCCTTCTTTAAAAGAGTTTTTATTTTTAAAACTTATTTCAAAACCTACGTTTGAAGGATGCTAATATAGACACATACATACATATATAGCAAGATCAATAACATCCAAGTCTCCAAAAAATTAAGTCAAACGTTTAGAATTCGCGAAAAACTATGTTATCAATCCCCATCCATCATTCTGGCAAAGTGTTCTATGGACAGATGAGTGCTTCCGAATTCCATTTGTCATTGTCGAAAAAACAACTTTTTCTTAAACTGAACCAAAAAAAAACGTAAAAAAGCAGCTCCTGTTGTGCACTGCTATGATCTGGATCTCTCTATCGTTCAAAGGCTTAGTTAACTTGGTTCCAATCGTGGGTGCAGCGAAAGATTAGCTGGAGGTGCGTTCATTCTCTAACAAGACAATGCAGCTTGCCATAAGAGCAAGCACCACCATCAACAAAAAAGTTTGTTGATGGTGGATTCGCCAACGCAAAGTCCAGACTTAATTGCGATTGAAGTGGCCATGCATAAAGCTTAAAAGAGCTGCAGGTCTATCAAAAACTAGAGAAAAAATAATAAAAGTAAAAAAATTGTGGGCAGACACTCCATTGGAACTCTAGCAAAACCTGATTAATTCCATCCCTAAAAGGCATTTTATTAATATTAATTAAATCTAAAAGTTCTATTAAGCTAAAGTTAACATATTTCCGTTAAATCTCTAAGATAACAAAGAGTATCAAAATAATTATGCCACAGTTAGTAATTTAGTTTTAATTGCAAATAATGCTAAATTCATTTAAAAGTTATAAATAAAGATTATTTTAATTAACACAATTTGTTTAAACTTTATATTGTTTGAAAATGAAAAAATTACAAAAAAGTGAAATTCAAAATATTTAGCCTTTTGGTGTATACATAAGTAACACACTTTTGTTCAAGACGGCAAAAAATTAATTAACAAAGTTTTCTGATCTAAGTACGTTTATTAGACAACTTACACGTTGATACATGTACATAGTATACATATATTTTCCTCTGTGAATCAGTTATTAAATTAGTAAATAAACAGTAATAGCTAAGTAACATCACATCTTATTTTCTTTTACTACTTAATAATTCCAATCGCTGAATTTCTAACCTTAATTTCTTAATTTTCAAAACCATTATTGTTTTTTCAAATTTTAAATTACTCATATCGTTCATACAGTATTTGGAGTTTGCTCTAAAATAATTTATTTTAGATTTTAATTTTTGATGAGTTCTGTCCTTTTCGGTTGTATATTTACGAAACTTCTAAAAAAACAAATGTTGCGATTTATTTTAATTGATGGCAAGAGTGAATTCATTATGACAAAGTTTGTAAGCATTTTTAAATAATAGTATAATTTGAATTAACATATAAACAACTTTTTTTTAATTATTACTTACTTCCACATCATTACTATTTCCATTTTCTTTTTTATTTTTATTTTCAGAATCCAAACTACTTTGTTCCGTGTTAATATTTGAATTTACTCTTTCATCTCCATAGACTGCGGCAACTTTTGTTGCTATATGCATCTGCAAAAAAATAAGAATAACTCAAGCGAGTATTCACAATTGGAACAGAAAACGGGTTAGTTGGGGTTTTGCTTTTAAAGCTAACATTTTCGAAAAATTTTAGCAAATTGATATTTTTTTATATATAAATAATTCTTTTCATATTCCAGGTTGTATTAATCAGAATATTTTTATTAAAATAATGTTATTAAGAACACTTCCTTGTTTAATATGAAAAATCTTCTAGAGTTGTTACTTTATGAATTTATGTATGTAGATACACATATTGAAAAATGTCGAATAAAATTAGATGTTGGAATATTTATAACTACATACTTGGTTCGTCTAGTCGTCAGAAATCGATAACCTAAAATTTACGTCTACAAAAAATCGTCTTTGTACATTTGTATACAGGTCGTAAAGTTCAGGCGCCATAATAATCCTATCTGCAGCCCTCAAAATAAAAAATAAAGCATTCATATAAATTACAAGAAGGTGCTGTTAAAATTTCATGAAAATCGGTCCGGCCGTTTAGCCGTCTATAGACTTCAAACAAACCCACACACAAACACACATTCATTTTTATATATATAGATTGTCACTCTTTATGTAGTACATGTGTGCTCATAAATATACAGGGGGGTTACTCTGTAATGCGATGCGAATGAACTGAACGGATTTGTATGCTGTTTACATTGAAATGCGAAATCAATTCCTTTCGCATCGCATTACAAAGTAACCCCCCAAGAAACAAATTTAAAGTTTTTTGATGTGTTAACATCTATACGCGCGCCTCTAGGGCAGTAAAATGTCAGTTTCAATACATACGCAAGAGTAAGATGTAAGAGTTTGTTTGTTCGTTGCTTGGCAGTCGGTATTGAAAGTGATTATTGGGCGATTTTTATATAATTTTCCCACGCGATTTTCCCCAGAAATTCATAGCCGATTTTATTAATTTTTGGATTAAAACGCTAGTGCGGGTTTCGACGAAGAGTTTAGGCCAAAAATTAAGGCGATCCGATATCCGCGAGCGGAGATTTAAGTGTTTTAATTCGGAGTATTAATTTGGAGTAATATTAAAAAAGTGTTTTATGTTGATCTTCGGTTTTGTCTTATGCATAGCAAAGAGAATAGTGACGTGGTTATACGTACATATATAAAAATGAGATAGCAAGACAGCAACGTATGTAGCTTATGTACAAACATAACAATGTATGTATGTATATTTGTCTGTTGCTTTGCATTCTCTTTGTTTTTTGTGGGTTTAATATAAAATAAATAAACAAAAAGGTGTTAACACATCGCCCGTGAGTTCGAATACTCATTGATTTTTTTTTTTTTGCAAAGAGTTTACAATATTTTGAATATCTACAGAAAAATACTTTTTAAAGGAAATATTTTTAAGTAACATTAGTGCAAATATTTTTAAGTAACCTGTTTGTTTACTTTGTGACATTTTTCTCTATATATTTTTTCCATACAAAAAGGAGGGTAAAAACCACTACCGTGCGGCTAGATAAATAGTTCAATGCAATGAAAAAAATTTATATTAGTATTGTAATTACCATACACACATACACATCGTCAGCTTATTATTTGTTCAGCGCGTGCAGGATTTATCAACCAAAAATATTGATAAAAGAAAATTATATTCTTTAATAATAAGTTTGGGAGTTTTTCTTCTGCAGAAATTTCTCCAATAATCCGCTACCAACAATTACTCCAATATTTTGCTACCAACAATTGTCAGCTTCTTCAGAGATATATCAATATGTGTATTTTTAAACGTTCATAATAAATAAATATTTTATATAATAACAGTGAGTTTCTATTACTGGTTTTGGCACACAAAATTAGTTTGACGCAAAACTACTATTTAGCTGCTTGTTTTCCTATACATTTTTCATGTTCGAAAACATTAAGCAAACACTAGTTTTTCTCCAAAATATGGCAAAACTAAGACGTGTAACACTGTATTGCTTATAAGATTATGAATACAACTATGTTTGAAATAATTCTTCTTTTCAAGCTGGCGAGGATTATAGGTTCTTGATTTAAGGCCGTTTTCAAATGTGATTGATGAATCCGAGTTGTATTCATATTTATATGAGGAATACGGTGCTGCACAGCCTAATTTCAGTAAAACTAGTTTTTGTTTAACGTTTCTGAACACAAAAATTTAAAAGAAAACATATTTTAAAAATTTAAATCAAAATTACTTTTGCCATTACAGAGATAGAATATAATTTATAAAAAAATTTATTCATAAGTGACCTATAAAATAAATTTTTGAATGAAAATGTATTTTATTAACTTGGTACACATCAGAAGCATTTTTTAAAATATATAATATAGCAATCATGTTAATTTTTAATACCTAAATATCTATAATTCTGCGCTATACTCGTATCTGCTGTATCCTACTTTTTGTATGTTACAAATTTTATTTTAATGTACAAAAAACCGTTTCCGTGTTCGACATTTAATTTAAGTTTTTTGGTCGAATATTATATAGCATAATTTTTTTTAAATCTTCGATAAGAAAACCTGACTGCAAGAAATTTGTATCAGATGAAAACTTAATCACTTCATATAAATCAAAATTTCAAAGTAGGACTCAATCATCAACACCTCATTAAATACTGTATTACAAGCGAAATACTCGTTTAGAAACTGCAAAACTAACTTTGTTTCATTTTTAACGCCTGACGCAGCATATGTTTTGAGAACAAATTTTAGTTACTTTATAAACTTTTATACATTTAATAGAATGCTAAACGAAAATGTTGTTTTGCACTGCAGAAAAGATGTTTTAAATATTGCTTTTTCGCTGCATATTCATACATGTATTATTTTAGATCTTTTGTGAGCAACAAAATTGTATATTTTGTTTGATTTCGTATTTTATTTTAACTTTCTGATAAAAAGCAATTAAGAGGTAACCTTTTTTTTTAGGGCGACATGTAGATATTGAAAACATAGAAAAGATACAAAGAAGTAAGAATAAATCTAAAATAAATAAAAGTTTACAGCCTATATTCATATGAGGTTTATTACAAATTTTTTTGTATAAAAATTCGTTTCATTAACCTGTTATAAATCAGATTCTCTTTAATACATTTTTATAAGATTTTAATTTATGCTGTTACAGATTCTGTGAAATTTTTAAAAAGAGGTATGATGTAGCTTTAACTAAATTTTTTTCTTTTGCTGAAGTTTTAAAATTAAAATTGAATCATTCGGTTATATATTTGAAAATTAAACTTTTGTGAATTTCTAACACTTGCAATTTTGTTTAATCGATCGACATACGTACATATGTATGCAGCTCCATAGGTGAAAGCTTGTAGAAAATGTTTAACCGTCTCATATTAAAGTAAATTTGCAAATTATCGGTGCACAGATGCCGACGGGCTGACTGGGACCATACGATTTATGCCTTCGCATAACCGTTGCAACGTAGTTAGCTTGAAAAAATTTCACTGAACCGAATATCTAGTTTTCAGAAGTCTAGAAATTAACTAGAGAGTGTAAACGATCAGAGGTTTGGCTGACTTAAATAGTTGACAATCAATTTTGGTGGATGTCAAGAATTTTTCCACTTTCCGTCTATTAAGTCTAATTTGGTACGTTCCATAAAATATTTTATTTCAACTTTCATCTTGCCGTCAGTACTACCCTTTTTGGTGCGTTGTCTAGTTACGTGAAAATCAAAGTACGTATGTATATGTTATTAATTTTGTATTTGCATTTATTAAGTTATTATATAAAACTATTACTTACTTGCATGTCATCCTCATAGCTGAAATTATTATTTTCATTATCATTATTAGTATTCGAATCAATATCGGAATTACTTTGCTCGGTTTTAATATTTATATCTATGGGTTTCTCTTGATAGACTGCATTATTTTTTGTTATGTGCTTCTGTAAAAAAGGAAGAATAACGAATGAAAATTTGGGGTATAAGATATATATATGTGTGTTAATGTAAAAATATGTAATGCGTTTTTCAAATAATTTCTTCCGGGATACAGTTTCTGAATTATTACTTCTAATTTATACCGATATATCGTTATTTAAAACTCGATAACGTTATTTGCCGATAACACAGACTCCGTAATAAAAAATATCGTTACCGGTATTTAAAAATTAATAATACCAGTAACGGTGAAATGAAATCTTGGCATTAGGATATACATATATAGAAAATATATAACATACAGGTGAAAGATATAACTGAATGAGGATTGTACTCCTTCGAATATCTTAAATAGAAGTGTCCACTTTGCTGTTGACAAAGCAACAGTTCTTGCTCATTTAACCATCATGTCTAATTTTCCCTAAATTTGACGATAGTAACATTAACCTAACAAAACCACTACATAACTGAAAGCAAGCTAGTTCGAAATAATCTCATTAAAATTCATGTTGGATTTAATATCATGTATTAAATTTAATATCGATTTCGGCAACACTGGCATGCATTCACTTGTTTATACAGCCATATGTACATATGCATGTGTATTGTTGTTAATTGTTTACCTTTTTTTCTAAATTCGGAAATTGCTCTGCATAGCTCCCATTTGCGCGAGTTGCAATACATGCATTTCTAGAGAAGAAAGTTTTTAATGAATATGTAATTACATATTGAGATTGAAATATTCTCTAAAAATTTTTAAAAATACATATGAAATTTACCAACTTACCTATGCCTTTGCAAACGTACCGCCGCTGTATTTTGTAATATTCGCTTACACGACAAACAAATAGCTGAATGTTTACCATTTTCAACTCTTGGTATAAACCCATACAATTCATAGGCAGCACTTTGTTTACGTCTATTTTCATTTACCAGTATTATTTTTACAAGTTTTTTGTAAATATGCACTTCAAGCAAGGAATTGCAAGGAATAATGCAAAAAATTACGAAGTTGACGCGTCAAGTAAATATGGCGTAGATACGGTGTCAAATTCTGGCATATGCAAGGTTGTGTAAATGTAATGTAGAGAAACATAGAGCTGCCATATTTTTTATATATTGATTTAAGTTTTATTAATTTATTTTATGTTACACTAAATGGACATGGATGAAGTGCATAAATACTTAATGAAGATTTCTTTTATAAAGTGAATAAACAAATGAACAAACACTTTGTCCTTCCATGTGCGACAGTAGAAAGAATCGCGTAATGGAATAAACTAATTTGGTCTTGCACAAATATTCCCTTCGATGTAAAACACAATTCGACCCATAATTCTGGTTAATAGGTATATAAGTTATATATTTATATGAAAGGAAATAGTAAAATAATAACATATATAATATGGTAACAAAATATTGCTTACTTACTTACTTATTGGTGTGTGCATATTCTTAAATCGACTCGATATATAAATAGCGCGACGATTTGGTTCTAGTAACAAAATATATTTTAAGCAATCAAATATCTATTTTGTTATATGTGGTTTCTCGGTCTTCTAGTGACCACATTATATGTCATTAAGGTAAACTAACTTTATTAATTTGCTTTGTGTGATATATGTACGCACATATTGGCAATCAAGAAAAGTAAACAGAGTTTACAACAGCGTTCCATAAACGAATAAATGAAAATAACTACGCTAGACTCAGTGCCGACTACTTTTAACCGAATACAACACACTGGTACTCAGTGATTTATACAGCACTAAGAATCTATAGTTTTTTAGACGAATACAAGAAAATTATTCGAGTTATCCACAAAAGTCAGCCAAATTAAGCGAATAATAATAATATTCGTAATATTTTATAGTTTGAATTTCTGAAACCGTTGTTTAAAAATAAAATGATCGATAATGAAGAGAACAATAAGGACATCCCAACCCGCAAGCGTGGTAGCCTGGTTTGGCAATATTTTGAGAAATTGAGCAGTGTTCGTGTCAAGTGTCGCATATGCCAACATGAACAACGATTTATGGGCAACACGGCCAATTCCTTGCGGCATTTGAAAGTGAAACATGATATAGACGCTAGAGCCATCGGATTATCTGATCCAGAAAATGTAAAGCGTATGAAAGCCTTCGCATCCTTGGGTATAAAGTTCGAACCGACAGTTGCAGCAGTAAATGTTAAAAATGAATGTAATTTTTTTGATGACGATGATCAAAACGATGATGACAGAGGAAAAGATGATGAAGGAGAAGGTGAACAACTGAAAAAGTATAATCGTAACCGTACGCGTTTATATCCACAAGATAATGAATCTGAAATAGATCCATACGGAAACAGCGAAGAGGTGAGCCTATTGAATATATAAAAATTTGCTTTAATCACTATTGGGAGTTTCTTATTATTAGCCTTTGGTTGATTTTCTCGACACTAATAACTATTACAGTTGTAAAGACGAAGAAGAACCATTTCATCACAATCGGAACACCAACTCCATCGCAAACAGGAAACGAAGTCCCCTTGAAGATGAACGTATTAAAGCTGAAATTGAATATTTTCGTGAGAAGGCCGGATATTTTCGTATTCAAAAACATCTAACAGCATTACAAGCCAAAAAAGTTAAATTTGAGCTCGAACAATTATATGCAAAATAGAGTGCAATATATATACATTCATGAATACGTGCATACATATGTGTGTATGTAGATAATTTTAGAAATGAGATATTAAATTTAAAAAAAAATAAATAAATAAATAAAAAACGTATCAAATGAAGTTGTTATTAAAAACATTTTTTAATTAACTAAAAACATGTAATAATAAATTATAATCGATTTTGAAAATAAATCCAGAAAAATTAATATGTATGTATATAAAACTTCGTTTCCATTGCAAATACTTACATATTCATTAAAAACTTATAAACTATTGTTTCCTAAGACTTAGTTAATGAAATTCCTATCGGTCATTTATAACTAAAAAATCGTTCTTATTGCGAGAACCAAGTTTTGACTTTGGCTTGGGAGAAGTTTAAAATTAGTATTGTTATGATACCTTTAAAAACGAGAAGTATATGGAAGTAGTCAATAACGAATTGAAATCACAAAGTTCACAACTATGTAAAATATATAACGCTAAGTTTCATTTTTATTGCTTAAAACAAATTGTTCGATTTCTAATTTAATTTTTTTAGCTTGTAAAGCCGTTAAATGTTTTTGTATTCGGAAATATGCAGCCTTTTCGCGAAAGTATTCTGTTTCGGCCAAAATCCGGTCTTCCTCCAACTTTGACTTTTTCGTAGGTTTTTGGTACCCTTTTTTTGCGTAATTATTATATATGCAGTCTTCTCGCAACTCTTCGCAGAGCACATGGCTATTTTCAAAACTCTAAAATTGTTAACATAATTAAATAAATTATTTATTAGTTGAGCGATATATGCACGTACATACGTACGTACGTATTCATATAATACCATTTGTCTATTTTCATTATTATTGTAAGGATCAACTGCGTCGGATGAATCACTGGTCGCTGATGCTTTGCGTATATTAATTGGTTTTCTATCAATATTAACAGGAGTTGTTTCAGATGATGTCATCGTCATCAATTCTCTTATAAGCACTTGATTTTCAGGGTCCTGTTGTCCTTTTATTGTAGCATCTAAGCCATGTCGGGCCTTTAAATGCCGCAGAATATTGCCGGTAGTTCCTTGATAGTTTTGTTCGTGTTTGCACAAACGACATTGCACCCGTTGGCGACTAATTTTGTCGAAGAAATTCCACACGAAGCTACGCTTTTTTGTTCTCTGGTCGTCATAATTTGTACTGTCAAAATCACTATCATTCATATTTTCAATTAATAACGGTTACAACAAAATTTATTTTGAGGTTAAAAAGATAAATTATTGCTGCTGCAAAGAATTTAAACAAAAATTATTCGTATATTTTAGGGTAAAAGGTAAAATTACTGCGACTAATCCGGTTTATATTTTTATAGTGATGATATATGTTAATCATATGTATATAGATAGTGGGTATTCTTTCAGAGGATTTAAAAAGTAACCAGCTTATACATATGTACATTGTTTGATTATCATTGTCCAACTATCAGGTCGTTGCATAAATACAAACAGTGGACACATTGCTTGTTTAAAATTCGTTCATTTTGTCAAAGACATCTGATTGCAATATCAAGAAAACGTGTTCATAGTTTTGCAATACTAACAAAAAAAGCATAGCAAGCAAACAAAAGTTAAGCATAACCAAAATATATGAGCCAGCTCAATATGTAAAAAATTTTTGACAATATGGAAAAATGTTAACGGATAAAACACAAGCCTGCAAACAACTGTAGGGTTGGGATTTCCTGTTTATTCGGACATGATTTTATATCTGCCATTTTTTATGAACAAATCAAGCTCACTTGCGTCCAAGGTCTTTGTCTTACCTGAAAATACTATTGTACCAATAGGCAAGCAAGCGACATCCTCACATTGAGAATGTCCTTATATTTTTTTAAACTTTGTTTTGCTCCGGCTCTCGCAAATTTTACTTTGACAAAGTTTTTTAAGTACACAAAACTCGACATCAACATAAACAGACAATAATTGCGCAAATAACCGCAATATATTTATTAAATATTTCCATTTTGTCAAAGGCAACTGATTATATCAAGAACATCGTTTTTGTGGCTAAGCAATATAATTCTATATAATACAAAAGCAGAAAATAAGCCTAGTAGCTACACATATTGTATTTCTGCATACCAGCTATTATTAGTCATTTGAATTAAACATCAAGTTTCTTTTTACCAACTATTGAACTAGAAAATATGAAGCGAGTTTCACTCCATTGGTTTCTCGACACCACCTGTTATTAATTCGCCTTGATTATCAACTTACCAGACTTTTTAGGTATAGCGTGCCATCCAAACCATTGTGACCGCATTATTATAGCAAATACCACACCAATTCGATACGTTATGTGTAAAATTATGGTCCATTAAAGTGCTTTACAATCGCCAACAACGCCCGCATATGCAAACACAACTAGTTCTATTGAACACAGAAACTTGACATGGTTAAGCAAAAAACTGTCATCTGCCGTAGCGGTACCACCTCACATATGTTTCACCATGATCCAAACAAAAAATTAATCAATGGCAACGCGATTTTTATATATCAACTCGTCGCCATTACTAATTTTTTTAAGGTCCACGAAAAACCGATTGCTTTTAGCGTCTCTTTCTCACGCCGTGCTGAAAATACTCAACTACTCGTGGTGCTGAAAAATATAAATTGGTATTTTTTTGCTTTTGAGCTGATTACTCAATTATAAGTTTCATTTAGATAAAACGAAATATTCAATGTTAAATACCGATTATTTACCAAAATCAAATCAAAACAAATCCGTTGTCCAATAATAACAATACAATAAATGGAAGAATATCATCTTCAGGACAATGAGGAAACACTGATTGAAACTGATTACGAAGTAAGTGAAATATACGAGGGCTGCGCAGATTCTAATGACATAGAAGTTGTCGATATTGATACCTATCAACAACATCAATCTGAATACAGTTTTGCGGGCAAAACATACATAAAAACTTTTCCATTTAAAGATTTTAAGAAACGAAAATATAGTTTCGTGTGGGAATATTTCAAACCCGTTGATGGTACCAATCAGTTCCAGTGCCTCTTGTGCCAATCTTGCGTTGGTAGTCAAACGAGCAATTTAGCTAGACACTTATCTTCTACACACGATATTACCAAACAGAGAGACGTGGTAAGTTTTGCTTTACATTTTTATATTGCACTTACTTATTTCATTTCATAAAAGCGTTTAGAAAGCTTAGTACGAATACATCCAAGTCGCAGTTTTATTTGGAAATATTGTACAAAAGAGGACTCAAAACACGCACGTTGCCATTTGTGCAATAAAGTTTTATACTTTGGAGGCGGAAACACTGCAAACATCACTAAACATTTAAGAAGGCTACATTCGGATTTAATAAAAGAAACGCAGGTAAATCCATACATAAAAAGTTAATGTTGGCGAATGCCAGTTTTGCGAATGTAAATTAAATAATGACTTGTGACTGTGAAACCAAATAATGAGAGTGAATTCAAATGCATTGAAGTGCGTTAATATACTTACGTACGTTGCCTTTGAAATATATCCCAAAACGTAATGATTGGAATAACAGATAATGTCGAGATAATAATGATTAAATACACATTAAAAATATAAATACACATTAAAAATCACGTAGTTTGCATATCAAGCAAAAAGTTAAGAATTTGGAAAAATTAAGCACGCCAAGACAAAGTACTTAACTTTTTCGAACCTCAACTACATTACAAATCCGATGTGAGTTAGTTTTTTCTAATACAAGAAACTATCAGTGTTGTGTTATTTTCGTGATTATCTTATTACTAGGGAGGTGGGAGCTTTTGTCAAAAATTATAATTTTATATAAATTAACACTGGCGTCATTTCTTGCAGAATCCGTCAAATTCCTTAGAGATGGATGACGAAACAATTCAAGCAACTGTATCTCTATCTAACACAACTTATGATGAGGATCAAAATGGTGGCAGATCCAGTGTCGACATGACGTCAGCCGAACGCAAAGAACGACGTGGTGCTAGCTATGTATGGAGTTATGTAGAAAAACTCTCACGGCATACGATACGTTGCAAACTCTGCACGAAAATTATGTCTTTTCATGGTACGGCCAATGTTATAACACATTTACAACGCCGTCATAATGTACTTGGCGAACCTGGATCACAATTGAATCAAATGATCAATACGAAAACCGAATCACTCAGTGAGTTCGAAAACAATGATGATTACGAGAGCACAGAATATGCAAGAAAAAAATTTGGGCGAAAAAATCTGAGTACAGCTAGTGTAGTGTGGAAATTTTGCACTCGGATAAGTCAGGATCAAGTGAGGTGTTGCTTTTGTAAAAAAAATCTTTCTTACCAAGGTACTTCAAATTTACAACGCCACTTACATCGTATGCATGGTGTCATAACCCATGGACGCCTTAGTAAAGCAACTGAAGATTTCGTTGCCATTAAGGAAGATTTCAAATTGCCAACAAATATTGATTTTATTTGGCAATTCTGTTCCCAGTTGGAAGATCAACGTACAAAATGTAATATGTGCGAAGCACTTTTTGAAGCAAAAGATACTGAGACAATAGTAAAACATTTAACCGTCGTACATTCAGTAGAAACCAATCAAAATTCAAATGGTGATAACAAAATTGTTATAAGAACTAAAAAACATAACAGACATGTCGATTTTGTAAGTAATTTTGTTCAAGTACCTTATGCAGCATACGTAAAAATTTTATTATTATATTCTGATATTTTTAAGCTTAAGGCCTCTTTATTTTAATTTAATTTTTATTTTCAATATTTCGTCACTCCTTTGTGTGACTTCTTCAGGAAATTAATTATTTTATTTGAGACGTAGTAAGGTTTACTTTACATTTTTTTTATTGCACTTACTTATTTCATTTCATAAAAGCGTTTAGAAAGCTTAGTACGAATACATCCAAGTCAAATAAAATAATTAATTTCCTGAAGAAGTCACACAAAGGAGTGAGGAAATATTAAAAATAAAAATTAAATTAAAATAAAGAGACCTTAAGCTTAAAAATATCAGAATATAATAATAATTAAAAAGAGGTCAAGACACCAGAAGAATGTAAACATTTTATTTACAATAAAGGAAACTGATGACGAGGATGATTTTAATACCAAATGGAGTAAACTGGATGATGCAGATGACAACCAAATTCCCACTCAATTTGATGAGACAAATATAAAGAAGGATGACTCTTTGTATGATGATATTATAGAGGAAGATCCTAACAATTATGACGAAGAACCGTTTAATCCTAGCGTAAGACTTTTTTTATTTCTTTCATGCCGAAACTAACATTGCCACGATATTATACGTTACTTTCTTAAGTTGATGCAGGATATGCCGCAATCTAATCCATTATCACCACATTCATCACGTGCTGGTTCACCTCACCAACAAGCAGCTGCTATACAATACCAACAACAGCAACCTTTATTACAGCCTACCAATTTACTACCACCTTTAGACTCTAAAGTTCTCCTCAAGCTACAAGAAGACCGTCTACGTATGGAAACCGATTATTTTCGTGAAAAAGCTGGCTTCTATCGCATGCAAAAATACTTAACAGCTTTGCAAGCGAAAAAAGTTCGCATGGAATTAGAACGTCTGAGTCGTGGAGAAGCAACAATCGATTTAAATACAGCATATGCAGTCGAAGTTATACCTGAATCTCAAATGACTGCACAGGAACAATAAGATACTATCACAAACTAATTGTGTATTTTTACATTGGAATATTCCCCTTTTTCTGTAACTATTTGTCAAAGCCACATCAAGAGAATATCAAATATAAATTTACGCCTTTTCCTCAGCAATTAACAATGTCCAGCAGCCTATTGATATATTCCAGCCCTTAGAGAGTAGTCACAGGCTGTCAGAAATAATAAATTGTTGTCCAGAAAGAGTAGGTAAGTGTCCTATTTTTGATATTGTATTGACAAATGGTTACGGAATAAAGGGATTGTTTAATTTATTAATTTATTATATATGTCTATAAATAAAATTATACTTTAAGATTAATATAAAATACAAAATTATATTTTATTTTAATACTAATAATAAATAATATTACTTAAATAAAGAGTCTGAAAATAAAACTGTAGAGTTACGTTACAACTTGTTTTGTTTTAAAGTTAAATAAGTATGTTGTGATAAAACAATATTGGAAATATTAACGGTTTTATATTAAAAAGAACGGACATAATAAATAAAATTGTCGAGTTACGTTACACCAAAAAAAAGTCTACTGATGATTTGGTAAAGCACCAATGAAATGCATATAGACATTGCTTGACCACCCAACAAATAAATTTCATTTTTATAATAGAATTGTGACAATATGTCAAATAGAAAATTTTATAATAGTTTAATTTAGATTTAATTTTTCATTTTGCCTTATAAATACTTTTCTTGTTATCCAATGGATTTCTGATTGTATAAAGGTGTAGAAAAATAAAATAGATTCCATATCGAATATAATTTATATGTTGGGTTAGTTTTGTATGAGTTTCAGGGCCTACTATGCTTATTCTGTTGTTATTTTTGTAATTTACAAGTTGTGAATTCTCAGATGGTTTACGGAAGTATGTGCATAAGATAAGAGCTTTTTAACTTTTCAAAACTGTGGTTAAAGTCTACTGATGATTTGGTAAAGCACCAATGAAATGCATATAGACATTGCTTGACCATCCAACAAATAAATTTAATTTTTTTAAACTTTTATTTTAAAAATTTTAAACAACCAAAACAGTTAGTAAAAAGAAAACATAAAATTGAGGCGAACTACACAAATTTTGACAATTTGTTCACTATTACCTGTGCTAATGTATATACCTGTTTATTGAATCATTGTTAAACCAATGCTTCTCGCAATAACAAAAATCAGAATGTAAAATACAGTTATTTAAATTATTATGTTAAGTGTGTTGCTTCTGCACGATGAATTTTTTTGTCTCCTGAAAATTTTGAGTTGAGACCCTGTTGCATTTAGGGTGCGATATGAAGACCGTCTCATATGAAAACAACTTTTGACAAGGCGAATTCGCCCCTCGTATTTTTCTAACAAAAAAATACGTGTGCTCTTTGGCAAGGCGAATTTTGTTCGCCTTGTTCTTTGGTGCTTTGCTGTAGAACAAGGCGAATTCACTACTGCCAAGTGAATTCGCCTTGCTGTAGAACTGGTGTTGCCTGATAATTTACAGTGGCAACACGACTTCTACAAAACTAAAAACAACATTTGTCAAAAGCAAAATACATCAAAACATTTCTTTTCGTTTTTTAATATAAAATTAGCAATTTTTCTACATTAAAATACTTTCAATATATAAAGACACGCTTTAACCAAACCATTTAATTTATTCTTTTTGAACGTTTATTTACCAATTTTATATTAGATATTCAGAAGCATATGTAAAAAAATAATTCAATTGGCCTTGGTTCCTAATATTAATTCCGAGTCGTAAATATACAAACATTTTCAACAAATTTCATTTTGGAACAATGTCTTTGGTGGCTTATGATACCAGTAGTGACGATGAGTCGGACTATGAAGACAATAACTGTCCCGAAGGAGCTACATTAGCACAATTGGTACCAATTGATAAAATGTCTAATGGCAACATAACCGAAGAGGATGTGGATTATATTGCAGATAAAGAAACAAGTTCTATAAACAGATTATCAAAACTTTTGCCTAAACCAAAAAACCATGTCAATTTCACAGAAACATTGAACAAGTTTACCGTACCCACTTTTGCTGTATTGCCAACGCCTAAATCCGTGAATTCACATCTTGAGATTGAAGAAGATGATGAGTTCCTCCACAAGAAACCAAATGAGAAAATGGTTGAATCTTCTAAAAACAATATTGCGATTAAAAAACTACCTGTGAAAATAACTGTTCCATCTTTAAAAAACTTTGACGACGTTGAAAAGGAAATAGCCGATAAAGCCAGAAACAGAAGCACACGTAATCATTGTAAACCTTCGACATCATCGGGTCTGCTAAGTATTCTACCAAAAGCGAAATCGGAGCAAAATTTTACAAAAGCCTCTACTACATATACAAAGAACAATGAAGCGAAGCCCATAGTGACATCTTTTGTACCTGATTCTGTTAAACATAAGCGACCGGCTACAAATACAGAAGATGTCGAAAGACTCAAGTCAACTAAGAGAAACTTGCATGATCAAATAAACAAAAGAAAAATTATCCAAGATAGTACAAAGGATGATAGTGATGAGAGCGATGATGACAATACTAGCTCAGATGACTTTTTTTCTTTCAACACCGATCATAGTCTTCCGGAAGTATCAGACACAGAAATAAATGCTTTAGTAGCCAAGAGAGCAGCAAAAATTGTTGAAAATACTGCAAACTTTATTATCAAGTCAAACGAATCCCAAAAATCTCAGGATATACATGAAATGGCAACAAATGAACATGATTTATTATCAACTAGAAATCGGTATCATCAAGAACAGCAACTGAATACAGAAGCTCTTCAAGCTCTTGTTGGTGGTAGCACGAAACGTAGACGTGGAAAACAATCGGATATTCACGTAATCGATATAAACAGTTCGCAAGTGATGCCTAATAAAGATGAATGGATGCGAACAGCATTAGCTTCCGCCACCACTTATCAACCTACTGGAGTGTTGGTTGATGATGAGCCAGCATCTGGCACCAGGCGCAAACATCAGATTACATATCTGGCTCATAAGGCTAAAGCGAATGAAGCCGAATTGCAAGCGATGTGGTCAGCAAATCGTCAAAATAGACGGGCAACTCAAAATAAATATGGATTTTAATATGTTAAATAAGTTGTAGCCATGTTTTTTATTTACAAGACATTTAATTTGTTCGACATACTTCTCCACCGTTATGAATGACGAAGATTTGTATGCTCGTTAATCAAGCATATTTTATTAGTATTGGTAATAACTTAGCATTCTGTAAGGCATATAATGTCAATTGTTGTCGGCTAAAAGAGTAGACAAATGAGGAATTTTTGTTGTGTTGACGTGATATCCAGATTGCACAAACTGTCTGAACACAAACAAATTCCATTGTACTGGTAGAACTTTATGAGTGACTTTAATGTTATAAGCATAATTCATGTATTTTTGGAATCTAGATCTTTGTTTCAAGAAAATAAATTTCTATACTCGAACGGATCTGTTGACAACCAACAGTTTTTGTACAGAAATAAAATTATGTAAAACTATGTCATAATCTTAAATGCATATGTAAAATGTAGTGGAAAATTCTAATTAATTTAGTTTCCTTATTTTTATAAACACATTTTTTGTTAAATCGGATTTTCATCGGCAAACTAGATCTGCTTTTACAAACCATTTTAATACTTGTTTTAGAATAATTTTGCATACCTTATATAATTTTTTTCCGCTCGTACATAGAGTATACCTTTTTCTACGAAGAATTAAGGTTCTTTCTAATATTTATACTATTTATTTTATTGATAAGCGAAATCCAAAACTAATAAGTATACAGGGGGGTTAACTGTATAATTCGATTCGAATGCAAAAGCATTAGAGTTCCAACAGTTTTTAAATCAAATTGCATAGTAACCCCTTTAGTTTTAAGAACACACAAATTCAGGTCTGATAGTATATTACAATACAACAATCGACTTAATTTTACAAACATTTCTCACTATACCCTCTTTTATTCTTTACAAAACAATAAATCGGCCACTTTAGAAAATAAATTAATCACACTTTATTTGTTTCTGCTAAAAACTAAATAGTCTTTCTGTACATTCGTCGTTGGTTTTATTTTTGATTTTATCCTGGCGTCACCACGATTCAATGTTATTGAGTCGTCCAAAAACGTAAACAATTGAAGCTGAAAGTAATATCCAAATTGGAATCATTGTAACAAATATTGACATTTCCAGTTCAGGATATTCTAGTGTCAGGCATATCATTAGCTGAGAAGCAATTTTTAGTAGAACACCACCAATATACCATTGGTAGTAAATTAAAAGTTCTTTAAGCCGCTTGAGATTTCTCCATTTGCGAATGATTTTAATAATAACGTAAATGATGAGAATTCCATCGAAAACCCAGAGAGGTATGAACACCAAAAACCAATTCCAGTGTGTACGCGGATCAAGACGCAGGCAGAGTAATATTAAAAATACTAGAACTATAAACCATGTAAACAATGCTCGATGAGCTAGAGTCATTGCGTTCACCAGGATTCAGCAAAGTTCTTAGTTATGTTCAAGGTTTTGTTACTCCATACAACATGGTAGTTGAAAGAATGTATTCATTTTATAAGTTTGCGTCTACACAAACGGTTTGACACAAGTATACACTTTCTTTACCACATAGATAATACCAAGGCGAATTTATAAATTCGCCTTGAGGCCACCTGTGTAAATTCGCCTTGGATAATACATATATAACTTTTACAGATTTTTCATTTTAAATGTGTCTTGAATGATACCGATTGAGCTGCGGCGATATTGCTTACTGCTCTTTTAAAATTAAAAATACGCCAGATATTATAGAAGAATATGATAAATTTGCATCAGATATAATACAAACAGTTTGACAAACATTCAACATGTCTGTCGAAAAACTCCGTATTTCGTACAAACAAGTAAACACTGCCAGAAACAACGTAAAAGGTTTTACAAACTTTCCGTTTCTTTCTCATAACCTTATGTGCGAATCATTTGAAGCCTAATCGCTTTGAATTTTTGATGTCAAAAAATATGTCACCAAAACTTTAGGCATCTTAACCAGGTAAGAAAAACAAGATCATAACGGAAAAGGCGTTAGTGGTGCTGTGGTTACATGGCTTAAAGTTGGGGCAACTTCCGAATAAAACGCCTATGTACTTGACACCTAATAAGCATTCTTTTTTGCCTTGACATTATAATCAGGTGTTAGGGTAGTGTTATGTTGTATATATTAGAAAGCTTATTATTTTCGATTCACATTTTTTAACTATTGTCGACACCTCTAACTATTTCAAGTTTGCCCATCAAGTCATATATGCGGAAGCGGGAAAGATACAATCTACCTTAAGAGACTGTGTTGTGTTTATTAGTATTAAGTTAATTACAGATATGAATGGTACTTTGGGAGTTTTATTATTATTTCAGATATGCATGTAAATAATTGTTATATATAATGTAAACATTCTGTTTTCATTATTTATCTATTGATTGCAATATACAGGCTGGTTCGACGAATAATAAAGTATTTTATTAATATTCACACCCCTATTCAGTACTAATTCAAAAATAGCTCACCTTTCTTTTTGTAACGGTCTACTTCAGTGAAACCACATGTCATCAAAATTTTATACAAATACTACACATCTGTCAGACAAATTGACAAATGCAACAAATTGACAAATGAAAATCAGATATAAAACAATTCGTATTGTCTCTTTTAAATAACATATTTGGAAAAGCAAAGAAACTCAAATAGTTCAAAGGGTTATTAAAAAAAACAATTAAATATTGACTAGTCAAAAAACATTCAGAAAGAACAAAAACCAATTGTCATTTTTAGTTAAGTAAAATATTTGCGAAACGCGCGCAAGAGTATTATAGAACCGTCTCATTTTAACTGAACAAGAGGAAAAGAAAACGGAAGAAGTAATTATTCTATAGTGCAAGCTCTTTGACAAGAGGGTAACATATAGCTGAATTAATTAAAGAAACCTATAGTGATTTCGTTTTAGAGCAGTATCGTTGTACTGCAACCACATCTTTTTTATTTGGCAAATTCGTGAAAAAATCCAAGTGGTCGTCGTTGTTTTGCCGACCGAATCTTTTTGTACGTTCGTTGTGGAAAATACTGCAGTCGTCTAAATTAAGTTCGATTTGTGGTGCAAAGATTTGTGAATTCGTCGTAATTACATCGAATTCATTTTGCCAAAACTATAACTTAGTTGAGAAAATAGGGATTTTCGTTTCTTCTGTTGAAGGTTTACTTAATTTTTTTAATTTGTCGTACAATTGAAGTTAATTAAAAATAAAATAAAGATATTTTTCCTTCGTCTGCACACACGACCGTTGTTTGGTGAGCTCTTTGTGCTACACACCGTAAAGAATTTAGTGAGGAGCGGCGGCTGGCTGGTTTTATATACAGATCCCATCTGATAAAAAGAATAAAACTAACAGAAGAAAATTAAAATATACCAATAAAATCACATCAAACATTGAATTTCAAAATCAAATAATTATAAAATGGCGTTAAAAAGAATTAATAAGGTATAGTATTCGCAAAATTATATACATATGTACATAAGTATAAAAACACAAGGAAAAGCCCTTGAAAAAAAAACGCAAAGTATTGATAAAAATGCAAAAAAAGAAAAAGTTGTAACTTATTAAGTTTACTTTTGTTTTTTCAAAAGAAAAAAAAAAGAATAAGAGAAGAACATAAGTTTTATGCAAGAAATGTGAAACGTCGTATCGAAAAGTGAAAAATTTAAACGAGTAAAAAATGACGGGGAAAAATTGATTGAATAAAAAAAGATGGGCGACCGACGAAGAGATCCCATACGATGAGACACCAACTACACACACATTCGTACACATGTATTTTAAAACACGGCACACGAAGTTAATTTTTTTTTCCGCAGATTGAAAAATCTTTTTGGTTTAATTTTTATCAAATAAAAAAGAATGAAATGGAACTTTAAAGTAAAATAAAGCATGTTGTTTAAATACCACGTAATACATGCTAAGAATAAAGGCGTCGTGGTCAGTATTTGCTGATTTTCTCAAATGATAATCGCAGTGAATGTTGTATGTAATATTAACTTCCAAAAGTTTTTTTGAAGTTAAAAGGGAATGGAATGCACAGGTATTGTTATATTCTAAGCGCGACATATGGATATAACCTGATAACCTCCAATTCGAAGTTAGTTTCAACAATAGCATTTCAAACGATTTTTTTAATCCATTAAATATTTCTAGAAAACTATATGATATTCGCAAGGTGATTCTACTAACAGCATCAGCCGGCTTACACAGGCATACACATCATTAGCCCATTCTTTAAATAAATTATGATTTTCTTAAGGTGTTACCCAATGTTTTTAATGGTATACACAACAATTATACAAATAAGTATGTAGTTTTTTGTTGTTTCTTCTTTTCCTGTGCCAGGCCACTTCTTTCTCTTCCCTTCTGAACGAAGAGAAATCCAAGTACTGTTGCTATCAAAAAATAAAGGCACAAAAACAAAATATAAAAATACTCCAGTAATGAGGAAGAAGAAACAAAAACATCCACGACATCACCATAACCTAAAATTCGTGATATTCAATTTGAAACATCACTTTCATTTAACATAATAAGAAATTTACTATCTGCTTAAATCATAGGTTTATACAAAATACATAGTCTGTTAAGAAAAATTACGAAATACCTATATTTAAGTTGGACCAATTTCACATCTATTTTTGCTATGAGTATAATAAATCTATTATCTAAATTACGTATCAAAAATGCCTGTCAAGAAATTCTATATGCTTTAACCCAATAAAACTATTTTTTTTTTATTAAAACAAATTTGCCTAAAAAGAAATTGCAATAACGAAACAAATAATTGTAATATTCGACTTGATCTTGAATAACATGTTTACCTATATTTTATCATATACCTATATCTCTACATTGGAAATTCAAAAACACAACTAAATGACAAAATGATAAACACACATTATTGTGTGGGTGCTTATGTATATATGTGTGTATGTATGAAGATACATATGCACTTAAATACTCGTAAAATTTAGAAATTTCGGATTAATTAAAAAAGGAAATAGAATAAATTTAGCAAACAGATATTTCAAGTACTATAAGTTATTAATGAACCTATGAGTATTTAATTTTTTAAATAGTTTTGTAAGCATATATTTTCTTTTCACCATCATGATATCTAACTGTGTGCTGTTGCCCTATGAGGATGTTATTATTCATTGCCTAAATTTATATAAACAAAACAAACACAAATAATGTCAACGCACATGGTAGTGCAATTGGTCAACTACACACGAAAATTTTATCCTCTTTTTTTCTATCATTAGTCTGTTCCATCATCATAAAGTAATACTGAAATCACTTCACTAAGACATATCGTTAAGACTCCGCTATATTTATGAAGGTGCAACAAAGAAAAAAAGTTTGGTTTTTGGTGAGAAAATGTTAAAGCGCGACATACATATTTGCGTAGGACTAAATTGCCCCCTTTTAGCATGAAGAAAATCACTAGCTCTCTAGAGCTGAAATTGTACTGGTGAAAATCTATAAATTTCTAGAACTATAAATCTTTACGGTGGAACTAACTCCTCTAAGAGTACTTATTTCTGACCATTTATATAGCAAATCTATAATAGCATTTAAGGTCTGATAAGAAAAAAGCGAAATGAAAAAATCTGAAAGCTAGTCAGGATCTTAAGCCAACAGCTTCTATTATTCTATTGTTAAATATACCATAGACCACAATCGTTCTAAGCATTTCCTTCTAAACAAAAGAGAGGACAAAAGTTTCAAAAATATTTATGGGCAGATATTCTATGACATCTCGTTTTAAACAGTATTGTTTTGAACTGGTTTAGGTTTCTTAAATGGTTCTATTGACATGATTGAAAATATTTATAATATTGATGACAAAAAAAACCAAATGTAGTCCAATTTGTTTCAAAGGGTTATGGTTATATATATGGTTATGACATCGCAACACAAATGCAAATTTATTAATCCTTTGTATTTACATTGGATGTGCTTAATATATTCTTATTAACGAATTAAAATTTTTTGTTTCTTTTTATTTATGAGTTTTCAATAAACACTCTAAGTAAAGTTTGTCTTTTTAGCAACTTTCTTTTTGGAAACAGGTGTTTCTATTATACATGCTCAGTTTTACAATTTATTAACAATCAAGAACTTGTCCTCTTTTTGATCACAATGATCTATTAACCAAAATTTTTTTTATTAAAAAATACTTCAGGTTAACAAAAATCTGTTCCCTTTGGCCTTTATAATCTAACTACAGTAACCCTGTCCGCGTTGCTGGACAATACAGTAACATACGTTTACGTCTTTGTGTTAAAAATTAAATTTTCTAGAAAGAATAAATATTTTCCTGATTGTTGAATAATTTTTTTAATTTTTTTTTTGATGCAAAAGATTTTAATTTTAACTGAAAGATTACAAATCAACAATTAAAAAATGTCAATGCTCGTACTGTAAACTTAAATGACAATCAATAAACACGCAGAAATTAAATAAGTCAAATGACGCGAGCAAGCAGAACCTTATGCCCACAAAATGTAATTCTCATAAGAAAAAAAAAATACATTTTACATTGGGGAAACACACCATCATAAAATTGCGTGTATAACGCATATTCGTAGAAGTTTTTCGATGGTTTTTTTTAACAAACCATCAGTGAAAGTAGACCTTTCCAACGCATGTACTCGTTTGAAAATCGGTTTAGTGGTTCTCGAGTTATAAAATCACGAAAATAGGACAACTTATTTTTATATCTATATAAAGATAAAGATAAAGATAAACAAATTATAAAATTGTCCTTCGCAGCTTGTGCCGACTATATTCGTGCTTGGAGTATATGGTTTTTTATATCTTATTATTATTAGTATTAGCAATACTTTACATACAATATTGATTTATTTTTATTGAAAAATTATAATTTTTATTTCCTGAAGATGTTAACAAGCTGTTAACGAAATATTGAATAAAAATTATAAGAAATAATATTTTAGAAAAACTACTACAAGCTTGATTAATATTACAACTTTACATACAATATTTAGTTTCTTTTATGTCTTACAAAATTTACGGTTTCTCTTTTAAATATGTTGAAACTCCTTCCCTTTAAATTACATTACATTGTATTATATAAACTGAGTTCTTTGTAGAATAATGATATGCATGATTTGTGAAAATAGGGAAAAATTTAACAGGTAAACAAAAAAAGGCTAGTAGTGTTTTTTATTTGCATAGAAATGAGAATATTCAATTAACTCCTCGATAATACCTGCCTAATTACAATGCTAAGAAAGTTTAACAGAAATAACTACATTAAATAAAGCGAGGATTTTAAATTTGTGGAAGATATTTTGGAAGATAAAAATATTAGTCGTTAATAGTAGTAGTGGCTATTATTTGTTATTGTGCTTTCTTCCATGTATGACTAATGGTTTATTTCATCTAATTTTGGTTAGCTTTCATATCCATAACGTACGTATTTATTTATGTGTTCCATTGTTAACTGCAATACAATATCATGTAATGAAATATAATTTTTGAACAATATAATTTACAAGAGTTTTTTCATAAATATGTTTTTATGTATGGGTCTTCCAAGCAAATTCATACGAAAGTAAAAACAAAATATATGTACATATATGTATGTATGTAATAAAAAAATAGAAATTTCTATTAAAAGAATGGCCTTAAAATATAAAAAAGAGCATCTGACAATACTAGTAATGTCCAAGCTAACGCTGCAGTCACACTATTTTTTTTGCAATTCTCTTTCAAGATTTTTACACATACTGTTTGTCAAAATTCACAAAATTTGAAAGTTGTGACGTAGGCTGCACGCAATTTCAAAGCAAGTTTTCAGCAAGATGATACAAAACAACACTGATAGCAGAATATTTTTAAATAAGAATGCAAATTTGGAAGAAAAAACTGCAATCAGCTGTTTTCTTGACTGTAACTTGAAACACTCAATTTGAACGAACATTTGAAAGCAAACTCTCAGCAAGTTTTAAAAGTATGACTGTATTGGTAAAAAAATGAGAGAAATTTTAAAATTTGAATGAAAACTTGATCGTGTGACACCCAAGTAAGACATTTTATTTTTCAAATTTTGTTTTATATTAACTAGTAAAAACGTTATATTCGACCGGGCCGTATCTCAAATACTCTCGAAATATTTAGTAAGTAAATTTAAAATGTTTAACTTGGTGGGACAGTGTTCCTTTAAGTGATTCCGGGAAGGGCCGAGGGGAGACGTTTCACCTCTGCAAAATCAGGGAACATCTCAGATCAATATTTACACTATTTTTGCATATAATATTGTAAGTCAAAGTAAACTATATCATGTTTTCCACAAAATCGTCTTAGACTTTATCACTGACAAAGACAATATGTATATTTTATGGGGTCCAATTCTTTTTGGAGGGTATTAAAACTGTATTTTGTTGATGCCTCTCTAGCAAGGGCGATGGGGGAGACATTTCATGTTTGCCATAAAACTCTAAAATAAGGTCATTTAGGGGCAGAGGGGGAGGAAGGGGTAGGGCAAGGGAGTACCAGGTTACGTCTCAGACTTGTCATTACAGCATTTAATAACACCCACTAGAGGGGACTTGGTCCAAAAATTATTTTTTTTTATTTTATGGCTCCAACGCGCTGAATCTTCTTTGACATAAAAATATATCATTTGCTTAACAAAATTACAAAAAAAAAACCTTAAAAATCATGTTGTTTTTTTACAGTTTGGTTTAGTTCTTCTTAGAGAGGAGGAGGTAACTTTTTTCCCTCTGGCCCGATTCAGCTCATTTACGCACTTGACTTGTGCTATAAAGTGAATATACCCTCCAATTCTTTTTTGGAAGGTATAAAAAAGATTGTGAAAATTTTGTGACAGTTCTGAACTCATGGTCTCATTCTATCTTCATGCATTTGATCAA
Organism: Linnaemya tessellans; assembly: GCA_951800035.1. Classification (NCBI taxonomy): domain Eukaryota; kingdom Metazoa; phylum Arthropoda; class Insecta; order Diptera; family Tachinidae; genus Linnaemya; species Linnaemya tessellans. The sequence goes on along the minus strand of OX637532.1, from coordinate 110,901,347 downwards.
ACGTCTCTTAAACTATTTTTTGTTGAAGAACAAGTTCGAAAAAGCTAAAGTAATTTTCGCAAAAGAAAATAAACAAGAACGTTATATTCGAGAGTGTCGAATCTTAAATACCCTACAAATATTTAGTAAATATATTAAAAATTTTTAACCTGCTGGGTCACTGTTCCTTTAAGACATTTCCGTGCCCAATTTTTAAAGAGGGGAACTGCGGGAAGTGCCTTGAGGGAGACACCTCACCTTTGTCGTACAAACTTAAAAGGTAAATTTTTGGGGTAATTAAGTGTAGAAAAAATTTTCGCTTTGTAAACACGGAATGACAAACACGGCAAACACGGAATGACAAAGTGAATATATCCTACAACTCGTTTTTGGATATTATAGAAACCACATACAACGTGAGCGAGACAAACCGACATACGACAGACGAATAATACGTCGAATTTTTTTTATTTATTTATTTAACAACTTAATAATAATGTATTATTAAGTAGGAGGGTAGATAACAAGGTACGAGCGCCAACAGCTTCTATTATTAAAAATACTTTTTAAACTAAGAATTAAAATGCAAATTGTTTTATAAATATTTAAAAGTTCTAGCATATTAATAACATTATATATGTCTTGTTATGTCTACAATAAAATCTTAAAACGAGTAGTAGTAGTATTTTGTATACATGTGATTGAACTTCTTCAGAAAATAAATTGGGTTTCTTGCGCCTTATACGGATGTATTTTCTAGATATATTCTGGTTATACTAGTTGGATATATTCATTGCTCTCAAACCGTATTAAACTCTAAATAAGTATGGTTGTAGGCTGCTATTATATTACCAAGTTGCCACGGTGCACACATTAAATTTATTTTATTATCTGTTTTTCGCAGATGATGTCATCTTTATTAGTTTAGTTTGGTGCTGCTGTGGTACGTGATTTAAGGTAGTTTCACCCATTTAGATTTTGACAGTGTCATACGGTGATTGAGAGTCAGAAATTTATTTTTACAAATAATACAAGCTTGTCAAAGATGTTTCAAAATACATCAACAACCGATGAAGAATTTAAGAAAGCGATGGTATTTGTTATGGAGCATCGTTGAATAAGTTTTTCAGAAGATGTTGGGAATGTCATCTGGCTCATGCCATTAAATTTTTTCGGACATTTCGGAAAAGAAGCCTTTAAGCAGAGAAACTCGTTAAAAAAATTGCTTCATTTTGAAAAAACCCGTATTTTTTGGATGGAAACAACATCGTAAAAACTTCTCAGACCCGTATTCAACAGATGTGACCTCCAAGATTGAAGAGGAAGCATGGCCTTTTGCGACGTTGGAGGACGTAGAAACCGAATAGCCGAGAAAGATCGAACCATAAAGTGCATATCAGAATGTTTCTAGGATTCTAAGAAAAAATGGTGCTACAAATGTATTAAAATAAAAGTTTAGAAATAAATAAACATTTTTTGATAAATTGAATATTCACATGTACTTACATATGTACATAAAAACAAGATGATATAGGTGTTCTGCTCGTAGTACCTTAAATAAATTTTATGTTGTAATTAAATGCACTTCTGTAACGAATTAACTCTTCTGGTACTATAATGGACTATAACAAGTCGTTATTGTCGTTATTTCGTTATCGAAGTGAACATTTGTAGAAAATTAACAGTTCCAATCGGGAAGTGTAAGAACAGTTGCTGTTTTCGACAACCATTGCGAGTTGGGTCATAACCGAATTATTGTTAATTGAGGCAAATGAAAAAGTAAACGATTATTTATTCAAATATAGATTGCAAGAAGCTAAATTAATTTATGTATATAGCTGGCGTATTATTATGTGAATGTCATGATCCATGTAAAATATCAGGTAAAAATTAAAAAACTTCGTATATGATCCTGTAGTCGCCTGGGGCGAAATGTCCCCATATCAACACTTAGTTTTAATGATAACTGTGGTGACTAAAATGTTTGTACTTTTGGCCATAAACGCCAAAATAACGTAACCACAAAAAACTAATTTACAGGAGGTTTTTTTTCGATTTGCGATTCACTTGAATTTTTTTGTACCAAATTTTTATAATAGAATATAAATATTCTTATGCTTATGTTAGATTTGTATTACCGTTAATTTTCCATTCAGGAAAGTGTATTGAATGATCTACAAAATTTTTTTGTCACATTAGTTTGGCGCTCATTACTGTAACCAGCTACTAATAAAATGTGCTACTTACGTTTGATTATTTTCAACTTAAAAATTTACTTTCTTGAATTTTTTTAATACATACATGTTATATATAGAATGTATATTTATATACACATATCGCCACCTAAAACCCAAAAGGCCGTAACTGGCAAAAAATTTAAAATCGGGTTTTTTTTTGGCAGCTTATCAAACTACATTTCGAATATGGATCGACTCTACTATATGTATATGTACGTGCTGCACAGACTCCCAAATAGAAAGACTACAAAAATGCAACCGTTTTACGTCAATAAATTATATGCTGGAGACTCTAAAATGGATGAATATACATCAAAGATTGGAGCTCACAACACTGACGTTTATCAAGAACCACTGATGATATCATGAACAAATAGTGCTGATTGAACAATTCTACGTGATTCTAACGTACGCAAACCAATAAACAAGCATTTAGACTCATAGGGAACTGATTGCAGAAAAGGTAAAGGACGCGTTGTATACTTAACAAAAATACGTTGAAGTCTCTCAATTCGAGAAATATGATTAGCGGAATAAGGAGACCAAATAGCAGAAGCATATTCAACCTTAGACCTCACATAACAAGTGAAAATATGCTTAAGTGTATATGGATTGGAAAACTCCACGTAGTTTCTTTTCAAGAAACCTAGCATTTTATAAGCTTTGGGGAGTATATACTCTATGTGAGCAGAAAACCACAAAGAATTATCAAACATCACACCTAAATCAAGTTTAGAATTCGACGTATTTAAATTAATACCATTAACACTAAACACTGCCACATACGGTGCCATGGCAGCTCTCTCGTTTTTTTATGTTACTTACGTTATTTGCGGTCACTAATTTATGTATGTATGTGTATGTGTGTTACGTTAAAATAGAAGGGCTCGTATTTCTCTCAATATTTTGATTATCGATACTATATTTTACAGGACAACGTGTTGTTACTTACAGAACAATTGAGTATCAAAAACTCAGTTTTTTAAAAATATGTTGGTTACGCTTATTTTGGCGGTTAAGGTACGATATTCTAACACTTCTAACACTCGAAGGAGGATTGTTCTGTGAATCGCAATCGTTATAATCTTTGCAAATTCACCTTACAATAGTATAGTGAGGTAAACTGATTAATTTATGTTAGGCGCAACGACAAAGAAAATAATATGATTAATAAAGTAACTTAGATATGTTTCCTTTTTTTTGTATCAAAACTATTAATTAACACAGCCTTATTATTTTTCATAAAAATATAAGATTTAAAAAAGGTTTTTTTTTGTTCTTGCTTGGACATTACTTTCTTTAGCATTTTACAACTCGCATGTCATTTGACACTCTGTCGAGTCTCAGAACATACATGAGTGCCACCCACTTAATCAATTATACGGGTGGATTCTCTGTCACAAAAATATGCTAAATGTCTATAACCACCAATTATTGTATGGGTTATAATTAGATAGTAGCACTGGTGCCAAAATCAAAAGCGAACATGATCTCGCTCAAGCTCTATCCTGTCAAAATATATAATACGGTAACAAACTTCAATGAAAAGTCCCATTTTACGAAAATTTTTTAACATGGCCAGTAGCCTCTTCAATATTTCTAAAAGTAAGGTGTTAATAAGAACGTGTAAACATTAATTTGATCCGGCTTATTCTGTAACTGTTTGTCAACGTCACGTCAAGATAATATCAAAGGTAGAATACTTGTGTACTCCTTTTCTTTAGCAATTGATAATTCCCAAGAGCCTCTTGATATATTCAAGGCCTTAGGGAGTAGAAAAAGCCTATTAGAACAAGAAATAATTGTAATTTGTCCATAAGAATTAAAAAATATTTTATGAATATTCAGCAAGAGCATTTCTTCTTACGTATTTAGTGCCTGTCTGTATTGGTAATAAATGTTGCAATTTAATATGGAAAATAAGGTTGTTATATATAAAATCTACAAGGAGAAGAGATGAAACGAAAACCATGTAAACAGTTTGACTTGAATTTCAGACAAAATTGTTTGGTATACGGTGCCTTTTCAGCAAAAGTTTATAAATGTCACTTTGAAGATGTTAATATATTATATTATAATCAGATAGTTCTCGTTTGCTAAAGTTTAACAGTTATTACTTCGGTACCATGGTTGCTCAAAATACAGGCTTATAGACTTTCTTAACATGCAACAAGCAAGGCTAATGTTTATTTAACTATTCTGAAAACATTTAAATTTTGTGCAGGCTCTCATCAGAGCACCAAGTGCGAAATGCAATATGATGTTTTGAACCTTTTTTCATAAATTCCAATATGTTTGCTATTTCCAACATCGGACTATCAAATCCGTCACAAAACGAGGGTGAACACGAGACTATGAAGCGGAGGGTCCTGAGTTCAACCCCGCGCTGAGTCATGAAATGTTGTGTGATCAGCATTAGTGCATGGTTGTGTTGGTTATTGCCAGCCTGTTTCAATGATGAAGGCATAGCAGTGGTCACTGAACATAATTGGCAGCGGCTGACACGATCTTGTACTAAAAGCAGCGTAACAGCACCCTCCTTCGTCAGTCCTGTAGCAAACAATTAGCTGGCGAAGTAAAAATGTTTAAAAAGGCTACAAAAAATTCTTCTCATCTTTCATCTATCCCCTCAATACTATCCCCTCCTTTCTAGTTCCGGACAATGCACATCATATGTAGGGGTCATCCCCTGAGTGCTGGTCCAAGATAAAAAAAACAGTAAAGTAAGAATTCGTTTCATTAGAAAATATTTATTTTAAAAGAAGAAAACTCAATAGCTACTAGATAATATAAAAAACAAAAAAAGAAAAAAAAATTTACAAGAAAAATAAAATTTTATGCTTTTACGTTTTATTTTATTAAAAATAAAACCCAATAATTTATTTTTAATTTGCACGACAACAAGTCTTGTAGTTTTATAAAAAACAGGCAGTTATTGATGACGTCATGCGCAGTAGAATATTATTTTGAAAACAGTATGGGTCATCTGTGTTATTTAATAATTTTTTTTTAATAAAAAAGAGACTCATGTTGCTCTTGTTATGTTCCGGTGTTTTATCAAACACAGGCCTAAACCGAATGCTTACTGAAATCAAAAATTTGCCGTACCCCATTATCGGATATTAACTTACATTATTAGAGTTATATTATCAAAATTATGATGTTCCCAAATGTGGCACACATTATTTTTATAAATTAACTTGCGTTAATAATGTTGATGTATTTTTGATAAACTTAGCCAACGAGTGCGATATTATACACATTAATGAGTTGTATGAAGAAAAGTAACATACTAATTGTTTTTACCCACTGTTTGAATATATTTTTATTATCGTTTTATATAAAATTCGGCTTTTTAACAAAAAAGTAAACACTAACAAAATACTTATGTACATAGAATGTATGTAGTATGTGTGGGTATGTTATACTTTTACAGACGGCATTACTTTTGAAAATGTCGTCATAGTACAACGAATAAAAATAAGACGATCTATAAAAATTTCAAACGCAAAAAACCGAACTAAAAATATTTAGAAGACTTTCTAAATTGTAATAGATTAACTAACCGACCTAATAAAATTCCAATAAAAATCGAAGATCGATGTTTTTGTTTTAACTTTTGTTTTTGCTGGTTAAAAATATATGTATATGTACGTACTGTCTCTTAAAAAATTATCACCTACGAAACGCAAATATATATGGATATGCATGCATGTATATCCATCCATTACAGGGCCAATGAACTATTATTTTGTACACAAATAAAGAGATACATATACATATTACATTTTATTGTATTAAATTTAGCATTAAGTAAAAAATATTTTTATACATACGAAGATTAGTAGCACTGTAATATATTGCGTCTGCATATGGCATATGTTTTGTTTCATTTTTACGTTATTTTTTGATACTGCAAATTTGATTTCAGTGGTTTTTAAATGTATATACGTACATATGTATATGCACACCTACATACTAGTGCTGTGCGAATATTTGTATTTCAGTTGTCGAGTATTCGGCCATTTTTATACATATATTCACATTCGTATTCGCCATTTAGGCGAATAATACTCGAATATTTTATAAGTAAAGGATAATAATTATAAGTGCATACAGTGTAAAAGAAAATTAAATATACCTAGGATCAAACCCATTTCAAATGCATTGATATGATTGTGAATCAGTTCGATCCACGTCTGACTACAATGTGTCTCTAGATTATTTGGTGACTTATCTACAAAAAAAAAAAAAAATTAAATTAAAATTTTCGTGGGGTGCATAGAAATTTGTTTTAGAAGTAATGCGAAGAAATTCTACTCTGAAGTAATGCGAAAGCGGCGGGGTTGGGGGGCTTACTGTGCGGGATCATTAATTGTTAGTGTTCAGTTTCGACTTCAGAGTTCAGAAAAATGTTGCTCGGCCAAAGTTCGATGTTCGGAATTTTTACCGAATACCGATCTTTTATTACTAAATTACATATTTACTGTGCGTATAAGAAAATAATGCTAACTTAATATTAGTATGAAGAAATAAATATGATAAACTAAATTAAATTAAATTAAATGTTTACAAATTTCGTTGTTATTTCGGAAGTTTATAAAAAGAAAACAACGGTTCAATTTCATTTCGTGAAAGATTCTCTTATCTGGGTGCAAATTACGGCGTTCGATGTCGATCGAAATTTGTATTCAAATTGTATGGAAATTTCACTCGCTGTCGAATGCGGTAATTTGGCCCCTGTTTATAAAAAAGTTCGCATTTTTCAAACATGCCTTGTTATGAATTCGTTAAATTTGATTTGGTTTTAAATAAATAAATTAAGAAAATGTACAATGGATGAAAAGTTCAGACCTTACAAATTAATAAAACAAAAATAAATATTTCCTTTTTTGCATATATCAATAACTGCTTTTGAGTGTCTTGCTTACATTTATATGTTATACATTAATATTAACATTTCTTTCAGGAATTACAAGATTTGGGCAGAGATCCACCTGCACAATGTTCAGCTGGCCCAGTAGGCGATGATTGTAAGTATTTAATAAATAAGTTAAAATAAATAAGTTAAAAATTATCTTTTGCTTTTAAAAATAAAATAAAATAAAACATATCTACGATAGCGCGAATATGAATATCTGAAACAACATTCGCAAATACTTATTATGGGTGTCGTTGTCGTTTCGTATTCTATTCGAAAACGAGATATTTTTATGAATTGGTACTAAAGCTGGATTCACCCATTGTGTCGGAACAAACAATTAGTTCCGAAACAATTTAATTTTTTTGAGTTTGTTCTGAAACGATTCACCCACTTCGAACAATTGTTCTGGAAAAACAAGGGTACCATATGAGATATTTTTGTAAACAATGCGTGTTAGTTGTTCAATTAGGCAGCACAGTAGCAGATACATGCAATTTGCTTGTTTTCTTGGCGTCACACTCATATATTTTATTGTGTAATAAACAAATTGTAAATTAAAAAATCTTAATAAAATAAAAATTGTATTTTATTAAGATTGTATTTTATTATATGTATATACTATGTACATATAATATGATGTGGCATCTCAGTTCAATTTTACTTAAAAATTGTAAGTAGCTGTGATGCCACAGTTAAAATGTTTCAGAGCAAAAATTAAGGTATACGTGGCTGCCTGTAACCCATAAGCATTCAAGTAGGATCACAAAAATTAAAATTAAACCAATTCATGTTCCGTACCAAATTAACTCTCTTTCGCTCTCTCTCTCTCCGAAACAATGGGTGAATCCAGCTTAAGAGTGTCGTAAAAACAATAAATTGTAACCCTGTTGGCAATTCTATAACAATTTTTGGTATAACAAGTATCGTGTGTATCTGTCAAATGTAAAAAAAAAATTTTATGAATTTTTGTTCACAACAACTGAAAAACAATTTAAGGAAATGAAAAATTTAGATATAACAAGTAGTTAGTTATACACAGCCTGATTACGGTTATCGTTTTTCGCCTTCAAATTCGACAATCTGTCATAAATTAAAAATAAATTGTCGAATTCGAAGCCGAAAACGATAACTGTAATCAGGCTACATGAGGTGATAATTTATCAAAAAACTTTAGATAAAATCAACTGTGGTAAGAAGCTAGTGGATTTAAGGTAAACCTAAAAGAGAACTGGTGCCAAGTTTCCGCTTTCGATATCGATCGAAATTTCGATACAATTAAAATAAAAATTTCGATCGATATCGAATGACGTAATTTGCACCCTGGAACAAAATTAGCCTGACACTGAATGTTTTAGGATACGACTACAAATTCAAAATAAAGAAATAATTCATAATAAAACTAAATGCCGACCTGCTGGTTAAGGTTCATTTAAACAGTTCACATAACACCCTACAGAAGAAATGACTACGATTATTAATCCCCCTGGTTCTTCATTTGGTATACCGTATAGTAATAAAGAGAATGAAGTTGATATTCTAATAGATGAAAGCATGCAAAATGGACTGATATGCGCATGATATGTGGATATTCTTTAAGAAACACAATCGACACATTTAAAAGAAAACACAACGCAAAAGGAAGAAAGCAGTTTTTTATTTTGAGAATAAAAACAGAAAAATCTACTTTTGTAGGAACAGTTAAATGTTGAAATAGAATTATACACAAAAGGAATTTTTAATTAAAATCAAAAGATATCCAACTAAAGACCATAATTTAAGAGGAATAATATAAAAATGTATAAAAAAGAATTGAAGAGATCATAGAAATATCCTAGAAAAGTAACGTTAAAACTTAGTAAATTAGAAGAAGACGCATTCAATTAGATGAAAGAAATAATGGTATCCAAGTTGACTTTTCAATTGCTTTTTGCCAGTTTCGACAACTAAGTTACATATTATGAAACAACCTGTTGTTTGCACTATATTAAAAAAAGTTTATATGGTTCCAAAGATTAAAAAACGTCATTGACGACGTTCTTCTTACGAGAACGACAATCTTAATAAGGTCGATGAAATATTGGAAATTATGGTAAGAAGAAAATTAATATTTATGTTTCTGTCCTGAAAAGCACACAGTATGGAGTGATCTCTGTGTAGCTCAGTATAAAAAGTGGGTAAATTTAGTAGCAATGAAAAACTTCTTAAGGAACACAATATTAACAGAATAATACTGAATTTTCGGAACCGGGTCATCCCTTCAATTCTGTCGATTCAATATAACTCTTATAAATATCGTACGATTTCCAATAGAAATAATGATCCTGAAGATGTTCTTAAAATCCTACGTTATTTTTCTTTCAGTCATAATAATTGAGGATATATTAGGTCTGTCTGCGTACTTTTCCAGTAGCAAATACTCAGTAACTTTTTTTGGGAGAGTAAGACCAATTTTATTCTGTCGGCTGAAAATATCTGAAAAAGTACGCAGACAGCATCCAGTAAAATCTTGCAAGAAAACAGCTGATCGTTTAGTAAACGATTGAAAAAACAAAGCAAAAGAATTTTAGCATATGTGTACGCAAAGTTTGTCTCACAAAGTTCTGCTGGTCATCACGGTCGCACTGTATATTTGGACGTTTCTAGCACGAAGTAAAATGTTTTGTTAATTATAATTTATTATAAACGTTAAAAATCAACACAATTCTAACTACTTGCCTCTGCATTGTTAAATTCCAATTTTTATTATTATTTCACAAAAATTATTTCATTCAAACAGTAAATAAAAACAGCTGTTCAAACTAGTTGCAAAATCTTGCAAGCAGAAATTTCTCCAGCAACATTTTGCAAGTTCTCTAAATTCCAACTGTCAAAAAATTCTCCTTTTGGCTCTCTCGCTGCAAGAGATTTGGAGTACGCAGACAACATTTTGCAAGATTTTGCAACATTTTGCACAAAATAATGCAAAATATGTGTACGCAGACAGACCTATTATACTATATACCTACATAATAGAAAAATTAAAAACAGCTGTGAAAAAATATTGCTATTAGTGGAGTTAGTATTTTAAATTCACTCGAATTCAAACAGACTAGATGTACAGAACAGAGCCGTATGCCGGCAGCGGTCATACATTAGGCACTGATTATCTTTAATTTTAATCAAAATAAGGCATGAGAGATATTATGAAATTTATTATTCATTATTCATTTGGGCATTTGATGCCATTATGTGTGGAACATAACATCTTTCAAATGTCCGCCATGAAATGCCCAATTTTGCATGACTGGCGCTTGAATCAAGCTGAATTTCAGCGATAGCATGAGTTGGTCTTGAGAACCTATGTGTTTAATCAGCACTTATGTATTGGTGTTTATAAGTATAAAGAAAAGTTACTTGGGTTAATTTTTAGCGAAAAAATTACTTCTAAGAGCTTTCCCACTTTTAATTTCTTTGCATTTTATGGTAAATAAAAAACCCTTAATTGTTAAATTTTTTAAGAATAATTCTTATTATCTTTGGTTTTTATTTTTGTTTATTATTTCATTACCGATAATTATTATGAAATAATACCATTTCAAAATGTGTTTTTAAAATAATTATGCATAATAAATACTGATAATAGCTACACCTCAAATAACATTTTATAAGTTGGCTAGAAGAAATGTTACGCTTTTGTGTATCAAAAGCAAGCACTGCCCAAATTAAAATATTTTAATTTTTTTGGCTTTTCGTCAATCAGAGGTGACAATACATGACAGCACACATAATCAGAATTAGAGCTGAGTAAAATTAAGTTCACTATTACGAAACTAACTTTTTCACGAATACTCACGCACGGCAACATTTAAGACTTCTGTGGCCACGCACACTGACGAACGCTGTAATTTTAATGACATATCGAACTGAATCATTTTTTAAGAACACCCACGTTTTTTGCAATGTACAAATTTAGCGACAAACAATTATGTGTGTTTAAAATATAGGTACACAATATTAGTGTGAAAAAAATGCAAATATGGCAAAATGAAATGAAATTAATGCTTACAAATTTCATTGTAATTCAGGAGTCGTTACAAAATACAGATAAAACCGATGGATTTTATTTCGGTTTTTTTTTTATTATTAAAAGAGGTAAAGTGAGTAAATTATTTTAAATTTTGTGTACATATAAATTTCACTAGCGCTAAGTGATTTACACAACTAGGGTTTTATAGTTTTGCTTGAATTTTTAAGTTTAGTTTGTATTCATTACTTCCTTCTTTTAGTTTCTTCAGGAAATTATACGTCTGAGGGTTTGCAAAATATTAAAGTAAATAGTGAATCCTATTTAATAATATAATATTATAAAGCCAAATTTTTGTGAGTGTGGATGTGTGGATCTTTGTTTCTCTTTCACGCAGAAACTATTGAATGAATTTGAATGAAACAATAATTTAGCTTATACATCAGAATAACACATAGGCTATAATTTTTAAGGATATTGTGTAAATTGTCCAAAATAAGACGATAAATGACAAGTAAGTAGGAAAAAATTCTACAATCGGCGACATGTTTTGGCGTGCGCCGCAAATATCGTTGAAGTTACACATATGTGTATAATTTTGCCAGTACATTACGGGATATTTTGGGGGTAAACAGGATAATTTTATATCTCAAGTGGGTGTGGCACATAGTGGGATTTCTTCATACATCCCATGGCATTTCATGGCAAAAAGTATAACGAAAGGTCGTAGAACGCTGCAATTTTACACAGATCCTTTGATCAACTCAGTCATGAAATATTTTAAGTTTTATCAAAGATGACCACGCCCACCGCATCCCGCCCATATAACCTGAAGTTTTCTTTTTTTAATTTTCTAGAAGGTGGATACAAAGCATTAAATGAAAACCTTTTGTACAAAGTCGAATAGTTGAGGAAGCCGCGCAACGTCGGGTCCAAGTAGCTAGTATAAATTAAACCTGAAAGTACAAGCAAAACTATAAGTTGTGAAATAGCAAAAAGATAAAAGAAATAGAATACGAATCAAAATCAGATTACACAAAATAATATTTATTTTAAATTCTTATGAGCCGAAGGCTATTGTTTACTCTTATTTAAGTGCCAAGCGGTTTTGACGAAAACCTTCCCAGAATGCCAAACATTTTTTTGTTAAATTAGTGTATTAGTGATAAAAAACGATTTCTGAGATATCCCTAGTCCATTCTACACTTTACTTCTTGTTTTATAAAGGCTTTTTTGTGTCATACATTTTCGCTTGATAAAATTTAAAAAAATCATCCTAGACCCATGAATGCTTTTGCAAAAATGTTCAGTAAATGATTCTTTATTTAAAAATAGCAACAAATTCCACTCGGTGTCGTATATAAGGGAACTAGGCTCTAATTAAAAACAATCAGTGTGGTACGGAAACGTACGATATGGCACTCCGGGATAGGTGTCGTACGGAAACGTACGAAATGACACCCAATGTGTTAAGACTAGAAATATAACGAATCAAATAAATTGTTATTTAATATTTACTACAACAATAAATTAATTACTGTTTCCGTTTTGTGGTAGTGGAACAAACGTTTTGTACATATTTTACGACCAATAATAACCCTTATTGTGTTTGGCGTTTTTCGCCTTCGGATTCGACATTTTGTAATAGATTAAAGAAAATTTTACATTTGTTTTCTTTAAGCTACTATTACTTAATGTTTTGTAAGAAAAAAAGGTGTTCAGCGCAGAAAAAATTTTAAAAATCTTCTGATTTTAAAACTATCAAACAAATGTCAAGCCACTTGGCTGGTTTTCATACATTTTACTTTGAATTTTGTAATAAAATGAATACGTAGACATAAAATGATTTGTTCTGCATTTGCTTTTGTAACAAAGTAGAGAATACCTTTACATTTTACAAGTTAAAAAGAAAGGAATAAAGTGCAAGACTTTATTTAATGAAACGGCTCAGTCAAATTTTAATTTATTATGTTTTTCTAATAAAATTTTATACTTAAAAAGTTTATTTTCAAACAAAGCAAATCAATTGTGATTTAGAACCATCAAAATCAGTAGTAAAAATTAAAGATATTGTAAAAAACACCGAGATTTCCAAATCGTTGGGGGTTTCATTGACTTGGATGTTAGAGCGCTTCAAACAAATGATGTTAGACCTCTTCAAGCAAATGATCAAATGGCACAGATAGATCATATTATTTCTCCATTGAAAAACAAGCAGATTTATGGACAATTACAAAAGTGCAAACACTATAAGTTAAGAAACTTTTACAAACAACAAAAAGTGGTTCTTGCCAAATAGTGTTTTCTTGGTATGATTTTATATTTTTCAGCCATTCCCCCTGATTGTGTAAGGCGTTGGCGTTTACGCCTCAGTCGTATTTCGTAGTAGATTTAAGAAAACTGCATGTATGTTTCTTTAATCTTATACAAAAAACGCCTTTGGCGTAAACGCCAACGCCTTACACAATCAGGCCGATTATTAATTATTCTTTAAGCATCACGTATAAATTTAATAAGTCGTGTGAACAGTAAAGTAAAGTTAATAAACAATTTATACATGAATCACAACGGGAACAATGAAAATAATATTGCTTAAAACTATTTACGCAAGTACAATTTCATTTCAATATTATTTTATACTTTAAAAATTGCTCGTAACTGTGAAATTTCCATTATCGTATGTCCATTATATTAATTTATTATTTCTATGAGTTCTTTGTAATCGCAACATTTCTTATTGATCTTTTATTAACCATAAATATTGGACAAAATATTCAACTGTTTGTGGAGAGTTAAAGTATACAATCAACACAGCCTTATCGCGGGCGGTTTGTTTTATCAAATGGCTTCTAAAGTAATATAAAATACGTGTGATTCCCAGCTTTTAATATATTTTTGTAAATGATTTTCTTTTTTGAACTTCAAAATGAAGTTTTAATGTAGAAAAAAGAATTTATTAATAGATTCAGTTGCTATTTAGTAAATTGCTTAAATGCTTTATTTTACTATAAATAAACATTCCTTGAAATTTATATTGAATTTTTTTATATTGGTGCAAGATGCATGGACCATTCAGATCAAGTAAACTATATATAGTAGAATCTCACAAATTAGATCCACTTTGTGCACCGGGCAATTAAAATTTCTGAAAAGGTCGAATTTTTGGAAAATTTTTTTTACAGAAAATTATAATATGTAAAACTACTTATGTAAGCTTGTTTGGCATTTCTTTAACTTTCACACGTATGAACACTTCACTTTGAATTTCAAGCATATCACATATGACCGAATTGTACACACCACGAATAACTCGGTGATTCCCCGTTTTATTTTTACTTTAATGAGCGAAGCCACAGGTCCTAATTTGAGAGCGTCCAATACATGTAAATGGCCAGTTCTAACTTCAGGATGGTTCGAATTTGTGACTGTTTGAATTTGTGAGATTCTACTGTATCCTACTATTAAAATAAAACTGTAATAATGAGTACTTTAGTTCATTTATGTTGCTGAAATTTGAATATTTAGCAAGTGGAATAAGCCCAAATACGTTTCTATTAGTGCGATCTCATTTTCCTTCTCGAATAGTGATGCTATTTATATTCACACCTATCGGCAATAACTCTCCACTTGAAATCTTTCTCTTACTTTATTTTCTCTAGGGATTTGGGGAAAAATTTAATTAGTGATTATTTTCTATTAAATATTTCAATTATTTAAAATGATTTCGATGGGGAATTGCAACAATAAATTTTTATCATTTACTAAAAGCATTTGCATAGACATTAGAGCTGGATATTTAGCCTAATATTTAATTAACACGAAGAATAAAATTCGTCTGTGAGCACATAATTATTATAATGAACTATTTTACGCTGCTCCCACTAGCACGCATTCTACCATTATTAATGGAAGAATGCGTGGAGCTATTGCTCGGAAGATTAAAAATAATAGAAAAAATAAACTGATTATTGTGATTAATCGATTATTTGCAATATAGTCGGAGAAATCCAATTTTGCCTTAATGAAAATTTTTAAAATACTCAAACCTTTGAAGCAATTAAACTACAAGTCTCCAGTATCAAGTGAAAATTAAAATTTTGATATAGTTCAAACCTCGGTTTAGCAATGTTTTACATTAATTTAATTATACCTAACTAAAACATGAATAATGCAATTTTTTTAAAGATTTTTTCAATCTATCTGAAATTATGAGACAAATATTAATATATGTTTTTGAATATCTTATAAACATGTTTATGAATAATGTAATAAATATGTTTTTGAATAATGTAAACGCAAAAAGTGTTTTTCTTATTTTAAAAATAAAAAATTTTATTATATACTGTGTTGCAAAAAGCAATTCGTCATTCATTTTATTGAAACGAAACCTAAAATCACATGGTTTTTGTAATCACATAATAAATCTTCCCAAATATATGAGTAGATATTAAGTACTCATGTGTTCTTATATAATACAGCACTATATTAGCTTGATAATTTTGAATGGAAACGTTCATTTACCTTTTATTATTTTTGAGAGCAATTTCAAAAAATTTCTTCTTACTCGCTGGTTGATGGATAGTGATAGAAAAATAAGTGAATAGAGATAATCCCCCTTATTCTGCAACTCTTTGTTGACGTCACGTCAGGACAATATCAAAAATAGGGCGGTTGCATTCTTGTTGTGGGCACCAATTGATTACTGCTGGTAGCCTCTGAGTATTCTCTAAGGTGTATAAAATAAAAAGAGGCTGTTAAAAGAAGTTAATACGGAGGAAAAGGAGTATGCATGATATAATATTGTCTTGATGTGACATTGACAAATTTTTACAGAATAAGGGAGAATGTCTCAAAAAAGAACTTGTAAAATACAGAAATTTGTCACTGGAAGTGCTGTATTGTACTAAAAATTCTTCGTTATTGGCTCTATTTTATTTATCATAATATACATATGTAGATCTATATACATATGTAGGTCTATATACATATGTATGTATGTACATATAGTATATGTTCATACATACATATGTAGGTCTATGTGCCACTTCATTTCGTCTTGTTAGAATATAAGCGAAAAGCAGCGCTTTCACAGGAGCTAAAAGTACTTACGACCTCATTCACAAAAAATATTGTATGTTTGTTAACTGCTTATTTCATAGAAATTTGTAAAATAAACTTTTAATAAATGTAAAATATTTTTCTAATTAATATTTTATACTTATAACTAGAGATGTGCGCGTGAGTAAAATTAAACTCACGATCACGCACGATCGCGAAGCTCAAATTTATTTCACGAACGATCGCGAAGCTCATTTATTTCACGCACGGCAAGATTTAAAGCGCTCACGACTACGCACGCTCACGGACACATTATTTTTAATCACGTACTTTCAAGTACGGTGGTAACAATTTTGCGAAATCTCCCTCGATCACAATAAAATTGTTCTTGTGTGTGAGAACACATAGATAAGTATGTGTGTATGTACATACCTATATGTATATCGTTAGCATAAACGCAAACGGCCCTAACTATCAAAAAATCCAAAATCGTGTTTTTGTTGATTCTGATGCATAGCATCGAAATACACACCTACAAAAAAAATTGGAGTTATCTGACCAAAATTACCAATTTTATTAACGAAAAACAAACGGCCCTACCTAAAAACGCGTTAGTTTCATAAACGCAAAAAGAACTAACTGATTGTTTGTATAGACAACATTGTAAGTTGATAAGAAAATTGATAGGTTTTGCAGTTGAACAATTTATTTATTATAGAGAAATAAATTTGTAACAGCTTAATGCAATTTTTTAAATAAAATATATTAATTTCATCTTAAGAGTGATTTTATCTGACGATTATGCCCAGCTTCCGCAAAAAAGCCAGTACCGAAATCATTACTGCTTTACCTCCGAGACTGCACGAAGAAAGATTAAAAGTTTCTAGAAAGAAGTAGCAGCATCTGCAGGATTTAAAACCACTACTTCCAAAAGATTGCCATTAATTAATATTTTCTAATATATCTTTCTTTCAATTCTTGCAACTCTTTAAATTAATTTTTTTTAATTTAATTTTTATGAATTATTTTAATTTAATTTTTTTGTGATGCAATAATGAAATGAATTTACACATAATATTAATGTTTGTTAAAAATAAATAAAAATTAAATTAAATTTATTAAAAAAAGTTTTCCTAATAAATAAAAAAATTCAATTAATCTAATTTGTATTCATTGTATTAGAGTTTCATTAAATTAGAGTACCAAAGCACCTAACTAACAAGGCTTTTTAAATATTTTAAAATTTTATTTTATTTTGCAAGAGTTAAATTTCTCACGAACGGTCCTATATATTTGAATCACGCTGATTTTAATAATTTGTAATCACGATTCACGTGATAAAATTACGACATTTGGACATCTCGGCTTATAACCTTGTTATTTGACAAATATCAGTGCAAAAATTGTCAAATAAACAGTTTATAAACATAAATATTTTTTTGTGAACTAGGCCCTTAAAAATTAAGCTAAAATTCTTAATCCCCCTTGTTCTGTAATTATTTGCCAACGTTACGTCGAGACAATACCAAAACTAAGACATCTGCATACTCCTTTCCCTCGGCATTTCATAACTTTTAAAAGCCTTTTATTATATGTAGTAAGTATTTTCACGAACATTTACATATATTGCTATATATTAAATTGAATTAAGATTCATAGGCTAATTGTTCGAAATTTGTTTTTTAAATCTCAGAAAGACATGATAAATATTCCAAGGCACAAAGGAAAGTCAACATCAGTTTTATACAACTTACACAGCAGATCAGAACAGCTGTTTTCGATAGACGCGACACTTTCATCATCAGTGCTCATGTGTGTTGTGTTTGTCACCACTTATTAGGTGGCTTAGTTGAATGTGATAACAGTTCCTATTTACAAAAATTTTATTGTGAAAAAGAATCCGAGAACTGTATCAACCTGATGTTAACATATTCTTATATTTTAACCCTTAGCAAAGAGTCGGAGGCTGTTAGCAGTTATATTTTGTTGCCCACAACGGGAATGTAGCTGTCCCATTTTTGGTGTTGTCTTGAGGTGACGGTGACAGGTAGTTGCAGAATAAGGAGGAATAACAAAGTTATAAAAATTAATGCTTACTTCTACATATTTTAGTTGACTACATGTTCGTAATATAGCTTCTTAAGAAATTGACTAAATAAGTTAGCGCTACGTGTACTACGAAGCTTGTTTTAATGATGAATGTCGCTGAAAAATATTGACAGCTTTTAACCGATGTCCCATTTTAAGATTAGCTGTTTAATATTTCTTCTAAAGCTGATTGCTTATTAATATTCTGTCTAATATTCATAGCTTTATATTTAATTTTATTCAATTTTAATGTCTAGTATATCACATAGTTAAATTAATTTGCCGTAATGGTAGCCAATTTTTAGATTCGACCTTTCTTTAACTGCAGTAATATTCAATGGAAGAAGTTTCTTACCGTCACAATAAAAACCTTGAATTTTTTATATTTATATTGCAAGTATTATTTTTATTGAAAACAACACCAGTCATTGTAATATTTCGCATAAAATACCCACATTACTTCATTCTATTTAATAGCGTGCAGTCTAAACTGTTTCGTATATTTGTGTTAGATTTTGTGTGCCGCAAACTGTATGCAGTTATTATATTTTTTTCTTGTCGTTTTTGAAAAAGAAGACATTGACCATTTAAAGTTGTCTTTTTGATATTTTATATTATTTTCCTGCTGACTACAGCAATAAGATCTCTTGCATTAATATAATTTTCAGTTTAATTGTTTGCAATTATCGCAACAGTATAACAATTTTTATATAATAATTACGTGCCGATTTTATGTATCTACATATATACTTATAATTTTTTTAAGATAAGATATTTTATTAACTTTTATTATTTATTTTAATTCTTCTTGGATAATTTTAATAAACAAGATGTTGTTAGTATCGTGAAAATTTCTCATTTTTTAATCTTCTTTGCTTAATTTAAATATATGCATACGAACAGGTTAGGTTAGGTTGGAGGAGGGGCAATTAAGTTTTCCCAATCCTTTACAGATTACACCTATACCTCTATAGCACGTTGTGAATTCTTATCTTATCTCTTACATACGGGTATAAGTACAGACATAAATTCCAAAGAGTTTTGATGAATGTGAACTATTGGCATTTTTAATTCATAACCTTTTAGTACCTTTCATGCGTTTTAATAAAGACATTCTGCTTCAAAAAATCACTTCTTATGATGATACCGCGTAAACATTTGTAAAACGAGGTCAAAAATCTGTATGCCTTTGCCTTTGTAGTGCGCATCTTTGTTTGCGGAATCTTAGGTCCCAAACGAATGATCGTTTGTTTTATTTATTTCTACGTTTTAACTATTTGACCGAATGTTAAGTTCGGCTTGTCCTATTAAACCAAAAATGGTTTCATTCGGTGTCTATTAGACACAATACGTTATAAATATTATTAATATTTCCTTTTTCATTCTTTTTCATTTCAGTATTTCACTGGCAAGCAACAATAATGGGACCGGTAAGAACAATGATTAATTTTTGAGTTACAATTAGGGTCATAGGCCAAGCACAATACGACTACTATCCATGTTCCAATTTACATATATTTCATTTCAATATACATACATACATATACACTCCTGTTCAATTGATTATGTCCAAATATTTATTTTTACTTTGCAGGCCATATATTTTAGTATTTTATGAGTAGATCTAAAAATTTACTGCCTGCGTATAACGTATTTAGTGAGCAAAAAAGCACATCAAAAATATTTTGGTAAAATAAAAAAAAAAATAAAAACATTAAATAAAAATGTTGGAAATAAAGTTTTATGTTCATTTAATTACACCCACCCGGCATTTTGAAGCTCTTCTGCAAATCTAGGTCGTAATTTATTTGTTTATAATAGTTTTAACATTTTGATAGAGTTTGTGTTCTCCATGGTTCACAATAACTTTAATCTTACGATCTTTAATGATATATCTTTGGAACATTAATGGCTTGAGTAACTATATGCTTGTCATTGAATCGCCTTAATCCGTGATACACTTTTCGGACAAGCTAACCGCAAACATTTTCAATTAGGCTAAGATCGGAAGAATAAAGCGCAAAAAACCATAACTTTTCAAGTGTTAAAATTTCTCCTTTCTTGTATATTCCACGTCATATTCTTCCGCGCAAATTGCAATAGATTTTGTTTGCGTGTCTCATTTGTTCGGGACTTTTCCTTTAATTTTAGGTTATCATGACTCTATATACTGTTAAAATAACTCTGTATACTAGCTTCTGATCTAATTTTCGATACTGAATGACATGAGTACGACACAATTCTGCGAATTTTTATCGTTTCTGCAACGTTAAAGCTGTTAAAAAAGTTCCGCTTTTATGATATTGCATTTGAATATGTGCTTGGAAACGGACGATGTAAACATTTTTTAGATTAGTTAAATTTGATTATATGTTTATGAAAATGTGATGAAGAAAGTGTTTTCAATAACTTAAAAATTTTTTGTGTCGATATACCGGCTCTTTCGACGCAAATAGATGTTTAAAATAATCAATCTGCACAAAAACAGAAAAATAAGTTTGGTACTCGTAGAGGCAATAGATCTTAAACATACCTGATCTTGCTACTGAAGTTGATAATAGCAATTTCCTCTCATTTATTGCAGAACATGAGTGTACTATTTTGAAAAGTCCCTCCGTTAAGGGAGGAGTGGGGGAGACATCTCACCTTTGTTGTGAGAACTGTTGTGAGGGCAGGGGAATATCAGAGAACATCTTACTTAAAAGCTCAACAATTTAATATATAAGGAATGTAGGCTTAAGGAATACAATTTATTAAGTATTTACACTATTTTCCATGTAATTCAACGCCCACTAAAGAAGACGGAGTCCAAAAATGAATGTTTATGATTTTCAAGCTCAACACTGGACCTTTTTGACATAAAAATATATCATTTGCTTAGATATGGGCTTAGTTCTTCTTAGGGAAACTTTTTTCCCCTGGACTTGACCTGTGCTATCCTTTAAAGTTTATCTATACCAAGAGTTTGACCCTTTTTGTTTGAGTTGAATCGTGATTTCCACTGACCTGACGGACGGATTTGGCAATATCGTCTTAGATTTCATCACTGATCAAGAATATATACACTTTATGGGGTCTTAGAGGGATATTTCGCTGTGTTACATACATAATGATAAAGTGAATATATCCTCCAATTCTTTTTTGGCCCATCCCGGCGTAATGAGCTTGCAAATTGCGTGGCTAACAAGCAGATCAATGTGGGCAACACAAACAAGGTTCAGTGAGACGAACCGGAAGAAATAAACACTAGATGATACTGAAATTAAGCAAGCCTGAACTACCGATTCTGACGCTTCAGTTCCTCACGGAGGTGTGTAATCTCTAGAGTTTCGAAGGCCGATTTCACTTACAGAGAAAAATTATTGCTTATTCTAAGTCCCTATGTATAAGGGTCTAAAGTAAATACCGATGTTGTTTGAGATCTCATGAATCTTGTAGAAATTATTTACGAAGTTTCAAACCTTTTCCTACTACACTAAAGGTCAAGAATATTTACCTACTTCAATATTATAAACAAAAATAAAATTTTTATAAAAAAACAGCCTTAAAACTAAATAATAAATTGAAAACCTTTTGATTGCTTGTGCACTTGATGCTTTTGTATAAATAAATAACGCAGAAATATTCAACGTATGTGAAATCCATAAATCTCTATAATCTTTGGAGCTGCTTTAGTAGGTTTTGAAACTTCGTAAATTGTAATACTCGTGGGCACATAAATAACGTCTTGTTTAAACTGCATGTTGCACAATATTGAATTGTGTGGCAGTATGTTTATTGTTACCGCAAGTGGTGTTTAAAACTTTATTATTTAATTTTTTTTTTTGTAAAAATAATATCAAGAAAATGATTTTCAAATTTAAAAAGTTATTGCAATATTGTACACATTGAAGTGTAGGATATTTTGATTGCTCTCGGAAAATAATTAACTATTGCATGAGTACAATCGTTTTCGTGTATTGTTGTTTCTCTGTTCTCTTTATAACTATTATTCGCTCTTAAAAGAAATGCAATAGGTTCTTGAGCTCCATTTTGAGAAGAAAATTTTGTTAAAGTCATATAACTATTTCTATTAATATTGAATTGTGATTTGCAAACGCCGGCCAAACCTTAGGAGTAACGAAATATCTTGTACTTCTAGAAGTCATGTGTATTTCTAAAATGTCTCATATGAACAAAAGTAGCAATGTTGAAGAAGTACTGCTATTAAGGTTTGATTCTGGACTTTTTAGGCAAAGTTTGGCAAAATGAGAGTAAACAAAAATTATATTCACGAATAGGCAAAAATGGTCACAAGTAGATTAGATACAATATGTACATACATATTTAAAAAACTCATAAAATACAACAATACTTTCTTAATTTCGTCATAATTAAATAAACAGTTTCTAACTAAAAATTCATTCAAATCTTTTTAATGCAACTATACTAAACGCTGTTTTTTCTCAAACTCGCTTTAAATTGACTTTGAGTACGGTTTCACTAAAAATTGGATGCCGTGGGCTCCCAATGTTAAGTACGAGATCACACCAAATATCCTTGTAATGAAATTAAAAAAATTCTTTGTCGTATCTAACTTCTAAATTTTAACATATGCAACAGAAAGCTGTCACATTAGAGGAGTATATAAATATGTGAAAAAATAGTTCATCAATTGCAAGCCTGCTGCAGGCTAGGCTATTTTATTAAATTACATAATATTTTAACTAACAAATCTATTTGCAAAAAGGTGTATAATTGAAGTTATGTTTTTGAATTTCAGCCTGACAGCCCGTACCAAGGTGGCGTATTTTTCTTAACAATTCACTTTCCAACAGATTATCCATTCAAACCACCTAAAGTGGCTTTTACAACGCGCATATACCATCCAAATATTAACAGCAATGGGTCGATTTGTCTCGATATATTAAGATCTCAATGGTCGCCAGCACTAACTATATCAAAAGGTAAATTAGATAGCTATGATTCAAAGAATAAACAGCAAAATAAATAATTGTCAATGTTTGCTTTTTGCTTGCAGTTCTATTATCAATTTGCTCTCTACTTTGTGATCCAAATCCAGATGATCCACTTGTACCAGAGATTGCAAGAATATATAAAACTGATCGGGAAAAATACAATGAATTGGCACGAGAATGGACTAGGAAGTATGCTATGTGATGCGTTCCAGTTTGTATAATTGATTCGTCGTCGTCGTCGATGTCGTCGTTGTTGTTGTTGTCGTCATCATCATCATCGTCATCATCACCAACATCATTATTATCAATGCCGTCGCCATCATCGTCGTCGTCGCCGTTAAATTTATCAACATTATTGTACGTTTTATTATTATTATTATTCTTCATAATAATGATAGTGAAATGTTACTACAACAACAACACGAAAGTAATTATGATGACAATGATGATGTCATCATTTTTATCATTAGTGTCGTTGCTGATGTTGCTGTTGTCGTTCAAAAGTAGTTACAATATCTACAACTATTTTAAACCCGACAACAATAAAAATACCAACAACGGCGACCAGATCAACAACAACAGCAGCAACAGAAACAACTATAACAACAATATCATCCATAACTAAATGATGTATTGAATGATTTAAAACAAAATAAGAATATAATAATAATAATTATAATAATAATAATATATGATTAAATTGATGATTGAATGATGAATTACAACCAATTGTTTTGTAAAGAAAGAAAAAAGAAAAATATAAAATAATATTGATAAATAAAACAATAAGAAATGAGAGAAGTAGAGAGGTTGAGATGAAAATGATGATGGTATGAATAAAAAATAATTATAATAAAAGTACATACAAAATTAAATATAAAACTTAAAAAACAAAAAGATTTTGCTACTACTACAACAACAACTTAAAATTAGCAAGAAAATTTTCAAAAAGCAAAAAAAAAAAAAATACGGATTGTAACGCTCTTTAATAAAATTAAAACAAAAAATAAAATATATATAATTACCTACACACATACACAACACACTCATACACAAGAACAAGAACGCATTATGATGTGAAAGAAAGGAAGAAGAAAAATTTAATATTTAATAATAAATATAAAAACCATTTATTCAGTTTAATTTACAACAAACAAAAATAAAAAACGCAGTAAAAAGAGAAAATTTTACTATTCAATTATTCATACAACTGCTGCCCCGCCCACTAAATTCTTGCGTTCTTATCTAAGAAATTGTTTCAAAAGTAGTAATTGAAGATGAATAGCTTCTCCCTCCTGAACTTCAATAATAAATATAAAAACCGTTTATTCAGCTTTATTTTCAACAACAAGAAATAAAAAAGCAAAAAAAAAAAAGAGAATATTTTAATATCCAATTACTCCGAGCACTGCCTCGCCCACAAAACTGTTGCGTTCTGAGAAGTTGTTCCAAAAATAATCCTGTACTTTAACTAGAACTAAGAGAAGACATATGTACGTTTTAAATTGCGGTAGTACTGTCTGAAATAAAACGTATCTTTCGGAACCTTGAAAGTAACAAGTAAATTTACATATGTAAATTAGTAAGAAAATAGTTTCCAATTATATACAGATTTAAAATTTTTTTCAATTTATATTCAGGGTTGTCACCACACTCGTACGATTACGCAACTTTCTGCGTTTTACCGTTATTTGGGCTTAGATATCGCCGGTGTATAAGTAACCAATATACGACACGCATAATTGACAAAATCAAAATTACGTTTTTAAATTGTGTATTTTTAATTTACATTGCGTCGATATGTCATTAGTTTTTTGCTCAAAGAAAATGGTTATTATAAAATTTATGTAGGAACACAACAGGGACGAAGAATGCATTTTGCCCAACACGACGAATGCCGTGGCAAAAATCCGTTCTGTAAATTCCTTGTTTTAAAAGAAATAATAGCTATTAAGCCTTATAACGGTTCTCGAGTCGACTCGACACTTTGTCAGAGTTTAAAGAGGAACAGAAATTTTTATTTAATCTTGTACAAACTCTCGAGTCGAATCGTCATAGGGCATATCTTAATTGATCGAGCGCTAGTGATCAAGAATGCTTGAAAAATAAAAAATTAACAGAAACACAACTAACAACAATTTTCATAGTGACTTCATTTACTAAACGCTCGAAAACTGAAAGGAAAAATGTTCAAACGATAACGACTTCTTTGTCGTTTAACGTTATCGCATGGTTCGGTGCGTCCATTGTATTTCCATACACACTAATGAGTTATTTCGGGCGTCCTTCGCCCCAGTTGTGTTCCCAGCGTTAATTGCGCGTGATATTTTTTACCTTTGAAGTTCGGTTGAATAAAAAATGATTTTATTTCAGCATTGCGATTTAATTTGTTATAGAAGATGCGAGCACCATGGAAGTAGTGGTCTCATTTAATTACTAGATACAATGTACATGCGCAATTGTTGTAGAGGAGAATTATATTTATATAAATTTGACGGATTGGATGCTTATTTTAGTACTAGGGTACATTCTGCTAGCTGAATTTGTCTCAATACAGATATTTTGTTGTGCGCAATGAACGCATTATTATATTGCCGGTATACACATAAGTTAAAGAAATTAATTTTTCTTTAAATGTTTCACTAGATTTCGATGAATATTTTATTTTATACCTTTAATTAACACGTCTGATGAAGGCAGCCCATTCTTAAAACTTTAGTCTTCGTATATTAATATAAACATAAACATGATTTTAATATTTTCTGTTAGAAAATGGATTTAATATTCTCTCGTCATCGTAGTTTTTTATCTCTGTATATTTATGATGTTCACTTGTTTTAGGTGTAATCTAAATAAGAAAATATATTTTAATTTTAAATAATTTTCAAACAAATAAACGTAAAAAGTTTAAGCGTTTTTCATTGAGTTGTATTTTGTTTTTATTGTACTTACATTGCATTACAACTAAATATTCACTCTTATCGTGGTTGGCGTTTTTCGCCTTCAAATTCGACAATTTGTAATAGATTAAAGAAAAATTTAACTTTTTGTCTTTAAGCTATTACAAATTGGCGAATTTGAAGGCCAAAAACGTCAACCACGATAAGGGTGATTGTATTGCGTTGGAGAAAATACTTGGCAAAACTAATTTGCAAATCCCGGAATAAATCCTCAAAGTAACCGTAAATCTATATATTTATCTGAGGTGTAGAAATTATTAGCTAGTGCGATTGAGGCACAAAACTCGAAAGAGATCAGTGGTCTGGCTGCACTTAAAAAATAGTTGCCAACGAGGCTTGATGTTGAACCAACTCGGAGCTGCTTTGCGATTGTAAAATATATATATTTTTGAGTGTTTTTCAATTGTTAACAATAATTTTTGGTGAATGTTGAGAATTTTTTCAATTTCTATCTAGTAAGCCCAATTTGGTACGTTTCTTAAAATATGTTAACTTTCATCTTGTCGTCAGTACTAACGACCCATTTTGGTTTTTTTATACTTACGTGAAAATCAAAGTATATGTCGTTGGTCTCAAGCAGAAAGGCGCTAACTCCAATAATTGTAACTTTACAGGAGAATGTAAAGACATAACAGAAACAATAGAGTTTCAGATTAGAAACTTTAACTATTAATTTCTAGTAAAATCGTTAGTTTTGATGCCAGTGCAATAAAGTTTTGTGACGGGGTGTATTTGTTTAAAATGTATTGGAATCACTAAAAAATACGAGTTAGGTCCTTTCTACGTGACACCAACGATATGTATGTATGTAGTATATATGTATATGCTTTTAATTTTGTTTTTTGATTTAGTAAGAATTGTATATAATTTAATATTGAGTTTGAGGTCACTTGTTATAACATAACACGAAATTTTTTTATGTCGATGTCCTCTGGATATGCTCTTCAGGATAATAATTAATGATATTAACAATAATTATAATTTTAAATGAAATTTATTTGTTGTCTATGCATTTCATTGGTGGTGGGATTTAAAAAAAAAATTGTAATTCACAAATTGTAAATTCTCAGATGGTTTTTGAAAGTATATGCATAAGGTAGAGGTTTTTCACTTTTTAAAACTATGGTTGAAGTCTACTGATGATTTGTTAAAGCACCAAAGAAATGTATATAGACATTGCTTAACCATCATCAAATAAATTTCATTTAAAATAGAATTATGACAATATGCCAAATCAAAAATTTCATAATAATTAATAATACTATATAAGATACATATTAAATGAATGTACTATATGTATTTCTTATAATTAAAAATATTTCTAAACCATTTTTCTTTCCCGCCTTGTTTTGAAAATGTAAAAATTGGAAATGAGGAAATTAATATAATTTATGAATTTGAATGTATTAACAGTGAATCACGCCATAACCATTGTATGTATGTATGTATGTGTTAGTCTAGTTTTGAGAATTGAATGCCTATAATTATGTGCAACACTATCAGTATCAGCCTTAAAGTTAATTCTTTTGTCTACTGGGACATTTATTATCTGCAACATTTCTAACATATAACCTTATCTAAATTGTTAATTTTTTATCGGGCTTAAGTTCGAATCTTGCATGACTGCAAATTATTTTTTGTTATTTTTTATTATTAATAAATGAATTTGTTTAAATTCTATTTATTATTTTATATTAAGATTGGAATATATATATATATATATATATATATATATATATATATATATATATATATATATATATATATATATATTCCAATCTTAATATAAAATAATAAATAGAATTTAAACAAATTCATTTATTAATAATAAAAAATAACAAAAAATAATTTGCAGTCATGCAAGATTCGAACTTAAGCCCGATAAAAAATTAACAATTTACATAAGAAAAAGTTCGACTAATAAAAATTCATACATAATTTATATAACCTTATCTTCGGAATTTAAAATATTTTTCAAAACCTGGCTAGTAAAAAAATTTATTTTCAAATGTTTTTAATTATAAAAAAACCTATCGTGACAAATTTTTTTGCGATTCAGTAAGTAATGATAATGTTTTTGGAATAGAAATGCTCGAAAGGGGTGATTAAATTTTTTACATAAAAAAACAAATTATATTGTAATATTAATCAAGCTTGTGGTCGTTTTTTATAAAATTATATTTCTTTTAATTTTATTCAATATTTCGTTAACATCTTCGGGAAATAAAAATTATTAAAATTTGTTTTTTATACAAAAATGATTTTGAAAAATTACATAAAAAAATTATCAAAATATTTGTTTTTTCAAATACAAGAACATATAAAAAATTTTTCAACATTAACCTCGGTATTCATAAAATTTAAAATGAGTTTGAAATGTACTTTAATCAAATTTTTTCATACAAAATTTTCTTAAAACAGATTTCAAATAAGTTTTATTTTTTTATAAATATGTGGGTAACAATTTATAGTAAAAAAACATTTTTTTTCAGCATTAACAAATTATAATAAACAAATTTTCAACAAATTAGTTAAAAAAACAAAGATTCAGTTTTAATATTTATGTTATTTAATATTATTAATTATTGTTAATATGTATTACTAATTATTGTTAATTGTTATCCAGATATCCAGATGATACCGATATAAAAAAATAAACATTCGTGTTATTTTATAACAAGTGACCTCAAGCTCAATATTCTTTTATATATAAAAAACAAAAACATAAAGGAAATATATAAAATTATTACTTACGTCCACATCATTGTCAGCTGGAGTTATTCCCCCTTATTCTATTTGTCAACGTCACGTCAAGACAATATGAAGGTTAGAACACTTCTATGCTCATTCTCTTCAACAATTGTCAATTTCTCACAACTTTTTGCTATATTCAAGGAGATAGTAAGATACTGTCAGAAGTAGTTAATTGTTGCACAGAAAGGGTATGTAAGTGCCCTATTTTTGATATTGTCTTGACGTGACGTTGACGTTGACAAATAGAATAAGGGGAATTATTTGCATCATCATTATTAGTATTCGCATCCTCAATATGAATTACTTTGTTTTAATATTTATGATTTTCTTTTGATAGACTGCATTGTATTTTACTGTTATGTCCTTCTGTAAAAGAAGGAAGAATAGCGGATGCAAACTTTGTGATTTAATTAACTTAACGGTTCTGCCGGTTTATAGTTTTTTAAGGCTCTGTAATGTTATGTACCGATAATACCGACGCCAACAAAAAAATTTTATCGATATTTGAAAATAATCACCCTTATCGTGGCTGCTGTTTTTGGCCTTCAAATTCGCCAATTTGTAATAGCTTAAATACAAAAAGTAAAATTTGTCTTTAATCTATTACAAATTGTCGAATTTGAAGGCGAAAGACGACGCCAACCACGATATGGGTGATTATTCGCTAGCAACAACGATAGTGTTCAGAGGGATTACTGCGTAATCCGATTCGAATAGAAAACTGTTCGAAATTGTATACTATTAACATGGTAATTCGAAATCATTTTCTTTCGAATCTAATTTCCCAGTAGCCCCCCAGGTTTGGTTTCCACTGTATTTAATGTTTCCATATTTTTGACCACGATGAGGATCCATTAATGACCATTCTATACTCATAAATATTTTTAATATTTATTTCTAAATTTTGCAATATTTTTGTAGTCTAGAAACTTTATAAAATTCAATAAGGACCCCGGCAAGCCTAACACATAATTTTTTGTTATTGCACACACATTTGTACTCGTATTTCGTATAAAAAATCTTCCCCGAAAAAATTAAAGCTGGAGTTTGTGAAAAAATTCAAAGTCTTGAAATATATGTATTAATACTACAAGGGTATTCATTTAATCGGGCTTTTGCTTTAATCGGTTAATCGGATTAAGTATCCAAGGTTTTGGTCTTATAAATGCATGAATTATTTATTATTTGGAGTTTATTAGAAAAAAAAATAATGGGCCTTATTACGATTCTCGATTCGATTCGAAAGAATGTAATACATTCTGCCTTATTCCCGTTCTCGAATCGACTCGAGCGTTTGTAATAGATTAAAGAAAAATCTTGTATCTTTCTTTAATCTATTACATTCTTTCGAGTCGAATCGAGAACCGTAATAAGGCCCATTAAAGAAAAATACAAAATTTTTCTTTAATCTATTACAAACAGTCGAGTCGAATCGAGAACCGTAATAAGGCCCAATAATTCTTGAATTAAAGCGAGCGAACAAACAATAATTCATAAATATGTAATACGAAAAAATTCTAGGAATTCTGGATTTTTCTAAGCATATAAAATCTTCCATTGCGCCATTACAATTCTGTTGTATTATATATTAAATTCAGAAAGACATGATAGATATTTCAAGCCGCAAAGGAAAGTCAACATCAGTTTTTGATTATCCAACTTACATAGTAGAGCTGAGCAGCTGTTTTCGAAAACCGCTACACTTTCATTATCAGTGCTCGTGTTTATTTTTGTTTGTCAATACTTATTAGATGGCTTAGTTGAATATGATAACAGTATATTTATTTATACAAATTTAATTAAGCAATTGCATAATACCAAGGAAAATATGGAAGGTAAAGCTCTTGCTGTGAGGGAAAAATAAGAAAGCTTCATAATAGTGAAAAACGGCTAAATCTGTGAGCGAAATTCCTAAGCCGACAGACGCTGGTGTCACCAGCGTGGTGAGTATATTGCAATTAGAGAGGTGCAAATTTCGAAATTTTTTCGTGTCACGTAATTCATGCATGAATCGTGATTAGAAATTATTAAAATTACTCGTGTGTACGGGAGCGTGATTCAAAAATTTGGAAATTGTTTTGATAAATTGATTCTTTTAACTTTTCTTATTCCTGTTCTCTTTTATAACTTTTTAAGCTTTTGTATGTTTAAAAGCTTTTTGCAGGTTATGTGCCATCGAAATATAATTTACAGAATCATTTTGATCACAAGGTTATTTTGAAATTGTTGTAATAATGTCTTATATATTCTTCAAATTGTTTTGTGTTGAAATATGTAATGCATAAATTTATTTATAATTTATTTTACAGTGCAAATCGATATTCCTTCGACTTGTTTGGATTGTACTTAAGGTACTTAAAATAAAATGAATCAATGTGATGTGACAAGTTGTCAATGATTGAATGGTAATGACCAGACAATGACAAATTCAACACTACAAACGCAATTCCAATGTCAAAAATACTAACAAATTCTATGCTATGAATAGAAGCTATATATCAGAGAACGGCATTGGGTGGCACCAAAACCATATAATAATCGTGAATACGATTATTATATGTTAAATTTAAAGACATTTAATTCAGGTTCTATTAACGTCTGCAAAATGATTTAGAAAAAGTTTTCTGTAAAAAAGAACTTCATACTTATTTTCGTGTACATTAAAGTTAATGAAAGTTTCAAAAAATAGTGAACGATAAAAACCATTTAACCAAATAAGTTTGACTTAGGTATGATGGAACAAAAAATTCAGAAAAATGGGACATGAAGAAAAATAATCAAACGGTAACACGGGTATTATAACAATAACATGTTAACATCAGGTTGATACAATTCTCGTATTCTTTTTCACAATAAAATTTGTGTAAATAGGAACAGTTATCAAATTCAACTAAGCCACCTAATAAGTGTTGACAAACACAATACACATGAGCACTGATGATGAAAGGGTTGCGTCTTTCGAAAATAGCTGTTCTGCTCTGCTGTGTAAGTTGAATAAAACTGATGTTGACTTTCCTTTGTGCCTTGGAATATTTATCATGTCTTTCTGAGATTTAAAAACAAATTTCGAACAATTAGCCTATGAATCTTAATTCAATTTAATAAAAACCATTTAATTTAATTTTTTAATTTTTACAGCTAATTTTTGCCATTTATTTACAATTTCTTTTACCTTTTATACATTTATTATAATTTTTTGCTCGTAAAGAATACAATTTGTTAAATATTTATATTATTTTTCAATGTAAGATGTTACTTCAACGTCCAACAAAGGGGACAGGGTCCAAAAAAGGATTTTTTGATTTCCTGGTTTTAAGTTCAACATCTTGGAGCTTCTTTGACATAAAAATATACCATTTGCTTGCCAAAATTTTTGTTTTTTAGAGGTTGGTTTAGTTCTTCTTAGGGAACTTTTTTCAAGGGTTTGAATCTTTTCGTTTGGCCTGAATCGTGATGTCCACAGACGGACATGGCTAGATCGTCTTAGAATTCATCTCGGATCAAGAATATATATACTTCATGGAGTCTTAGGGAGAAATTTCGCTGCGTTACACACGGAATGACAAAGAGAATATACCTTCTAATTCTTTTTTGGGAGGTATAAAAATAGTAAAAATTTTTTCACTAGAGTTTATATTATTATTATTTATTAAGGAGTATTAAAAAATACTTTAGAAATGACAATACAATGACAAATATTACATTAATACGTTCTATTTCTTACAAAATTAACTATTTGTTTCTGAAAATATTTTAAATAAGCAAATTTAACATTTTTTAACATTTTAGGTTTTAACATTTCCAGGTAACATGTTGTATAGGTTTAGTCCCTTGAAAAACAGAGATCTTTGCATTATCGCTGTTGTGGTCCTTGGTAGTCTGTTTGCATTTCTTAGATTATACGGTTGTATTTCTCCAACATAGTTTAATTGCTCAATAAGATATTCAGGGGCATTTCCTAATTTAATTTTTTGGATAAAATATACTGTATTCATTTGAAGCCGTTGATTTATATTTAACCATTTCAGTGCAACAAGCATATTGTAAATTGGTGTGCAGATATTACATTTCGAAATTGTTCGGAGAGCTTCGTTTTGTAGTTTCTGCAGCCTTTCTATTCAAAACTTATCATTAGATGCTGTTTAATCATCCAACTCACAGCCACTCTTTTAAAATTGAACAAAAAGCTTAGGGTGTGTTGATATAAAAAAGGAAAACCATTTTTGCAGTTCTCTGGTATGCGTTTGTAGGTACGAGCACAGTTGCCATAGTTGGTAACATTCTACCAAAATTGGTAATTTTTTTTAGGGTTGGTAACTTGGTAACATTCTACCAAAATTGGTAATTTTTTTTAAGGTTGGTAACTTGGTAACTTTGTTTTTAAAGCTGGAAGTACATAACACGCGTTTCACGCGTCTACGCGTCTGTCAAAAAAGTAGGACTAGTGTAATTGTATGTAACAAGTTACATGGCAAAACGCGTAGAACGCTTGGCGCGTAAAGTAGATCTACTTTCTACTTTTGTACGCGCGGCACGCGTCTTGAAAAAATGTCAGCTGTTTTTGATAGCCAGGGATGACAAATTATATAACATTTTCAATGTTATCGATTAATATGTTTACGAATTTCTATACAACAAAAGATTGCTATTGTACAGAAATATTATTTAACATTTTAGCAAAATGAATTTTTGTGAATATTACACTACAGCTGATCAAAACATAACCATTGACGCATAAAACGCTTTGCATGTAACTTGAGTTGAAAAACGCGTCTGAAGTTTGAAACGCATAGAACGCGCGACGCGTGAAACGCGTGTTATGTACTTCCAGCTTAACAAACAATCAAATTATTGCTTTTCTTTTATCATTTTTCCGCATTATTCAACACTGAGAAAAAAATCATTTAAAACAACTGTGTGAATGTGCAAATGTCATTATGTTTGATCACCAAAAGATTATTTTAAATGACTGCAATATTAAATAATTTATTTAAATTAAATACGGAATTCGTAGGTATAATGAATTGAAATCTTTATTTATGTTCTAAAATGAATTAAAACGTTTTATGTTATGTTTTTTATTAATAAAAGTTGTTGTTTTTATTATAATAGAAATAGAGATTTTTGTTTTTATAAAAAAAAAAATTTGGTAACTTTTTGGTAACATTTTCGGAAAATTTTGGTAGAAAATTTTTTTACTCAGTGGCAACCGTGGGTACGAGCAGTTGTGTAAGTAAAATATGAATTATTTAACGTTAGACCTTTTTCAGCAGAGCAACCCGCCCAGGAGGGCAAAATCACAACAAATTATGGAATTCATTTAGCCACTAAATGACCCATATACATACATACGTACATGTACCGGGTTTTTCAATAGGAGCGCTACAAAAGTTTTTTTTAAATAAAACAAAAACGGTTTTGGATATCAATGAAATTCTTTATTCCTGTGAAAGTACGTTCGATGCCATTATGAATGGAGCTCGATTTCTTTTGCATGGCCACCACGGGCACGCTTGCAGATGTCCAGACGCTGAACCCAATTTTAGACGGTTTTCAAGCATAAATCGGCCGATACTGCTGCAATTTCACGTACGAAGTTCATCAATCGTCGCTGGCTTGTTGGCATAGACCATAGATTTGACGTAGCCCCACAGGAAACGGCGTCAAATCGCACGACCGAGGCAGCCAATCGACTGGACCATTTCGTGTGATAACACGTTCTCCAAACTTGGTTTCCAATAAATTGATTGTGACATTCGCTGTGTGGCTTGTGGCACCGCCCTGTTAGAACCACGTGTCCTCCAAGTCCATATCATTCAATTGGGGCCAAAAATATTCGGTTATCATTGAACGGTAGCGATACCCATTCACAGTAACGTGCCGGTCTTGATCATCACGGAAGAAGTACGGCCCAATGACGCCGCCGGCCCATAAACCACACTAAACAGTAATTTTTTCGGGATGCAATGATGACTCGTGGAGTACGTGTAGATTGCTGTCTGACCAATAACGCATATTTTGTTTATTGACGAAGCCATTCAGCCACAAATGAGCCTCATCGCTGAAGATGATTTTTCGATGAAAAATGATTTCTGGATGAGGCCACTGACTCCGAATTTCGGTAGAGAATTTTAATAATTTCGACTCGTTGTTGGCTCATATATCTTTCCATCACGAAATGGCAAACCGTACTGAAGAGAAATGTCAAAAGAGTGGCAAGAAATATGGCGTCGTTTGCTGTCCCTGCCGCTCTACTTTTGTAGCGTCCCTGTTGAAAAACCCGGTATGTATGTATGTATGTACATATGTACATGTATTTATATTGGCATAACAGATTTAAATTTATTTCAATAAATGCTATTGTATTGCGACAAAATTTTAGGAGTTTAAAATAAAGCTTGGAACCGTAAACAAAACTTAGATTGAAAACACAGTTTCTTTGTATTCATAATATGTTGTGGCATTTGCTTCTCTAAAATTTTTTCAATCTAACTAAGGGCTTTTTCGACGGTATGTTGTATGTCGCGTGTGTGACATATAAAAACTTACCATCAAGTAAAATGAAAAGAAACAAAAATATTTGGTTTTTTCCTAAGTTTACAATGCACTTCAAAACACATTTAACCCTGGCTTTGTAAATTAATCGTTATGTTATATTTGACCTTCAAATTTATATTATTCAAACGTTTGAATACCTACCAGACACTCACTATTTGTGTCTTTTATATTTTCTCCTTTTTTATGATTTTATTATTAAATGTTTTATTTTTGGCAAAATTATTGTATTTAAGTTAATCATTTATGTATTTTTTATTTTTTTTGAAAAGCACAGAAGCAAATACGAGCAGTGTGTTTGTTATTGCATTATGTTAATCATATACATATATACATACACTTGTATGTACATATAGATATATATTAATATGTATGTATGAACGTTGGAAAAAGTATTTACATTAGAGACGTTCACAATAAACAGGTACGTTCGACTTGACGATTTTGTGCTTCACAGTATTTAAAAGAAAACTTATCAAAAGGTCCATTGATGAATTATTAAACAGAAATCTCTGCTTAATAATTCATCACCCTTATATCTTACTTGAAAATATTAAAAAAGAAATTATAACAAAGGGAAGATTGAACAATTACCAAGAAAGTAAAGAAATACATATACGTACATATTAGTGATGTGTAGACTGTTAATTTCTGATATTCACGAATACGAATATCTAAAACAGTAGTCGTGATTACGAATAAAAAAAATTCATATTCATAGCTAGCAAAAATTTTAAATTAGATTTGATTTCGAAGTTTTCGTAAGTAACGGCTTTTTGCATATGTACGTAGTGGTGATGTGGGAATATTCGTACTCGTATTGTAGATATTCGCATTCGTACTCGCCATTTAGGCGAATAATTCTCGAATATTTTATAAAGGTGCTGTTGGCTGAAGTAGTTAACACAAGACTATGAAGGGGGCGGGTCCTGAGTTCAACGCCGCGCTCAGTCATGAATATTTTGTCGAATTTTTCTGATCAGCATTAGTGCACTCTTGTGTTAGTTGTTGTCAGCCTGTTTTAGTGATGAAGGCTTAACACTAGTCACTGAACAGCACTCTCCTTCGTAGGCCTTGTAGAAAATATTAGCCGGCTAAGTAAAGAGGTTCTAGTACCTAAAAAAAATTCTGTATCTTCTCATCTTTCTTCATGCCCCCCAGTAATATCCCATCATTTCTATTTTCGGCGCAATGCACTGCATATGTAGGGATAATCCCCCAAGTGCGGGTTTGAGTTAAAAATTAATAAATAATAAATGCATAAAACTTAAAGGGATTTTTAATTCAATGGCAAAATATTAAATGTCAAATAAAAAAAATTATTAACCGTGGCGTACATTATAATGTACGCCGACTTTATCAACCCATCACTGATTTGATACTTAAATATTTTTAAACCCAAAAAAAAAAAAAATAAGAAAAATCCGCATTCGAGCGGATTGTACATTAAAATATACATCTTCGAACCCCACTTCACAATAAAAATTTGTTCCCATAATTTTTTACACATGTTTTTAAAACCTTTTTATGCTATAAGCACCATATATAAAATTTTGCAATGGCCAGAATTAATTTCCTTGTAAAAGGGTTAAAATTACTTACATATAAGTTTAAGCTCTGGCTTGAGCTAACAATAAAATTGAAAACGCTCACATGCACGTAAGTATAGAAGAATTCAAACCAAAAACTCAAAAGTTTGGCTTAGGTATAAGGGAATAAAAAATTCAGCAAAATGGGACATGAAGAAAATAATCAAACGACAACACGGGTATTAAACAAAAATGTGTTACCATCAGTTTGATACAGTTCTCGTATACAATTTTCTAATAAAATTTGTATAAATAAGAACTGTTATCATATTCAAGTAAGCCACCTAATTACTCGTAAGTGGTGACAAACAAAATACACGTGAGTGCTGATGATGAAAGTGTAGCGGTTTTCGAAAACAGCTGTTCTGCTCTGCTGTGTAGCCTGAATAATTAAAAGCTGATGTTGGCTTTCCTTTGTGCCTTGGAATATATATCATGTCTTTCTGAATTTAAACAAATTTTCGAACAATTTCCCTATAAAAAAAATCTTAATTGAATTTAATAAAAAAATATTAGTGCTTTTTGTTTGTTATGTGGTCAAGTATAATCGAATAAAATTAGTTTGTTGTGTTTTCTTGAATTTCTAATCCTATGGTTTTGCTTGTGTAATTCTCAATTCATTTTTCGGAGTTTATGTATAAGCTAAGAGGTTTTGTTATTTTGGAATTAGGTTAAAGTCTACTGATGATTTGGTGTAAGAACCAATGAAATGCAAGCATATAGACATACTTGACCACATAACAAACAAAAAGCACTAATTTAATTGAGACAATATTTATAAAAAATATTTTTTTTATTTTAATTGAATAAACAAATAATACTGATTTTTGCTACAAAAAATAAAAATGTAAATTTTTCATGGGACTGGAATCCATCTACATATGTTTTTATCGTTGAATATTTTGGGAGCCTTTTATTAACTTTAATGTACACGAAAAGAATACATCAATTTGCAGATGTTAATAGAAATCCAAGTAAATGTCTTTAAATTTTACATATAATACTCGTATTCCCGAATACGAACAGGCATCAAAAATTTACATTCGGCACATCACTAGTATATGTATAGTGTGGTAAGCAGCGTGAGCCTTTAAGCATCTCCGCTGCAAAAATTTAAAATATTGACGGCACATTTAAAAATATTTAGAAACCTAACATGCAATACAAAAGTGGAGTCGACGTGCAAGTTTAGCTACGGTAAATTTGATGGGTCTTGCAAGGTTTCCTTAATGGAAACTATTAAAGCAAAGATTTTTTTTATGAAAAAGGCAACCAAAACTTCGGGGCATTGAAATTCATTCGCTAGTGTAACACATTCTAGTTGCATTATTGAATAAAACAACTGCATATTATAATTATATTCGTCATCTAGTTCGAAAGAAATGTTTAATTTCTATTTTAAATATTTTGACGATATTATCTGCCAATTGTTAAAAATAGGGCATTTTATCTCTTCAGAACTTAGGCTCTATTCTCGTCAATTATCATTGTTGAAAGTCCTAGCAAATATAACTTTTGAACGAATGGACTAATCAAAAATTAATCAGTTATTTACATTCAAAAGCCACGCCTATCGCCACAACCCGTTTAAAAATCGGTTAATTCGAAAAAGTTCGGTTAAAACGAAAAAATTCGAAAAATTCAATTTTTTTAAGAAATTTCGAAATTATATACTCGATAACTGCACCAATCACCGCTTATCACGTAGGAATCAGCTGATCTACTCAAAAGTTATAGCAGTTTGGAAATTAAAATAATAACATTTTTTAGCGGTTAAAATTAGCGGGAAGTTGACCTTTAGGGTCAACCGTTTTCCATATTTTTCTTTGTAGAATAGAAAATATCATTTAATTCACAAAAAGGTCGATTCATTCACATGGCCGGACGATTCATTCACAGGAAATTCTTGCAAAAGTCTGACAGATTTTAAAAAATCGGTTCAAAATGGCGTTTTAGGTGATACACTATTTTACAGCAATCATGCAAAAAGGTCTGACTCACAATAAATACTACCCTGATCGCATAGAAACTATTATTTTATTTTATTTCAGAAACATTTGCAAATCGGACAGACTTGTCAAAACATCTGTTACACAGTTACGTTTTTAGGCCGATTGTGTAGGATAGTCAATCACGGTCTTTAAGAGGAACGGCGGCTAAGCTGGCTGCAAATCACTTACCAATTTTAGCTTCTACGTTTATGGTAAATCAAATTGGAGTGTGTTGTTTTAATCTGAAACAATCAGGTAATAAGACGTTGTCGCATGTAAAATGATGTTAAACACGGATGGAAAACATGATACAATTGAACTTTTTTTGGTACAATTACGACTTTGTTGGTACCGTGGTACTACCACGACTAATAAAATAAAGCTTACACCTAGCTCATAAAAACGTTTTATGCTTGAAAACTTTTGATAATTTCTCAGTGAATCAGTTAATAAACATAAAATATTTCTGTGAATTATACGGTTACATAATCAAAGATATTGTGTTAACTTTTTATTACTTACAGTATTCCAGTCAGCACTTCATGAAATTTTCGGATCGTTTCTTACTCCTCTGCTTGTTCTATATATTTATTTTGTCGTTTCTTTTTGAAAATGATTGTTCTTTCGAGAGAAAACGGTTCTCTAGACCCGAATCTTTCAAAATAGTGTCTTATGTTTCATATTTCTGCTAAATTATGGCTCATTTAAGTAACGGACTTACAATTATTTGCTATAATTTTTCGCAACAGAAACATTTTTCATCGTTAGGCTGCCTTATATTTGATTCAAAAACAATCACTTTGAAAAAGGGTATAATAATTGATTTCCAAATACCGAAAAAGTTTTCAATCAATGTCTCGTTGCCTCAATTTTAAAATACCAGAAAATTTATTATCTTAAATTGTATGACTTTTTGAATAAAGTTTAATCAACTGATTTTTTGTTGTATACTTGTGTAGAGAAGTTTTTGAATTTCTATTTATAGAAATTTAAAAAATATAAAAAATGGTACCGTCATGGTATGAAAAGTACATTTTATTTAGTTAATTGGCACAAAATCAAAATAGCCCTTTTCCATGCCTGATGTTAAAACCTTGCAGAAATAGACACCCCAAATGCAAAGTGCCAGCGGTGGGTTCTGTGCTTGCGAATGTGCCTAAGCATACATCGCCATACATACATATGTATGTATGAGTATGCATGCGAGCATATATGCGAATGTACCTTCTCGTATGTACGAGTTTACGTACTAACAAGTGTATGTGTATTTATTAACAAGTCGTTTAGTTGCTGATTTTTACCGATCACTAAAAGATCGTATATTTTTTTTGAATTTAGTTTTAGCTAAGTTTTGCGTGCAGTCGGTTTATCGTGCGGAGTTCAATTCAAAAAAATAACATTGATAGAAACACGTTCATAGAAGTTATAGCTCATTTATAATAACAATTTATGAATTTGATATTAAATGTTTTACTTTTTGTTGTAATCGATCGATAAATAATCAGTTGATGAGCACAAATAATCGCGTGTCTTTACAAGAAACTTCCTTTCCAAACAACGGCTAATTAATTGCACGGTGCAGTTAATTAATTATTAAATAGAAAATAGCACTTTTTTTAATAAACTAATTGTGTTTTTAAAGCGTATGTTAAAAAAATAATTTAGTTTTTACTTAAAGAAATAGAAGAACTGCTTGCTACGAACGAGTATGTTGGAAACAGCAACTACAACCATTACAAAACAAGAACTTGTTAAAAGTGGTGATAAATTGAAGAAATCGAAAAAGAAATTAACGGTAATATTTGAAGTGAATATATTTACTATTGTATGTATGTATGTACATATGCACATGCAAACATATATGTATGTATCCATATGCGCATATACAGAAGATTTCAACAATAAAAAAAATTATTGTTTTTAAATGCAAATATTTATTTGAAGGGTTCTTATAATAAAGTGCACTCAAAAAATTATGTTTTGTTGTCTGCAAGAATACAACCCCATGTACACTACGATTAATGTCTTTTACTCCAGAAAAGTACTTTTTGAATATTTCCCATACTTTATTTGACACAATTTACATAAATTTTGAATATTACGCAAGTGGGAAAACTAATTTATAATTTTACAGAACAAACCATACCACCATGGCTTAAAATCTGTTAGGATCTTTGTAGACTAATTGTTCGAAAACTTTGTTTTAAATTCAGAAAGAAGTGATAAATATTCCAAGGCACAAAGGAAAGTCAACATCAGTGTTTGATTATTCAACAGAGCAGAACAGCTGTTTTTGAAAATACTCATAAGCATATTGTTTGTCCTTTATCCTTTGGAATATTTGTCAAGTCTTTCTCAATTTAAAACAATATTTCGAACAATTAGTCTATAAAAATCTTAATTGAATTTAATATATGTAGCAATATGTTCGCTGAAAATACTTACATACAAATTTACGAGTAAAAACTTTTTATTTTGAAATAACTTTTCAACTCGAGATTGTATGGACCGTTGACATCCATTTGACACAGAAATGTGTGGTTTTATGTTAACCAATTGTGTTACTGGTAAACATGTTCAGTTTGTTCTATAAGCATGTTCAGTTTGGTCTATAAACATGTTCAGTTTGGTTCATAAATGAACCATGAATCGACTTACAAACAAATTTTATTATCGAAATACGAATTTGGTTAAGAAAGTGCATCGCCTTCATTTCTTGTTAAATGCATTTTGTATTTGGTGTGAAGAGCAGAAAGAAGCATTGCAAGAACTGGTAATGCAGTCCGAAAAATGCACTGTTTGTTGTAGATTATGGGCCGGTGGCATCATTTTTCAAAGACGATGAAACTAGGAACGTTACTGCAAATGGCGAGCGCCACCATGCGCTAATTATGATTTTTTTTTGTCCCAAATGGAAGAGCTAGACTTGGCTGACATGTGGTTTTAATAAGACGGTACCGCATGTCACACAGAACGCGAAACAATTGTCCAATTGAGGGGCGAGTTCGACGAATAGTTTCCTGTTTGGGACCGATCAGTTGGGCGCCTACATCGTGCGATTTACCGTTTTTAGACTATTTTTTGTGGAACTATGTTAAGGCTCATGTCTGTAGAGACGAGCGACGAAGTTCATGCACTGGAAGCCAATATAGAAGAATTTATTCCTGACATACCGACCGATATGTTGGAGACAGTATTCCCAAATTGGACCCAGCGTATGAACCATTATAAAATCACCCATTACATATATAAAGCTTAAAATTGCTTTGATTTGATTGAAGAAAGTTGGCAAACAATAAGTTAAATTGATTAATATTGTCAGAAATACATAAAGGTTCAGGAATCAAATGCAGCATTTGAAAAATGTATGACGTAAAAAAGAAATTAATGGAAAGCTTAATGTAAATATTACAATTCAATAACAAAAGCAGAATATTAAAATATTTTGATTTAATATGCCATTCGCATAGATAAAAAAGTCCATGAAATATTTCGTAGTTTTTGTTATTTCCTTCTTTTCGAGTCATCAAAATGCAACAGTGATGGAATAATGAAACATCCTGTTAGAGAATTTTGTAACAATGAACATTAATTTCGTGGTAAGCCGAATTGCCGTGTGCATTATATGATACTATGCAACCATTTTGTTTATTGACGTAATCACCGATTCAGATATAACCTTCATCAGTTTTGAATGCTGAGCCTTGCCAAACCGGTTATTTTGAAACCACAAAATGGATAACCCTTTATTATAGTGTAAATTCTGCTTAATCGCTAACATTTCTAACAAGTCATTAATAACATAAGATTTAGCATCTATTACAGATAGTTCTGTAATTAAACTGGAAATGAGTGGCATGATTTTACATGAGAGTTCATACGTCATAGAAGACGTAGAACACAGATAGTAACGATAAAATTTTTATTGACAATTTTTAAAACGTTTTTAGACGAAATATTGTTTTTCAAACGTGGCTAAAACAACATATTTACCTAGGAATGTCTACGTGTGTATGCAAATATGTACACTATTTTTATGTAAATTATTATGGTTATCTATTTAAATGTGCGACATCAACAATATCAATCGAAGATCATATTAATTTTAAAAGTTTTTATTACTTACATAGTCGCTCGTGTTTTCTGCATATTTTTAAGATTTTATGTACATACAAATGTATGTACATTCATTGTACATACAAATGTATGTACATTGTACATGTACTTGTACTTCTATAATGCAGCACGCTATTTACTTGTAAGTCATTCGATGTCGGAGACTTTCCGGTGATGTGTATAACTAACCTTTAGTACGAGTATTATTAAAATCCAGCCCCCTTATTCATAAAAATTATGAGACCCTTATAAGAGTGTAATAGAGCAAATTTCATATAAAACTTTGTTTTATTACGCTGTTATTAGACTCTCATAATTTTTATGAATAAGGGGGTAAATGTTTAAATATAGTGTCCCCCATACATTTATTTATTATATCATACCAAAAAGAATTGGAGTGTTTACTTACTTTATCATTCCGTTTGTAACGCAGCGAAATATCCATCTGAGACCCCATAAAGTATATGTATATATTCTTGATCAGTGATAAAATCTAAGACGATCTGAGCATGTCCGTCCGCCCGTCCGTCTGTGGAAATCACGATTCAGTCCAAACGAAAAGAGCCAGACTTTTGAAATTTGGTACAAATATATCTTGAAGGATAGCACAGGTCAAGTTCGGAAGTGGGCTGAATCGGGCAAGAGGGAAAAAGTTTCCCCTAAGAAGAAATAAACCAACCTCTAAGAAACAACGTAATTTTGAAAGTTTTTTATTTTTGTAATTTTGTTAAGCAAATTATTAATTGTTTAATCCAACTTCGTAAATTTGTTTTTTACGTAATGACTTTGTTTGTTATAACTAGATTAACTTTAAAGTTCCTTTTGTATCTTTTTTCTTAGTTCAAACTATTGTTTTTTGTAATACTATAACTACTTAATTATAATAGGAGTATATTATTTTATTATTTTGTGACAAATCACATTTATTTTTAAAACTTTATGTTATCGCTTATTTTATCTACATATGTACGCAAGTTTGCTTGATCACTAGCACTGTCATTTATAATATATATTAATCTTGTTGTGCTAGAAAACACTTATATTAAATAAAATAAAATAAAAATAAATAAAAATGATACATTTTTATGTCAAAGAAGGTCCAATGCGTTAAATTTGAGGCCATAAAATCCAAAAAATAATAATTTTTGGACGCCGCCCGCTTTAGTGGGCGCTATTATATGCAAATATAGTGTACAAATATTTCTAAGCTTTAATGACGAAGCTGAGCCCTACCGCTTTGTCGCGTAAATGACCCTATCAAAATAAATTAAAATA
The DNA here is from genome assembly GCA_951800035.1 of Linnaemya tessellans. NCBI lineage: Eukaryota > Metazoa > Arthropoda > Insecta > Diptera > Tachinidae > Linnaemya > Linnaemya tessellans. The sequence goes on along the minus strand of OX637532.1, from coordinate 110,856,860 downwards.
AATTTTACATTTAATTATTTCAAATATTTATTTATGGAGTTTTATGACAAAGGTGAAATGTCTCTCCCACGCCCCTTGCCAGAGAGACCTCGACAAAATACAGTTTAAATATTCTCCAAAGAGAATTGGACCCCATAAAGTATATATATTCTTGATCAGTGATGAAGTCTAAAAGGATCTGGTAATGCCCATACGTTCCTCTTTCGAAAACATGATATAGTCTATTTTTGAACCCCGCCCCCTTTAGTGGGCGTTGACGTACAATATTATATGCAAAAATAGTTTAAACATTGAAAATTTTTTATTCCTTTAGACTATAAGAAGCTGAGATGTTCTTTGATTTTGCAGAGGTGAAACGTCTCCCCACGGCCGTACCCTGAATGACTCTATCAAAATAGAGATTTAAAATTGGGTACAGAGATGTCTTAAAGGAACTCTGTCCCAAAAAGTTAAACATTTTAAATTTACTTACTAAATATAGGAGGGTATTTAAGATTCGACCGGGTCGAATATAACGTTTTTACTTGTTATACCTTCACCAAAACTTTTAAAAGGTACGTATAGGTTTGCCATTCCGTGTATAATTTCCACAATATTAATATGCGACCCCATAAAGTATATATATTGTATCCTTATTAAATCGTTTTCCGGAGAAAAAACTAAGGACTTTGGTCTTGGATTGATTTATTGGAAACAGTCCTGAATAGTTTGCTATTGAAAATCAGCAAAACCCAAAATGCGGTTCCAGAACTGCAAAATGTAAATAGTAAAAGCAATTTTTTTTTAATTATCTTAAATAAACCTATTTTATAATTCAAAAGTGGAATCTTCCTTCTGATTTTTAATACCAATTTAGTTCTTCCTGAAATATAAAATAGTGGTTACGTAGCAAAAAATGCATTTGTCCAGCCCTGGAATCATGTTTTTATACCCTCCAAAAAAGAATTTGAAGGGTATATTCACTTTGTCATTCCGTTTGTAACGCATCGAAATATCCATCTCAGACCCCATAAAGTATATATATTCTTGATCAGTGATGAAATCTAATACGAACTGAGCATGTCCGTCCGTCCGTCCGTCTGTGGAAATCACGATACAGTCCAAACGAAAAGAGCTTGACTCTTGAAATTTGGCATAAATATATTTTAAAGCTTAGAGCAGGTTAAGTTCGGAGATGGGCTAAATCGGGCAAGAGGGGAAAAAGTTCCCCTAAGAAGAACCAAACCAACCCAGAAAAAACAACATAGTTTTTAAATTTTTTTTGGTTATTTTGTTAAGCAAATGATATATTTTTATGTCAAATACGGTCCAACGTCTTAAACTTGGAGCCATTAAATAAAATAAAAATATTTTTTGACCCCGCCCACTTCAGTGGGCGTTATTATAGGCAAAAATAGCATAAAAATTTAACAAATTGTTTTACTTAAGCCTACATTCCTTAAAAATAACACTTTTAAGCTTTAATGACGAAGCTGAGACGAAACCTGGTAATACTCTGACCTACCCCTTCCTTCCCCTTCGCCCCCTAAATAACCCTACAAAAAATTTTTTTTTAAATTTTGTATATAATCATCCCAAGCATTTATCTTAAGAGTTTTATGACTGCCGATTTCTGCCCTACCCCCCCCCCCCCCCCCATCTCTTCCTTTGCCCCCTAAATGACCCTACCAAAAAAAATATTTTTTTTTTAATTTTGTATATAATCATCCCAAGCATTTATCTTTAGAGCTTTATGACTGCCTGTTGCTGCCCTACTCCCTCCTCCCCCTTTGACCGCTAAATGACCCTATTAAAAATAAATAAAAATTTTTTTAATTTTGTGTATAATCATCCCAAGCATTTATTTTTAGAGTTTTATGTCTACCTGTTTCTGCCCTACCCCCTCTCCCTCTTTGCCCTCTAAATGACCCTATCAAAAAAAAAAAAATAATTTTGTATATAATTATCCCAAGCATTTATTTTTAGAGTTTTATGACAAAGGTGAAATATTTCCCCCACAGCCCCTGCCAGAGCGACCCCGCCAAAATACAGTTTTTATACCCTCCAAAGAGAATTGTGATGAAGTCTAAGACGGTCTAGCAATGCCCCCATACGTTCGTCTGTGGAAAACATGATATTGTATGTTTTTGAACCCCGCCCCCTTTAGTGGGCGTTGACGTACGATATTATATAAAGGAACTCTGTCCCACCAAGTTAAACATTTCAAATTCACTTACTAAATATTTGGAGGGTATTTAAGATTCGACCCGGTCGAATATAACGTTTTTACTTGTTTTTTATTTATTTTCTTATTTTAAGTACCAATTTAATTGTTTCTGAAGCATAAAATAGTTATAAAAAATAAGTGTTTTCAATTGTCCAACCAATTTTTTAATACAATAAAATAATTATTTTTTGCTAGTTTCTTTTATGTACAAAATTAAGTTTAAGCTTTCCAGCTCTGGAACCGTACTTTAAATTCTGCAGATTTTCAATAGCACTCTAGTTAGGACCGTTTCCCATGCGATCTTTTGGGGGCTTCGGAAAACCGATGTCACATACAGACAGACGGATGTAGCTTAATCGACTTCCCTATTCATAAGGAGTCCGAATGGGAAATTATGGACGGAATGACAAAAATATATATGTATGTATGTACGAGTATGTATCCCTTAATTTTTTCCTTTGGAAATCAAACGTATTTTATATTGCGAAAAGAAGTAAATAAGTATTGAAAATCAGAAAGATGTAAAAATAAATGTATGTATGTGTACACTGCAGACGTCGGTGAACGATATATAAGATTCGACACAGTGCACTTTTACCTGATTTTCATTTATTTTGTGCTCTTGCAAATTTAGCAGAGATCGCAACTGTTATCAACTTTTATTTTAAGTATTACATTTTAATCTTGGGTTTTATTTTTCGCTTAAAAAATTAAAGTAATTTTCTGAGTTTTATTTATTTCTCAAAAAATAAAAGTTATTTCTGAATTTTTATTTATTATTCAGAAAATAAAAGCTATTTTCTTGAATATTTAAGTTGTTCAGGAATAAATCAAAATCAAGTTATGCATTTTATTCCCTGAGGAATAAATAAAAGTCAGGAAATGGCATTTACTTCGTCAGGGGATAAATAAAAAATGTATGTAGTCAGAGACTGTCAGTTAAAGTAAATTGTTGTAAATAGCGGTTACGTAAGTGTAATGTATTTTTTTTTTAGGAGTAGGACCAGCACTCAGGGGATGACCCCCACATATGCAGTGCATTGCTCCGGACCTGGAAAGGAGGGGATAGTATTGAGGGGACAGATGAAAGAAGATGGGAAGATAGATAATTTTTTGTAGCTATTTCAACCTTTTACTTAGCCGGCTAATTTTGTGCTACAGGGGCGACGAAGGTGGGTGCTGTTACTCAGCTTTTTAGTACATGATAGTGCCAGTCGTTGCCAATTATGTTCAGTGACCAGTGACTATGCCTTCATTATTGAAACAGGCTGGCAACAACTAACACAACCACGAACTAATGCTGATCAGAAGAATTCAACACAACATTTCATGACTCAGTGCGAGCTCGAACTCAGGACCCTCCGCTTCATAGTCTCGTGGTCTACTATTTCAGCCAACAGCACCCACACACATTTGATATTGGCGCGACGTTGACAAAGAGTTACAGAATAAGGGGGAATACGAAGTTAATTTATGCTTTGGGTAGGGGTATTTCAGATTCGATGTGGCCAAATACGAATATTACGGTCTTGCTTGCTTTGTTGTTGTTATTTTAATTGATTTAAAAATTGCTTAGTAAATAGCCAGGAAAGTTCTATTAATTTTGCTTTGGAATATTTTCCATTTAAAGTTAATAACAATAATGGATATTAATTGAAAATGCATGTTAAGTGGTTGTTTAAGGAAAATAGTTTGAATGTTTTTTAATGGAATTAATTTTTTACATTAAAATACAATAAATTAGTTAAGCAATTGAAAAATAAATTCAAGTAAACTAAACTATAAATGCAAGTATTGTTTAGAAGAAAATGTCATGGTAAAGAACCGCATTCAAGGTAAATAGAGTAATAATATTAAAAAATATGATGTTCGATTCTAAAAAAATGTTCCACTAAAAGTGTGGATATTGCGGAAATGACAATAAATCGTAAATTCCTTACATTCTTTCCACCTGTGATTAGGAAAACATGTTGATTGTGAGACTCTCTTTAATTTTGACGAATAACCTTATCTGTCAGTTGCCAGTTTCACTTTCTCAAATCTTGTGTTTTATTCACGTCACCTGTGCGCAGTAGCTCAATTTTGTTTGAAGAAACTTGTAGGGGTCCATTATTTTCCGAGATGTGCCGACCAAAACTTATTAATCAAACTGTAACTTGTTGTTGGTGTGGTATTTTTAAATGGTGAACATTTAGCCGTCCTGTACAGACAATAAATATGTATGAACGTTTGCAAATTTTACTTGTTTACAAAACCTTTCTTCTACAAATGCGCCCTGCCGAGACGTGTCTTATTGTTTACACTCACTCTGATTAATAAAATGTAATCATTTGTTTATTTTGCCAAAAATATTTGGCATCAGCGCTGATTAATAACAAACGAAACATTTCACAGACGCCACCAGAAAAACATGCCTGATAAGAATACAAAAATCAAAATAAAATGCATTTTGATAAAATATGAGTTTTTTGTGTAAAGTAATCGTACTTAAACTAAAATTGTAAATAATTTGTTTACGAACACAACAATGTCAATTAGAAATGAAATCTCAGAAATAAAAAATATCCGGCATTCTAAATATACACTTGAATATACAGATGTTCTAAGTATAAATAGTTGTTCTGGCTATTCAGTTGATCAACAAAACAATAATTGATTTCGACAACAATTTTAATGCAAGTGACGTTTGAAGAACACACCCTCTTTTTCACAATTTTGCCGGTTTTTTATTATTTGTACATATATAAAAAGATACTACAAATAAAAAAATCATATACGTCATTAAATATGAGTCTGAATGAATTTCGTCATATACAGATATTTTTATATCATGCTTGTTTTTTCACACTAAAATACAAAAACAAGTAAACAAGTTTTGGTTTAGATTCCAATAATCGTTTTACATTGTAAACAAAAATAAGCAATTCCAAAAAAACAATAGAGGTGTTCAATGTGAGCTGCAGACGTCACTATTGCCAAAGTGCAAATGCAAAATATCGAAGTTTCTGATTTTTCTCCAAAAATATCTTAGTTTTTTTTTACAAAAATATGTTAGTTTTGACATTTGTTTTCAGAAAGGCTACGATACTTGTAGTTTGTACATATTAGCACTCATGAAAAACCATTTGCATCAAACAGTGAACTCCACTTACAATATAATTTGTTAGGTTTCAAAAGTAAAGTTAAACAAGTAAAACTGCTAAGTAAAATATAAAATATGTCAAAGAAAAAAATTCTCAATAAAAAAATTTTTTTTCAATATTCCAAACAAATAAAAATATTAATTTTGTAGCCCTGGAGCTGTTTTTTGGGTTTTCTGATTTGTAATACCAATGAAGTTCTTCAAAAATAACAAACATGTTTAATATATGTGACCTGCTCCACGAAAAGGGACGAAAAGGGTAATTTTCTACCTTTGATATTGAACTTTTTTTAAATTTCAATTATTATATATATTATCTGTTTATATCACATTTTTAAATTTTTTCATTAATTATGTTCATCTTTACAGGTGATTTGTAAAAAAACTAAAAGACATAGAAACTTGTGGTTTGCGGCATTTGAAAGAGCGTTTTTTTCCTATTAGAATCACTCAAAAAGTAAAAAGAAATTTTTCGAGGTCCCTTTTCGTGGAGCAGGTCACATATAAAGAAAAAAAGAAAAAAATTGTTTTAGTTTGTTACTTTTATGCACCAAAACAAGTTTCAATTATTCAACCCTGGAATGGTATTTCTCTTTTTTATTTTTATAACCTCCAGAAAAGAATTAGACGGTATATTCACTTTGTCATTCCGTTTCTAAAGCAGCGAAATATCCATCTGAGACCCCATAAAGTATATATATTCTTGATCAGTGATGAAATCTAAGACGACCTGAGAATGTCCGCCCGTCTGTGGAATCACGATTCAGTCCAAACAAAAAGAGCCAGACTCCTGAAATTTGGTATCAATATATCTTGAAGGATAGCATAGGTCAAGTTCGTAATTGAGCTTAATCGGGCCAGAGGGAAAAAAGTTCCCCTAAGAAGAACTAAACCAACCTCTAAAAAATGACATCATTTTTAAAGTTTTTTTTTTTGTAATTTTGTTAAGCAAATGATATATTTTTATATTAAAAAAGGTCCAACGCGTTAACCTTGGAGCCATAAAATGAAAAAATTAATTTTTGGAACACGCCCTCTTTAGTGGGCGTTATTACGTTTAAGCGCAGTGTAAAAATTCAACAAATTATTTAAGCCTACATCCCTTAAAAATAACATTTTAAGCTTTTATGACGAAGCTGAGACGTAATGTGATATTCCTCTGCCCTACTCCCTTTCTCACCCTTTGCCCCTTAAATAACCCTATAAACAATTTTTTCTACGCTTAATTATTCCAAACATTTATTTTTAGTGTTTTATAGCAAAGGTGAAATGTCTCCCCCACGCCCCTTGCCAGAGAGACCCCGATAAAATACAGTTTTAATACCCTCCAAAAAAGTAAATCTATTCTTGATCAGTGATGAAGCCTAAGACGGTCTAGCAATGCCCATACGTTCGGCTGTGGAAATCATGATATTGCCTATTTTTAAACCCCGCCCCCTTTAGTGGGCGTTGACGTACGATATTATATGCAAAAATAGTGTAAATATTGAACAATTTGTATTCCTTAAGCCTACAAGATGTTGAGATGTTCTCTGATCTTGCAGAGGTGAAACGTCTCCCCCACAGCCCTTTCCGGAATGGCACTGTCAAAATAGAGATTTAAAATTGAGTGCAGAGATGTCTTAAAGGAACTCTGTCCCATTTTAAATTTACTTACTGTATATTTGGGGGGTATTTAAGATTCGACCCGGTCGAATATAACGTTTTTACTTGTTAATACAAATTTAATTCTTGCTGAAGTATAACATAGTGTTAATTAACAATACAATATACCAGTATATAAAAAATTATTTGAACAATCGGTAATGATTAATTTATTTGTTCGTTACACAAAAATCGTCATTTTAAAATTATTCGAACAAGAGTTTGATTTTGTTTTGATAGATTAAGTAAATTGTTCTTAATCGGTTGACAACTTTAAGACTACGTCCACACGGTGAAATATTTGCTGCTGAAACATTTGGTTCATTCCCTTTTAAAGCTGCATTCGTCTCCACACAGTTGAAACATTTGCTTTGCAGCATACATTTATTATATTCGATTTCTCTTTCTTCTTCTTTTAATTTTTTGACGGAGAATGGCGTGCTCAAAAAATGTTTCATGTACATGAAACACCGTATCCGTTTCCATTCGTCTTTCCCCTCTCATCAACAAACACAAATGTTTCACCGTGTGGACATGTGTGTGTTCTATTGTGACTTGCTGTGATAGTAGCAAGAGTCCACCTTATTCCGTAACTTCAACGTCAACGTCACGTCAAGAGAATATAAAAAATAGGACACTTTTGTACTTCTTTTTTCAGCAATTGACATTTTCTAACAGCCTCTTCTTATGTTCAAAGCTTTAGAGAGCAGTCACATGGATGTCAGAAGTAATTAATTATTGTCCAGAAGGAATAGATAAGTGTTCTATTTTGTATGTTGTCTTGACATGACGTTGATAATTACTTACAGAATAAAGGAGAAATGCAATTTTACCTTAGATTTATTAACAATCAAAACAATTAACATTTAGGCTCGAATTGCGTGAATAGCGTCAGCAATTGAAATTTATGTGGAAAACAAAAACAAAGTTTCATAGCTTTAAACAATTTGTTTTTCACATCAAAGTCTAACTAGGTATTGCATTATAGTGTGAAACGGGCTTTACAACAACCTTTAGCAATAATATTGTTTTAAAATTTGCGCTTGATTATTTAGCCCAAACGGCATGTATGTATTTCGTCTAATTTTGAAGTATGTGTCAGTAAATGTAAAATAAATAAAATTACAAAGCAGCCAAAACAAACAATGGGCTGATTTAAACACAACAACTGTTTGGCCAACTTAATTAATATAAGGCTAAATTTGTTGTTGTTTTGTTTGTGGATTATAATAAACCTGTTTCTGTTGATCCATTTATTTCAACATTCAACGATATTTATGGGTTAATGTTCAAGACGTAATAAATGCAGACAACTAGACAGATGCAATACATATTTCCTCTATACGTACATATTTATACACACATACATACATACTCGTACGTATGTATGTACATATGTACGGATTAATGGGCATTTTATTTTTATCTTAATAAAATTTTCAACATAAATTTTTATTTATTTGTTAAAAACAATAAAAATTAAGATATAAATTTGCTTTTGACGAATGCTGTTTTGATTTTCTTTCACTTGATATTTTTTGGCTCACTTGTGAACAAATTTAGAAACATGGTAAAAGACTATTACAACAAAATAAAAGACAATTTTAAGCATAAGAGACTTTCCTCTCTTCCCGTCAGACCCTAGAATTACGCAACGAAAATTGCATAGTGTGACTAGTTGATTACCTAAACTACTAGATGAAATTGGTTTCTTTGGAAAGGTTATATTACTTCTTAATTAATACAATTTAATATTAATTGAACAATTTAATTCAGCTTTCACACATACTCAATTTAGATTACCCAATTCACATTTGGCAGCTGATAAACAAAAAGTTTTATCGTGAAAACTGTGCTACCCATTTCTTTCTTGCTTTCTTATTTTGATACTTACTTTTGGGTTATTGTAATTAAATTTTTTTTTTTCAATGAACATTCTTCTGAGTAATTTCCACATTTTACCCAATAATGAGGCAATTAAGTAGAAATTGCGCAATGTATAAAGTTAGATCTTAAGACTTAAATCGCGTAAATTTGTGATTAACATGGATTGGAGTTTTCACGCTGAAAGTTAAAACCTGGTTTTAACTGGTTAATACCATAAATAGCTGATTTTGCGTTCACGTTGCAAATTGTTCTTTTAGCATACAGGCTGTATAATAAATTTGTTCAAAATAAATCGCTTACAGAAATGGGTGAATTTGTTGCTGTACTTGTTCTCTATTTTGACAACACTTCATTGATAACCTGTGCAGCAGAAGTTTTTGTTTGTAGGAAAAAAGAAAAAGTTTTACTATGCGTTCTAAAATAGCCGTTCCATTTGCAAATCAAATTTTCATTATATTTTAATTGAAATATTTTGAATTATCCTTCTGTGCTGATAATGCCACCTAATATTCTTTTGTCTTTTCCACAACAATTTCTTTTTGCCTCTGGAATGCGTTTAGCTGATTACTGCGTCTTAATCGTGAACTTAATATTTTAGTAACTGTCAACTTCGTAATGGGGTGGATTAAGAGCGAGTTTTTAGGATTGAGATCAGAGATTTAATCATCCTTAACCTCTGTTTTTAGTTTCTAGGTGCATAATCAACTGCTTTTAATCGAGAGCCCACATTGGTAGTCTAATCCGAGAATAAAACCGACATGTATAAAATTGAACCGAATAAAAAAAATTTTGATCTCTTTTGTAGCTAATTTAACCTTTACTTCGACCCCGAAATCTTGTTACAGGTCCGAAGAAGGAACTCGGCATGAATTTAGCACGACTTCAATATATATAGTAGTAAATTCGCACACCTTCTCTTAAAATCCCATGTTTATTTGATAAGAACTTGGGACATTTACCAAAAATTAGTGGCATTTTGTGATGTTCAGTTTTGTTTTATTGTTTATTGTTCACTCAATGGACAAATTTATTGTTTATTGTTCAGTCAATGGACAAATAATCCTTATAGACTAAGATAACATAAAAAATATATACCTAATACCAAGGTTATGAACAAACAACTATTAATAAATAAATGTATCACACATACATATGTACAACATATAAACTTAAAAATATAATTTAATAATTTAATTATACAATTTACTAATCACAGTTGTTTTAACAAGCTAAAAAAAAGCTGAATTCGATAGAAATGTTAGAATATCGTTGAATATTATAGTTCATTTCATTCATGAAAGAGAAAGTGCGCGATAGTGTACCGTTACGTACTTAGTCCGTAAGATGAAACGGGACATCGAATAATTTAGCTAATCATAGATTTCTAGGAGGAATATAAAATCGTATAGCATGAAGCAAGTCTGAGCAATCAATAAATCCATTAATAATATCTTATACCAGCATGGCAGATTGAATTTTTCTACTTGACTCTAAAGTATGTTGGCAGTTCTACGAGGGTTAAGCTTCAATTTAAAAACAGAAAACGGATTAACACATTTTATAAAATTTCTCAGTACATGTTATAAAATACGAGTACTTACATACAAATTTAAACTGGTAGAGTGAACTAATAATAAAAATGAAAACGTTCATATGTACTTAAGTATAATGGAACAAAAAAAATTCAGAAAAATGGGACATGAAGAAAATAATCAAACAGCAATACGGGTACTAAATAAAAATGTGTTACCATCGGTTTGCTACAGTTCTCGTATACAATTTCCTTTTTTTGTATAAAAAACTGTTATCATTTCAACTTAGACGCCTAATAAGTGGTGATAAATAAAATACACATGAGTACCAGTGATGAAATTTTAGCGGCTTTTGAAAACAGCTGTTGTGCTCTGCTGTGCAAGTTGAATAATTTTAAGATAAAGTTGACTTTGCTTCGAGCCTTTCGAACAATTAGCCTATAAATCTTAATAGAATTTAATATAGCAATATGAATGTTTGATGGAAAATGCTTGCTTAGTTTATTATAGTTAAATACTAATCTTCATCTAAACCCTAAAAAAAATCGCCCTAAATAGTTTTCAAATAAATAATCAAAACGCATGTGCACCTGCTAGTTGCAAGAAGTTCGCCTTAAAAAATATCTATTGAAGTCGTGCTCAATTCATGCCGAGTTCCTTCTTCGGACCTGTAACAAGATTTCGGCGGCGAATAAAGGCTAAATTAGCTACAAAAAATGATCTATCTTCTCATCTGTCCTCTTAATATTATCGACTCCTCTTTAGTGTAGGCGTAATGCACTGCCTGTGTATGTAGGAGTCATTCCCTAAATGCTGGTCGTAAACAAAACAGCTCTCTCGCTTTTATTTAAACAGATAAAATAATATAAATTTTTTTTTGACACTTTGAGTAAAGGTAAGTTTGTAGTTAGTTCAGCCAACTGGAATTTCATTGCCAAAATTAATGATCCAAAAGAGTATTAATTAAATTTTTTTTTAATTGAAATTTATTTGTTGATGGTTAAGCAATGTCTATATGCATTTCATTGGTGCTTTACCAAATCATCAGTAGCTTTAACCATAGTTTTGAAAAGTGTTGAAAAATAAAATGGATTCATATCGAGTATAATTTGTTTGTTGGGTTGGTTTTGTATGAGTTTCAAAGCCTACTATGCTTATTTTGTGGTGATTTTTAGAAATAATTTGTAATTTACAAATTGTGAATTCTCAGATGGTTTTCAGAAGTATGTGCATAAGATAAGATAAGATGGATAAAGTCTACTGATGATTTGGTAAAGCACCAATGAGATGCATATAGACATTGCTTAACCATCAACAAATAAATTTCATTTAAAATAGAATTGTGACAATATGTCAAATAAAAAAATTCTTAACAGTTAATTTTTTTTTGAGATGAATTGAACAAACCCCCGGTGGGAGTTAATTCCATCTAAATCAGATACGGGCGTTTCATAGCACAATTGTGCTGAGATCATTCACACGTATTCTTACCCTCTTTAATTTAGTCGTCTATGAGACAGCGACGAATGACTATCAGGCGGATGCTTACGAATTTTGTTATATTTTTTTCTAGAATATTTGCCCAGCAAACAAATTCATTTATGATGATATGCGAAAAATATTTTGTCATAAACAATGCTTTCGATAACATACAATGCTTTTTTTACAATTTTTCTCCAATAACGGACTATACTAATTCTCCTAATTTAGTAATACACTTAGTATTATTAATTAGTCTGTGCAAAATCTTATCATAAATATTTTGAATATGTTTCCCATATGAAAATGATCTTCCATACCGACAAATATCAAAGCTTATTCAGTGTTATGCTCCAGCAAGCAACCATTCTTTTATTTATTTATTTATTTTTTTCTTGAATGGAAAACAACAAATTATTGTCCCATCTTTTTTAATAATTTTCATTTGACTGTTTACTTAGAGAAAGTTTTATTTTTAATTAATAATTTTATGTAATCAACGTTATTTTTTTAACTTACGAGCCCTAACCACTATTAATTCGTACACCAGTTATTTTTTCGCTCTTTAGCACTAAACGCCAAAATAAAGATTCAATTATGTTAATTACACCAACAAGCTTATACTTTTCTGAAAGGTCGTTTTATTTTCTATAAACGGATTTAGAAATATTCTTAAGTTCTGCATCAAAATATTAAAAAAATTAACTAAACTAAAAGGCCTTTATTATTTATTAAAAATTATTTGACCACTATTAATTCGTTCAGTGTATTAATTGCGCTCAAGCTAAATAAAAAATCAAAATACAAACAAAAATTTTAAATGTATAAGAGAATAGGAATGTAAAGGAGACAAAAAAATTAATAGTTAAAATAATTTACATAATTTTAAAAAAATTGCACGTGGTAAACCTGTTTGTGAGGAAATTCGAATTTTAATCGTCGATAAATTCAAATCGGGAATGACATATGGGCAGATATCGACCGACCTTAAAATCCCAAGATCTACAATACAAAGTATTGTTAGAAAATATGAAATAAGAAATTTTCAGCAATAATGTTTCAAACAAAGGCCGGACTTCCAGAATAAGTCATCGCGATACAAGAGCTTTAGTAAATATCATTAAACTAAATCGTCGAAGCACAGTTCGGGATATAGCCTTAAAATGGTCTGAAGCAATTGGAAGGCCCGTAAAACGTGAGTGGACCCGACTGCAAATGAAAATCATAGGTTATAATTTTTATAAAGTAAGTTAAAGATTAACCCGGTATTTCGAAATCAACTTGATAATTTATATAATTTTTTTAGGCCAAGGAAAAGCCATTGCTTACCGCACTTCAAATGAGAAAGCGTCTATTATGGACTAAGGAGAGACACTCTTGGGTACAACGGCAATGGGACAGCATTATCTTTAGCGACGAATCCAAGTTTGATGTAAGTGTTAGTGATGCAAGAAAAAGGGCAATACGTAAAAGCACCGTGGCATACAACAAAGACTGCTTAAAGCGTACAGTCAAGTTTAAAGCTAGCGTTATGGTATGGGGATGTATGTCCTCAAAAGGTGTCGGTCAGCTCCATTTCATAGATGGAATCGTAAATGCAGACAAATATATAAAAATCCTGGAAGAAAATCTGATATCATCGGCATCGAAATTAACGGACTGCGGGGAATACATATTCCAACCGGATGGTGCTCCTTCCCATACTGCAAAAGAAAACGAAAAAGTGGCTTCAGGAAAATGGAATCGCGGCCCTGGATTGGCCATCTTCCAGTCCAGACCTTAATCCGATAGAAAATTTGTGGGCTATTATGAAAAGAAAACTTCGAAATGGACCCCGACGGATTGTTGACGGGTTAAAGTTCAAAATTCAGGAATTTTGGAACTCGATAACCCCAGAAGACTGCCAAAAACTAGTCAGTACCATGCCAAAACGGGTCGAGACCGTTTTAAAAAACAAAGGTGGCGTAAAAAAATTCTAAGTATGAAAATTGGCGACTGTACGAATTAATAGTGGTCACAATATTTTTGTTTAAAATAATGAACTTTCTTTTTTGTTTGTTTTTTAAAAAGTCCATTTTTTAATATGTAACTTTTATAATGTATGTCTAGAGAGAATGAAATGTTCTTTAATAAAAGTATAAACTTTTTTGTGTAGTCATTATAGTTCCGAAAATATACATATATTAATAGCACATTCATGAAAAATGCTCAGTGTACGAATTAATAGTGGTTAGGGCTCGTAGAACATATTGCCACTTATGTATATATAAGTAATGCACCATTATCTTTCAAACGCTTAGCTTTTTGTTTTGTGGGTAGCTCGCAAGCTCAACACATACACAATTTACCAATACATTGACGGTGCCCACCACTGATCTAAATTGACTTTCTAAGTTTAAAATTTGATGTCATTTCGTACCATTTACTTTGTGATCGCTATCACTGTGCAATGTTTTATAGAAAAGATGATCGTGTATACGTATGTAATTAAGAATTTTGCATATATAATTGTTGTGCTGCTTTCAATAAATTCTGTACTTATTTTCAACAAAAATTAATATTCTCAAATTTTCTTTTTATAGAATGAAGGCCTCAGGCATGTTTGTGCACTAGATTCTCACGAATTTCCGGATAATGAAGAGCCAAATATATTGGGACATGGTTTACCAGCTGCAGATATTCTGGCACAAAATAACAGATGCTGTTCAAGCAAATCCCTCCCGGCCACACATTGTAAATGTAATGATGATGTTGATGATGACGATGATAAATATAACAAACATAAATTATTGCTTAATTTTGAAGACGTAAGTTGAAGTGGTAGATAAACATCAAACTTTTATTTAAAAAACGATAATTTGTAACTGAAAACTTGGTTGTGTTCATCATGAAATCGATCAAAATGATATCCCTAATGATGTCATTAAAAAATTTTAATTCCATAGAAAAATAGAGTTCTGGTCCTACTAAAAAATCCAAAAATATCCAAACAAGAACAGAAGGGTATATTCACTCTGTCATTCCAAGTATATATATTCTTGATCAGTGATGAAATCTAATACGATCTAACCATGTCCGTCTGTCCGTCTGAAATCACGATTCTACGAAAAGAGTCAAACGAAAAGAGACAGACCCTTGAAACTTGGTATGAATATATCTTGAAGGATAGATAGCACAGGTCAAGTTCGTAAATGGGCTGAATCGGGCCATAGGGAAAAAAGTTCCCCTAAGAAGTACTAACCTAACCTCTAAAAAACAACATAATATTTAAAGTTTTTTTGTTAAGCAAATGATACATTTTTATGTCAAAGAAGGTCTAAAGCGTTGAACTTGGAGCCAGAAAATCCAAAAAATTATATGCACAAAAATAGTGTAAAAATTTAAGAAATGGTATTACTTAAGACTGAATTCCTTATTTATAAAATTTTTAAACTTTTATGACAAAGCTGAGACGTAATCTGATCCTCCTCTGCCCTACTCCCCTTCTCACCCTTTGCCCCTTAAATAACTCTATAAAAAATGTTTTCTACACTTAATTATTCCAAACATTTATTTATAGTGTTTTATAGCAAAGGTGAAATGTCTCCCCCACGGCCCTTGCCAGAGAGACCCCGATAAAATACAGTTTTAATACCCTCCAAAAAGAATTGGACCCTATAAAGTAAATATGTATATTCTTGATTAGTGATGAAGTCTGAGACGATCTAGCAGTGCTTATACGTTCATTTGTGGAAAACATGATATGGTCTATTTTTGGACCCCGCCTCGTTTGGAGGGCGTTGACGTACGATATTATATGCAAAAATGGTGAATATATTGAACAATTTTCATTCCTTAAGCCTATAAGAAGCTGAGATATTCTCTGATCTTGCAGAGATGAAACGTCTCCCCCACGGCCCTTCCCGGAATGACTCTGTCAAAATATAGATTTAAAATTGGGTATTGGTTAAAGGAACTCTGTCCCACCAACTTAAACATTTTAAATTTACTTACTAAATATTTGGAGGGTATTTAAGATTCGACCAGGTCGAACATAACGTTTTTACTTGTTAAATTCCAGCTTGTATTTTTTAGAAATATATACGAAAGTTTTTAATATTTTGACCATATGATCTTGCGAAAGTACCCACTTGCGAATATCGCGACTTTTCAATGAACTGATGCTACAATTTTATGTGTTTTATTGTTGTAGGAACTTTGCACAGACTAGTGAAAAGAATGGTTTTGTTTGACAACTATTTTGTATATAATGCGAAATCATAGTTATTCGACAGCGCGCGATAGGACGCCTTTATTCATTGTGTTTATTTTATAGTCTTAAAATTTATATTTTTTTCCGATCGTTACCACTGTTCGACGGAACACTCACTCATTCAATCAGATGTAAGATTTTCAGTTTGAGGTAAATACTTGCTTACACACATATGTACAACATTCTCGTAAATGTAGTTTCTATCCATTAGTTTGATTTCTTTTACAAATTTATATGGAGAAGTTGCCAATTAAACTTTATTAAGGATTCCATCAAGCAATTATTGACCTTTATTTGACACTCCCAAATACATTGAATGCCCAATAATTTAAATATTTTATTTGAATTTTATGCATTAACAATGTAAATCAAATGAATACGCACTATCAGAGTGATCTTCACCCAAATTCATTCACTTTTTTTCTTTTAAGTTAAAGTCATTTACATTTTTTCTTTTAAGTTTTTGCAAGTTCATGCCAAATTGAATTAAAAAAAAATACATATAAATTTATTGTTGCATAGGTACAGCATTATTTAAATTAAATAAAATATTATTAAATCAACAATTTTCAACCAATTATTTGTTTATATGAATTGCCCGCCAAAAAAGATTAATTACAAAAGGAAAAAAAAAACAATTATTTATGAATTTGAACTGTTTTGTTCTGTTTTATGTTTATAAAGAAATCAAAATGCAAATCATCAACAGCAATAAGCAAGTTCAAGAAATATTTTTGGTAAGAAATAAAGTGATGCCAACACTACAAAAACAAAAAAAAAGAACAAAACAAACAAAAGAGAAAACAAACTAAAATTTAATTTCATTCTGTAAGGAAATTCGATGAGATCTAAAAATTTTCTACGGCAATAAAAACATATTTAAAAAAGATTTTTCCGAAAATTTTAGTTTAAATTACATTTCAAGTCTAACTTATTTTTTTACGAATACTACACTCTGTTTACAAATGAAGCTATAAAGAAGGTTTTAAATTTATAGCAAATACTTTGCTTACCAGTTTAATAAGTCCTAAGTAACTGTTTGTAATTTGGTAAGCCCTTAAAGAAATTCAATGTTTATGAAATTTATTCGAAATGGAAAAAATTAAGGGAATTTTTAACAGCTATTTCCTTGACAAGCCCTAGCGAACTGCTTTGCTAATATAAACAACGTAATTATTTTTGAAGTGCTGCCGTACCACTGATCGTTTACTCTCTTTCGAGAGTTTTGCGTCTCACATCTGTTTACCGATATTTTGCAAATTTGCTTTGCACACCATTTACATTCAAAATATTCCCATCGGAATGGTTTGATTCCGTATTTTCATTTCAATCGATTTTGTTTTAGGGTTTTCAGAATCCGAACAATTTTCTATTTCCGAAAATTATAAAATCTTTGCTTTTCAAATAAAGTATGTAAAAAAGAAAAAAAAACGAGAAAGAAAGCATTAATACAAAAATTTTAAATCAAACCTAAAATTCATTCCAACCCTGGAATCATCTTTTTGATCTTTTTGATTTTCTATAATAAATTATTTCCTTCTAAAATATAGGATATGTTTAATTACAAAAGAAAATTACAATAGTTTTCTTTAATTACCTTAATGTAAAAAAAATATATAAATTTTCCAGCTCCGGATTTTCTGATTTTTAATAGCAAATGGATTAAACATATTACATGTATGAAGAACAAGATAAAAAACTGTTTTGGTTGG
Source organism: Linnaemya tessellans (assembly GCA_951800035.1). NCBI lineage: Eukaryota > Metazoa > Arthropoda > Insecta > Diptera > Tachinidae > Linnaemya > Linnaemya tessellans. The sequence goes on along the minus strand of OX637532.1, from coordinate 110,839,006 downwards.
TTACTGTTATGTACCAAAAAAAGTTTCAATTGTCCAACCCTGGAATGATGTTTTTGAGTTTGTTTGATTTTTAATACGAATTTATTTCTTCCTGAGGTATAAAACAGGTTTAATTATCAAAAAAAAGCCAATATTTATTTTACGAGTAGCTAGTTACTTTTATATACCAAAAATAAGTTAACATTTTCCAGCTCTGGAATCGTATTTTGGATTTTCACAATTTATAGCAATAATAGCAACTACATTAATCTGAAACAAAAGAGTCTAGCTTTTCTGGAACCTTCGGAAATCCGATTTCACGTACAGACAGACAAACGGACATCGCTTATTCGACTTCCCTATTCATAACGACCCAGAATATATATATATATATATATATATATATATATATATATATATATATATATATATAAGTATATATATATACATACTTTATAGGTTCGCGTATTAACACTGAGGAGATACTAACGGAATGACAAGCCTATATATACAATTTCACTATTTTTGTTGAAGGCTATAGAAATTTCAAACCACAGAAGTTTGGATTAAATAAAAATGAAAAAAAATTTCATAAAATATTTAGGACATAAAGAAAATAAGGCAAAACAGAGACTTAACATCATTTCGTTATAAAATTGTTGACGTTTGTTTTGCTCTTTGTTTGCAAATCCATTTTGATAATTTTAAATTATTCGTCTTCTGAAGGCTCGAATTTCGAACTTGGCACCACTTTCCATTAGAAAGACGTTTTTTGCCATGTTGGTTACAAAATCTTGCCCACACTGTAATGAAACAGACTATGTTTTGGGTTGGGAATCGAACCCACAGTCTCTTTATGTGCAACCTATAAAATCTGAAAAATAATTCAATACGCAATTCAAATGGAACATGGGGAATATACAATGAGAGTATGACTCATGTTAATGGCATGTGCACAGTTTTGTGTTTTAAAAAGAAAGCATTTTTAAAATACAGACGCATACAATTTGCGTAATTAAATATTGTATGGATTTACTGTTGCTATGCAATTGAAAAACTTTGTCGCAAAAACTAAAAATTAGCACGAAATTAAATATATTTTTTTATTGTTTAGTTTAATGTCGTTCTGTAAAAAATCTATTTTTGTTTATAAATTCGTTTCATTGATTTTGGGGCTGAGAATTGGTTATTTGAGTTTATTCTGCGTGTTCGTTTCTTTTTCTATTTTTATACTCTCCAAAAAAGGATTGGAGGGTTTATTAATTTTATCATTCCGTGTGTAACGCAGCGAAATATACCTTTAAGGCCCCATAATGTATATATATTCTTGATCAGTGATGAACTCTAAGACGATCTGAGCATGTCCGTCCGTTCGTCTGTGGAATCACGATTCAGTCTAAACGAAAAGAAGGTCCAACACGTTAAACTTGGAGCCATAAAATAAAAATAAAATTATTTTTGGACCCCGCCCCTTTTAGTGGGCGTTATTATATGCAAATATAGTGTACAAATTTAACAAATTGTTTTACTAAAGCCTACATTCCTTAAAATAAAAATTTTTAAGCTTCAATGACGAAGCTAAGACGTAACCTGGTACTACTCTGCCCTAACCCTCTTCTCCCCTTTTGGCCCCTAAATGACCCTATCAAAAACAAAATTCTTTTTAGACTTAAGTACTCCAAAAAAGTAATTTTTAGTGGTTTATGGCAAAGGTGAAATGTCTCCCCGACGGCCTTTGCCAGAGCGACACCGACAAAATGCAGTTTTAATACCCTCCAAAAAGAACTGAACCCCATAAAATATATATATTCTTTCACAGTGATGAAGTCTAAGACTATCTAGCAATGCCCATAAGTCCGTCATTCTCCTCTCAACACGTTGGAAACGATCGTATTAAAATAAAGTTGTTACTTAAGCCAAATGCCATAAATGTAAATTTTAACAAGAATAAAAATGGAATTTTTATTTACTAAATATTTGGAGGGTATTTAAGATTCGACCCGGTCGAATATAACGTGTTTACTTGTTCATTACTTATGAACTAAATTGATGTACAAAAGACATAACTCGCAGTTTATTGACTGCTTCAGAGACGGTAATGTTGGTATTTGCAATTGTATTCATATTATTATTGTTATTAATGTTAGAGCTTTTTGTTGTATGTCTATATGCCTGCATTTCATTAGTTCTTACTGCAAATCTTCAGTAGACTTTAACCTAATTCCAAAATAACTGATGATTTGGTGTAACAACTAATGAAATGCAGGCATGTAGACATACTTGACCACATAACAAGCAAAAAGCTCTAATATTAATATATTAATTGAGACAATATGTCGAATAGAAGTTTTTAAAAATTATTATTATTATTAGGAAAATATTTTGCAAATTACATGTGCACAGATGCTGAAGGGGGTTGGCTTGGACCATATACCGGCGATGTTGTTAACTCGTATTTTTATCCGTTCCTCTGACTAAGTGCACACGAGTTATACCGTCACTTGCCAGTAAGCACGGAAAATTCTTCAGAAGAACCGCAAACCTTTACAGTTATCTGAGCTGTAGAAGTGGCGGACAAGCCGGCCACGGCTGGCTCTGCTATGAACGCCTCTAATGCCTAACAAGAACTACATCCTCAAGTACTATTTGCAAAAAACTGAAGGCAGATGGCGCAATATAGACACGTATAGGGTCCTTAGTGGCCTTGCTACGACTACAGGCGATCAACACAATTAAAAAATAGGGATCGTAGAGACATATCGACTCCCGTCGCAGTCGTGACGGTACACTGGATGATCGGTAATCATGCATGTAATAAGTTTTGTTGTAGTTGTAGTGAAAAAAAGTAGGGAAGAGACGCTTCTCCACCTCTCCGCTTCTTTGTGAATGTCCAGCTTTACATCTTTCTAGATACACATTTTTAAGGCAGTCATGTACTGATCGACCTCTCAGAGCTATCAGAGATTGATGTACGGGACCTGATCAGATATTTCAATGCGATATGTTGGTTACCAATAATCGGAACCCTACTTCGATACGGAATTACATAGGTTGACACCCGCCAGAATAGCGGTCTGTCAAAAAGGATTCAAATCGATTTCAATTGAGTGCCTGTTCGTAGTGGGCATCCACGTAAACCACCCAAAATAATTGAAAATAATTGGAAACAATTCTTTGATTAAATCAGTCGCAAATCAGCTCCGAGTCAGTTAGACTATGTCCACACGATGAAACATTTGCTGCAGAAGCATTTATTAATTCCCTTTTGAAGCTGCATTCGTGTCCACACGGTTGAAACATTTGTTTTGCAGCATACATATGTTATATTATATGCAGAAGCGGAGAATGGCGTGCTCAACAAATATTTCATGTACATGAAACACCGTACCCTTTTCCACTCGTCTTTCCTCTCTCATCAACAAACACAATGTTTCTGCAGCAAATGTTTCACCGTGTGGACATAGTCTTAACATCACATTCTCTTTAATAATGTTTTGAGTGCAGCCAGGTCACTGATGGTTTACTCCAGTGATGTCAGCCTCATACACAATTGTGGAAGCAAAACTCACATGTACGCTTACGCTCTTTTATTTTGAGAGCGTAAAATATAATTGTTTACTGAAAAACACTCTCATTCAGCGGGAAGTATCGCAAGTCCTGTTTTGAGGCCTCTAAACAGAAATAATATATTTATATAAATATATATATACAATATATATAAGAGGTTTGAAATAAGTTGGATCCACTGTATGTAGGTACATCTTTTCGAAAATTTCTTAAAGTAGCTTTTAAATTAATTCATAAGTAAGACTTTTTGTAAAAATTTTTTCTCTTGTATATAAACTAACCAAATGTTCAGCTTAAAAATGGAGAAATATTTTAAAATTAAATATCTGAGCACTTGGCAATTTTCGAAACCCTTTCTTACAACTTATAAAATTAGAAGATATTATTGGTAAATAAAAGGATACTCTTAGAAAAGGCCACTAGTTAGGCCTCGCAACCGCACATTTCTCCCGCTGGGAATGTAAGAGAGAAGAGTGATCTCACCAACACAATCACATTTGACATCACTGGTTTACTCTCTTCCGTCTCACTCGCACTAGATAATTTCAACACCTCGCATAGCGGTATATGTTTACATTTCTTATGATGAATTATTGTGTGATTAACTACGTTGCTACTGAATATGTGAAGGCGTAGATCGTGTACAGGTTAACAACGTCGCCGACATATGTTCTGACACACCCAGTCGGCATCTGTGCGCCGATAACACTGCTCAGCAACGTTTTTTGTCTCTCCTTTATATAAAACTTTGTGGACTATATGGATTTTGATGCGCTAAACTCAAATCCGTTTCCATCAGGTCGGAATTTTTTTATAGGCGAGGCAAATTTTTTCCCCTAAATTAGTCAGGTACGGAGACATATTTCACCATAACTCGCGAACGAGTCATCCGATTTTCAAAAGTAAAACACCAAAAGATGTGCAACAAGATGTGTATTTATTTTAGTCGAATATAATTTTTCTCTATCTCCTATCATTTTGGAATTATTCAGAAATTAATGGAGAAAAAAAAATAGTTTTTCTTGCGAAATTCGTAATTTTCCCAACCTGATGGAAAAAAATAGAAAATGGATTTGAGTTTAGCGCATCAAAATCCATATAGTGTCCACATAGTTTTATTTAAAGGAGGATTTTGCTGCTGAGCAGTGTAATTTGCAAATTTACTTTGCAAAGTATTTTTAAAATACAATACAATTCCTTAATGTTTTTTTGTTTAATCAAATCAAACGCACGTAATTGAATCAATTAACATCTTAATAAAATTTCGACCAAAGAACAGCTTTGATTGGAGCAGAAGCAATTGAAAGTAATTGAAATATCTCATTTTATTTACAGGCACCAAATCATTTAAAATTCAATCCCTACATCAGAGGCGGCTATCGTACATTCCTGTCTACAAAATTATGCCTGCAGAGCATGTTTTGGTGGACAAATGAAACGGTAAGAGTTCATTTGAGTTTTCCTTTGCTCAAAACACATGATCTTAAAAAACTAAATTGGTACATTTACTTTTTGTTTAACGACAGATCAACATTTGGACTCATTTGTGCGGTTGTCTCTTGTTTGTTGGTTTGACAATATTCGACTTTCAATTTCTGAAGGCTCATGCCGATTTGGAAGATCAGATTTTGGTGGTCTGCCTGTTAACTTGCTTTTGCTTGTGCATGCTATTATCATCGATATATCATATATTCTCTTGCAAATCGGAGGAACATTATGAGCTATTTTTATCGGTGGACTACTTGGGCATATCCCTGTCATTGGTAGCCATCTATATCAGCAGCATGTATTATGCCTTTTGGTGTTTGAATGTAAGTTACTACTCGTATTATTATTATTTTTAGAGAATTTGGATTAATTATTTTCACAAATTGTATTCTCTTAATTTTCAGTTACTGCGAATAGTTTATTCGGTGATCGCTTTATGCATGTTTGGCTTGGCTATTGTTGTACAAATTCCAAAATTAAATGTCTCCCTGAATGGCAAAATGGCTGTGCTATTGGCCTGGGCAGCATATGGTATAATTCCTTTGGCTCATTGGACTGCGACAATGGGTGGCTTCGACAATGAATTAGTAAGAGTGAGTATCATAAAAAAATAGTAAACATTTTCTCACAAATTCATAGACATTGTTTAGTAAGATATTGAGGTAGTTTTATTAAAAATAAATTTTAATGTGCGTATGGAGTTTTTGCCACAAGAGAGTAATAGCTCAAAAGATTCGATATTTTAGCTATTACATATTTAGTTAATACAGAAACATTCGTCATATCGCTCGTCTTGTTGCTTAAAATAATTTTATGTACTCATTTCTTGGGAGAGAAATTATGATATTTTAACCTGTAGGCCAGCCTTTTGACTTCGAGATTAGAGATGTAATTATCTTTAATCTTTGGATTTAGTTTTTGCCTTCATATAATCTTTTGTTTATTTGGGAATTTAAGAGTTGGTGTTTTATGGTGTTTTCAAGCCGACATGGTTTTAATAAATGCTAGTTTAAGTTAAAACAAACTGATATAACCAGATTTTACCATTCAAAATGATTTTATTAAAACCGACTTAAAATAATTTTCGATTTGATTTTAAGTAGGTTTTATGAATGCATCCTTGTTTTTGTCTGTGCTAAGTGGGGTATTGCCAAGCTAAATATTAGAAACAGCTGATAATGCAATAATGTGATTTCCAAGCACGTTTTATACCCTCCAAAAAGGAATTGCCATTTCGTGTGTAACGCAGCGAAATATCCATCTGAGACCCCATAAAGTGTATATATTCTTGGTCAGTGATGAAATCTTAGCATGTCCGTCCGTCCGTCAGTGGAAATCACGATTCAGTCCAAACGAAAAGACCCAGACTCGAAATTTGGTATCTTGAAGGATATCACAGGTTAAGTTCGTAAATGGGCTGAATCGGGCCAGAGGAAAAAAGTTGCCCTAAGAAGAACCAAACCAACCGCTAAAAAACAACATAATTTTTAAAGTTTTTTTTCTGTAATTTTGTTAAGCAAATGATATATTTTTATGTCAAAGATGGTTCACCGCGGATCCCGATCCTTTAGTGAGCGTTATTATATGCAAAAATAGTGTAAAAATTTAACAAGTTGTTTTGCTTAAGCCTGCATTCCTTAAAGATAAAACTTTTAAGCTTCAATGACGAAGCTGAGACGTAACCTGATACTCCTCTGCCCTACCTCCTCCTTCCCCTTTGCCCCCTAAATGACCCTATAAAAAAAGAAAAAAAATTAAATAAGTTTTACATTTAATTATTACGAACATTTATTTCCGAACATTTATTTTTGAAGTTTTATGTCAAGGGCCCTCACGGCCCTTGCCAGAGCGACCCCGACAAAATGCAGTATTAATACCCTCCAAAAAGAATTGGAACTCATAAAGTGTATATATTTTTGATCAGTGATGAAGTCTAAAACGACCTAGCAATGCCCATACGTTCGTCTGTGGAAAACATGATAGAGTCTATTTTTTGGACCCCGCCCCCTTTAGTGGGCGTTGACGTACGATATTATATGCAAAAATAGTGTAAATATTGAACAATTTGTATTCCTTAAACCTATAGGAAGCTGAGATGTTCTCTGATATTGCAGAGGTGAAACGTCTCCCCCACGGCCCTTCCCGAAATGACTCAATCAAAATAGAGATTTAAAATTGGGTACAGAGATGTCTTAAAGGAACTCTGTCCCACCAAGTTAAACATTTTAAATTTACTTGCTAAATATTTAGAGGGTATTTAAGATTCGACCTGGTCGAATATTACTTTTTTACTTTTTTTATCTAAATGAATCTGTGATAAGAAACTATATACATATATTTTATATTTCAGCTAATGGTTCCCCGTGTTATAATCATGTACGTTTTGTGTGCCATTGCCTTTGTGATATATGTGGCCAAGATTCCTGAACGTTGGTTGACGGGAAAAGTTGATTATTTTGGCCATTCGCACAACTGGTGGCATCTATTTATTTTGGCTGCCTTCTACCACTGGCACAATACGGGTATGGTCTATGCTGAATATCGTTTAAATAATGGCTGCAATGGCCCCTTGTTCACGTAAAACACCTCATCTAAACTACTCGTATACACCGAAGAAATATGTTTTTATACACCATAATTATTTTATTATTATTTGTATAAATGATTACATATATATATATATATATATGTATAAAACAAAATGGAAACTGGAAAAGTATTTTGTTGTAGAAATCTTTTTTGATATACATATATTTTCAATTTGTTGTTATAATTAAATTGTTTGTTATATTACAAACAATGAAATACTTTCATTGATTGCTTTTGCAATAATTGGGAAAGAAAAACTCTTATTTTTATTTTATAGAATTTTAATTACAAAGCAAACAACAAAGAAAAAAAAGGATTGTAATTTTATATTATTTTTTTTGTTAAGTTTATAAGTAGAAATTAGAGTGAAATATATATATTTTTTTTAAATCTTTTATTTTGTAATGCACTTGTATACATATATGTAGTAGATTATTTTCAGGCATTACAAATTGTACTGTAGCGAATTTGAAATAAATGCCTAATATTTTTAAATATAAAAATATATTTTGAAATATAGAATACAGATGACTGCTGCTTTTGATTAAGTGGCCAAGTGTAAAGTGAACATCGGTTTTAAATTCTAACACAAGAAATAAACATTAAAAACAGTTGACCTTAAGGGGCATCCCTGCAACTTCTCGTTAATTTTAAATAATGAAAAACACTAGTATTTTAATTTTCCAACTGCTATAATTTTTAAAATAATTAACCGATTCCCACATGATAAGCGGTGATTGAAGTAGGTTTTCGGGTCCTATAAAAGAACTGAGAACACTAATTTATGTATATAATTTCGGTGTTTTTTATAACTCATTCTTTTGTTCATGATATCTTACGGTCGGACAACCGCTTTTGAGTCGGTTAGTGGCGTTCGACGTGATTTTAATGTCAAGAGCCGACTAGTTTGTGGAATAGATCGGTAAAGCCGTTTAAAAGTTATTTAAAAAAAAAATTTGAAAATACAGTCAAAACTTTATAATCCGGATAATTGATTGCAGACCATGATCCGGACTATCAAATTATCCGGATTACCGAATAAAAATGTAACAAAATTTTTTTTGCGTTAAAAATTATTTCCACATAAATACAACGGTAATTTTCTGTGTTTTACGAAAAAAAAACTATGGAAAATAGTTTGCTTTAAAATATGTTTTTGGAATAACATTGAAAAGAGATTAAAACTACACAATATTTTGTGTACAGCCCGGATTATAAAGTTGCATTCAATCCGGATTATATACCTCAGAATATAATGAACAATGACGTCCGGATTACCGAATAATCCGGATTAGCGATGTCCGGACTGTCAAGTTTTCACTGTATTTGTTTTTTAGTTTTTCCTGCGATTTCTCGAAATTTACAGATTCGAATCGGTACCAGTTCACAAGAAATCAATCAATCTTTCGATTCGGGAAAAACTAAAAATTTATAGGCGATTCACATACTTACACGCACACACACATACAAACACACAGACATAGTGACACCCTCACAGGAGCAGTCAGGATAGCTTCATAGGAACTCAAAACGTCGAGATTGACAATAACTCGTTTTTTTCAAAGCTCGACTTTTTTTTTAATAACTTTCCGATTTTTTGAACATTTTGAATTTTCTTAGCGGGAAGCCAAAAATTTATTCAATTAACTTCGAATTTTTTACATAATAAAAAGAAAAAGCGGATTTGCTCTTCCAAATATTCAACTATAAAACATTAATATGTATTAGAAATGTAATGATACGCCAATTTGCTATTACGATACCGATACTAAAGAGAAAAAGCCAGGCAGACTTTGAATTAAATTTGAAATTAGCAAAACTCAACTAAAGTATTCTTTTTATTTTGAATCCACACTAAAAATACAAAATATGGTTTTATTATCAAAGAAAAATATTACTTTTGTTTAGTTACTTTAATATTTATATTTATATAATAGTTTGTACTAGTGGCAACGTTTTAATTTTTTGATATTTCACTGTGTGGCGTTGTATTCCAAACTTTACAAATGTACTGTACGTCTCAAAATGCCATCATAGTATGTTCTTGGCTGAATTCTATATGAAAATTTGCCTTAATATATTTATTTTATGTAGTTGCGCCACCTGGCGTAGAACAATGTAGTTGAGATATAAACCACTAAAACAATGCAGCACAGAGCAAAATCAGTGTGGCCATTGTGTCGTTTGCATCGCAATAGCCACTATCACTGCCTCAGAATTCTTAATTCATTTTTCATTTTTCAAATTACATAAATACGGAGATAGACATTTTTTACACAGCAGAATACTTTCACACACGAGAACAATTTTACTGTGAGCGCGGGCGATTTTGAAAAAATTTCTACCATCGTGCGTGAAAGTACGTGATTAAAAAGAATGCTTTCGTGAGCGTGCGTGATAGTGAGCGCCTTAAATATTACCGTGCGTGAAAAATGTGAGTTTCATGATCGTGCGTGATCGTGAGCTTAATTTTACTCACACGCACATCTCTAGTTTAAACTACGAAACTTAAGACATTCAGTCATCCCTGTATACAATGAATGTAAGCCAATCAGCTGATAAAATGTTACATGAATATATGAACAGTGCGATCTTTGTGGTACTAAAACTATCATTACAGCCGAAAGATCACAATTTACTGAAAAAGTCAGTCGTATCTACAAACAACTGGTTCTCGATATTGATCGGAATTTGTATATAAAATTACAAGAATGACTTACCAGGCATTAAATATCGTTATTATTAAACTTGACATTATTAGTGCGGGCAAATGAAAATCTGTATAGCTTCTATCTCTATGGCAAACATTTTATAGCGTCACAACCACTCTAACGTTACCTCATGTTTACAGGAACACTCGTCAAACGAGAAATAAATTCTGGTTATAGCGTATAAGAGTTTACTGCTTACCAATCCTAGCTGAAGTTAAAGCTGCAGCGTAACCAGTGCAGAAATCGATTCAATTATGCTTCCCGAAATCGCCAAAGCTATTTGCAAAGATTGTGATCACGAAAATATTCAAAAAGTCCTAAAAATAAAAATTGAATTTGAGTTAATTTTCGAATCGGAGAGGAGTGAGTGTATAGAACCTTCAAATGCAGATAACCGTTTAGCATCCCAGTAAATCTGTAATTTTTTTTTCATTTAATGGTTGTTTCCTCCTCCATGAAGTTTTAATTTTTCTTAACTAAAATAGTTTTTCATTCAATAGGAATTCAGATTAGTCAGTTATAACTCAAAAGCGGTTAAGTGTAATTCAAATTATTCAGTTGTTCAATAGCAATTTCGGAAATGTCATCTGTTATAATGGAGATGTAAAATGTTTTTCCTAAAAGAAAGATATTTATTAGCTATCACAAATAAAATAACAAAGTAAAGTGATAAATTTAATTAAATGTATGTAATAAAATTCCCTGTCATTAAAAATTGCTAAATGCCTCAGTTTTCCTTAAGTCCCATTTTAAAGGTTTTCATTATTTTAGCCAATATTTTAGGCTTTCTACTGTTTAGACTTTTATATATTAATAATAATAATAATAATAATAATAATAATAATAATAATAATAATAATAATAATAATAATAATAATAATAATAATCATAGCAATAATAAATTCAGAAATTTTAATGTAATAATAATTGCTTTAATTACAACTAACAATTTCCGAATTTCAATTGATTAATCTGAATTACACAAAAATAATTTATTTATATGAATTACAATGTTAATATTAAAAAGATTTCCCAAAATTTAAGTACTTTATTACTTCATTATATCATTAGTAAAGATCTCCCACGTCTCTTTGAAATATCCCATGTTTTGTGGCACTTTCTTTCTCATAATTCCCCTTTCATATGCTAACGAAAGAAGAAACAAAAACGGTTACATTTCCATTTGCTGAAAAATTTATGAATAAAAATTCAGCAAAGTGCTAGTTTGTGTCTGTGCTATGAGCAAGCTCTACAAGAGAGTGCAGAGCTACCATGTTACAAATTTTTTCTTCGGTTTATTTAACGCAGGTTATTTAGTCGTTAGAAAATTATCCAACTTATTGGATATAAATAATTGTGTGTATGGAATGGGTGAAAAGCTTTTAATTAACAAAAAACAGACATACAATTTAGTAGACTTGTGCCGAACTCTTTTATTCCCTCGTTTTTGACAAGAGCCAATGTAATTTAAATGGGTTTCATCATAGGTTCTTGTCAAAAACAAGTGAATTAGACAGTTTGACACTAGCTAACCATTAGTCTGGTTCTCTACTCAATCCACTTCTGCAACCATTTTACTTCATTTTAGCTCAGACCAAATAAAAGTAATTCCAAAGAGTTGAGGAAAAACTTTTCTATACAGCGACATCTGTATTCAATAAATCTAACTTATTTTTGGACTCTCTTAATAAACAGAGTTTAAGCAGCTTTTCCTGTTCATTTGTTTTTTATCTAATAAATACATATTCTACAGATAAAAGTCTACTTAAAGAAATAAAAAAATTTGTGAATTAAAAGATTTTGTTTATTGAATTTACCTGATTAAATCAATAAAATTTAACAATAAAACACTTTAAATTTATAAAATGCACTTCGAAGAATATTTCTCACCACTTTTTTATTTTATTTATGCACTATTTCTATTAATTTTTATATATTAAACCTTGACGCACGAATTCACGAACTGTTCCGTTTGACTTTTCTTGTTAGACTGAGTAAAATTAGCAATTCAAGGAGATGAAGAAGAGAAGAAAAAAACTGCAGGAATAGAGAGTGGGAACCAAATGCAAATTGTTAAAACGTACTTTTTGCACATAAAAGACCAAATGGATATTAAGAGCCTTCTTATTTTATAATGCATTTGATTTAAAACCTTTAGAAGCCGATAGTTGCTAGTGATTTAGTTTATTGTAAGTTTAATTATAATAAATTTAATAATAATAATAATAATAATAATAATAATAATAATGATAAATTTTATAATAATAAAGAATATACATATATTTAGTTGAATGATTGGCATATTTTATTAATTTTCTGTTAAGTTGTATGCGCAGTTTAAATAAGTAAAGAGGAAATCCAAAAACATATCGTAGGTTTCAAGTAGAAGGGCCTTAACTCACATGGTTGTAACTTTACACGAGAAGGTAAAAACGTAACCTAAACTGTATTGATCCCAATGGAAACTGCAACTATTAATTGCTAGTAAAATCGTTGGTTTTGATACTATGGCAATAAGTTTTTGTGACGAGGTGTATCTGTGTGAAATGCAATTGGAATCACTTGAAAAGTACAGGTTAGGCCCTTTCCACTTGGTACCAGGGATATTTATATCTATGTCTATGTGCTCTTATCGCTAACAAGAGGAGAATTTGTTTGCGTAACTACTCGTATTTCACATGAAAAAATATCTTGCGGAGAGTGAATAAAATAGTACACAAACAGAACGGCAATACAAGTCGCAGTCAAATGAAATGCTATTTATGATAAGTATAATTATATAACGTTTAGTCTATAATTCAAATATCGGCCATCGAGCTGAGTTGCGATCAGTGCTTGAAATTTGTTTTTATTTTATATTTATAAATCTATTATTATTAAAGCGATCATATTTAGGCAAGGAAACCCATTTCATGTATATTTATTAACCAATTATTAACCGTGTACAATTTTTTATATTTTAAGTATGTTCTGTACCTAGAAGCGTAGGTTAAAATTATTGAGAAGTTAACTATTTTAAGCTGAACCAACGTTAAAACTCGAATGGTGTTATTTGTTATAAATAATTTAGTTACATAAAAATAATTTTTTTTAGTAAAAGTTGAGGTGTCATCCGGTGTAATAAACAACAGTCGATCATTGTATATTGCAACAGGACAAATTTTGGGTTGCGAAATTCGAACTCGCACTGCCAATAATTAATTTCCAGGGAGAGTGACAGATTTCAGACTCTCAAAGCTTACAATATTTGCTGGATTTATTATTTAAGTAATTCATAGATGTGATTTATTATAGAAGTAATTCATATAAGATTTTAGGATCTTCACTATGGCAGTTGTGCAGATATAAAAAAGTAAATGATCGCTTCATTTGGGGGTGCCTATTCCAACCAACATAAAATAACATACATTTATTTGTCTATTTGAATTTCACGGCCATAAGTAAAACAGTTCCCAAGTTTCGGAACAAACAAACATATAAACACAAGTTCATTTTTATATATAGGTATACATACTTAGATTGTGGGAGTTCGCAAAGTAAATGAATAAGACAGACAATACAAATTAGAATAGAAAATATATTGTAGTAAGAATTTTAACGAACATTTTATATTGCTATATTAAATTTAATTAAGATTTTATAGGCTAATTGTTCGAAATTTCAATTTAAATCTCCGAAAGACATGATAAATATTCCAAGGCACAAAGGCAAGTCAATATCAGTTTTTGTTATTCAACTTACACAGCAGAGCAGAACAGCTGTTTTCAAAAGACGCAAACCTTTCATCATCAGCGCTCATGTGTATTGTGTTTGTCACCACTTATTAGGTGGGTTAGTTGAATGTGATAAAAGTTCCTATTTACACAAATTTTATTGTGAAAAAGGATACGAGAACTGTATCAACCTGATGTTAACATGTTATTGTTATAATACCCGTGTTACCGTTTGATTATTTTTCTTCATGTTCAATTTTTCAGAAAATATATTTTTTGGAACAACATTAAATACATACATGCCCTAATAGTATTTGAGAAAAATACTCAGGTACATATGTACATACATACATACTTACATATGTATATCGTTAACAGTACCCTCTGAAAGTACTTTAATAACTGTGCCTCCATACCGAACTGACCGTCGCAGTTTTGCGTTTTTGCACGTTTGCATTAAGGAAAGTTTCTTACTAGAATATTTCGTTTTCTGCTTTAAATTTGTTTCATGCTTCACCCACACACACACACACACACACATGCATACCTACATAAGAATATATCTACGTGCATATTTGTTTCTCTTTTCCATGCTTTCAAATTATCTAAGATCTGTGCTTATGTTAATGTTAACTAACATGTAATTTTAAATGCATTTGTATGTAAGTGTGTTCAAGCATTCACAGAAAGCCAAATAATATCATTAAGGTAAAGAATTGAGCTTTTAGCATTTTCACTTCAGATAATGAATAAGAAAATGTGCAGTAAATGCAAGAACAGAAAGCTTTCAACCCGCTTTGTTGGCAGAGTTGTCACACTTCATTTTTAGTTAGCCCGGAAAAAGGTTTAACAAATATCGCCACAATTACTCAATTACTACAATAACACTGGATTTGTTTCTTCACAACATAATTTGACATGAATATGAAAAATGAATATGAATTCCTCCATGTTCATAAAGCTTAATATGAGTTTGAAATGTAATTTATTCAAAAATTATCATACAAAAATTTCTTAAAATATATAC
The DNA here is from genome assembly GCA_951800035.1 of Linnaemya tessellans. Lineage (NCBI taxonomy): Eukaryota > Metazoa > Arthropoda > Insecta > Diptera > Tachinidae > Linnaemya > Linnaemya tessellans. Next base: position 110,823,932 of record OX637532.1, on the reverse strand, counting down.
ATATGTATAATTATGAACATGCAAGTTTGTACTTTATATAGGTCTTTATTTTATATATGTATATATAATTTTTTCGATTGAAAGCAAAAAAGGAAAATAATAAAAATATGAAATTTTGTTGAGATATTGGCTCAGTCAATTTATGAAGCATATGCTTTGTTTGTGGCGAGTTACGTATGTCTATGTTTTTGGTAAATCTCAAATGATTGTTGAAAATTATTTAATAAACGAACGGGTTTTGTTAATTTTGAAATAAAGTTGAAGTCTACTGATGATTTGGTGTAAGAGCCAATAAAATACAGGCATATAGACATACAGGATTCGCATCAAACAAAGCATATGTTTATATAAGATTTCCTGAAGAAGTTAACCAAATTTTAACGAAATATTGAATATAAAAGTGAATACAGTGTTTGTATAAAAAAGAGACCTACATCTTAATATATAATTATATTACATACAAAAGAAAAATACATAATTATTATCTATTATGAAATATTTGTTATCCACGTTAATTACTTTAATTTTAATAGAAAAGGATTTCTTAGCTTGAAACAGTTATTGATATATTTGCTATTGTCTATAAAAAATGTTCAATAGTCATTAACAGACTTTTCCTAATATGAGCCCCTGTGCACTAGCAGAGTTTACTTTAACAAAGTCTTCTCAATTTCCTTTAAAACTTTGATCTTCTTTTCAACTTTCGTTCACTTTGCATTAAACAACAACAAAATATATATATATATATATATATATATATATATATATATATATATATATATATATAAAATATATATATTTATATATATATATATATATATATATATATATATATAAATGCCGAATGAAGACAAATCAACTTTGCAAGAACATCAAGGTGTGTACTCATCTCGATTTCCTTTTCTCTGCATCAAAATCAAGACTTTCACAAGTAAACTTTGTCTGTGCTGAAGGGGTCTATTTGTATATTCTTGTATTATTCTCCATTTTTCTTTGACAGTACCAATCGTTATATCTATTGGAATACAAAAATCAGTTCATTTCTATATAATGGATTTTTAGTTTTTAGTCCCTTCACTATTTATATTCTACGAGTATATGGAATTCTCATTTATTCTTTTAAGGATTTTATTAATGTACTTATAAAATTCATATGACACATGAATATATTGTTGTTATAAATTTTTTGACCCTCATTTTTAGAAATTTTTTTTGAAAACTTAGATATGCAAAAATATGAAAAAGTAGTTTTTTCTGACGTTGAATATTTTACTGCTAGTATAGCAAAAGATTATAGCGCTAAGGATTTTAGAAAAATATATTAAAAGAATATATAAAATTTAGATAAGTAGACAGTGAAATCTTTTTACACATCAAATATATGATAGAAGTGTAATAATATGTATATTATAGAGCTCGTACTAATAGATAACAAAATACAATATCAAATATAAGTTGAATATATGACATATTCAACATATATAATATATATAGGCAACTTATATACATAATTACCTTTGAAATCCTCCTATAAACATTTTGAATCGTATTATATATTATATATTATATATATATATTATATATATGCTGTTTTATTAATTCACTTGTGTGACAATTTTCCTTAGGTGTAGATTTAAATAAGAAAACATGTAAACTTTATGTAAACAAATTGTTCCACCCAATTCCACAATAGCTTTTAATTCCGGGGAATTAAATATTATTGGGCAACCTTGCGTCACCAATTTCATGTCAGTCACTCTCCCGTAAAAATTCTTGCAGTTATTATTGCACTTTTTGTTTTTAATTATCTTAAAAATATTACAATTATCCGACCATTACTCCTAGACGACAGTGATGTCAATGATTGCGCCGAAGGAGTGTTAAATAGTACTTTGTTTAACACTTAGAGCAAAATTAACGATTGATGTTCTTAGAGCAATGTAATTTTTTAAAGTTGATCTTATACTGACTTACATATATATAAAAATAATTAATTTTTCAAAGTGGGATCGACTGTTGCCTTAATTGATGAGCGATATTTTAAACTAAGTTCGCATTGTAATTTACATTGTAACCTAATCAAATGCTCTACTACGATATTTTTATAACTTCCAAAAAAGAATTGGTGTGTATACTCACTTTGTCATACCGTATAATCTTATGACCCCATAAAGTATATATGTATATTCTTGATCAGTCAGGTCCATCCGTCCGTCCGTCTGTGCAAATCACGATATAGTCCATATTTGGAATAGATACATCTTGAAAGATAGCACAGGACAACTTCGTAAATGGGCTCAATCGGATCAGAGGGAAAAAAATTCCCCTAAGAAGAAATAAATCAAACTCTAAAAGACATCATAGAGTTAAAACACGTCAAATCGTCACGAAAAAATGGCATTTTCGGCATCATCACCTCCGGCTTCAATGAAATTCAACACAAATGTTATACATTATAAGAGTGTAATTAAATAAAAAAAATTTGGCCTCAGATCCATTCGGGTTCCGAAATATGACGTCATAAAAGTAGTAAAAAATTTTGAAAAGTCTCAAACTCGATTGGTGTCAGAGTTATAGACCAGAACGTGATCCTAAGTAGGTTTTGTGTTCAAACTCAATTGATTGTTTGTTTTGTACAAGCTGAAGTATGTACATTAGGACGTCTCGAAAAAAAAGTTCGTCGTACACCACCGAATATAAGCAAGGTGATTTCGTATATAAAATTTATTTTTCATAAAATACATTTTTCATTATATCTTCTATCTATATAGTCGGATCTCAAAGAGTGATATTTCGATGTTTTTGTCTTGAGGAGGCCAATGTTTTGCTTTAATAGTTATTGGCCTCTCTTGTATTTACCCACCAGATCTCAGTTCCCACAACCTTAGTGTGCCACCCTAATATAAGAAAATTAAAGGTCGCAAAAAATCATTAAACTTTTGCAAAGGAAGTTTTTCAATAATTCCAAAAGAACTATTAAAAAAAGAAATATATATTTTTTTTGCCGAACGTAAAACTACATTTTTAAGATTTAATGACGAAGGTAATATGTCCTATGATCTTCCTCCGATTTCTTTAGCGATCTTTGCTTATAGTAGTAGACGATTAACGTTGTAAATAAAATCATTACTAATTACTATGGTTTCGAAGTATAAAATTTACATCAAAAATGGTTCAATAGAATATTACGTTAGTTTTTAATTTAGTACACAACTATCGACCGCCACCAGTATTTTACGATGAAAAAATAGGTCGCACTGGGCTGGAAAAAAATATATTTTTTCACTATCGCTGTATTGTTTTACTGGATAATATTTTGTTATGTTTCTGTCCAAACTTTTATTGCAGCAACTCTTGAATGTTTTTGAGAAGATTGGGGAGGGGTACAAGGCACTCTGCAATTTATATTTCAATTCACTTTTGCTTTGAAATTTGTAGTTGTAAGTTTGAAGCTGGCTGTGTGTACTTGATACTTTATTTTATCTTTCCAGTTTTATGAAAACTACAATATATAACGAAAAGTAAAAGAAATTTTTAAATATTCAGCAGAATTTGTGAAGTAATAGAATTTAGAATTATAAAAATTGCAATACTGAAGCGGAATTTAAAAAATCAGCAACTAATCAAGTAAGTCTGGGTAGGGACTATCTCTATCCGTAGTCATTGTCGAGTACAATAACAAATTGTTTCTTGAAATTTTCGAAACACAGTTATTGCTTTAGTTTTTACTTTTATTCTTTATTATTGTGCTAAATATTGCTGAATTAAAAAAAAACATTTATGCCCTTCATATAATATGTAATTTATTTGGAGGCTTCATGTTTTTATATATTTTAAGTAAACACATTGACCACTAATACTCTGGTATCACTTTTATTTCATTACTTTCCTTCGAAACGTTTCGCTATTGTATGTAGTGAAGTGGCGTGCAACATGTTTATAAAAATTAGTTCCCTGTACTCTTAATTTTGTTTTCCCTTGACAAACTGGTTCTGGCTTTTTCAAAATAACCAATATATACAAGATGTTATATAAAAGAAAACTATATTATTATATTTATTGGACTCAAGTTCAAATTTGCAAATTATTTTTTTGTGAATTTTTATTAAATTCAAGTTATTTTTAATAACAGTATAATATTAGAATATTTTAAGTAATCTAGCCAGCAGAACGAGTCAGTACTGATTTCATCAGCATTCTCTGTTCAACTTTTTCCACTTTGCACGGTGGTACTAGTCGTTAGGAAAACTATTATATCAACTATTTAACCAGTGTTTTTAAGGAAATAGAATATGAAAATAAAAGTAACTTCAATTTAATAAAAATTCATAAAAAAAATAATTTGCAGACTGCACATTTGAGGTTGAGTCCAATAAAGGAATTCTTATCTTAGTAATAAAATTAATAAGTTCGCCAAATACATACATACATAAATAAATAAATATCGTTGGTATTAAGTGGAAAGCCCTTAATTCGTATTTTTCAAGTGATCCCAATTGAATTTCACACAAATACATCACGTCACAACAATTTATTGCCATATTATCAAAACCAACGATTTTACTAGCAATTAATAGCTGCAGTTTCCATTGGGATCAATACAATTTAGGTTACGTTTTTACCTTCTCCTGTAAAGTTACAACTAATACTATGTGAGTTAAGGCCCTTCTACTTGAAACCTACGATATGTTTTTAGATTTCCTCGTTACTTATTTAAACTGCGCATACAACTTAATAGAAAATTAATAAAATATGCCAATCATTCAACTAAATATATGTATATTCTTTATTATTATAAAATTTATCATTATTATTATTATTAAATTTATTATAATTAAACTTACAATAAACTAAATCACTAGCAACTATCGGCTTCTAAAGGTTTTAAATCAAATGCATTATAAAATAAGGCTCTTAATATCCATTTGGTCTTTTATGTGCAAAAAGTACGTTTTAACAATTTGCATTTGGTTCCCACTCTCTATTCTTGCAGTTTTTTTCGTCTCTTCTTCATCTCCTTGAATTGCTAATTTTAGTCAGTCTAACAAGAAAAGTCAAACGGAGCACTTCGTGAATTCGTGCGTCAAGGTTTAATGTATTAAAATTAATAGAAATAGTGCATAAATTAAATTAAAAAGTGGTGAGAAATATTCTTCGAAGTGCATTTTATAAATTTATAGTGTTTTATTGTTAAATTTTATTGATTTAATCAGGTAAATTCAATAAACAAAATCTTTTAATTCACAAATTTTCGCATTTCTTTAAGTCGGCATTTATCTGTAGAATATGTATTCATTAGATAAAAAATAAATGAGAAAGAAAAGCTGCCTAAAACTCTGTATATTAAGAGAGGCTGAACATAACCGATTTATTGAATACAGATGTCTCCCTATTCTAAAGCTTTTTCTTATGTCTAAGGAACAACTTTTATCTGGTCTGAACATACTCGTACCGAAAGTGGATTGTGTTGAGATCCAGGGTAATGTTAAGTTGCTTTAAATCTCTAGTAATGAAACTTTCAAAGCTTTTCTTGTTCTTGCTACTCTTTTCCTTTTGTGGTTTATGCCAACGTAAGAAATTAAAAGCACGTTTTGTTATGGCAATTTAAAAGCATCGTGTATTCTACGAAAAAGTTATTTTTAAATGTTGATAATATTCATGCACAAGAATATCGATTCAAATATGTTTGCAGTTATAATTTTATAAAAATAAGCCCCAAGCTCAATAATGTTACTTAAAATTCATACACAAGTATTTTACTGTACTCGTATACAGGCACAGCATTAGATCGGTTCAACATGTGTTTAGTGCAGATAATAATTATAGGATTGTTTATTTTTGCGTGATGAAAAAAAATCTAGTATCACAAAACTATGCAGTATATTACAAGCGATACTATATAATATATAGTTAGATATATAGTATATATCTAATAGCATTACATAACCTATTCAAAACTAGTTATAACTAAAATTTCGTTCTCAAAATGAGCGTTCCTTCCCAGTTTTAGTAGAAATGATATATAAGTACATATTTTATTTATTTATATGAAAATATATTATAGGACAGTTTTTTATGAGGTCTCATTAGAATGGACGATCATCGCAACTTTCCGCTAATATCAAGATGCCAAATCGAGCACGCACTGTATACTATTACACTCAGGTCTCGTATCCGATAGATGCGTTCCAAAAAAAATCGCATAGATCAAATTCGCATAAAACGATACTCTAGCTTCATATAAAAGCTAATGATTCGTTCCAAAATTCTGAAAAATCGCATAAATTAAAATTTTAGTTAAAAAATTAAAAGAGAGTCGCATAAAAAATTTTTTTATTTATATATTTTTTTCATTGTTAAATCCTAAATGATATACAAGCACCTAGAAAACAAAAAGCCACCAAAATTTATGAATTTTACACTTAATTTTTCTCAAAGTGAAATGTTTATTAAGGTTTCTGATTTCTATTTGAATGTTACAGCAATCGAATCACTCACTCACTGCACCGTAATAAACAAATGAACCAGCTAATAAAATAAGGAATTCTCACGACATGCACGCGTATCAGGTATGCACAGAAAAAACACTGCTGCGTGATTAAAACAATACCAGCTCATAAGAAGGGAAATCCCCAGTTTGTTCTTTCAATAATAACACACACACAACACTCATACATACGTAACGACTATATATATGTGATGCAAACTTGCCTTAATTTAAACACGGTAAAATAGCCTAAAAACATCTCAAATTTCAATATATAATATTCTGAAGCGAAAATCGCATAAATTCGAGTCCGCATAAAAAAATCCGCATAAAACGAGATGCGATAAAACACCCGATATATGTATATGTCCAAGATACAAATTTTTCAGAAAACGGAAAAAACTCAAGAACTTTTTAAATATGAGTTATAGAACAATTTTCTTTTCCCAAAAAATATACATAGCTTTACGATTTTCTGAATGGTGTAGAAACGTATTTTGAAAAAATTAGTTATTTACAAGTAACTGTGGCCAAATTTGTCGCTTACGTCTTTTGGTCACTAAAAACAGTCTTAAAATTGTGTCGCTTATGAGGTTTTTGGAAAACTAAACAGATCTTTTAGAGATTAAATTAACATTTATTTCCTTATTTATTTAAAAAAAAGTTTATTCTTTTTAAAAGTTAACAAATAATGCGATAAAGAAAAACAAAAAAGGAAACATTTCATAAAAAATTCTAAAAGTACAATAAATAATTTTAAAAAATACTTCAAAATTTTATTTCTTTTTGTAAAAACAGAGTTGTTGAAAAAGGCCAATTATTGGTCGGCATTAGTTTCTTCAAACTTATTAAATCTTCATATTTTTGTTTTTTGATACCAATAGAGTTTTTATAAAGTGGAGGCATCAACATAATTTTTTTTATGGGGAGACAAAATATACTCATTTTCAACACTCAATTTGTAGAACATGCGATGTTCATTATATTTTAAACACTTTATGTCAATTACTTGCGGATCACCCGTTTTTATTCCAGGTCTTATGGATTGATAAAATTAAATTTTTTAAAGTCCTTGAAAAAAACTGTGTTCTATACAGTGAACCTTGTAAGGGGACGGATACACTCTGGCATTTTCTATTATATGAACAAAATCTGTTGGAACAAAAAGTTCTTTATCCCTTTTCTTTCTTTCGATGAATACAAAGAAATATGCATATATTTTCAAAGTAAACGTCATTTTGTATGCCGCTTACGAGGTTTTCAAAGTTACTAACTTTGACAGACTATCGCCCCAACAAAAATGCTCTGATTGACTTGAAATTTTTCCTATATTTTCTCTATCTCTAGAATAAAAAAAAATTGTGCTGAGACTTTAATATTCCTAACAATTAATATCAAGAAATTCAATTTTCAATGCAAATGTCATTTTGTATGGCGCTTACGAAATGGATGTAACTTTTTTTTCAAATAAAGTTGTCAAGGTGAGATTGTAGACAGAAGGCAAAGGTTATTTTCTACCAGAATTCCCAAACAAATTTTGGGAAAAGTGACTCTTACGTGGTATGAGAAGAAACGCGACGATATGACGTATGAAGTACAAAGCAATTTTTCAAGAACATCAAAGTGAGTACTTCTCTCCGTTCATCAGTATCACTTCCAAGGTATGGAGTTTAATTCTATTTTGTGTCATAGTGTAGGTTGAAAGAAAACAAATTTCAGGCACTGTCTCCAACTCCGCTTGATTGTTATTTTATTCGCTATTTGAATGATAGTCTAAACATTGTAAAACCATCGTTATCGCAAATGAAATTTCACTTGATTCTTATATATAGATTCTTATATAAGACTACGATTTGTACTGTTTGTGTACTATTCTGTGCACTTTCTTTGACGCATTTTGTTCGTGGAGGATAGGAGTAGTCACGTAAAAATAGTTTTTTTGAGTAATTCCAATACCTTTCCTAAAAATACACTTCGCCCTGAAAATTTATTGCAATAGTATCAAAACTAAAGATTTTACAAGAAATTCATAGTTCCAGTTTCCATTGTGATCAATGCAGTTTCTATTGTGCATTTACCTTCCCCTGTAAACTTACAATTATGTGAGTTATGGTATTCTTACTTTAAACCAATGGTATGTTTTAAAATTTTTTTGTTACTTTGTATATATAATGCGCATACGACTTATTAAAATTAATAGATTATGTCAATCATTCACCTAAAGACTGATATGTGTGCACTAAAGACTTGAATTGTTAATTTTACTCAGTCTAATGCTAGGAACACAACTGCCACGAACGACGAATTTTTGGTCGCGAATATTCGTCGTCTAAAATAAAACACATTGTATTGAAAATGCACACAATCGTGGTGTTGGTCGAAATTCGCCATACTCAGCGAAAGTTAAAATAGATTTATTTCTAAATTATGTATGAATGTTAATTTTAATAGTGAACCTTTATTTATGTAAATTGTATTACAGGATGTTAATTTTCTCAACAAGCTATAAGTTCAAATCTGCGGAACTGCAAATTATTTTATTTTATATATTTTTTTATTTTTATTTTAATAAATGAACGTGATTACATTCTATTTATTATTTTTGAGAGTGGAATATTAAGAATATATTTCATAGTCATTAAACCAGCAGAACGGATCAGTACTGATCCGTTTATTTATTTCTAATTGTTTTGTCAGCGAACAACGAACAAAACAGTATAAGGTGACCAGGTTTCATATACTCGAACTGGTTTTTTGTGGAAAAAACATAGTTGACTACTATATTGTAGCATGTAGCACAAAACTTTTCAGTGAATACTAAAAATACATCCACCAGTTCACAAAAATTTATCTTTTGAATGAGGTTTTATTAATTTAGAACACTTTCTTTAACATATTATTTCTGCCTAGTTCCTACTTTTCCTACTGATTGAGAAGTAAATTATTTTAAGCTGAACCAACGTTAGAACTCGAATGGTGTTATTTGTTATAAATAATTTAGTTACACAAAAACAATTTTTGTTAGTAAAAGTTGAGGTGTCATCCAGTATAAGAAAGAACAACAGTCGATCATTGTAAATTGCAACAGGACAAATTTTGGGTTGCGAAATTCGAATATCAATAATTACTTTCCAGGGAGAGTGACCGATTTCAGACTCTCAAAGCTTACAATATTTGCTGGATTTATTATTTAAATAATTCATAGATGTGATTTATTATAGAAGTAATTCATATAAGATTTTAGGATCTTCACTAGGCAGTTGTGCAGATATAAAAAAGTAAATGATTGCTTCATTTGGGGGGTGCCTATTCCAACCAACTTAAAATAACATATACTTGTCTATTTGAATATCACGGCCATAAGTAAAACAGTTCCCAAGTTTCGGAACAAACAAACATATAAACACAAGTTCATTTTTATATATAGGTATACATACTTAGATTGTGGGAGTTCGCAAAGTAAATGAATAAGACAGACAATACAAATTAGAATAGAAAATATATTGTAGTAAGAATTTTAACGAACATTTTATTTGCTATATTAAATTGAATTAAGATTTTATAGGCTAATTGTTCGAAATTTCAATTTAAATCTCAGAAAAACATGATAAATATTCCAAGGCACAAAGGCAAGTCAATATCAGTTTTTGTTATTCAACTTACACAGCAGAGCAGAACAGCTGTTTTCGAAAGACGCAACCCTTTCATCATCAGTGCTCATGTGTATTGTGTTTGTCACCACTTATTAGGTGGCTTAGTTGAATGTGATAACAGTTCCTATTTACACAAATTTTATTGTGAAAAAGAATCCGAGAACTGTATCAACCTGATGTTAACATATTATTGTTATAATACCCGTGTTACCGTTTGATTATTTTTCTTCATGTCCAATTTTTCTGAAAATATATTTTTTGGAACAATATTAATGCCTTAATAGTATTTGAGAAAAATACTCAGGTACATAGTATGTATGTACTACATATGTACATACATACTTACATATGTATATCGTTAACAGTACCCTGTAAAAGTACTTTAATAACAGTGCCTCCATACCGAACTGACCGTCACTGTTTTGCGTTATTGCACGTTTGCATTAAGGAAAGATTCTTACTAGAATATTTCGTTTTCTGCTTTAAATTTGTTTCATGCTTCACCCACACACACACACACATGCATGCCTACATAAGAACATACTATCTACGTGCATATTTGTTTCTCTTTCCCATGCTTTCAAATTATCTATGATCTGTGCTTATGTTAATGTTAACTAACATGTAATTTTAAATGTATTTGTATGTAAGTGTGTTCAAGCATTCACAGAAAGCCAAATAATATCATTAAGGTAAAGAATTGAGCTTTTAGCATTTTCACTTCAGATAATGAATAAGAAAATGTGCAGTAAATGCAAGAACAGAAAGCTTTCAACCCGCTTTGTTGGCAGAGTTGTCACACTTCATTTTTAGTTAGCCCGGAAAAAGGTTTAACAAATATCGCCACAATTACTCAATTACTACAATAACACTGGATTTGTTTCTTCACAACATAATTTGACATGAATATGTAAAAATACTTTCGTCCATGTTCATAAAGCTTAAAATGAGTTTGAAATGTAATTTATTCAAAAATTATCATACAAAAATTTTTTAAAATATATTTCATATACGTTTTATTATTTTATGGACATGAAAGTTTGTACCTTATATAGGTCTTTATTTTATGTATGTATATATAAATATAATTTTTTCGATTGAAAGCAAAAAAGGAAAATAATAAAAATATGAAATTTTGTTGAGATATTGCCTCTGTCTATGGTTTTGGTAAATGTCAAATGATTGTTGAAAGTTATTTAATAACCGAACAGGCTTTGTTGTTTTTGAAATAAAGTTGAAGTCTACTGATGATTTGGCGTAAGAGCCAATAAAATACAGGCATATAGACATACTGGATTCGCAACAAACAAAGCATATGTTTATATAAGATTTCCTGAAGAAGTTAACCAAATGTTAACGAAATAGCGAATATAAAAGTGAATACAGTGTTTGTATAAAAAAGAGACCCACAGCTTAATATACAATTATATTACATACAAAAGAAAAATAATTATTAAAAGCACTTCTTAGCTCTTGTTGATATATTTGCTATTCTCTATAAAAAATGTTCAATACTCATAAATAGACTTTTCCTAATATGAGCCTCTGTGCACTAGCAGAGTTTACTTTAACAAAGTCTTCTCAATTTCCTTTAAAACTTTGATCTGCTTTTCAACTTTCGTTCACTTCGTATTAAACAGCAACAAAATATATATATAAAAATATATATATAAATGCCGAATGAAGACAAAGCAACTTTGCAAGAACATCAAGGTGTGTACTCTTCTCGATTTCCTTTTCTCTCCATCAAAATCAAGACTTTCACAAGTAAACTTTGTCTGTGCTGAACGGGTCTATTTGTATATTCTTGTATTATTCTCCATTTTTCTTTGACAGTACCAACCGTTATATCTATTGGAATACTGAAAATCAATTAATTTCTATATAATGGATTTTTAGTTTTCAATGCTTTCACTATTTATATTCTACGAGTATATGGAATTCTCATTTATTCTTTTAAGGATTTTATTAATGTACTTATAAAGTTCATGTGACACATGAATATATTGTTGTTATGAATTTTTTGTCCCTCATTTTCAGCATTTTTTTTTTTAAACTTATATATGCAAAAATATGGAAAAGTAGTTTTTTCTGACGTTGAATATTTTACTGCTAGTATAGCAAAAGATTATAGCGCTAAGGATTTTAGAAAAATATATTAAAAGAATATATAAAATTTAGATAAGTAGACAGTGAAATCTTTTTACACATCAAATATATGATAGAAGTGTAATAATATGTATATTATAGAGCTCGTACTAATAGATAACAAAATACAATATCAAATATAAGTTGAATATATGACATATTCAACATATATAATATATATAGGCAACTTATATACATAATTACCTTTGAAATCCTCCTATAAACATTTTGAATCGTATTATATATTATATATTATATATATATATTATATATATGCTGTTTTATTAATTCACTTGTGTGACAATTTTCCTTAGGTGTAGATTTAAATAAGAAAACATGTAAACTTTATGTAAACAAATTGTTCCACCCAATTCCACAATAGCTTTTAATTCCGGGGAATTAAATGTTATTGGGCAACCTTGCGTCACCAATTTCATGTCAGTCACTCTCCCGTAAAAATTCTTGCAGTTATTATTGCACTTTTTGTTTTTAATTATCTTAAAAATATTACAATTATCCGACCATTACTCCTAGACGACAGTGATGTCAATGATTGCGCCGAAGGAGTGTTAAATAGTACTTTGTTTAACACTTAGAGCAAAATTAACGATTGATGTTCTTAGAGCAATGTAATTTTTTAAAGTTGATCTTATACTGACTTACATATATATAAAAATAATTAATTTTTCAAAGTGGGATCGACTGTTGCCTTAATTGATGAGCGATATTTTAAACTAAGTTCGCATTGTAATTTACATTGTAACCTAATCAAATGCTCTACTACGATATTTTTATAACTTCCAAAAAAGAATTGGTGTGTATACTCACTTTGTCATACCGTATAATCTTATGACCCCATAAAGTATATATGTATATTCTTGATCAGTCAGGTCCATCCGTCCGTCCGTCTGTGCAAATCACGATATAGTCCATATTTGGAATAGATACATCTTGAAAGATAGCACAGGACAACTTCGTAAATGGGCTCAATCGGATCAGAGGGAAAAAAATTCCCCTAAGAAGAAATAAATCAAACTCTAAAAGACATCATAGAGTTAAAACACGTCAAATCGTCACGAAAAAATGGCATTTTCGGCATCATCACCTCCGGCTTCAATGAAATTCAACACAAATGTTATACATTATAAGAGTGTAATTAAATAAAAAAAATTTGGCCTCAGATCCATTCGGGTTCCGAAATATGACGTCATAAAAGTAGTAAAAAATTTTGAAAAGTCTCAAACTCGATTGGTGTCAGAGTTATAGACCAGAACGTGATCCTAAGTAGGTTTTGTGTTCAAACTCAATTGATTGTTTGTTTTGTACAAGCTGAAGTATGTACATTAGGACGTCTCGAAAAAAAAGTTCGTCGTACACCACCGAATATAAGCAAGGTGATTTCGTATATAAAATTTATTTTTCATAAAATACATTTTTCATTATATCTTCTATCTATATAGTCGGATCTCAAAGAGTGATATTTCGATGTTTTTGTCTTGAGGAGGCCAATGTTTTGCTTTAATAGTTATTGGCCTCTCTTGTATTTACCCACCAGATCTCAGTTCCCACAACCTTAGTGTGCCACCCTAATATAAGAAAATTAAAGGTCGCAAAAAATCATTAAACTTTTGCAAAGGAAGTTTTTCAATAATTCCAAAAGAACTATTAAAAAAAGAAATATATATTTTTTTTGCCGAACGTAAAACTACATTTTTAAGATTTAATGACGAAGGTAATATGTCCTATGATCTTCCTCCGATTTCTTTAGCGATCTTTGCTTATAGTAGTAGACGATTAACGTTGTAAATAAAATCATTACTAATTACTATGGTTTCGAAGTATAAAACTTACATCAAAAATGGTTCAATAGAATATTACGTTAGTTTTTAATTTAGTACACAACTATCGACCGCCACCAGTATTTTACGATGAAAAAATAGGTCGCACTGGGCTGGAAAAAAATATATTTTTTCACTATCGCTGTATTGTTTTACTGGATAATATTTTGTTATTTTTCTGTCCAAACTTTTATTGCAGCAACTCTTGAATGTTTTTGAGAAGATTGGGGAGGGGTACAAGGCACTCTGCAATTTATATTTCAATTCACTTTTGCTTTGAAATTTGTAGTTGTAAGTTTGAAGCTGGCTGTGTGTACTTGATACTTTATTTTATCTTTCCAGTTTTATGAAAACTACAATATATAACGAAAAGTAAAAGAAATTTTTAAATATTCAGCAGAATTTGTGAAGTAATAGAATTTAGAATTATAAAAATTGCAATACTGAAGCGGAATTTAAAAAATCAGCAACTAATCAAGTAAGTCTGGGTAGGGACTATCTCTATCCGTAGTCATTGTCGAGTACAATAACAAATTGTTTCTTGAAATTTTCGAAACACAGTTATTGCTTTAGTTTTTACTTTTATTCTTTATTATTGTGCTAAATATTGCTGAATTAAAAAAAAACATTTATGCCCTTCATATAATATGTAATTTATTTGTGAGGCTTCATGTTTTTATATATTTTAAGTAAACACATTGACCACTAATACTCTGGTATCACTTTTATTTCATTACTTTCCTTCGAAACGTTTCGCTATTCTATGTAGTGAAGTGGCGTGCAACATGTTTATAAAAATTAGTTCCCTGTACTCTTAATTTTGTTTTCCCTTGACAAACTGGTTCTGGCTTTTTCAAAATAACCAATATATACAAGATGTTATATAAAAGAAAACTATATTATTATATTTATTGGACTCAAGTTCAAATTTGCAAATTATTTTTTTGTGAATTTTTATTAAATTCAAGTTATTTTTAATAACAGTGTAATATTAGAATATTTTAAGTAATCTAGCCAGCAGAACGAGTCAGTACTGATTTCATCAGCATTCTCTGTTCAAGTTTTTCCACTTTGCACGGTTGAACTGTCGTTAGGAAAACTATTATATCAACTATTTAACCAATGTTTTTAAGGATATGAAATATGAAAGTAAAACTAACTTCAATTTAATAAAAATTCATAAAAAATAATTTTCAGACTGCATATTTGGGCTTGAGTCCAATAAAGGAATTCTTATCTTGGTAATAAAATTAATAAGTTCGCCAAATACATACATACATAAATAAATAAATATCGTTGGTATTAAGTGGAAAGCCCTTAATTCGTATTTTTCAAGTGATCCCAATTGAATTTCACACAAATACATCACGTCACAACAATTTATTGCCATATTATCAAAACCAACGATTTTACTAGCAATTAATAGCTGCAGTTTCCATTGGGATCAATACAGTTTAGGGTACGTTTTTACCTTCTTCTATAAAGTTACAACTAATACTATGTGAGTTAAGGCCCTTCTACTTGAAACCTACGATATGTTTTTAGATTTCCTCGTTACTTATTTAAACTGCGCATACAACTTAATAGAAAATTAATAAAATATGCCAATCATTCAACTAAATATATGTATATTCTTTATTATTATAAAATTTATCATTATTATTATTATTATTAAATTTATTATAATTAAACTTACAATAAACTAAATCACTAGCAACTATCGGCTTCTAAAGGTTTTAAATCAAATGCATTATAAAATAAGGCTCTTAATATCCATTTGGTCTTTTATGTGCAAAAAGTACGTTTTAACAATTTGCATTTGGTTCCCACTCTCTATTCTTGCAGTTTTTTTCGTCTCTTCTTCATCTCCTTGAATTGCTAATTTTAGTCAGTCTAACAAGAAAAGTCAAACGGAGCACTTCGTGAATTCGTGCGTCAAGGTTTAATGTATTAAAATTAATAGAAATAGTGCATAAATTAAATTAAAAAGTGGTGAGAATATTCTTCGAAGTGCATTTTATAAATTTATAGTGTTTTATTGTTAAATTTTATTGATTTAATCAGGTAAATTCAATAAACAAAATCTTTTAATTCACAAATTTTCGCATTTCTTTAAGTCGGCATTTATCTGTAGAATATGTATTCATTAGATAAAAAATAAATGAGAAAGAAAAGCTGCCTAAAACTCTGTATATTAAGAGAGGCTGAACATAACCGATTTATTGAATACAGATGTCTCCCTATTGTAAAGCTTTTCCTTATGTCTAAGGAACAACTTTTATCTGGTCTGAACATACTCGTACCGAAAGTGGATTGTGTTGAGATCCAGGGTAATGTTAAGTTGCTTTAAATCTCTAGTAATGAAACTTTCAAAGCTTTTCTTGTTCTTGCTACTCTTTTCCTTTTGTGGTTTATGCCAACGTAAGAAATTAAAAGCACGTTTTGTTATGGCAATTTAAAAGCATCGTGTATTCTACGAAAAAGTTATTTTTAAATGTTGATAATATTCATGCACAAGAATATCGATTCAAATATGTTTGCAGTTATAATTTTATAAAAATAAGCCCCAAGCTCAATAATGTTACTTAAAATTCATACACAAGTATTTTACTGTACTCGTATACAGGCACAGCATTAGATCGGTTCAACATGTGTTTAGTGCAGATAATAATTATAGGATTGTTTATTTTTGCGTGATGAAAAAAAATCTAGTATCACAAAACTATGCAGTATATTACAAGCGATACTATATAATATATAGTTAGATATATAGTATATATCTAATAGCATTACATAACCTATTCAAAACTAGTTATAACTAAAATTTCGTTCTCAAAATGAGCGTTCCTTCCCAGTTTTAGTAGAAATGATATATAAGTACATATTTTATTTATTTATATGAAAATATATTATAGGACAGTTTTTTATGAGGTCTCATTAGAATGGACGATCATCGCAACTTTCCGCTAATATCAAGATGCCAAATCGAGCACGCACTGTATACTATTACACTCAGGTCTCGTATCCGATAGATGCGTTCCAAAAAAAATCGCATAGATCAAATTCGCATAAAACGATACTCTAGCTTCATATAAAAGCTAATGATTCGTTCCAAAATTCTGAAAAATCGCATAAATTAAAATTTTAGTTAAAAAATTAAAAGAGAGTCGCATAAAAAATTTTTTTATTTATATATTTTTTTCATTGTTAAATCCTAAATGATATACAAGCACCTAGAAAACAAAAAGCCACCAAAATTTATGAATTTTACACTTAATTTTTCTCAAAGTGAAATGTTTATTAAGGTTTCTGATTTCTATTTGAATGTTACAGCAATCGAATCACTCACTCACTGCACCGTAATAAACAAATGAACCAGCTAATAAAATAAGGAATTCTCACGACATGCACGCGTATCAGGTATGCACAGAAAAAACACTGCTGCGTGATTAAAACAATACCAGCTCATAAGAAGGGAAATCCCCAGTTTGTTCTTTCAATAATAACACACACACAACACTCATACATACGTAACGACTATATATATGTGATGCAAACTTGCCTTAATTTAAACACGGTAAAATAGCCTAAAAACATCTCAAATTTCAATATATAATATTCTGAAGCGAAAATCGCATAAATTCGAGTCCGCATAAAAAAATCCGCATAAAACGAGATGCGATAAAACACCCGATATATGTATATGTCCAAGATACAAATTTTTCAGAAAACGGAAAAAACTCAAGAACTTTTTAAATATGAGTTATAGAACAATTTTCTTTTCCCAAAAAATATACATAGCTTTACGATTTTCTGAATGGTGTAGAAACGTATTTTGAAAAAATTAGTTATTTACAAGTAACTGTGGCCAAATTTGTCGCTTACGTCTTTTGGTCACTAAAAACAGTCTTAAAATTGTGTCGCTTATGAGGTTTTTGGAAAACTAAACAGATCTTTTAGAGATTAAATTAACATTTATTTCCTTATTTATTTAAAAAAAAGTTTATTCTTTTTAAAAGTTAACAAATAATGCGATAAAGAAAAACAAAAAAGGAAACATTTCATAAAAAATTCTAAAAGTACAATAAATAATTTTAAAAAATACTTCAAAATTTTATTTCTTTTTGTAAAAACAGAGTTGTTGAAAAAGGCCAATTATTGGTCGGCATTAGTTTCTTCAAACTTATTAAATCTTCATATTTTTGTTTTTTGATACCAATAGAGTTTTTATAAAGTGGAGGCATCAACATAATTTTTTTTATGGGGAGACAAAATATACTCATTTTCAACACTCAATTTGTAGAACATGCGATGTTCATTATATTTTAAACACTTTATGTCAATTACTTGCGGATCACCCGTTTTTATTCCAGGTCTTATGGATTGATAAAATTAAATTTTTTAAAGTCCTTGAAAAAAACTGTGTTCTATACAGTGAACCTTGTAAGGGGACGGATACACTCTGGCATTTTCTATTATATGAACAAAATCTGTTGGAACAAAAAGTTCTTTATCCCTTTTCTTTCTTTCGATGAATACAAAGAAATATGCATATATTTTCAAAGTAAACGTCATTTTGTATGCCGCTTACGAGGTTTTCAAAGTTACTAACTTTGACAGACTATCGCCCCAACAAAAATGCTCTGATTGACTTGAAATTTTTCCTATATTTTCTCTATCTCTAGAATAAAAAAAAATTGTGCTGAGACTTTAATATTCCTAACAATTAATATCAAGAAATTCAATTTTCAATGCAAATGTCATTTTGTATGGCGCTTACGAAATGGATGTAACTTTTTTTTCAAATAAAGTTGTCAAGGTGAGATTGTAGACAGAAGGCAAAGGTTATTTTCTACCAGAATTCCCAAACAAATTTTGGGAAAAGTGACTCTTACGTGGTATGAGAAGAAACGCGACGATATGACGTATGAAGTACAAAGCAATTTTTCAAGAACATCAAAGTGAGTACTTCTCTCCGTTCATCAGTATCACTTCCAAGGTATGGAGTTTAATTCTATTTTGTGTCATAGTGTAGGTTGAAAGAAAACAAATTTCAGGCACTGTCTCCAACTCCGCTTGATTGTTATTTTATTCGCTATTTGAATGATAGTCTAAACATTGTAAAACCATCGTTATCGCAAATGAAATTTCACTTGATTCTTATATATAGATTCTTATATAAGACTACGATTTGTACTGTTTGTGTACTATTCTGTGCACTTTCTTTGACGCATTTTGTTCGTGGAGGATAGGAGTAGTCACGTAAAAATAGTTTTTTTGAGTAATTCCAATACCTTTCCTAAAAATACACTTCGCCCTGAAAATTTATTGCAATAGTATCAAAACTAAAGATTTTACAAGAAATTCATAGTTCCAGTTTCCATTGTGATCAATGCAGTTTCTATTGTGCATTTACCTTCCCCTGTAAACTTACAATTATGTGAGTTATGGTATTCTTACTTTAAACCAATGGTATGTTTTAAAATTTTTTTGTTACTTTGTATATATAATGCGCATACGACTTATTAAAATTAATAGATTATGTCAATCATTCACCTAAAGACTGATATGTGTGCACTAAAGACTTGAATTGTTAATTTTACTCAGTCTAATGCTAGGAACACAACTGCCACGAACGACGAATTTTTGGTCGCGAATATTCGTCGTCTAAAATAAAACACATTGTATTGAAAATGCACACAATCGTGGTGTTGGTCGAAATTCGCCATACTCAGCGAAAGTTAAAATAGATTTATTTCTAAATTATGTATGAATGTTAATTTTAATAGTGAACCTTTATTTATGTAAATTGTATTACAGGATGTTAATTTTCTCAACAAGCTATAAGTTCAAATCTGCGGAACTGCAAATTATTTTATTTTATATATTTTTTTATTTTTATTTTAATAAATGAACGTGATTACATTCTATTTATTATTTTTGAGAGTGGAATATTAAGAATATATTTCATAGTCATTAAACCAGCAGAACGGATCAGTACTGATCCGTTTATTTATTTCTAATTGTTTTGTCAGCGAACAACGAACAAAACAGTATAAGGTGACCAGGTTTCATATACTCGAACTGGTTTTTTGTGGAAAAAACATAGTTGACTACTATATTGTAGCATGTAGCACAAAACTTTTCAGTGAATACTAAAAATACATCCACCAGTTCACAAAAATTTATCTTTTGAATGAGGTTTTATTAATTTAGAACACTTTCTTTAACATATTATTTCTGCCTAGTTCCTACTTTTCCTACTGATTGAGAAGTAAATTATTTTAAGCTGAACCAACGTTAGAACTCGAATGGTGTTATTTGTTATAAATAATTTAGTTACACAAAAACAATTTTTGTTAGTAAAAGTTGAGGTGTCATCCAGTATAAGAAAGAACAACAGTCGATCATTGTAAATTGCAACAGGACAAATTTTGGGTTGCGAAATTCGAATATCAATAATTACTTTCCAGGGAGAGTGACCGATTTCAGACTCTCAAAGCTTACAATATTTGCTGGATTTATTATTTAAATAATTCATAGATGTGATTTATTATAGAAGTAATTCATATAAGATTTTAGGATCTTCACTAGGCAGTTGTGCAGATATAAAAAAGTAAATGATTGCTTCATTTGGGGGGTGCCTATTCCAACCAACTTAAAATAACATATACTTGTCTATTTGAATATCACGGCCATAAGTAAAACAGTTCCCAAGTTTCGGAACAAACAAACATATAAACACAAGTTCATTTTTATATATAGGTATACATACTTAGATTGTGGGAGTTCGCAAAGTAAATGAATAAGACAGACAATACAAATTAGAATAGAAAATATATTGTAGTAAGAATTTTAACGAACATTTTATTTGCTATATTAAATTGAATTAAGATTTTATAGGCTAATTGTTCGAAATTTCAATTTAAATCTCAGAAAAACATGATAAATATTCCAAGGCACAAAGGCAAGTCAATATCAGTTTTTGTTATTCAACTTACACAGCAGAGCAGAACAGCTGTTTTCGAAAGACGCAACCCTTTCATCATCAGTGCTCATGTGTATTGTGTTTGTCACCACTTATTAGGTGGCTTAGTTGAATGTGATAACAGTTCCTATTTACACAAATTTTATTGTGAAAAAGAATCCGAGAACTGTATCAACCTGATGTTAACATATTATTGTTATAATACCCGTGTTACCGTTTGATTATTTTTCTTCATGTCCAATTTTTCTGAAAATATATTTTTTGGAACAATATTAATGCCTTAATAGTATTTGAGAAAAATACTCAGGTACATAGTATGTATGTACTACATATGTACATACATACTTACATATGTATATCGTTAACAGTACCCTGTAAAAGTACTTTAATAACAGTGCCTCCATACCGAACTGACCGTCACTGTTTTGCGTTATTGCACGTTTGCATTAAGGAAAGATTCTTACTAGAATATTTCGTTTTCTGCTTTAAATTTGTTTCATGCTTCACCCACACACACACACACATGCATGCCTACATAAGAACATACTATCTACGTGCATATTTGTTTCTCTTTCCCATGCTTTCAAATTATCTATGATCTGTGCTTATGTTAATGTTAACTAACATGTAATTTTAAATGTATTTGTATGTAAGTGTGTTCAAGCATTCACAGAAAGCCAAATAATATCATTAAGGTAAAGAATTGAGCTTTTAGCATTTTCACTTCAGATAATGAATAAGAAAATGTGCAGTAAATGCAAGAACAGAAAGCTTTCAACCCGCTTTGTTGGCAGAGTTGTCACACTTCATTTTTAGTTAGCCCGGAAAAAGGTTTAACAAATATCGCCACAATTACTCAATTACTACAATAACACTGGATTTGTTTCTTCACAACATAATTTGACATGAATATGTAAAAATACTTTCGTCCATGTTCATAAAGCTTAAAATGAGTTTGAAATGTAATTTATTCAAAAATTATCATACAAAAATTTTTTAAAATATATTTCATATACGTTTTATTATTTTATGGACATGAAAGTTTGTACCTTATATAGGTCTTTATTTTATGTATGTATATATAAATATAATTTTTTCGATTGAAAGCAAAAAAGGAAAATAATAAAAATATGAAATTTTGTTGAGATATTGCCTCTGTCTATGGTTTTGGTAAATGTCAAATGATTGTTGAAAGTTATTTAATAACCGAACAGGCTTTGTTGTTTTTGAAATAAAGTTGAAGTCTACTGATGATTTGGCGTAAGAGCCAATAAAATACAGGCATATAGACATACTGGATTCGCAACAAACAAAGCATATGTTTATATAAGATTTCCTGAAGAAGTTAACCAAATGTTAACGAAATAGCGAATATAAAAGTGAATACAGTGTTTGTATAAAAAAGAGACCCACAGCTTAATATACAATTATATTACATACAAAAGAAAAATAATTATTAAAAGCACTTCTTAGCTCTTGTTGATATATTTGCTATTCTCTATAAAAAATGTTCAATACTCATAAATAGACTTTTCCTAATATGAGCCTCTGTGCACTAGCAGAGTTTACTTTAACAAAGTCTTCTCAATTTCCTTTAAAACTTTGATCTGCTTTTCAACTTTCGTTCACTTCGTATTAAACAGCAACAAAATATATATATAAAAAAAAATATATATATATATATATATATATATATATATATATATATATAAATGCCGAATGAAGACAAATCAACTTTGCAAGAACATCAAGGTGTGTACTCATCTCGATTTCCTTTTCTCTGCATCAAAATCAAGACTTTCACAAGTAAACTTTGTCTGTGCTGAAGGGGTCTATTTGTATATTCTTGTATTATTCTCCATTTTTCTTTGACAGTACCAATCGTTATATCTATTGGAATACAAAAATCAGTTCATTTCTATATAATGGATTTTTAGTTTTTAGTCCCTTCACTATTTATATTCTACGAGTATATGGAATTCTCATTTATTCTTTTAAGGATTTTATTAATGTACTTATAAAATTCATATGACACATGAATATATTGTTGTTATAAATTTTTTGACCCTCATTTTTAGAAATTTTTTTTGAAAACTTAGATATGCAAAAATATGAAAAAGTAGTTTTTTCTGACGTTGAATATTTTACTGCTAGTATAGCAAAAGATTATAGCGCTAAGGATTTTAGAAAAATATATTAAAAGAATATATAAAATTTAGATAAGTAGACAGTGAAATCTTTTTACACATCAAATATATGATAGAAGTGTAATAATATGTATATTATAGAGCTCGTACTAATAGATAACAAAATACAATATCAAATATAAGTTGAATATATGACATATTCAACATATATAATATATATAGGCAACTTATATACATAATTACCTTTGAAATCCTCCTATAAACATTTTGAATCGTATTATATATTATATATTATATATATATATTATATATATGCTGTTTTATTAATTCACTTGTGTGACAATTTTCCTTAGGTGTAGATTTAAATAAGAAAACATGTAAACTTTATGTAAACAAATTGTTCCACCCAATTCCACAATAGCTTTTAATTCCGGGGAATTAAATATTATTGGGCAACCTTGCGTCACCAATTTCATGTCAGTCACTCTCCCGTAAAAATTCTTGCAGTTATTATTGCACTTTTTGTTTTTAATTATCTTAAAAATATTACAATTATCCGACCATTACTCCTAGACGACAGTGATGTCAATGATTGCGCCGAAGGAGTGTTAAATAGTACTTTGTTTAACACTTAGAGCAAAATTAACGATTGATGTTCTTAGAGCAATGTAATTTTTTAAAGTTGATCTTATACTGACTTACATATATATAAAAATAATTAATTTTTCAAAGTGGGATCGACTGTTGCCTTAATTGATGAGCGATATTTTAAACTAAGTTCGCATTGTAATTTACATTGTAACCTAATCAAATGCTCTACTACGATATTTTTATAACTTCCAAAAAAGAATTGGTGTGTATACTCACTTTGTCATACCGTATAATCTTATGACCCCATAAAGTATATATGTATATTCTTGATCAGTCAGGTCCATCCGTCCGTCCGTCTGTGCAAATCACGATATAGTCCATATTTGGAATAGATACATCTTGAAAGATAGCACAGGACAACTTCGTAAATGGGCTCAATCGGATCAGAGGGAAAAAAATTCCCCTAAGAAGAAATAAATCAAACTCTAAAAGACATCATAGAGTTAAAACACGTCAAATCGTCACGAAAAAATGGCATTTTCGGCATCATCACCTCCGGCTTCAATGAAATTCAACACAAATGTTATACATTATAAGAGTGTAATTAAATAAAAAAAATTTGGCCTCAGATCCATTCGGGTTCCGAAATATGACGTCATAAAAGTAGTAAAAAATTTTGAAAAGTCTCAAACTCGATTGGTGTCAGAGTTATAGACCAGAACGTGATCCTAAGTAGGTTTTGTGTTCAAACTCAATTGATTGTTTGTTTTGTACAAGCTGAAGTATGTACATTAGGACGTCTCGAAAAAAAAGTTCGTCGTACACCACCGAATATAAGCAAGGTGATTTCGTATATAAAATTTATTTTTCATAAAATACATTTTTCATTATATCTTCTATCTATATAGTCGGATCTCAAAGAGTGATATTTCGATGTTTTTGTCTTGAGGAGGCCAATGTTTTGCTTTAATAGTTATTGGCCTCTCTTGTATTTACCCACCAGATCTCAGTTCCCACAACCTTAGTGTGCCACCCTAATATAAGAAAATTAAAGGTCGCAAAAAATCATTAAACTTTTGCAAAGGAAGTTTTTCAATAATTCCAAAAGAACTATTAAAAAAAGAAATATATATTTTTTTTGCCGAACGTAAAACTACATTTTTAAGATTTAATGACGAAGGTAATATGTCCTATGATCTTCCTCCGATTTCTTTAGCGATCTTTGCTTATAGTAGTAGACGATTAACGTTGTAAATAAAATCATTACTAATTACTATGGTTTCGAAGTATAAAACTTACATCAAAAATGGTTCAATAGAATATTACGTTAGTTTTTAATTTAGTACACAACTATCGACCGCCACCAGTATTTTACGATGAAAAAATAGGTCGCACTGGGCTGGAAAAAAATATATTTTTTCACTATCGCTGTATTGTTTTACTGGATAATATTTTGTTATTTTTCTGTCCAAACTTTTATTGCAGCAACTCTTGAATGTTTTTGAGAAGATTGGGGAGGGGTACAAGGCACTCTGCAATTTATATTTCAATTCACTTTTGCTTTGAAATTTGTAGTTGTAAGTTTGAAGCTGGCTGTGTGTACTTGATACTTTATTTTATCTTTCCAGTTTTATGAAAACTACAATATATAACGAAAAGTAAAAGAAATTTTTAAATATTCAGCAGAATTTGTGAAGTAATAGAATTTAGAATTATAAAAATTGCAATACTGAAGCGGAATTTAAAAAATCAGCAACTAATCAAGTAAGTCTGGGTAGGGACTATCTCTATCCGTAGTCATTGTCGAGTACAATAACAAATTGTTTCTTGAAATTTTCGAAACACAGTTATTGCTTTAGTTTTTACTTTTATTCTTTATTATTGTGCTAAATATTGCTGAATTAAAAAAAAACATTTATGCCCTTCATATAATATGTAATTTATTTGTGAGGCTTCATGTTTTTATATATTTTAAGTAAACACATTGACCACTAATACTCTGGTATCACTTTTATTTCATTACTTTCCTTCGAAACGTTTCGCTATTCTATGTAGTGAAGTGGCGTGCAACATGTTTATAAAAATTAGTTCCCTGTACTCTTAATTTTGTTTTCCCTTGACAAACTGGTTCTGGCTTTTTCAAAATAACCAATATATACAAGATGTTATATAAAAGAAAACTATATTATTATATTTATTGGACTCAAGTTCAAATTTGCAAATTATTTTTTTGTGAATTTTTATTAAATTCAAGTTATTTTTAATAACAGTGTAATATTAGAATATTTTAAGTAATCTAGCCAGCAGAACGAGTCAGTACTGATTTCATCAGCATTCTCTGTTCAAGTTTTTCCACTTTGCACGGTTGAACTGTCGTTAGGAAAACTATTATATCAACTATTTAACCAATGTTTTTAAGGATATGAAATATGAAAGTAAAACTAACTTCAATTTAATAAAAATTCATAAAAAATAATTTTCAGACTGCATATTTGGGCTTGAGTCCAATAAAGGAATTCTTATCTTGGTAATAAAATTAATAAGTTCGCCAAATACATACATACATAAATAAATAAATATCGTTGGTATTAAGTGGAAAGCCCTTAATTCGTATTTTTCAAGTGATCCCAATTGAATTTCACACAAATACATCACGTCACAACAATTTATTGCCATATTATCAAAACCAACGATTTTACTAGCAATTAATAGCTGCAGTTTCCATTGGGATCAATACAGTTTAGGGTACGTTTTTACCTTCTTCTATAAAGTTACAACTAATACTATGTGAGTTAAGGCCCTTCTACTTGAAACCTACGATATGTTTTTAGATTTCCTCGTTACTTATTTAAACTGCGCATACAACTTAATAGAAAATTAATAAAATATGCCAATCATTCAACTAAATATATGTATATTCTTTATTATTATAAAATTTATCATTATTATTATTATTATTAAATTTATTATAATTAAACTTACAATAAACTAAATCACTAGCAACTATCGGCTTCTAAAGGTTTTAAATCAAATGCATTATAAAATAAGGCTCTTAATATCCATTTGGTCTTTTATGTGCAAAAAGTACGTTTTAACAATTTGCATTTGGTTCCCACTCTCTATTCTTGCAGTTTTTTTCGTCTCTTCTTCATCTCCTTGAATTGCTAATTTTAGTCAGTCTAACAAGAAAAGTCAAACGGAGCACTTCGTGAATTCGTGCGTCAAGGTTTAATGTATTAAAATTAATAGAAATAGTGCATAAATTAAATTAAAAAGTGGTGAGAAATATTCTTCGAAGTGCATTTTATAAATTTATAGTGTTTTATTGTTAAATTTTATTGATTTAATCAGGTAAATTCAATAAACAAAATCTTTTAATTCACAAATTTTCGCATTTCTTTAAGTCGGCATTTATCTGTAGAATATGTATTCATTAGATAAAAAATAAATGAGAAAGAAAAGCTGCCTAAAACTCTGTATATTAAGAGAGGCTGAACATAACCGATTTATTGAATACAGATGTCTCCCTATTCTAAAGCTTTTTCTTATGTCTAAGGAACAACTTTTATCTGGTCTGAACATACTCGTACCGAAAGTGGATTGTGTTGAGATCCAGGGTAATGTTAAGTTGCTTTAAATCTCTAGTAATGAAACTTTCAAAGCTTTTCTTGTTCTTGCTACTCTTTTCCTTTTGTGGTTTATGCCAACGTAAGAAATTAAAAGCACGTTTTGTTATGGCAATTTAAAAGCATCGTGTATTCTACGAAAAAGTTATTTTTAAATGTTGATAATATTCATGCACAAGAATATCGATACAAATATGTAATAAATAGTTGTTTGCAGTTATAATTTTATACAAATAAGCCTCAAGCTCAATAATGTTACTTAAAATCCATACACGAGTATTTTACTGTACTCGTATACAGGCACAGCATTAGATCGGTTCAACATGTGTTTAGTGCAGATAATAATTATAGGATTGTTTATTTTTGCGTGATGAAAAAAAATCTAGTATCACAAAACTATGCAGTATATTACAAGCGATACTATATAATATATAGTTAGATATATAGTATATATCTAATAGCATTACATAACCTATTCAAAACTAGTTATAACTAAAATTTCGTTCTCAAAACGAGCGTTCCTTCCCAGTTTTAGTAGAAATGATATATATGTACATATTTTATTTATTTATATGAAAATATATTATAGGACAGTTTTTTATGAGGTCTCATTAGAATGGACGATCATCGCAACTTTCCGCTAATATCAAGATGCCAAATCGAGCATGCACTGTATACTATTACACTCAGGTCTCGTATGCGATAGATGCGTTCCAAAAAAAATCGCACAAATCCAAATTCGCATAAAACGATACTCTAGCTTCATATAAAAACTAATGCTTCGTTCCAAAACTCTGAAAAATCGCATAAATTAAAATTTTAGTTAAAAAATTAAAAGAGAGTCGCATAAAAAATTTTTTTATTTATATATTTTTTTCATTGTTAAATCCTAAATGATATACAAGCACCTAGAAAACAAAAAGCCACCAAAATTTATGAATTTTACACTTACTTTTTCTCAAAGTGAAATGTTTATTAAGGTTTCAAATTTCTATTTGAATGTTACAGCAATCGAATCACTCACTCGCTGCGCCGTAATAAACAAATGAACCAGCTAATAAAATAAGGAATTCTCACGACACGCACGCGTATCAGGTATGCACAGAAAAAACACTGCTGCGTGATTAAAACAATACCAGCTCATAAGAAGGGAAATCCCCAGTTTGTTCTTTCAATAATAACACACACACAACACTCATACATACGTAACGACTATATATATGTGATGCAAACTTGCCTTAATTTAAACACGGTAAAATAGCCTAAAAACATCTCAAATTTCAATATATAATATTCTGAAGCGAAAATCGCATAAATTCGAGTCCGCATAAAAAAATCCGCATAAAACGAGATGCGAGAAAACACCCGTCCAAGATACAAATTTTTCAGAAAACAGAAAAAACTCAATAACTTTTTAAATATAATTTATGGAACAATTTTCTTTACGATTTTCTGAAGGGTATAGAAACGTATTTTGAAAAAATTAGTTATTTACAAGCAACTGTGGCCAAATTTGTCGCTTACGTGTTTTGGTCACTAAAAACAGTCTTAAAATTGTGTCGCTTACTTACTTACATATTTTAGAGATTAAATTAACATTTATTTCCTTATTTATTTAAAAAAAAGTTTATTCTTTTTAAAAGTTAACAAATAATGCGATAAAGAAAAACAAAAAAGGAAACATTTCATAAAAAATTCTAAAAGTACAATAAATAATTTTAAAAAATACTTCAAAATTTTATTTCTTTTTGTAAAAACAGAGTTGTTGAAAAAGGCCAATTATTGGTCGGCATTAGTTTCTTCAATCTTATTAAATCTTCATATTTTTGTTTTTTGATACCAATAGAGTTTTTATACAGTGGAGGGAAATTTATGTCGAGGTCAACATAATTTTTTTTTATGGAGAGACAAAATATACTCATTTTCAACACTCAATTTGTAGAACATGCCATGTTCATTATATATTAGACACTTTATGTCAATTACTTGCGGATCACCCGTTTTTATTCCAGGTCTTATGGATTGATAAAATTAGATTTTTTTAAAGTCTTTGAAAAAACTGTGTTCTATGTAGTGGACCTTGTAAGGGGACGGATACACTCTGGCATTTTCTATTATATGAACAAAATCTGTTGGAACAAAAAGTTCTTTATCCCTTTTCTTTCTTTCGATGAATACAAAGAAATATGCATATATTTTCAAAGTAAACGTCATTTTGTATGGCGCTTACGACGTTTTCAAGACTTTGAGAGACGATCGCCCCAACAAAAATGCTCTGATTGACTTGAAATTTTTCTTATATTTTCTCTATCTCTAGAATAAAAAACAATGTGCTAAGACTTTAATATTCCTAACAATTAATATCAAGAAATTAAATTTTCAATGCAAATGTCATTTTGTATGGCGATTACGAAATGGATCTAACTGTTTTTTTTCAAATAAGGTTGTCAAGGTGAGATTGTAGACAGAAGGCAAAGGTTATTTTCTACCAGAATTCCCAAACAAATTTTGGGAAAAGTGACTCTTACGTGGTATGAGAAGAAACGCGACGATATGACGTATGAAGTACAAAGCAATTTTTCAAGAACATCAAAGTGAGTACTTCTCTCCGTTCATCAGTATCACTTCCAAGGTATGGAGTTTAATTCTATTTTGTGTCATAGTGTAGGTTGAAAGAAAACAAATTTCAGGCACTGTCTCCAACTCCGCTTGATTGTTATTTTATTCGCTATTTGAATCATAGTCTAAACATTGTAAAACCATCGTTATCGCAAATGAAATTTCACTTGATTCTTATATAGAGAATAAGACTACGATTTGTACTGTTTGTGTACAATTTATTCTGTGCACTTTCTTTGACGCATTTTGTTCGTGGAGGATAGGAGTAGTCACGTAAAAATAGTTTTTTTGAGTAATTCCAATACCTTTCCTAAAAATACACTTCGCCCTGAAAATTTATTGCAATAGTATCAAAACTAAAGATTTTACAAGAAATTCATAGTTCCAGTTTCCATTGTGATCAATGCAGTTTCTATTGTGCATTTACCTTCCCCTGTAAACTTACAATTATGTGAGTTATGGTATTCTTACTTTAAACCAATGGTATGTTTTAAAATTTTTTTGTTACTTTGTATTTATAATGCGCATACGACTTATTAAAATTAATAGATTATATCAATCATTCACCTAAAGACTGATATGTGTGCATGTATGTGTTTTATAAAATTAGAGCCCTAACATCCGTTTTTTATTTGATGTGCAAAAAGTACGTTTTAAAAATGTTGCATTTGGTTCCTATTCTCTATTCTTGCAGTTTTTTTCTTTAGTTCTTCTTCTCCTTGAATTGCTAATTTTACTCAGTCTAACAAGAAAAGTCAAAAGGTGCACTTCGTGAATTCGTGCGTCAAGGTTTAATGAATTAAAATTTATAGAAATAGTGCATAAATTAAATTAAAAAGTGGTGAGAAATATTCTTCGAAGTGCATTTCATAAATTTAAAGTGTTTTATTGTTAAATTTTATTGATTTAATCAGGTAAATTCAATAAACAAAATCTTCTAATTCGCAAATCTTCTCATTTCTTTATGTCGGCAATTATCTGTAAAAATGTATTCTTTAGATAAAAAGCAAATGAAAAGGAAAAGCTGCTTATTAAGAGAGACTAAAAATAAGTTAGATTTATTGAATACAGATGTCGCCCAATTGAAAAGTTTTTCCTCAACTCATATGAATTACTTTTATTTGGTCTCAGCTAAAATGAAGTAAATTGGTTTGAGAAGTGGTTTGCTTATTACGTTGAGAACCAGGGTAATATAAATTGCTTTATTGTGTTCACTAAATCCAGTAGTGTAATTTTGCAAAGCTTTCCCTCTTTTGTTCTTGCAGTTATTTCCCTTTCGTTGTTCACGCACTTTATCTTGTTCATCCGAAGTAATGAAATTAAAAGCACTTTTAGTCATGGCAATTTAAAAGCATCCTGTATTCTATAGAAATTTATTTTTATTTGTTAATAATATTCATACACAAGTATTTTATTGTAGGCAGACACCACATTAAATCGGTTCAACTTGGGTTTAGTGCAGATAAGAATTACATAAGTGTTTAATAAATTATTTTACGAAATTACCAGTTTTTAATTGACAGAAAAATTCTAATCCGAAAACAAAATAAAACTTTTCGGATTAAATCTAAATCTTCAATCAACGTTTGATGTGGCTTTCTTATGAATATTAAAGAAGTCTTGGCAAATTTTTCCGCATTAGGTATTTGTCAGAGTTTTTGTCATTTCTTACAGTTTTAGCAAATTTTATTATAAACAATTTTATTAACAACTGATTGTTTGTATAGTTTGCTTATACGGTAAAGAAATAAGAATTAGAAACTCACCTTTTAAAATATCATTGGGTCTTTTGCAAAATTTCGCATCTCCTATTTTACTTGGGTTTAAGCAGTTTCTAGTCCCACAAAAATACGAATCACTGCGTAATTTTATTTAAAAAAATAAAGAAATAAAATAAAAATAAATGAAATTTATTTGTTGATGGTTAAGCAATGTCAATATGGGCAAGGCCACCGTCAGTAACGTCATGCTCCTATACATATTTTGGTCAAAATCTTTACAAAATACAATTATTTCTCCCAACTTGAGAGCGGCATATGAAAGTTCTCGTCATAACTGTTGTTTCATACGCAGAGAATTTTGCTGTATCTCGTTTTGTTGTGAAGTTATGATAATTTTAACCCGTCAGTAACGTCATGGGATATTGAAAGTGTTTTTGGAGGTATCTGAACGTTTGTGTAAAAATGAGCAAATTGAAAGGAGTTCATATTTATTATTGCCTAGTATAAAGGAAGGATGAAAGATGATTTTTATCCAAAAGGTGGGCTTAATATTTTATGTTTTAATCACGTAAATGACATAAAGCAAGTGTCAGTAACGTGATACAAAATGTCAGTAGCGTCACACGTACGAATTTCGTTAGGATTTTCGGGTCTTTTTTTTCTTGCGTTAATAGAGGGACTCTTAACGGCTAAAAAAGAGTATTAGTTATTTAAATTATCTCTTCAAATTGAAATTGGTTTCTGACCAATTTTGAACCATCATTAAAATGAAAATTTGTAATTTTTTCCTACTTTTCAGCTTTAGCGGCTATTTAGTACGAAAAATGACGAGCTGACTTCTGTTTTTCTTTTTTTTTGCGAAATATTTGTGAAATTTCTTCCTAAATGGTGATAAAAATTTTATGTCAGTATTTTGAACTAAAGCCAGGACACTGTAAAATAAAAACACATTGTTATCGGAAAATAAAAAAATCTTTATTAATTTCAGTCTTGTTAATTGTTGCAAAATTAAAGCATCACTTCAGTTCTATTTGTTGCTTTCTTTTAGCTTTTCAACATAGCGCTTGTCTCTTTGTGCACCAGGAATCGGAGTCTAGCAATTAAATACCAAATTATTAAGCAAAAAGTAAAAAAATAAATCCGTCATTAACGTCACGCAATCTTTTTTTGCAAAAATACCCTGCTATATGCAAATAATGGTTCATTTAAGCACTGATTATGAAAGTACTTCAAAAATACTAAAAAAAAATTAGCTCATCCAACCTCTTTTCTAATTAGTTAATGCATAAAAAACATTTTATAAAAATTTGTCAGTAACGTCACCATTTATTTGCGGCTGATTACTTTAAGCCCTAATTGGTCCAAAAGCCATGCTTTGTACACAAATTTGCTTGGTAATCAATGGTTTGATTTATATTCAATCCAAAAAAAGTAATCATCTGCCTAAAGTACAAAAAAATAACGACAAAATTTACCTCTTTCGCCGACATTTCTATATTTTCCAAATACGCCTTGCACGTGCCACTTATGAAAAGAATGTAAAATGTCAAAGTAGACACAAATTTTGTACTGGCATATAATGCTGTCATATTCTATACATATTTGATATTTCAAATCCAAAAAAAACTTTGGGCTTTGTGACAGAAAAAAAATCTATGTGGTTTCATTTTTCGTGGCCTTGCCCATATGCATTTCATTGGTGCTTTACCAAATCATCAGTAGCTTTAACCACAGTTTTGAAAAGTTAAAAACCTCTCTTATCTTATGCACATACTCGTATTATCGGAAATCATCTGAGAATTCACAAATTGGTAATTACAAATTATTTTAAAAAATCCCAGGAGAATATGCATAATAGGCTTCGAAACTCATATAAAACCAACCCAACAAATAAATTATATTCGATATGAATCTATTTTATTTTTCTACAAATAAATTTCATTTAAAATAGAATTGTGACAATATGTCAAATAAAAATTTCATAAAGTAAAAATATATTTATCGCACTAAAAATTATATAATAAATTTAAACAATATTTGGACCCAAGTGGTCTGGACTCTACTTTTCCTTTCAGCAGCAACCTGTTAACCTAACCTAAAACAATATTTCTATAATCAATTGATAAATGAAATAATCTTCGCTAAAAAAATCCTTATACTAAAATCCTAATTCATATAAAAAATATTTATGTTTATAAACTGAATAAATCGCACCTTAAAAATTATATAATAAATTAAAAAATATTTGTATATCAAAATAATAAATTAAATAACATAAAAATATTAAACATTTTGAACCGAAGTTTTCAAAACTAAGCGCGGTATTTTAAATCGTATGGTGCGCGAATTGTCGGTTTTAAGTTCGTTAAGTTCGGTCGTTTCGCTGCCTGCAAAGAGAAACAAAATATGGCTTGTGTTTTAAAGTGAAAACAAAAATGTTTTAGTGAATTCAATGAAAAAAAGAAAAATATTAAAAAAAAAAAAAAAATAAAATACAAAAGAAAAAATAAAAGAAATAAAAATGGGCAATTTAAAAAGTATACATAAGAGTGTATAAGAAAAATATCTAAGTCATCTAAAAGCTAAAAATAAAAGTGTAAATTCAAAAAAAATACATATGCTTGAAAGTTGCTGCGATTTGGCGTACCAGCTTCATAGAAAAGGTAATTTTTGACTCCAAAATAAACGAGTACATGCACACATTTCTAAATATATTTTTAAATACACATTTTACGCAGATTCACATTAAACATCCGTTCAACATTTTTTCAAATTTTAAATTTTGAGTAAAGAAAGCAGGGAAGAAGTATTTCCGAGCTTCGTCAAGACTCTGTTTGGTCTTACAAATATTTTGTATTGCAGTTGACTTTGTTGTTCTATTCATATTGAATATAACGCAAGAAGCGTTATTGACTTATTTAATTTTAAAATAGATGCTTGAAACTATTAGAGACATGGTCGCCCCTATACCTGGCGCATCATCTAATATTTCGGCTATAAGTGGCCTTTTTGGTGTTTTTGTAACAAAATTATTAGAATATCAGAGGAGATTTTGCTCAGCTAAAGCTGTTAGATATGTGCCTAGCATGTCCTAATACAGGGTGGCTCAGAAAGACCGAAGTGGTGTGAATTCCTTATAACTTTTTATTTAAGACATATTTTTTTTAATTTTTTGTTTTTTAAATACCGTGAATTTATAGAGAATATTGTCTGCTTCGCACAAATGTGCTCTGTCCAACACATTTTCCATGACCTTTCGCAAAACTTCCGGTGTTATGTTGTTAATTTCGTCTCGAATATTGGTTTTTAATTCCTCAATATTTCTAGGCTTATTAACATAAACTTTCCCTTTTAAATAACCCCAAAGGAAACATTCTGGAGCGGTTAAATCCGGGGAACGCGGAGGCCAATTAAAATTGCTTCTACTCTAAACGACGGTATGCACGCTGAGTCAACACAATGGACCGTTGATTTGAAAAGTAAATTTCAACGATTTGGGCACGTTGTTCAGTTGTGTATTGCTCCATTATAAATTGTCTTCTTTACAAAATACTGAAAAGAAAAGAAAAAAAAAAATTATAATAAAAAAGTTATAAGGAATTCACACCACTTCGGTCTTTCTGAGCCACACTGTATAAATATTTATGTAGTAGGATATTCATTTGGTTAACCGATTAATTGCTTCCCGATTACGTGCTCGATAATATAAAATTTACTATTTAATAGGATATTCATTCATTGCTAACCGCTCAACTGATTTGTTAATTTAAAATTCGTTATTTTCGTTTAACAATTAGGCAAGTACATTTCACTCAATTAATCGGTGTAACATTTTTTTTTAACTTCTTGGTACAAAATATTTTTTTGTATATCTAATTATTTGTTTCGTCTCCTATGCAAAAGGTATGCATTTAGGAAATTTTTTTTTATACAAACAAAGAAGGTAAAACACAAAAAACTACAAGCTCCCGCAAAGATGCAAGAAGGGAACGAGTTTCCCCTCATACATGATGTAAAATATTGTAGTTCAGCGCTATTCAAAATGGTGGACAATTTCCTTCGTATATATAAATGTGTGGGTCTTGTTCTGTCTAACTTTGATTTGGGTAAAGGGGTTTTAAAAAACTTAAGTAAAACTTTAAAGCCTTTGGACGTGGGTATAAAAAGCTTAACAAGCGCTCTCCTACTCTAATTGAGCTTGAGTTTATTAAGCTATAATAATTTAAGAAAAAGCAATTGACATCGGTTCAATAAAAAAATCTAAGGACTAGACATAATGAGAGACGAATCCAACTTTTAAAATACAGTGGAGGTATAAAACTCCACTCAGGCATATTTCCTTCAAGGAACTAGGGAATTCAGAAATAAAGTTTTTGCTGAGCTTTGCCAGGATGAGTCAGATGATGACCTGACATACAGTAGAAACACCAGCAATCTTTTAGCAGAATTATTCGAAACAAAATTAAAAAAAAAAAATTAAAACAGGCCTCCAATAGCATAGTGGAAGATTTTATATGTCCAGAATAAGAACTGAGAAATTCTGTATATTTTTTATCTCGGACCAGCACTCAGGGGATGACCCCTACAATGCAGTGCATTGCGCCGGAACTAGAAAGGAGGGGATAGTATTGAAGGGACAGTTGAAGAAAGATGAGGAGATAGAGAATTTTTTTGCAGCTATTTCAACCTTTATACTTAGCCGATTAATTTTTTTGCTACAGGACCGACGAAGAAGGGTGCTGTTACGCTGCTTTTAGTACAAGTCGTGTCAGCCGCTGCCAATTGTGTTCAGTGACCAGTGCTATGCTTTCATCATTGAAACAGGCTGACAACAACTAACACAACCACGCACTAATGCTGATCAGAAGAATTCAACACAATATTCATGACTCAGCACGGGGTTGAACTCAGGGCCCTCCGCTTCATAGTCTCGTGTTAACTACTTCAGCCAACAGCCCCCTCAAATTATATTGCGTATTATGGGTCGGTTTCGATTTCTCCAAAACTGTTTCCAAGTCCAGTTTTATTAAAACTAAAGGAAAGAGTCCAAAGTTACTTGTACCCCCACAATTTTAAAATATTCATTTACTAATTCGTATTCTAGAGCACCTTCAAGAATTGTTTGGTTTTTCATACAAACAAAAACAGCTGTTGTACCTTTTATCAATTAAGTGTGATGCAAAGTAAAGACAATTTAATACACATATTTAACTTTAATTTATTTGAATTTCAGTGTCAATCATATTGTTATGGTTTCAAGGTTAAAACTAGGTTCAAATTGAAGGCGTGAAAACACTAGTTAAATTATTCAAATAAACATTTTCGTTAAATATTTTTTGAGCATTCGAAAAAAAGTTTGAAAAGTTCAAGCAGTTTCATTCTAAAAGCTTTACACTAGAAACATTTGACAAAAATGTTGCTCTGCTTGATAAGACTCCCTTTTTTAAGAGGCATTACGTGCTAGGGAGAATAATAATACATAAAAATTAAATATGGAAAACGGTTGACTCTAAGGTTCATCCCTGTGACTTAATTTTCAAATGGTTGTAACTTGGGACCGAATCAATCGATTGCTACGTGATAAGCTGTGATTAATGCAGTTTTTCGAGTCCTATAAAAGAATCAAGAACACTAATTGACCAGATATATAATTTCGGAGTTAAACTAATTTTTTTTTAATATTTCGGTTCACGATATATGACGAACCATCCACCTACTAGTTTCGATACGGTCCAACAGTTCAAAAGTTATAAGCAGGTCATATACTTACTAACAGACATAGTGACATAGTGACACATTCTCGGGAGTTGCTAGAACTTGATTTCTCAAAACGGGGTGAAACCAGTAACTTTCTGATTTTTTGTAAATTTTTAATTGCCGTAGCCGAAAGCTAAAAATGTTTATTTACGTTCTAATTTAAAATGCTGCTACCGGAGAATGTATTAAGATGGCAAACGACATCCGCATTCAATGAATTGAACTACATGTCGTTTGGTGGTCCTGGTCAAACGGTATAGGACACTCTTATTGTAATTTATTTATTATATTTATAAGAAATTCATGCTTGGATGTATTGACTAGATATATAGGTTTTTACTCCCAAATTAAAAATTTTTTAGATCAAATTAAAATATTTTAAATTCAAACTCAATTTTTTCCAAAACAAATTAACATTTATTTCAAACAAATTAAATTATTTTTAAAATAAATTAAAATTTTTGCATATCAAATTCAACATTTTTCATATTAAATTCACTTTTTTTAATTTAAAATTAAGTATTTTCATTTTCAAATTCAATTGTTTTTAAAGTTTGTTTAATTGTTGTTTAAAACTAAGTTGTTTTATTTAAAATTTAAATATTTTTAAAATTAACTAAATTTTTATACATTAACTCGTTTTTTTGACTTCAAACTGATTTGTTTATTAAATTAACTTAATTTTTTATATATTTTGTGTTCTTTAGTATTGTTAAAAAAATACAACTGCCTGTCCCATTGTAATATCTTCCAATCCTGTACAGTAAAAACTTTTGAATTACATTTACTACCAAATCTAAAAAATAAGTTCATTCGAATGTAATGAAATTTAAAAAAAAGGAAGAAACCTTAAAAATTAAGTTAATTTATATTTTTATATTTATTCTATTAAATTTTAAAACTTAACTCAAATCTAGTTCATAGTAGTACTAACCGAAAAGTTTAAAAATTAAACTACGACCCATAGAAATACGTTAAATAAGAGCTTAATACACATAAATTATTTTTTATAAACAAGGCCTTTATTTTTTAAGCTTTTAATATTGAATTAAAAAACAAATAAATTTGTATTTTAATAATTTGAATTTGAAAAGAAAAACATTGGATTAGAAATGAAAAAAATTTAATTTAAAAAGGAAAATGTTTAATTCGTGTTGAAAATAATTCAAATTACTTTGAAAAAAAGTTAATTTGTTTTGAAAATAATTTAATTTAGTTTGAAACAAGTAAAAACGTTATATTCGACCGGGTCGAATCTTAAATACCCTCCAAATATTTAGTAAGTGAATTTGATATGTTTAACTTGGTGGGACAGAGTTCCTTTATATAATATCGTACGTCAACGCCCACTAAAGGGGGCGGGGTTCAAAAATATACAATATCATGTTTTCCCCAGACGAACGTATGGGCATTGCTAGACCGTCTTAGACTTCATCACAATTCTCTTTGGAGGCTACAAAAACTGTATTTTGGCGGGGTCGCTCTGGCAAGGGCTGTGGGGGAAACATTTCACCTTTGTCATAAAACTCTAAAAATAAATGCTTGGGATAATTGTATACAAAATTAAAATTTCTTTTTTTTGATAGGGTCATTTAGATGGCAAAGGGGGAGGAGGGGGTAGGGCAGCAACAGGCAGTCATAAAACTCTAAAGATAAATGCTTGGGATGATTATCACAAAATTTAAAAAAAAATTTTTTTTTTGGTGGGGTCATTTTAGGGGACAAAGGAAGAAGAGGGGGGGGGGGCTAGGGCCGAAATCGGCAGTCATAAAACTCTAAAGATAAATGCTTGGGATGATTATATACAAAATTTAAAAAAATTTTTTTTTTTTGGTAGGGTCATTTAGGGGGCAAAGGAAGAAGGGGGGGGGGGTAGCGCAGAAATCGGCAGTCATAAGACTCTAAAGATAAATGCTTGGGATGATTATATACAAAATTTAAAAAAACTTATTTTTTGGTAGGGTCATTTAGGGGGCAAAGGAAGAGGGGAGGGGGGGTAGGGCAGAAATCGGCAGTCATAAAACTCTAACGATAAATGCTTGGGATGATTATATACAAAATGTAAAAAAAATTTTTTTTTTGGTAGGGTCATTTAGGGGGCAAAGGCAGAGGTGGGGGGGGGGAGGTAGGGCAGAAATCGGCATTCATAAAACTCTAAAGATAAATGCTTGGGATGATTATATACAAAATTTAAAAAAAAATTTTTTTTTGGTAGGGTCATTTAGGGGGCGAAGGGGAAGGAGGGGGTAGGGCAGAGTAGTACCAGGTTTCGTCTCAGCTTCGTCATTAACGCTTAAAAGTGTTATTTTTAAGGAATGTAGGCTTAAGTAAACAATTTGTTAAATGTTTATGCTATTTTTGCCTATAATAACGCCCACTAAAGTGGGCGGGGTCAAAAAATATTTTTATTTTATTTAATGGCTCCAAGTTTAAGGCGTTGGACCGTATTTGACATAAAAATATATCATTTGCTTAACAAAATAACCAAAAAACTTTAAAAATTATGTTGTTTTTTCTGGGTTGGTTTAGTTCTTCTTAGGGGAACTTTTTTCCCTCTTGCCCGATTTAGCCCATCTTCGAACTTAACCTGCTCTAAGTTTTAAAATATATTTATGCCAAATTTCAAGAGTCTAGCTCTTTTCGTTTGGACTGAATCGTGATTTCCACAGACGGACGGACGGACGGACGGACGGACATGCTCAGTTCGTCTTAGATTTCATCACTGATCAAGAATATATATACTTTATGGGGTCTGAGATGGATATTTCGATGCGTTACAAACGGAATGACAAAGTGAATATACCCTCCAAATTCTTTTTTGGAGGGTATAAAAAGTTGAATTTGTTCGGAAAATGTGTTAATTTGAGAGTAAAAACCTATATGTGAATAAATTTTTCAATTTAATTAAACGAGTAGTTTCGTCCAGCACTAGTATGACCACGATCACTGAACAACATATTACTTTTCATGAAGCTTAAGGTACGGTCACACTTATTAAATATTTGTCCAAAAAAAAAAACGTAACCACCAACTACTAATGAAAGATATTTCGGTTCAGATGTGTGTTTATTAAGTAAAACAGTTTCATTCCAAAACTAAAAGACAATATCATAGAATTCAATATTATTGGAAACTGTTTAACTTAATAAACAAACACTCGTTGGTATTAAAAGCATTTCATTAGTATTTAGTGGTTACGCTTTTATGGGCAAATATTTGATAAGTGTGAACGCACCTTTAGCATGTAACGACTATTTCTCTTTCATTGACATATTAATTAATTAATTAGCTTTTGTTCTACTTACTGGGAGCTAAAAAATATGCATAAAAATGAAAAACTACTCGTATTATTGATTCAATACAAAAAGGCTATGGATAAATATGCAAGTTTTAACATTTGCTGCACATTTTTATGTATGCACATACAACTGCATCCGTGTGCACTTCAGCATGTGCGTCGATACTTTTGGAATAAAATTGCTTAATACATGTGCGCAAGTAATGTTGAAAAT
The DNA here is from genome assembly GCA_951800035.1 of Linnaemya tessellans. Lineage (NCBI taxonomy): Eukaryota > Metazoa > Arthropoda > Insecta > Diptera > Tachinidae > Linnaemya > Linnaemya tessellans. The sequence continues at coordinate 110,782,845 of OX637532.1, read as the reverse complement.
ATAATTATGAATACTCATACTACAAACACTTAGTTGCATTTGATTTTGCTATTTATGTTTGAAAGCATAAAAATATACGGTTCCTTAAAGTTAATTCCAATTTAATCCCAGCCAGGTTGTTGCTGCTTCTCTCAATACCGAATGACTAGATGTTTATGCGTATGTCTGCATTTAAAGTGTCTCCACTGCATGACACATAAAATCTTCTCGGTATGAAGTTTCCTCAAATGAAAAGAGGAAAAAACAAAAGCACGTCTTCCTATTTATTTTCCAAGATGGATTGAAATACATAAATACAACAGCAACGAAAAAAAAAATTAAATGAACTGACAAGAACCAGAGAAGTGCAGGGGGGAACAGTATCGAAATAAATACAAACAATTTGTACACATTAATGAAGGCAGCCGCCAGGGCAGCGGCAATATCATCCAGCCAACAGCCAAAAGTATCATACAAATACGAGCAACAACGCCAACATCAAACATTATACAGATCACATACAGCATATAGCATTTACACCGGAAGAAAAAGTGGATGACTATTATTATTGCTAAGTATTAAAGGGTCTTCCAACAGGTACTTTCGAACTTTGACTATTGATAATTTTTTGCGGGTATATCTGTCAAAAATTAGTTGTCATTTATTTAGTCATTCGAGGGATATGGCACTCAAGGGCACGAGCAAAAAAAAAATCTTTATCTTCTCATTTTTCTTCTGCTGTCTGTTTAATAATCTTTCCCGTTCCGGTGTAATGTTCTTCATATGTAAGGATCATCCCCTTTAGTTAAGATTGATATTCTAATATTTTGAAAATTTCAGAAAATGGGACATCGAGGGAGCTGTTGGCTGAAGTAGATAACGCGAGACTTTGAAACGAGGGTCCTAAGTTCAACCCCGCGCTCAGTCATGAAAATTGTGTTGAATTCTTCTGATCAGCATTAGTGCTTGGTTGTGTTAGTTGTTGTCAGCTTGTTTCAGTAATGAGAGTGTAGTATTGGTCACTGAACATAGTTGGCAGCGGTTCACACTATCTATCATGTACTAAACAACAGAGGAAAATTACCCTCTTTCGTCGGCCCCCTAGCAAAATTAGCTGTCGAAGTAAAAGGGTAAAATAGCTACAAAAAATTCTCTATCTTTTCATCTTTCCTCACCTGTCCTCTCAATAATATCCCCTCCTTTCTAGTTCTGGCGTAATGCACTGCATATGTAGGTGTCATCCCTGAGAGCTGGTCCGAGTTTAAAAAAAGAAAACAAGTAAAAACGTTATATTCGACCCGGTCGAATCGTAAATACCCTCCAAATATTTAGTAAGTAAATTTAAAATGTTTAACTTGGTAGGACAGAGTTCCTTTAACACATCTATATACCCAATTTTAAATCTCTCTATTGAGAGAGTCATTCCAGGAAGGGCCGTGGGAGAGACGTTTCACCTCTGCAATATCAGAGAACATATCAGCTTCTTATAGGCTTAAGGAATACAAATTGTTCAATATTTACACTATTTTTGCATATAATATCGTACGTCAACGCCCACTAAAGGGGCGGGGTCCAAAAATAGATTATATTATGTTTTCCACAGACGAACGTATGGGCATTGTTAGATCGTCTTAGACTCCATCACAGATCAAATATATTTATACTTTATGCGGTTCAATTCTCTTTGGAGGCTATTAAAACTGTATTTTGGCGGGGTCGCTCTGGCAAGGGCTGTGGGGGAGAGATTTCACCTTTGTAATAAAACTCAAAAAATACATGTTTGGGATAATTATATACAAAATTTAAAAAATATTTTTTTTTATAGTGCCATTTAGGGGCAAAGCCGGAGGAGGGAGTAGGGCAGAGTAGTACCAGGTTACATATCAGCTTCGTCATTAAAGCTTAAAAATGTTGTTTTTAAGAAATATAGGTTTAAGTAAAACTATTTGTTAAATATTTACACTATTTTTGGATGTAATAACGCCCACTAAAGGGGGCGGAGTCCAAAAATTATTTTTTTTATTTAACGGCTCCAAATTTAACGCGTTGGACATTCTTTGACAAAAAAATATATCATTTGCTTAACAAAATTACAAAAAATGTTTAAAAATTATGTTGTTTTTTAGAGGTTGTTTTGATTCTTCTTAGGGGAAATTTTTTCTTTCTTGCTCGATTTAGCCCATCTCCGAACTTAACGTGTGCTAACCTCCGAGATATATTTATACCAAATTTCAAGAGTCTAGCTCTTTTCGTTTGGACTGAATCATGATTTCCAATGACGGACGGACGGACATGCTCAGTTCGTTTTAGATTCACTGATCAAGAATATATGTATATACTTTATGGGGTCTGAGATGGATATTTCGCTGGGTTACAAACGGAAAGACAAAGTGAATATACCCTCCATATTCTGTTTTGGAGGGTATATTCACGGCAACACAGGTATTAAATAAAAGTGTTTTATCGTTCCTTTGATGCAGTTCTCGTATGCAATTTTCTAATAAAATTTGTATGAATAAAAACTGTTATCATATTCAATTAAGCCACCTAATAAGTGCTGACAAATAAAATACGCATAAGCATTAATGATGAAAGTGTAGCGGCTTTCGAAAACAACGGTTCAGCTCTGCTGAGTAAGTTGAATGATTAAAAAGTAATGTTGACTTTCCTTTCTGCCTTGGAATATTAACATGAATCCTCTTCAGCGATTAGGCCTATTTCTTGATATATGAGTAACGGAACAAATTGGTCCTACTAAAAGAAAATATTGGAAAATTACAAGCGAGTACATTATCAACTGACAAAATTTAAGGAAAAGCGGCGCATTGAACCGACAGCTTGATCTTAGGCCTCAAGGTGCAGGATTCGAATGCAAAGTTCTTAAGTAATAATTGCTAAAGTACGAGTATTTGCTTTTATCCAGTTAGAACATAAACTTTCGCCACACTAATAGTCGTTCAAACTCCCTTCTTTATAAATTTTTCTTTGAGTGTATCCCACATATCGAGCTGATGACTGTTTTACAAGTGACTGATGCTCAGACAGTTCAAACATTTGTGTATGAGTGTATTGTTGAATGTCTTGCTATTGCGAGGGATGCTTGGATAGATGGTTGGATAATGCCACTTAATCCACCTCTAAAAGAAAACATACACTCGCTCTCATACTTTTATAAACTTAGAATGGCTCCTAAATAAGAAAAGGAAAGGCGAAGTAAAGTATTCATATATCGTGGCATCTAAAATAAGAATAAAACGAAATGCGCAACTTACACATGTACGATTTAAGACTTCTTTGACTTATGGGTTCATTGCATTAATTCTGACACCAACTAAACAGCGGCAAAATAGTTTATTGTTTCTATAAAATTATATATTTTGTATGTACAAGTAATTATTAAAAACTAAATAATTAAATGGATATAATGGAGACATGAATGTGTGCATAAATACAATTTGGACATACAAGAAATTTTGTGTTGCGATTGTTCGTCGTAGGAAATGATATAAATATTTGATGTATCATCATGTACAGAGTCACTTCCTCCTGTGTAATGGGCTCTGTGATATACTTATTTCAGTTTATTATGTCTTCGAAAGCCTACGGAATTTTTACAGGGTATTTGCTTTTCGTTCCTCTTATTTACTGTCTTGATAACTAAAATTACTTTTAACTTTATGAGTTTAAAAATGTATAATTAAATTCTCTTTTAATTATCTAATTTTAGTTCATGTAACTATTTGTTAATATATTTGGTTTTGAAATATGGCCACTCTATCAATTAGTTAACTATTGTGAATTGATATCATTCGGTTTTAATATAAAACAATTAAACAAAGCCAAATCTTATAACCCTTCAACGATGTAGGTCTGGGTTATATAGATTCATTCATTCCAGGCGTGGAACCATCTTTTTGATCTTAACCGATTTTCGGCCACAAATGGCCATATAATATAAAAAAACTTAAATAAATCAAAACATTTCTGTCATATTATATCTTTTAAAGTAAATGTTCGCAAGTGCGCACATTGGCTGCTATTTGGAGAATAAACTTCTTTGATGCAAGTTTATTGTTCTTCGTTCTTATATAAATATGAAAATTATTTTTACTTAAAATTACATATGTATAAGAAAACCAGATAACGCTAAAAGCAAGAAACTTTACTTTTCATATGTAGTGTTTAGTGATTTTGGTAGTGATTTTTGAATATGTATATACTTTGACAACTTTTTTGCATCATATTATTTGATGCGCATTTTAAGTGAGAAAAGGTTTTGCGCTACAGAACCGTTCGCCCAAATCGCATTATAACAGCACCACTACTCACAGGAAAGCGGCTGAAACGGGGAGAAAATGATTGCCAATTTGATAGGAAAAATTCGGTATTGGTTTGCCGTTGGGCAAACAACAAAGATGTGACGGCTCTTACCCACTTCGACCAAATTAAACCGATGCGCAGCGCAAAGCGATGGAAGAAAGAATTGAAAAAATAGCTCATATAACAAATAGCTCATATAACAAAGCTATGGGTGGAGTTGGACTTCACCATAATGCTATATCAAACTACAGAATAAATATTAAGTCAAAGAAGTGGTATTGGCCTTTATATATTTCGGTTCCCAGCTCATCAGTGGCTAATGCATGGAATCAGAAGGAAAAAGAAAGTTATCTCAAAAAGATTTCAGGGTGAGCGTCAGCAAAGCTTTGCTATTAAGTTCGCAGCCAGATGCTGAATGCTCAAGAAAGGTCCGAGAGAAACGTTACTTACCAACTGCCACGTATTATAGGCGAACATATTCCAATAGTTGAACCACAAGGAAAAGCTCTTAGATGGTTTGGGTGTGGCAAACCAATCAAGTGGATGTGCCAAAAATTCAATGTGCATTTGCATACACAATGCTTTAAAAAATATCATATAAAAAAATCCTATTATTTTTATATCTTAATAAATATATTACATACATTTCTCGTTAGTTATTATTCGTATTTTTACATATAAATGAAAATTTTTATAAATACACATAAATTAGTTCATATGCGACATTCATGTTAAATTGAAGCCAATGTTCGCGCTTACGAACACCTATTTCCAGGGCTCATGAACCCGATAGCGCCAAAGCGACAACGGATTTGGATTCAGCAGACCCAATATAAAAATCATTCATATTTTGAAAAAACTCCCGTTTGAATTTCCTTGGCTGAATATGGGTTAACGTTCTGCCATCCTAATTTATTTATTTCGAAATTATAAAATATGTTTAATCACCAGTTTTACTTAGTTATTTTAATATTCCAAAATTTTCTGATTTTTAATACCAATAAATTTCTTACCAAAACATCATGTTTAATAAAAGGGAAATAGAAAAAATTGGTTTTAGTTGGCTATTTTTAAGTACCAAAAAAAGTTTCAATTGTTCGAACCTGGCATCGTTGTTTTATACATTAAACAAAATCAATTTATTTGTTTACAGCTCTTTATAGTTTTTAAACCCTCCAAAAATGAATATGGAGGGTATATTCACTTTGTCATTCCATAAAGTATATATATTCTTGATCAGTGATGAAATCTAAGACGATCTGAGCATGTCCGTCCGTCCGTCTGTGAAAATCACGATTCAGTCCAAACGAAAAGAGCTAGACTCTTGAAATTTGGTATAAGTATATCTTGAAGGATTGCACAGGTTAAGTTTGGATATGGGCTAAATCGGGCAAGATGGAAAAAAGTTCCCCTAAGAAGAATTAAACCAACCTCTAAAAAACAACATCATTTTTAACGTTTTTTTGTAATTTTGTTAAGCAAATGATATATTTTTATATTAAAGAAGGTCCAACGCGTTAAAGTTGAAGCCATAAAATAAAAGAAAATAATTTTTGGACTTCGCCCCTTTAGTGGGCGTTATTATATGCAAAAATAGTGTAAAAAATTAACAAATTGTATTATTTAAGCCGACATCCCTTAAAAATAACATTTTTAGGCTTTACTGACGAAGCTGACACATAACATGGTACTACTCTGCCCTACCCCTTCCCCCCCTTTGCCCCCTAAATGACCCTATCAAAAAAATTTTTTTTTAATATTGTATATAATTATACCAAGCATTAATTTTTGGAGTTTTATGACAAAGACAGAATGTCTCCCCCACAACCCGTGCCAGAGCGATCGCGCCAAAATACAGTTAAACATTTAAAATTTTATTTGGAGTGTATTTAAGATTCGACCCGGTCGAATATATCGTTTTACTTATATATCGTTTTTACTTGTTGCACTTTTAATAAATACTTATACATTGTGTTGCCCATTTTTGTTATGGCACTATGAAAATGAGTTTATAAGTTAATTTATTTCTTATATCTCATTTTCAATGTGCCCTAACTCACGTCTGTTAACGATATGGGCCATCAAGTATATAACAATTTAAAGCTTAAGTATCGTTGCATCGAGTATGGATGGAATATTTACTTGAGAAGTCACAAATTTAAAAATTTAATACTCCTCGCAATGGTTGAGTGAATTATAAAAATGTATATACCAACAGAAAGTCATTTTAGAGCACTTTGAAATAATACTCATATTAGACTTGTGTCCAACTAGGTCATTCGCTCAGTTTTGACAGGAACCTCTGATCAAACCTATGTAATTTAAATGGGTTTGATCAGAGGTTCTTGTCAAAACTGAACGAATGAGCTAGTTGGACACAAGTCTAACTCATATCGCTTATATTCTAGAAGTTACAATCAATAAAATAACAATACAGTTTTGAACCTCGTAAAACCGGACCCAAACTAGACCGCCGATATATAAATACACATTCGCTTTTAATTTTGAAAGAGCTATTACCTTATGTACTTTTTATTTTGAACAATTTTCATATTCTCCACTAACTAAACTTTTCATTCTGTTGGCAGCACCAACCTGCGTATTGTCGCCTGTGAAAATAGAAATTATTTTAACTACAACTACAAAAGTAGCACGGACAACAACCAGCCGTGTAGCTGTGAAAAGATTAATTCTATAAACACATGAATTCTATTTTTGACAGGTTGTAGTCGGTTTAATGCATAAAGTTTGAGTAAAGGAAGCAAGGAACATTCTGTTTGGTCTTCAAGATTCTGTTTGGACTTACAAATATTTTGTATTGCAGTTGAGATCCTTTTCATATTGAATATAACGTGCTGTTGGCTGAAGTAGTAGAACACGAGACTATGAAGCGGAGGGTCGTGAGTTCGAGCCCGCGCTGAGTCATGAAATATTGTGTTGAATTCTTCTGAACAGCATTAGTGCGTGGTTGTGTTCTTTGTTGCCAGCCTGTTTCAATGATGAAGGCATAGTCACTGATCATTGAACATAATTGGCAGCGACTGACACGATCATGTACTAAAAGCAGAGTAACAGCACCCACCTTCGTCGGCCCTGTAGCAAAAATTACCCGGCGAAGTAAAAGGTTGAAATAGCTACAAAAACAACTGTCTATCTTCTCATCTTTCCTAATCTGTCCCCTCAATACTATCTCCTCGTTTTCAGTTCCGGCGCAATGCATTGCATATATAGGGGTCATCCCCTGAGTGCTGGTCCAAGATAAAAAAAAAAAAAAAAAAAAGCGTTATTGACTTATTTAACTTTAAAGTAGATGCTTGAAACTATTACAGACATGATCGCCCCTATACCTGGTGCACCATGTAATAATTCGACTATAAGTGGCCTTTTTTACGTTTTTAACAAATTTATTGAATATCAGACTAGCCTCTGCCCAGCTAAAGTTGTTAGATATGTGGCTAGCATGCCATAATATGTTTAATAAAAGAGAAGTAGAAAAAAATTTGTTTTAGGGCCATTATTACAACTTGCATTTAATGCAGCTGATAGTAAAAGGCTGATAGTAAAAACTAAAGTAGGGAATAAAGTTAACTTTAAAATTTTTCATTATCACAACTTTCTTATAAAATAAAACAAATCTTTTCAAATATTTTGGCAGTACCACAGGAAAAACCGATTACTTTTGATAAGTTAACATTATATAGTGGCATCATTAAGTGCACAGTGGCAACGACTGTCTTGTTTGTTTATGTATTTGAATGGTGAAGGGAAAATATGGCAGCTTCAAATTCATAAACCTTACGTTGAAAATTAAAGTTCAAATCGGGTTCACTTATTTAAGATTCGACTGGGTCGAATATAACGTTCTTACTTGTTTCCTTTAGGTTATCGCTAACCAACTTAACTTAAGGAATTTTTTCTCTGCTAAGTCCGTATTTATGAAGCAGAATGCTTGTTTTTAGTTCGTAACACGATTTCTTCCTGCAGCAGCATTCTGAAATAAGGTAACAAACATGCAAAAGCAACAAATTTATTTGATGTACGCCCTGTAATATAATTAACATTTAAATTGATGTTGATTATTTTCATCCTCCTGGGAGAATTTATCATGTCCTTTTGATTTTGCATTATGAATCTTATCCCATAAATCTTAATCGAATTTTAAACTAAATCAAAAAGAATTCCAGAAATTATCTATTTACATTAAAATATAAATTACTGGCTTGAACTTTAATTTGTATTTGGAGTTCAAATTTGAATCTTAAAACTGCGGCTGAGGGAAAAGTATTATATATAACATTTTAATTTTTAAGCCATGAAGCCAACATATTTCCAACATTTTATTTGGCATTCATTGGCGAGCTCCTGTACAGTCCCCATTACATTTCATATGCGTTGCATTTGTTTTCAATTTTGATTTGTTGCGAAACATTTGTCCTTGATTGGACATTTGCTTGTAATCCTGAGGACTTAAAAAACGGAAGTAATTTTATGCTACAATATTTTTCCAATTCTTGAGTGTATTTGCTTTTTTTCGTTTGTTGTTCGTGACTTTTATATAATTTCTATAAAAATAGTATTTACAAAGCAGCTACAGCATAAGTTGTTGTGATTTTAAAAAATAGAAAAGGAAAAACAATTTGAAAATCCACGTTTCTCATTGAGGCAGAAAATTGTCTAGTAATTTTCTTATAATTTTTTTTTCATTTAAATTTCAATGTAGCGTACACGGATATATTTAGCTTCCTTCTTTGTTTTTGTTTTCTTTTTTCTTAATTCAAAAATTATATTAAGTTATTTACTAATGCATTTAAAAAAACTAATTTTTCTTTTAAATAAATTTGTTACAATATTGACACCATTAAAAATTGATTTTGTCTCTTTGTGTGTAAACGAGCTGAGGAACTAATTTCTTATGCTTCATGGTTTCTTAAATATTTGATCAACATCCTGGAAGTGCTTCTTAATGTGTGCGAGTGTTTGTGTGTGTGTGTGTGTGTGCTTAGGTTGAGTTAGCAGCACGCCTGGGCTTATGTGTTCATGTTTGTCCCAATTCCATTTCCAACAAATCACAAACGTAATGAAGCATTTTCGCTATTTGCTGTTCTTTTGTTTCATGCTTGGTTTTTATGAAAATTGATATTTAAATTTCTTGTTTCTTTTCAATGTCTCCCTTTCTATTCAAGGAATATTTACGAGTACACAGCAGACTCCATTAATGATTGCTGTGGCAATTGAAGGATTTTTTTTAGCAGACATTGTTTTGCATGAGTATTTGATTTTCCGTTTAGTTGCTGTCAATATCATCACCATATTTCATATTAAACAATTGAGCGTGTCATTTATACTGTATTTGGGTTTAACTATATCTTATACTATATTTTAAGACAAAGAAATACTTTATAGAAATTTTGCAGTGAAATAAATTACACGTAGAAATTTTCTTAGTTTATATTCAAATATACTCGTATGTGATATGAGCCAGCAATTAGTAATGAAATCGCAACTCTAAAATTAAGACAAAATATTATAAAGTTTGAGTTAAGATTTCAGAGATATTTCGGCAAATTTAAAACAAGAAGAGTGGATCATTTCCCACAAGAAGAGTGGGTTCACTTGCCAGGTATTTCTCCATTATTTACTTAGCCTTCACCAAAAATGCTGAAATACTGGATTGTTATTCTGTGTGTAACTTCTACGGTATTAACAAGCGATCTCCTAAAGTATACATATTCTGGGTCCTTATGAAGTCGAATAAGCGGTGTCCGTCTGTCTGTATATGAAATCTATTTTCCAAAACTCCAAGAAAAGTTAGGGACTGCGGACTTGAATTGATATATTGAAAATAGTACCAAATCGATGGCTGTTGAAAATCCGCTATATCCAATAAAACGGTTCCAGAGCTGGAAAATTTAAAATTATTTTTGTTATATAAAAGTAAATAGCAAAAACCATGGGAAGATCAGAGAACATATTACCTTCATCGTAAAAGCTTATAAATTGAATTTTTAAGGAATGCAGGCTTAAGGAATACAATTTGTTAAATATTTACACCATTTCTTCATATAATATGTAACTTCAGCACCCACTATAAGGGGCGGGGTTCAACAATGGACTATATCGTGTTTTCCACAGACGAGTGTTTGGGCATTGCTAGACCGCCTTAGACTTCATCACTGATCAAGAATATATATACTTTATGGGGTACAATTCTTTTTGGAGGGTATTAAAACTGCATTTTGTCGGGGTCGCTGTGGCAAGGGCCGTGGGGCGAGACATTTCACCATTGCCATAAAACACTAAAAGTAAATTTTTGGGATAATTAAGTGTAAACATATTATTTTTGATAAGATCATTTGGGGAGGCAAAGGGGGAGGAGGGGGTAGGGCAGTGGAGGATTAGGTTAGGACTCAGCTTCGGCATAAAAGCTTATAAATAAGGAATGTAGGCCTAAGCAATACCATTTGTTAAATTCTTACACTATTTTTGCATATAACGCCCACTAAAAGTGGCGGGTTATAAAAATTAATTTTTTTGGTTTTATGGCTCCAAGGATAAACGTTTGGCTTAAAAATATATCATTTGCTTAACAAAATTACAAAAAAACTTTGAATATTATGTTGTTTTTAGAGGTTGGTTTAGTTCTGCTTAGGGGAACTTTTTTCTCTCTGGCCCGATTCAGCCCATTTACGAACTTGACCTGTGCTGTCCTTCAATTTATACCAAGTGTCAAGAGTCTCTCTCTTTTTGTTTGGACTGAATCGTGATTTCCACAGACAGACAGACGCAAGGACATGGCTAGATCGTCTTAGATTTCATCACTGATCAGGAATATATGTATACGCTGCATTACACACGGAATGACAAAGTGAATATACCCTCCAATTCTCTTTGGAGGGAATAAAAAGTTCAAAATTGATAATTGAGGGTATTTAGCTAGTTCTTATGCGCATGTCACTGGAGCTAATGCAGATCATCAGGGAATATTATTTTAAGCTTCGACTCCATTGAATCAGAAGCTTAAACAAATATCAAAGCTATAACAAGAACTCAGTAATCACTTATTCCTTTTTTATTTACTTTCTATGTAATCAATTTTGAATTTTTTATACCCTTCACAAAAAAAGTGAAAGGGTATATATAGGGTTGTCATTCCGTGTGTAATTTCTTCGATATTCACATCGGACCCCATAAAGTATATATATTCTGGATCCTTATGAATAGCGATGACGATTGAGCGATGTCCGTCTGTCCGTCCGTCTGTACGTGAAATCGGGTTTCCCAAGCCCCCAGAAGATCTAAAGAATTCGTTCTTGGACCGTTGGATTGGAAATGAACTCAAATAGAGTGGTATTGAAATAGTTAGATCTGAAGTACGGTTCCAGACTGGGAAGCTTACACCTATTTTTCGACGCAAAATTTATAACAAAAATCATTAATTTCTTTAATGTTTGTAAATTAAACCTATGCTTTGGAAAGCCTCAATTGTCTATTAAAAACTAATAAAATATATTTTTTTCCATGGATGGGAAATTAAAAATGTTTTTTTTTCGACCCATTCCGTATTTTGTAGTAACTAAAATTGTTAACAATTTTAAGTTTTTCTTTTACAAAACCTCTTTATACGTCATGAAGATTTGCATTGACCAAAAAAAAAAAAATTTTTTAATTCAAATTTTGCTTTCAGGGGTGGGAAACTGAATTTTTTTTATACATAAAAGTAAACAAAAAGGCAATTGACGTTGTTTTTTTCCTAACTAAAACTATTTTATATTTTAGGAAGAACAAAATTGGTATCAAAAATTTCAAAAAAATCAAAATTTCGAATCCAGGGTTGGACAAGTGCAATATTTTATTGTTCATAAAGGTGACCAAAATGGTTCAAAATTGTAAATTTTTCTTAAATACCACTACTTTATACCTCATGAAGGTAAAAAAACAAAAAAAAAAAATATTAAAATTTCACTTCCAGGGTTGGGAAGTTTAAAGTTTTTTTTGGGACATGGTATTGTGTAGTACTTGAAAGTGACCAAAATGGTTGCAAATTTTAAGTTTTTCTTAAATAAAACGACTTTATATCGAACGAAGACTAGCATTGGTAAAAAAAAATTGCAATTTCGTTTCCAGGGCTGGGAAATTGAAATTTTTTTTAGATAAAAGTAACCGAAAAGGCAACTAACGTCGGTTTTTTACTAATTAAAACTATTTTTTAGTTCAGGAAAAACAAAATTGGTATCAAAAATTAAAATAAAATCAAAATTTAGATTCCAGAGTTGGATAACTGCAATATTTTGTAGTACATGAAATTGACAAAAATGGTTACAAATATTAAGCTTTTCCTAAATAAAATTATTTCATGTTTCATTAAGAGTTGCATTGGTAAAAAAATCCAAAAAAAAACTAAAATTTCGTTTCCAGGGTTGGGAAATTGAAATATATTTTCTGCATAAAAGTAACCAATAAGGCAATTCACGTTGTTGTTTTTTGCTAATTAAAACAAAAGAAGAACAAAATTGGTATTAAAATCTTAAAAAATCAAAACTTCGACTCCAGGGTTGGACAAATGAAATTTTTTATGGTACATGAAAGTGACCAAAAAGTTTAAAAATTTTAACTTTTTTGTCAAGTAAAACTATGTTAGACCTCACTAAGAAGCGCATTGGTAAAAAAATAAAAATTCGCTTCCAGAGTTTGAAAATCGAAATATTTCTGGTACATAAAAGTACCCACATAAATTCCAAATTTTGTTTTTTTTAGTGAATTAAACCTATTTTATACATCAGGAAGAATTAATTTGGTATTAAAAATTCGGTTTCAGGGTTGGAAAATCGAAATTTTTTAGTACATAAAATTAGCCATATCAGTTTCCAATTTTGGTTTTTTATGGATGAAATGCTTGTTATACTTCGGGAAGAGTTAAATTGGTATTAAGAACCAAAAAAATTAAGAATCCAATGTCAGGGTTGGAATATCGACATTTTCTGATTCATAAAAGTAACCATATAATTTGTTATTTGTGATTTTTATGATGAATTATACCTACTTTTTATATCAGGAAGAAATAAATTGGTAGTAAAAACCAAGAAAATCTAAAAGACGATTCTACGGTTGGACAATTACAACCTTTTGGGGTACATGAATCGGATTTTTTCTTTTTGTTTGTGAATTAAACATATATAATATATTTGAAAGACGTTCAGAAATATTAGAAATAAGAAAAGCCAAACATTTAGCTTCTTAGCAGATAATTTTTAACGTTTTCTTAAATATAAAAGTAACCGATAACATCATTTTGATTTTTTAATTAAACCTACTTTCTGTTTTGGCAAGAAAGAAAGAAAGAAGAATTACATCTGTGAAGGGTATTTAAGATTCGGCACAGCCGAATATAGCACTTTTACTTGTTTTTTTTTGTAAATTTGGGAAAAGAATCAGCACGAAAATATTAAAAATTTAGTGTTAAATAACGCCCTTTAGTGGGCGTTGACGTACGATATTATGTGCAAAAATAGTGTAAATATTGAACAATTTGTATTCCTTAAGCCTATAAGAAGCTGAAATGTTCTCTGATCTTACAGAGGTGAAACGTCTACCCCACGGCCCTTCCCGGAATGACTCTCTCGAAAGAGATTTAAAACTGGGTACAGAGATGTCTTAAAGGAACTCTGTCCCACCAAGTTAAACATTTTAAATTCACTTACTAAATATATGGAGGGTATTTAGGATTCGACCCGGTCGAATATAAGGCTTTTACTTGCTTTTATTTCACAGTGTAATATTACAGCATTTTATTAAAATTTGTTAGAGATGCTGTTTAAGTCAATTTATTAAGTAAACAACAAAGAATACGTATGGTTAGTGTAATATTACTTTTAGGATATGGAAAAAAGTTTTAAAAATAGATTTATATGTATAAATATCTGTTTTTTTGAAAAATGCTTCGTTAACAATTATTTGGGTGTATAATTGAAACTTAAATATGAATTTTTATGTCATTGAGTCTAAGAATGATCATACATTCATACGATTGTACGCAAAAACCTGTAAAAACGCCAGCCTCCCCACTCGTTTTATAGGCACGTAAATATTTTCTATATAAACGAAATGTTTAAGTGAAAATAATGTAATTTAAACTGTTTTAAATAGAACAGAATTGTTGGTTAACACGACAAACAGAAATAGAAATTAGCGTATTAAATGCAAAATCGGTAAATAATAATTAAATTAGAATTATCAAACTATTGAGAGGATCAGAAGGTATTGTGGCACATGTTTCCATAAGTCCGAAACATAATTATTAATTATGTTTGGCTACCTATAATTAAACTTGTAGCTGATGTGCTTGCACAGAGCTGGCTCAAGTGTATTCAGCGCCCTCTAGGTGACCCTTTTTTAAAGAAATATACATATATCACTTCTACAGACTGGTGAAAATATAAATTCCTAAGAATAAAATACATAAAATATTCTAAAAGTATTGATTTACATTGAGTAGTAGTATGAACTGAAAAAAAAATTCAGTTCAACTTCATTAAATATTTTTGATTCCTCTTCTTACTGACTTTTTATCTTACTTGTATATTATATTTTTTAAAAACTAATAATATATAAAATAAAGCCCATTTTAACAGGAAGAAAAACATAAGTAAAAGTGCTATAATCGGCTGTGCCGAATCTTATGTACCCCTCACCGAAGATATACACACATTCATTCCAACCCTGGAACCATCTTCTTGATCTTTCTGATTTTTAGTACTAATTTAGTTCTTTCTAAAATACATAATATGTTTGATTGCATTGATTTTTAGAGTTTTATGACTGCCTGTTTCAGCCCTATCCCCTCCTCCCCCTTTCACCCCCTAAATGACCGTAACAAAAAATTATTTTTTTAATTTTGTCTACAATTATCCCAAGCATTCTTTTTTAGAGTTTTATGACTTCCGATTTCTGCCCTACCCCCTCCTCCCCCATCACCCCCTAAAAAAATTAATTTCTCTTTACTCATATTCTTAAAAAGAAATAGTAGAAAACAAAATGCGATTCATTATTTTTCGTCGGATGACTATGTAAATCACACCCATATGCGAAAATATTCAAAAACCCGCGGCCAATATATTTTTTAATTTAAAGAGGGATAAAAAACCTACAATTTGATGCATAAGACGTTGTGGGCAGAAGAGGGCCATATCACTAAAAGTCTACGTGAAAAAGAAGTTTTTGAAAAACGTGTGTTTTAAAAAGGTCAAAAAAGTATTCTTCAGCGATTTTTTTATGGGCTCATATTTTTGCAGCTTTTGTTATTGAATTTGGTAGAAAATAAGTTAAAATTTAATGTTTGTAGGGTTTTTGGAAACTTCTGCCACAATATCGCGAATAACTTTTTGGATAAACTTAAGTTTTCTTTTATGACTATGCAACCACAATATATGCCATATAAACATACCTCCACTTTCAACGGACACAAACAATAAATCTCGCCAAAAAAGCAACAAAATTTTTTAGATTCTTAAAATTTAGAGTGTTATCAATAAATTTTGTACAATAAAGCTTAAAAAAATAACAATAACTTTTTTGATTTTTGGCCTATGGGGGAAACCACTGTGCGCAGTGACTCTCCTCTTAAGAAAAAAAAAATACATATTCAACATTTTGTTTCATTTATAGGACATTTAACAGCTCGTGTTGTTTAATACATATTTGTTGTTGTAATTGCACTTTTTTGTTTAAGGCAGAAACTGTGTTTTTTTGTGATCGTAAAATATGCAAAACTTCTTAAAATTCTTTTAATCATTTAAAAATAGTGCAAAATTAAATATAACTTTTTAAAAAAGAAAACGACATTAGTTGCCACGGTAGTAACAACTATTTTTAAAAAAAGAAACTGATTTATTTGCAAATACTTTAGAAAATATCTTTTATATTAGAAATCTCTGTCTTATTTGCCTCTTGCCGCCTTTTCAATTCCTTCTAGAACTTCTTCCACAATAACAATGTGTGTCTATGTGTTAGATAGTACACCATTTACTTGCCATTTCAGGGTCCTTAAGGCTACTGCAGCGCCTGGAAAATGAAAACCTCTTTGCTGTATATCAATTTATTTAAACAGAATTGTTGCTAATATTAGTGTTAACGAAATAAATCTGTGTTTACACACAAATAACTTTCGTACAAACTGCAATAATACAGCAATAACAACACAATTAAGGTGTTTTATTTGTAAAATCATTGTTCGTAAATGCATTCGTAAGTAAATACTCGTATGCAGAAGTAAGAGCACGTTTATTTGTTCACATATTGCTAATAATATATTCCTACTGAGCACACAATTGCTTAAAATTGACAATAAAAATAATAATAATAATTACAGGATTCAAATGCAATTGTATGCGGGTTATTAGTCTGAGTATGTGAGTGTGTGTGTGTAGACTTGTTTTAATGCAGTTTTAATTCAACGGTAATAACAGATTTTGTTGCTTAATTATCTTTTTCGACTAATAATAAATAAAGTGGGTGTTAACTGCTACTAAATTATAATGCACCCCCAATGATACCCTTTAAATGCTGTAACACAAAATATAAATATTTTAACAAATACCCAGTGAACAAATTTGATTGAATTCAGCAAAAATTGGAAACTATAAAATTCGCTTACACATTCAGTACAATATTTGGTTCTATGCTGATACGCAGCAATGAAAATTGGTTTCCGATGAGATACTACAGGGTGTTTTTATTGAGGTATAGAACTTCGAATTGAAATAAAACACAAGAAAATCGTTTTAATGTCCATCAATTTGGCTTTATTGGAAGGATAATTTTATGTCATTAATGTTTAAATATGATTTCGGGCATGTGGCCGCCGCGGCTGGCTCGAATAAAGCCAACTCTACAGGTCCAATTTTCAACCACTTTTTCGAGCATATGGGGCCGTATGTTGGCAATAGCGCCACGAATGTTGGCTTCCAAGTCCCCTAACGTTTCTGGTTTGTTGGCGTAGACGAGCGACTTCACGTATCCCCAAAGAAAATAATCCAATGGTTTCAAATCACACGATCTTGGTGGCCAATTGACAGGTCCATTCCGCGAAATTATGTGCTCATCGAATGTTTCCTTCAATAAAACGATTGTGACGTGCGCTGTGTGGCATGTAGCGCCGTCTTGTTGGAACCACAACTCATCCACATTCATGCTATCCAATTCGGGAACAAAATAGTCGGTTATCATGGCTCTATACCGGTCTCCATTAACGGTAACTGACTCTCCAGCATTATTTCGGAAGAAGTATGGCCCAATGACTCCACCAGCCCACTGCGCACTGTTCGACGTCTCTGCGGATGCGTATTATCACATAGAGTAAACGTAGTGCGAAAACGATCCATGGTTAACCGAATTAATTGCTCTGATGGACGATTATGTCGACCATAAAATGGACGGAGCTTGCGGTAAACTTCGCGAACTGAACCATTACTTTCGAAATAAATTTGCACGATTTGCAAGCGTTGTTCTTTTGTCAACCTGTTCATGATGAAATGGCAAACCAAACTAAATATTAATCACTTGACAGCTGACAAAATGGCCGCCAGTTAAAAAAGTGATGCCAACTTAAAGTTCTATACCTCAATAAAAAACACCCAATATTTAAAATAATTGTCTGTAGATTTTCTCCTCAGTGCGGAAATTAGTTTACGATTACCGGATTTTAGTTACCGTTAGTGCTAGATTTGTGTCTTCAGAGGTTTTGCAGAAATAGGGGTGAGATTGCACAGTGATTTACAGAATTCTATACTTTATTTTGTGCCAGTTGTTTATTGAATTTCTGATTGCATAGTAGACTTTTCTCTGCACCTGATTTTTTTTTAAACAACCTCCCTGTTCTGCAAGTCGATTCGATTTAAAAAGACGGTTTCGAAAAATTAAGTCCACGTTTCTTCAGACTCTGTTTCTATTTTTTGAGCTTTGCGCGACTTGTTCATGCATTTATTTTGATATAGTATATTCCTTTTGATTCAAGTTTGAGTTATGTGAACAATATTTTCTTATATTCACAAATAATAAAATAACTGTATTGGTTTCCATACCAATTTTTGAGATAAGTACGTTTTCTTACAAGTAGTTTTTATAAAATAATATTTTAAGAAAGAAAGTTTTTCAAATGGTACATTTTCTAAAAAAAAATTACTTTTTCCAAAGAGCAAAACTTACTTTGACTAAAAAGTAGTTTTGAAAAAAAAATAAGGTGCTTTTCCTAAAAACACCTTGTTAGTAAATACTTTTTATTAAAAGTACTTTTTCTTAAAGAGTAGTCTCAGCGTTTTTCATGCATTATCAAAAAATTTATTTTTAAAAAAGTACATTTTCAAAAATTATTAATACAAAAATACATTTTCAAAAAGTACCATTTCCAAAAAGTACCATTTTTTAATAAAGTACCATTTTCAAAAAAGTACCATTTTCAAAAAAGTATCATTTTCAAATAAGTGCCTTGTTCAAAAATACCACTTCCTAATAGGCTGTTTTTAAAAATAAACTGTTTATAAAATATAGCTTACTTCGAAAAGTACGTTTTGCGAACAGTATTTCTTCAAAATGTACCAAACTAATCCTCAAAGTACGCCTTTAACGTCACTGTTCAAGAACACACTGCGAAGTCAATATTTTTTAAAAGCATTGATATGCATTCGGAAATTCAAGTCTATCTACTGTAGTTTCCGAGATATAAAGACACCGAATTTACCCTCTTATACCCATTTTTACGCTCTTCACGTTCGAATTTCCAAAAATCGCTTCTTAGTTGATGCATACTTCTTTAGGCGGATATACAAACCAAGTATTATCTCTTTAGCTATAATAGCATAGACCAGTAACCTTAACTCTGTTATTTGTGTACTCGTATTTAGATCTTCAGAGTCAGGCACTACATATACTTAGAAAAAATAGAATTTTACTGCAATTCAATTAAGATTGATAGTCGATTTTTCGTAACGTGTTAAATTCAGAAAAATGTAATACATAATCCAAGTTACAAGGATAAGCCAACATCAATTTAGTTATCCAAATTGCACAGCAGAACGTAATAGCTGTTTTCGAAGGTCGCTACACTTTCATCATCAGTACTCATGTGAAGTTTTGCTTATCACCACTTATTTGGTGGTTTACTTGATGTGATAACAGATTTTATTCGTACAAATTCAATCATAAAATTGTATGCGAGAATTGTATCAACTCTAAACTGACAGTAGCATCTTCAAATTCTTGTGGGTCAACTACGAACATTTTCGTTCGCAAATTCGTGGTTGAAAATAATAAAAATTCAATTTCGTTGTTGTGTGCAATAACAATCCCTAAAGATAATTTTTATTTAATAAACAAATAAACAGCCAGTATGACGAAGGACCTATACAGCTTTATTTTAGGTTTGAGTCACTGAGAGTTTTCAAATCCGGCATTTTTAAAATTCACAAGAAGACTTTGCGTTTTACACTATAGTACGGCGGCATAGTATCTTGTATAAATACATTCCGGCGAAACCCCATTTCTGTCTGTGGATGCAGCAAAACTGAAGGGTGCAAGATATATCAATCTTGGCTCATATCTCTTATCAAGTTCGGGTTGCACTGAAAGTCGTTTATTTTTTCGTAGATTTCTAAAAGACTCCACAAATGCCGTAGTGTGTTCTCGGCATTTGTGGCATTGCTTTTGACAGACGTTGCCATTAGTATACAGGGCTCTGAATGTCATAGTATTTGGAATGATTATAAGAATTTTTCTCTTGTATTTTTCTGACAAGATATTTCCTTCGTACGTCAAAAAAAAACAAGTAAAAACGTTATATGTATTCGACCGGGTCGAATCTTAAATACCCTCCAAATATTTAGCAAGTAAACTTAAAATGTTTAACTTTTTGGGGCAGAGTTCCTTTAAGACATCTCTGTACCCAATTTTAAATCTCTATTTTGAGAGAGTCATTCCGAGAAGGGCAGTGGGGGACAAGTTTCACCTCTGCAAGATTAAAGAACATCACACTATTTTGTCATATAATATCGTACGTCAACGCCCACTAAAGGGGACAGGATCCAAAAATGAACTATATCATGTTTTCCACAGACGGCATTGCTAGACCGTCTTAGACTTCATCACTAATCAAGAATATATATAATTTTTGGGGTTCAATTCTCTTTGGAGGGTATTAAAACTGTACTTTGGCGAGGTCGCTCTGGCAAGGGCTGTGAGGGATAAATTTCACCTTTGCCATAAAACTCTAGAAATAAATGTTTGGGACAATTAAATACAAAATTAAAAATTTTTTTTTTGATATGGTCATTTAGGGGCAAAGGGGGAAGGGCCGAGGAGTACCAGGTGACGTCTCAGTTTCGTCATTAAAGCTGCAAAATTTTATTTTTAAGGAATGTAGGCTTAAGTAAAACAATTTGTTAAATTTTTACACTATTTTTGCATATAATAACGCCCACTAAAGGGCGGTGTCCAAAATTTTTAATTTATTTTATTTTATGGCTCCAAGTTTAACGCGTTGGACCTTCTTTGACATAAAAATATACCATTTGCTTAACAAAATTACAAAAAAACTTTAAAAATTATGTTGTTTTTTAGAGGTTGGTTATATCTTCTTAGGGAAACTTTTCCCCCTCTTGCCCGATTTAGCCAATCTCCGAACTTAACCTGTGCTATCCTTCAAGATATATTTGTGCCAAATTTCAAGAGTCTAGCTCTTTTCGTTTGAACTGAATCGTAATTTCCACAGACGGACGGATGGATGGATGGACGGACGGACATGCTCATATCGTCTTAGATTTTATCACTGATCAAGAATATATATACTTTATAGGATGGATATTCGCTGCGTTACAAACGGAATGATAAAGGGAGTATACCCTTCATATTCTTTTTTGGAGGGTATAAATAGAAATACAGAAACTGATTTCATTCGTACGTGAGAAGATTGATCAAAACTGAGAATTAAACCTAAAACTCTTTTCCGAATTTTACTTCAAATTTCCCGGCAAACAAACGAAATAAATTTGAAATAAAAAAAAAAAAAAAAACACAACAATCAAAGCACAACTGAGAGCTTCAACACGATAAAACTGTACGACGACGTTTATCATCAGATTGATGACAGTTTTCGCGTTATTGATGACATTTGTCGTAGCGTTGATGCCATACTTTTGTTGTTGTCTCTTAATTGTGTTTTAGTTCCTTGTTTATTTTATTTATTACTAATATTATGACGTTTCCTGGATATACATTTTTACAATCATCATCAGGCAAGTTTATAATTGTTTCCTTTGAACGATTAAATATTTAATAAAAACAATTGAATTATTATTCTGTGTATCTGATAATATTTTAATACAAATAATTGCCTGCACAGCCTCCGATAAATGGCAGAATAAACTCGTGCAAATGTGTGCTTCCCATACAAATTCATAGATTTGGAAATTTGTAATCACTAACTAAATTTTTATCAGCAGCATTAGGTGCAGTTGTTGTAACCATACAGAAAAGCTTAACAGTTTACAAATGCATAAGAGAGATTATGCAGACAGTTGTGAGCAAATTAGAAGTTATAACATCTTAATGAATGACCAATCGACATCTACTTCTTTTTCCATTTTTTTGTTTGGGCATTCAGATATCTCATTTCAAATAAGCTGCTTAAAACCAATTCAAAAATTGGCTTTCCTTTCGGAAAAGTGGTGCCAATCTATCCACCACTTCGACGAGAGTAAGGGTGCTGTTGGCTGAAGTAGTAGAACACGAGACTATGAAGCGGAGGATACTGAGTTCAACCCCGCACTGAGTCATTAATTATTGTGTTGAATTCTTCTGATCAGCAATAGTGCATGGTTGCGTTAGTTGTTGACAGCATGTTTTTCAATGACGAAGGCGTAGCACTGATCACTGAACATAATTGGCAGCAACTGACACGAACATGTACTAAAAGCAGAGTAACAGCATCCACCTCCGTCGGCGCTGTAGCAAAAATTAGCCTGTGAAGTAAAAAAGGTTGAAATAGCTACAAAAAATTCTCTATCTTCTCATCTTTCTTCATCTGTCCCCTCAATACTATCCCCTCCTTTCCAGGTCCGGCGCAATGCACTGCATATGTAGGGGTCATCCCCTGCGTGCTGGTCCAAGATAAAAAAGGTAGTGGCTCTGGATATATCTAAAGCATTTGACAGAGTCTGGCATGCAGCCATATTGTTAAAACTTATTGCTTTTGGTGTCGGTGATATCTTCTCTCGATTTATATCGAGCTTTCTCAGAGATCGCTCTATAAGACCTTTTATAGGCGGGTATAAAATAAACTCTGGGTTACCGCAAGATTCTGTTCCATCCCCTACACTATTTCTTAAATACCTTCTACGTCAGACTTCAACCCCTATTTACTCTTTTGCAAATGGCTGCCTATGCCATTCATATTTTGTGCTTAACAGTGGCCTAAAGAAAATAGTTGAATGGGATCACAAGAATAGGGTAAACTTCAATGTCTGTAAGACACAATACTGCATGCTTACACACCGACGCATGCCCGATCATGCTGCTTTATATGTAACCATGGCTGGTATAGGCATTGAGGAATTAGAAGCTCTTGATGTTCCTGGCGTGAAAATCCAAAGTGACGTTCGCTGGACAGAGCACATTTTTCATGTTTTAAAAAAAGCGCTGAAGTGACTCGACTCTAGGGCGGTGTAATACATGCTTCAGTACATCTGATCTCCTCATTATATATGTGTATAGGCCGCTGCATCAAAGTATATTTTGAAGTTATTCGACCATGTCCAACCGTATAATCGTCTTTTAGGTTTTTTTGCTTTTTTAACCAATTTAACTCTTCCCGAAGTATAAAAAAAGATTTCATCCACAAAAACCAAAATTAGGAACTTATATGGTTAATTTTATGAACCAAAAAATTTCGAATTTCTAATCCTGGAACCGAATTTTTAATTCAAAAACATTTAATACCGATTTAATTCTTAGCGAAGTATAAAATATGTTTAATTCACTGAAAAAAATCAAAATTGGTAACTTTTATGGTTACTTTTATGTACCCAAAAATTTCGATTTTCCAACCCTGTAACCGAATTTTTAATACCAATTTAATTTTCCCTGAAGTATAAAATAGGTTTACTTCATTAAAAAGCAAAATTTGGAATTTATGTGGGTACTTTTATGTACCAAAAAAATTTCGATTTTCCAATCCTGGAACCGAATTTTTAATTTTTTAATACTAATTTAATTTTTTCTGAAATATAAAATATGTTTAATTCACTGAAAAAAAAACAAAATTGGGAATTTATGAGGGTACTTTTATGTACCAAAAATATTTCGATTTTCCAACCCTGGAAGCCAATTTTTATTTTCTTACCAATGCAATTCTTAGTGTAACATAGTTTTACTTGACAAAAAATTAAAATGTTTAAGCTTTTTGGTCACTTTCATGTACCATAAAATATTTCATTTGTCCAATCCTGCAGTCGAAATTTTAAATTTTTAAGATTATAATACCAATTTTGTCCTTTCTGAATTTTAAAACAGTTTTAATTAGCAAAAACAACAGCGTCAATTGCCCTTTTGGTTACATATGTATATGTAGAAAAAATATATCGATTCCCCAACCCTGGAAACGAAATTTAATTTTTTTTACCAATGCAACTCTTAATGAGGCATGAAATAGTTTTATTTAAGAAAAACTTAATATTTGTAACCATTTTGGCCACTTTCATGTACTACAAAATATTGCACTTGTCCAACCCTGGATTCGAAATTTTGGTTTATTTTTTAATTTTTGATACATATTTTGTTCTGCCTAAAATATAAGACAGTTTTAGTTAGCAAAAAAAACAACATCAGTTGCCTGTTTGATTACTTTCACGTATAAAAAAATTCAATTTCCTACCCCTGAAAGCAAAAATAGAATTTAAAATTTTTTTTTGGCCAATGCAAAAGAGGTTTTGTTAAAGAAAAACTTAAAATTTTTAGCCATTTTAGTTACTACAAAATACGGAATGGGCCGAAAAAAAATTTAATTTCCCATCCCTGGAAAACAATTTTTATTTTTTTTTGTTTTTTAATAGACCATTGAGGCTTCCCAAAGAACGAAATAGGTTTAATTTACAAACATTAAAAAAAATAATTGATTTTTGGTATAAATTTTGCGTCGAGAAATAGGTGTAAGCTTCCCAGCTCTGGAACCGTACTTCGGATCTTTCTGAATTTCAATACCACTCTATTTAAGTTCATTTCCAATCCAACGGTCGAAGAACGAAGGCTCTAGTTCTTCTGGGGGCTTGGCAAAACCGTACATTTCACGTACAGATGGACAGACGGACATCGCTCAATCGTCATCGCTATTCATAAGGATCCAGAATATATATATACTTTATGGAGTCCTATATTGATATCGAAGAAATTACACACGGAATGACAAACCTATATATACCCATTCACTTTTTTGTGAAGGTTATAAAAAAATCAAATATAGAAAAATACAATTAAAGTTTTTAAAATGTAGGCTTTCAGACACGGTTGTTCTGCCTTCGGCTCAGCTTGATATATAATGCTTGTACATATCCAGATGGTTTTGCAATAAAGGAGCAATATATCTTTTAAAAAAAAAATTATTGACTTTTTTATACAATATTTTTTTGAATTTCCTGAATTGTGCATAAAACCATCAAATATGTATGTGAATAAATCAAATTCTATGCTTTTGTATAAATTTTTTAATAAAAAATTGTATTTGATTAATCGGCATTAATTTTTTTGTTTTCGGAAATCTTAATTTTAAAATTATTCGATCAAGAGACTGGTTTTGGTTGATCGGTTAATCAAATTATTCTTAATCGGTTGAGAAATCTACTATCAATCTTGATTGAATTTTAATTTAAGAAAAAATTGGATATAAAATATAAAATACCTAAAGTGATGTTCTTCTTAATTCTTTACATGTTCTAGCAAAATGCCTATAGGCAAAATGTCTGTGCCACGAAAATGTACAGAGTTGCATTAAGTGTCAAATCAAGCAGTACGTCCGTACATCGAAGCCATTGATTACTGTCATAATGTGGGCATTGTTGAAGAAGAGTAGGCAACTCTATACTTAAATATATATATCAAGTCGACATTATTTTTTATGATTACATACAACAGATGGAGTCTACTTTATTTTAATGCTAGTTTTTCGCACTCTACTGTATTAATATAGTCGCATACACATACAACTGTAGATATGGTGAAAATTTTATTTGTGACACATTTGGTTCAGTTTTATCCACTCACCGCTTCCGTAAATTCAATAATAATAATTGATTGCTTATTGCAAATATCGTTTACATACATGTGAACGTACAGAAGTATGTGTGTGTGTGTGTGTGTGTGTGTGTAAATCAGTATAAAAAGATTTAATTACATGTGCACGAAGGCATTTGTTTTTGCATATGTGGTAGTGGTTGGATATTCAGTTTAATCATTCATTCTGGCCACAAATACAAATACACACCAGCATAAATATATTAAATTTTAACAAAATAAGTAGAATTACTTACCATACGACTACATACACACACACATAAACATAAATAGATAATTTGCAGACGTTAACGTATAATTCCTAACACTTGCGTATTTAAGTACGCACTTACACATACATTCATCAGCAGCTACATACATATGCACTTACATAAGTAACTGTAATAATATGGCCTCATGCAATAATTGTGTTTGTGTGTTTATGAATAATTATTATTGTATGTATTCGGATTTTTGGCAGCAGGTGTTTATGCATTATAAATGTGAGGTTATGGTTTTACTTTATTATCCAAATACGACGCTGTAAGCTGTGCTTATTAGAAATTGCACGTAAACATCTTGAAATCTCTCTGAATTGCATGGCATAGCATTAAATATTAAAACTTTAATTTTTACAAAATTTCATTTATAATTAATACCATTTTGTAAATTTCAATTGAAAATCATGTTGATTTGTTGTTCAGGGGCCAAATTACCGCATTCGATATTAATCGAAAATTCAATACAGTTTAAATGGGAATTTTTATTGATATCGAATACCGTAAATTGCCCGCTGATTTTATTTTATATATGAGAAATGTACATGTGTATTCACATCGGCTTTTACATTGATGCGGGATGAAGGGATGAATTTAAATAAAATTTTTAATCCATAAAAAATAAAAACAAGAAATATGGAAAAAGGCTATTCCCGCAAATTCTCGCTAATTTTAACCACAACGTAAGGAGTTGCTAAAAAAAATAATTTTTTTTGTTGGATTTCTCCGTTCACGATATTTCACAAACGCATCATCCGATTTTGACCCGGTTAGCAGTAATCGGCATATTTTTTGAATGTCAAGAGTTGATTAGTTTAAGGGATCGGTATATCCAGCTAGTTAAAAGTTATTTAAAGAAATACAATTGAAAAGCCGTTTTCCTTAGTTTTCTTTTTTTATATTTCTCGAAATTTATCAGCCCGAATCGGAAATCTAAGTTTGAAAAAATCCCTTGAAACGCCACTAGCTTGGTTCGAGCACTTATCATCAATTTCGGAGTTGGAAAGTCTTTATCGGTTGGTTTTACTTAACGGACTAAAACAAAACTTTGACGAGCTGTCCTGAAAAAAAAATAATATGAAGGGACTCTGTTATGATGAAATGAAAGCGATGTCTGGTTAAAAAGTGCTCTAGTCTTAAGGGAAGTTATTTAGGCCAAAATATTTACTTCTTATTAATACAAAAAGAAAACTTACGGTCTTACCGGACAATATTTCCGGATAATATAACATGAAATTTATGTCATCAAAAAATATTTGAAAATAAAGTAGGATTTCTTTCTTAATATAAACAATATTTTTAAATTTTGGCCAAATATTTAGAAAGCAAATTTTGAATCAATTTGTTCGTATGAAAGTAGTGAAAAGCATCTACATTGTTAAAAACGTTTACATCAAGTTTAAGTTACTCGTAGCTTGAGGTAACAATAGAAATTAAATTAAACAAAATAAAATTAATTATCGTTCGCGTGTACTTAAGTAAAAAAAAATTCAAACCAAAAAAAAGAATTCAAACGAAAATAGTTTGGCTTAATTGTAATGGAATAAACAATTCTGAAAATGGTACTTGAAGAAACTAATCAAGCGGCAACACGGGGTATTAAAATGTGTTACCATCGGTTCTCATATGCAATTTCCTAATAGAATTTTTATAAATGAAAACTGTTATCATATTCAACTAAGCAATTAGTAGGCTTTCGAAAACAGCTGTTCTGCTCTGCTGTGTAAGTTGGATAATTAAAACAGATGTTAACTTTCCTTTGTGACTTGGAATATTTATGATGTTTTTGTGAATTTAAAACAAATTGTTGAACGATTAGCCAATCAATCTTATCCCGTGTTCAGACATACACCTTAATTGAGCTTATGACAATTAATGCTCTTTTTAAACTCAATGAACCATATAAAATTTTAATTAAATAATTGCTCAATCGTGTAAAATTACAATTGCAGCACTGCTAAAACGTGTGTTTAGTGAGCAAAACACAACTCACTGAACAAAGTTAGTCGAGATTTAGCACCTAAAATGTGGAAAAAGTAATACAACCATAAACAAAATATGTCGAGCCATGTTGAAGTTAAATTATTGACGTTAAATTTATTATTAATTAGAAAATAAAAAAAAAAAACAAGTAAAACCGTTACATTCGACCGGGTCGATTCTTAAATATTTAGTAAGTAAATTTAAAATGTTTAACTTGGTGGGACAGAGTTGCTTTATATAAAATCGTACGTCAACGCCCACTAAAGGGGCGGGGTTCTAAAATAGACAATAGTATCATGTTTTCCACAGACGAACGTATGGGCATTGCTAGACCGTCTTAGACTTCATCACTAATCAATAATATACATATTTACTTTATAGGATCCAATTCTCTTTGGAGGGTATAAAAACTTTATTTGGGGGTGGTCGCTCTGGCAAGGGCTGTAGGGGAAATATTTGTCATAAAACTGTAAAAATAAATGCTTGGGATAATTATATACAAAACCAAATTTTTTATTTATTTTTATAGGCTCATTTACGTGGCAAAGGGGAGGAGGGGGCAGGGCAGAAATCGGCAGTCATAAAACACTAAAAATAAATGCTTAGGATAATTGTATAAAAAATTAAATTTTTTTTTTGGTAGGGCCATTTAGGAGGCAAAGTCGGAGGTCATTAAACTCTAAAAATAAATGCTTGGGATAATTGTATACAATTTTAAATTTTATTTTTTTTGTAGGGTCATTTAGGGGGTGATGGGGGAGGAGGGGGTAGGGCAGAGTAGTACCAGGTAATGTCTCAGCTTCGTCATTAAGGCTTCAAAATGTTATTTTTAAGGAATGTAGTCTTAAGTAAAACAATTTGTTAAATTTTTATGCTATTTGTGCCACTAAAGTGGGCTGGGTCTAAAAACAATTTATTTATATTTTGGCTCGTATAAAATACGGTCCAACGCCTTTGCGATCATTTGTTTAACAAAATAACCAAAAAACTTTAAAAATGATGTTGTTTTTTCTGGGTTGGTTTAGTTGTTCTTAGGGGAACTTTTTTCCCTCATGCCCGATTTAACCCATCTTCGAACTTAACCTGCTCTAAGCTTCAAAATATATTTATACCAAATTTTAAGAGTCCAGCTCTTTTCGTTTGGACTGAATCGTGATTTCCACAGACGCACGGACGGGTGGACGGACGGACGGACATGCTTAGATCGTCTTAGATTTCATCATTGATTAAGAACATATGTACATATATACTTTATGGGGTCTGAGATGGATATTTCGATGCATTACAAATGGAATGACAAAGTGAATATACCCTCCAAAATTCTTTTTTGGAGGATATAAAAAAAGAACAAAAAGGAAAGGTCTCAGATTTGAGCTTAAAATATTTGCTTTAAGTTGTCATAAGTTAATTAATTGACTAAATATCAATTGAATTTAATAAAATAAAAGCAATAAAAAGTTCAATACAAAACACTTATATCTAAATTTTTGGTTCTGTGTCTCTTGCTACAATTGTTCGTTATGAAAATAAAGCCTATTGTTAACTCTATGGCAAAATCTACAAACAGCGCGCTTAACGTTTGAGCTGTTTCCAAAGGGAGCGATCCATTTGAATTTCAAAAGCAATATTATCTGTATTGAAAAAGTCTGCACATGATTTTATTCAATTAATAATCTTTTAGCCAAATTTCACGTAACCAAAAAAGAACTGGCCTTCAGAAGTACTTTAAAATGTGTAAAACTCAAATATTTGAAACTCTTCAACGCCACTAAAATAAGTTTTATTATTATAATTTTTTTTTTATAATACCGACATTAATAAAATTGAAAATATTTGTTAAAAATGAAACCTTCCAACTAGTTTTTTTCCTTTAATCGAACAGCAACTATAGAAATAAATTTAAATTACGGTCATAAATTCATAGACGAAAAGGAAGCAGGCATGCAAACACTCTCAGGCTCATTAGAAATATTTAGAGAAGATGTAGAAGGGAAAATATTGCTGTTGTTGTCGGAATCTTGTCCTTTAAGGTAAACGGTTACATACTTTTATTATCGAAAGCATGTTGCGGTGACCACAACGGCTGGTTGCTGTCGTTATTTCTAGTAAATTTTTCTGCAATGTAAATTGCTTTGCACTAAGCCGAATGTTAAAATTGTTTGCTCATACAAAAATACTTGTAAAATTTGTTGTTCGTTTTTGCTTACGGGGTTTCCTTACAAGTGGAGAAAATCTAAGGACCAATCAGCTTTTCTATATTGCACCTATAGGCTTTATGTGCAGCAGTGGTGGGCAATCTATGAAATATGTGTACCATAGAATTTTCTGTTGGCCATTACAAACACAGAATTTTCAAAGATTTCTATCTATTCATTTGTACAGGGTGGGCAAATTCGAGGTTAGGAAGTAAATTGGCTGTAAAATGGTAAAATGTCAAAAATTGAGGTGTCATCCTTCTTTATTTATTTAGTGAAAAGTTGGGAAATTTTAACCGTGAAACGCTGTACTCTTGAATTTTAAATGTCAAAATTTGATATTAAAATGGCGAACATTTTACTGTATCTCTTCATAAAATTCGATCAGATTTTCGTCGTAATCAGGCTCCTTCTGAGTCCACTGTGCGAAATTTAATCGCTAAATTCGTAGCTGACGGTACTGTTGCAACAATACGCTCGCAGTGTCCGTAGTGATGCAACCACAACCGCTGTACAGCAAAGTGTTGAGAATGAGCCTGGAACATCAACTCGTTGACATCAATTCATCAACAAGTTCAAATCGTTGAAGAATTAAAGCCTTGTTTGCGTCGCACTGTGGGTTGAAAGCCCTCACAAGTGGCAATTAATTCAAAAGATTAGCTTTAACCTTCACAACTGTATTTAGTACCATATGAAAGTACATAAAATTCTGCATCACTAACTGCAAAAATAAAAGTTCTTGGTAGTTTACTTTATTTGCAGTGTGTGTTCAAAGTTCAATCATTTTTGTTATTTTTGCGCGCATTGATAAAAAGAGAAAATCTTGATATTTCGAGTGATTATAGTTTTTGTTAAGACTTCTATAAGTGAAAGTTTTATAATGGAACCGTCAACTTCAGGTATATTTATTTATTTATTTTCATTTCCTGTACAACAAGATCGAGTCTTATAATTAGAGTACAGGAACGCATGGTGTTACAAAAATGTTATGACTAATGAATAGCTTAATGTAAATTAAAAATGAAAAAAAAAGTTATATAAAATTATAACAATAAAAAAGAGAAAAATATGATAATAAAATATGTAGTATGAATTTTATTAGGAAAAAACAAACAACAAAATAGTTACGTAAACGATTTAAATAAAAATGTTTTAAAACAATTAGCATTGCTATTAAGTTGTTGGTTTAGTGGAAGATTATTCCAAAGTCGAGAGGCATGTATATAAAACTGCCACTCGGAAACTAGACATTGGTGCCGAGGTATTACGAGGTTACGAAGTTTATGAAATATATATTTGGGGGTTTCAGATTTTATGCAAAAAATTAGAGTGCGAATTTTTAACAAGTTATCAAGCGACACTCCATAAAGATTATTGGAGACAGTGGCCACATGATCATACCTTCTCAATTTATATACGTATCTTACGATGTTGTTCTATAAGACGATTAACTTTCTTTTGCTGACTGAGTCACAACTTGAAAATATTTCACACCCATATAGTAGGGAAGGAATCAGGTAAGTTTTGGGAAGTAAGTTCCTTATTTTTAGTGGAATGAAATACTGTGAAGACCAGAGAGCCCTTAACTTAATATAAGTTTGACCAACTAGAGAATTTATGTGATCAGTCCATGTCAGGTTGTTATTATTATGCCGAGATTTTTCGCAGAATTCACAATTTCGAGTTTCTCGCCATTTCAAAGAATATCATCGTTAATGATGGGAACTGATCTTTTTTTTACAAATCATGATGCATTTTGATTTGGCCGGGCACTAGCCCAAAGGTAAATTTTCCTTAAATCGCTGTTTAAATGAAATATACCTGAAGTACTATCTGCTACTGGGCTACTTAATGTGAGTTGTACATCATCCGCATATAAATGGATTTTGGAAGTTGCTTTAGCTGATCAAGCATTTAAAAAATTATTTTTTGTTTAGATAAATGTTTTAGAAATATTTAAAAAAAAATAACTAAATGTCTCCAAAAATGTGGTATTTTTGATATATACATTGAGTTTTAACAACTTTGCGGATGAGTGCAGGAAAAAATGATTTTATGCTCTTAAAATATACGATTTTAGCTAATAAATCCCAGAATACCTATTTGCGCTTTTGTGCGATTTTTGAATTATGAAGGTTTTTGTGAGAGAATTCCGGTTGCTAAAAATCAATGTGAAAAAAACCAAACAAAAAAAAAAACAAGTTGTTTTTATTGTCTTTTTTATTATTTTTTCTAAAGGCACATAAAATATGCTCTAATTTACAATTTAATTTACTAATTTATCGTTTTTCATTCCAAAGTTACAGCAAAAATAGTCAAATAAGACCATTTTCTCCAAATTACAAAAAAAGCCCATAAGAGGTTAACAATTTTTTTTAAACGCTGATTTTTTATGTATTTATTAATACTCATCAATAAAAATAACAACATTTTAAAACTACGAGTTCTATGAATTAATCGCCACTTTCTCTACCATTCACCCCACTGTGCGTCGTACGTTTGTAAATTGGCTGTTTGAGAAACTGAACGAAAACAACGCATTTTTCAAACAAAATCATTTATAATGACGAGGCCCATTTTCAATTAGTCTATTATGGAACCAAACATTGGCGCATATGAGGCTCACAAAATCCACAAACAGTCCTCGAAAAACGGTGTGCTTGAGAAATTTCCTGGTCGCGTAATATCTCGATTTGGCGATGTCAATTGATCGCCTCGTTCTTGTGATTTAACGGCCCAGGGTTATTTTCTCTGAAGCCATTTGAAAGGGCAGGTTTAGGTGAACGAACCACAAACAATTGACATTCTGAAAGTACAAATTCAGTAGCAAAATGTGGTTCAAAATTTTGTGAAAAGAGGGAACGCCTGCTAAAAGTGATAGTTGTCCATATTATTTATTACCATATCCTTACTTTACATTGGCGTAAATAAAACTGAATTTGTCAAAAAAGTGTGTTTTTAAGCCAATTTATTTCCTAACCTCAAATTTGCCCACCCTTAATAACTGACAATTTCTTTCAGCGCTTTTGAAATTTGTTGTTTGTCCAACAAAATAAAAAAATTAATAATAATTCTTAGTTTAATAATTAAATTAATCCTCGAGTGCGAATAATAAGTTATGTATTTATATATAATTTATTGTACATATTTTAAACTAACTGGCTCTTAAATATAAAATTCGTGATTCCAAAGCTACACTGTGGAACACCTCTGCATTATCCTTGCATATTAAAAAAAATATCAAGTTCTTGCCCACTTATAAGCTTTTTTGTTTATTTTTTTCAAAAATTCCTTACAAAAAAGTCAATGTTGACGTTGGCCTAAAAACCTGTAGTAAAATGGATATTTATGTTTTAATTTTTCATTCGAAATTTCCATGTACGAGAGCGAACTGAATGGAACATCAATTTTGTTTCTCTCATATTATGCATGAAATGCATACTGGCGACTAGGCAATGTCTCATGCAAGCTGAGAATCAGCAAAAAACAACAATCTGCATACCTACACTCAATATACGAGTCGTTTACAACGGATGCTCTTGTCCTTTTATATTCGCAACACGTTGTTTGTTGTTTGTGAAATCATAGTGAACCGGAAGGATTTTGTTCATTTATAAATTATGCCAGGCATGTTAAAATGCCATTTTGAATATGAAATTTGATGCCGGTTTTAAAGCCAGCTTTATATTTTACATTCTTTGTATTTCATATAATGTGCGAGGGTCAATTGGAAAAAGAATAGAGTTAATGTGAAGTGAAGACGACTTTCTGTTGTGGCACGTCAAATTTCGTTTGTAAACAGACCGGTTTCTGATAAACGATACCAGACTGTTCGCCAACCAAATGTGACGCGGCATAATGAAAAATTTTAATCTACTCAAACAAACCACGTTGCAAGCCCACTAAATTTTATAATTAATTCTAAATTAATTAATTTTAACGTTTTCTATATAATATTTTTTATAAATGCTTGTCTAAGTATAAATTGCTTTTTTCTGAACCAAAAATAGCATTAAAATGAATTAATTAACCGAGTCCATTAAGTGGCAGATTTACGCCTAGGCCGGGCCTAGTGGCATGCTTTGGAGGGCGGCAAAATTTTCAGAGTTCCAAAATTTTAAAATCCTGAATATTTAATGGCGTCTACTAAAACAGCACGATGAAGAGAATTAGTGCTGGGAAAGTTTTTACAACGAATAATTGCTATTATAATTTATTTCGATTTTATTTATTTTTTATCTTGGACCAGCACTCAGGGGCTGACTCCTACATATGCGGTGCATTGCGCCGGAACTAGAAAAGAGGGTGTAGTATTGAGGGGACAGATGAGAAGATAGAGAATTTTTTGTAGCTATTTCAACCTTTTCTTTACTTCGCCGGCTAATTTTTGCTACAGGACCGACGAAGGAGGATACTGTTGTTACTCTGCTTTTTAGTACATGATCGTGTCAGTTGCTGCAAACAGTTTGGCAGCAACTAACAAAACCACGCACTAATGCTGCTCAGAAGAATTCAACACAATATTTCATGACTCAGCGCGGGGTTAAATTCAGGACCATCCGCTTCATAGTCTCGTGTTCTACTACTTCAGCCGACAGCACCCACAAAACATTGGAGGTTCCCATAGTGGAAATATCTTTTGAGCATTTGAACTTCTTGCTCAATTTGGTGTAGCACCGAAGTTCCATCGAAAGTTTTGATTAAAAAAGTCTTTGCATTGTCCGAAAATATTGTTTCGCCAAACACAACACCGTAATCATGCTATCGTATGCACCGGGTCCTTGTGCCATTTTCCTCTTCCCAAGATTGAAAAGACCCATGAAAACTCGGCGTTTCGGCATGATTGCAGATATAAGAACCATTCGCTGAAAGGGCTCAAGGACATATCGAAAAATGCAAATCAGAACTGCTTCGAGGTATGAAAAAAACGCTGGCTCAAATATATTGCATCTGAGGGAGTACCACCTTCAGGAGGACAAAATAAAACTATATAATAAAAAATATTTTGAGAAAAATTTAAATTCACTTTAATTTTCAGACAGACCCCTGCTAAATGATGATATTGCATAAAATTGAATAGAATTTTGTAAAGCAAAAAGGGCGGCACATCAGACAGGGGATAGGGCGGGCGCCAGCAAGCCTAAATCCGGTACTGGTTTCATCATAAGCTTCCGGCCATCTAAACCACTCGCTAACTGTGTATTAGACTTTTCGACTTTTCAATTTATCCACGTACCACCACATAAATATTTTTGTTAGAATTATGCATCCTTCCTGAAATTGTGTGTCTACGTGATATTTCAACTTTGTGATTATATGAAAATATTTTATATCGTGTTTTGCTACTTATTTAGAAAATATGCTTTTAGTTGGATTTAATAGCAGCAGGGCTCGGAATTTCATGCTGCCAAATTATATGGTCGCTTTAGAAGTCAAAAATATGCATCAAGTTGCAGAGGAGTTGGTGATACCCTCATCTGGAAGAAGAGCGGTTAAAGGCCCCCAGTTGTGAATCGGTAACCATGTCTTGCTTTTATTACAAACAAGATCTTCAGGCGTTAAATTCATAAAAATAAAGGAGGATTTTGCAATATAAATAGGTGCTAGATTGATAGGGAAATGTGGACATGAAAAATATATAGGCACCCAATACCAAAAAAAAGTTTTACCTCCTCTGCACTGTAGCAAACATTTTCCGATGAGGTAAGGAATAAAATGGGTACAATAAATTCTCTTCATCTGTCCTCTCAACACTATCCCCTCCTTTCGTAGTTTCCACAAAAGGAATTGCATCAGTGCGGTTTATACTGGGATATTCATTTAATTTGGCTTTTGATTTAATCGATTAATTGCTCGACTAGTAAAATGAGGTGTTGCTTTAGTCGGTTGATAATCGGTTAATATTGTTATTGATCGGTTATTTTTTTTAATTTTATTCTTATACCTTCCAAAAAAGTCATTCCGTTTGTAACGCATCGAAATATCCATCTCAGACCCCATAAAGTATACATATTCTTGATCAGTGATGAAATCTAAGACGATCTGAGCATGTCCGTCCGTCCGTCTATGGATATCACGATTCAGTTCAAATGAAAAGAGCTGGACGTTTGAAATTTGCTATAAATATACCTTGAAGGATAGCACAGGTTAAGTTCGGAGATGGACTAAATCGGGCAAGAGGGAAAAAAGTTCCCTTAAGAAGAACTAAACCAACCCAGAAAAAACAACATAATTTCTAACGTTTTTTTGTAATTTTGTTAAGCAAATGATATATTTTTATGTCAAAGAAGGTCCAACGCCTTAAACTTGGAGCCATAGAATAAAATAAAAGTTAAATTTTTGGACCCCACCCCCTTTAGTGGGTGTTATTATATACAAAAATAGTGTAAAAATTTAACAAATTGTTTTACTTAAGCCTACATTCCTTAAAAATAAAATTTTTAAGCTTTAATGTCGAAGCTGAAACGATACCTGGTACTCCTCTGCTCTACCACCTCCTCCCCCTTCACCCCCTAAATGACCCTACAAAAAATTTTTTTTTTATTTTGTATGTAGTCATCCCAAGTATTTATTTTTAGAGTTTTATGACTGCCTGTTTCTGCCCTACCCCCTTTTCCCCGTAAATGACCCTATGAAAAAAAAAATTCATTTTGTATATAATTATCTCAAGCATTTATTTTTAGAGTTTTATGGCAAAGGTGAAATGTCTCTCCCACATCCCACAGTTAAACATTTTAAATTAACCTATAAATATTTGGAAGGTATTTAAGATTCGACCCGGTCGAATATAACGTTTTTACTTGTTTTTATTTAATTTAGTCTATGGATTAATCTCTACAGACGGATACAATTAAAATATAACAATGTTTCAGAAATGATAAGTTCGTAGCTTTATTTTACAATAATAACAATACAAATTACAACAAAAACAAAAAGTATGGATTTAGCAAATGTCGATTTAGCAAATTAAACATTTATTTATAATTAATAAGGATAAAGTCTATTAAAATCATTGCAAATTCTCCGAAAGGGATCGAATAGTTCGTAGTGTAAAACTTAATACTCAAGAAGCTATAATACCTTGTTGGACGATTGGGTATATTCAAGTTTATTTTGCTCAGGAGAAATTAAGATGTGATGCAGCCGAACTTCTTAGCCCAGCGTTTAATAAAACCCAGAAAATAAAATTTCGAATCCAGGGTTGAACAAGTGCAATATTTTATAGTACATGAAAGTGACCAAAATGGTTAAACAGTTTAAATGTTTCTTAAAAAAAAGTTACTTTATACCTCATGAAGCGTTGCACAGATTAAAAAAAAACAAAAATATTAAAATTTCGCTTTCAGGGTTGGGAAAATTTCGCTTTTCAGGTTTGGCACATTCAGTATTTTAATTTATACATCATAAAGATTTGCATTGGTAAAAAAAAAAAATTTTTTAAGTTAAAATTTCGTTTCCAGGGTTGGGAAATTGGATTTTTTTATACATAAAAGTAATCAAAGAGGCAATTGACGGTTTTTTTTGCTAACTAAAACTATTTTATATTTTTGGAAGAACAAAATTGTTATTAAAAATTAAAAAAAAATCAAAGTTTCGAATCCAGGGTTGGACAAGTGCAATATTTTATAGTTCATGAATGTGACCAAAATGGTTCAAAATTGTAAATTTTTCTTAAATAACACTACTTTATACCTCATGAAGAGTTGCATTGGTAAAAAACAAAAAAATAAATGAAATTTCACTTCCAGGGTTGGGAAACTGAGAGTTTTTTGGTACATGCAATATATTGTTGTACATGAAACTGACCAAAATGGTTGCAATTTTTTTTTTAAATAAAACGACTTTATATCGAACGAAGACTAGCATTGGTAAAAAAATTAAAATTTCGCTGCCAGGGCTGGGAAATTTAAATTTTGTATACATAAAAGTAACCAAAAAGGCAACTTACGCCGGTTTTTTACTAATTAAAACTATTTTTTAGTTCAGGAAAAACAAAATTGGTATCAAAAACTAAAAAAAAAATGAAAATTTTGATTCCAGAGTTGGATAATTGCAATATTTTCTATAACATGAAAGTGACCAAAATGGTTACAAATATTAAGTTTTTCTTAAATAAAACTATTTCATGCCTCATTAAGAGTTGCATTGGCAAAAAAAATTTAAATTTCGTTTCCAGGGTTGGGGAATTGAAATATTTATTCTGCATAAAAGTAACCAAAAAGGCAATTGACGTTGTTTCTTTTTGCTAATTAAAGCTGTTTTATAATTCAGGAAGAACAAAATTGGTTTTAAAATCTTAAAAAATCAAAATTTCGATTCCAGGGTTGGACAAATGAAATATTTTATGGTACATGAAAGTGACCAAAAATTTAAAAATTCACTAAGAATTGCATAGGTAAAAAAATAAAAATGTGCTTCCAGAGTTGGAAAATCTAAATATTTCTGGTACATAAAAGTACCCACATAAATTCCAAATTTTGTTTATTTAGTGAACTAAACCTATTTTATACTTCAGGAAGAATTAATTTGGTATTAAAAATTCGGCTCCGGGGTTGGAAAATTGAAATTTTTTAGTACATAAAAGTAGCCATATAAGTTCCTTATTTTGGTTGTGTGTGAATAAAATCCTTTTTATACTTCGCGAAGAGTTAAATTGGTATTAAAAACTTAAATAACTAAAAATCCAATATCAGGGTTGGAATATCGACATTTTCTGATTCATAAAAGTAACCATATTATTTGTTATTTTTGATTTTTATGATGAATTATACGTACTTTATATATCTGGAAGAAATAAATTGGTATTAAAAACCAAGAAAATCTAAAAGACGATTCTACGGTTGGACAATTAGAACCTTTTGGGGTACATGAAACGGATTTTAACTTTTTGTTTGTAAATTAAACATATTTAACATTTTTGAAAGATGTTAAGAGGTATTAGAAGTAACAAGAGCCAAACATTTAGCTTCCTAACCAAACAATTTAAACGTTGTCTTAAATATAAAAGTAACTGATAACATCATTTTGTTTTTTTAAATTATTTTTTAATAAAGTAGCTTTACTTTATGTTTTAGCAAGAAAGAAAGAAAGAAGAATTACATCTGTGAAGGGTATTTCAGATTCGGCACAGCCGAATATAGCACTTTTACTTGTTGAAAATAATTTGTGATTTACAAATTGTGAATTCTCAGATGGTTTTCGATAGTACGAGTATGTGCATAAGATATTAGGTTTTTAACTTTTCAAAACTATGGTTAAAGCTACTGATGATTTGGTAAAGCATCAATGAAATGCATATAGACATTCCTTGACCACCAACAAATAAATTTCATTTAAAAAATAATTTAATAATTTAATATTTAAGATCCAATGAAATGCAGGCATATGGACGTATTGAACATACAAACGAAAAGAATCAAACCACCCATTAATTGGTGACAAACAAAATAAACGTTAGTAGTGATGATGAAAGTGTAGCGGATTTCGAAAACAGCGGTTCTTGTCTTCTGTGTAAGTTTTGATAATTAAAAATTGATGTTGAGTTTCCTTTGTACCTCGGAATAGTTATCATGTCTTTCTGAATTTAAAACAAATTTTTGAACAATTTGCCTATCAATCTTGATTGAATTTAAAAAGCACTAATATATATATAATAATACATATTACATAGTATTATGTATTAATTCAAAAAAAGTGTGAAATAATTTTATTACTTATTTCATTAGTTTAAAGAGATCTTATAAAATAATCTTTAAGAAATATTAAATTGAATTAAGATTCATAGGCTAATTGTTCGAAATTTGTTTTTAAATCTCAGAAAGACATGATAAATATTCCAAGGCACAAAGGAAAGCCAACATCAGCTTTTAATTATTGAGGCTACACAGCAGAGCAGAACAGCTGTTTTCGAAAGACGCAACCCTTTCATCATCAGTGCTCATGTGTATTGTGTTTGTCACCACTTATTAGGAGGCTTAGTTGAGTGTGATAACAGTTCCGATTTACACAAATTTTATTGTGAAAAAGGATACGAGAACTGTATCCTGATGTTAACAGGTTATTGTTATAATACCCGTGTTACCGTTTGATTATTTTTCTTCATGTCCCATTTTCCTGAATTTTTTGTTCCATCATACCTAAGCCAAACTTTTTTGGTTTGAATTTTATACTTAAGTACATGTGAATCTTTAAGAAAAATAATAATTTCACTTAAATGTTTGGGATTTAAGCGACTGCTAACTTTAGTTTTTATAGAATTTGACTTGGAAAAAATTCTTTTACTTATCGTAGATGTTGGAGAAACTGAAAGCAGCAGATAAAACGCAATATCTAATTTCTCCATCCTTTTTCTGGAGTTCTTTAAACAAATAAAATCTCCCACTACACTATTAGAGCCCTATTTTAATTTGTTAAAAATGTAAATTTTACTTCAAATTGTTTCGTTTAATTCTGTTAAAAAGTTGCTTGCGTTGCTATCGGGAGTTTCTTTTATGG
Source organism: Linnaemya tessellans (assembly GCA_951800035.1). Taxonomy (NCBI): domain Eukaryota; kingdom Metazoa; phylum Arthropoda; class Insecta; order Diptera; family Tachinidae; genus Linnaemya; species Linnaemya tessellans. Next base: position 110,742,290 of record OX637532.1, on the reverse strand, counting down.
TCAGGTCATCATTAAACTCTTTCTGGGCAAGCTCAGCACCAAACATTCTGCAAAAAGAGCTTATTTTCAGATTCCTTAATTAAATTATTCGTAGTAATACAAAAAATTAAAAATTAGCATATCCTAAGGGTTGTTGTTGTGAAGGGTCAATGGGGGACCGGCAGGCGTAGCCTCTTAAAGAACCATTTTATAATAATATCTGAAAACATACATTTTTGCCAATAAACTTGAATAATTGAAGAATTTTCTAATATTTAAACTTTCTTTTATCTAAAACATCTGCTACTCAGCCTGATCATGAATTGCTGTTTCTGTGAAACCCTAAAACTTCAAAGACATCCAAAAACGTGCAAGGATTGGAAAAACTCATGGGTGGACTAATTTGCAGAGGACAATTGGAAATTTATGAATAAAGAAATATTAAAAATATAAAATCCTAAATTCTCATTATATTTTCTTTTATTCAAATATTAAACATTTGCATGGAAATACGAACCCTGATTATTACAGGATGCACTTGAAAGGGATATTCTTGCGGGTGGCTGTAACTGGCATTTATTTCAATATCGTAGTTTTGCGCTTGTGTTTTATTTTATAGGCAAATTTATTGAAGGACTTTTGCACAACATTATTTTCTATTAATTTTTAAATTATTTTTGTACGTTCGTTAGAAAAAATGGGTAACTAATGAACAAGTGGTGGGCTTTATATATTTTCAAGTACAACTTTCACACGTATTTATGTAAATTACATATTTGGTATGGTGGAAGCATTTTAAAAAACTATCGTAGATAAATAAATAAATTACTTCACCACTAAATAGGGGAGCTGTATGAGAATGAATAAGAAACAATTTTAAAGTAAGAGATGCTTTTTTAAAGTAAAGCGTGGGCAAATTTGAGGTTAGAAATAATTTGTCTTAAAAACACATTTTTTTTTTTGCAAATTCAGTCTTATTTATAACAATGTAAAGTAGAAATATGGGAATTAATAATGGAATATGATGTCAGGTAAATGTGCTCTTCTAGCATGTCGGCAGACGACCACTCTTTTCACAAAATTCTGAACCAAAATTTGCAGCTCGGACCGGTTATCTTCTCAATGTAGCTGCAAGTTTTCCTTAGTTTTCTTTTTTTATATTTCTCGAAATTTATCACCCTGAATCGGTTGCACTTCAGCGGAAATCTAAGTTTGAGAAAATCCCTTGAAACGCCACTAGGGTGAAACCATGTCAAACCATCATGGCATTCGGCATCATCGGCAGGCTACCCCTACGTTCGGCAAAAAAAAAATATATATATATATTTTTTTTAATAGTTCTTTTGGAATTATTGAAAAACTTCCTTTGCAAAAGTTTAATGATTTTTTGCGACCTTTAATTTTCTGATATTAGGGTGGAACATTAAGGTGGTAGGAACTGAGATCTGGTGGGTAAATACAAGAATGGTATATTTGAGGCCAAGAACACAAAAACATCGACATATCACTCTTTGCGATCCGACTATAAATGTAGAAGATATAATGAAAAATGTATTTTGGGAACCCCTACTTTCGGCAAAAAGACAAAAAATTTATATTTGAAATCGCCTTGCTTATATTCGGTGGTGTACGATGAACTTTTTTTTTCGAGACGCCCTAATGTACATTCTTCAGCTTGTACAAAACAAATAAGCAATTGAGTATGAACACAAAATATACTTAGGATTACGTTCTGGTATATAACTCCGACACCAATCGAGTCTCCACCTTTAAATTTTCTGGAAATGTAGAAGAGGGTCTCTTACTTGAAATATATATTTTTTTAAGAATTTTAAAAAATATTCTTTTTCTTTGAACTCAAGAACCCAAAAAATAACCTTTGACCTTTTCTTAAAAACACCCAATATGCATATGATTTTAAAGGGTGCACTTTCACCTTCAAAACGATATCAAAAAAACTAAATTATCTTGCATAATTCAAAAGTTCTATTGCTTTTTGTAAGGAGAGTTTTTTGACTTTTCAAAATTTTTTACAACTTTTATGACGTGCTATTTCGGAAACCGAATGGATCTGATGCCAAATTTTTAAATTTAAATTTAATAACACTCTTATAGTGTATAACATTTGTGTTGAATTTCATTGAAATCGGAGGTGATTTTGCCGAAAGCCATGACTGTTCGACATGGTTTCACCCATATAGACATTGCTTGACCACCAACAAATAAATTTCATTTAAAATAGTATTGTGACAGCAATATGTCAAATAAAAATTTCATAACAGGTCATTGATGACAACATTAGCCTCTTGTGGCCACGAAAGCTGGGTTATCGCGGTTCGGTAGCATAGAGAATTCACGGTGCCAGCGTTTCCTAGCTCGTTTTCGAAAAAATATGAGGCGATGATGTCGCCTGACCATAAAGGGCACCATACGGTCACTTTGTCTGGATGTAATGGTTTTTCGAGGACTATCTAGGGATTTTCGTAGAGCTCCATATGCATTGATGTCAACATTTTTGTCTGTTTACGAAAATGCCTAATTGAAAATGGGAGTCATTACTAAAGACGATTTTGTTGGAAAATGCGCTGTTTTCGTTCAGTTTTTCAAACATCCAATTCACTAACGTGCGACGCAAACAATGCTCGGCAGGCATTCCTTGGTAAGAATTTGCTAAATTTTTGCTAAGTAAATGTCAAAGGATGCCATCTTCAATTTTTCGTATTTCATCATTTGGAAGTCAATTTACTTGCTAACCTCGAATTTGCCCTCTATTTATTTTAATGAGTCTGGTCTATGTGGGAAGCTCACAAGATTGCGGGCACTATTGATATCAATAATTATGGTTTGACAGCTGAGAATATTAAACAGTCAAGTTGTCGATTTGGAGCTCTTAATTAGTTTTCACTGCCAGTATCCTAACGAGCTGGGCAATGATGCACTCTTTATAAATCGATTGCTCAAAAAATTGGCTGCCTACATGTCTCGAAGTTGATATTTTGTGACATTACTTTTGGGCAACCACTTAAAAATTCGCGGTTTGGAGGACGCTGTCAGACAACGAAATATATGAAAATGATAAATGTGACCACTAGTGTAAATTATTTTGTTTGCTTGCCATGCACAGTGGGTTCAAATGCCATTTTTCACGGTTTTATTGATATCTCAACAAGAACAATAGCGAAAATCGCATAATTTTACGTGGATAGCTCTGAAACCAATCAGTACATTTTAGCAAAATTTTAGGGATATAGGAGGGGGAAGTCAGATACCCCCTTATAAAATTATTATTAACTGTTACACGCAATAAGTTTATCCATGTTATTGGTAAAAAAATTACTTCTTGAATTACCATCATTATATCGACTGCTGATGTGAGGGTGACTAGAAGAGAACTGATTTTCAATGATTTTTTTAACTCAGTTAGAAAAAAAAAACAAAAATAACGATTTTTGTTTCAAAAAGTTAAAATTAAAATATTTAAGGGGCTTAATTATTATTTATCGTCAACATCAGTCACATCATGGGAGCTCTCATTAAAATCGTAAACGTCCTTAGTCCATAGCCTCCTCTGGTAATGTATGTGCCTTCTTTTTCAGCAACTTACGCACGCTAGAAACAACAGAAGCAAAACTTAACAAAAGATAATTTACAATCACCCCTGTCGTGAATAACAAGTGGGATTTTTGTTCACGTGAAAGTTTTATTCCAATCAAAGGGAAAAATGATATGGTGAAACTCCCGTGAAAAATTATTCCCGCTATCAGTTCTCAGTGAATGTGAAACAGAGAAGAAGCTGAAAACAGCATGAAAAATCAAAAATTAATTTAAAAAAATAAAAAAAAGTATGGCGAAATATTTAGTAGTAAACGGATTTGGATACATTTTGGAAACCGGACAAAATAAATAAAAAATATTCTTAATGTTTGCAATTGGAGCAACAAGTTTTACAAAGACGCAGGCAATCGATTTGTTGCAAAAATATCAGTTTGTGCCCTATTACCGGATCTTGCCCACAAAATAAAATTTGTAAACTCGAATATTGGAATTATAACAGAAAATACTTATATTTTCTACTCCATTCCCTATCAAAAACTAAGTGAATAAATTAAAGGAAAAAGTAAAAAAACTCGCGGGAAAAAATCATTCACGATAAGGGGAATTTCATTTTAGCATGAAATCATTCACGGGGAATTTTTTCATAATTGCAAATTTAGGGAAAAGGGAAAAACTATTCATGAAAGGGCTGAATGTCTTCTTTAGATTTTTCACGCCTGCATTTTCCCGAATGAAATTCTCTAGATTTTTTGAAATCTCTATTTCTAGCTTCTTGCACTTCTTGCCATTTTTCCGATAGTTGGCCAATACGTGAAAGAACGTGATTAACAATATCTGGTCCGTGGATAAAATGTTTAATTGTTCAAAGTAGCAGAAGTTGCATAGGGATTTTTATTGGTAAGCTCAATGCGTTAAGATGTTACTAACTGCCACATAGCTTTTGAGGAGCACCAATGCGCAACGTGTTTTTTTTAAATAACGCTAAACTGTGCATGTTTTAAAATTATGTTTAATTCCATACCCAACTGACCCCAACTGATAACTTTCTGTCCATCTGAACTTAGAAAGTCGATATATTTTTGCACTTCGAATGTAAAAGCTAAAAACAAAATCACTACCACAAATAATTCAAATTTAAGCAAAACATTTGGATATATACCTGCACGTAACGACTGCATAATAAGTTTTATTAATTTTTTGGAATTATTCATTGTAAACAATATTTACTTATTTTTTGATTTTTTTCTCGAAGTATTTAATTTCACCACAAAAAATAAAATAAATTATTTTGTCTGATGGTGAAGAATTTTGTGCTCCTTAAGCGGGTATTTTCAGTTTTCACGATACTTGAATTTTTTATTTTTTTGATTAATTTGCAAAATTATTACCTTAAAAATCCCCTAAAAATCGTGTCTCTTTTAATTCCAAATTAAGAATTATCGTGGTATAAAATATCATTAAAATCGCTTTCTTAATTTCAGATCACTAGCGGTGCTTTCAATTAAAAAGTGTGGTTATTTAATCTAAAGAATAGAAAAAAAAGTAAGTAAAAAACTTGATATAAATAATTATTAATTTTAAAAAACTAATTTAATATAATCATGTGATATATAAATTCCTAATCTGTCCTTAAGACTTTTACGTCATGAAATCATTTGGCACAAATACTGGGAGTCGAAATGGAAAAATTCCCGAACCAAGAATTTTGTTTCAGATATTTATCGTACATGTAAGGGCATCGAAAAGCGTTCCGTTACAGTTGTGCTCTGCTTCTTTTTCTCTCTACTTACGAATACGTAAATAAGGGGATAAGTGGGACCTTGTCTGTGTGCTTTTTACAGATCCCGTTTAGCTGTCGGATCAGGGGGACAAGAAAGCAAATATTAAATTGAATTAAGATTCATAGCCTAATTATTCGAAACTTGTTTTTAAATCACAGAAAGACATGATAAATATTCCAAGGTACAAAGGAAAGTCAACACCAGTTTTATTCAACTTACGCAGCAGAGCAGAACAGCTGTTTTCGAAAACCGCAACACTTTCATCATCAGTGCTCATGAGTATTGCGTTTCTCACCACTTATTAGGTGGCTTAGTTGAATGTGATAACAGTTCCTATTTACACAAATTTTATTTTGAAAAAGAATCCGAGAACTGTATCAACCTGATGTTAACATGTTATTGTTTTAGTAACCGTGTTACCGTTTGATTATTTTCTTCATGTCCCAAATAATTTCGAACTGCCATGTGTTAATGGCATACAAATTCGAATAGTTTTCTTTTCGACTCGAGTTACGTACTTCGAGTGGTGTCGAAATTTAGGAGCCGAAGTCATCAAGGGCTTTATAAATAAAACACTTCAGCAGAAGAAATTACAAGTCTTAGACGTGTCAAAATCAGGTTGCCTAAACAAATAAACGATAAAATAACAAACTTTGCGCTTAATATATTTTTTGTTTATTTTACAATGATTTTAATACCAATAAATCAAAAGAAAAAAATATTTTTACTTCTGCACACGAAATGATGGGCAAATGTTTATTTTGTGTTTATTATTTTTATATATTTTCTTTGGAAAAAAAAGAACATTTTCCACATAAATGTTCATATATCATAACTTTATAAGCTGTTGCAAGATAAATGGGCGTAAATCTACACAAATCGAAAGTCTCATAAGTATGCTACGTTTTTTAGAAATCTCTCTAAAGCGGCACACACACATCCATACAACTGTTTCCTATAAAGACGGACATACAACACAAACACTAGTTAACAAACAAGCGCAATAAATAAATAAAGCCAATTTAGTTGCAATTTAGAGAGTTTTTATAGTCAAAATATTTGTTGGTTTCTATTTTTGTCTGCCAGCAGCCATCGTGGAACGAGCCCCACGCTCACTCATTGTTGTGTATGTGGGTGTGTGTTTTGTTGGTGTTTATGGAGGAGAGGAAAGTATAAAAGATTTATTTGGTTGATGTGTTAAGTTATGATGGGGCACAATAATATAAAAATGTGTTTTTGATAAACTTCATGGGATAGAAAACGGGAAAGAAGAGAAATAAAAATAAAACTCTGGCTTAGAACTTGCAGATTTTTCTCTATTTAAAACATGTTTACATGACTAACAAATATTCAAAGTTTATTATTTGTTTTGTGCTTTTTTTTGTTTTTTGTTAAAAAAAAACTTGCTCCTCTAGTATAAATTCCGACGTACACACATTTACTTTTATAAAAGTGTTATTGTGTGTGTTTTTCGTTTAATAATTTATGGTTAAAATTTTATATTTTATGTTCACAATTTAAATTAAAATAATGCTGATATTTCCATATAATTTTTTCTTCAAATGCAGGGAGTTGGCTTGTGTTTCCAGGCATGTACAAGCATACGCAGCAATGGCATTATTTAGTGAATACAGTGTCCTTTTTTGTTTGTGCATGTGCGTATTTTTATTCATGTTGTATTCATGCAGTTAATCCTTTTGAATTGTGTGTATGCAGCATTACATGCGTTGTGTCGTTATTTGTGTTTTGCATACCTTTCGACCCATAAACGAGCATTAAGATCGAGCCAATTTTCCGAGGATATTTCAGTGGGTGTCATTAACAAACTGAAAAAATTATAGTTTTTAAATAGTAAAAAAAGTAATTTAAATTATATGTGAATGCATATTTTATTGTTCAAACTTTAGGATTAATTTAATTATTAAGTTAAAAACTATTAATTAGGCACAAGTTCAAATCCACGAATCTAAAAATTATTATTATACCCTCCAGAAACGAATTGCAGTTTCATTTTGTCATCCAGTGTGTAACGCAGAGGAATATTTCTATAAGACGCCATAAAACATATACATACATATATTCTTGATAAGTGGTCTAAGACGATCTAGCTATATTCGTCCATCCGTCTGTGGAAATCACTATTCAGTAGAAACAAAAAGAGGCAGACCCTTAGAGTTCGGTATAGATAAATTTTGAATGTTCGTACATGGGCTGAATTGGGCCAGAAAAAATTCCAGAAAAAATTCCCTAAAAAGAACTAGATCTGCCTCTAAAAAACAACAGAATTTTTAAAGTCTTTTTTTGATGTGTTAACATCTATACGCGCGCCTCTAGGGCAGTAAACTATCAGTTTCAATACATACGCAAGTGTAAGTGTAAGAGTTTGTTTGTTTGCTGTTGTTGCTTGGCAGTCGGTATTGAAAGTGATTATTGGGCGATTTTCATATAATTTTCCCACGCGATTTTCTCCGGAAATTCATAGCCGATTTTATTAATTTTTGGATTAAAACGCTAGTGCGGGGGTCGACGAAGAGTTTAGGCCAAGAATTAAGGCGATCCGATGTCGGCGAGCGGAGATTTAAGTGTTTTAATTCGGAGTATTAATTTGGAGTAATATTAAAAAAGTGTTTTATGTTGATCTTCGGTTTTGTCTTATGCATAGCAAAGAGAATAGTGACGTGTTTATACGTATATATATAAAAATGAGATAGCAAGACAGCAACGTATGTAGCTTATGTACAAACATAACAATGTATGTATGTACATTTGTTTGTTGCTTTGCATTCTCTTTGTTTTTTGTGGGTTTAATATAAAATAAATAAAAAATACTTTATATTAACTCTACCTCCGGGTTTGTGGGTCTGTGTTCATAGAAATCGAACAGGTACCGTGTAACAAAAAGGTGTTAACACATCGCCCGTGAGTTCGAACACTCATTGATTTTTTTTTGTAATTTTGACGTAAGATATCATATGCATAAATAGTGTAAAAATTTTACAAATGGTTTTCCTTAAAAATAAAAATTTTAAGTTTTTTACAACGACGGTAAAAGTTCCCTGATCTTCTACTGTCCTACCCCTCCATCCACCTTCGTCCACTAAATAACCCTTTCAAAAAAGATCTTTCTAAACTTAATTGTCCAAAATTTTACTTTTTAAGTTCTCACGGGCCTTCCCGGAGGGACCCCGTCAAAATAGATTTAAAATTGTACGCAGAAATGTCTTCAAGGAACTCTGACCCAACAGGTAATGTTTAATATATTTACTATTTATTTAAGATTCGACCCGGTTTTTTGTTCAAGATATTTTTTAGTAGGTCCAGCATTCAGCAGATAAAACCTACATATAAGGTGCATTGCAACGGATTTAGAAAGGAGGGGACAGTAATGAGGGGTAGATGGGAAGATAGAGAATTTTTTTCTAGCTGTTTTAACATTTTACTTCGCAGAGTAAGTTTTCGGCCGACGAAGTAGGGTGCTGTTCCTCTGCTCTTTAGTACATGATTATGCCAGTCGCTTACAATCATGTTCAGTGACCAGTGCCTTCGTCACTGAAACAGATCGACAACAACTAACACAAGCATACACTAATGCTGCTCAGAAGAATTCTGCACTATATTCATGACTGCTTGTTAATTATTTCCGTCAAAAACCAATTTTTTTATTAAAAGTGGAGTACTTTTAATATATTTTTTATAATTACACTGTACAACAAAATCAAATTTTTTCCAAAATTACAAGATCCGACCTAAAAATTTTGATAGAGGAGACAAAAAAAAGACACGTGTATCGGCGTTTTGAAAGTTTACATCTGAATTTCATTTGAGGGTGCATTAAAGTTTCCCAGCTCTGGCACATTTTTATTGTTAATCGGCATAAGAATCCATGTGATCGTTACATTTTAGGTTCAAAATGTGTTCAGCAAATTTATGTAAAATGTTACGGAGAACATTTTTGTAGAATATGTTAACCCTTTAACTCCTCAAGGTATGGGTATTTTTTGTCCTTCTTTTAAAAAAGAGCAAATTTATCTAACAATCACTAATATCTCTATTATTTTACCTTCGATAGCAAATTTGAATAGGAAGTATTCATTAATTAAATTTTTTTTAGCTCTAGGCAATTTGACTTCATTATCATACAATGTACAGCATATTTCAGCCATAAGCGAATGAATGCTTTTGCCTTTATAGCGTTCTTCAATGGGTGCGCATGTCTGATGAAATTTTTCAAAATGCTCGTCAGATTTTGTTCCATCAACATAATGACTAGGACTTGGACGTTGTATCACAGGTACTGGAAGTTCGGAACTGGGATCATGGCTGATGGTATAGCTTTGTATACAAAACTCTTTCGCCTATATCTATTCAACCTTAATATAGGAGTATTTTGGCACACGTAGCATGTAGCATCATTATGTTCACCTAAATCTAACCACCGCATAGGAATACCAAACTGCATTGAATTTCGTTGACCTTCAGCAAGAGTTCAAAACTAAAACTATAGTTTTTGAAAAAAAAAAATTAATTACCTTTGGACCACCAAAATGAAGCCGTTGTAACAAATGCGACAGCAATGCTTCGGCGTCCACAGTTCATCCGGAAAAACTTCTAGTTCAAAATATCTTTTATAGATGTTTTCAACTTTACTATTGAAAAACGTAACTTTATATTCCGGTATAGTATGTTTACCGCAGATATAGCAAAACAAATCAAATTTTTCCAAACAATTGGCCATTTTTGCCAAAAAACCCCTCTTACACGTAAAGTTTAATTGTTTACTTTCATTTTTTGTTATTTTTTAAGTAAAACACTCAAATCACAAAACAAATTATGTACACAATATATGCACCGCAAATTGACACGTTTTCAGTACAATAAGAAATATAGCACTTGATTTTTGTTTTAATTTTGCTTTTCATTGTTTTTGTTGTAATGTAACGGATAACATTTTTGCGAAACATTTTAACCCCTTAAATCCCTGATTTAATGGTGTTTTTTGCTCTTTTTTAAAAGAAGGACAAAAAAGACCCATACCTTGAGGAGTTAAAGGGTTAACATATTCTACAAAAATGTTCTCCGTAACATTTTACATAAATTTGCTGAACACATTTTGTACCTAAAATGTAACGATCATATGGATTCTTATGCCGACTAACAATAAGAATGTGCCAGAGCTGGGAAATTTTAATGCACCCTCAAATGAAATTCAGATGTAAACTTTCAAAACGCCGATATACGTGTCTTTTTTTTTTGTCTCCTCTATCAAAATTTTTAGGTCGGACCTTGTAATTTTTTTTTGTGTTCTACAGTGTTATCAAACTAGCAGAACGGATCAGTATTCATTTTGAGGCCGCTATGACATGGTATTGTAATAGTCAGCAAGATTATTAACTTTTAAAAAGTTTTCTAACGAAATCGAATATGAGAACCTCTTGCATTCGTTTTCTAAGTAAACTCACTTGATTAACACGAACCTCCCCAGCCCTGTTGACTATTATTCTAAATATTTCATTTTCTCTTGACTTTTTCCAGAGCTATTAGCTGCTGACATCAAAATATTTTTTGTTACTTATGTCCTAGAAATGAATTTGTTAAATTGAACGAACAATGAACAAGATGCGTGCGCTCGTTTAAGTGGAAAACCGCTCTTTAGATAATTTTTCCCCAGTGTTCCAATATCGGAACATATTAGTTTCGCTTTTAAAATAACAAGTGCTCATTTTAAAATCATTATAATTTTTTATATATGAAAAAAATTAATCCAGGAAAAAATGGGTTAGTGCATTATGGTGTCAATCGCTGTCGCCAACATAAGTCCTGCTTCCCACAATGAAAGTTTTCTTTCAAAAATTGTTTTTTTGTATAAAATTAATGAAATAAGAATGCATGCGATTTCCTAATAAAATTTGTGTAAATAAAAACTGTTATCGCATTTAACTAAGTCTCCTAATAAGTGGTGACAAACAAAATACTCATGAGTACTGAGGATGAAAGTGTAGCGGCTTTCGAAAACAGCTATTGTGCTCTGCTATATTAGTTGGATAATTAAAAACCTGGTGTTGGCTTTCCTTTGTGCATTGGAATATTTATTATGTCTTTCGGAATTTTAAATAAATTTTCCAAAAATTATCCTATGAATCTTAATTGAAAAACTTTCTTTTCTCGCTCTTTCCTTCTAGCAAATCTGAGTTTCCAAAAGAAAACTTTCATAGTGTGAACCGAGACTAATATAATTTCGTATGAAAAATAAATGCAATTGAATTGTTCTATTATAATTATTATTAACATGTCGACGCTTCCATTCTATAACGTTTTAAGTGTACTTAGAACGTTTTTAATGTTCTTGAATTTTTGAATCCTACGTTCTCTAATTTAAATACTGTCAAAATTTGGTTAAGATGGGCCGATCCGTTCCGAAGTTATAGGCATAAATATACTTAGACTACACACAAAACTTTGAGAGCTCGTAACTCAAAACTCACATTTTCGACTTAGAATGTTATGGAATGGAGGCATCGATGTATTTCATTGGATCGAAAGCTCTTTATGTCTATTATAAAATATTTTAAATTTTCAGGACAATTTTCTTTTAAAAAATTTGTTTACCAACAATAAATCTTTCTTTGCAAATGCAATGCAAAACTAAAGAGTATATTTTGAGAAATTTGTGCCACCCTAAGAATCATGTAGCGGACCCATGTTGTCGGACAATAATGTTGACGTATAAATTTCAACTTTAACCAAAAGTATACATTTTGACACACAATACTGACCAAATTGGCCCCACCACACAATGTGCCGTATTACCAAAATGCACAGGGTTGCCATAACAAAAACAACAAAAAAGCGGTAATAAATTGATGAAAGAAGCTCGAAGATTTTATTTTTATTAATAAGTTTTAAAAAGTGCTATATTTTGGTGAAAATTTATTTTTTGATTATTTGTTAATTGTTTTCTTTGTTGAGTAAAAATGTTTGTTCAAATTTACTTTGAATGTTTTTTACTTTTAGAAACGGCTGATTTTTGCACATAAAAAGTATATACAGGGTCCGCCAAATAAGTTTTATTTTTTTGAAAATGCTATAAAAAACTACTGAATGTTTTCTCAAATTTCTTTTTGTATTTGAAAGTACAATCCTGCCGCTTAATAATGGAAAATAATTTCACTCAAATGGCTGCCTCGGCCATGCAGTAGCCTACACGATCGGTCCAATTTTTAAGCACATTATCGATTGTGTGCAGCTGTATTTCACCAATGGCTTCACGAATATTGTCCTTTAAAGCGTCAATTGTCTCTGGCTTGTCGGCGTAACACTTATCTTTGACGGCACCCCACAACTAATAGTCCAACGGTGTCAAATCGCAGCTCCGAGGTGGCCAAACGACATCAGCTCTGCGGCTGATAATGCGATCTTCAAAAACAAGGCGCAAAACATCGAGTGTAGCTTCGGCTGTGTGGAACGTAGCGCCGTCCTGTTGACATCAAATGTTGCCAATATCCTCCTCTTCAATTTTTGTGAACAAAAATTCGTTCAACATGGCCCGATAACGATCGCCATTGACTGTAACGGCCACTTCTTACTCATTTTCGAAGAAAAATGGCCCAATTATGCCTCTGGACCAAAATCCGCAGAAAACAATGACTCGTTTTGGGTGCGTCGGCTTTTCAATGTATGCGTGCGGGTTTTCTGTGCCCCAAATGCGACAATTTTGCTAGTTTACATACCCGCCAAGATCAAAATGAACTTCATCTGAAAACATGATTTTTTTGGCAAAATCGGCATCTTCTGTAAGTCGATCACAGACTCACGTAGCGAAGCGAAGACCCATAAGAAGATATACCATATTCGTTCAGCGGAAGGATAAAACTAATTATATGTCAAATCAGACATGAGCTAAGTGTTAAGATTCACGAAATAAGCACTAGTTGAAAAAAAAAAACGTTAGATGGCGGACCCTTTAGAAAAGAACAACACCGAAGGCAACACGAAGAATAATGAGGGCCTTAGGACAAAGTCTGCTTTTACACACATCAGTTTTTCTTGAAGCAAGTCTGAGTTTATGGGAGAGAGAGGAAAGAAGCAAGAAGAGGGGTACATACTTGATTGTACCGGAAAGTTATTTCAATTCTCTTTTGTTATTTTATTCTCATTAATGGCGTCATATTAAGTTTTAACATTTCTTTTCATTTTTACTGTCTGTGTGTAAACAAACGGGCAGTTTTAGAAGAGAACTGTAGAGAACTGCTTCAAGAAAAACTGATGTGTGTAAAAGCAGACTAAGAGACCAACCTAAATTACGACGCAAAGCGTTGTCTGGTTGTCAAAATTTCTCATGCCCATACAAAATGTATGAGACCAACCGAAATAACGCGGCGTCAACGCTTTGCAATTGGAAAATCCAATTTTGACAGCGCGTAAAGAAGTGAAGTTTGTTTCAAAAGCACTAATTTTTATCTTGTTGAAGTGTTAAGTGATGTAACTTTAGCTACTTTTAGGTCAATTTAGCGTGTTCAGCTCTATTTCTTATTTCTAATTAGAGTTTTTATTAATCAAAGTGAGTAAACATTACTGATTATGGCGCAATGTTAACGTTTTAATTTAGGTTACTCATTTCAGCGTAAAAGCTAAGCGCTAAATTACGTTGCGCTTTGCGCCGTAATTTAGGTTGGACTGTAAGAGACAAATATTTTAGGTTGAACAGTTCTTTTGGTTAAAAATTCGATATTTTTCCACTTAGTTTTCTCCTTTTGTATTGCGAAGACTTTTCACGAGTTTGCATTTAGCAGTAGTCACTCATCATGAAAATTTTTTAAAAATTGCAATTTTCGGTTTTTTTGTATAGCCGCTATTGAAAAGAATACAGGGTTTGAGTTAACAATTAAAAAAATAGAGAAACTAGAGAATCGACTTTATTCAAATTATTATATATCACATTAAGCAATATTTATTACTTTATTTATTTTAATTTAATTGTTCTACTTCTTCCAAGTTAATATTAAAAAATTTCGAAGTGACCATATGGTGTGAGTTTTAGATTTTGCTGGTTCTAAGCAAGGGAGTTAATGAGTTCATTTTTTTTGACTCCAGCAGAGCGCAACTGCTTCAAGTCTTCTACTCTGGTCTAAAGATTTACCCCCTTAATATTTCGTAAACATGGTAACCCTAGACTATAAACAGCAGTACAACCCAAACTGAAACATATTATAGCTTTGCATCGTCCAATATGTAACGAGGCGAATGTTCTGCTCAGCATGATGCACTTTTGAATTCTGTATGCGCTCGACCAGGATATGGCTACATGCAAAGTTGTGCATGTCTTTGTGCATGCATTGTTTGGCCTGAATCCTTATATTCTTGTTCACAATGCAGATATATTTTAGTAAATTTCATCGCACAATTTAACTTTTGTATGTAAAATAGACTTTTGGTCATTTAAATGGACAACATTTACGCAACCTCTTGTCCGGTTTAAGTTTATTTTATAAACTTTTCCCCTTCTCTCTTCTCTTTGCCAAAAGTGTTTTGTCCGGTCGTGTCCATTTTACTCAATTTAAATGTAAATTCAATGCGTCTTTTCAAAATCGAAAATATTATATGGATTTTAATGTGAAAAAGGCTTTCCGTTCATCTCACACTCACACACAAACAATGGGGCAACTACAACTCTTTAAGTGTATTCGGGTGGATTTCTTTGTTTGTTGTGTGTATTCGAGTGTTTGTCATTGGAAGTTGAGGTGAAGGGGGAGAATGTGCAGCACCAACAAACGCACCATAGAACAGGATAATATGATGAATTTGCATTTAAATCGAAAGGACTTTAGAAGTTTAGCTAAAATATTTAAAAGTATTTACGGGCAGTGTAACGGAACTGCTCCTGGCTTATGGCTCCAATGGATCTGAGGCCATGGCTAAGGCGTCTTACACAGCCACATCTAATGTTTTAGAGTGCATGTCTTTGATTGCCTGAGTATGCAGGTGATCCAAGTGACCAACGAATTCTGGGGTGTGCTGTCCGAATGGGAAGCTGCTAAACATTATTTTGATTTACATAATAAATTCATGCACTGAGTTTCTTGTTGTTGTTGTTGTTGTTGGCAGTTAGTTTAGCATAAAAAGGATTTTTGTGTTGCTGCAGATTTTCTTTAACAATAATTGTTCGTTTGCTTGTTTGTTTGCTGGCTCCAAAGTATGTTTTTTTTCTTGTTTTAAAAATTCTAATGGAATAACAAAATCTTTCTATTTCATTTCAATATATATTTTTTTATACTTTGGCCGTCAGCATTAGTAAAAGCAAATAGAAATGCAACATTTAATAAGAATTTGGTAGTATTTTACAACGCGCTTATCTGCATTAAATAAATATAATGGACTTTCTAGCCTTTTAGTTTAAGTTTTTCTTAAGGTGGACTAATTGTATGAAAAGTAAATACTTATTAATATCGAGCAAGTTGTTTGCTTTTCTTTTGTGTTGTTCTTCTAGTAACTTTTAGTCCTATTTTGATAAAAATAAAAATTTGCAAACTTTTGAAACTGATGAGTTGTTGCCACAATGACCAAATACACAAAATAAATAATATTTTTGATCTTTAAGTTTTGGGAATGTCTCGGACAAATTAAATAAAATGTATAACAAGTATTAATAATAAATTAAGAAGGCAAATATTAATAATATTATGACCAAGTTTATAAAGTGAAAGGCCCAGCTTTAAAATTATTATTTAAGGAAAACAAGCAAAAGTGCTATGAAGAACTCTTGGTTTCCCCCATAGGCCAAAAATCAAAAAAGTTATTGTTTTTTTTAACCTTTATTGCACAAAATTTATTGATAACACTCTATATTTTATGAATCTAAAAAATTTTGTTGTTTTTTTGGCGAGATTTATTGTTTGTGTCCGTTGAAAGTGGAGGTATGTTTATATTGCATATATTGTGGTTACATAGTCATAAAAGCAAACTTAAGTTTATCCAAAAAGTTATTCGCGATATTGTGGCAGAAGTTTCCAAAAACCCTACAAACATTAAATTTTAACTTATTTTCTACCAAATTAAATAAAAAAAGCTGCAAAAATATGAGCCCATAAAAAAAACGCTGAAGAATACTTTTTTGACCTTTTTAAAACACACGTTTTTCAAAAACTTCTTTTTCACGTATAGACTTTTAGTGATATGGCCCTCATCAGTCCACAACGCCTTATGCGTTGAAGTTTTTTATCCCTCTTTAAATTAAAAAATATTGTTGCCGCGGGTTTTTGCATATTTTCGCATATGGGTGTGATTTACATAGTCATCCGACGAAAAATAGTGGATCGCATTTTGTTTTGTACTATTTCTTTTAGAGAATATGAGTAAAGAGAAATTAATTTTTTTTTAATTGTTGTTATTTTAAACTTTATATTGCAATTTTATGGTATTTGACTTTCAGTTTAAGTGAAGCTTATTCATTGCATTTGAACAGTGTCAAAACAAAGGTCAAATTTTAATTTTTATCATTAATAGTTTTTGCGATAGTGATAAAAGTTTCAAAAATATCAATATGGAAATTAAAATAGAAGGTTTATTCTGTCAGTGCCAATTTTCTAGAATGTATGTGCTTGATATTTGGAGTTCTACAACTGGTAATTATCATTCGAAAGCAAACATATCTACAAATAGAGATCTTTTAAATCGCCTCTTTTTAAGTTCAGATCCATTTATTTCTGGAGCCTGAAACTTACCAACAAAGAAAAGAAGTAGTTTAGGTCAAGGAGATTTAAACTTGATTACTACTGATTACTACTGTTCACTTTATTACCTTATATTACTTAATAATACCCTATATTGCATTATTTAACTTTGTTTAACTTTTTAATTTCGTTTTTTCAGTGTATATTTCGAATGAATTAAAATGAAATAAAAATTTACAAAACTTGTTTAAAACAACCAAATTTTCGTATTAAAATAATTTATTTCAAACATTTTTAAAACAGATCTATAAGCCAATTAGCCCTTAAAAGATCAAATGGTTACTGTGGCTGCAGTTGTTAATATTTTTTCCTAAAAATTTGCCAACTTTAAGTTCTTCGGGCGTGAAATGAGCTGAAAAATCTTGAAGACCCTAGCTTTTTAGTTTTGGAGATATTGATTTTTGACCGCTTTTCCATATAAGGGAAACCACAGTGCAGTGGTGCGATTTGAGTTTTTTCATTGCAAAAATCATAACTTTTGAATCAAATGAGATAATCACACAACGTGAAAGTCATATGATAATAATTGATCATTTTATGAAATTAATATTTGAAGAGGGCTCTACGCTTATGGGTTAGCAAATCTGGAATTTGTTGAAAAATCAGTTTTATGGGAAGTTAAATAAAATATTTTTTAGAATTGTAAATATTTTATGTTTCTTTTTAAAGGCTTTTTCCCTAAAAGATTACAAAAATTTTGTTTAAATTTATTTTTAAATTCTTTACAAAATATTGTTCTTACTCCAGACTTATGTCGCGACGTATATACACACATTTATTCCATACCTGGAACCATGTTTTTGCTATATATGATTTTCAAATTTGTACTGAAAATTTAATCAATAAAATATGGTTGATTACCAAAGAAAAAATTTTTTGTTTAGTTACTGTAATACTACAAAAAAAAAGTTTAAATTTTCCAGCTCTGGAACTGCTTCTTGGCAATTCCAATGAACATTTCCAAAAACATCAAATATGTTTAACTTACAAATAAAAAGAATAAATATGTTTCACTTTGTTTATTTTATATACAGTTTCAATTGTCCAACCCTGGAATAATAATTTTAATTTTCTTTGGTTTTTAGTATCAATTTCATTTTTCCTGAAATAGAATATAATAAGAAGCAAAAAAAAAAATTGTTTTATCTAGTGACTTTTATATACCAAAAATAAGTTTAAATTTTCCAGCTCTGGAAGCATATTTTGAATTTGACTGATTGTCAATAGCCATCTATATAGAGCTATTTCCTATACATCAATCTAAGACCGAAGTCTCTACATTTTCTGGAGCTTCGAGAAACCGGCTTCACGTGCAGATAGACGGACAGACGAACATCAGTTATTCGAATTCCCTGTTCATAAGGACTCGTATTAAAATTGTGGAAATTAAACGCACCATTTCTGGATATAATGAACACATCAGAGAACGGCATTGGGTGTTTAGAAAATTATTCAGACCTAATAACTCCTATAAAATAAATTCGTCTGCGTTCACTCAATCAAAATTGTTCAGCTACTCGATGTTCATTGTTGAGTTTTGGGGATCTGAGATTTCAATTACCGTTAAGATTCTCGTATTCTATTGTTATAAAGAATATAGAGACGAAAATTAAATGCTGAGATTTTTGTTTTATTCAGCATTGATTAAAAACTTAAATTTTTTCCTATAGGAAAGTTGAAAAATTCTTAGCAGGAGTAGCTTTGGGAGAAAAGAGAGCTGATAAATTAGACCGAAGAGATATTTTAATTTGACTAGGCTTATCTGTAACGCAACGTCACGTTTACATATTTGTAAAGAGTGTTCAAATTAGTGCAAGATATGAATTTGCCACTATTTGTGCAGTAAAGTATTAGCAATTCTAAAAAAATATTCGAGAGTTTATAGTTTAAGGCTAGCAAAATTGGAGCGTTGCCCGACAGAACAACAAAATTTCGAAAATAATGATCTCTTGGCAGCCACAGTTCCAAAATTTCGTCTTAACCTATATCTCCACTAGACATCAACCTGAACATGACATGGACATGGCGCCGGCAGATCAACGATATTAATATGTCCATGTTCTTATATGTGGTGACAGCGGGATCAGACTTCTGAAGTAATTTTGAGGTTGTGCAAGAGAAAAAATTTAACTTTTTGCATTCTGTATCTTTTGTTCTCCTTTGAAATTATATTCGAACGCGAACATTAAGTCGGGCATGGAAGTCGGGACATGTGTCCAGATATCGATGGCTGGACATGAACGAGACATGAACATTTGCGGTCTACAGTGGGCTTTTTCATGTCCGACTTGATGTTCGGACATATTTGATGTCTAGTGGAGACGTCTACTTGTATTTCTATTTTTAATTATTTTTGTTCTAAGTAAATAAAATTTTTTAAATTTACCTGTGCAATCTCTATTTAGTATTTTTTACGTGCTAATAGATCCACAATATCATTCATAAATTTTTAAAATTACACTTTTGCAATTCGTTAATTATGGAAAAAGCCATTCAAAGAAGTTGTGAATTTTGTTGTGTTTGTTATAAAAAATTTTAAGCTCTAGATGAATAAAAACCGATTAAAATAAATTAAAAAGGTCGAATGAATTTAATATCTTATTTTCTATTCTTTCTATTAATTTCATTTAATAGCTCAAACCTTTTAAAATATTTGCTTTTTCAACAATCCTTCTCCATTTATGTGTTTACGACGGGAACTTATTTTTCCAAAATAAAATTAAATGAAATAAAATGAAAACAATTTTCCCAGAATAAAGTTGATTACAAGAATAAATGGAATCTTTCGTATGCGTAATAAAAATTTTTTAAGAACGCATCATTAACTTGCAGTTTTACAGGGGCCTTGAAAGAGTGTATTCATGGCTTTTTGCAGAGTCGTGTAAAACTCTATTTGTTTTTAGCTAAAGATAAATTATCTCTTTAGCAATTGAGAGAAAAAATAAAGACTTACGTGGCAAATGTGACTGGCCAAGCATCGATTTAGTTTTCTTTAAATGAATCTGAACCAGCGATATACTACCCAAACAGCTTATTGATATTGTTAAGTCTCGTCTCATACGACTTTTTTCAGAAATGCAATTTTTTTTTAAATAGTTATGAAATTAAAATATGCGCTTTTTGTTTTCCGCCCTCGCCCTTTCTCATTAAGAAATTAACAGATCTAACAGAAAACTTTTATAGTGTGAGTCAAGGCTAATGTTGTGCAGTGTTTTTTGCAGTTTTCAAAGAAAAATAATAATATTATATTTTTTGAAAACACTGTATTTATTAGAAAATAAATGTTTGGTTTAAACAGCGTTTGACTGAAGGTTTTTATAAAAAAAACAAAGATATGTTACATAAAAAACACCCTAAGGCAGACAATGCAAAGTGTGAATTTAAGGTGCATAAATTAATAACTCTTGTTCTGTAGCAGATATTTATTTTTATACCTTCCAAAGAATTTGGAGGGTATATTCACTTTGTCATTCCGTTTGTAACGCATCGAAATATCCATCTCAGACCCCATAAAGTATATATATTCTTGATCAGTGATGAAATCTAAGATGATCTGAGCATGTCCGTCCGTCCGTCCGTCCGTCTGTGGAAATCACGATTCAGTCCAAACGAAAAGAGCTAAACTCTTGAAATTTGGTATAAATATATTTTAAAGCTCAGAGCAGGTTAAGTTCGGAGATGGGCTAAATCGGGCAAGAGGGGAAAAAGTTCCCCTAAGAAGAACTAAACCAACCCAGAAAAAACAACATGATTTTTAAAGTTTTTTGATTATTTTGTTAAGCAAATGATATATTTTTATGTCAAATACGGTCCAACGCCTTAAACTTGGAGCCATAAAATAAAAAAATAAAAATTTTTGGACCCCGCCCACTTTAGTGGGCGTTATTATATGCAAACATAACATAAAAATTTATCAAATTGTTTTACTTAAGCCTACATTTTTTAAAAATAAAGTTTTTAAGCCTTAATGACGAAGCTGAGCCGTAACCTGGTACTACTCTGCCCTACCCCGTCCTCCCCCTTCACCCTCTAAATGACCCTACCAAAAAAAAAAAATTTTTTTTTAAATTTTGTATATTATCATCCCAAGCATTTATTTTTAGAGCTTTATGACTGCCGATTTCTGCCCTACCACCTTCTCCCCCTTTGCCCCCTAAATGACCCTTTCAAAAAAAAAAAAAATTAAATTTTGTATATAAACATCCCAAGCATTTATTTTTAGAATTTTATGACTGCCTGTTTCTGCCCTACCCCCCCCCCCCCCTCCCTTTGCCCGCTAAATGACCCTATAAATTTTTTTTTTTTAATTTTGTATATAATCACCCCAAGCATTTATTTTTAGAGTTTTATGACAAAGGGAAACATTTCTCCCCCACAGCCCTTGCCAGAACGACCCCGCCATAATATAGTTTTTATACCCTCCAAAGAGAATTTGACCCTATAAGGTAAATATGTATATTCTTGATCAGTGATGAAGTCTAAGACGGTCTAGCAATGCCTAGTTAAACATTTTAAATTCACTTATTAAATATTTGGAGGGTATTTAAGATTCGACCCGGTCGAATATAACGTTTTTACTTGTTTTTCTTTATTCTGCAATATATTATATGATATTAAGCAAATTTGATAAAAACTTCTTATTACTCAAAATGAAATATATATACATTAGGGTTGCCAACGTTGGTACAACTGCAGTTTTTTTTGGTATAACTGCTGACTCAAAGTGCTAGAGTACACCAATTAATAGTTACAAGCTTTCTCAGTTTAGGCGCTTTTATGAAGTTTCTCGGGTTTATCATTCTGACTGATTCACGGTGGCAACTCATCTTTGCTATCATTTCCTTGTGATTTACTTTATACATTTATCTGTTGCAACCAACTTCACTTTGTTTTTTTTTGTAGTTTTCTTGTACCACAAAAATTCTAACAATAACGAGTTCAGTGAAAAAGTTGCGGTTCATATAAAATGCGGCTAATCTAAGTGAAAAACAAAGAATTATTGCATTTTATATGAAACAAAAGGTATCGATAATTTAAAAAATGCAATTTTCCGAAGCTGAATATTTCTATTTTAAGTAGAGAAACTCCGAAATTTGTAACTGATTTTTTGTTGGTACAATGTTGATGCTCCCATATTGCAACCCTGATATACATACTCGTATGTGAAGTTTTGTAGAAAAAGAAGGCATGGTCTGCCCACTTTTAAAGACAGCCATGTGTACAAACAAACCACCTGAGTGTTAGAAAATTTGCAATTTTAGGTGGCTGTAATTAATAACTCTCGTATGAAATGAAATTCAGTACATAAAATTTCTATAACTAAAAGATTATTTAGGAAAATATTTTTAAAATTATTATGTGTCTATTTGGTAAAAAAAATATAATATGCAATCAGTATTGCCGCCCTTCATTGTTTCATTTGTTGGGCATACTACGAAATATTAAAAAAATGTTTATCACAAAGTTGCGGTTACACTTATATCACCAAATATTTGATACATGTGAACATAGCTTTAGTTTAGTACCATGAAGTAACATTGAAAGTTATTTATATGTACATAGGAAAATACAGTCCGACGCAGTATCTTCTTTACTTAATGGCTCCAATAAAAGGGATTGAATATCTCGTCTTAACGTTTTCTCCTCACTGGAGGTGAGTTTTTACTTTTCATCTGAAAATGTTTTTATTGCGGTTTTAAAAATGAGCAATATAGTCTATTTAAATTATTTCCAATTTCAATTTTAACTCGTATTCGTTACCCTTGATGGAAGACGTTTTGGAAGACTTTTTAGATGAAAGCTGCCCACTTGACAATGCATTCTTTGCTGGCTCAGGTTTGAAGGATGTGAAATCCATCTGTAGATGGTAAATTAGTACCACTGCAGTTACATATAAATTTATACACACATGCATGTAGGGATATTACAGCGAATAGATAAAAAGTGCGAGTTTATAATCCTCAGCAGAGCAACTCACATCTTTCAAAGTACATCTACTACCACATATATACATCACACAACCCAGCGAACATTTCTTCCGAATACCATAAGCAAGTGCAAAACTTGCTAATATGGTATCCGTAGTCGGCCAATTAATCGCACTAAATTACACACAGAATGATAAACCTTTACGATTTTTAGTGAAGAGTAAAGTAAAGAAACATTTCGGATTTGCGGTGTTAATATATGTGATAAAAATTAGAAATTTTTCAGAAATGTAAAAATATGGAATTTTATTCAATTCTCAGGCTTTTTTATGCAATTTGAAAATACAATTCCAAATAAAATGTCTTAAAAGAAAAATATTTTACAAATACCTTGGGTTTGTTTTGGGATTTTTTTTAGAAATGATTGGTTTTAATGCAACTTTAAACGATACCATCAGGCTAAGGAATAGGCTAATGAATAGAAAAAAACTAGCAAAAGCAGTCAATTCCGCAAATCAAAGAAATCGTTCCCTTTATGCGATATTGACCACCAAAAAATTTAATATTAACAACAGGGAAAGTCGCCACGCATTAATTTCCAATTTTCCCATGGAACACCCCACTGTGCGGTGATCAAAATGCCATTGAAATAATATCAAATTAACGAGGCGATCAAGTAGATTTTTTCAATTTATCAAATGTTTTCAAAAGGGCATGGAAAACAATTCAAACTATTGCGTGATTCAAATTAACGGAATTCAAATTATCAAGGGTCGACTGTATACTTCTTCTGAATTCTTTGGAATAGGGAAGTTGAATATGCGTCTGTCCGTCTATGTGCCCGTGAACATGATTTTCAAATGTCACCAAAAAAGCTACGACTTCGGTCTTGATATTAGAAATAGTCCTAAATAGATTGTTATAGAAAATCAATAAAATCCAGAGCTCCGAAATCGAGCGAGTTTCACTCTCTACTCGAATTCGAGCGCGAGTACTCCTGCGAGTGAAAAAAAAATATCGAGTGTATTTTTTCTATGCCACTCGAATAAGAGCGCATATGCTTTGCTCGATTTCGAGTGCGAGTAAAATACGCTCGAAATCGAGCAGAGTATACTCTTGCCAAGTACTCTTTCAGTCTTCCTCATACAGTGGAAAAATAGAAACTGTTTGTTTTTGCCGATTTGTGTGTGTGCGCGTGTGTGTGTGTAGTAGCAAGTATAGTATTATTTATCCCCCTTATTCATAAAAATTATGACAGTCTAATAGATATATAGATAGATAGATAATAGCGTAATAAAACAAAATTTCATATGAAATTTGCTCTATTACACTCTTATAAGCCTCTCATAATTTTTATGAATAAGGGGGTATGTCTTTATTGTTCATTATAATATAGAAAATATAAGTAAACTTTTAAAAATATAATAAAACTTTTTTTATAAAACAAACTAATTGCTCCGCACACGCGCACTGTATGGAAAGACTGAAAGAGTACACAAAAACCACTCTTAAGAGTAAACTCTCACTCTATTTCGAAGATTTTTACTCCCACTCTTACTTTTTAAAAAGTAGTAATCCCACCTAAAACAAACGAGTGGAAACTAAACTTTTTGTAACACTCGTAATCTTCCAAATGTGGGTGCTGTTGGCTGAAGTAGTAGAACACGAGACTATGAAGCGGAGAGTCCTGAGTTCGAGCCCCCGCTGAGTCATGAAATATTGTGTTGAATTCTTCTGATCAGCATTAGTGCGTGGTTGTGTTACTTGTTGCCAGCCTGTTTTCAGTGATGAAGGCATAGTACTGGTCACTGGACAATTACTGGCAGCGACTGACCCAATCATGTACTAAAAGCAGAGTAACAGCACCCACCTTCGTCGGCCCTGTAGCAAAAATTAGCCGGCGAAGTAAAAGGTTGAAATAGCTACAAAAAAAAAAAAAAAAAAAAAAAAAAAAAAAACTGTCTATCTTCTCATCTTTCCTAATCTGTCCCCTCAATACTATCCCCTCGTTTTCAGTTCCAGCGCAATGCATTGCATATATAGGGGACATCCCCTGAGTGCTGGTCCTACTCCTAAAAAAAAAAAAAAAAAAAAAAAAAATTGGGTTCTAGAACTGGAAAATGTTAAGCTATTTTTTATATAAAGGGTTCGCCATCTAACGTTTTTTTTTTAATCTAGTGCTTATTTCGTGAATGGTAACACTTAGCTCATGTCTGATTTAACAGATAATTAGTTTTATCCTTCCGCTGAACGAATATGGTTGACCATCCAATGCGTCTTCGCTTCGCTAAGTGGGCCTGCGATCGACTTACAGAAGATGCCGATTTTGCCAAAAAAATCATCTTTTCAGATGAAGCTCATTTTGATCTTGGCGGGTATGTAAACAAGCAAAATTGTCGCATTTGGGGCACAGAAAACCCGCACGCATACATTGAAAGGCCGACGCACCCAAAACGAGTCACCGTTTGGTGCGGATTTTGGTCCAGAGGCATAATTGGGCCATTTTTCTTCGAACATGAGCAAGGAGTGGCCGTTACAGTCAATGGCGATCGTTATCGGGTCATGTTGAACGAATTTTTGTTCACAACAATTGAAGATGTGGATATGGGCAACATTTAGTTTCAACAGGACGGCGCTACGTGCCACACAGTCGAAACTACACTCGATGTTTTGCGCCCTGTTTTTGAAGATCGCATTATCAGCCGCAGAGCTGGCCACCTCGGATCTGCGATTTGACACCGTTGGACTTTTATTTGTGGGGTGCCGTCAAAGATAAGTGTTACGCCGACAAGCCAGAGACACTTGACGCTTTAAAGGACAATATTCGTGAAGCCATTGGTGAAATACAGATGCACACAATCGATAATGTGCTTAAAAATTGGACCGATCGTGTAGGCTGCTGCATGGCCAGCCGCGGCAGCCACTTGAATGAATTTATTTTCCATTATTAACCGGAAGGATTGTACTTTCAAATAAAAAAAGAAATTTGGGAGAATATTCAGTAGTTTTTTTTATAGCATTTTCAAAAACAAAGTTATTTGGCGGACCCTGTGTAAATACGGGTTTTTGTTTCTTTGCTAATCAAACCTATTTTATGTTTCAGGAAGAGTTTAATTGGTGAAATCAGTAAGAGTTTAATTGGTATTGGATTGGACAAATGAAACTTTTTTTTGTTGTAAAAGCAACCAACTAAAACAATTTGTTTTAGTTGGTGTTTCAGCAGCCGATGGCTCTGGAAAAAGCGAAAGAGATACATGGAATATTGGGAATATTAATCGTCACGGTTGGGGAATTTCGTACTAACCAAAAAGGTAATAACTTGAAAATATGAATGTGGGAACTTCTCATATTCAGTTTTCGTTAAAATATTGGTTAAATAGTTGATATTCCCACTAACTAGCACCACTTGAAACACAGTGGAAAAATTGAACAAAGAACACTGATGAGATGGCGTAGCGGCCTCGAAATAAGTACTGATCCGTTCTGCCGGTTTAATGACTATGAAAAATATTCTTAATATTCCACTCACAAAAATAAATAGAATGTAATCACGTTCATTTATTAAAATAAAAATAACAAATTAATTTGCAGTTTCGCAGATTTGAACTTATAACCTGTTGGGAAAATTAACATCCTGTAATACAATTTACATAAATAAAGGTCCACTATTAAAATAGAAATTCATACATTAATTTAAAACAATTTGTTTTTTTTCTTTATAAACAATTATAAACCTAGTTGAAAGTATTAGAAATCAGAAAATCCAAAAAGTCAGTTCCAGAGCTGGAAAATTTAAACTTATTTTAGAACTAAATAAAGGAAATCGCTTTTCTTTCATATATTATATTTTATTTCATTTTATTACTCCAATATTTTTAAGCTTAAGGTCTGTTTATTTGTATTTAAAATATGTTCATTTCCAATATTTCGCCACTCCTTCGTGTGACTTCTTCACGAAATTAATTATTTTATTTGATTTGAAAAAATTTTTGTTTATGAAACAAAATTATTTGTCAACAAAAAAAGAAATATTCCTGAAAATCGGAAAGATCACAAAGATGGTTCCAGGGTTGGAGTAAATGGATGTTTACACTCTAGACATGCGTCAGTGGAACACTTTTTGTATATAACCGGCTCTGTGAAAACGCATCCCTGCTTAATTTCCGTCTCAATCAACTGGGGAAAGAAGAGTCAATTTGAAGCAGACAATTGAAGTAGACAAGGAGGGTGCTTTTAAATGGCTTAAAGGAAACTTAACTTGATTTTTGTATTTTCTAGCTATTATAACGCTTACACTGCAGCCACACTTTCAATTTACTGGCTTCAAGTTGAAAACACCAACTACTTGTCAATACTCTCTTGAATTGACACATGTGATACAGGCTGCATTCAAATTGATAGTCAACTTCATATCACAAAAGCCTATGATGAAGAGAGTTCTAATTCTAGAATCGCAAAATATTTATATTTATTAATTTTATGCATCTTTTTGTAAAAAATAATCACAAGAATTTTTATAAACACAATTTCATTGAATAAGGCACAATTTTTATACCCTCCAAAAAAGAATTTGGAGGGTATATTCACTTTGTCATTCCGTTTGTAACGCATCGAAATATCCATCTCAGACCCCATAAAGTATATATATATTCTTGATCAGTTATGAAATCTAAGATGATCTAAGTATGTCCGTCCGTCCGTCCACCCGTCCGTGCGTCAGTGGAAATCACGATTCAGTCCAAACGAAAAGAGCTAGACTCTTGAAATTTGGCATAAATATATTTTAAAACTTAGAGCAGGTTAAGTTCGAAGATGGGCTAAATCGGGCAAGAGGGGAAAAAGTTCCCCTAAGAAGAACTAAACCAACCCAGAAAAAACAACATGATTTTTAAAGTTTTTTGGTTATTTTGTTAAGCAAATGATATATTTTTATGTCAAATATGGTCCAACGCCTTAAACTTGGAGCCATTAAATAAAATAAAAATATTTTTTGACCCCGCCCACTTTAGTGGGCGTTATTATAGGCAAAAATAGCATAAAAATTTAACAAATTGTTTTACTTAAGCCTACATTCCTTAAAAATAAAATTTTTAAGCTTTAATGACGAAGCTGAGACGAAACCTGGTACTACTTTGCCCTACCCCTTCCTTCCTCTTCGCCCCCCAAATGACCCTACCAAAAAAAAAAAAAATAATTTGTTTTTAATTTTGTATATAATCATCCCAAGCATTTATTTTTAGAGTTTTATGTCTACCTGTTTCTTCCTTACCCCCTCTCCCCCTTTGCCCTCTAAATGACCCTATCAAAAAAAAAGAAATTTTAATTTTGTATATAATTATCCCAAGCATTTATTTTTAGAGTTTTATGACAAAGGTGAAATATTTCCCCCACAGCTCTTGCCAGAGCGACCCCGCCAAAATACAAAGAGAATTGGACCCTATAAAGTTAATATGTATATTCTTGATTAGTGATGAAGTTTAAGACGGTCTAGCAATGTCCATACGTTCGTCTGTGGAAAACATGATATTGCCTATTTTTAAACCCGCCCCCTTCAGTAGGCGTTGACGTACGATATTATATAAAGGAACTCTGTCCCACGAAGTTAAACATTTTAAATTCACTTACTAAATATTTGGAGGGTATTTAAGATTCGACCCGGTCGAATATAACGTTTTTACTTGTTTTTATTTCAGATAAGCTTTTTACCACCTTAATTTATAATTTAAAGTGACGCTGTAAAATTTTTCTGCGATCAGCTGTTTAAATTGAACGAAATATTGCCAGGCTAATAGAAAGGTAAAATGGCAAGCAATCTCGTTATCAACTCAAAAAATGTAAGTGTGTTAGTAAAAAAATGTGAGTGTATGGCAAATTGAAAGAATACTGAAAGCGAAAAATTGAAAGTGTGGCTGCCGGGTTAGATAAAACATTCTCGAAAGCAGTCTTTAACAGAAAATCTTTCATTTAGACAATGTGCTGACTTGTCTGGTACCGTTCTTAGAATAATTCAGGAAATGTGCAGAAATGGTGTTTCACGACGCGCCGTCGATTATCCTGCTAAATGCCTGAGAAAATTTGGGACACCATAAATCATCGGTGTGGTGGTTACGTGGTTTTCCTGGCTGACAATGAATTCGATTCTAGGTGATTTGTTTTTGATGGACCACTATACCGATGTTAACCTGTGCGGTTCCGATTATTGGAGCAATAACCAACCTGTCGCACTAAGACATCTGATCAGATCAATCTCCAATAGCTTTAAGAGAGCGGTCAGTATATGACTGCCTTACATTGGTCTCTAGAAAGCTTCACGAATTCACAAAAGAAGTGGAAAACTGTCTGTTCCCTACTTTTATCACGACAAAAACCCATTATAGGGCAGTCCCATCCTACTGACTTGACTTCCGATTGTTCGATACTCCGTCATGACAGCGACGATGACATCAATCTACTTTACCTTCCTTCCTTCCTGGATGGAATTAGGATCGGTGTGTAAGGTAACAGAATTTTAGTGACGTCAGATGTGTCTCTTAAAAATGTTCGCTGGGAATATTGATATGAATATTTCTTTAATTCAACATATTTTCTTTTATAGGAGCTTCTTTTTTTCTCTATCTAGAATTTTATATCAGTATGATATTCATTGAATGCATAGATAACAATAAGTCCTGCTTAAGACCAAATTTAAATGTGAGTAAAAGGGAATGAGTATTTATGCTTTAGCGAGATAATGTGAGTGTATGTATGTGTGTGTGCCTGCGTGTGGTTATGTAAACGAACACACAAACGTTTCCTTCACATGTAAGTGTATTAGTGTTAATAACAATGGGAGTGAAAGTCAGTGTACATTTTGTGCCCTCTTCTTTTTAGAAGCCATTCTGCTACATCCGCACATTCATACAATCATAGATGCCATTTTTATTGGGTTAAATACTTCTAACAACTCGTATGTTTTTTATGCGTGTGAGTGTATGTGTGTGTGTGGTGTGTATTCCGTTTCCTTTTTTTATTCGTCCTCAACTTTTCTCATCTCATCTACATAACAATAAAATAAATAAAGCTAAATAATAATGTACGACTGCATACGAATTCGTTTACACACACACGCACACACGCACACACATATACACACAACAGCAGCGAGCAAAGAAATAAGTTAAGCGTTAACCTAATTTTATTTTCATTTAATTTTATTTAATTTTAGCTCATAAAATCTATTTTATTTGTATTTTTCTGTACTTTTTCACACAAGTTCATGACACATGTTTATTATTCTGTGTGTCCTTAAGTTTATGTGTATGTGTGAGAGTGCAGTTGTGTGTGTGTGTGCTATTCTGGGGGTTTATAAACATGTGTGTGCTCGTAAAAAGGAAACAGATTAGTTGCCATTTCACCAAAATAAGATAATAAATTTAAACAATTCTGTGTTTAATGTTGTAAT
Source organism: Linnaemya tessellans (assembly GCA_951800035.1). Classification (NCBI taxonomy): domain Eukaryota; kingdom Metazoa; phylum Arthropoda; class Insecta; order Diptera; family Tachinidae; genus Linnaemya; species Linnaemya tessellans. Next base: position 110,711,881 of record OX637532.1, on the reverse strand, counting down.
TTGGTAAATAAATTTCTTGTTTTATGATTTAAAAATGTAAACCCTTTTTTAATTGTATCGTCTAACTTTATTTCTAATGCCTTGTGTTAATTTTTGTTTTAAGATTTAATGTTGCAAATATTGAATTGAAAATTTATGCTTTCCCATTTGCGGTTGAAAATTAATTAGATGTTTACTGAAATACTTCACTAAATTCTGTAAAATAAATCAAAACTTTACGTGCTACTGAAAGGTTCTGGCCACGGTGCTCGTATTAGAAACGTACACAGAGAAAAATAAGCCAAAATAATTTTTTGAAAATGTTTTATGTTGAATAAGAGAAAAGAAGTCAACAAAACCCTGTATTTGATTAAAAAAAGCTGCTCATCAAAATTATCAAATTTTAAAATAGCAGGCAACGAACTATTGGAAAACAAATACATTTTCAATAGACGTGCATACGATTTTTTGGGTATGAAATATGAAAAAGTCGTCATAACAGAAAATTCATTTTTTTATTGAATCAGCTATTTTAATATTAAAAAAGCGAATTAATTTTTTTCTGTGTATGAGTTGTCCATTAGAATATTCGGTGTTAATATTTTTTACACAAAAGAGTGCCCTAATTGTTTTTGGAATTGTTATAGTAGAGGCCATGTCTGGGTATATTTTATTTTTACACCCTCTAAAAATTTAATTTCTCAGTCCTTTTGCTGGATTTCTCTAAACACATAAAATCTTCCATTACGCTATTCGAGTCCTGTTTAAATTTTTTTAATAATTGCAAAACTTCTTAATGTTTCTGTTAATTCTGTTAAAAGATTAAAAAATTTAACATTTCGTTTCGTCGATTATTCGGTTAATCAACTGACATTAACCGGGCTGATTGTTAATCGGAAATAGCCAATTTCAAATTAACCCATCAATTAGTTGTGTAGTAATTAATCGGTTAACCGGTCAGCGATTAATGGAATGAATACTCTAATATAATCATTCATGCCGCTCCTGAAATCATCTATTTGATCTTTTCGGTTTTCAATACGAATTTATTTTTTTTCTAAAATATAAAATAGGTTTGCCAACCAAGGAAAAATAGTTATATTTTGGTTAGTTTAATATTAAAAAAATTAGATTTTCCATCTCTGGAGCTGTCTTTTTTAGCTTTCCTGATTTCTAATACTAAGTAATTGCTTTCAAAATCATCAAATAAGTTTTATATATAAAGAAAAAGAAAAAATTTGTTTTAGTAAGTTACTTTTATGTACCAAAAATGTTTCAGTTATCCAACCCTGGAATCGTTTTTTTGATTTTGTTTAATTTTTATTATCAACTTAATTCTTTTTGAAGTATAAAATAGGTTTGATTAAAAGAAATTAAAAATTAGTTTTAGTTGTGTACGTTCACATATTAAATATAAAATAAAATTTTTCAGTTCTGGGAGCTTCTTTTGGATTTCGCTGATTCCCAGCAGCAATAGTTTTAACACTTTTTCAAATACAACATCAATCCAATACCGAAGTCTAATATCACGTACGGACTGAGGGACAGACGGTCATTTTTTATTGGACAGGCCTGACCAGTTCTTTAATACTTTCATGCTCTTCACATTTCTGTCGATAGTGAAGGCAAATGCCAAATCTTTCACTAATTAAATCAACTTCAAAGAACATATTTCAATATCTAACAGCCTTATGCCAGGAACACAACTGGGCGAACGACGAATTTCGTTTAGTACGACGAATTCGTTGATAAAAATTCGCTCTATAAATTCGTCGAATGAAACACAATAACGACGAATAAATAAAAATAATAACTAAACAAAATTTTAATATTTGTTTTTTAAATCATTGTAATCCTCCGATGCCAGCCAGATTGTTTTGACTCTCAATAATTATCCCGGTGTTGTCCATTTTTTTTCAGAACAAATTCCTTTTTGTAATTATTTTCTGAAAAATTTTTTGTCTGTAAATAAATTATTATTTTCATTTAACAGCTGATGGGGTGACCATATGAAAAAGTGAGAAGTAGAAAGAAAAACTATTTTATAAAAAGTGTTCAAAATTAATAAAAAGTCGTCCGATTGATACATTTTTGTGAATTAGTGAATGCATTTTTAGTATGTGCTGAAAATTTTATTGCTACATGCAACAATACAGTAGTGAACTATGTTTTTCCACAAAAAACCAGTTTGAGTATATGAAACCTGGTCACTTTATATTGATTTGTTCGTCGTTCGTTGGCGAAACAATTAGAAATAAATCTATTTCAACTTTCGCTGAGTATGACGGATTTCGACCAACGCCACGATTGTGTGCATTTTCATATACAACAATGTGTTTTATTTTTGGCGACGAATATTCGCGACCAAAAATTCGTCGTTCGTCCCAGTTGTGTTTCTAGCATTAAGCTTTCAAATTAATTTATCGGAAGAATCTTATAAAACTGAGATTCCCGTATGTGATATAATTTCAGAGTATTTTTAATTTAAGACGTTTAAAATTGTGTTTGTTTGTTTGTATAAACAAATATTGTTTTTGAATCACCCGGTTTCGAATTAAACAATTATATTTTTGCTTTCTTTGGATCCGTAATTGGTGTGTGATCACCTACGAAATGTGGATAAAAATTTTAATGTTTCACATATTGTATTTATTAACTTAATGCAAGTTCCTTATACATATAAATATTTACATACGCACACATCTATACACACGCATTCATAATCTAGAAAAATTACTTCCCCTTCTTGATAACTAAAAACAAAGTAAATTGTGTGACACGCATCTTCATCATTCTGTACTCAATTATTTATTCATGCAATGTCTCCTTTTGTACTCCGAGTATCTGTAATGGCAGCAGACGACAAACAAAAGCAAAGAATTCCATCAGACCCCTTTTAAATATTTATTAGCAGCAGCAAAAACAGCTTAAGGACCGGGCCCAAAGAGCAAATGAAACAATTTCACTCTTTTCCAACAAATTATAATTGGGAATTTAAAAAGTTTGTAAAAGTGAGATTAAACAGGCCGAAGTGTGTTTTGCATTGCAATGCAAAGTATTTTAAGGGGTGACAGGAATCGATAAGTGCTCGTCCTTTATTGCAGGCAATTTAAGAAATCCAAAGATCTTAATAAATAGATATGGGAAATAATATAAAAACAAATTGCTATTTAAATTCAAACCTTCAACACGCTGTTTAATTATAAAACGCAATAGAACGATGTTTCACCTTTCTAATAATCCATTAACTAAAAACGTCATAAATTACTTTGTTTCAAATATTTTTCATTTCACTATTTAATATTCTTTATAAAAGAATAAATTTTTTTTTGGGTGAAAATTATAATTTTAAATGGAAATTTGTATGAATATTAAAAATTACGATCTTATTGTTAAATTAAATAAAATATTTGGGGTATTCACACTTCGTGCTATTTAGTCATATTGTCAAAAACTCATAATATTTTAAACTAGTTTAAAATATTTGTTGTTGTGCTGCATACAAAAAAGTCATATAAAAATAGCACTCTTTCAGGTATGTTTTTGTTTTGTCATAAAATAGCTCTAGAGATCTGAGTCGAACGGCTGAAAATCTTTAGGCGAGACGGCGATATTATAAGTTTGCCGCCGTTACTTATATATGATTCACGACTAAAGAACGCCTAAAAAATTATTCATACCTATATGTTTGTACATTAAATCACATTTTTATAACATAAAATATATTAAAAGAGAACTAAATCGGAAATATAAGTGAAAATATTTTCTCGTTTAACTTACGTAGCTGGCAGCCACTGAACGCTTTTGCGTATGCCGCCGCAAAATAAAATTTATTCAGCTCATATCAAGGCAGCAACTGTTTTATTTTAGACATACAAATTCATTTAGATATTCTTGTGCACCAGAAGACAAATTTAATAGTTTTAAATAGAAAAAAAGTTTTTAGACTTCTTGGTATTTACAAACAACTTTATTACAATTTTATCTTTTGCTTTGCTAACATCTAACTACAAATGTGTTGTTTTCTTATCAGCTGATCGAAGTTTGAAATAGCATACTAAGTTATGACGGGGTGTTCACACTAGTCATATTTTCCGTGCTATTATTTTATGACTTATGACTTTATGACTACAGTGTGAATCCCCCAATTATTTTTGTAGTTTTAGAAAATCTGGGCAGCAGCAAACTCTCATTACATCGAGCAATGCACAGTGGGCGCTCTTGTTTTGACAAAAAAGGTTTTTTACAGGCTAAAAAATCTTTAGAGTTTTGGAGATATGAGACTAAGAAAATTTGACTGTTTTGAAAATATTGAAGCCAAATCTTGTACGACTAGCAGAGACTTTTTTGGCGTATATCATAATCAAAAATTTTCAACACTCCAAAAAATACGGAAAGCGGTTAACCGTAAAGATCATCCCTGCAATTTCCTGCTAATTGCTATCGTAAAAGTTTGATAAAGTACAATTTTTTTTACTTTTAAACTTTTCTAATTTTTGGATGAATCAACTGATTCTCACACGACTTGCGCCCATTGATATAATTTTTTTATTTTTTTTTATCTTGGACCAGCACTCAGGGGATGACCCCTATGTATGCAATGCATTGCGCCGGAACTGAAAACGAGGGGATAGTATTGAGGGGACAGATGAAAGATGATGGGAAGATAGAGAATTTTTTTGTAGCTATTTCAACCTTTTACTTCGCCGGCTAATTTTGTGCTACAGGGCCGACGAAGGTGGGTCCTCTTATTCTGCTTTTTTTAAGTACATGATAGTGTCAGTCGCTGCCAATTATGTTCAGTGACCAGTGACTATGCCTTCACCATTGAAACAGGCTGGCAACAACTAACACAACCACGCACTAATGCTGATCAGAAGAATTCAACACAATATTCATGACTCAGCGCGGGCTCGAACTCACGACCCTCCGCTTCATAGTCTCGTGTTCTACTACTTCAGCCAACAGCACCCACATATGAACAAGGCAAGAACACTAATTGATCAGATAAATAATTTCGGAGTTTTTTTAAATAAATTTTTTTAGAATTTTTTCGTTTTTGAATGCATCCACCGATTTTGACCCGCTTAATGTCGATCGAAGCGGTTCTTAAAGAAATGATAAGTTTGAGAAATCGATCGGAAAAGAGTTTTAAAAGTTATTAAAAAAAATCACGTATAAAAACAGCTTTTCTTAGTTTCTTTTAATGTTGATTTCTTTTCTAAAAAAGAATCCTACATATTTTGCACTTTTCAATAAAAAATGGAAATATTATGGCATTTGGAAATAGTGACTTTATTAGAAAGTAATCTACTATTTCTTACGAAAAAGTACTTGTATTTTAAAAATGCGCCCAATTGTAGTTTTTTAGGAAAACAGTGATAAAATGTTAAATTTTTTCAGAAAAGAAATCACAAAAAGTTTTTCTAGATCTGCCACTCCGAGTCGGTTCCAATTCACAGGAATTCTAACATTGACAAAAGTTTTTGGAATGCCACTGGCTTGGTCCGATTCCGTTCATACGTTTAATTCGTTTAAAAAGCGTTTCACTTACTAACACACACACACACACGTAAACACACAAACATACACACACATACAGACATAATGTCATCCTCTTAGGAGGCCGGGGAACCTCGAGATCTGTTGAAAAATTGGTATTTGAAAAACGGAATAAAACTAATAAATTCCCGATTTTTTTGAAAATGTTCTATTTTGTTAGCGAGAATTTAAAAATTTGGTAAAAGGTCAGGGGTCATCCCCTGAGTGCTGGTCCAAGATAAAAAAATTAAAAAAAAGTATTTATTTTAAATCCCACATTGTGGAGGTTAACGGATGCCTTAGAAAATGATCAAATTCAGGAAAGTGAGTGTCTGGCGGTGGACTCCAGAATTGTACACCTTTTAGAAGATTACAGCAAACAGCAGTCTTGGGATCAAACGAATGGTTGTGCTTGTAATCAGATGCTATTTTGGATTAAGCAGAAAATACCGTTTTAGATGAAACTCGCATTCCGCAACTCACTGATACTATTCCGGCTATAATGCTGAATCATTATTACCCGCCTTTTACTTAAGAAAGTTATATTTGGTCACAAATTTATTCATATGAGTTGTAAAATGAATAGGGAATTTAATGTTGTCTTCATATGTGCGGACAGACATTAATTTACTATTTACCATATGACTCTATTTCTTGGTCTTAATTAACTTTAGTGAGAGTAAATGTTGGAACACTAAAATACCAGCAACAAAACAGAAAAAGAAATCGTCTATAAAAGAAGAAAAAAAGGTCAAAGAATCAATCGTCCACGCAACTAATTCATTCAAATCTAACAAAATCTAAGAAAATCCCTGGCAACGACCTTCGGGATTTTACAGATTTTTACGAATGTCAACCCGCAACATGGGAACATGTAACTTAACACACACACATTCATATTGTATCTATGTATATACACATTTATTCTTATTTTCGCAAAATGTGAGAAATAGTAAAAACTAAATTAGTAGGATGGCCCCTATTTCGTTGGTTTTTTTATTAAAACGAAAGTTTGATTGTGCTTAACCGAATTAGCATTTTTATGTCGTTTTAACAATTTTTAAAGCATATAACACTCAAATCAAATCGATTTCTAAAACTTTGACGTGTAATACACAGATGGTGGAACCTTGTCCTGTGCCAGAGCAAGAGCATACACCTGAAGCCGGTCTGATTACAAAATTAGATGAAAGAAAATGAGTGTCAACTGAAAACATATAAATGATTTTATATTGATCGCTATTGTATCGTGTGCATATATTATCTGAATGGTTTGACAGCTAAGAAACTCTATTGACATTTCAATTCAGTAAGATATGGCAACCCTATTAACATTTCAATTCAGTAAGATTTGGCAAGTCTTCATGAATAATTTATACTAGAACAATGGTGAACATCACGAAGCAAATTTTTGCAAATCGAATTCACACGTATTCCTATTCTCTTTTATTTTATTTTTCTCTGAGAACAATTTTTTCTCATTTTACCCATACACAATGGGAGATATTCCGTACGTTGTATGAAATATTGTTTTATGTGAAAGAATAAAAAATAAAATGAATTTTTCTATAGGAAAAAAAATTATTTTTCTATAGAAAAAATAGATTTTTAATAGAAAAAAATGTTTTCGATTTGACTTTTCCTTGCCTTATTAATTAAGTTAATATTGCATCGAAATTTATAAGTATTAACAGCTATAACGAAGCCAGAGTGAATATTAAAGAAAATAGGGGAGACTACGACTCACTCTTTACAGCAAATTTTCAAGATGCTGATATCTCTGAAAAAAATATTGAAACTACAATGAATTCATTTTAGATAAAAACAATTCATTTAACATTAAAAAAAACATACAAATCTCCGCCTTACATGTACATTCTTCGCCGTTTCAGCGACAACTGAATCAAATATAGAAAAAGAACCAAATTAATAGGTATGACCCATTGTGCTTTCTGTTTGACTCATTTATGTTATTGTATAAGTGAGCGAAATTTTTCTGGTCATGTCTGCACTAGAACAAACACTTCCAAATTGTAGAAATTTACTTTGACCCCTTCGTCCATTTCACGATCAACTTAATCGGTTTAGTGATCAAGCAATTCGTGCAGTTATTAATTTGTTTCTATCATCGGTCCTTATTTCTTTCAAAATGCTGAAGGAGTTGCCTTTGGGGAGAATGGCGAACGCTATCGAGCCATATTGGCGTAATTTTTGTTTCCAAAAATTAATCAGCTAAACCTCACCTCGACTTTATCTTAATATTGGAAAAAAAGAATCAGCACGACCAAAATCAAAATTTGATCTGTTAAAAATCAACGACGTTTAGTTCCAATAACATTTAACGCTTCAGAGTAACTTTTTATTAAGTCGTCTGCTTATGCTAATAAACCAGCAATCCTTGAAGCAGTTAAAATCACTGTGTTAGCCATCATTGACGCCATGCTCAAAGATTTATTAGGAAGAAATAGGATCGATTGAATGAACCACATAAATCGAAACCACGGCGCACATATACGGGAAATCAGATTGATTATTGTCATAAAATAGTCTGCAACCTATTAATAATAATAACAAATAATATCAAAATTTTTATTCAGGCTTGAGTTCGAATCTCCAAATAATTTTTTAATTTTTAAGAACTTGTTTCTTGAAATATTTATCAAAGTTTTTATGTAAGTTTTTTTTATCGAACATTGATATTGCGGTATTAAATTCAATTAAGTTTCATAGGCTAAATGTTTGATTTTTTTTAAATTCAGAAATATAACTATTCCAAGGCACAAAGGAAAGCCAACATCAGTTCTTTAGTTTATTTGATCTATTTGGGAATCTGTGGTTCAACACTAAATTTTTAATTTTATTCGTGCTGATTCTTTGCCCAAATTTGGAAAAAAAAGTTCAAAATTGATAATTGAGGGGCTTTAGCCAGTTCCTATGCGCTATTCACTGGGACCAATGCAGATCATCAGGTAATATTTACCCAACATTTCTTAGAATAACTAAATATGTTATTTTAAACTTCGACTCAATTGAATCAGAAAGTTAAGCAAATATCAAAGCTATTTAGTTATTCAACAGCAGAGCAGAACAGGTGTTTTCGAAAGCCGCTACACTTTCATCGTCAGTACGCATGTTTGTCACCACTTATTAAATGGCTTAATTGCATAAAAAAACAGTTTTTATTTATACAAATTTTATTAGGAAATTGCATCCCACAGCCAAAGGAACGGGCTTGGAACAATTGGCGGGGAAAGAAGACCCTGTTGAGCTTGACTTCCGATCTGCCAGTTTAATGATTATAAAAAATATTCTATATATTCCATTCTCACTATAAATAAAAATAATTTGCCTGAACACAAATTCTTGGATTAATAATTAAATTAATTCCAAAGTTTGAATAGTAAAAATATACAGTCTCGTTTAATAATAAATAATTTCAATGCAACAATAGCTTTGTCTTGTATTTATTATCATTTTTAGTTCGCATGTAGTTAGAAAAACATGCTGCTGGTTTAATGACTATGAAAAATATGCTTAATATTCCACTCTCAAAAAAATAAATAGAATGTAATCACGTTCATTTATTAAAAAATAAAAAAAAATAATATAAAATAATTTGAAGTTTCGCAGATTTGAACCTATAGCCTGTTGAGAAAATTAACATCCTGTAATACAATTTACATAAATAAAGGCTCACTAATAAAATAGAAATTCTTACATAATTTAATAATTAATTTTGTTAAATAAATTTAAACCAATAAGAAACAATGTTCTTTCATAAACATTATCATCTTTTATTAAATGTAATTTAGATTTATAGGCTAATTACTTGAAAATTTTGTTTAAATTCAGAAAGACATGATAAATATTTCAAGAAACAAAGGAAAGTCAATTATCAATTTTAAAATTTTTGTATTTAATTACACAGCAGAGCAGAACCGTTGTTTTCGAAAACCGCTACACTTTCATCATCAGTATCCATTTGTATTTGGTTTGTCGCCACTTATTAAGTGACCAAGTTGAATATGATAACAGTTTTCTATTTAGACAAATTTTATTAGGAAGTTGCACACTTTTATTTAATTGCCGTGTTGCCGGTTGATTATTCTCTTCATATCCCATTTTTCTGAAGTTTTTGTTCCATTATATCTAAGCCAAACTTTTTTGGTTTGAATTCTTTAATACTGAACTCTTCATTGCACAAACAACCATCAACAAGAATCTTTAATGTGAACGTCTTCAATTTTATTCTCAGCTCAAGCCAGAGCTTAAATTTGTATGTAAATATTTTTATCGAACATTCATATTGCGTTATTAAATTCAATTGAGATTGATTGATTATCAACTTTTATATTTTGCCAAGCTGCAAATGGAGTAGTATTTTTGAACCACCCTAATAATTAATAGATGGTTGTGATGCTGTGTTTCTATATGTATGAAAATAAATGCTTACATAAAAATAGTTCTTGCAATCGTAATTGTGTTTTTGGTTTTTTATTAGAAGAGTATTAGATATTTAATTATTGGTTTTATACATATGTGTATGTCTACATGTACACACCCAATACGGCAAATAAACTTTTTGAAATAGAAATGAACTTTAGCTAAATTTATAAATTTTTTTACATAATTTTATTGAAAATATATAGAGAACAAATTGTTCAACATAATATCGATTATCGAAAATAATAATTGCATTTAATAAAATCTCTGTTTTCCAAAAAGGAAAATTTGAAGGTATTGATCTAAGAAAACTTTCAAATGCTGTTCTAATAAAATAATTAAGACTAACTGCGTGCTACACGTTATCAGACGAATCCAAAAATGGTGACAGGATTTGCCACCCCTCAAATATATTGTGGGTAGTTATGAATAGGGGAGTCGAATAAGCGATGAGTGTCTGCTTGATTTTCCAAGACCCAGAAAAATTAGAGACTTCTGTATTTTAGTGATGTATTCTAAATAGTGCTAAGCAGATTGATATTGAGCACCAGTAAAATCCAAATACAGCTGGAAAATGTAAACTAATTTTTTTATATAAAACTAATTTGTGTTTTGTTGGTTTGTTTGTGGTTTTATAAAGCGTCCGCTATCTAACGTTTTTTTTTCAACTAGTGCTTATTTCCTGAATGGTAACACTTAGCTCATGTCTGATTTAACAGATAATTAGTTTTATCCTTCCGCTGAACGAATATGGTTGTGTATACGCTTGAACAACGCTTCGCTAAGTGGACCTGCGATCGACTTACAGAAGATGCTGATTTTGCCAAAAAAATCATCTTTTCAGATGAAGCTCACAAGCAAAATTGTGGCATTTGGGGCACGGAAAACCCGCACGCATACATTGAAACGCCGACGCACCCAAAACGAGTCACTGTTTTGGTGCGGATTTTAGTCCAGAGGCATAATTGGGCCATTTTTCTTCGCATTAGCAAGGAGTGGCCGTTACAGTCAATGGCGATCGTTATCGGGCCATGTTGAACGAATTTTTATTCACAACAATTGAAGAGGAGGATATTGGCAACATTTGGTTTCAACAGGACGGCGCTACGTGCCACACAGCCGAAGCTACACTCGATGTTTTGCGTTCTGTTTTTGAAGATCGCATTATCAGCCGCAGAGCTGATGTCGTTTGGCCACCTCGGAGCTGCGATTTGACACCGTTGCACTATTATTTGTGGGGTGCCGTCAAAGATAAGTGTTACGCCGACAAGCCAGAGACAAATTAACGCTTTAAAGGACAAATTTCGTGAAGCCATTGCTGAAATACAGCTGCACGCAATCGATAATGTGCTTAAAAATTGGAACGATCGTGTAGGCTACTGCATGGCCAGCCGAGGCAGCCATTTGACTGAAATTATTAACCGGAAGGATTGTACTTCCAAATAAAAAAAAGAAATTTGAGAGAATATTCAGTAGTTTTTTTATAGCATTTTCAAAAAAAAAAAAGTTATTTGGCGGACCCTGTAGATCATGAAGAATTAATTGGTATTAGAAATACCCAATCCTTGGCAACTTAAATTTTTTTGTATATAACTTAGACGTACGTCGGTGTAGGTTATATACGATTTAGGAATTTAATTGTAGGAATTTTAATTATTTTATACTTATCCAATAATATAAATATATGAAAGGATTCATTTAAATTTGAGCTACTGCCTTGAATTAACACTAAAAAATAAAACGTTTACATGTACTTCCGTATAAAAGAATTAGAACCATAAAAGTAAGGCTTAAGTAAAAATGGAACAAAAATTCATAAAATAACCGAAGAAAATAATAAAAGGGAAACACAGGGATTTATGCTACCATCGGTTTGATGCATTTTTAATATTAAAATTAGTGTGAATAAAAAACTGTTATCGTATTCAGCTAAAGCCACCTAATAAGTGGAGACAAACAAAATACACAGGAGTAGTGATCATGAAATTATAGTGGCTATCGAAAACAGCAGTTCTGCTCTGCTGTGTACATTGGCTAATTAAATTCATGTTGAATTCTCTTTGTAAATTGAAATATTTGTTACGAACTTTTGAATTTAATCTCTTATGAACACCTTCATCTAAATTGAAACAGCTGTTTTAATATGAAGATTTATCCTGTAGGCGAGAGATACAAGTTTATATATTAAAGTTTCTGGCCGAATTTTGAAAGTTGATAACAGCCATCTAGTTGAAATTGATCAAAATGAACAAGTAAAAGTTTTGTTTGAGTTGTGAGGTTTTATTTATTATTAACGATTTATTTCGATATTTCGCCAACCATCGCTTAGCCTCGTCAGGAAATATCGAAATAAATCGTTAATAAAAATAAAACGTCAAAAAATAAAACGAAACTATTACTTGTTAAAAACAAAAAGGTTAAAATAATAGATAAAAGAAAGATTTAACAAAATGTTCTATTCACGCAACGTACCGCTGGTTTCAGCAATAGCCCCGTTTCCAGAAGAACGGGTACGTGACCAAATAAAATTGTCGAATTTGAGACGATAACAATCCACATGGGATCCAAGCATCCTAAAAATAATTTTGGCTGGCGACGTTGTCAATCCGTATTTCTTTGAGAACGATGTTGGCCAAACCATCACTGTTAACGGGACGAATTGGATGATCTGGACACCAGCGACATGTGGTTTCAATGGGACCGCGCTATGTGCTACATTGCATATTCTGCACGAGTGATCACGTGGACATGATGTGTACTGGCCACTCAGATCTAGAGATTTGACCCCGATGCGCTGAGGAAGATCAGAGAACATCTTTGTGTCGTCATAAAGGCTTTAAAGTTTAATTTTTAAGAAATGAAGGCTTAAATTATACAATTTGTTAGATATTTACATATTATTCCATGTAATATGTAACTCCAACGCCCACTGAAGAGGGTGGGCTTCAAAAATTTTTTTTTTTGATTTTCTGGCTGCAAGTTCAACGCTTTGGACCGTCTTTGATATAAAAATATATAATTTTCTTAATAAAATTGCTGTTGGCTGAAGTAGTAGAACACGAGACTATGAAGCGGAGGGTTCTGAGTTCGAGCCCGAGCTGAGTTATGAAATATTGTGTTGAACTCTTCTGATCAGCATTAATGCGTGGTTGTGTTAGTTGTTGCCAGCCTGTTTCAATGATGAAGGCATAGTCACTGGTCACTGGCCATTATTGGCAGCGACTGACACTATCGTGTACTAAAAGCAGAGTAACAGCACCCACCTTCGTCGGCCCTGTAGCAAAAAAATTAGCCAGCGAAGTACAAAAGATTGAAATAGCTACAAAAAAATGTCTATCTTCTCATCTTTCCTAATCTGTCCCCTCAATACTATCCCCTCGTTTTCAGTTCCGGCGCAATGCATTGCATATAAAGGGGTCATCCCCTGAGTGCTGGTGCAAGACAAAAAAAAAATGTATGCTGTTTTTTAGAGGTTGGTTTAGTTCTTCTTAGGGAAACTTTTTTCCCTCTGGCCCTATTCAGCCCATTTACGAACTTGAACCTATTTTTCAAAATTTACCTATATCAAATTTCAAGGGTTGGGCTGCTTTCTTTTGGACTGAATCGTGATTTCCTCAGACGTCTTAGATTTCATCACTGATCAAAAATATATATATATACACTATATGGTCTTAGAGGAATTTTACGCTGCGTTACACACTGAATGTTAAGGTGTATATGCCCTCCAGTTCTTCTTTGGAGGGTATAACAAAGAATTTTTTTCAAAAGCATTTTTAATAACTTCAATCCACTTTGGCGATCTGCAAATTAGCAAAAATCTCTTCGGTAGCCACGAGCCGGCTCAAAACCTGTTGATGCATTCGTGAGGTATTGTGAACGATGAAATTCGAATATTTTAAAAAAGTCTGCTTCGTAGATCCACGTTATTATATAGTTAAAATTAGCCGGAAGTTGCGGGTATGACCTTTAGGGTCAACTGTTTTCCATATTTCCTCTAAACGTTTCTAATTCATATTTCCAGTCCAACTTTAGAAGCCATTATTTAGAAAACTCATCCGAATGCTTAATTTTCTTATTGAACTATTAATAAAAATAAAACATTTTAAAGCTACTACTTCAATTTGTAATCTTAAACAACTTATTTGTGAAAACATTAAAAGGGCACGGTTCAATAGTAAAAGCACCCGACGTTTTATACAGATCAACATGACAGGGAAAATATGCTGAAATGTTCATACTTTTGCTATTTAAAATAAATATAAATTAATAAATTTGGAAATTATCTTTCTCATGTTTACATTCTGCTTGGTTTTGCAAAACCAGGTTTGTACATATTGAAATGTGCAACCATTGAGTGCGCCACTACTTTCAGATTAAGTTATCAAAAGACGTTTTTGCGATATGAATGCTTATAGTAAAGTTGTTATGTATTAGTTTGTATATAAACCGTGACTGCAACAGGGTGGTTTTTAAGGTCTCTTTTACAGCGCATGTAACCAAATTAATAGGGTATTTTAGGTCTTTTTATTTTATAGAAAACATCACATTATTCTCTTAACGATTAAATAATTTTGTTGGCTGTGTCGCCTTTCCAATTACAAATTCGTTGTCGAGTGCACTCAATGTGTCATCGCTGACATTCACAATCATCCCTATCATGAATAATTTTTTTCTTGAAATGTTTCCCTCTTCCCTTAAATTGCAATCACGAAAACATTCCCCGTGAATGACTTCATGCTGAAATTAAATTCCCTTTATCGCGAATGATTTTTTTCCCGCAAATTTTTTTCACTTTTCTCTTTAATTTATTCACTTAGTTTTTGGTGGGAAATAGAGTAGAAAATGTAAGTAGTTTCAATTGTAATTTGAATATAAGAGTTTACAATTTTTATTTTAGGGGCAAGATCCGTTCATAAGACAAAAACTGATATATTTGCAACACATCAATGGCCTTCGTCTTTGTAAAACTTGTTGCTCCAATTCTAAAGATTCAGAACATTTTTAATTTATTTTGTTTGGTTTCCAAAATGTATCCAAATTATTTTACTACTAAATATTTAGCTGTACTTCCCTGCAGGAGATCGAACTAGTATCAAATTAGTATTGCACTAGTACAAAAATCACCAGTTCTAGTTCCCAACTGTGAACTTTCCTATACCATCTTCATGCTCAAATTAACATTGAGTGTGTTTGGAAAATTACTAGTACAATTGGTACTACATGGAAACTAGGTGGATACTAGTACTATTAGTACTAGATGAGTACTAGTATAATTTCTTCTAGTCGGATACTAGTATAATCAGTTCTGCATTAATAACTGGTTCATATATAAAAAAAATCCCTAAATTTATTGGTTTTTTAAACCCAATGAAATTTGTAAAGTCTTTGTCTTCACAAGAAATTTTTGGTTCATCATTTCTTAGTTTATAAGAGGAAATGGAAAGTTCCTCTTATTTAGTTTTTAAAACAGGGAAAGGCAACCTATACTATTACATTTTGCGATTGTATTACTTATTACTCTCTGCGCTCTCACCACGAATCGGTATTGCCAATCAACTTTCGTCACTTCTCCCCAATTAAAACTTTAAAATCTCCAAAAACTAACTTAATTTTATTATGGATATTTGCAATATATTAGAAAATTAGTATCGGCATGGCATTGGGGCAAAATGATGTTTGTGGCTCTGTATGCAGTGATGGTGTGTAAATAAGAAGGTTTTGTAGGACATTTGACAAAGAGTAATGCAAATACACATACGTACATATATATTTTTCATTGCATTATTCACCAACAGGCATTATTTGCAAAAAGTTTGAATGTATTGAACACAATGAATTGTGGTTCAAATTGTTAACAAAACACCAGGTGGTCATAAGGGAATGTCATTCATAATTTTCCACATCTCTTCATACTTTTCGCCAAAGCATTTGCCTTTCCCTGTACTAGAATCAGCAATCTTTTTTTTCATAAAGATTTCTCAACTGTGATCGGACTCACATTGCTTTCTAGCAACGCTGATTCTTAAAGTATGCGATAAACACAACCTGCCTGTTTGAATGCTGAAACTAGACTGATTAAAGTTGTTTACAGCTCTACAATGCGTGTACACACGTACGTAACAGAAGAGTAAATGAAAAGGCGCCGCGCCCTGCATTTGCCTTTCCCTGTTTTAAAATGTCACTTTTTTAACACACAAGAAAACTGCGGCTTAATTACATAAATTATCGAATAAATAATCTGATATGCAGGTGGCAAAGTCTTCTAATACTATTCTTTGTTTCAAATTTGAGTTTGTTTAAAAATTGTAACAATTAAAAATAAAATAAATGAAAATGCGAATTAGCAATTCGCTTTAAAACATGATCAAAAAGTAATATGAAATTCTACAAGTCAAATCAGTCTACAAATGAACTACTTGAAGTACTAGTACTTTTCTGTATATATTCAATCACCTTTTGAACTAGTGCTTTCTATACTAGTAATAGTACCAGTAGCTTAAAGACAATTAACGTTTATCCTCCTGCAGGGCTTTTTAAAATTTTTTTAAAAGTATTTAAATTTTTCAACAGAAATTACTTTGATTTTTCATGTTGTTTTCAGCTTCATCTCTTTTTTACATTCACTGAGAATTGATAGCGGGAATAATTTCTCACGGGAGATTCACGATGCCATTTTTCCCTTCTAGTGGAATAAAAATTTCACATGAACAAAAATTCCCCTTGTTATTCACAATAGGGGGGTGATTAAGTGTAATTAAAATCCGCACATGTGGCGTATACGTTACGTAGCAGTTTTGCAGATTGTCCTGAATATAACTTATACGCCTACCATTTTTTTTCAGTTACGCAGTGGGGACTTGGAAAATTAGATGTCGTTCTGTCCAACAATTATATTTAAAACAAAATTGTCGAATTTGTTTCTGTTTTAAAGAAAATTATGGGACTGAACGATATCTAGTGATATCGTTAACCAGAACGTTAGTGTTTTAAGCAGTTTGCACAATTTTGTTGCTTGGCTCATGTTTATAGTTTTACATTTTTAATTAATTACTTTAGAAATTTCTTTGTTAATATTAATCAAGAAGACACTTTGGAAACTTATATAACTTGGACCAGTTATCTGCACACACATTGATGCTCCTCATATAATTCAAGGATTAAATATTTTATAAAATTATTTGTTAAATACATAAATAATTTTAATTAATTCTAGACAAACATCTTTGTATGTAACGATGAATTAATTCGGGTGCAAATATTGTTTAACATAATTTTAATTAAATTTAAGTATATTTCGTACTGGAATTTTATTTAATTTGCAAATTACTTATTATTCAGGATATGTTTACTTTATGCATGAATGTGCATTCGTACGATACGATCTGTGTGTGAGTGCGTTTGTGTGCAAGTGTTTTTGTGTGTGCACATTTAAGATTATTGAGAGAAGGTTTTAATAAATAAAATTCAATTTCGTTATCTATCAATGGTATATTTCGTATGCAAATCCTCAATGCAAAAGTCAGCTGCAATAACAACACTATCAATAAAACAACTGAAGCAATATCACAAAATAAACAGGGGAAAAAAATAAAATAAAATAATAACATCAGTCTGTTCATAGTGAACGTCACAAGCAACAATGGCAACATGACGCAATCGTTGTTGCAGCAGTTGCAACAACTTGCAATCAAAGCAGATTAAAATATGATTTGACAGATCAAACTATTGAATATGTTGTATTCTTCGTATATTATATGCAACTACAATGGAAATTCATATGGATGCATAAGTGTACGAGCCTTTTATACACACATTCAATATGACTAAATGTTTATTTTTTCTTCTTCATTTTTCCTGTCACAGATGTACGTGCCCTGCAGGAAATGTCAGTAGTGAGTCAGTACTGGTGATGCCTGGGATGTGGACTCGTTATGATATAAAATAAAATTCATACATTTTTTATTATTATTCATTAATATTTTTTTTTAATTGTTATCATTTTATATAACTTTGTTTTTATTTTAATTTTTATTTTTAATTTTCATTAAGCTATTCATTAGTCATAAAAATTGTTGTAACACCATGCATTCCTGTACTCTAATTATAAGACTCGATCTTGTTGCACAGGAAATGAAAATAAATAAATAAATATAAATATATAAAAAAAAACTTAATGGAAGTGTTATGTAGTAAGTATTTTCACGACGCTAAATTGTGCATGTTTTAAAATTATGTTTAATTCCCTACCCAACTGACCCCAACTGATAACTTTCTGTCCATCTGAACTTAGAAAGTCGATATTTTTTTGCACTGCGAATATAAAAGCTAAAAACAAAATCACTACCACAAATAATTCAAATTTAAGCAAAACATATTGATATATACCTGCACGTGACGACTGCATAATAAGTTTTATTAATTTTTTGGAATTATTCATTGTAAACAGTGTTTACTTTTTTTTAGATATTTTTTCTCGAAGTATTTCATTTCACCACAAAAATACCGTGACGTATTTCACATACATTTTTTTGTCTGATGGTGAAGAATTTTGTGCTCTTTAAGCGGGTATTTTCAGTTTTCACGATACTTGAATTTTTTATTTTTTTGATTAATTTGCAAAATGAGTACCTTAAAAATCCCCTAAAAATCGTGTCTCTTTTAATTTCAAATTAAGAATTATCGTGCTATAAAATATCATTAAAATCACTTTCTTAATTTCAGATCGCTAGCGGTGCTTTCAATTAAAAAGTGTGGTTATTTAATCTAAAGAATAGAAAAAAAAGTAAGTAAAAAACTTCATATAAATAATTATTAATTTAAAAAAACTGATTTGGTATTAGTGATTTAATTATAATCATGTGACATATAAATTCCTAGTCTGTCCTTAAGACTTTTACGTCATGAAATCATTTGGCACAAATACTGGGAGTCGAAATGGAGAAATTCCCGAACCAGGAATTTTGTTTTAGATATTCATCGTACATGAAAAGCGTTCCGTTACAGTTGTACTCCGCTTCTTTTTCCTCTCTACTTACGAATACGTAAATAAGGGAATAAGTGGGACCTTGTCTGTGTGCTTTTTACAGATCCCGTTTAGTTGGCGGATCAGGGGGACAAGAAAGCAAATATTAAATTGAATTAAAATTCGTAGGCAAATTGTTCGAAATTTGTTTTTAAATCTCAGAAAGACATGATAAATATTCCAAGGCACAAAGGAAAGTCAACACCAGTTTTATTCAGCGCAGAGCAGAACAGCTGTTTTCGAAAGCCGCAACACTTTCATCATCAGTGCCCATGTGTATTGTGTTTGTCACCACTTATTAGATGGCTTAGTTGAATGTGATAACAGTTCCTATTTACACAAATTTTATTGTGAAAAAGGATACGAGAACTGTATCAACCTGATGTTAACATGTTATTGTTTTAATACCCGTGTTACCGTTTGATTATTTTTCTTCATGTCCCATTTTTCTGAATTTTTTGTTCCATCATACCTAAGTCAAACTTTTTTGGTTTGAATTTTATACTTAAGTACATGTGAACGTTTTTCCAATATTTTTTATTATTGGTAGCTCAAGCCATAGCTTAAATTTGTATGTAGTAAGAATTTTAACGAAGATTTTTGTATTGCTGTATTAAATTGAATTAAGATTCATAGGCTAATTGTTCGAAGTGTTTTTCATTCTTTGAACGAGGAGAGAGTTTAATTACTAAGTTAAGAATTTTCCCACTTATTTACCACGAGATATTGTATTGACGCGACGTTGACAAATATTTACACAATAAGGGCTGATATATTACTGTCACTCTACTGACATCGATAAACTCAATAGTGTAAAGGCCGTATTAACGTTTTCATCATAGATGCTCGACAAAGTGCTTACTTGTCTATACTTGAGCCCAGGCTCCCTTCAGGGTCTATATCCATAAAGTGTATGAACACACACATTTGCCATTAATAATCTCTGCAACAAGCAAATGTGCATGAGAGTATGTTGCCATATAATATGTATTCATACATTCATATTTGCTTGTATTTACATATTCACTTAATACAGAATTTAATATAAAGGAAGCACTAAGAATGAAGCCGGTGAAAGAAAATGCAATCATGACTTTTCAAACTGCCTTTTAATCCGAATATAGGTTTCGTGCAATCTATTGTAATCTTCTTGTGCAGTTGTTGGCTTCTTGCAAGCACTTTAAATTTAATAAGCGGCGATCTTCAGAGAATTTTTAGGATTGCCCACATATAATTTGTTTTTTCTTTACTTATAAAACTGACTGTTCTATTAACAATTGGGATCGCATGTTGACATTTTAAAATATGTGTACGAGTGTGTTTGTCATTGCATTCGTATTGTGAACAAAATATTAGTGCCGAATTTGCTGTGTACACACAATAAGAAAAACTAAAATAAAATGTAATTGAAATAGTTCTACAGTTCCAAAACGGACATTCGGACTGGAAAATAAGTTCACACAGAAGGTGCTGTTGCATTTACTTTTGGAATTTGGGTTTCATATATTTTAACGCAACGGAGGCATGACACCCCAATCTGGGTCATCTAGAGTATATGAGGAATTTAACACTATGTGAAGCCAATGGTTTTCGATGTGATGAAAGCTGTTGCAAGTATGTAGATGTTTTTTTTTATCCAAGATTAGATATTCTTTAGTAACGAGTTACTGATTCTACAACTGTAAATTTAAATAACAATCTCACTTATCGTGAATAACAAATTAAATGAAATTTTCATTTCCTTCGAACGGACAAATCGTCGCGGTTCTTCTCAAACCACTTAAGCGCCATTTTTCCCAAATTGACTTTCTACAATCTCACCTTGACAACTTTGTTTGAAAAAAAGTTAGCTCCATTTCGAAAACCTCGTAATCGCCATACAAAATGACATTTGCATTGAAAATCGGATTTCTTTATATTAATTGTTGGAAATATTAATGTCTCCCGCACATTTTTTTTATTCTAGATATAGAAAAATTATAAGAAAAATTTCAAGTCAATCAGATCATTTTTGTTGGGACGACAATCTCTCAAAGTTAGTAACTTTGAAAATGTCGTAAGCGCCATACAAAATGACGTTTACTTTCAAAATATATATATCTTCGTATTTAAATTTAGAAATGTCAGAGCCTCACCCCACTATATTTTTGTTTTTGAGATAAACAAGATATCTGGAACATAATCCAAACATTTTTGGCGCTGTAAAATCACTCTCTGATTGAAAGGAAGAAAAGGGATAAAGAACTTTTTGTTCCAACAGATTTTGTTCATATAATAGAAAATGCCAGAGTGTATCCGTCCCCTTACAAGGTTCACTACATAGAACACAGTTTTTTCAAAGACTTTAAAAAAAATCTAATATTATCAATCCATAAGACCTGGAATAAAAACGGGTGATCCGCAAGTAATTGACATAAAGTGTTTAAAATATAATGAACATGGGGCATGTTCTACAAATTAAATGTTGAAAATGAGTATATTTTGTCTCCCCATAAAAAAAAATTATGTTGATCTCGACATAAATTTGCCTCCATTTTATAAAAACTCTTTTGGTATCAAAAAAACAAATACAGTGAACTCGCGAAAACGTGAACTAATTTTTTCCAAGGCAGTTCACATATTCGAGTTTGTTCACGTTATCGAGTACTCAAATTAAAAAAAATACCGTGTTTGACATAAAAAAATATATATTTTAGCAAGTAAAAATGCTTAACACTATTTTAAATTAATTGTTTTATTAATTTTTAAGAACAAAATAAAAAAATGAAATATATTCAGTTCACTTTGCATTCGATAAATAACAAAATAATATATCTAAAATAAAGGACAAACGAAATTCATTTTTAATAAACCAGAATAACAAAAAATACACTAAAACTGGTAGGAACATTTGTTTTTTGTTGGACAATTAAAGATTAGTTAAGTAATGTATAAAGTAAGTTTTTTCTTTTGCAAAAGCTTTTTCCCAGCTCTCTAATGCCACTTTGGTCTACCATCTCGTTTTCAGCCCATATTAAAACCTTATCCAAAGCTTCATTATGTCCCTTGCAGTAATTGATGAATATCAAATTTATCTTGTAAAGTTAACACTTAAGGGTTTTTTAATGGATTTTTTTACTTTCACGAGCAAAATTTTTTAATCACTTGCAAAATCTACGTAGCAATGTCAAAAGGCAACTAACAGGTCAACGCATAAATAGAGGAGAAAACCCGATTGAGCATAAGTAAAGAAAGAGATAACCTGTTATTCAGAGGATTTCCCAATTTCAAAACAGATTAAAAACAATCCCCTTTATTCTGTAACTATTTGTCGACGTCAACGTCAAGACAATAGCAAAAACAAGTCAATTATTTACACTTTTTCTGAACCAATTGTCTGTTTGTAACAGCCTCTTTTTACTTTGTAGTCCTTAGAGAGTAGTCTGAGGCCATCAGCGGAATTCAATTGTTCACCACAACGAGTATCTAAATATCCCATTTGCCTTGACGTTGACGTCGACAAACAGTTACAGAATAAGGGGGAATATGTAAATAAAAAGTGTTCACGTTTTAGAGCCTTCAGATTTTGTTCACGTTTTAAAATACTCTGCGGAAAAATAAATTTGTTCACGTTTCTGGGACGTTCACACCTTCGAGTGTTCACGTTTTCGCGAGTTAAATGTATATGAAGATTTAATAAGTTTGTAGAAACTAATGCCGACAAATAATTGGCCTTTTTCAACAACTCTGTTTTTACAACAAGAAATAAAATTTTTAAGTATTTTTTAAGATTATTCATTGTATTTTTAGAATTTTTTATGATATGTTTCCTTTTTTTGTTTTTCTTTATGGCATTATTTGTTAACTTTTAAAAAGAATAAACTTTTTTTAAAATAAATAAGGAAATAAATGTTAATTTAATCTCTAAAATATGTGTTTAGTTTTTCAAAAATCTCGTAAGCGACACAATTTTAAGACTGTTTTTAGTGACCAAAACACGTAAGCGACAAAAGTGGCCACGGTTAGGTTCTTGTAAATAACTAATTTTTTCAAAATATGTTTTTACACCCTTCAGGAAATCATAAAGCTCTATTTTTTGAAAAAAAAAAATATTGTTCTATAACTCATATTTAAAAAGTTATTAATGGTCATTTCTTTTTTGAAAAAAATTTTACATTTTATTACTGTTTATTTTTTTAAATAAAAATAATTTTTCGCAAGAGATTGTACATTCATTTGTAATAAATTCACTGTTTCCAAATGCCATTTTTTATTGAAAAGTGCAAAATATGTAGCATTCTCTTTTAGAAAAGAAATCAACATATGTTTTTTTCGTTTTCTGAAAATTTAGTATCTTGGACTTACGTGGTTTGAGAGGAAACGCGACGAAGTGCTATCGTGAATCTGCTGTGAAATTGTTTATTCCTTGCATCAAAGATCTGTATGAAAAAAAGAAAACTATCAGAAATCTATTTAACAATTTTTTTAAAGTTGAGAACAACTAAAACTATTACGTTCGATAAATTAAACAGGTCAATAAGATTTTGCGGCACAATATTTGTTGACCAATTTTAAATGATTTTCGTGTGATATATCCGAAAGTGGCATTGATTTCTCCGATCTGACTTTAGTTTTCGATATAATTTTTTAGATATAATTTTTTCTGAAAAACTTCTTTTACAAATACTATTAACATAACTGAAAAACGACTCATCGTCTTGATCTAATGAGAAAAATTCGGGAACAACTTTTGCTTAACACCCTTTAGTGGTGCAATTTCCAAACATTTTAGTTTTTCAAAAAATCATAAAAAATAGAAGAAGCAATAAGAGTTTGCGTTAGATAATAATCAAACGGCAATACGGGTATTAAATAAAAATGTTTTACCCTCTATTTGTAATAGTTCTTGTACGCTATACCGCAATAAAAATTTTATGAATAAAAACGGTTATCATATTCCACTAAAGCCAGCTGATAAGTGGTGACAAAACAAAATAAACATGAGTACTGATGATGAAAGTATAGCGACTTTCGAAAACAACGTTTATTCTTTGCTGTGTTAGTTGAATAACTAAAATAACTGATGTTGACTTTCTTTAGTGCCTTGGAATATTTATCATGTCTTTCTGAGATTTAAAAATTAAAATTTCGAACAATTAGCCTATAGAATCTTAATTCAATTTAAAATAAATATCATTAAACATGTGTCTCGAGAATAATAACGCGGAAGAATGGAATGCTTTACGAAATCCTTGCAAAGGCAATCCTGGCAAGTTTCGCTGCATATGTGGTATATATATAGCAAAAAGAAAGGGAGAATAAATATAAATGTAGGAGTGGTACTAATGCCTATGGGACCGACATATTCCAGCAAAATATTGCTGGAATTTGCAAAAGGGCTGTCCTGATCAAAAATATCAGAGAAACCCATATGTAAAAGGATATTCTTAAATAACGTTAGTGTTTTTTTTACAAATTTTATTATATAATTTATTTATTGTTTTTTTTATAAAAGATTTTATTATAATATCCTGCTTTAATGCAGTAGGCCAAAATGATAGAAGATTTTATGTCAAATTCTGCTTGGTACCATTTTGTTTTTATTAAGTGATTTGTGCTGAGAAATACAGTTTATTATTTTGAAGTCAAGTATAAAAAAGGACCCTTGTCAGTATCTCTTTTAAAATTTATAACAAAATCTGCTACCGCTAAATTATTTATACCCTTCACAAAAAAGTGAAAGGGTATATATAGGTTTGTCATTCCGTGTGTAATTTCTTCGATATCAATATAGGACCCCATAAAGTATATATATTCTGGATCCTTATGAATAGCGATGACGATTGAGAAATGTTCGTCTGTCCATCTGTCTGTACGTGAAATCGGTTTTCCCAAGGCCCCAGAAGAGCTAGAGACTTCGCTCCTGGACCGTTGGATTGGAAATGAACTTAAATAGAGTGCTATTAAAAGATCCGAAGTATGGTTCCAGAGCTGGGAAGCTTACACTTATTTCTCGATGCAAAATTTATACCAAAAATCAAGTATTTTTTTTTTGTAAGCTTGTAAATTAAATCTATTTCTTGCTTTGGGAAGCCTCAATAGTCTATTAAAAACTAAAAAAATAAACATTTTTTTCCAGGGATGGAAAATTAATTTTTTTTAGACCCATTCCGTATTTTGTAGTACATGTAGTAACTAAAATTGTTAAAAATTTTAAGTTTTTCTTTAACAAAACCTCTTTATACGTCATGAAGATTTGCATTGACAAAAAAAATTTTTTTAATTCAAATTTTGCTTCCAGGGGTGGGAAATTGTATATTTGTTATACGTGAATGTAATCAAACAGACATTTGATGTTGTTGTTGTTATTTTTTTGCTAACTAAAACTGTCTTATAGTTTAGGAAGAACAAAATTGGTATAAAAAATTCAAAAATAAAATTTCGAATCCAGAGATGGACTAGTGCAATAATTAATAGTACATGAAAGTGACCAAAATGGTTAAAAATTTGAAATTTAAAAAAAAAAATTACTTTATACCTCATGAAGCGTTGCACTGATAAACAAAAAACTTTAATTTCGCTTCCAGGGATGGGAAATTTAAATTTTTTTATACATAAAAGTAAACAAAAAGGCAGCAAATGCCGTTTTTTTTTACTAACTAAAGCTATTTTTTAATTCAGAAAAAAAATTGGTATCAAAAATAAAAATAAAAAATAAAAATTTAGATTCCAGAGTTGGATAACTGTCATATTTTGTAGTACATGAAATTGACCAAAATGGTTACAAATATTAAGTTTTTCTTAAATAAAACTATTTCATGCCTCATTAAGAGTTGCTTTGGTAAAAAAAATTTAAATTTCGTTTCCAGGGTTGGGAAATTGAAATATATAAAAGTAACCAATTGATGTTGTTGTTTTTGCTAATTAAAACTATTTTATAATTCAGGAAGAACAAAATTGGTATTAAAATCCTAAAAATTCAAAATTTCGACTCCAGGGTTGAACAAATAAAATATTTTATGGTGCGTGAAAGTGACCAAAAAGTTTAAAAATTTAAATTTTTTTGTCAAGTAAAACTATGTTACATCTTTTAATTAAACCTACTTCCTGTTTTAGCAGGAAAGATAGAAGAATTACATCCGTGAAGGGTATTTAAGATTCGGCACAGCCGAATATAGCACTTTTACTGCTTTTAATTAATATAATGGAGAGTAAATATTCCTTTCGTTATATAATTTCTAATAAAATCAAAAGTTCTTGGTCGATTTTAACAAGATGTAGCTCCTTTTGTTCGGAACATATCCTTCTATAAAGTACTCGAAAAAGAATGGAAATTTTGTTGTAATGTCTATTTTTTATGATTTTTTCAATAGTACAAATTTTTTTAAAAAAATTTTTTTTGTATAAATTGCACCATATCTGTTACTGTTGAGTGGATAAAAAAATATTGTTAGTATAACACGAATTTAGATTTTTCTGCTAGTTGGAAACTTCTTAGCCTATCAATGAAAGAGAATAGTATGTTTTTCAAATATATTTTTATTTTTCAATATAATCTCCTGAAACTTCAATACACTTAGTCCAACGCTTTTCTAGCAATTCTATCCCTTGATTAAAATAGTTTTCCTCAAGGTCTTCAAAATAGTGGTTTACAACTGTGATTGCATCTTCATTTCAGGTAAAACGCTTGCCAGCAAGGAATTTTTTTAGATTGGGGAACAGGTAAAAGTCACTGGGAGCCAAATCAGAAGAATAAGGTGGGTGGTCAAGCAACTCGTACTTTAATTCGTTGATTTTAGCCATTGTTAAAACACTCTTGTGCGCTGGTGCGTTGACTTGATGAAAAGTTATTTTTTTGTGTTGTAAGCCAGGACGTTTTTCTCGGTTTTGTACATTTAATTGATCCAAAAGGTTGCAATAGTACTCTGAATTTATTGTTTTACCCTTTTGCAGATAGTCAATCAATAAAATACCTTTGAAGTCCCAAGAAACCGTTGCCACAACCTTACCAGCCGACTGAATTGTTTTGACCTTCCTTGGGGCACTTCCTCCAGCTTCAGTCCATTGTTTGGATTGTTCTTTTGTCTCTAGAGTATAGTGGTGGATCCATGTCTCATCAACAGTTATGAAACGACGCTTAAAATCCATTTTATTTCGCTTAAAACGATCCAAACAAGCTTGAGAAATGTTCATTCTTATGCGTTTTTGGTCGACTGTTAACAAATGCGGCATCCATCTTGCAGAAAGCTTTTTCATCTCTAGTTCTTCATGCAAAATTAAATGGACTCGATCATTTGAGATGCCCATGATATTAGCTATTTCACGAACTCTTATTCGTCGATCATTTAATACCATATCATGCACTTTGGCTACAATTTCTGTTGTTGTTGCTGTTTTTGGACGTCCACTACGTGGTTCATCTTTAATGCTTGTACGACCACGTTTAAATTCAGCAACCCAATTTTTTACTGTTGCATATGAAGGGGCACTTTCACCATATCATTATGAATTTCTTGTCCCGATAAACCTTTTTTATGTAAATATTTAATGACACCACGCATTTCTAATTTTTCCATTGTTAAAAAATCGCGGATGCGTCTTTTGTGAACACCTGTTTCTATATGAAGGAGTTGCCAGATCGAAACAAAATTTAACATGTGTTCATAGCAGAGATGGAAGTTTCCAAAACACTTAACTTTTTCTGTTTATACCGCGCTTTTTGTGCTAGGCTAAGAAGTTTCCGAACCGCCCTCGTATGTATTAATATTAGTTGTGCAGAACCTCTTATTCGAATAAAAAATTATATATCGAAAACTAGAGTCAGCTACAAAAAAATAAAATAAAAATAAAATCATTTTCAGATGCAGCAGGCAATATTTTGCCCAGAATTGTCCTCAATAGTGTTAATCACAATAAATGTGATTAAGTCCCATAATTTTCAATTGTATTGTCGTCTAGTTAATATTAGCTAAATAATTAAAGCTTGTACGGCTGAAAGTAAGCGCACACATCATTCTCAGGAGATATTTCATTAAAAAAACACATTTCAACTTTTTTTATTAATACGTTTAATCAAACAAAATTGTTGGCAAAAATTCATTTCAGGAGTGCCAGTGTCGCACCCATAGGGGGCTCTATGAAACATATCCTCATACACATGCATGCAGGGATGTGTGTTTGTATGTGCGTATTAATATTAACTTTCGATTTAGAACAGAAGAAACAGCAGAACTAACAAAAATGTGCAAAAATCTTAAAGATTAAAGGGTTCAATATTTAATCAACTCTAAAAATTATTTCTAAATCACAAATCCTTTTGGAATTGTATGTGAACAACATGCCACTTCATAACTACAAATATATAAACCCAATTATATATAAATGTAATAAAATGATAAAACAGCATCAAGTATTTCTCCTCTTTGCCAAAACACACGCACACATACACTCCATGCAGTATTCCAAAAGGATGTGTAGAAAAAAGCAAGGGAAAACAAGAGTAAGTAAATGAGTGTGTGTGTGCAAACGTACACATATGCTGTTGTTGACATGCGGTGTTGCCGCTGCAAAAAAAAAAAGTTGCCTTCACTGAATTCTATGAATTTTTTTTATATTTATTTAACTAGGCAGAGTGTGAAAAGTTCCGTGCTGCTTAATGATCTCTCGAGAATTTGTAAAATATTTGGTTGTTGCTAGGATTATTGATTTTTTAAAGGAGTTAAACATAATACAAAGCCAAGGGTCGTGCAATCGATCCCGCACTCAGTCATGATTATGGGTTCAAATATCTTCGAGCCGCATTAAAGTGAAATTCGATACAATCCGTTCTATGTGTTGGCGAGTTGTATGCTTCTGTTAGAATGTAATTGTATCTGACATGTTTTTTAGACATCTTTTAGAAATATGAAAGTAACTATTGCAATATTAACCACGTTTGTGATCGTTTTTTATAAAATTTTATTTCGTCTAGTTTTTATTCAGTATTTCGTTAACAGCTTGTTAACATCTTCAGGAAATAAAAATTATATAATATAATTTTTATTGTTAATTTTTTTCAACGGGCTTAAGTTCGAATCTGCATGACTGCAAATGATTTTTTAATATTTTATTAATAAATGAATTTGTTCAAATTCTATTTATAATTATTTTTTTTTCTATGATTATTGAAAATATTCTTAATATTCCAATCTTAATATAAAAAAAATAATAAATAGAATTTGAAAAAATTCATTTATTAATAAAATAATAAAAAATCATTTGCAGTCATGCAGATTCGAACTTAAGCCCGTTGAAAAAAATTAACAATTTACATAAGAAAGTTCGACTAATAAAAATTCATACATAATTTTATTTCTTTTATTTCTTATTTATTTTTTAGATGAAATAAAATTTTATAAAAAACGACCACAAACTTGATTAATATTACAATAAACTGATGAGGTCAATAAAAATAAATCAACATGAAAGTAAATACTTGTTTTTCGATCTTATTAATTTTATTATTAAGATAAGAATTTTCTATTCAGACTCAAGTTCAAATCTGCAATCTGCAAATTATTTTTTCACAATTTTTATTAAATTATAATTATTTTTATACCAGAGGAATATTTAGAATATTAGAAACTTTCTTTTTTCAACTGCAACGTTGTATATAATATATTTTAGAGTTGTTCTTCCGCCGAGACATTTTTTGAGCATTCATCGTACGTCAGATTTGGTTCACAAATAGATCAGTTTACGGTTATGTGCTATTTCTTATTTCTTATCAGAAAGTAGAAATTTTCTTATGAAGACCAATTTGTTTGTTTTGATTTTTAATAAAAACTTTGAAAAATTTCTTACCACTTACATGGAAGATAAATATGCACGATTACATTCCGATGCACATCATTAAAATATAGTCAAATAGCCATCCTCCAGTTCCCGAAAAAAAACAAAAAAAAAAAACAAGTAAAAGTTCTATATTCGACTGTAGCTTCATAGATGTAATCCTTCTTTCTTTCTTCCTTGCTAAAGCAGAAAAATCAAAATGATGTTATCAGTTACTTTTGTATTCAAGAAAACGTTTACATTTTTTGGGTAAATGTTTGGGTCTACTTATTTCTAATACCTCTGAACGTCTTTCAAAAATATTAAATATGTTTAATTTACACAAAAAAAAAAAGATCCGATTCATGTACCCCAAAAAGTTCTAATGGTCCAACCGTAGAATCGCCTTATAGAATTTTTTGGGTTTTAATACCAATTTATATTTTCCTGATATCGCACGCTAAATACAAAAGCGTCACAACTCAGAATTTTCCAAAACTGACTTTTTGCCATAAATTAATTCAGAGTACACGTCTCTAACTACTGCAAAAATTTCTTTCACATCACTATCTTCTTTAACTGGAAAAATACAGTTATGTCTATTTTAATCTTAAGTGTGTTGCTTCTGCACGATAAACTTGTTTTGTCTCTCCTGAAAATTTTAGTATTTTGAGTTGTGACCCTTATGTATTTAGGGTGCGATATATAAAGTAGGTATAAAACATCATAAGAATCAAAAATAACATATAACATGAATACTTTTATGAATCAGAAAATGTCAATATTCCAACCCTGAAATTGGATTTTAATTTTTTTTTTTGGTTTTAATACCAATTCAACTATTCCCGAAGTATAAAAAAAGATTTCATTCACAAAAAACCAAAATTAGGAACTTATATGGCTAGTTTTATGTACTAAAAATTTTTGATTTTCCAATCCTGGAGCCGAATTTTTAATTTTTAAAATTTTGAATATCAATTTAATTCTTAGCAAAGTATAAAATAGGTTTAATTTACTAAGAAAAACTAAATATGGAATTTATGTGGGTACTTTTATGTACCAGAAATATTTCGATATTCCAACTCTGGAAGCGAATTTTTATTTTTTTAACAAAAGCAATTCTTAGTGAGGTGTAACGCAGTTTTACTTGACAACAAAATTAAAATTTTTGGTGGTGTTATTTTAGAAAAACTCAAAATTTGTAACCATTTTGGTTATTACATGTACTACAAAATATTGCATGTACTAAAAAAAAATTTAATTTTACCAACCCTGAAAGCGACATTTTATTTTTTTTTGTTTTTTTGTTTTTTATCAGTGCAACTCTTCTTGAGGTATAAAGTAGATTTATTTTAGACAAATTTAAAATGTTTAGCCATTTTGGTCACTTTCATGTATTACAAAATATTGCACTTGTCCAACCCTGAGTTCGAAATTTTGATTTTTTTTTAAATACTTGATACTAATTTTGTTCTTCCTAAATTCTAAAATAGTTTTAGTTAGAAAAAAACTGCGTCAATTGCCTTGTTGGTTACTTTTGAGGTATACAAAAAATTTTAAATATTCCACCCCTGGAAGCGCAATTTTAATTAAAATTTTTTTTTTGCAACCTATGCAAGTCTTAATGATGTGTAAAGCGGTTTTATTTAAGAAAAACTTAAAATTTTAAACCAGTTTATCAGCAGTACAAAATACTGCATATGCCAAAAAAAACTTTTACATTCCCATCCCTGGAAATTTTTTTTTAATATTTTTATTTTTAATAGACCAATGAGGCTTCCCAAAGGATGAAATAGGTTTAGTTTACAAACAACCAAAAAAATAATTGGTTTTTGGTATTAATTTTGCGTCGAGAAATAGGTGTAAGCTTCCCAGCTCTGGAACCGTACTTCGGATTTTTTTCTGAATTTCAATACCACTCTATTTAAGTTCATTTCCAATCCAACGGTCCATGAACGAAGTCTGTAGCTCTTCTGGGAGCTTGGGAAAACTGATTTCACATACAAACAGACGGACATCGCTCAATCGTCATCGTTATTTATAGGGGGTCCCATGTGAATATCGAAGAAATTACACACGGAATGACAAACCTAGATATACCCATTCACTTTTTTGTGAAGGGTTTAAAAAAGAACAGTGGCAATGTTGTTTTTGATAATGACACGTGCACACTTACGAGGTGTCTTCTAACAGCAATTCATTTGTTTGTTCTAGTGATGTGCAATTAATTGTTACCATTCGAATTGCTGAATATTCGACAGTTTTTAGACATTCGATTAGTGAATTGGGCGAGTATTTCCTAAACATTTACATAAATATATGAATACAAAAAGTCTAAATGAATTTGTAAATAAATGACATAAAAAATGAGTTGCAAAATTTCCGATATGTTACTTTATTGTAATTTAAAGAATAAATAGTATTAAATATTTCTAGTACTTATTTTTGCTACTAATGAGTGAACATTTTTGGCAGCACAGCTGTTTTCGTGTAACATATTACTGTTAAACATGTTCAGTTTGGTCTGTAATTTAACCACGAATCGACTTGCAAACAAACAACGCTTGCAGATAATTGAATTTTATTCAGTTCGATTAAAAAGACATGTGGTTTCAGCAAAATGGTGTCACATGGCAGACAGTACTCGAAGCAATGGCCCAATTGAGAGGCGAGTTCGGTGGTTAATTTCACATTTGGGGCCGGTAAATTGACCGTCTAGATCATACAATTTAACGCCTTTAGACTACTTTTTGTGGGTCTGTGTTAAGGGTCATGTGAGGTCGAGATGTGTGCTGGCATGCATTCAATCTCTGGCTCGACTTGAAGGACATGACGTTAGGATAGTTTGGGTTCCA
Organism: Linnaemya tessellans; assembly: GCA_951800035.1. Taxonomy (NCBI): domain Eukaryota; kingdom Metazoa; phylum Arthropoda; class Insecta; order Diptera; family Tachinidae; genus Linnaemya; species Linnaemya tessellans. The sequence continues at coordinate 110,679,253 of OX637532.1, read as the reverse complement.
GGGCATGAAGGCATTCAAGGGAATGAAATGGCGGACGAATGCGCTAGAGCGGGTTCGGCCTTGGATAAGGCAGCCTCACGCAGGGATATTGACATTCCCTCAGTTGAGCTGCTGAATAAAATTCAGGAGTGGGCAGAGAGGGAGGTGACAGGCAGGTGGTCAAATATTACCACCTGTATGGTCTCCAGAACTCTATGGCCCTTGCTTGACAGGGGCAGGACTAGACAGCTTCTGACTCTTGGGAAAAAATCGTTGGCACTCCTGGTGGGGCTCTTGACGGGGCACTGTGCAATTGGGCATATGTCGGGGCGTTTGGGCTTTCCCCATGATGGTCGCTGCAGGAGCTGTTTAGATGAGGAGGAGGTGGAGTCAGTACAGCATTTCCTTTGTGACTGTCCGGCCCTGCAGGAGCGTAGGCTTAGACATCTAGGCTCTCGTTTCCTGCGGGATCTGGACTGCCTCAGGGATGCACAGCTGGCTGCCCTGGAGGGCTTCGTGAGAAGTTCTGGGTGGTTCTCAGGAACTACCGCTTCGTTTTGAAAGGATTGTGTAGGGTGTAGTCCTCTGGGCATCACAATGGGCCTTTATGGCCTCCGAGTGTTTTTCTCGCTTATGGCGGGCAGCCCTTCTAACTTAACCTAACCTAACCTAAGGGTCCTGTTTATAGAAACAATCCCGAAGCGGTTGACGCAATGGAAGATAACATATTCGTCAGATACAGGCCAATATGTTGGAGAGGACCGCAAAAATGTGCTCATGGTGTGAAATGTTTGGGGCGAAGCCGCGGTCAAGATTTACATGAAATCATATTTAAACATCGGTCGTTCTATCGACTCAAATAACATTTCTCTAACTTTTATGTGATAACTGATATTTTGTAGCCTCACTTGGCTAATGTTGACATCAGTAACCTTTGGTTTCAGCAAAACGGCGCCACAAGCCCCACAACCGGCCAAACATTTCATCTGTATGCCGATGTGCTAGAGGTGGACATTTTCCCGGCATCGTATTCCATTATTAATTCCTATATTTCTGCTTTACGTTGATGTCAATAAAACCGAATTTGTCAAAAAAAATTTGTCCATCCTTTTGTTGTAGTGTTTGTGAATTTTTACCACTTTCTTTTAGTAGAACCAGCTGTCAAGTGACGACCCCTACATATGAAATGCGTTGGATTGGATGCAGAAAGGACGGGATAATATTGATAGGAGAGCTGGAGAAAGATGACGAAATAGAAGAGTTTTTGTATTTATATAATTTTTTAATTTGCCGGCGAATTTTTGCTATAATGCCACATTCGTAATTGCGAATATCAGAAACTAACATTCGGCACATCACTAGCCCCTGCAGATGTATTTATTTTAAGGAAAATGACATAATTTCAAATATCAAATTTTTCACTCACAAACCCACTTAACACTCTCATACTACACAATACAAACTTGCTGAATACACCAACATGCACTCGCACATATTGTGGGACATAATCAAAATATATTCATTTGAATGGATGTGTGTGTGTGTGTGTAAGAACATTTAGTAAAGTCGTACTAACAAGTGACTTTAGGCAGGATAAAAATAAGGATTTCACATAATCTACAATACATTAGCGGTAGCTTTGCTGTGGATTTCAATTCAATTCTTCAGGTATCGAACAAAAATCCATGTAAATTACGATTTGGCACCTTTTTTCTTTAGAAATGGCGTTCAAGTTTGAAAATAAATGTGAATGGTATATTTTTCCTCAGTTCTCTTGCTCGCTTATGAACGTAAAAGTTTAAACATTAGTGAGCTTATGCTGAGAGTCCTTGTATGTAATGAAATTCAAACTCACACATACTTATGAGTTTCACTACTTTGCCGAAGACTTTTGTCTACAGTGTGAGGGGACAGGCTTGCTTTCTCCTATTGCAAATGCAATAAAGAGTTTTTCTGTTTGTGGCAAGACTTGGTCGAAATTATATGTTTATTCTTATTAAATAAAATGTTAAAAAATCAGTTTCCATTTTCAAATTTATAAACGCGTTATTGAGAAGTTGTTTGCTGCCATAAGTATTTCTGTGTAATTTCGTGCACATGGAACACAAGTTTTTGCGCTTGTTTTTAAAACGATTATTAAAAAATTATTTTGCTATACAGAAAGAACCCTTTTATGAAAAATAATAAAATACAAAAGGAAGTAATACGAAAAGAAGGAATTTATTGCACTCGTATACAGTCCTGCATATCTTTGAGTTTCTTTCTTCTACCATTTTGCTTCAAACTACGACTGGCTTTTACTTGTGAGGGATTTGTTTGTAACACACCCAAAAAAATTCGTGAGTTCCTGGAACATACCATCTTGTGCCTACGAGGTCTGTTGAAAATAAGGAAACTACTTTATTTTTCCCCAAAAAAAAAAAAAGTATATTTTAGGTACTCAATCGTCGCCAAACGCCATCCTTTCATGGGTCTATCCATTGTTGGACACAGGGAAAAATCGAAGACGACGAATTCAGTTAATGAGGTGACTAATTGGGCATTAATTTAATCCGGCTTTTGCTTTTATGCGTTCATTGTTCGATTAATGAGCCCAGATTTTGCTTCAAACTGTTATTAATCGGTTAAGGTATTAATAAAGTTTTTTTTTTTTTTTTTTTTTTTAGGAGTAGGACCAGCGCTCAGGGGATGACCCCTATATATGCAATGCATTGCGTCAGCACTGAAAACGAGGGGATAGTATTGAGGGTACAGATTAGGAAAGATGAGAAGATAGACAGTTTTTTTTTGTAGCTATTTCAACCTTTTACTTCGCCGGCTAATTTTTGCTACAGGGCCGACGAAGGTGGGTGCTGTTACTCTGCTTTTTTAGTACATGGTGGTGTCAGTCGCTGCCAATTATGTTCAGTGACCAGTGACTATGCCTTCATCATTGAAACAGGCTGGCAACAACTAACACAACCATGCACTATTGCTGATCGGAAGAATTCAACACAATATTTCATGACTCAGCGCGGGCTCGAACTCACGACCCTCCGCTTCACAGTCTCGTGCTCTACTACTTCAGCCAACAGCACCCACAAAATGAATTAAGTAAAGTAAATAAAAATGTTAGTAAATAAAATGTATAATTTATTTACTAGTTGGATGTTGTTAGTAAAAGACAAGTAAGAAGGTCGTTTTCGACCGAATCGAATCTTTAATGCCCTCCAAATATTTAGTAAAGAAATTGAAAATATTTAACATGCTGCGTCACGGTTCCCTTAAGACATTTCTGTGCCCAATTTTAAAAGTCTATACAGATCACTCCGAGAAAGGCCGTCTGGGAGACATCGCACCCAAATCGTAAAATGTAAATTTTCGGGGTAGCTAAGTGTAGAAAAAATGTTTATTTTTTATAAGGTCATTAGGGGGCAAAGAGGGTTGGAAGGGCAGGGCAGGGCAGGGGAAGACCAGAGAACATCTTACCATCGCACAGAGGGGTATTTGTCCAATTTAAGCGGCCAAAATTCGAATTTTCAAAACTCACTTTTTCTTTAACTACCCACCGTAGGGTGAAGAGAATAGAATGCTGGACTAGATCCCGTTATTTTTTAATTCCTTTTTGCTTTCGTTCGCTCTCGCCACGCAGTCAAAGTTTCGTGTTGCTAATTGGGCATATGCTTTTTTGCTGTGTTTGAGACAAGTCAACGTGAAAAAAACTTGAGTAAAAGCGTGTTTTCAGTTTATGAATTTTATTAAAATGGATAATTGTAATGCAGGTAAATATGATATAATTCACATAGTTTAATAGGAATATAATATATTCTGGTACCGGCAGAGCTACATTGAAAATGATGGTATTTTTGTTAATTTTAATTGATTAAAAAAATTAACTATAGTCATAAAGTTGTATAACACCACTTAACGCAACTCAGATTCTCCATGTACCAAAAATTCTGATGCTTTACTGTACATGCTGCTTTATTGCACACTTCTTTTACACATTTCATTTTAAAATTTAGCATTTACAATATTTTTTGTTTCCAAATCTAGGTTCTTCAAAGGTCAAATTCATAGTTCGTGAAGACGTTTTACGAATTTCCGAAATCTGCAATATTTCATCAATAATTGCTAATATAGCTGCTGCCGAAAAACATGAAATACGTATTTTTGCTTGTTTATATAAATTTACAATTTTAAATGCCACAACATGTCTTTTTTTTTTGCATACAAAATTCAATCAAAATAATTTTGGCCGCCTAGATTGGCCAAATACCCCTCTGTGCATCGGCGTAAAAGCTTATAAATAAAATTTTTATGAAATGTAGGCTTAAGGAGTACGATTTGTTAAATATTTACACTATATAATATGTAACTTTAACCCCCCTAAAAGGGGCGGGGTTCAAAAATAGACTATATCATGTTTTCCACAGACGAACGTATGGGCATTACTAGACCGTCTTAGACTTCTTTACTGATCAAGAATATATATACTTTATGGTGTCCAATTCTTTGTGGCGGGTATTAAAACTGTATTTTGTGGGGGTCTCTGTGACAAGGGCCGTGGAGGACATTTCACCTTTGCCATAAAACTTCAAAAATAAATGTTCGGAATAATTATATGTAAAATTTATTAAATTTTCTTTTTTGATAGGGTCATTTGATGACAAAGGCGGGGAGGGAGGTAGGGCAGAAGAGAGTCAGATTAGACGTTATTAGCGATATAATGTCCAATGGGTATACTCAGTGAATGGGCTACAGGATGTGGTCTAGGAGTAAACCCTAGCAAAACAGGACTGGAACTATTTACTACAAAGACCAAAGTTCAAGGCTTTAGACTACCTCAGCTGAATAATCTGGAACTGTCCCTTTCGGACAATGCAAATATCTTGGAGTTATCCTGGACGTAAAACTATCGTGGAAACCGAATGTGCCACATAGGATTAAAAAGGCAACAGTTGCCTATTACTCCTGCAGGAGGATGTTTAGTTCCAGATGGGGTTTAACACCCACCATGCTTAAATGGATGTACACAGCGATTGTACGCCCTATATTGACTTATGGATCTTTGGTATGGTGGCCTGCGACGACTAAGAAATATGTGGTAGCTCAACTATACCGGATACAAAGATCTGCCTGCATCGGGATTATTGGTTGTCTACGTACTAGCCCCTCAGAGGCTCTGAGTGCTATACTGAACCTAATTCTGATTGACCTTTATGTACTGGGTGCATCCTCGAGCAGTGCGGTGAGACTGGTGGCATCTGGGAAGTGGAGGTCAAGGGACTATGGCCACGCAAGGACCTAGGACAGTTACCACCGACACTGAGGAAGCCCACTGACTATATGATACCCCACTTGGACTTCAATATTATTTACAAGGTCCTCATTCCATCCAGCGGTAGTGGAGAGGGGGAAACATAGAGAAGGACTTCGACTGCAGGATGTATACTGATGGATCAAGAATGATCGGTGGTGTAGGTTCAGGAGTTTTCTCAAGGGACCTTGGAACGGGACTTTCGCTCTGACTCCTTGATGAAGCTAGTGTATTTCGGGCGGAAATATTGGCTATAAGGGAGGCAGCTAGTTTACTAATTGACAGGGGTGTTCAGGGTACGGTTGGTATCTTTGTCGACAGCCAGGTAGCACTCCTGTCTCTGAGGTCGTTCACTACTTCTTCTATCTTGGTAACTCGATGAAGGGAGCTTCTATCCAGATTGGGATATCAGACTGACACAATCCTCATCTGGGTTCCCGCACATTGTAACTTCCCTGGAAACGAAGGGGCGGACGAGCTAGCTAGGGCTGGATCTGCTATGGACGTCTCCACCGCTGTATCGGTAGCCATGCCGTATGGCGCTATAAGATGCGGCATTCAGAGCCATTACCGGCAGAAGGCTGGAGACAGATGGCGCAAGCTGGCCACGTGTAGGGTGGCCAGAAGTATGTGGCCCTGCTACAACGACAGGAGGACAGCACAGCTGATCAACAGGAACCGTAGGGACATCTCAAGACTCGTCGCAGTAGTGACGGGGCACTGGGCAATAGGCAGACATGCTTGTAGGATAGGGCTCTCCTATAATGCATTCAGTCGCAGCTCCCGGGATCAGGGCAAGGAAGAGACAGTTTATCACTTCCTTTGTGAATGCCCGGCATTGAACGTTACGAGACACAGAATCGTAGGCAACAGTATAATATCCGACCTTTCGGAGCTATCAGGAATAGGTCTAGGTGACCTTATTAGATTCCTCGATGCGACAGGTTGGACCTAGCATCCATCACCGTATCCGAGACCTCGATTCGGTTCTACATAGGTTGACACTGACGAGTGGAGTGGTCTCAGAGATCCTACTTGAATGCTTGTGGGTTACAGGCAGCCACGTATACCAACCAACCAAACAACTCCTAATAAAATTACTCGAATTTAATAAAAATGCTTAAAGAAAAAAGTAATTTGCAGATTGCAGATTTGAACTTGAGTCTGAATAAAAAATTCTTTATTTTAATAATAAAATTAATAACATCGAAAAATGAAAATTTACATTCATGTCTAAAATTTTACCAATTTTAACTTGAGAGTGTATCTGCTTACACATCATCAGTAGCAGCAGCAGCAACACCAGCACCAGATGCTGTACAAGTCAAGCACAGCAGCAGCATTGGTGGCAGCAGTACGACAGCAGCGTCAGTGAGCAGAGCATTTATTGCTTATACGCCACTGGGAGCAGATTTAGAGGTTACTTATGTGTGATTTAAGTGAAGCACGCGCGAATATGGCGGTGATAATTCTTTAAAAATTGGAAATTGTTTTCCAATCGATTTCGCATTTAGCCAAAGCTCTCCTCTTTCACACACACACACACACACACACACAGAGAAGCACCACATGTATAGATATTTTCATGTGAATAAATTTATATACGAGTTGTTGCCTTTTTTTCTGAACCCTAAACGAATGTATTTATTTTTATAAATTTGTTCTCTTGCTGGTGTACGAGTACGAGTACATGTAACATTTATTTTCTTTATTTTATTATTATGATTATTTTGTTCTTTTTTCAACTGGAGGATAAAATATATTTTGTTCATTTTTTGTATTTGGAATTGTATTTCGTTTTTTTTGATTATTTTTTGTTTTGTTAAAAAATTAAAATCATATTCGAAAACAAATCCTCGCTGCTGCTACGTTTCTTTTTTTTCGTGTGTAATAATGAAAGCATTTTGTTTTAGTTGCATATATTTTTTGCTTCCACGATTACTTTCTGCTTGATTGACTTGTGTTACAACAGGATTTTATTATGAACAGAACAGCACAACGTTACTTTTGGCAGATTACCGAACTAAATTTATTGAGATTTTATGAAAGCGCTTTTGTTAGTCGCATATGTTTGTGTGTTGTAAATTGTTAATTCTGCATTTTATTTAAAAGATTTCAAAGAGATGTAAAAGAGATCGATGGGTTCATTAGGTGAAAATTGATTAAATTTAAATTACGCATTTCATACATTTCTTGACACCCTTCTGTTAAATGTAGATGAAAAAGTTGAGTTCCCTTCGGGGAAAGCGATGCCTTCAGTAGACTGCAAAGCCGGATATTCCGGGTTGGTGTCTATACTAAGTCAGAAATATGGCTACGCATTTTTCTGATCTGTATTAGTGAATGATTGTGTTAGCTGTTTTGGGTCAGCCTGCGTCAGTGACGAAGGCATAGCGTTGGTGAATGTAACGAAAGAGATTGATATTATCAAGTACTAAGGAACATAATGCTGCACCATCCTTCATCGGTACTGTAGAAAAAATTTCGCCGGTAGGTAAGAAGTCAAATGACTGCAGCTCCGGTACTAAGCCGTGCGTGAGTAGAGTTCATCCATCCCCTTATTGCCGTTTCAAATAAAAAGAAAAATCAATTTGTGAAACTGAATCAGAGGTATTTACTGAGAATCTTTATCTTTTAGTACTTCTCAGATAACCCGACACATTTCGGCAGTTCGGTTCTTTGCGTGAGTGGAGTTCATCCATCCGCTGATTGCTGGTCCAAGTAATAAGAAAATCAATATTTTCGAATGGTTCTTAAATGGATAGTGAATCTGTATCAGGAACTGTAACTGAGGATCTCGACCTTTTGGTGTCTCTGAGGTTATCCGACACAGCTCCGCAGCGAAAATGCCGAGTACAAAATCGGTAATCTCATATACATAAGCGAGACTGTAATGAACAGCATTTCATTTATGATGCAAACGCATTAAAGTGAGCGAAGTGGTGATGTACTGATCCAATCAGCCTGCAGTGCGATTCACTATAATTTTTAAACCACAAGTGTTTCGTTTAAAAGTGTTAACCAAAAAATTAACCATTTTGCTATTCACTAACACTTTAAAAGATATCCGATGGTGTTTGAAACCAGCTGCTTCAATCAGCTGTGATTTTTAACTACCCAAACTGTGGTTTATTAACGACAGAAATTTTGTTGGGGTTTAATAAGTAAAAAAGTGTTTATTTTTTCATAGACAGCAGCTCAGAAAAAATCGTAGAAATAATTTATATGTATTGCCTATTTTGTTACATGGATCGCTTTTTATAAAATTTCAAAATAAAACAACTTTATTTATTGATGTATAGTTTATTCATTTATTGAAGAAATATATGTGGAATTGGGAAATATTTTTATGATATATTGGCAACAGATTCATGGCCCTCAACGTAATCGCTCCCGATTATTTCAATCACTCGCCTTTCCAATTCGCTTAAGTCCTCCTGCTTCACGGTCTTATTCCCAGTAAGCGCCAGTTGCCTCTTCCTGTCCCGTACCTTGGTACTGGTGCGGCTTTAGAATTTCTTCCACACCTTTATGACAACGAATAATTGTACAATTTCTTGTATTTATTAAACAAGGTTTACTCACCGCCTGCCACTGGTTGACCTCTTTAACTGCTCCATCGAGACAATTAAGGGTTTCTGTCATTTCTGTCTAATTTTTGTCGCATTCCAACTTTCCGTGCAGTTTCTTAAATTTCCTGCCAGCATGTCCCGGGTTGGTGATCATAAAATCTATCATATTGCTGAGCTGCTCAGCAGACGCGCGGCTTCTTTTTGCTAAATTTCCGGACATTCTACGAAAAAGATATATAAGTATATAATAAATCAATATTATAATATATTATAAAAATGAAAAATGTTTTACTTACTTTGCACCACAAATGAACTTTTGTACAAACATGATTTGTTTTTTTATACCCTCCAAATAAGAATTTGGAGGGTATATTCACTTTGTCATTCCGTTTGTAACGCATCGAAATATCCATCTCAGACCCCATAAAGTATATATATTCTTGATCAGTGATGAAATCTAAGACGAACCGTCCGTCCGTCCGTCTGTGGAAATCACGATTCAGTCCAAACGAAAAGAGCTAGACTCTTGAAATATGGCACAAATATATTCTGAAGCTTAGAGCAGGTTAAGTTCGAAGATGGGCTAAATCGGGCAAGAGGGAAAAAAGTTCCCCTAAGAATAACTAAACCAACCCAGAAAAAACAACATAATTTTTAAAGTTTTTTGGTTATTTTGTTAAGCAAATGATATATTTTTATGTCAAATACGGTCCAACGCCTTAAACTTGGAGCCATTAAATAAAATAAAAATATTTTTTGCCCCCGCCCACTTCAGTGGGCGTTCTTATAGGCAAAAATAGCATAAAAATATAACAAATTGTTTTACTTAAGCCTACATTCCTTAAAAATAACACTTTTAAGCTTTAATGACGAAGCTGAGACGAAACGTGGTACTACTCTGCCCTACCCCCTCCTTCCCCTTCGCTCCCTAAATGACCCTACCAAAAAAAAAAAAATTTTTTTTAAATTTTGTATACAATCATCTTAAGCATTTATCTTTAGAGTTTTATGACTGCCGAGTTCTGCCCTAACCCCCTCCCCTCCTCTTGCTTTTCGCACTTAATGACCCTACCAAAAAAAAATTTTTTTTAATTTTGTGTATAATCATCCCAAGCATTTATTTTTAAAGTTTTATGTCTACCTGTTTCTGCCCTACCCCCTCTCCCCCTTTGCCCTCTAAATGACCCTATCGAAAAAAAAATTTTAATTTTGTATATAATTATCCCAAGCATTTATTTTTAGAGTTTTATGACAAAGGTGAAATGTTTCCCCCACAGCCCTTGCCAGAGCGACCCCGCCGAAATACAGTTTTTATACCCTCCAAAGAGAATTGGACCCCAAAAAGTAAATATATTCTTGATCAGTGATGAAGTCTAAGACGGTCTAGCAATGCCCATACGTTCGTCTGTGGAAAACATGATATTGTATATTTTTGAAGGCCGCCCCCTTTAGTGGGCGTTGACGTACGATATTATATAAAGGAACTCTGTCCCACCAAGTTAAACATTTTAAATTCACTTACTAAATATTTGGAGGGTATTAAAGATTCGACACGGTCGAATATAACGTTTTTACTTGTTTATCTCGGACCAGCACTAAGGCGTTGCCCCCTACATATGTAGTGCATTGCGCCGGAACTAGAAAGGAGGGGATAGTATTGAGGGGGCAGATGAAGAAAGATGAGGAGATAGAAAATTTTTTGTATCTATTTCAACCTTTTTACATCGTCGGCTAATTTTTGCTACAGGACCGACGAAGGAGGGTGCTGCTGTTACTCCGCTCTTTAGTACAAGATCGTGTCAGTCGCTGCCAATTATGTTCAGTGATCAGTGCTATGCCTTCATCACTGAAACAGGCTGGCAACAACTAACACGACCACGCACTAATGCTGATCAGAAGAATTCAACACTATATTCGTGACTCAGCGCGGGATTGAACTTAGGACCCTCCGCTTCATAGTCTCGTGTTCTACTACTTCAGCCAACAGCACCCTCAAATGCAATGGGAACGTGTAAATAAATTAAATATACCGAGCTTTAAAAAGATTCCATATTAAGTTCACCTTTCAACTTTCAGCCAGAATTTATGGCAAAATAAAACATGTTTTATGTATGAAATGAAGAACTAAATAAAAACATTTTTATTAGCTTCAAATTGTGGTAATAAAACATGACACCATTTTGTATACACATTGACCATTTTTAGTAATATTGACCTAAAAAATCATAAAAACCGAAAGAAAATTTATAATCAGAAAATTTTTAACCACAAACTGCACACACACGCGCACACAACAAAACCAATAAACTTTATGAACCCCAAAGCGAGCAAAAACAGAAGGCAACAAAAGCAAATTAAAATGAAAAAAATAATATGAATCAAATAAAATGGCTCACAAAAATTAAGGTTTCATCGTTTCCTTATGAATGAATACGTCATTCAGTCCGCCCCAAAATCAAGGAAGACAACAAAAAATATATTTTTATATGAGCATTTTTATAGGACTTTTCGTGGTCTTTTTACGACCTTTTTAATATTTCCGAATAAGAAAAATGAACGAGAAAAAAACTGAAGAGAAGCAAAAGGAACGATTAGAACGTTAACGGTTGTAATTCGCAAATTCAGTTGGTTAGAAGTATAAAATAAATGGCTGGTGTGTGCTGCCGTAAAATAAAAATCATTAAAAGCGCATTTGTCATATGAACATTAAATGAATTCTGGCTACGAGAGTGGCACGAGAAGGAACTCTACATCCAATTTACTCTGAGTTTCCTATTGATTTTTTTAATGAAGTAATTTTTACTTTACAATATTAGTTACAAAATTATGCTCCTCGAAGTATTTTGCAAATAGAAATTCGTTAATTTCCATCAAACGTATCACCCTCTCAAAGGGAAAGATTTCCCGTTTGAAAAGTATCCTTTCCATATAGGGCACAATGTTTTGAAAAGGCTTTTTAAAAACTGCATTTCGTAGAATGTTCTCTTTCTTTGTTTTGAGAATATGTGGAGAAAAGGATCTCCTTATATGTACCGGCGGCCCGTTTCACAAAACTACTAGTTACAAAATCTAAAAGGTGATTTTTGGCAACACTGTTTGTGGTCGCTCAGCTGTTTTCGTGTAATATAATGCCTTTAGACAATATTTTGTAAGTCTGTGTCAAGGATTGTATTTATAGGTACAAGACCGCAAAGGATGACGCACTGGAAGACAACATTGAAGAATTTAGTCGTGAGATACCGCCCGATATATTGCAGAGGATCCCAGAATTGGGCTCAGGGGGTAAAATATTTGAGGCGCAGTCGCGGTCTTTCTGTCGACTCAAGTAAAGGTTTCATATATTTCTCTCAATTTTATGTTTTTAGTTTTGAAATCAAATCTGAAAGTCCCTAAGAAATCACCCATTACAAGTGGAATACCCACAACACAACAATAAATTTTGTGACAGTGTTATTGTTTTCTATATAATTTTACTTTTACTTTTATAACTTGTAATTTTCGGCAATGGGCCCCAGTACTTAATAAACCCATATGTCTTCCCTTAGTGAGCAATATTTTATGGGACCGAAGTAAATTAAATAATTGTTATGTTTACTGAAAAAAAGACGAAAAAGAATGTCCCAAAATATTGCATCTACCACCCTCGTATGCAATAAAATTTAGAAAATAATTTTTGCGCTGTAAATGGTAGGAAATTTAGTACGAAGGTGGCTGAGAGAAAATTTAATTTTGTTGCAGGCATCATTTTTGCCTGAATATCACCGCAAATAAAAATGCCATAAAATCATTTTACGATCGCTTTTTCATATTCTTCTAGCCGCTGCTATAAATATTCTCCGAAATATTATACGACTGTGGAAAGTTTCGCAATATTTAAAAGAATGAAATGTTTTCCAAAATTTATGTTCATATAATTCTAATGAATAACTCAAATTGTTTTATTAAAAAAACCAAAGGAGAAGCCTTCAATAATATATTGTTAGCAGGGTCGTATCGGCTTGATACAGTTCCCATATATTATTTCAAAATAAATAATTAAACATCACATTTAACTAAACTATTTATATATATTCAGCTGTATTCTTATATATCTTTCACCGACGTACATCTGGAGTATATACTTAAATTCATTCCAACCCTGGGATCACCCTTTTGATCTTTCTAACTTTCAATGGTAATTAATTTTTCTCTAATATATAAAATATGTTTAATTAACAAAAAAATAAATTACTTCAGCTACTTTCATTTAACAAAAATAAATTAAAATTTTCCAGCTCTGGAGCTGGCTTATTGGCTTTTCTGAATTTCATTCAAGAACACATGATTATTTAATATAGGATGGGCAAATTTGAGGTTAGGAAGTAATTTGACTGTCAAACAATGAAATGTCAAGAATTAAGCTGTCATCGTTTGACATATATTTAGTAACCGACTGGGAAATTTTTAACACGTTAACCATTGCATACGTCTAATTTTTGTGAATTTTGTGGGTGCTTTCGGCTGAATTAGTGGCGCACGAGACTATGAAGCGGAGGGTCCTGAGTTCGAGCCCGCGCTGAGTCATGAAATATTGTCTTGAATTCTTCCGAACAGCATTAGTGCGTGGTTGTGTTAGTTGTTGCCAGCCTGTTTCAATGATGAAGGCATAGTCACTGGTCACTGAACATAATTGGCAGCGACTGACACGATCATGTACTAAAAAGCAGAGTAACAGCACCCACTTTCGTCGGCCTTGTAGCAAAAATTACTATCCCCTCGTTTTCAGTTCCGGCGCAATGCATTGCATTTATAGGGGTCATCCCGTGAGTGTTGGTCCATGATAAATTTTTTTTTCTGTGAATTGGCTACTTGAAAAACAACGTTGGCACAATTGGCTAGTGCTGGCATCCATGACTTTTGGTTCCAGCAAGACAACGCCATATGTCACACAGCCGAACAAATAATTCAGTGATTGCATGATCATTTTCCCGGTCGCGTAATTTCTTGATTAGGAGATGTAAATTGGTCGCCTCGTTGTTGTGAGCTAACGCCGCTGGACTATTTTCTCTGGGGCCAGTTGAAAGACCGAATTATGAAATTCGGCAATGCATTGACGAGATAAGCGAACCCTTGTTGCAAAATGTGGTTAAACATTTTGGGAAAATGGGGGATGTCTGCTGACGTGCTAGAGGTGGACATTTGTCTGACATCATATTCCATTATTAATTTCCATATCTCTACTTTTCACTGGTATCTGCATTTTAAAAAAAATGTGTTTTTAAGCTAATTTACTTCCTAACCTTTAATTTGCTCAACCTTTCAAAATATTCAAAATATTCCACTCTTAATAAAAATTTAACTTTTACCGAATTCATAAAAAACTAAATAATTTGCAGATCGCAGATTTGAACTTGAGTCTGAATAAATAATTGTAATATTTTGTTCGACCACAAGAAATGGGCATTACCGCGAATCCAGCTTTAGCGATTGGTTAATTTATAGAATATAAAAATAAAACAGTAGTGGTATTCAGTGTTGGATGCAAATGAAAAATATTTATTCCCAATAAAAAAAATCATTGAAACTGTCTCAATTTGCTTTTGCACTTACGCCAGATTGTTTGCTCCGAACACAGAATATCTCCCATGTGATTTTGGCAATTCCATTTCATTCAAATAATTTTATTCAAATAACTATATTAGAGCTTTTCCCTGTCCCTGTATCTGCGTCTGACATACATATATGTATATTCTAATCAGGCGAAGTGTTTCAGACTGTGCCACGGGTTGCTATATTTTTATGGCGAAATGAAACAGAATGAGTTTGAAAAAAAAATCATTAAAGCAATTCGTCCGGTGAGAGCACAATTAATTAGAAACACCGGACAATAGTTTTTATACCCTCCAAAAAAGAATTCAAGGGCATATTCACTTTATCATTCCGAGTGTAACACAGCAATATATTTTTCTAAGGCCCCATAAAGTATATATATTCCTGATCAGTGATGAAATTTAAGACCACCCAGCCACGTCCGTCCGCCTGTGGAAATCATAATCCAGCCCAAACGAAAATAGCCAGACCCTTGAAATTTGGTTTTAAATATATTTTGAAGGATAGCACAGGCCAAGCTCGTAAATGATCTAAATCGTTACCCCGGTCCGAGAGATCCCCTAAGAAAATCTAAACCGACTTCTAAAACTAATAATTTTTGATTATTTTCGTAATTTTGCTAAGCAAATGATATATTTTTATGCTAAAGAAGATCCAATGAATTGAACTTGGAGCCAGAAAATCAGAAGAGTTAATTTTTGGACCACGCCCCCTTTAGTGGGCCTTGCAGTTAAATATTATATGAAAAAAATGGTGTTAATATTTAACAAAATGTATTCCTTAAGTCCACATTCCTTGAAATTAAATTTTTAAGCGTTTACGACGCTCTACCTATCCCTCCACCCATGTTTGCCCCTAAATGACACTATAACTAATTTTTTTTTCTACACTTAATTACCCTAAAAATGTAATTGTTACGTTTTTTAGGACAAAAGGTGAGATGGCTCTCCTATGGCTCTTCCCGGAGTGACCCGGTCAAAATAGTTCTGAAATTGAGCAAAATAGAGTTTTAAGATTTATTTACTAAATATTTGGAGGGTATTTAAAATTCGACCCGGCCGAATAAAACGTTCCTACTTGTTTTTTTAAGCAGTTGCATTCGCTGATAAAAACTATTAAATTTCGTGATTGGCATTAACATTTTAAAAAAATAATTAAAAAACTAATTATTTTCAAAGTCTGCCGGAACGATTTGCTATAAAGACATAAAATGATATTTTGAAATAAAAATGGAGAAGAAAATTTATTAAATAAATTGAAATATACAAACAAGAAGACATAAAATGAAAACGATATTTAACGATTATTTACTTCGGATTTGTTACAATTTACTAAACGATATGGCATGAAAAAACTCTGGATGTTATTTTTTTCTAAATGTAAATTTTAAAAATATATTATAGTTAAGTGAAAAGGAGAAACTAACAAAATCACGGCATTTGAAAAATGATAACAGAAGGTTAAATGTCCTGCAAAGTTACAAAAGCCAGTTGCATTCATTTGCCCGGTCAAACAGACGCATGCTTGTGTGTGTGTGTGAGTGTGTGTGTGTGCCTTTTTCAATCACATTATCTTTTGTGAACGCTCCTCTAAAGATGTATTACTTTAAATTGTAACTCTAACATTGAGGTCTTTCGACCTCAGTCAGTTAAAATATACAGTGTAGAGCAAATGTTGCCTAAACTTTAAGCAAAAAGCTTTCAAGCTAAAAAATTTTTGTAATTCTTCTCTGTGGCCTGAATCAATGGCAGCATGCATTTTTCTATCCAGTTGCTATTGTTCGCTTTTTAATTTCAATCTTTGCCTTGCAGAGTACAATAAGTCTCGCACATGTTCACATGGAGCACAACAAAATATTCACTCACTGTAAACATATACTCCTATCCAACTGTGCATATGCGAATGTTGTCTAAATGTGTGTACTATTTTAAGCCATTATATAACCCGCAATTGTATAGATTCCGTATGTGTTTGTGCTTTCTTACGTTCGTAGAACACATACTTAAACAGCCAATGCCATTCATTATTATCTACTCGCACATGAACAAATAGAATATGTCACGAATTGTAATGTTGCATGAGACGTAGTGTTTTTTGTGGCTGCTGTGGAATACGAGTACTAGTGGCGCTAAGTAGCAACCACCCTTTGAAACACCCACCATCAAAGGCAGGCAGGCAGTCGGTAACAGACTCGGGGAAGATAAAATGGATTTTTAGAAATGTACTTGATTGGGTACCAAAATGTTCCTTTTCTAATACAATTGCACAAAAACGACAAAAATAGTTGAATATTGCGTCATGCCACATCAATCATTCATTCCAACACTGGAAAATATTACTAACGAAAAAATAAGTTTTCTTTAATTAATTTAATATTCGAAGATAAACTTTAAATTTTCCAGGTCTGCAGCTGCCCTTTTGGGCTTTCTTTTTCCTATTTAATACCAACTAATTCCTTTCAAAAACAATAAATATGTTTAATTTTTAAAAAAAGTTATTTGAATCTCTTAATAATTTTCCATTGTATCGCTTTTGTCGTAAATGAAAAAGTGAATTTTTAAGTGTAGAAAAGTAGTTCTTTTGATAGGGTCATTTAGAAGGCAAAGGTGGGTGGAGGGGCAGGTCACGGCAGGGGAAGATCAGAGAACATCTTATCTTCGTCGTGAAGATTTAATTTTTAAGAAATGTGGACTTAGGTTAGGTTAGGTTAGGTTAGCAGGTTGGTGGTGAAAGGAAAAACTGAGACCAGCCCACTTGGGTCCAATTATTTTTATCCCTTTGTGACACCTGTATTTAAGAGGATTGAAAAGATAATAAAAGAGGAAGAAGTAGGGATAGTCGAAGTTAAGGTAAGAAGGATAGTAAAGAAGAAGATGTGATACATAAACCAAGAGTTATGGTCGTGCATACACGCCCCAGGGGAGTCAGCTGCCGAACCAGGCACTGCTCCTAATAAGGAGACTCAGGTATCTCAGTCCTATCTCCGATATCTCCGAAATGTCTCCAAAGCGTGCCTTGCCCAGAGACTGTAGTCGCTGCTCCTCCAGAGCAGGACAGAAGCAGAGGAAGTGTGCAATGCTTTCCTCCTCCTCCTCATCATTGCAACTGGAGCAGTAGTCGTTATAGGGGAGCCCCATGCGCCTGGCATGGATCCCAAAGGTGCAGTGACCAGTAAGTGTGGCCACTATATTACGTAGATGACCTCTTGCGAAGTTCAAAGGATCCTTCGTTCTCCTAGAGTCTAGGCGGGGCCATAAGACTATTGATATCTCGCAAGTGGATTCTCTGAACCACCTGTCCTGAGCCAATTCGAATAGTGCAACATCAAAGCGTCTCCAGCAAGATGAGAGTGGAATCCCACTTAGTTGGTCGATGTCGGCTTCCTGAAGTGTGGTTCCTCTCCCCGCCAGTTCGTCCGCCCTAATGTTGCCCGTGGCGGTCCCATGTCCCCGCACCCAGTTCAAGGTGATGCGTGAATGTTCCGCAAGTCCGTCAAGGGCTCCGCGGCACTCCTGGACAAGTAGGGATGTGCTATACACCCCCTTAAGAGACCTTATTGCAGCTCGACTGTCTGTAATGAATTGGATGTCCCGGTTCGATATCCGATAAAACATTAGCCATAACGCTGCCCTTCTAATAGCAGATATTTCCGTCTGCATTACGCTACACTCATCCGGGAGTCTGAAGGACATCTCGATTCCAAAGTCTGGAATAAAGACACCCCCACCGACCCTACCCCCCCGGTTCTCGCTACGTGTGGACTTAAGGAATACAATTTCTTGGATATTTACACTATTCTTCCATGTAATATGTTACTTCAACGCTCACCAAAGGAGGCGGGGTCCAAAAGTGGATTTTTCTAATTTTCGGGCTCCAAGTTCAACACTTTGGAACTTCTTTGGCATAAAAATATATCATTTACAAAAATAACAAAAAAGCTTTTTTTAGAGGTTGGTATAGTTTTTCTTAGGAGAACCTTTCTCCCTCTGGCTCTGTTGCATTCTTCTAATCAGCATTAGTGCATGGTCGTGTTAGTTTTTGCCAGTCTGTTTCAGTGATGAAGGCATAACACTGGTCACTGAACATAATTGGCAGCGACTGACACGATCATGTACTAAAAAGCAGAGTAACAGGACCCTCCTTCGTCGGTCCTGTAGCAAAAATGAGCCGGCGAAGTAAGAGGTTTAAATGGCTACAAAAAATTCTCTATCTCCTCATCTTTCTTCACCTGTCCCCTTAATACTATTCCCTTCTTTCTAGTTCCAGCGCAATGCACTGCATATGTAGGGGTCAACCCCTGAGTGCTGGTCCGAGATAAAAAAAAAGAAAAGGTTTCGATTGTTCAAACCTAGAATGTTATAACTGGTTTTTAACTCCAATTTATTTCTTCTTGAAGCATAAAATATTTTTAATTAAAAAAAAGTAGTTTTAGCCGTTTGCCTTTATATATAAAAAATTTTAAAATTTCCAGCTCTGGAACAGTATTTTGGAGTTTGCTGATTTTCAATAGGAGTGTATTTAAGACTATTATAGCTACTCTCAATCTAGAACTGCTCTCAGTCATTTGAGCGCTACGCTGGATTGTCCAAGCGCCCATGTGTGCAAGGACACAACCGTTACCGACATTCTTCAAAGATAAATACGATTTACAGTTTGTGAAATCACCTTGAAAGAAAAAATTAAAGTCTCCATTTCTAAGCCAACTAAAAAAATTTGTTTATTTGGTCGTAGGGTGAAGAGTTCATGATCTCGACATTTTGAGTTCCTAAGAGGCTTTCCTGACTATTCCTGTGAAGCCGTATGTGTGCATGTGTGGGTGTCTATCTGTATGTGTATGTAAGTATGTGACCCGCTCGCTTATAACTTTTAAAATGATACACCGAATGCAACCAAACCAGTCGCGTTTCAAAGGGTTCCTTGGACTTTCTTTGAATTGGCTCGGCCCGGTAGATTCCGAGAAATAAAAAAAAATTAAGAAATTTTTTTTAAACAGTTTTTAGAATAACTTTCGATCGATCCCAAAAACTAATCAGCTCTTGGCAATCTAAAACCACGTCGAGCGTTACCAACTGGCTGAAAATCGCTTATTGCGCTCGTGAGATTTCGTGAAGGAAAAATTCAAGAAAAGTGATTTTTTAAAGAAAACTCTGTAATTATATATCTGATCAAATACGATGAACCGATTTTTTATTATTATCGCTACTCATTCAGATCTAACGTGAAAAGATGCTACAAGTGATTTTTTCAATAGTTTATAGGCAATATCATTCTCAGACCCTACAAAGTGTTTATATTCTTGATCAGTGATGAAATGTCAGACGATCTAGGCACGTCCGTGCATCCGGCCGTCTGTGGAAATCACGATTCAGTCCAAATGAAAAGAGTCAGACCCTTGAAATTCGCTATAGATAAATTCTGAAGGATAGCACAAGTCAAGTGCTATCGGGCCAGAGGGAAGAAAGTTCCCTCAAGAAGAACTAAAAAACTTCCAAAAAAAAAACAACATAATTTTTAGAGATTTTAATGTAATTTTGTTAAGCAAATGATATATATGTTGATGTCAAAGGGGATCCAAACCGTTGAACTTCGATCCAGAAAATCGGAAAAATTTATTTTTGACCCCGCCTCCTTTAGTGGGCGTTGAAGTAACATATTGCTTGGAAGAATAGTATAAATATTTAACAAATTATATAATATAAGCCTACATTCCTTAAAAATTAAATTTTAAAGCTTTTATCACGAAGCTGAGATGTTCTCTGACCCTTCTCTGCCTATCCTCCCCTCGACCTTTGCCCCCCAAATGACCTTATAGAAAAAGTTGTTTTACACTTAATGAACCCAAAAATAAACTTTTTAGTGGTTAATGGCGAAGGTGACATGTCTGTCCCACATCCCCTCTCGGAGTGACTCCCACAAAATAGAGTTTTTATTTACCAAATATTTAGAGGTTATTTAAGATTCGACCTGGTCGAACACAATATTCTGACTTGTTTTTGTTTAATTTGCCTTATTTTGAAGGTGGCAGTAGGGAGTAGGAATGTTTTATGTAAAAAACTTTGCTTGAATAGTTGATCTTCTTACGAAGTATGAGAATTTAAAATATCTTATAGGTGCTCATTTTTGCATAGTTTGTCATTCTTGAGTTTGTCCTTCAGTACATTTGCCATGCGATGGTACGAGTATGTACGGAAAGAAGTACAATTGTATGACATGAATCATGCCTGAACTGTGCAGTCTTTGTTTGGATAACCTCATGTTTATTCATTTGTTCTTCCATTCATTCAGTCAGTCATTGTATCCATTTTGTTGTAACAATGGAAATATACAAAATGATTTTGCCATTTATTCTCTAAATAAGATAAGATTACAAGCGAATATCAAATGTAGATATTTTGTGTTTATTTATTTAAAGAAAAATTGAAAACCTTTAAATTTCGTTATATTTAAACAGTAAGAAATTTATTGCATAATATCGAAGGAACGACATGATTGTGGGCTGTTTTGCAAGGTAAATGATAATCGGTCAATAGTTTACTTATTTTTCTGTAAGAGGTATTGTTTTATACTCGTATTATTATCTCAAATTCTTCCAAGACTTTCTTTTGGATAGTTAGAATTAGCAGTTGTTCTCCTGGTCTTAAGAAATGATTCTTTATACGAGATTAACGCGATTCTATTTTATTCTTCGAATCCCTATCGTTTCGATGCAGTATTTGTGCTAATTTTTATTACTGACGGAAATATATTGGCAAGTTTATTACAAATAATTGTAAAGTTTTGAATTTAAAAAGCATACGATTTCATGAAGATATTAACGAAAACGGTTAAAATAGTGCGCTTGACTTGGCTCCAATGTTTATTTATAAAGGGTGGGCAAATTTGAGGTTAGGAAGAAAATGGGCTTACAAACGGGTGACCTATTGGCCCTTCTTTCGGAAAACTGGTGTGGTTCCATACACCCGTTTTGCTGAATGTAAAGTGGTGGCTCTAGATATTTCTAAGGCGTTCGATAGAGTGTGGCATGGAGCACTCCTGTCCAAACTTATTGCATTTGGTGTCGGAGACATCTTCTCTCGGTTTAATTGAGCTTCCTCAGGGATCGCTCTATACGAGTTGTTATAGATGGGATCTCATCCGATGAGTTCAGAGTCAACTCAGGAGTACCGCAGGGGTACCGCAGGGCTTCGTTCTTTCTCCTACTCTATTTCTAATTTTTCTTAACGATCTACTTTCCCAAACTTCCTGTCCTATTTACTCTTTCGCAGATGATGGCAGCCTTTCGCATTCTTATTCATTAAACAGCAGGCCGTCAACGTCTGAAATCGGGACGAGTAGGCAGTTTATGAATGACGTTATGGATAGCGACCTCGCGAAGATTTCCGAATGGGGATTTTAATGCCTGTAAGACCCAGTGTTGTATGCTTACGCATCGACGTACGTATGACCATGCTGCTTCATCTGTTGCTATGGGTGGTGTAAGTATTATGGAGTCAGGGGCTCTTGATGTTCTGGGCATGAAAGTGCAGTGTGATGTCAGATGGACGGAACAGGTCGCAAATGAAACATTCAATTGCCTTGGCTTCTTAAGACGGTGCAAGAGATACTTCACCCCTTCTGATCTTCTTAATATTTACACCACTTACATCCGACCGAAGATGGAATACAACCCTCATTTTTGGGCCGGTGCTTCAAAGTCTATTTTGAAGTTACTCGACCGCGTACAGGAGAGGGCGATAAAACTCATCGGAGACAGTAGGGTAGCCAACTCTATTGACTCTCTTGAGCATCGTCGCAATGTGGGGTGCGTATCGTTGTTCTATCGTTACTATAATGGCAGGTGCTCTGGTGAAATTAGGGAACTTGTTCCTGAAACCCATTCTTTCTTACGCTCAACGCGTTTTTCATCAAGAGCGCATGCGTTTGTGGTCGATATTCCAACTAATCGCACTACGCATTACAGAGAAAATTCGTTTTTTGGCCGAACAGTCCGTATGTGGAACAAACTACCTGCAGATTTGAGGGGGTTCAAGTCGAATATCCACAGACACTACTCCCTTTATCCTCCTTCCCAAAATCTATTTTCCTAGTTCCAGCGCAATGCACTGCATATGTAGGGGTTATCCCCTGAGTGCTGGTCCTTCTCCTAAAAAAAACACATATTTTTTTGACAAGTTCAATTTCATTGCCCCCAGTGTAAGGTAGAAATATAAGAATTAATAATGGAACACGATGTCGGGCAATGTCCACCTCTAGCACGGAGGCTGGCGTCCGCTCTTTTTAAAAAATTTTGAACCACATTTTGCAACTCGCTTCACTTATATCGTTAATGCAGCGCCAAAATTCATCTTTCAGAGCGTCAGTTCTTTGTGGCTTTTTCCAGTAAACACGATATTTCAATTGACCCCGGAGAAAATAATCCATCGGCGCTACATTATTAGAATGCAGCGGACAACTGACATCCCTAAATTGAGAAATTACGCGACCAGGAAACTTCTCTTGCAATAACTGCATTGTTCGACTGGGTGCGTGGCTTTTCACGCCGTCTTGCTGAAACCAAAGGTCAACATTAGACAATATTGGCCACAAAAAAATCAATTATCGTGGTTTGGTGGCGCAGTGAATACACGGTGACGGCGTTTTCTCGCTCATTTTCTCAAAAATATAAGCCGTTGACGCCGGCTGACTACAGACTGCACAATACGGTAATTTTCTTTGGATGTAATTTTATTTTGGGGACCGTTTGTGGAATTTGAGAGTCCCATAATGAAACAATTTTGTTTGTTTCCATGAACGCCTAATTGTAAATGGGCCACATCTTTAAAGGAGGTTTTTAATGAAAAATGCGTTGTTTCCGTTCAGTTCTTCAAACAGCCAATTCATAAACTTTCGACGCAGACAAGAGTCGGTCGGCTTTAATTCTTGAATGAGCTAGACTTTATAAGCGGGAAGATGAAGATCTTTATGCAAAATATTGCGCAAAGTGCCTCTGGTGGTGCCCAATTGTTGCGAACGTCGGCTGATGATGCCACCAGCTGAAAATCCACTTCAAACAGTGACTTTTTTGCGATGCTTTGGACGTTTTTGGGTCTCATCTGGTATCGTTTCGTTCCAAATTCGCCAACGTGTTTTATTTACCTTACCAATTGATATCGTCCCGAATTCGACAATTTATGTTATTTTCTTTTGTACAAAAAAGTCCAATATTTTTGAACTTTTTAAATACAAATTACTATATTATGTCTTTTCAAAATAGTGAATTTATTACAAATTCGTCTACCATCCCCCTTAAGAAAGTAAATTTTAGCTTTAAAACTGTGCTTAACTAGAGATTTTTAGAAAAAAAAGGCAAAAGTGTGTTACATTTTTGTAAAAAAGAAAACGCCATAAGTTTGTTCCCGTACCAGGAAATGGTACCCATTGCTAAAGATAATATTTCGATGGCCGAACTGAACACCCATTTGGAAAAAATAATTTTATTATCGCCACGTGTTGTTGATTGCTATAGTCGTTCATGGTGATTTGGCAAAATAGACTGAATAAATGACAACTAATTTTACAGATTTAGCGTCCTATCAGCTCTTAAATTCCGAGAGTCCCTGTTGGAAGACCCCTATATATTCATTTTGATAATACGTCATAAAGCAAAACTTACACGACACCTCAATGAAAAGAAGTCCTTGTATTATAGAGAGTAGTAAAAAGTTTTGAAAAAAAACCAACACTCATTTTGATAATACAATTATATGCTTAAAGAGAGCGCTAGTCGCATTGCAGTTAAAACTAATTTTTTTTCTAATCATAATGAATAACAAAAATATCCTGAAGCCAATTATTAATTACATATGCCATGATTGAGAAATCTTCTGAATTCCTTTATTCATAATGATTCACACTCCCTAAGAAAGAAAGAAGAGAAAGGCCTACTAAAAATTCGTTTTTTTTTTAAATTGAAATACGAAACAAAAAGAAAGTGTTACAAAAGCTTAACACAGAACTCTTACAGTTCATCCATTCCAAATATATTTGGCTTATCCATCCATTACCGAGCTATTAGAATAAAAGCAAGTACGAAAGACAGATAGACAGCAATTTTAATAAACCTGTTCTATATATTTTCTGCCACAACATTTTTCCCCCTTTTCTTTCTTCTTTTATTATTTATTCAAAACAATTTTGCTTTATGGCAAAGAAACTGGTACATTTATTCAACCAACCGACCAACGACCGCCAATCCATCCATCAATTTATTCATTACAATAAAATTATGTGGAATTTATATGCACCCCATCATCAGTGTCGTCGTCGTCGTCATCATCATCATCATCATCATCATTACAAGGGCCACAGTTTACGGGCAACAATGGTGCTTCTTTTTTTCCTGTCTTCATCCACTAACATATTTTGCTAATATATGCGCTAGTGTCAGTGGCGTAGTTTCAAGAGGTCGCAACATTTTGAAAGTAATTTTGAAAAAAAAATCAACTTTTCGTCATCCCGTCATATTTGGTTTGCAGCGGGTACAAAACGAAACCAATCTGCATATAAACCAATCAATCTGTTTATTATAAAGTATTTTTATAGCCTTATGTAGATCAATATGAATATAAAATCTGTTTAGGTTATTATGAAACAACTTACTGCCAAACTTTAGCTTTTATAAAAATAAAGCCAGAACCGTAAAATTTGTATAAAACTTTATGCAAAAACATACATATAAATGAGTAGAAGTATTATATTCGGCTGTGCCGAATCTGAAATATAAAATAGTTTTACTAAAAAAACCAAGTAAAAACGTTATATTCGACCGGGTCGAATCTGAAATACCCTCCAAATATTGAATAAGTAAATTTAAAATGTTTAACGTTTTTTTATTTTTTATCTTGGACCAGCACTCAGGGGATGACCCCTATATATGCAATGCATTGCGCCGAAACTGAAAACGAGCGGACAGATTAGGAAAGATGAGAAGATAGAAAATTTTTTTTTAGCTATTTCAACCTTTTGTACTTCGCCGGCTAATTTTTGTTACAGGGCCGACGAAGGTGGGTGCTGTTACTCTGCTTTTTAGTACATGATCGTGTCAGGGATGAAAAAGGGCTATTTTGATTTTGTACCAGTTAACTAAATAAAATGTACTTTTCATACCATGACGGTACCATTTTTTTATATTTTTATTTTTCTATAAACAGAAATTCAAAAACTTCTCTACACAAGCATACAACAACAAAATATTATATACATAAAAATCTAGGAATCGGTTGATTAAACTTTATTCAAAATGTCATACAATTTAAGAAAATATATTTTCTGGTATTTTAAAATTGAAGCAACGAGACATTGATTGAAAACTTTTTCGGTATTTGGAAATCAATTATTATACCCTTTTTCAACGTGATTGTTTTTGAATCAAATATAAGGCAGTCTAACGATGAAAAATGTTTCTGTTGCGAAAAATTGTAAGTCCGTTGCTTAAATGAGCCATAATTTAGCAGAAATATGAGACATAAGACACTATTTTGAAAGATTCGGGTCTAAAGAACCGTTTTCTATCGAAAGAACAATCATTTTCAAAAAGAAACGACAAAATAAATATATAGAACAAGCAGAGGAGTAAGAAACGCTCCGAAAATGTCATGAAGTGCTGACTGGAATACTGTATGTAATAAAAAGTTGACACAAAATCTTTGATTATGTAACCGTATAATTCACAGAAATATTTTATGTTTATTAACTGATTCACTGAGAAATTAACAAAAATATTCAAGCATAAAACGTTTTTATGAACTAGGTGTAAGCTTTTGATTGAGATATTTAAATTGTACCAAATTAGTCGTGGTAGTACCACGGTACCAACAACGTTTAATTGTACCAAAAAAAGTACAATTGTATCATGTTTTCCATCCGTGGATCGTGTCAGTCGCTGCCAATTATGTTCAGTGACCAGTGACTGTGCCTTCATCATTGAAACAGGCTGGCAACAACTAACACAACCACGCATTAATGCTGATCAGAAGTATTCAACACAATATTTCATGACTCAGTGCGAGCTCGAACTTAGGACCCTCCGCTTCATAGTCTCGTGTTCTACTACATCAGCCAACAGCACCCACAAACTTGGAGGGACAGATTTCCTTTATATAGTATCGTATGTCAACGCCCACTAAAGGGGGCGGGGTTCAAAAATAGACAATATCATGTTTTCCACAGACGAACGTATGGGCATTGTCTTAGACTTCATCACTGATCAAGAATTCAATTCTTTTGAAGGGCATTAAAACTGCATTTTAAATTGAATTAAGATTTATAGGCTAATTGTTCGAAATTTGTTTTAAATCTCAGAAAGACATGATAAATAATCTAAGGCACAAAGGAAAGTCGAAATCAGTTTTTAGTTATTCAACTTACACAGCAGAGCACTGCAACTGCATTTTGTTGGTGTCTCTCTGGCAAGAGCCGTGAGGGGGACGTTTCACCTTTGCCATAAAACTCTAAAAATAAATGTTTGGGATAATTAAGTGTAAAATTTATTTTACACTTAATTTCTTTGAGGTATATTTTGCTGCTTAATACGTGAAATGGCAAAGTGAATACCCCCGCTAATTCTTTTTTGGAGGGTATCAACAAAACCAAACAAAAATTAGTAGTTACTTTTGAGTGCCAAAAATATTTCGATTTTGCAACCCTGGAATCGAGTTTTTAATTTTTGGATTTTTTACCAGCATTAAATTTTGTTAGGTAGAAAAAAGGTATAATTCACCAAAAAAGACGGTTTTTGTACAAATGAAAAAAAACCCGTTTCCCAACCCTGGATTAAAATTTTTCGTTTTTATTTTTAATAGCAATTCAATTCTTACCGAAGTACAAAACAGCCTTACGTAGAAAAAAGATCTAAACTAGTTACCTTTTTGGTCGCGTTTATGCACCTTAAAAATTATCCAACTCTGGGTTCGAAATTTTGATGTTCTTACTTTTTTAATACCAATTTCATTGTTCATAAATTATAAGATAGTTTTCATAAACAAGAAATTAAAAACTTTCACTTACAAAAGAAAAAAGAAAAAATAATTCAGCTGCCCATCCCTGGAGTCAAAGTGTTATATTTTTTTTTAATTTTTAATACAATTTTAATTCTTCCCAAATTATCAAATAAGTTTAATTAACAAAAAAAAAATTGGCTTTTGCTAGTTAATTTTGCGTCCCCAAATAAGTGTAAGCCTCCCAGCTCTGGAACCATATGTTGGATTTTTCTGAATTTCATTGCTATTCTATTTAAGTTTCCAATCCATCAGTCCTAGAATGAAGTCTCTATCTCTTTGACAAACAGACAGACTGATATTTCTCATTCGTCATCTCTATATATAACGATCTAGAATATATATACCTTATGGGGTCCCATATTAGAATGACAAACCTATATGCACCATTTCTCATTTTTGTGAAGGATATAAAATTAATAATAGTTTTCAGTTGCATATAAATCGAAGCTTCCGAACGAACACCATGTGGAATTGTTTCTCCCACAAAAGTGTTTGTCTGCGCAAAATACCTTTTTCGCGCTTTAAGTAAGCATAAAATCGCACAAACACCCCATCATATATTATTATCCAGCACGTCCTTGTTTTGAATGTACACAGCAGTTTGTTGAAAATCACCGCACAATAAAAATTATTGTAATGAATGCAAGCCGGTGGGCAGACAAATGATTGGGCCTGCATTGTACTCGCAGTATAGCAACTACTTACACACATTAAGAAGAGTGACTAGAAAAGAAAGGGAGAAAGAGAGACAGAGAGAGAGAGAGAGAGAGAGAGAGTGAGAGACCTCTGCTATTTAAGGCAAGTGTGCAAGGGTAATTGTTGTGTGGAAAACCAAACACACCTAATAAGTAAATGATATTATTTTTGCTTTTCCGTGACCCATAATATATTTATAACATTTAAAGACTTGAAAAAGTTAAATGAAACACATTCACAGCGAAATTGTTTCCTGCTGTTTTAGCCATCATTTAACTTTTTCAAACACTGTTGAGGCCCAAACAATAAATCGGTGAAATTAAATTTCAGCATTCCTGATGGGTGGGTAAATTTTAGTGTTTTCGAATTACAATAATGCGAGTTTTGTTATTTGCCTCCCCACTTCCATTCCATCGCAAGTCTTTGCCTCTCTCCCCCAGCCACCGCCCATCAGCCATCCAACTGGCATTTGCTTAATAAATCTAAATGGTTTGCGTATAGAAAAGTTTGTTGTTCGTGTCCTGGCAAGTGTTTTGATTTATTTTATATTTATGCGCAGCACACATACAAAAAAAAAAACAAAAGGCAAACAAACATTTAGAAATAGCGTTGCCGGCGGGGTTATATGTTTTTGCCGTTTTTTATGGGGCGATCGAAATCCTTCCGAATGAAATGGAAAATTAGTGAAAGATTTTGGCAGTTGTTCAGTTGCGATAAGTGGCGAATGGTTATCGCTCTCCAAGGAAAAGATTTGTTTAGGAAAATGTGGACTGAAATATCACCAGCTTTTAAGGGCCGAACTTTTTGGATAGAAGCTCGTCCTCATTTTTTCACATTTATGTTTTTGTGTGAATTATCATTTAAATTTTGTTTTGGAAGGGGAGCAGCGTCCTTCGAAAGTTGGTAATTTAGTTTAATTTTGGTTCAAAAATATTTATTTATATTTGCAAAATAAATATCCTTTAATATCGCAAATCAGTAAAAACATTTAAAATAATAAATGTTTTTCCAATAATTCAATTTCGCATCATTAAAGCTAACCTGGCAACACTGTTTGTAAGCTGAGCATTTCTTTTATTTTTGCTTTTGTAATTTAACTGCTGTTAGTGTCGCTTTCCTTTGCACTTTTTCCAGTCGGTGGCATTGTCATGTTTTAAACTGAATTTTTAATAAGATTGATTTTATTACGGTAATAACAACAATAGCGGGTGACAGTTCCCCGTGGGTGTACGCTACAATAACATTTGGCATTACACAACACACACCCACACACACACACATACACTAGTTAACTGCCTCGCATACTGGCATATATTCATTGTGTACGTATTATGCTCGCTTGTTGTTGTTTTTGTTAGTTGCCGAAAATGTCAAAGGGTTAATAAGTTGTCTTCCTGCTGTTTTAGAACTTCATTAGTAAACATTTCATGTGCATCAATTGCTGTTTCATATCCCTCCTCCAACTGGGTAAAATGCTCATTTTCTTACATTTATTTCGTTTATGTATAAATTAAAATATTCCTTCCAACCTTTTGCTGTTGTTGTTGTTGTTCATTTTGATTCGATATGGTTGAAATTGTTGTAAACTTTTTTATTTTTGTATTTAAGAGTTTTTTTGATCGGGTGTGTATTGAAGTATCCTTTACTCCATTGATCAGTTAAATTCGCGTATTTCAGAAATAAAATAAGCAAATAAGTAACAAAATTCCTTTATTCGACTTTTTTCTTGGAGGCGTAATAGACTTGGGTGAGATAACACTTGAATCGTGTGTCGTCCCAGTAATTTTTTGAGCGCTAATAGGCATCTTATTTTTGTGTTGCCTTGCTAAATCTATCGAGTCAGTTGCTGCACTTTATTTTTCTCTGTTATGTGCACATATTACGTATTCGTATACCTCAGCGAAGCACATAACCTCACTTTTGGACAAAATTTACTTTAAGCCAAATTAGAAACTGGGTATATGCATTTTTTAATAATTATATATCCTGTGTAAAACACAAATTATTTGTACATTAAATTGAATTAAGATTCATAGGCTAATTGTTTGAAATTTGTTTTATTCAACTTATACAGCAGAGCAGAACAGCTGTTTTCGAAAGCCGCAACCCTTTCATCATCAGTGCTCATGTGTGTTGGGTTTGTCACCACTTATTAGGTGGCTTAGTTGAATGTGATAACAGTTCCGATTTACACAAATTTTATTGTGAAAAAGGATTCGAGAACTGTATCAACCTGATGTTAACATGTTATTGTTATAATACCCGTGTTACCGTTTAATTATTTTCTTCATGTCCCATTTTTCTGAATTTTTTATTCCATCATATCTAAGCCAAACTTTTTTGGTTTGAATATTTTATACTTAAGCACATGCGAACGTATTTCATTTTTATTGTTAGCTCAAGCCACAGCTTAAATTTGTATGTAGTAAGTATTTTCACGAACATTTATATTGCTATTTAAAATTGAATTAAGATTCATAGGCTAATTGTTCGAGATTTGTTTTTAAATATCAGAAATTATTTGTTCTAAAACAGCAAATGCCTTTTCAACTCTGGGAAGATATTGTTTTGTGGGGTCTTGATGGTAAGAGATTAAATGCTGTTCGAATTATCAGCAGAAATTATTTTCAATAAGAGTTTCATCAGATCTTTCCGATTCCAGTGTCGACTTAGTTTTAAAGTAGTCATATCAAACGTATTTATTTTCCCTAGACTAAAATGAGCTGATTAACACTTGAATGACGCTTTCAAATATTTATAAGATATATCCCACAGCGAGTTCTGTATAAAAATTAAAAAAATATCCAAAAAGTGTTGCTATTGGCAAGCACTTATCCTCCAAAAAAAAATTTTTTTTTGTCTTGGACCAGCACTCAGAGGATGACCCCTATATATGCAATGCATTGCGCCGGAACTGAAAACGAGGTGATAGTATTGAGGGGACAGATTAGGAAAGATGAGAAGATAGACATTTTTTTGTAGCTATTTCAACATTTTACTTCGCCGGATAAATTTTTGCTACAGGGCCGACGAAGGTGGGTGCTGTTACTCTGCTTTTTAGTACATGATAGTGTCAGTCGCTGCCAATTATGTTCAGTGACCAGTGACTATGCCTTCATCACTGAAACAGGCTGGCAACAACTAACACAACCACGCACTAATGCTGATCAGAAGTATTCAAAACAAAATTTCATGACTCAGCGCGGGCTCGAACTTAGGATCCTCCGCTTCACAGCCTCGTGTTCTACTACATCAGCCAACAGCACCCAAATTTGCGTGCAGCGTCCAAAATAGTGCAATTAAACGCAAAGAGCGTCGAGTCATGTTCAATTTCATCAGCTGCACATGCAACCCACCAAAAGAAAGAGAGTCTTGCAGGTGAAGTTTTTTTATTAGCAGCGGCTAATAGGGAATGCATGCTTCTCATGCTATGCATTGTGCTGGAAATAAGCATCACTTGGCTAAGTAGTCACGGCCGTCAGCGTCGTGGCCAACGCGTTAACTATTTCAGTCAACAGCACCCACACTTTCATGCTATGCGAATAGTGCAGAAACCATCCTAAACCTTGAGGTGTGTCCCGTAGAAACTGCATATCGTTGGTGTTCACAACATCCAGTTAAGGCCAAAAAAAGTTGGTCATTGTCATTCACTTTCAAATACATATGGAGCGAAGTCGCCGCCACATCAACACCCATCAGTGGCTCTTTCGATATGCATTGGACGCTCTTCGATCTGATGTGGATTGTTATCATTCCAAATTCGACAATTTAGCTCGCTAACGTTCCCATTTATCCAGAAATGGACCTCATCTCTAGCGACGATTTCCAGATGTCGAATCGCGCGGTATGTTGTCCGAACAAAACACACACTATGAGAGAACAATTTTATTTCCCTTATTCTGTAACTATTTGCCAACGCCACATCAAGACAATAGCATAAATAAAAAACTTCTGCATATTTTCTTCAGCAATCTACAATTTCTAAGAGCCTCTTACTGCAAACCAAGGCTTTAGAGAGTAGCCAGAGGCAGTCAAAGTATTTACCGTGTAGGAGATCGAACTAGTGTCAAATTAGTATTGCACTAGTACAAAAATCACCAGTACTAGTTCCCAACTGTGAACTTTCCTACACCATGTTAATGCTCAAATTAACATTGAGTGTGTTTGGAAAATTACTAGTACCATTGGTACTAGATAGAAACTAGGGGATTCTAGTACTATTAGTACTAGATGAGTTCTAGTATAATTTCTTCTAGTCGGATACTAGTACAATCAGTTCTGCATTAAGAACTGGTTTATATATAAAAAATCCCCAAATGAAATATTTTAAGTCTTTGTCTTCACAAGCAATTTTTGGTTCATCAATTCTTAGTTTATAAGAGGAAATGGAAAGTTCATTCAGGGCACACTCAATCCACTAGCACCTTGTACAACATGAGTTACGTTTGGTACTCCACCATATACCAAACACTAATGAACATACAATACATATATCAGTTTTTATTATTTTAAAAAATATCTCTGATTTTACATATGAAAATAAATATTAACAAAAAAACACGTTTAAAAAATTTTACAATTAGCTTTTAATTTTATTAATTTTTTAAAATGTCACAACAGAAAACTGCGGCTTACTTACATAAATTATCGAATAAATAGACTGATATGCAGGTGGCAAAGTCTTCTAATACTATTCTTTGTTTCAAATTTGAATTTGTTTAAAAATTGTAACAATTAAAAATAAAATAAATGAAAATGCGAAGTTAGCAATTCGCTTTAAAACATGATCAAAAAGTAATATGAAATTCTACAAGTCAAATCAATCTACAAATGAACTACTTGAAGTACTAGTACTTTTCTGTATATATTCAATCACCATTTGAACTAGTGCTTGCTATCACGGTTGCCACTGAGTAAAAAAATTTTTTACCAAAATTTTCCGAAAATGTTACCAAGAAGTTACCAAAATTTTTTTTATAAAAACAAAAATCTTTATTTTTATTATAATAAAAACAACAAATTTTATTAATAAAAAAACATAACATAAAACGTTTTAATTCATTTTAGAACATAAATAAATATATCAATTCATTATACCTACGAATTCCGTATTTAATTTAAATAAATTATTTAATATTGCAGTCATTTAAAATAATCTTTTTGCTGCCCAAACATAATGACATTTGCATATTACGCCGTTGAACAATTTGGCGCACATTCACACAGTTGTTTTTAATGATTTTTTTCTCAGTGTTGAGTAATGCGGAAAAATGACAAAAGAAAATCAATAATTTTATAGTTTGTCAAGCCTTAAAAACAAAGTTACCAAGTTACCAAACATAAAAAAATTACCAATTTTGATAGAATGTTACCAACTGTGGCAACTGTGCTTGCTATACTAGTAATCGTACCAGTAGCTTAAAGACAGTTAACGCTTATCGTCCTGCAGGGTAACTGTAGCTTACAAGGATTAGATAAGTGTGCGATATTTGATGTTATCCTGAATAAAGGGAAATATTTGCACGTGTTGTGGAATGTTATTTCCGTCCGTAGTAATTTGGCAAAACGGATTGAAGAAATAATAATGTATTTGTCAAAGTTCAAAAGTTTTTATAAAGTCGTAAATTTTTTTCAGAAATCGACAACAAAGTGAACAAAATTTTATTAACACTTATTTTACAACAAACATTTGAACGAAAGACTGAACTCTTCCAAAGCTTTCAACACAAATTGGTGTGTTTTTGTAGGGTGTGAAAAATATCACGCGACATTATCCCGTAATGGGGCTGGTGATGTTGGCTGACTTAACACTTAGACTACGAAACTTAAGATCCCGGGTTCGACTCCACACTCAGTCATGGATATGATTGAAAAGCTTCATAATCATTCCGAATTTGTGTTGTAAGCTACTGCATAGCCAATCAATTCTAATTTGTGATTTAATTTAGATAAATATTTGTCTCTACAACACCAGCTTAGAACGAAATTATCTTTTCATATATCGATGCCTCCATTGTATAACATTCTAAGTCGAAAATGTGAGTTTTGAGTTACGAGCTCTCAAAGTTTTGTGTGTAGTCTAAGTATATTTATGCCTATATCTTTGGAACGGATCGGCCCATCTTAACCCAATTTTGACAGTATTTAAATTAGAGAACGTACGATTCAAAAATTCAAGAACATTAAAAACGTTCTAAGTACACTTAGAACGTTATAGAATGGATGCGTCGATATAATATATTGATAACTGGCTTGCTTCTCTGTGCTGAAACATCATATTCCTGCGGATATTCTTCGAACTGCCTAACTCCTACGCTTTGATGTCAAAAATAATTAATACTTAATAGAAATTAAATAGTTATTTGCATGTACTTTCCCATCAGCCTCACTGTGCACTGAATGTAAATTTAAATTAATAAATATTTATGTAGAATAAAATTTTTGTATCTTTAAAGAGCAATTAAGCAGATAAATATGACTGTCCCTATAAATGGTGCTAAAAGTCTGCTGTAGTTTTTCCCCCCCTCCTCTCATTATCATTTAAGTTTTTAGACGAATGTGGGAAGAATAAATTTAAATGTAAAGATGTATGACAGGAAAAGAGGAAGGATAATTGTAACATTTGGAAATAAAACATATTTTCATGAAGACATTTTGTAAGATTCTCCCCTGCCACGAATTCAAAGTCGTCGCTTTTAATACATGCAGAGCGACGGACGGAAATAAACAACCATTTGTATATGCGAATGTATTGGAGTGTATGAAATGGAAAAATAAAATGTGCATGCACGAAACCAGATAAGAGCACTGAAGATTTATTGCCTGAAATAAATGAGTTAAGAAAGACAAGTATGCAAGTTACTTGGAGCAAAAAAATATAAATAGAAGTGATACAAGACAACAGCAACTGAGAGTTCAGTTCAGACTAAGCAAATCACTGACTTGCTGAAATAATTGCTTTTGTCTCAGCTGAATATTTATCTCATCCAAAAATGAGGGAATGTTCACAGCAATAACAAGAATAACTTGGCATCCAAGATGATGTCACATGGGGCAAAGGAGAATTTTGGAACTTATGCTTAAGGAGTTTTGAGATACTTAATTGCCTTTGGAACACACGGTTAGAAAAAAGATAAGCGAAAGGCTGGCTGTATGGGGCACTCATTGCTGATAGGAACGTACACAAAGAGTAAGTGGAGAATCCCACTGTGACTGTCCTCTTTGGATTTCTTCGGTATTCCTGGCTTAAAGTATTGAACTCAGCGTTCATATAATCTGTATTTATCTCATGAATGGAGTAGCAGGAGCAGGCGTTCACTCAAATGAGTTAGGACCCTCCTTGCATTTAGGGAAGTACGTCTCTGTTTATCGGGCAGAAATGCACGCACAAGGATCATAATTCTAATCGTATCGGATAATCAGTCTCCAGAGGTGTCCAAACTACTTGTAATATAAGAAAGAGTTTTAAAAATCAATAGGTGTGACTGCGTTAAAGTGGTAACCCTGATGTGAGCAGATGCTGCCTCTTCCGGCCATGACCGACGCTCCACCCTTTCTGATTTACGACTCCATATCACATTGAGTCAATATCATCATCTAAGAGGGCTGCTCGAAAAATAAGTTGAGTTTTTATTTTTATCAAAACATATTTTTGAATCTTGGAAATAGAAAATTTTTTACATTTTTGTTTTGATTCAATATTATCGTTTACGAGGTCTGTTCAAAAAAGAGGTGAATATTAATTTTTCCCCAAAAAAAAACGTATTCAATTTTGGGAACGGACAATTTTTTTAAATTTTTGTATCGAGTCAATTTACGAGGTCTGTTCGAAAAAAAAAGATAATGTTTTATTTTTTTCACAAAATATTTATTCATTCTTGGAAATAGAAAAACTATACAATTTTATTTTGACTTAATATTAAAATAAGGTGATTCTTAATTGTTCTCAAAAAATGTTTATTTAATCTTGGGAATAGAAAATTTTTAAAAATTTTTTTTGACTCAATATTATTATTTACGAGTTCTGTTCAAAAAAGAGGCGAAATTTACTCTTTTAAAAAATGTATTTTTAATCTTGAGAACAGGAAATTATACGATTTTGTTTGGAATCAAAAAATGAGTTTTAATTTTTCTCAAAAAATATTTATTCCATCTTGGAAACAGAAAGCTTCTACAATTTTGTTATTCTTTTGAACTAAAAAAATAATAACGGCTGACAAACAAAAATACACTAGAGCATTGATGATAAAAGTGTAGCGGCTTTCGAAAACAGCCGTTCTGCTCTTCAGTGTAAGTTGGGTAATATAGCATGTATTTCCGAATTTAAAGCAAAATTTTCGATCAATTAGCCTTTCAATCTTAATTAAATTTAATATTGTAAAGAAAATCAAGTTCCGTATCTATCTGGTAAGTGCGAATCTCCCACTTGCTTTCTTTTTCACTTTCGTAAAATTTTTTGTTTGTTTTTCTTTTACTCTGTCACACCTGATTAGCATTGAAATAAGGAGGAAAAAATTCATTGTTACGTAGGAATTATTCATTTTATTTCTCTCCTTATTCATATTGTTATTGTAATAGTTCCTTAAAAAAACAAAAAAAATATTGTTTCCTTTTTTTTCTCCGCTCGTTCGTTAGTGAAAATAGAAAATGTTGTTGCAAAAACCATATCTCTGGTCTCTAATGTTCCTGAGTGAAACGGAGTTTTTAATTGGGGCTCATATATTTTTGTTATTTTTGTTCTTTTTCAACTGGCTTCATTCTCAGCATGATTAACAATAATTAGACTTGGCATTAATTATGCCAAAAAGTTAATTATATACATTTTTCAGAAGAAGAAAGATAGCTTGTATGTACATGCTATTGTACTAAAACAACACGTACGTGCTTACATAACCCACCCATGTATATGTGTGTGTTTATGTGTGAATTCACCCAGTTGTCAGCGTTGTCAACTCAGTGCTTTTCGCACCCTTTTTAGTGCTTTTTCAATTCATCGACGCGAAAAATTTTAAATTAGTTTTTGTGCTTTTCTTTTCACTGAACTCAAAATTCAAAAGAGGTTTTTATAAAAAGCACAAAAATATCATCAAATTTCGTGTAAACAAACGAACTGTTATCGCATCCAAGGAAGCCGACTAACACGCCTTTTGCACAAGAAAAATTTACTCTGACAAAACGTGTTTCAGTTTTCTTCTAAAATTTCTCTCATTTCGCAGCTAAACACGACGATCAAAGTCTGCAAACGTGCCTCATGTCTTTGCCTGTAAGAAAGTGGTCTAACACACAGTGATAGCGGTAGTAGATATACATGAGTACTGATGAGGGGAATATAGCGACTTCCGAGAACTTCGTTTTTTAATTTTGCTGTGCTTCTTATATAAATATATTGATGTTAATGTTTCCTTATTAATTGTTACATTGATAGTTTTTCTTAGATTAAGAAATATTTTCATAAAAAGTGGTTGTGTTGTTTCTTTTTCATAATTTTTATACCCTCCAAAAATGAATTGTCATTCCATTTGTACTGCAGTGAAATATCCATCGGAGACGACATAAAGTATATATATTCTTGATCAGTGATGAAATCCCAAACGATCTAGCAATACCCATACTTTTGTCTGCGGAAAACATGATATAGTCTATTTTTTGGAGCCCGTCCCCTTTAGTGGGCGTTGATGTATGATACTATATGCAAAAATAGTGTAAATATTGAACAATTTGTAATTTCTTAAGGCTATAAGAATCTGAGATGTTCTCTGATCTTGCAGAGGTGAAACGTCTTTCTCACGGCCCTTCCCGGAATTACTCTGTCAAAATAGAGATTTAAAATTGGGTACAGAGATGTCTTAAATGAACTCTGTCTCACCAAGTCACACATTTTAAATTTACTTACTAAATATTTGGAGGGTATTTAATATTCGACCCGGTCGAATATAACGTTTTTACTTGTTATTACTCTATTATATGTACAATATTCTTTGATATCTCAAAATTTTTATATTCCGCTTCGTAAAAATTTCTCAAATTTATTTTTGCAATGAAGTGTAACATTTTAAATTAAACATTTTTCCAAAAATGACGCGTTTTTTCTTGGTCTTAGTGCTTTCTGAAATGTGAAAGTTGACAACGCTGGCAGCTCGTATTTTGAAACGTGAAATCAGTGATGTTAACTTTTTATTTTCGATTTCCGTACAAATTAGAAAGAATTCCGTTTTTTAAGTAAAACTACCTCAAAATCATACGAGAGTTGTTTGATAGCGCCATGACTATTTGAATACATATTTTTTCGATAAATAAATATTTTATTCTTGAGCATAATCTCTTCATAGATCAGTGCGTTTAAGATACAGTCTCATTTGGTAAACATTTGCTCAAAAAAGCATAACCACTAAATACTAATGAAAATTCTTTTGATTTAGAACCGTCTTTATTAAAAGAGCAATTTCAGAAAGTACAGATCGGCAGTGCCATAGAATCCAATATTCTAGGGAACTGTCTTTCTCAATAAACACTTGTCTGAGTTGACATTTCATAAGTATTTAGCGTTGTTTTTTTTTGGCAAATATTTTTTAAGTTTCACCGTAACTATAGTCCAACGTGTTTCCAAGTTTTTTATTCCTTCCTTCGACCCAGATTTCTTATCACCCAGCCAATTTTTAAGGTTTGGAAAAAAATAGTAAGAGGGAACTAAATCTGGAGAACATGCTGGATGGCTTAGTAGTTCGTAGCCCAGTTTTATCGCACTGTGTGCGCTAGTGCATTGCCTTAATCGCTGCACTTATCCCGCGGATATCTCTTTTATGTTCAAGTACATTTGTAAAATGTGATATAGTCGCTCAGCGGAGATGTGACGTGATTGGGTTCTTCTGTGGCTGACAGGTAGCAATGCTAGCCTGTCCGTCCAATGGTCGTGGGTTCGATTCCCGCCGGATAATCTGGGTCTTTTACACAGACAAGCAAATCGCTTCGCGGGTTGTGTTTGTTATTAAAAAAAAATTACCTCTTTTGGTCCATTTCAGCTCACTTGTGCTAGTAAGACCACAAAGGAAATCAATATCAAGTCTTTAATTGCTTTATGTGTTGGGTTTTCTACGCAAAAAAATAAATTCTTTCGTTTTTAATTCAAGAGATTTTGTTAAAATTGAAGAGATTTTCTGCTTTTAATGATTGTCAAACATTTTACTGTGGTCTATTAATAGATGATGGTTGACGGCAGCAGTGTTGCATTTAAAGTTGCTGCGCGGAAGCTTCAAAATGGTACGGAGCTTCCAAACAGCCCTCTTTAATATGTACACGACTGCAGATTTCGAATTCCCCACTTTTTGATGTTGGCATTCATATATGCCATTTAGAAGAATTTTTATAAAGATTAAAGAAATTGCGGTTTAAATCCACTTTAGCAACGTAAGACCGATTGAATTAAAATTTTGTAGAGTGATAGAAAAATAAAAAAAAAAATATTTCGAATACTAAAAATCCCGGAAAAGCACAGTCTTCAAGTGATTTATCTCTATTACTATATATATCTGAACGCATTTAGCGAATTTGATATCCAGTGTGATCGACAACTTCTGCACACTGGGTACAATGAAAACGTTCTCAGACGTTTTTAACGATGCTTTGTGCATTACTACGACATGGTGTGAGAATAAGGGGTTTCAATCAATTCAGTTTAGAGGATCTTAGTACCCTTCTGTCTCAGGAGAAAACTTGATCTTAAGGTGGCCTCGACAGATGGATACAATGTCCTCTATTCTAATGGGCTTAAATATCGTTATATTGATTCAATCCCCCAAACGGTCTCTAAGGCAATCTGGGCAGTAAAGAGGTTGCACATGAAGACTGAACCCAAGAAATATCTATGTAATCTATAAAGTGTTGATGTGACTAATTATAGCGTTCGACGCCGTGTTATGGTGGTCGAAGACTCCTACAGTAGTAGCCATTTCTATACTGCCCACAGTTCTGAGAATGAACATGCCGAATGCTGGCATGTTCGGTAATTGCTCTCATATTTGGACTAGCAAAGATTCACTTTTTCATAAAATCGTCTTCAACTATGACTACTTCAACGTTAACATTCGCCGATCCTGGATAGGTTTCACATTTCCACTCTGAGATTTGAAGGTGGCTTATAGATGGGTCTAAAGCCGCGAAGAGGTTGAAGAGGGTGATTGTACCAATGCGAGATCATTGTTGCCCATGCGCAAATACCTCACGATCTCTCAGGCCGAAATTCGTGCAACAAATGCGCTCACGTAAATCTTAGGTTTGGCATGACCGGCATGCATTTACCTCAGAGCAGCTGCAAAAATGTTGAAAGGAAATAATATGCCCTTTGCATTAAATACCGGTCAGAGGGAACACAAGGTAAATAAATTGTCCGAGCGACCCGCTGACATGTTATCTATAGGCCTAAGAAAATTTTTATGTAAAGGGTCGACAGCAGCTACTTAACGGATACAAGAAGATGAGGTTGTTTCTCCGGGTACCAGGTAACGAGCCAAGCCGTTGAAGGAACCCTTTTCACGTAACATTGATCTAGGATTAGATAAGTGTGATCAGCGATGGGTTAGTGTTTTTTTTTCTGGCCATTTTGAACTGAATTATTTTTTGTGGAAAACTTCGCCGTATGTACTGCGTGTGTTTTACGTTGAGCTTGTGGGTCTGGATCAGTGACGGATTTACGTCTACGACCGTGAGGCACAGGCGTAGGGAGGCAGACTTTTCAGAACCCCACAGTTCTAGAATGCAAAATATGAAATGATGTCTGATAAAACAATTTTATTAAATCACCCACAAGAAGAGGGCCTGCCTTTCATAGAACATTTAAAGTGAATTTAAGATTCTCACAATGAAATTTACTATAAAATTTGAGCTTCTTGATGAATTTGATGTGACAGCGAAATTCATTCAAAAGTTTTGACTAAAAAAAACCGCCACATCTTCGTAATATTTGATCGAAAAATAATGCGAAATCACGACATCGTATTCACCGGATTTGGCAACTTTTGTTTTTTTCTCTTCCCAAGATTGAAAAGAGCCATGAAAAGTCGGTGTTTCATGACAATAGAGAAGGTCAAGGACATACCAAAAATTTCAATTCAGAATTGCTTCGATGGGTGTGCTCTGGCGACATATGGGAGCTTGTGCCCGAAAAACGTTTACTTCGGCGTTCTACCCGCACGGCACACAGGGTGGTTGATTTATCAGAGAATTCGTTCTTTGGCCTGCCACCTTTAATTTGGGAAAGTTCAAATCGAACGTTCCCATAACCAACTCCCCTGGTTTTGGCACAATTCATCGCACATGTAGTGGTAATCCTCTGAGTGATGGTCCAAGACGAAAAAAAATTGCGACTAATTTTTAGGGGACAAAATGAAAATTAATGAATTAATAAATAGTTTTTGAGAAAAATTAAAATTGCCGATACCACAAAAAAAAACGGTGGGGGTATCAAACAGGGCCTAGGGCAGCAGCAAGCCTAAATCCGCCACTGGTCCACATGATATCAGACGTTTCTCTCTAAAGACTGTACTGATCACATCTTGGGCAATTTGGCACGCGTTTTGTTTGGTAGGAGAAGGACTGGACGTTAGTGGAGGTAGCCCCAG
This sequence comes from Linnaemya tessellans, assembly GCA_951800035.1. NCBI lineage: Eukaryota > Metazoa > Arthropoda > Insecta > Diptera > Tachinidae > Linnaemya > Linnaemya tessellans. The sequence goes on along the minus strand of OX637532.1, from coordinate 110,637,468 downwards.
CAGTTAACCGTGTTATTGGGTACTGCAGCTGCTTGCCCTGCTACCGCTGTTGTCTGCCTATCCGCTTTCTGTCACCGCCTTCTGCGCGTTGTTGGCAGGGATGGATTTCCTATAATCTCCCTGTGGTCTCCTTATTGCTGCTGGTGCTGTATCTTTTGTTGGTGTTTCCCCTGCCGCCTTGGATGGATGTTTGTGTGTTGTTGTCCGTCTTTTTGTGTGATGTCACTCGTGAGGGTGGCTGTGTCCTGTTTTCGTTTGTGTTTATCCTTGCTGGTGGCACGTGTGCCCATTGAGTCGCCCGTATGGGCGATTGTTTAGTGTTTGTGTTGTTGTATGTTTTGTGTTGTGGGCCACCAGTCCCGACCTGTTTGGAGTTCAACTGGAAGTAGTTTAGGCTACGGGGTCTGACCGGAGACTTGTTTCTGGTACCACGGGTGTCAGGAGCCCCAGAAACATCTGTTTCTGCCTGGCATTGCATGTGGCCATTCGGGGGCCATCGTGGTGGTTGTGCTTGAAACTCAAATTGCGGGGAGAGCCTGAGTTCAGTGCGGAGTTTCATTGCGATCGGGTGCCGTGACCCACAGATCGGCAGGAGTTTTAGGTAGGCTCCGCTTCTAACCAGGAGCCATGTCCAAATACATTGTTTCAAATTAGTTCTCATGCGTGACAGTCTGTTGCGTGTCGGGGCGTTGGTAGACGCCCTGTATCCACCCGGTGCTAAGACCACAGTGGGGCTGGGCCGCGAGGTAGGTAACCACTAAAATCTGTAGCACTTCTGTATTGATCACATCATTTTGTTATACACATGAAAAAATATCGTTAAACCGATAACTTATAGTTTAACTAAAGAAAATGTTTGATTTAAATTAGTGGCTTCAAAAGTTGTTCATTTTGTTTTATTTTATTAAATTTTTATTGTTCCTTTTTTTGGTTTTTGATTAAATTTCTTAGAAACTAATTATATATTTTTTTGTTGCTTTTTTTAATGATAATTGATTTGTATACGACTAGACAACTTCTTAAAAACTGTTGTGTGTTCAAGTTTCAGAGATAATTTATTTAATAACTTTTTTCTTTACTGTCATTAATAATTACTTTATTTTTGTTTTTGTTTTGTTTGATTAATTTTATTTATTTCTTTATCAATATTTTGTTTTACAATAATATGAATAGATATTAAGAAGATTATTTTAATTTTATTTCATAATAATAAAATGAAGATTAGAAATTATTGAAAAAATAGGTAAAAAGTCAAGTAATAAAGAAAAGTAAAGGGCATAGAAAATTTTTTATAGTTAACTAAATAAAAAGAAAATATTATATTTGGTTTACATGAATATATACAAATTTATATATTTTAAGAATTTTTTACAGGAAGTTTTAGGCCTTTTTTTCAAAGTTTACAAATTTAAAGTAGTTATTGTTCATTTTCATTTTAAGTATTTCAACAAATACACAAGTTTTAGTGGACTTTAAAGCGAAATTGAGAGAAAAATGCATACAAAATTTCGAAACAGTAGATAATAAACGGCAAGGATTATTGGGAGCTGGAGGAGAGGAAAAAAATATGAGTACTTCAAAAAAAAAAAAAATATTCGTAATGTTTAAAACCATCAACTAAGTTATTTGCATGTTCCTATAAAAATTCTTTAGATCCTGCGATTTGATGCGAAAAGGCAAAACATCGTTTCCAATTTAATCGAGACTCAGTGAAAGCAAAGCACACTATTAAAACTTTTTCATCACGAATTAATAATTCAATATTCAAAACAATAATATTCGGAACAAATCAAAACAAATAATTTTACAATTTTTACAAAAATGAGATCTTCTTAAAATAAAATTGCTGTTTACGTATATAGAATTAAATTAGTATCCTGATGTTCGCTGTAATTGTGACAAAAAAGTTAATTTGAATGAATGAAAGATCACACAATGGTTAAATTGTTGTTGTTTCTACCCCATCAAAACTTTCATTTAAACAGAGTAGTTCTTATGTTCGCCAGAGATCAAATACAACATAAGAAAAATTTCCATCTTCTTCTATTTCTTTATCTGCCTACTCAACACTATCCTCTTATTTCAAGCTCTGGCGCAACGCGCTGCATATGTAGGGGTAGTCCCCTGAGTGCTGCTCCTAATTAAAAAAAAAAAAGAATATGAAGGCGCATACCAAATCGAACATGGAGGGCCAGACATCTGTCCGATCAACGACGGCACACTTGGACATTGGCGGTCTATATTGTCAATTTTCATGTCTGACATGATGTCCTCATCAATTTGATGTCTAGTGAAGACGGGTAGTAATTTGTTAGCAGTAGAATGAAAACATGTGCTTTGCGCATAAAAAATTTTAATATCCCTATAGTTTCAATAGAAAAATTTTAAGTTTACTTTAAGCTAATTATTTCAATTAAATTTGCCTTTTATTCGGTTCGTCACGTGATACTCAAAGAGATTTACAATTTATCAATGATCCATGAGTTGAGAACAAAATTCAACATTAATTGGAGTTGGGAGTTAGTTATTGCAACATTTGTGTAATAGGACCTAATATGATGTTCAGACATACAGCTTCATTGAGCTTATTGCAATTAATGCCTTTATTGAGCTCAATTAACCGTACAAAATTTTAATTAATTAATTGCTCAATTAACACATAATTGCTACAATATTAAGTAAAATTACAAATGCAGCACTTCTAAAAAGTGTGTTTAGTGAGCAAAACGCAACTCACGGAATAAAGTTAGTCGAGACTTAGCACCTAAATTGCACCTAAATATGTCGAGCCTTGTTGAAGTTATTGACATTAAATTTAGCATTAATACAAAAATAAAAAAAATTAACAAAAGAAAAAAAAGGATCTCATACTTGAACTCGAGACCCTCATGAGTATTAAATATTTCTGCTTTTAGTTGCCACACAATAATTGAATTGAATAAATTGTGTATGTGAACAGGGAGATAATTAATGAATATTACCTCAATTAAAAATGCCGTATTCCGTAACCAAATCTCAACGTTACGCCAAGGCAATATCAAAAATAGCACAGTTGCCCACTCCTTATGCACAACAATTATTAGCTTCTAGCACCCTGTACTACTCTCTGAGACCTTGAATATAACAAGGAGCCTCTTAGAAATTGTTCATCGCAGAATAATGGGAACACGGAAGTTCCTATTTTTGTTATTGTCTTCACGTGACGCCGACAAATAGTTATAGAATAAAGGGGAATAGCTGCATAAATTTAAATTATACCGAATTGCCTTGAATTTAAGCAATAGTTAATACAAGGCGGACAATTTTATATGCATTTCCTTTGAAAAATAATCATGCGATGCGGACTAGTCAAACCAATTCGAATTCACACAAAATTTTGTTCCTGCTTAGAATTTATTTTACTGAAAAGAAACGTTTGCTTGTGCTTTTATGCTCCCTTGCGCTAAAAGAAAAAGAATAGAAACAATATTTATTGAATAAAACAATATATATAATATATAAAGCACCAATGAAATGCATATAGACATTGCTTGACCACCAACAAATAAATTTCATTTATAAAATAGAATAGAATAAAATAAATGTAAAACATTTTTATTTTTATTGTTTCAATATCAGTAAAAGCATTTAAAGAAAGTTATCCTCATTAATAAAAATATTTTATGTTTATTGGCTGCTTATTTCTAAAACTTTCTATCGAAATTTGAGATCTAATTTATGATTTTTTTTTTAAATTTATAAGCTGTTTAGTTGAAAAGTCTTGTATAAAAATTTAAAAGCAGTTAATAAACAGGAATTATTTTTTTATAATAAATTCTATGGCCAGAATTGTTCGAAATTTTGTTTCAAATTTCCAAAGACGTGATAAATATTCCAAGGTATTAAGGAAAGTCGAATTAACATCAGTTTTTTAATTATTCAACTTACAAAGCAGAGGAGAACAGGTGTTTTTAAAAGCCGCTACATTTTCATCCATCATCAGTACGCAAGTGTATTTTTCTTTTGCACCATTTATTATGTGGCTTAATTGAATACGATAACAGTTTTTACTTTTTACACATTTTATTAGGGAATTGCACACTTTTATTTAACACCCGTGTTGCCGTTTGATTATTTTCTTCATGTCCCATTTTCTAAATATTTTTGTTTCATTGTAGTTAAGACAACCTTTTTTTTTATTTGAATTCTTTTATGTTTATGTGAAGGTTTTCATTTTTATTGTTACCTGAAGCCAGTAACTTAAATTTTTGCGTAAGTATTTTTAAATTGTTAATTTTTTTATTTATTTTTGATGTGTTAACATCTATACGCGCGCCTCTAGGGCAGTAAACTATCAGTTTCAATACATACGCAAGTGTAAGGTGTAAGATGTAAGAGTAAATCATCGTTGGTTTGTTCGTTGCTTGGCAGTCGGTATTGAAAGTGATTATTGGGCGATTTTCATATAATTTTCCCACGCGATTTTCTCCGGAAATTCATAGCCGATTTTATTAATTTTTGGATTAAAACGCTAGTGCGCGCTTCGACAAAGAGTTTAGGCCAAAAATTAAGGCGATCCGATATCGGCGAGCGGAGATTTAAGTGTTTTAATTCGGAGTATTAATTTGGAGTAATATTAAAAAAGTGTTTTATGTTGATCTTCGGGGTTGTCTTATGCATAGCAAAGAGAATAGTGACGTGGTTATACGTACATATATAAAAATGAGATAGCGAGACAGCAACGTATGTAGCTTATGTACAAACATAACAATGTATGTATGTACATTTGTCTGTTGCTTTGCATTCTCTTTGTTTTTTGTGGGTTTAATATAAAATAAATAAAAAATACTTTATATTAACTCTACCTCCGGGTTTGTGGGTCTGTGTTCATAGAAATCGAACAGGTACCGTGTAACAAAAAGGTGGTAACACATCGCCCGTGAGTTCGAACACTCTTTGTTTTTTTTTTAAAGTATTTTTAGCGAACATTTTTTTTGCTTCATTAAATTCTATGGCTAAAAACATTTTGAGAACAATTAGCCGTAGAATGTAAGAATTTCATAAAATCAAATAACTCTTTTACTTGCAGTAGAACTGTGTTTTACATGTCAATGTTCATTTAAATAGTCTGCCTCTAAGGAAAAACATTGACAGTTGATTAGGGCCATTTTATTGCAGCCAATTACATCTGTAGTTGTAATTTCTCACGTGTGTTGTTTTTTGGCAAATCACCATGGGAGGATATTGGTTATAAAAATACCTGAAAACAATTAAATTGCTTAATCGAAATAGTTGGTCTGTTCAGGCAACGTACGGCGCTATTTCGCATCGAAAAATCATCTTATGCAAGGGACCCAATTTCCGGATGAATGAGTACGTGAATAAAAAATTTGGCGAATTTGGAGCGATACTAATTAATATGAGATCCAAGAGTGTCCAATGCCACTCTTTATTTTAAGGATGACTCGGTCCATATATCTTTAAGAGAGATATTCGCCAGGCCATCATGGTCAATGGTGAGCATTATAGGTCTCTGATTGCCACCTTCTTTTCACCGGAAATGGATGATCCGAATACAAACGACATGAGGTTTCAACAGAAAGGCCACACAGCGCATGCCACATTGGATATTCCGCATAAGAGGGTTGAGTTCGTGGTCATCTCACTTGAAGGTGATGCGAACTGACCACCGAAATCGTCCGATTTGACCCCGTTAGTCTTTTTCTTATGGATTTGTCTTAAGTTGCTGCTGCCAACATAACCCGTGCCATCGTTCATATTCATGCTGCAGATATTCCACAAGTAAATGACAAAAATAGGTTTTTTAAACGAAAAAATAAATCGATGATATCTCACACACATTTTGTTTCATTGAGAACTCAAAATGAAATATACAGAGAATTAGCGGACTGATTTTTTAACTTACAAGAACTTTCCATATCGACGATCAGTTGATAATAATGCCTGTCGTGTTAGATATTGTTGTAAGACGATCAACAGAATAATATGAACCCTTCTAAAAATTTAATAATATTACAAAAAATTAAAAAGATGTCCTCCCACTTGTCGTGTGCTTTACAAAATGACATCAATGCTGAAACCAGACGTTTTACATCCTTCCGCGTAAAAAGGTGTTGTCAATTACTTAAATTTGTGGCACGCCACTGACCATTGAGAAAATGCGTATTCTCCATAAAGTTAGTTTTCTTTGCTATCGCACTAGAATCTCTTGAAGTGACAGCACTAAAAAATTCAGAATAATAACCCTTATTCTCTAACTATTTGTCAACGTCACAACAAGACAATATCAAAAATAGGGCAGTTGCCTCTTTGAGGGCACCAACTGATTACTACTGATCCTCAGTTAAAAGTAATTAAATGCCGATGAAAAAAGTAATCAGATGTTTTTGATATTGCCTTGAAGTGACATTGGCTAACAGCTACAGAATAAGGGGGAATAATAAAAAAGAATTTGCAAACGAAATTTGCAACTACTCGTTTTTATCACTTTTCTGCCAAAATTATAAAAATTTATTTTAAAAAAAAGTTGTAACAGAAACAAGTTTTATTTTAGCACACATATGCGGGGGACACCTTTTCCCAACTCCCTTAATTGTTACCGTTTCTAGTCTCTTTTTTTTTTGAGACCCTGTGTAAAGAAAATTTTGTTGGTAAAGTCTCATATACATTTCCCATAACTTCTGCTTGAAAATCCACTCGTTTTTGTCTTAATCTATTTAAATTACAAATATTATTTATTTTTAAAACTACTCACGACTTTTCGTTTATTTTCTTTTTTACAAATAACAACTATTATTTTATTATCTTAAGTTTTTGCTAAAAAAAATGTTGTTGCACACAACAATCAAAGAAAAACTTTCCAACTTAAAGTTTCTTTTTTTTGTTATAGTATTTGATATTTAATATTTCTTTGATATCCGTTTAATATTAAAATGATTTGTTTACAATTTAATCGATGACATCTTCCTCATTGTCATCGACGACATCAGTGTTGCGATTGGAGCCCATTAAACCGTTAGAATTACCAGCACCGCCTGCACTATTGTTAGCGTTTACATTGTTGCCAGCAACATCTGTATGTTGAAGATCATGGGGCGACTTTGTGTCGCCGCCATCGTGGTGGTCCATTAACAGGTTGTTATTGTGCAGTAAAGAGTTGTTGTTGTTGTGCAAATGTTGTTGTAGATTTGTGTTGAGGTTGCTGCTATTGCTGGAGTTATTGCCACCACCACTGCCAGAGAAGTGGTGCTGTAGATGGTGTTGATGTTGATTAAGCAGAGCCCCGAGGGCGTTTTCTCAAACAACATCTGTAACGCCCGTATACTGGCAGGCTGAGAGACCGGCCGAATTGGATCGTGAAACGGGCGAGGGTGCTGAATAGGGGCTGGCAAAGCCGGTTGTATGCTGTTTGGCCTTGAGGCGCAATGTGGCAATACTTGACGACATACTGGAGGTCATGCAGGGCTCGGCAGCGGCACGATACATATACGGATTGGCAGGTGTACTATACGGACATGGTGCAGCTCCCACGTTGGTGTTTGTCAGTGTACTGCCCATCGTACCGGGCAGCATGGTGTTATTCATACTCACAGCTACGCCGCTGGCTCCCGTATTAAAACAGTTGACTGAATTCTGATGATGGTTTGTGGTCACCATGGATCCCAGTGGATTGACTGGCCAAGGGAAGGGCTTCGTTCCCAGCGGTGAGGGAACTTTAGTCCAATTGTTATAAGTGTATGACGAATAAAGGGAATCATCGGCGAATGGTTGCATGAATTGCGTGCCAAAACCAGATTTGAAATCAGCCGCCGCGACAGCAGCATTCATGGCATTGCGTTCACGTTTACGCCATTTGGCACGTCGATTTTTAAACCACACCTAAAACGATTTGGAGATTATATTAAAAAATTAGTAAATTATTGATATTGAAGGGCAATTAGAAATTTTAACTAATGGAACGTTAGAGTCACTACATCTTGGCATCATTTAAATGGATAATCTACAAAATTGAGAAAGGCCAGTCAGGCAAAATCAAGCCTCGTTGGCAATTATTTGTTAAGTCCAGCCGACCACTGATCGTTTACCCCCTTTCGAGAGTTTTGTTCTCATTCAACACCTCAGATAACTGTATATATTAACGGTTATTATGAGGAATTTTCTGCCATTAACTACCCGTTATGTGAAGGCTTAGGTCGTGTACAGCCAGTCACAGTTACGCATGAAATATGGGTTAAAATATCGCCGGCCTGAGTCAGCCCGTCGGCATCTGTGCACCCATACTTTGCAAATTTACTTTGCGCAAATAATTATAAAGTAAGAAAATAAACAAGTAAAAACGTTATATTCGACCGGGTCGAATCTTAAATACCCTCCAAATATTTAGTAAGTGAATTTGAAATGTTTAACTTGGTGGGACAGAGTTCCTTTATATAATATCGTATGTCAACGCCCACTAAAGGGGGCGGGGTTCAAAAATATGCAATATCATGTTTTCCACAGACGAACGTATGGGCATTACTAGACCGTCTTAGACTTCATCACAATTCTCTTTGGAGGCTATAAAAACTGTATTTTGGCGGGGTCGCTCTGGCAAGGGCTGTGGGGGAAACATTTCACCTTTGTCATTAAACTCTAAAAATAAATGCTTGGGATAATTATATACAAAATTAAAATTTCTTCTTTTTGATAGGGTCATTTAGCGGGCAAAGGGGGAGGAGGGGGTAGGGCAGCAACAAGCAGTCATAAAACTCTAAAGATAAATGCTTGGGATGATTATATACAAAAGTTAAAATAAAATTTTTTTTGGTGGGGTCATTTAGGGGGCAAAGGAAGAAGCGGGGGGGGGGGGGGCTAGGGCAGAAATCGGCAGTCATAAAACTCTAAAGATAAATGCTTGGGATGATTATATACAAAATTAAAAAAAAAATTTTTTTTTTGGTAGGGTAATTTAGGCGGCGAAGGGGAAGGAGGGGGTAGGGCAGAGTAGTACCAGGTTTCGTCTCAGCTTCGTCATTAAAGCTTAAAAGTGTTATTTTTAAGGAATGTAGGCTTAAGTAAAACAATTTGTTAAATTTTTATGCTATTTTTGCCTATAATAACGCCCACTGAAGTGGGCCGGGTCAAAAAATATTTTTATTTTATTTAATGGCTCCAAGTTTAAGACGTTGGACCGTATTTGACATAAAAATATATCCTTTGCTTAACAAAATAACGAAAAAACTTTGAAAATTATGTTGTTTTTTCTGGGTTGGTTTAGTTCTTCTTAGGGGAACTTTTTTCCCTCTTGCCCGATTTAGCCCATCTTCGAACTCTTAAAATATATTTATGCTCTAAGTCTTAAAATATATTTATGCCAAATTTCAAGAGTCTAGCTCTTTTCGTTTGGACTGAATCGTGATTTCCACAGACGGACGGACGGACGAACCGACATGCTCAGTTCGTCTTAGATTTCATCACTGATCAAGAATATATATACTTTATGGGGTCTGAGATGAATATTTCGATGCGTTACAAACGGAATGACAAAGTGAATATACCCTCCAAATTCTTTTTTGGAGGGTATAAAAAGGAATAACTGATTATTGAGTTCTTATTACAGATATTTGTTTAAGCTTCTGATTCAATCGAGTCGATGTTTAAAACAAGAACTCTAGTTATTCTAAGAAATGTTGGGTAAACGTTCCCTGATGATCTGCATTAACCGAAGGGAAATGCTCATATTAAATAGTTAAACCCCTCAATAATCAATTTTGAACTTTTTTCTAAATGTGGGAAAAGAATCAGCACAAATAAAATTAACAATTTTGTGCTAAACAAGAAATTCCAAATAAAGCAAGTTTGTTTGGCGGCTGAGACTAACTAGTGTGGATGGTGATAAGTCAGTGTGACTGGTGGGACTAAATATTGTGAAGTGCTTATATGCAGTGGACTGCAATAATTGAAAATGAATGAGAGTTTTATATCCTTTTATAAAAATATTAACAACGATTTTGCTGGTTAGAATTATTAAAGAAGTAGACAGAAAATTTCTGTATATGCAATTTGGTTTTCAAAGCGGAATATCTTTTGTCGATCATTTTAAGATTTAAATTATCGTCATTTAACAAGCAGCTTAAATCAATTTTAGTCTTGATATAACTTTTCCCCAAAGGCACTGAATCAACGGAGCCATTTTTTGTGCATTATGTAGCAGATTATGGAACGATATATAGTAAAAGAATACGGAACGAAGGTGCGAATTTGGAGCAGTATTGTAGTAGTACATTCGTTATAAAAAATAATTGATAGTTACTTTAATGTACCAAAAAAAGTTTCAATTATTCAAGCCTGCAATCGTCTTTTTGATTGTTAATCCCAGCTTAATTCTTCCTGTGGTATAAAATAGCTTTAATGCACAAAAAAAACATTTAGCCTATTTCGTTAAAGATTTGAATTCTTTTTTATTTTTATTTTTAATGCCAATTTTATTCTTCGTGAAGTATAAAATTGTTTCAAATAATAAAAATTAGTAGCCTTCCCTTATCTAGCCCTGGAATCGTCTATTTGCTTCTTTTGAATTTTTAGTCCAAATTTTATTCTTTCTGGATGCGAAAAAACAAATATTAGTATCCTATTTGGTTAATTTTAATTACAAAATATATCAATTGTCCAGCTCTGAAATACAACTTTTTATTCCTTTTTATTTTTGATACAAATTTAATTCTTCTTTAAGTATAAAATAATTAACAAAAAAAAAAAATATTAATAATAACACCGCGTTACAAAAATCAACTTTTTTTCTGTTCTATGAACCAAATATATTTTTTCGGAAAGGAGAGAAAAAATAAAAATACACGTGTATCGGAGATTTTCATGTACACGTCAGATTTTTTTTAGTTTTAAATATAAAGCTCGTAGTGTCCGTCTGTCTGACTGTGTGAAAGACTTTGGATAAGTTTTTAACCCTTTTTCCGTGATGCAATCGAACTGAATTTTTGCAGGCAGACTCGTAGAAATGTCTATCACTGCTTACGTTCCTTTCTTGTGGTATACTCCGGAAGTCGTATGCGACTATTGATATAGAAATTTATGCAAGTTTGCTGATGGAAGGTCAACAATAAAGTACGCTGTACCAACAATTTGGCTACCATATACGGAGCACTGCAATGAATTGTGCTACTTTTGCGTAACTTTTCCTCAAACTAAAGGCTATTAATACTTTCGCAGTCTTGAATATTTTCTGAAATGAATTTACCACTGTTTTCGTAATATTTCTCAAATTTTTACTTTTTTGCAAATAAGCCACAAACGTAACAAAAGTTATTTCGAGTCGGGCACTGCATTGATAAACTGCAAATACATGTATGGAGTAGTATAGGTCGAAAAACAAAATTTTTTTCCAGAACGCTTTAGTAGTTTAAAAATTTGTAGTCCCTTTAAGTTATGCTGAAAAATGAGAAAATAATTTACAAAAAAAAATCTGAGAATTGATAAAAATCATTTTTTTAAAAAACTTTACGTGATACAGACAATTCTACGAGTCTGCCTGCAAAAATTCAGCTCGATTGGATCACGGAAAAATTGTTAAAAACTTATCTAAAGTCTTTCACACAGTCAGACGGACACTACGAGCTTTATATTTTATAAAAAAAAAAATCTGACGTGTACATGAAAATCGCCTATACACGCGTATTTTTATTTTTTCTCGCCTTTCCGAAAAAGTATATTTGGTGCATAGGAGAGAATGTGTGTAACGTGGTGTAATAATAATTTCCAGTACCCCAAAGTAGGTTTAAGCTTTCCATATTTTGGATTTTGCCGATTTCCAGTAGCATTTTATTTAGGACCATTTCCAATCTATTAGTTCAAGAGTGAACTCTCTAACTCTTGGGGAATCTTCCAAAAATCAATTTCACTTCTACAGAAACGCACAGACGGACATCGGACCATTTTTAATGAAGCTTGTTAAAAACCTCAAAAAACAGATAATGTGTTTATTTCCTAATAAACAATTAATCATGTGGGCGCCTTCTTAATGGCGGAAACATTTTAATCAGAGTGTTTTGGCATACTCTATCCAATCGGCCGGTATCTCACGAATAATTTTCCTCAATATAAGCTTCCAGTGTGTCAACTTTTTCGAACTTGTTCCTAACGACATGAGCTGTAACATAGCCGCACAAAAAATAGACTGAATACCTTAAGTTTCACGATATAAATGGCCAATTGACCGGCTCCAAACGTAAAATAACGTTTTCACCGAATTCGTCTTTCAATTGGGTCATTGTTTTGCGTGCTGTGTACCATATGGCGCCGTCTTATTCAAACAACAAGTTGGCCAAGAATGATGTCACCGACCCATAATATACACCAAACAGCGCATTTTCGGGATGCATTGGCGGTTGTTGCAATTCTTCTGGCTGCTCTTCCCGCCAAATAATTAGATAATAAAATTCAATAATCTGCGAGTGTTGTTCGTTTGTAAGATTTTAGACCAAACTGAACATGTTATACGAAAAGAGCTGACCTGCCAAGAATAGTGTTGCCAACAAGAATGCTAATTAATTCTAAAGTATATGACAAAATACAAGAACACACACTTCCAGTGACGCTGTTTGTATGCCTATTAGAGCTTAATTTACAAAAATCATATGCAGGCAAAGAATACGAATTTTATAAATATTCTTAATTGCTAATTATCTTTATAGTTTTACTTCTCACACTAAACTGATAAAGTTATTTTTCTGTTGAAATGTTATCAGAAGTTTAAGGCAGCGATAACTAACACACAGACAGTTTTTACTAAAACAGATGTACAAAATCTTCTTTCCAGAAACGGATTGTAGTTTAAGCAACATTTTATCATATATAATTTTTTTTTAATTAAGGTAGGAATTTTTTATTCAGACTCAAGTTCAAAGCTGCAATCTGGCAATAATGTTTTTTCATAAATTGTTACTAAATTAACATTTTAATTTTTATTAAATTATACTTTTTAAGATGAAATTGAGAAAATAAAAATCAATATTATAAAAAGGAATTAATGTTGAGAAAATATAAATTGATAATAAGAAATCCAAATCGATATTGAGAAAATACAATTTCAAATTGTGAATTCCACTCAAATGAATATTCGGAAAACAAAAATTTAAATTAGCATTTTTTATTGCCAGATTTGTAAAATGTTTTATTATAAACAAAAAGAAAATATTAGAATAACATGGAATTTAAAGAAAATCGCTGCTAAAGGAAGATATTATCCAGCTAAATGCTTGTAATTAAAATTTTTATAATAAGTGTTTAGTTCCAATTAGAGAGCACACCCTGTGTTCACAATGCATCGTTTCTTATATTATTTATTTGAAGCCAAAATTTCAATATCACGGAAAAATATAAGAGATAACATTCAAGACGGAAAACGAATTGTGAAAGCAATTTCACACCGACGTGATTGCAAGATCTAGGCAGTTGTGTTTTACTTAATAACAATAAAGTAATTATTAATTATTTGTCATACATTAATTTTCTATTCGACATATTTCCCCTTATTCTGTAACTATTTGTCAATGTCACGTCAAGACAAAATAGAGCAGTTACAATATGGTTGGAGGCAACAACTGGTTACTCCTGACAGTCTGTGACAATTCTCTAAGGCCTAGAAAATAACAAGAGGCTGTTAAAAGTAGTTAAATGCCTAGAAAACGTGGTATGCAAATGTCTTAGTTTTGATATTATCTTGACATGACGTTGACAAATAGTTATAGAATAAGGGCGATTGTCTCAATTATTTTATTAAATATTATTGCTTATTATTATTCATTATAATTAGTTTTGGTTGTCCATAAATTTTAATTTTTGAATATCAATTTGTTTCTTCTCAATATCAATTCTTATTTATTTCTTGTTATCAATTTGTATTTTCCCAACATCAATTCGTTTTTCTCAATATTGACTTGTGTTTTCTGAATTAATTTTTTTTTGTAACGAAATAGAAAATGAAATGTTCTTATATTCCTTTTTAACTCAACTCACTTTTGCTTAGTACGAAATTCCCCAACCCTGATGATTATTATTCCAAATGTTCCACTTTTTCCGCAACCAGCGACTGCTGACATTTAAATCCTTTTTTTTAAATTTAGTGAACAATTAACAATTAAAAAATAAGCCGGACGCATGTTATCGTTTTTGCCAAACATGAAAATAAATTTTTATCTGTCCAACTTATTAATTTATTTATTCCGACTCAAGTTCAAGTCTGCAATCTGCAAGTTTTTTTTTTTTTTTTGTTAAGGATTTTTATTAAATTCACATTATTTTATTAAGAGTGGAATATTTACAATATTTTTGTAGCGGCCTCGAAATCCCCAAACCCTGATAACTATTATTCCAAATATCCCATTTTATTTTTACATTTTCCAGAGCCATCGACAACTTTTTTGTTTTGCTATTTATTTCCATGCCATAAAATGTTTATAAATGTAGTGAACAATTAACAATAAACAAACAAAAAAAAAAGAGAAAAAATAGAGGCGAGTAATAATTGTTTTTGTCTAACATGAAAGTACATTTTTATATTTCGAACTTAATTTTATTATTAAGATAAGAATTGTTTTATTCAGACTGAAGTTCAAATTCTACTATCTGCAAATTATATTTTTTAAATTAAGATAATAATCTTTTATTCAGAACTCAAGTTCAAATCTTCAAACTGCAAATAATTTTTTTTTGCAGATTTGAACTTGAGGCTGAATAAAAAATTCTTCTCTTAATAATAAATTAATAATTTGGAAAAAATAAAAATTTACATTATTTTATCAAGAGTGGAATATTTAGAATATTTATATAATCATCAACTTGATTTCCAGAAGGCGTAGGGACCTCGGCATCAATACTGATCTGTTCTGGTTCTGCTAGTTTAATGATTATAAAAATAGAATTTAATAAAACTTCTTGAAAACGAATAATTGGCAGTTGCAGATGTCAACTTGAGACTGAATAAAAAAATTCTTATCTTAATAACAATATTAAAGAGTTCAAAAAATAAAAATTTACGTTCATGTTTAATATATTAATAAAAAAATAAGAGCTAAAGTATAAAAAAAGCATAGCAAACAGGTGAGCAGACATGCTCTTGAATCATTTATACATTTTTATTATAAAATTTAAGACATTCTTCTTAATTTGTCATTTTTTCTGTAGCTGTCTTTAAATTTCCCTTTCTTTTAAAGTTAAAACATTTTATTTATATTTATTACAATTGTATGCACCCCCTAAAATACTACAGCTGTAGTCATTATTTATTTGGAAATAAGCAAAACAAAAGTATTTACCTATATACTTTTTCAAACATACACACATGCAAATGTGTGTGGTTGTGTTTCATTCTACTTAAACGCCATCTTTATTTTGCTGTACTCGTACTTTTTATATTCCCCATGCCCCTGTATACACCCGTCATGCAAAATGTAAAACTTCTTTTACCCACTTTGAAACCACTTTTAAGAGGGGAGTTGAGTAAAAAATACGCATGTGCAATAATTATTAAATACATAAATACTACGATACCCACACAAACGTACGTGCACACTCGTACATACAGATGTTCGAGTATAAATACTTTATAGCACTGATACACTTGAACTGTTTGTTGTATTTCATTTTTTGTTTGCCATCGCTGTTTTATTATTTAGTTTCTTGCTTGTTTTATTTATTATATCTATATTATTTAAAATATGTACTTTAACTACCAGTCATGAGTCATGGCAACCCTGCGTGTGTGTTAAGCCACCCCCACAATTAAAACAATAATGGAAGAATTATAACCTCACATTTGTAATTTGTATTGCAGGTATGTACAGTTGTATGTGCTTTTATATAAATCAAACATTTCTTATATAGATATTTATGTATGTACATGGTCGTATTTAAAAAAGTTAACAATTGCAGATGAAGAAAAATGAGCAACAACAAAAATAATTTATGGGAAAAAGTTTCAAACACAAACGCAATACAAACAAGTTGATGGAGAAGCTGTTTTTATAATTTAAATGATTTTTGAAAATAAATAATTTAAATGGAAAACTTGAGCAGGGGCAGGCAAAATGCCCCATTGACAAAATGCCAACATAAACAAACAGCAATGAAACGAGTCAGAAAATTTTCCAAGGTTCATACATCACCAAGTCATTTATGCAAAAAACAAAAAAAAAAAAAAGCCGAAAGATAAAAAAATTGCCAACGTCATCGATCTCGTCAATTGTCATTTTCACGTATCATTTGCCAGCACACAACACAAACTTGCCATGCCACACAACCAAACACACGCCAAACTCCCTATAAGTTGGCCAACAGAAGTCCAACGAAATGAAAAACTGCCATCGACGTAAAAAAAATTTAATTGCTTTTGATGAAAGCAAACGTTCAGGGCAAAAAGTTAAGGGATTTATTTAGTTCCTGTCTATGCCCGCATAAAAACCAAACAGTTTTTTTTTACAAAAAAGAAACTCAAAGAAACGCTTCATCAGGTAAAAAGTATTAAAGTCGAATTTTTAGTTTTTCATGTCAATGATATGCTACGTTAACTTGCGATTGAATTTAGTTTTTTCTCTTTGTATTTTGTTTTCGCAAGGAAAAATATTTTGCTCAAAAGTTTTGATTGATGATAAATGAAAGTCAAGGGAGTTTTGTTGTATGAAGGAAATTGCCTTTTATTCTGCTCCGGTAAAACAAATGTCAACATATATTGACTAATAGTTAAATAAAGACTTTAGTTGAAGAAGGATATTGTTGATTTCAATTTTTTGTCAAGTTTTTTGGTACTTTTTTTATTTTAAGAAATTTCAAACTATTATGATTAATTGGCAATTTGTCTTGTTGAGATTTTTTCTACTATTTCATGGTGTATATCAATGTGATATCAAAAGAGTTGGGCATTTATGGGAAGTGAAATTACATTTGAAATAAATATTTGCAGTTTAAAGTTTCATATTGAGGTCTGAAATATATATAATATTTTATGCCCTTCACCCAAAAATGTTTATTTCTGCAATATTAACGTGCGACCCCTCTCCATAACGTCCTTATGAAAAGGGAAGTGGACCAAGCGATGGCCGTCTATCTGTTCGTGAAATCGGTTTTCCCCGAAAATCTGAAGACTTCATTATTGAACTAATAGATTGGAAATTGTATTAAATAGAGTGCAATTGAAAATCGGTAAAATCCAAAACATGGATCCAGAGCTGGAAAGCTTAATCCTATTTTGGTATATAAAATTAACTAGCAAAAACAAATTATTATTTTTCGCGCTTAACGTTTAATTTTTCAATAGTAAAGTGGAGGATATATACAGACTTTATTTTGAACTGGGGCTCACATGTCAACAAAAATCCACTTTTTGAACTCACATGTGGACTTTTTTGAAAATCAGTTGTCAACGGAATCTGATGAAGATGGTGAACGTTTTTATCAGGTATGTCTTCCTATTGAAGAACGATATAGCATTTTATCTCTGATAACAGATTTGTGTTGGACATTGTTCTATAATGATGTCGAATTGCCAAGAGCGAAAAAGAAAATAATTTGAAAACAAATAAATCTACTTATTATTTCGATTTGTACAAATGTCATTAAAAGCGTTTTTTTTCTCAACCCTAAAATATCAATTCTAACTCTTTCTTATACTAACTCTAAATAATAACTACATTAACCTTAAATGAGCAATCTTGAATTTAATTAGTTTTTGGTGTTTGCGTTAAGTTTTGGGCTTTGGTGTGTTCTGACATATATACTAGAATTTTATGGCCAACATTTTTGTAGAACATTTTATACCCGCCCTTCCCCTCCTTTAGTGTGTTTTTTACGATATGTTACAATAAAGCCGCAAAACGCAGTTATGCGGGGGAGTAAGAGGGTTAATATATTCTACAAAAATATTTGACATTTTCTACAAAGTTGCTGAACATGCCATACACCGCAGATGTAAGGAAAACAAAATTTTATATACCAATATGATGCATATAACAGGCCGGAGATGGAAAGTTTTAATCGCCTATAAAATAAAATTCCGATGTGATCTTTCAAAACGGCGGCACACGTATATATTTTTTTTGGTCTCCTCTACCAGGATCAATCGCCAGATCATCGTAATTTTGCAAAAAGATTGAAATTGTTGTACAGTGTTATTTAAGAAAAATTAAACTTCTATTGATGATAAAAAAATCTAAAATTCGATATCAGGGTTGGACAATTGATATTTTTGTACTAGAACCAAATATACCAGTTTAGGTTTTATTCATATTCAAAATTAAAAATAAAAGTAAATTAAATAGGTGATTTCAAGGCTGGGCAATTGAAACTTTTTTATGATACATAAAAATTACCAAAGAGGCTACTAATTTATACATAATTTGTTGTTAATTAAAAATAGTTTTGTAGGAATAGGAAGAATAGCATTGTATAAAAAAGAACGCAATAAAAATCAAAAAGCGCTTCCAGGGTTGGACTATTGACATTTTTTTAGTACCTAAAAGTGACTAGAAATGCTACTCATTTTTTTAATTAAAACAATTTTATAAATACATACGAAGAAAAAGACAATAAAAAAACTATTAAAATTCAAACTCAAATCTTTTTTGGTACATAAAAATAACCAAAAAACTTTTGGTTTTTTTTTTGCTAATTAAATCTATTTTATACTTCAGGAAGAATTAATTTGGAATTTAATTTTAAAAAGACTATTCCATTGTTGGACAGGTGAAACTTTGTTTGGTACATGATAGTAGCTAATTGAAACCAAGTTTCTCTTTTCGTTTATAAATTAAACATTTTGATGTAGTAAGAATTTTAACGAACATTTTATGTTGCTATATTAAATTGAACTGAGATTCTATAGGCTAATAGTTCGAAATTTTAATTTAAATCTCAGTGACAAACACAATACACATGAGCACTGATGATGAAAGGGTTGCGTCTTTCGAAAACAGCTGTTCTGCTCTGCTGTGTAAGTTGAATAACAAAAACTGATGTTGACTTGCCTTTGTGCCTTGTAATATTTGTCATGTCTTTCTGAGATTTAAATTAAAATTTCGAACTATTAGCCTATAGAATCTTAATTCAATTTAATATAAACATTTTGATATTTTGCATTGAGGTGCATTGGTATTAATAGTCAGAAGCGCCAAACAACATGCAGGCAAATAAGTCTACACCAGCAACAACTAATACGAGTATTATAGAAGACATAAAATAATAAGCGGCATTGTTTTTTGCTTGTTCTTAGAAAATTAGTAAATATTGAAATATTGACAAAAATAGATGAATCCTGCAACCTCTCCCTAATTTTAACCACATCGTAACATGGAGTTACGATGCGGAGTTTTTTAAAAAAAAAAATATTTATTTCGAATTCGATATCTCCCGAACGCATCAACGTATTTTGAACAGGTTAGTGGCGATCCACTTGATTTTTTGAATGTCAAGAGCTGACTAGTTTGTGAAATCGATCGATAAAGTTGTTTAAAAGTAATTTTAAAAAGCCGCTTTGCAAAAAAATGTTCTTAGCTTGCGGTTCGAATTCACAGGAAATCTACGTTGGAAAGAAACCTTTTCAACGCGACTAGGGTAGATTTGACTTAGCCGTTTAAAAGTTATATGCGGGTCACACAATTACACACACACACACACACATACATACAGACATAGTGACGTCCTCTCAGGAGTAGACAGGAAAGCTGTCTAGGAAAATTTTGAATTTTTGAAATTTTCGGGATTCAAAAATTAAATTGAAATAGACAAATTTATGTTGAATAAATAAAATAATATCCGCCAATAAAGGACTCATTGTGCCTCCGTCGGTACGTTAATGCCAGTTAAAAAAGGCGACGCATAACGCATTACGGGTTGTATGTATGTTCCTCGGTCTTTCCGACTGTCCGGTGTCGAAAAGAATGAATGTTTACAAGTGGTGAACGCTTTTTAAAAAATATTAACAAGCGATAAAAATGTTGAGAAAATAAAGAAAATTTTTTTATGGACAATCGTCGGATCACTATCAGAGAAACAAGGTACTGAGCATGTCGGTATATCAGTTGGATCACGCCATTTTATACCCTCCGAAAGAGAATTGGAGGGTATATTCACTTTGTCATTCCGTTTGTAATCGCATCGAAATATCCATCTCAGACCCCATAAAGTATATAAATTCTTGATCAGTGATGAAATCTAAGACGATCTGAGCATGTCCGTCCGTCCGTCTGTGGAAATCACGATTCAGTCCAAACGAAAAGAGCTAGATTCTTGAAATTTGGTATGAATATACGTTGAAGGATAGCACAGGTCAAGTTGGTAAATGAGCTTAATCGGGCCAGAGGGCAAAAAGTTCCCCTAAGAAGAACTAAACCAACCTCTAGAAAGCAACATAATTTTTTAAGTTTTTTGTAATTTTATTAAGCAAATGATATATTTTTATGTCAAAGAAGGTCCAACGAGTTAAACTTGCAGCCATAAAATAAAATTAAAGTTAAATTTTTGGACCCCGCCCCCTTTAGTGGGCGTTATTATATGCAAAAATAGTGTAAAAATTTAACAAATTGTTTTACTTTAGCCTATATTTTTTAAAAATAACATTTTTAAGCTTTAATTACGAAGCTGAGGCGTAACCTGAAACTCCTCTGCCCTACCCTCTCCTCCCCCTTTGCCAAAATTGAACCTATAAAAAAAAATATTAAAAACTAATTTTACATTTAATTATCCCAAATATTTATCTTTAGAGTTTTATGGTAAAGGTGAAATGTCTCCCCCACGACCCTTGCCAGAGAGACCCCGACAAAATACAGGGGCCAAATTACCGCACTCGATATCGATCGAAATTTCAATACATTTTAAATACGAATTTCGATCGATATCGAATGCCGTAATTTGCCCCCAGTTTTATGCCTCTAAAAAGAGTTGGATCCCAGAGAGTAATTCTTGATAAGTGATGAAGTCTAAGATGGTCTAGCAATACCCATACCTTCGTCTGTGGAAAACATGATGTAGTCTATTTTTGGACCCTGTCCCCTTTAGTGGGCGTTGACGTACGATATTATATAAAGGAACTCTGTCCCACCAAGTTAAACATTTTAAATTCACTTACTAAATATTTGGAGGGTATTTAAGATTCGACACGGTCGAATAGAACGTTTTTACTTGTTTTTTTTTGTTGTTGCAAATTTTAAAGTAAGAGTTGTATTTTCGCAGAAATCTTGCAAAGTTGCCAAATTTTTACAAACTAAAACAAAAAATCTCGCATGAGAATCATTCAGAAAATATTGAATGACAGTACGGCATTCCAGATAGGATTATGTTATGGGAATGGGTTATACCTGTTAACGAGTCCTTGGTATATTTTTGCGGTTACGACATCAAAATGAAAGTCAAATCGTTTCAATGGGAGAGCACTGGATAGACAAGACCAAAAAAAGAGCACGACTAATTTGATAAAATTTCAAGGTTTTGTTAATTTTTTCAAAGGGCTTAAGTTCGAATCACCATGACTGAAAATTATTTTTTATTATTTTACTAATAAATGAATTTGTTCAAATTCTATTTATTATTTATATTGAGATTGGAATATTAAAAATATTTTCAATAATCATCAAACCAGCAGAACTTAAGCCCGTTGAAAAAATTAACAACTTACAGAAGAAAGTTCGACTAATAAAAATTCATATATAATTTAAAACATTGCGGGGGCACTTGTTCATTGTAAATTGACAACTAAATTCAATTACTTGAACATAAATAACAAAGAAGCTTTAGCTAACAGCAGCCGATGGCTCTGGAAAAAGCGAAAGAGATACATGGAATATTGGGAATATTAATCGTCAGGGTTGGGGAGTTTCGTACTAACCAAAAAGGTAATAACTTAAAAATATGAATGTGGGATCTTCTCATATTCAATTTTCGTTAAAACATTGGTTAAATAGTTGATATTCCTACTGACTAGCACCACTTGCAAAAGTGGAAAAATTTAACAAAGAACGATGATGAGATGGCGTAGCGACCTCGAAATCAGTACTGACCCGTTCTGCTGGTTTGATGATTATTGAAAATATTCTTAATATTCCAATCTTAATATAAAAAAAATAATAAATAGAATTTGAACAAATTCATTTATTAATAAAATAATAAAAAAATCATTTGCAGTCATGCAGATTCGAACTTAAGCCCGTTGAAAAAATTAAGAATTTACTTAAGAAAGTTCGACTAATAAAAATTCATACATAATTTTAAGGTTTTGCTGACTGTTTTCTTCGCCTGCCGTGGCATAGTGCATTTTGGATTATTGTCTTATATTGCTAATAAAAATTATTCACCCTTGTTGTGTTTGGCGTTTTTGGCCTTCCAATTCGCCAATTTGTATTAGCTTAAAGACATGCAGCTAAATTTTTTTTTTATATTACAAATTGTGGAACTCGAAGGTGAAAAACGCCAAACACGATAAGGATTATTTTGAAATTATGAGCCCCTTGCCTGAAGCAATACGATGTAAACTTCCAGACTTGTTGAAAAACAATTTGGCATAGCGATCAAGCGCCTACTCACTTGTGACTCTTCCTCTGATTGGACCTATTTTAAATATATAAATATATTTTACAAAAATTAAAATTTATTCAAAATTTGTAGGCAGACCTCCTACATCGTTTTCCAATTGTGCCAGTAGCCCAAAAGATACCAGTTAGTTATCATTGCGTTTGCTAGCCAACCCACTGCACGTCGCACCGAATTTAGCAAGTGACGCAACCAGTCAAGCCTAATACACACACACACACACTCATACTTGCGTACTTCTATAATTAACTTATCACCAAAGGAGACTTTTCCCACAGTTCATGCAATTTAATGCTAATTTAATTCTCATTAAAATTGATTTTGTTAGTTACACTTGTTACACGAATTTTTATATGGTAATAAAAAGAAGTTTTCGTTTGGAAACAAATATTTGCTTAATTTTCTCACACTCAGCCAACCCAACAAGAAAAATATTTTCGTTAACCCTAGTTAACGAAGAGGTATATCTACTGTGTAATATACGATATTAATTAAGCGTTGCTGGGGCGCGTGTGATCAGTTAGATATGCCGTGTTATAAAACTAACAAAAAGATTTTGAATTTTTAGCTGCAAATAAACACACTAAAAATAAATTGACTTTATAAACCGGCAGTAAATTTCAACCCTACGTTAAGGTTGTCTTCTGTGCCACGTACAGATTACATGCGTGTGCAT
Organism: Linnaemya tessellans; assembly: GCA_951800035.1. NCBI lineage: Eukaryota > Metazoa > Arthropoda > Insecta > Diptera > Tachinidae > Linnaemya > Linnaemya tessellans. The sequence goes on along the minus strand of OX637532.1, from coordinate 110,614,226 downwards.
GTCTGTACATGCATACGTAAATAGCCCTATAGCCAGCTCAGGCGAAAAATAAATATAAAAATTTCTGGGTCTTTAATTGCCGGCACACGTTATTTGCAAATAATGGTATTTTTACTTCTCAGGACGTTTCACTTTAGAAAAAACATTTCATATACAAATTGATTTAAATATTTATAAATGTCAATTATTTTAATACAAAAAATTCATGTACTTTTTAAAAAAAAATTTTTTTTGTTTCTTTATATACATATTTTTTAATAGAGTCTTTTCAATTCCGTTAAACTTAATTCAAACTAATCCCCAAAATATGTGACCATTCACTACTAATAACGAACCAAAAGAGGCAAAAGACAAAAACAAAAATAAATACTAAAGCAAATACAAAAAAAAATAACTCTGAAAAAACATGTTTATATGCTCGCGACAACCATTAATGGCTGACTTTTATGGATTTCATAAAAACCCCACAATACCAACATCAGAATCCACATCAATGGTCCAGGCTTTGTATGAGCGTGTGTGTGTGTGCGTGTGTGTTCAACTGCAGAGTATTTAGGTTTTTCATTCACATTTGTTTGGTTTGTTAAAAATACACAAAACGAGCATTTAATGGTTATTTTTTTGCCAAGTCGATAAATATGAATGTTCTTTATGGCAATTGGCAACACCTGTCGCCATGTTTAGATGCCAACAAACACAGTGTGGTGCATAAGTGGCGGGTGGTCAAGGTAGACTCGTGTACGACTAGGAATACAGGTGGGAATGAAAGAATTGACATTTTTTATAGGATTTTTTTTAAATCTGTAAAGTTTATTTGACATAATTTCAAACACATTTAAAGTTAGTGGTTTTAATAAGTCTATCCCGCAAGAGACTTATTAAAATTAATTTTTTATTAATTTTGTAGATTATCGTTTTTAGTGTATTGAAGCCCAATGGAGTTTACAAAACTGTCAAAATGCTTATTAAAACCCCTAAATTTGTAGATAATCATTTTAAGTGTATTGAAGCCCAATGGAGTTTACAAAACTGTCATACTGCTTAGAGGTGGTGAATTATCAATAGCACTATCGATGCAAGTTTAGGTTAGCTTGTCAGCAGTGATTAATAAATCCAACCCGTAATAGGTCCCATCACGTAATAAACATCCAACGACTTTGGCTCGAATTGCACACACGACCTCCGTGGTTATAGGCTAGCTCGCTAGCAATCAGCCACAGCGCCATCTCTATTGCTATTTACGATTTTAATTTTATATATTTGTGACTATCGATGGTTTTAGTTTTAATCACTATCGATAGTAAGAGGTAAACAGTGCTACACATAATTTTTTCAATATTGGCCTACAAGATCGCTATATTTTTTTAAGAATATGCAGCAAGACTAGTGCAATTATTGCAGCATTCAATATCGATCGAAGTTCCAATACAATTAACATACAAATTTCAATCGATAACGTATGCCTTGGTTTGCTCCCAGTTTTTTTTTCAATTTAAGTGCCAGCAAATATAATCTGTGAGAAGCAAAAAGACTTTGATACTATCACGATATAGCGATATTCTTTTTCTTTTGATAGTCTTTAATCGACATATCGATATTTATTTTCAAACCATAGAAATATTTCGATAGCCACATTATGTATATTCTGGCACATCATCATGACGTTTGAACAAAAAACTGTCTACATTTACAAAAACGGTCTTCAATTCCCGCAACGCATTAACAATTTCATGCCTTTTTGCTTACTTGGACCGGTACGCAAGATAGGAACCCTACTTATGCAATTCTTTGTGTCGTTACTATGAGAGGAGAGGATAATGTTAAAAGACCAGCTGACGAAAGATGAAAAAATAAACAATTTGCTATTTATACATTTTTAGAGTTAGTATTTTTTAATATATAAAATTTATGATGTATGTTGTTAAAAAAATTTTGTATATACTAATTGAAAAGAAAATTTTTTTTGACAAAACTAAATAATTTCCTGAAGAAGATAACCGATGGTTAGCGAAATATCGAACAATTATTATTAATATAAAATAACCTAAAAGCTTAAACAAATCTATTTACTATGAAATCCCAGATCTTCATCCCGAAGTGTTCATTCACTTTTCTTCTTCTAATGCGCTCCTCTTTGGGATTACATACTCCTGACGTGGATTTGCCAATGACTCGCACAAACCATTACAAGGAAAACGTATTGCTCGTGCGCACTGCTCGTATGTGGAATAAACTCTCTATTCGGGTCTTTCCTGGTATATTTTCTATGCAGAAATGTCAGTCGAACTGATCTAATAAAAAATAATCAATGAGTGTTCGAACTCACGGGCGATGTGTTAACACCTTTTTGTTTATTTATTTTATATTAAACCCACAAAAAACAAAGAGAATGCAAAGCAACAGACAAATGTACATACATACATTGTTATGTTTGTACATAAGCTACATACGTTGCTGTCTTGCTATCTGATTTTTATATATGTATGTACGTATAACCACGTCACTATTCTCTTTGCTATGCATAAGACAAAACCGAAGATCAACATAAAACACTTTTTTAATATTACTCCAAATTAATACTCCGAATTAAAACACTTAAATCTCCGCTCGCCGATATCGGATCGCCTTAATTTTTGGCCTAAACTCTTCGTCGAAACCCGCACTAGCGTTTTAATCCAAAAATTAATAAAATCGGCTATGAATTTCCGGAGAAAATCGCGTGGGAAAATTATATGAAAATCGCCCAATAATCACTTTCAATACCGACTGCCAAGCAACGAACAAACAAACGATGATTTACTCTTACATCTTACACCTTACACTTGCGTATGTACTGAAACTGATAGTTTACTGCCCTAGAGGCGCGCGTATAGATGTTAACACATCAAAAATATTTCATTAATTCAACAAACAAGCGCATTTTACATATTCATCTTCGGCTCCTAATGCAATTCTGCTGCCGCACTTGACTCAAATATTACGAAAGAAACAAACAACTTTTAACATTTTCTGTGCATACGCTGTGGGAAAGCAGTACCAGTGAAAATGGGAATGGTACATGGATCCTACATCCGTGTTGTATCGCGCTATTTATATTTTCTTTACATTGACTAGCTGCCATGGCACTACACCTGAAACTGTTTCCAAGCAGATCACCAGAGGACAAATTTCAAAAGCTTTGGTCTAGAACCTATCACCGAGTACATTAATTATTTATGTCAATCAACTCACTGCTCGAATCAGTTGCTAGTCTCTGGGGACAACTCACTTGGCTTGTCTTGTGATGAGCTCCCTTCCCTCTAGGGTAGCTTTAAAAATATCCCTACAAATAAGATTTTTTTTAGTTGTCATGATTCAAATTAAAGCAAATATTTCATCCAATCAATGCAGCATCCCTTTATCTTTCGGACTCCATAAAATATCATATACAGTCGACTCTTGATAATTTGAAACTCGTTATTTTGAATCTCGCGGTAATTTGAACTGTTTTCCAAGTAACTTGAAAAACAGTCAATAAATTGAAAAATATTTATGTAATTTGGTCCCCTCATTAATTTGAAATTATTTGAATGGCATTTTGATCGCCGACTCGCTATAATTTGAATTTTTTGGCTCTACGCTCTATAATTTGAATTATTTTAATTGCCGTGTTTTATGCAAAATATAAATTAATAAAACAACCATTTATTTTAGTTTTTTGCGATGTCCTACAAAAATGACATCTTGCTCGCCAACGTTCTATAATTTGAAGTTCGGTTATTCTACACTCTTTAATTTGAACTCCTAATGTGATTTTGTTTCTGTTTTTTAAAGAATTTTAAATCGTTTGCATTAGTTTCTGTGCCACGATTTTAGTATACACCACTACATCGACAGTTGCTAACATAAAAAATTAAATTTCTTTGCTTTGCTTTTGCGGAATTTAGTGCGTGCAAATGGTTTTGCTTTTTTTATGAAAACTCTTGTTAATTTGAATTTTTTCTGTCTCTATTTCGATATTTTGAAGTCCCATTAAATGAAAACTCGATTATTTGAACTTTTTCTCTGGTCCCTTCAGTTTCAAATTATCAAGAGTTGACTGTATTATAAAAAGTGCACTTAGCAGGTTTACACTCTATCCAACGATATATAATATATAAGTCAAATATTTTCGATGAGCATCCAAAAGCAGCAGAAAAGTTCCGACTGGGTTGCTTAAAAATTTCAATCGGGGCGGATTATGCTATTTATCGCTAAGCTGTCCGAGGCCGGTAGAATATTAGAGTCAATGCGCTGGCCATGGGCACAGAAGATGAATTATTTCTATGTATTTCTCCAAATCTTTGCAATTACTGCAAATTATCTCCGGGCACTCTTCCTCACACGCAAGTCATTTATCCAGCCACCCCAGCTACTTACGTGCTCCACCTGCGTCGACCAAGTTTGTCGTATCCGACACTTTTGCCAACTGGGTATGCACGATGGCATGATTGTATGCACACACCGCTAACTGTTAGACAATCCTTCTTTCTGTCTTATTGAATTTCAAGTTGAGCATATTATCTTAAGGTCATTAAACGAAAATTATCTTGGGAATATAACAAATCCAATCTATTATTAAAATGTCATAAACGACTACTTATGAATTTATTTTCATTTAATTTATTTTTCGAACTAAACAATTTTAATAAAAGTAAAAGAATTGCAAAAGTTGTGGCAAGATACTTAGATACTTGACAATATCAACAAATATAGACATCAATGAGACATTTATACTCGTAATTATGATTAGCAAGTACAGAGAAGAACAGATGGCGCCGAGCGGCAAACAATTAAACGGCATAATCAACAACTTGAACGAACGAAATTAAAAAAAATCGTTGTGCTATACAATTTCCTACTGAAACAAATCAAAAGTGAAAGCAACAAAGAAAAGAGAAGAATACGTTTTAAATAGTTAAATAGTTGTGCACTGTGGGAAAGTCCGAAATATGCAATTTGAACACGTAATAAAAATGAAACACAATCAAAAAACGAGTCCAGTGTTAGACAATTGAACATAGTTTTGATACATAAAAGTAACCAACTGAAACAATTTTTTTTATAAATTAAATATATTTGCTACTTTTGAATGCAATTTACTGGTATTAAAAACTAGGAAACCCAAGTTCCCAGGGCTGGAAAATTTAAATTTTGTTTGGAATAATAAATTATCTTAATAATAAATATTTTATTTAAACATTAATGTAAATTTGTATGGTTCGAACTTAATAACTTTATCATTAAGATAAGAACTATTTATTCAGACTCGAGTTCAAATCTGCATATTATTCTTTTAAGAATTTCTATTTAATGCAAGTTATTTTATTAAGAATGGCATATTTAGAATACTTTTATAATTATCCGTTCTCATAGTTAGATGATTATAAAAATATTCTAAATATAATAACTTGAATTTAATAAAAATTATAAAAGAACAATTTGCAGATTTGAACTTGATTCTGAATAAAAATTCTTAGCTTAATAATATAGTTTATATTTTTTAGACAAAAAAAGAAAAGGTTGGAATGGTAATGGTGGCTTCACTTGTTATGCCCTTTTTCATTTGTTAGTCATGTTTCGTCGTGGCAGTGTTTAGAAAAACTCGATTTGTAAAACACTAGCGAAATGTGCACGTTCAGACAGCATTTATGCTCTAAATTAAGAGGAAATATAACACTAGGTGTTATCCCGTATGCAGCATTAGAGTTCCATGGCATCGTAGTTTATACGAAATATGATGCAGTAGCGCAAGATTGAATGAATGGGGAAAAACAACGTCAATTGCCTTTTTGGTTATTTAATTTTTATACATAAAAATAAAAAATTTCAATTTTCCAGCCCTGAAAGCGAAATTAAAATTTTTTAAATTTTGTTTATCAATGCAAATCTTCATGACCTGTAAGGTAGTTTTGTTTAAGAAAAACTCAAATTTTGTAACCAGTTTGGATTATTACATGTACTACAAAATATTGCATGTACAAAAAAAAACTTTCATTGTTCCAACCCTGGAAGCGAAATTTTAATTTTTTTTCATCAGTGCAACGCTTCATGAGGTATAAAGTAATTTTTTTTAAGAAAAATTTAACATTTTTAACCATTTTGGTCACTTTCATGTACTATGAAATATTGCACTTGTCCATGTCTGAATTCGAAATTTTATTTTTGATTTTTGAAGTTTTGATACCAATTTTGTTCTTCCTAAATTATAAGACAGGTTTAGTTAGCAAAAAAAAAACAACATCAGTTGCCTGTTTGATTACTTTCACGTATAAAAAAATATGTAATTTCCCACCCCTGGTAGCAAAATTTGAATTTAAAAATTTTTTTTTGGCCAATGCAAATCTTCATGACGTATTAAGAGGTTTTGTTGAAGAAAAACTTAAAATTTTTAAAAATTTTAGTTACTACATGTACTGCAAAATACGGAATGAGCCGAAAAAAATATTTTAATTTTCCATCCCTGGAAATTTTTTTTTATTTTTTTAGTTTTTAATAGACCATTGAGGGTTCCCAAAGCAAGAAATAGGTTTATTTTACAAACATAAAAAAAAATTATTGATTTTTGGTATAAATTTTGCGTCGAGAAATAGGTGTAAGTTTCCCAGCTCTGGAACCGTACTTCGGATATTTCTGAATTTCAATAGCACTCTATTTAAGTTCATTTCCAATCCAACGGTTCAAGAACGAAGTCTCTTGCTCTTCTGGGGGCTTGGGAAAACCGATTTCACGTACAGACGGACGGACAGACTTACATCGCTCAATCGTTCATAAGGATCCAGAATATATATATGCTTTATGGGGTCCTATATTGATATCGAACAAATTACACGGAATGACAAACCTATATATACCGTTTCACTTTTTTGTGAAGGGTATAAAAATATATGTTTGGCGAAGACTATAAAATAAATGGGGAGAATCGTATTAAAAAGATTATTGGCTAGACTCCGTTTATTTAATTAAAATGATCATTCCGCAAGTCAAATTGTTGTTGTTTGCTTGTGTGTTTATAACGGGTGCGCAAATTTGAGGTTAGAAAAGAATTGGCCTGTCAACCGTTAACGTTTGTTTATCAGAAACATGAGACATTTTAACTATGGAACACTACACTCTTGAACAAAGAATTTTAATTGTGAAAAGAATTTTGCAACAAAATCTTCGTTAGTGATGAGGCCCATTTTCAATTGGGCGGTTGTGTAAACACACAAAATTGTTGTATATGGGACTCACAAACAGTCCTCGAGAAACGATTACATTCAAAGAAAGTGGCCATATGGTGTAATCTGTAGCATCATCGCCCCGTAATTTTTTTTAATGAGCAAGAGAACGCCGGCACTGTGAATTCTCTGCAGTATCAAACCATGATAACCGATTTTTTTGTGGCCACAATTAGCTAATGTTGACATCTGTGGTCTTTAGGTTCCGCAAGCCACACAGCCCGCCAAACAATTCAGTTATTGCATGAGAAATTTCCCGGTCATGTAATTTCACGATTTGGCGATGTTAATTTGCCGCCTCGTTCTTGTGATTTAACGCCGTTAGATTATTTTCTCTGAAAGACCGGGTTTACGTGAACAAATCCCAAACATCTGACGTTCTGAAAGATAAAATTCGGCACCGCGTTGACGAGATAAGGTAAACAAGTTGCATAATGTGGTTGAAAATTTTGTGAAAAGAGCGGAAGTTCGCCGATTAGAGATGGGCATTTGCCGACATCGTATTTCATTATTTACTCCCATATTTCTGCTTTACGTTGGTATCAACCAAAATAAATTTGTAAAAAAATAGTGTGTTCCTAACCTCAAATTCGCCCAACTTCTATGTGTGCATAAAATGATAAAAGAAGTTGAATTATTATTATATTGGAGGTAGATTTTTGGTTTTTTGTATTGTCGTACTTTTAGGAATTCCTGTTATTTCTTTAAAGTAATTTTTATTTATTCTCATATTTCCGAACTTTAGTCAAAAAGTACGGGATCACACCTATTGTCAAGATTTGAATGGCTGGAATTTTTCTGTACTGCTTGATTAGTACGAAACATTTAACACTAAATACGTTTACAAATAATAGTTAGAAATATTTTTTATCAAGCTGGCGACAGACCCACAGTGCAAGGTGAGAAATGATCGATGATCATTGACATGAGAAACATGTGATTGTAATGATATGAGAAATCCGATAGCCACTCGCATGAATTGGAAAAATATTTTAAATTTTGCTTCGTCATGGCAGCACAAGAGTTTTCAGTCTGTAGAAGGGCTGCTCTCCAGCCGACTGATAGGGGGAAAGTTATCAATCAAATGACAAATTTGTTTATTGCTGAGTGTCATAAACATTTTAAATTTTATTTTATATTTTTTACTGTCGTAGTTTTTTTTTAGCAACATGAAGGCAATAAAATTGCAATTAGCGGTGTTAAAAAAATATTTTTTTAGTTATAAAAAATCAAACAGCTGCTTAACAAAGACTGGCTTTATGATTCTACTCGAAATGTTTTTCTGTGGATGACAAATTCTATGCCTTTTGCTTGAAGATGACAATTTCATGGATTTTTAATGCAAATTTTCTTCCAATTTGTAACATTATGCATATGCTCACATATTTTTTGTTATATCATTATTTTTCTGGAATGCAACACGAAACAATTGTGAAAACATTGTTTGAGGTTAGAATTTGTTGAACTAAAAAACTTTTCCAGCAGCTCTTTTTGTTTAAGGGTAAAACTTAGAAACTAGTAGAATAATCATTGTTGCCATTAAAAGCCAGCTAAACCGCCAAACAAACAACCACATTAAGTGTTATTCTGTCGTGTTGCAAGACGAAACAAGTGTAACTTGCCACAGTTTTTATGATGCGAAATTGTGTCAATTTGAACATGTGCTGCGAGACACAAATAAAAACGCAAAACCTAAGAAAAGCATATTTTTCACCTAATGCTACAACAATGCTGCCTTTGTTGTTATTCATACTTTTTGGTTCTTGCTTAGCATTTTCCCCCCTCCTTCCACAAAACCTACGTAATGGACTGATTGCTTTATGAGCCATTTTATTACCCTCTCCGGATCTGGCTTCGTTTTTTTCTTGCTTTAGACATCATAAAATTGATGGTTTGCAAATGTAATATAATCAAATCTAAATGCTAAACAATGTTTTTATAATTTGTCATCAGACTCTGGAAATGGGTAGAGGGCTGTACACACAAACACACACATACACGTTTCCACAATCCGCCAAACTTGAAAAGGGTGCACGCAGCATAATGTAAATTACCCCCTTTCGAGTTGCTTACAATTTAATGAATTAGAAACCACATGGAAATTAATGATCTCATTTTGTGCACTATCTCCCCAGGGTGTTTTTGGAAGTTTAGCAAACATTAGCAAAGTCAAAACGTTCTATTGTATTTCTCTTGTTTTTTTTTTCTTGTGATAATAAAAAGCAATAAAATTTAACACAATTTATATGAAAGGATTATCCTGTGCAAACATTGTTTTGTTTAGATTTTTTTATTTCTTTCTTTTTTTGTGATATTTCTAAGGGCGGATTTCAGTTTGTTAATTAAAGAATTTACCTTTTTCGAAAAGTTAATAGAGCAGAAAAAGAAAATTGATAACATAAATAGTTTTTAAAATTAGCAACTATTTTGTACAGAAGCTAAGCAAATAAAAAATTAAGGGTTTTAATTATTTAAAATCATTTCAGTATCAATAAATTTCGTCTACATCAATTTCTTGATTATTTTTCCCTTTAAAGGTGTATTTTCAATTTATAAAGTAGAATTGTATTCTCTAGGGAAGCACTTTTTTATGAAAAATCAGTGTTTAAATCAGATAGTCGTTGTTATCTGATTTAGTGTTATAAGATTCTTTTGCCTAAGAATTAGAGCCAAAATGCAGATGTATTAGTGCAGAGTTGATTTAGGAGATTTCGGCCTGTGTCAATGACGAAGTCATGGCACTGGTTGTCGAATATTTTCCGTTGTTGAATTAACACTGTCATGTACTAAAGGACATTACAGCACCCTCATTCGTTGGTACTGCAGCAATAAATATATCACCGCCGAGCTAAAGAGTAAAATGCCTAACTCGAATATTTTATCTTCTTATCTTGATCTATTTGTCATCTCATCACTATCCAATCCCGTTTCAGCACAATGGATTGAAGTTATGCCCTGAGTGCCGCTTGCTGTTAAAACAATTTAGAAAAAGTTGGTCCTAAAGGCCATCCTTCCAACTTCCTGGTTATTTTATTGTGCTGTTGTATGCTTTTAAGCTCTTCAATTTCAAAAGTCTAGTAAAGTGCGGGCAAATTTGAGGTTAACAAGTAAATTGACTGTCAAATGATGAAATGTCAAAAATTCACCTGTCATCCATTGATATTTATTTAGCAAACAGTTGGGAAATTTTAAGCATGGAACACCACACATTTGAACAAAGAATTTTAATTGCGATAATTTACTGAAGGAAACAACGCATTTTTCAACAAAATCATCTTTGGTTATGAGGCCCATTTTCAATTGGGTGGTTGGTTGTGTAAACAAACAATATTTTTGCATATGGGGCTCACAAAATCCGCAAGCAGTCCTCGACAAATCATTACATCCTATGAAAAGGACCGTATGGTGCGTATGGTTTGTGGTCCGGCATCGTCATCGGTTCGTATTTTTTCGAAAATGAGCAAGAAACGCCGTCATCATGAATTCTCTGCGCTGCCAAACCATTATAACAGATTTTTTGTGAATACAATTGGCTAATTTTGACAACAGGGGCCTTCGGTTTCACAGCCGGCCAAATTTAATTTAATTTCTCGATTTGTTGATGTCGATTGGCCGCTTAGTTCTTGTGATTTAACGTGGCTGGATTATTTTCTCTGGGGTCATTTGAAATACCGGTTTTACGTGAATAAACCACAAACAACTGTCGCTCTAAAAGATGAAATTCGGCGATGCATTGACGAGATAAGCGAAGCTTTGTTGCAAAATAGGGTTCAACGTTTTTTAAAAAATGCAAACATGTGCCGTCGTGCTCGAGTCTGTCATTTGCCTGACATTGTATTTCGTTAGTAATTGCCATGTGTCTACTTTACATCGGTGTCAATAAAATTCAACTTTTTTTAAAAAAAGTGCGTTTTTAAGACAACTTACTTCCTAAACTCAAAGTTGCCCAGCCTATATTCTAATTTTCAAACTGCTATAACTTTTGAATGATTCAATCGATTCCCACGTGAGTAGAGTTTTTCGAATACTAGAAAAGAAGCGAGAGCACTAATTGATCAGGTATATAATTTCGGAGTTTTGCTCAAACCATTTTTTAAAATTGTTCGTTCTCGAGATCTCACGAACACATCAGTGTCAAAAACTGATTAGCCTGTGGAATCAAGCGCTAAACCCGTTTGAAAGTTATTAAAAAAAATTGTTGGAAAAAAAACATATAAGTTTTTTTAGGGATTCTCGAAATCCGAATCGGGTACAATATGATAGAATTCTTTGAAACGGTCAAAATTGTAAGCGGGTTACATACTTACAATCAGACAAAGAAAGACACACATGCACACAGGCATAGTGACACTCTCTCGGCAGTACCCAAGAAAGCTTTCTGGAAACTCAAAAAGTCGAGATTCGTTAAAAAATCGATTTTTGAAAAACGGAGTAAAACCGAAAATGTCCCAATATTTTTTTTTAATTTTGCAACTTTATTTGCGGGGAAAAAATAATGTGTCAACCGGAAAAAATGTATACTATTTTCCTTAATAAGTGCAGATTCGAACCCGGTATCTTAGGCGTCGTAGTCTAAATCAGTGTTGTCAGATGATTTTTCTTCTTCCCCCCAAAAAAATTTAGAAACCCCCTAGATTCTACACTTTTTCTTAAAAAACCCCCTAAAGCAGAAAAGTTTAAGTAGTAATTTGGTTTCATCATTCTTATCTCTATTAAATTTGAATTGAGGTACTATCAGTTTTACGCGAAAAGCACGAAAACACCCAAATTTTTATTTTATATTTTTTATAAAAAGCCCCCAAAAAATATATCTGCAATCTGTCTTTCTTTTGTAAGAGACGGCTTGAGGAAGTTTGTTACGGGTACATGTACTTCTTTTGTTTGGGATGCAAATCCAATATGTTTTTTCGTATTTTGTTGTGCAATAAGGTCTCCTGTTAGCCACCATAATGCTTTTACAATATTTGCATAAAGCTTTGTAGTTGTCTCCCTGGACAGGGGCTAAACAATCTGAAATTTAGTTTTACATTTATTGTGTTTAAAATTTTATTTAAAAATACAATACCTTTAAAGTGCTGATCTGTTTCCCACTCCTTTTTATATTTTTGTTTATGTATATTATCCTTTGATAACAACTTTTTAAAATTTATATTTTGCAGTTCAAGGAAAACCAACAAAATTGATTTAACGAGAAAAATGTTTTAATGTTTGTATTTGCGTGATTACTTTTTAAATCGTCATTTCGATACAATATCTGCGACATGCTCAGTGGTTAAATTATGTACTATTATGTACCAAACTATAAATTCGAAAATCCCCTAAAAATCCCCTAAACAAAATTTTCTTACACCCAAATTTCCCCCTAAAGAATATTAAGAACTAAATCTGCCCCTAAATAGAAAAAAACCTAAATCTAGGGGGAAACCCCCTAATCTGACAACACTGGTCTAAATGCTTTAGCCACTCTGTTTCGAATTTAAGTGTTTAGTCGAATTTCTAAACCTCATAAAACGATGTTCTCCTCTAAATCTACAAACTACAGTCATTCAGTCATTTATCAACTGAGCGTTATCAAAATCGAAAATAGTTTTTGAGAATTTTTAAAAAATATTCTTTCATCTAAGCTTAATAATTGTTTATGAATAACTTGTTGTTTTTAATTTATTTTTAAGCAATTTAATTTGCTGTTTGTGTGATAGTTTTAATGACGAAATAGATTGTGAATCTCTTGTTGCTAGACGATGTTAACAATAACTTACGTTTTTCCTAAGATTATTTTTAATATTTTTAGCTTTAAAACATTTTAACTGCAGGTTGTAGATAAAAAAGAATAGGAAATACGTGTGTGTGTGTGTTTGTATTCTAAAAATACAATTTTATTAATAACTTAAAAGTGAAACATAAAGTACAACTGAAATATGATAGTATTAACCCCCAATAGAGTTTGCAAATAAAAAAATAGCGGCAACTTGCTGCTAAGCCCCCCTACTCTTATACAAACACACACACACACACACACACACACACAAATTCAAACAAATAAAATGTCTGCTGGGGCAACAACAGCAAACGCTGGCTGGTAGTGATGATGGGGACGCTGATGACGACGAGGATGATGATGTTCCAAAAAACCGCTGATGCTGTTAGTAAAACCACTGCAAACATGGTGATGAAATTTATGGCAACTTTACAAAATGGTGCAACAGCGTATTGTGAGGAAATTTAACGAAATTTTCAACTGCAATGCGCGAAATGTACAAACACACTTAAATTTGGGATATTTTTGCTGGTTTTCATTTTACACATACACATGCATACCGGCTCCTATATATATGCACGAATATATACACATATACATACATATGTACCGATTTTGGTTTGTACAACTACAAAATATCCACGAGCGGGTTATGATGCTGTGGAACAATGGCAACATGGCAAATGGTAAATAAATTTTCGTTAAATTGTTGAGACCACAAATAAACAACTGCAACAGCTATACAATATGCTAGCTGTAAATGGTATAAACGGATGCACACACACACATACACATCTACAGACACACATACTTACATATATGCACATTGTACATGCACCGCAAAACAATGGAACCCTTAATCTGCTTGAGTGCATATAAAAAGCGACGCATTAAATGTGAAAAAAATAAATAAATAAAATTCAACAAACCCCCTCCAAAAAAAATAACCACAGCAAAATTTACGATTTACCAGAATTGTATATAAAAAGTTGTTCAAACAATAAATATGAGTTTATTAAAGGTTTGAGGTTGGGTTGCAGTTGCTTCGCTTTGTGCTCGTACCCGTTGGCAAATGCTTGTTTATGGTCAGCGTTGTGCGACCATAAAGAGGACAACACAGGATTTTAAATACGTAAATAAAGGGTGATTTTGTAGCAACTTTTTATTTTTAAGTCGGACCAGCACTCAGGGAATGACCCCTACCTATGCAGTGCATTGCGTCGGAGCTAGAAAGTAGGGGACGGTATTGGGAGGGCACATGACGAAAGATGAGAAGATAGAGAATTTTCTGTCTGTAGCTATTTCATTCTTCTGTTTTCTTCGCATTTAATTTTTTGCTAAAGGGCCGACGAAAGAGGATGCTGTTTCTATGTTCTTTAGTCCACGATAGTGTCAGTCGCTGTCAATTAAGTTTCTTTTTGGCAACACTGTCTGAGCCAGATCAGCTGTTTTCTTTTGACTTGTTACTGTTAAACATGTTCAGTTTGGTCAATAATTTAACCATGAATGGACTTACAAACGTGCAACGCTTGCAGATTATTGCACTTTGTTATCAAAATTCATGCTCGTTTAAGAAAGGGCATCGTGCACCTCTCCCGTTTTAAGGACGAGACTCATTTCTGGTTGAATGGATACATGAATAAACAAATTGGCCTTGTTTGGTGTGGAGAGCAGCCAGAAGGATTGTAAGAACGGCCAATGCAACCCGAAAAATCTACTGTTTGAAGTGGATTATAAGCCGGTGGCATGATTTTTCAAAAACGACGAAGGCAGGAACGTTGCTGTGAATGCCGAGCGACCACGAATTACAATTTGTCTTGACTTCCCGCCAAAAAAATAAAAAAACCGGGAAGTTACTGGTTTTATCCAGTTTTGAAAAAATGCAGTTTTCACCAGATATCAACGTTTTGAGTTCCTAGGAAGCTTTCCTCACTATTCCTGAGAGTGTCTATCTGCATGTGTGTGTGTGTGTGTTTGAGTAAGTATGTGACCCTCTTAGAAGATCTGAACGGCTGAACCAAATCGTAACAAACTAGTCGCGTTTCAAGAGGTTTTTCCAAACTTAGATTTTCTGTGAAGTAAAACCTGTTCGGAGTGGTAGATTTTTTTTTTTTTTTATCTTGGACCAGCACTCAGGGGATGACCCCTATATATGCAATGCATTGTGCCGGAACTGAAAACGAGGGATAGTATTAATGGGACAGATGAGGAAAGATGAGAAGATAGACAGTTTTTTTGTAGCTTTTTCAACCTTTTACTTCGCCGGCTAATTTTTGGTACAGAGCCGAAGAAGGTGGGTGCTTTTACTCTGCCTTTAGTACATGATAGTGTCAGTCGCTGCCAATTATGTTCAGTGACCAGTGACTATGCCTTCATCATTGAAACAGGCTGGCAACAACTAACACAACCACGCACTAATGCTGATCAGAAGATTTCCAGAAATATCATAAAGACATTAAGAAAAAAAATGTTTTTTTTAAAAGTGTTTTTTTTTTAGAATAACTTTCAAACTTTGCCAATCAATCTCAAAAACTAATCAGCTCTTGACAGTTCAAATCGCTTCAAGCAGCACTAACCGGATCAAAATCGGCTGATGTTTACCTGAGATGTCGTTAATGAAAAAATTGGAAAAAAGTGACTTTCTAAAAGTTTCTGGGACGACCTTTAGGGTCAAACGTTTTTCATATTTTTTTTTGTTTTGCTCAAAATGGAAAAACAGGAGTAGTTTCAACAAGACGGAGCCACATGCCACACATCACTCTAAACAATGGCCCAATAGAGATGGCAGTTCAGTGAACAGTTTATTTAAAGTTTGGGGCCGGTCAATTAGCAGCCTAGATCGTGCGATTTAACGCCTTTACACAATTTTTTGTGATTTAAAGGGATACGCCCGCACGGTTGACTCAATGACAGGCAATTTGGAAAAATTTCTTAATGAGATATCGGCCGATATATTGCAGAGATTGTGGCAAAATTGAACCCGGCGTATGAAACATCTTTGAACATTGAATCATATGGATTGTTCTATCGACTCAAATAAGGTTTCACATATTTCTCTAAATACTATGTTTTTTTAAGTGCAAATTCGAAAGCTGAAAAATCCCCCAATAATTGTATAAATATGTCTTTTGAAAAGATTTCTGTCGCCTTTCTGTACATTTTCAAAAGAAAAAATTGACATTTTTTCCAAACGACAATCAATCACCATGAACACTATGAGTGTTTTGGAATTTCTCCACCCTCGACTAACAATTTTTCATATAAAATTTTCATCTAGACTTACCCTGACTCGGGCTTCGGTTAAGTTTGTCCACATCGCAATCTCTTCCCGTGTCGACATATCTGGATAACGATTGCGGCTAAAAGTATGCTCCAGCTCCTGTAATTGTTGCGATGTGAAGTGTGTTCTCTGGCGGCGCTGACGTTTATTTTTCTTATCATTTTTGGGTTCATCGGTAGTCGTTGTCATTGGCTCATCATGACCGGAATTTGATATGTTTTCTGTCTTAATTGTAGTCTCATTGATGGAACGATTATTACCTGTAAACACAAACATACACTTATTAAATAAACACACTTTAGCAAGCGATAATCTCTAATTATAGATGTTTCTTCGATGGGTTTCGGTTGGCTGTTATCTTTGCTTGTGCTCGTATTTGAACTGTTGCTGCTTTGCCTGGCTGGCTACTGGCAGCAGCAGTACTAGACTTTTTCTTAAGGTGAATTGAATAACGATAATATCTTTACGTGGAGAACTTAAATAATAAAAGGTGCTATTGTTGGTCACGTAGGGACTTGTACACGTATGTAGTTTTGTATTTAATTGCTTCTACATCGGCACTTTGAAGGCTATTCGATATCAACTGTAGACAAGTCAACACTTTGTACACATGAGTAGGGTCAATGAAGAAACAATTCGTCTGCGTTAAGTACTAGTAAAAATATGCTTGTTTTGATGTAAACTATTTATTGCTACATTAAATTCAATTAAGGCTGAATATTCGAAAATATGTTTTCTTAGATTCCGAAAGACATGATAAATATTCCAAGGCACCAGGGAAAGTCAAAATGAATTTTAATTATCCAACTTACAGAGCAGAGCACAAGACCTATTTTCGAAAGCCGCCACACTATAATCATCAGCACCCTCATGTATATTTGTTTGTCACCACTTATTACATGGTTTAGTTGAAATTGATGACAGTAGTACTGGTGTCTATAGTGAGTGTCTGATTCCAATATCTCAGGTACTTCCCAATCAATATTCTTACAGCAATATACATTCTCAATGCCATGCACTTGTTCAATAGCTATACCACAGGCTAAATGAAGTACTGGTGGCAAAGATAGCAGCGATCCAGGACTATTGACATTTCCTACAGGGTGTCTATTCAAATGATAGTTAGCGTCGCTGTTATCGCTGTATTTAAGGGCGCCTATTACAATTCCATAGCATACATATTTCTAATCTGCACAAACACACAATTCATGTTGACAAATTAATTACCGAAATTGTTTTTATTTATTTAAATCGCTGTTTCCTATTGCAGCCGATAACCCTTTCCCACGTGACCACGATTTTCGTTAGTAAAATCCCTAAAATTTTTCTTTCGATTTTTCATCAACAGCAAAATTAAATTGAAATTTATTAATTTTATTATTAACATGCGAATTTTTTATTCCGACTCCAGTTCAAATCTGCATGTAATTTTGTTAAGAATTTCATTAAATTCAAATATTAAAATATTCCACTCTAACTGTCTGTTCACCGATGTCGAAAGCTATCGTTCGATCGAATAAATAACATTTAAAACAAAAACAATTTTTTAAATTTGTTTTTGTTTTAAATGTTATTTATTCGATCGAACGATTGCTTTCGACATTGGCGAACAGACAGTAAATAAAATAATTTGAATTTACTGAAAGTCTTGCAAAATTAATAAATAAAGCAATAAATAAAATAAATCAAAAAATAAAATAATTTGCAGATTGCAAATTATTTTAATAAATTTCATTAATAAGTTTAGGCCCTAATTTTGTAAATCACTGGACGTTAGTGAAAGTTATATGTAGACAAAAAAAAAAACAAATATTTTTACTCTCTTTGCCTTTTTATGGAAATTTTAAAAATCTTGAAATGCAAAGCAACGCATGAATTTCTTAAATGGTTTATTAAAGCAAATAAACTTTTTTTTATATTAGTTTTTCTTTTCCTATAAATTATTAAGATAAGAATCTTTTATTCAGACTTAAGTTCAAATCTGCAAACTGCAAATTATTTTATGTATGAATTTCTATTTTAATAGTAAACTTTATTTTAATAATTTGTTTATAGGATGTTAATTTTCTCAACAGGCTATAAGTTCAAATCTGCGAAATTGCAAATTATTTTTTATTTTTTTATTATTAAATGAATTTTTTTAAATTCTATTTATCTCTCAGAGTGGAATATTAAGAATATTTTTCATAGACATGAATGTGGGAACTTCTCATATTAAATTTTCGTTAAAAACATTGGTTAAATAGTTGATATTCCACCACTTGCAAAAGTGGAAAAATTGAACAAAGAACGCTGATGAGATGGCGTAGCGGCCTCGAAATCAGAATTGATCCGCTCTGCTGGTTTAATGACTATGAAAAATATTCTTAATATTACACTTTGAAAAATAAATAGAATTTAAACAAATTCATTTATTAAATAAAAATAAAAAATAATTTGCAGTTTTGCAGCTGCGAGTTATTTGTTTTAAGAATTTTTAATAAATTTAAGTTATTTTATTAAGAGTGGATCGAAATTATTCTATTATTATAGGGCCTTAATTTTTTAGCGCTCATTCCTCATTTCCAAAATGCTGAATATCTAATTTTTTTAGATTTTCGGTAGTCCGGAAATTTAACTCATTCATCGATACATCGATAATATATCGCCATTTAAAAAGTTCAAATAATAAACATTTTTGAAAATTTCTCATATTCTTGTTAGAACAACATTATTGAAAGTGGTTCTATCTAGTGAATATCCGATTAAATTTTTTTTCTTGAATCTCAGATCATCTGGGTTATTACACACTTCTCTGATATAAAAAAATTAATAAAAATAAGTCCACTTGAGTCTGTTTTACCTTTAAATTTCACTTCAAAGCAAAATTGTTCAAATATGCCGCCATCATGCGGTTACGCGTACAAGCAATTTCAGTAGCCAACGATATATATAATTTATTTAGTATTTAACAGATTTATGAGGAGCTTTAATTTTTATAACAAATTATCGATCAATCATTTAATAAAAATCAGTTGCTTGTGCTAGATTTCAAACAATCGTGCACATTCTTAAATTGAATTTGATATCAAAATTTTTATTTAAGTAGTTTGCCGACAAAATTATTATTGTTGTATTATCAATGAAATGATTTCTTTTTTTTTAACTCCACCACTCTACCATAAATTATTGCTCACTCACTTACGAGTTTTCCCCAAATGGAGTTTAAAAAATATATTCGTGGTATTGAGTGTCGTTGCATAAATGCAAATGCAAAATATTTTTACTCATTACAAACAACATACATTGAGAATTCTCTCAATTACTCTCCCAATTTACATTTGCACTTACGCAAGACCGTTTGCCCCGCACGCTGAATGCCACTATTGTGAAAACTAACAATTTCCTTTTTCCATTAATCTGATCCGATATCCGATTTATATACCCTGTGCGTGTCTGATGTAGCAGACGAACGTTAAATTTTTTGCCGGGTTCGAATCTTAAATACCCTCCAAATAAACTTGAATAATTTTCCATGGGGACGACTATGAGGATTCTCATTTACTTTGGAGCATCATGTCTGAGACCCCTGTCCATCATCATAAAAGACATCAAAGCGCACAAAAAGACACGGAGATAAATTAAAAACTGTTACCACATTCAACTAAGCCACCTAATAAGTGGTGACAAACACAATACACATGAGTACTGATGATGAAAGGGTTGCGTCTTTCGAAAACAGCTGTTCTGCTCTGCTGTGTAAGTTGAATAACAAAAACTGATGTTGACTTGCCTTTGTGCCTTGGAATATTTATCATGTCTTTCTGAGATTTAAATTAAAATTTCGAACATTAGCCTGTAGAATCTTAATTCAATTTAATATAAAAATCTTTAAACTACTGGGTCGGAGTTCGTTTAAGACATGTTTGTACCCAATTTTGAAACTTATTTTTGACAGGGTAACTGCGGGAAGGGCAGTGGGGGAGACATCCACCTTTGTGGTAAAAACTTAAAAAGTAATTTTTAGGGTAATTTAGTGCAGAAAAAAATTTTGTTTGATAGAGTCGCTTAATAGCCCAAGATTGGTGTAACGGTAATGCTTTAAACACATTCGAGACAGCAGGCTACACGAACACACGACTACAAAAGCCGCTGGATACAATCGTCATCTCGTAGTCAGCCTCTTAATTATTCATTAATAATTCATTTGTCGTTAATTAGACTTTTATCGACACCGGCTACCAAATATATACAAAATTGGAGTATTCAAAATAATGGAACTTTTACTTGAAAAATCAGATACAAAATTTAAAAATTTAATAATACTTCCAATATGTGAATAAATTTTAAAAATATGTCTAGCAATAGAAAGACATTTTAGAGTACCTTGAAATGATACCCATATCCTTTATATGAAGCCTATATTCTAGGAGTTATTACCAAAAAAAAAAAAACAAATAATAAATAAATAATATTAAAAAATAAAAGCCGAGTGAGAACGCAAAAAATAAAAATTCATAAATAAAAATTACAAAATAATTTTTATTCTTGAAAGGGCTATTACATTTTTTATTTTCAACAATATGAAATTCTTGACTAGATTAAAAAATTTTTCAAACGTTTATTTATTTAAAACTTTTCATTGTATTGGCAGCACTAATCTGCTTATTTTCGCCTATGAAAATAGAAATCAGTTTAATTTGACTACAACCACAAAAGTAGCACGGACAACAACCTGCCGTGTAGTCGTGAAAATATTCACTGCCATATAAACACATGTGTTAAATTTTTGACAGGTTGTAGTCGGTAGCCTGCTGTCTTGAATGTGTTTAATGCTTAAAGTAGGGGAAGATCAGAGAACATCTCAGCTTCGTCGTGAAGGCTTAAAAAATTAATTTTTAAGGAATATAATTTGTAAAAAATATTTACTCTATTTTTTCATGTAATATGTTATATCAACGCCCACTAAAGAGGGCGAGGTCCAAAAATTAATTTTTTGGATTTTATGGCTCTAAGTTTAACGCGTTGGACCTTCTTTGACATAAAAATATACTATTTGCTTAACAAAACTATAGAAAAACTTTAAAAATTATATTGTTTTTCTGCAGGTTGGTTTAGTTCTTCTCAGGGGAATTTTTTCCCCTCCGACCCGATTCAGCCCATTTACGAAATTGATCTGTGCTAATTTTTAAAAGTTATCTATATCAAATTTCAAGGGTCTGGCTCTTCTCATTTGCACTGTGTAGTGATTTCCACAGACGGACGGACGGACGTGGCTAGATCATCTTAGATATTATTACTGGACAGGAATATATACTCGTATACTTTATGGGATCCTAGAGGTATATTTCGCTGCGTTACATACGAAGAGATGAAGATGAATTAATCTTTTGGATGGTATAAAAATAATATTGAAAAAAAAAACCAAATTCAAATTGTCTGGCTTTTTCTGAACGATAAAGATTTTCAAAGACTTTAATTTAATTTAATAAATTGCCTTAAATCTATTCTACCAAATCTTTTATTTGGACCCGCGGGGAAAAAATTGCTTTAAGATTCTTTTTACATGCCACAATATTAAATTGTTAACAGCAAGCCTCATGCTAAGTTCACATCTATCAAATATTTGACGAAATAAGTATAACGACAATATTTTGACTAACGACAAATGAAACGATAAAACACAATACTGATTGTATATTGCATTTTGTTATTTTATTTTAATAATATTTTCCTAAAATTATAAAAAAAAGTTAAAGCAGAAATTATTGGATACACCTATTCCGTCAAATATTTGACAGATGTGAATATACATGACTTTATAATACTACTACTTACCATCTTTACGATCTCTACTCCGATTCGTTAGCGCCGACGAAGACGTCGATGATGTTTGAAAATTATTTAAGTGGGATGTTTCTAAACCATTTGCTACAGCGGCCATAGAACTATGACTATCACGAAAATCACCAGTTTCCGCCCAGACTGAAAAGAACAAACCAGAATGATGGAAAACAAAATTAAACAAAAATTTATTGTCTTGCCACGAAATCTTCAAAACAAATTGAATAAAAACATATTTAATATACAATACAGCAGATGTGTAAAACGGCCATGCGATTTATCTTTTGCAAAACGAGCAAGAAAAGTCCCTGCAGGAGCCAGCGGAGGGCACGTAAGAGGCGCACCACTGAAACAAGCTACTTAAAATGCTATTAAATGGGCTCATAAAAGGATTTATGGGCATTTGCGCGCTCGTTTACGATTACAATGGGCTAACACTTTCTTTCCATTACGTTCGCTTGCTTTGCTGCAGTTGCGGCTGAGTTTCCAATACTCGTAATGGGATTTTAGTAAAGTATCTGTGCAATAATGGCTAAACGCTTGAGAAGGAAGTGTATGAAGAGGTTTTAATAAAAATAAGTACATGAAGAAAAAAAAGATGCTGGTTAGCAGGCAGCAAGTGCTGCTTTTGTGCAACATCTTTTAACTGTTACTGCTGGCATTAAATTAAAAAGTCGTGTAAAGTTTAAGTGCTCTCGAGTCTGGTCGAGTATCTTTTATTCATATATAACAAGTTTACTTTGAAGTAATAGTACAGACTTTAACCAATAAATAAAATGAGAAATTTAAGTTTTGCAGCAACATTTACATACTTTATTTGCATGTCTATATGCCTGCATTTCATTGACTCTTGAGCCAAATCGTCAGTTCAACCTAATTCCAAAAGTTTTTAAAACCTTTTGCCGAGTACAAACTATTGTATTTTGTGCCATCGCAAGCAAACACAATCGTGTGTACTAGTGGCCAGGTTTGTAAATTTCGTATATTACGTTGTGTGGCCTTTCTTTTTAAACGAAATTATTAAATGACAGAACAAAAGGGATGTCATAAAATTTCATTTGGGGTATTCACACTTCGTGCTATTTTGTCATATTGTCATAAAGTCATAATATTTTAGTTTAAAAAGTTGTTGTTGTGCTGCATACAAAACAGTCATGAAATAATAGCACTCTTTCAGGTATGTTTTTGTTTTGTCATAAAATTGCTCTAGAGATCTGAGTCGAACGGCTGAAAGTCTTTAGGAGAGACGGCAATAGTATATGTTTGCCGCCGTTACTTATATATGATTCAGGACTAAAAAACGGCAAAAAAATTATTCATACCTATTTGTCTGTGCATTAAATCACATTTTTATAACATAAAAAAAATTAAAAGAGTACTAAATCGCAAATATAAATGAAATTTTTTTCTCGTTTAACTTACGTAGCCGGCAGCCACTGAACGTTTTTCCGTATGCCGCCGCAAAAAAAAAATTATTCAGCTCATATTAAGGCAGCAGCTGTTTTAATTTATACATACAAATTCATTTAGATATTCTTGTGCACCAGCAGACAAATTTAATAATTTTAAATAGAAATGGACTTTTAGACTTTTTGACACTTTTAAACATGTTTATTACAATTATCTTAATTGTCTTTTGCTTTGATAACATCTAATTACAAATGTGTTGTTTTCTGATCAGCTGATCGATGTTTGAAATAGCATAATAAGTTATAACTGGTTGTTCACACTAGTCATATATTTCGTGCTATTATTTTATGACTTTATGACTACAGTGTGAATAACCCAATTGTGTCTTTGAGTTTTTTATTTCTAAACACCAATTGAAAATGAAATAAGCAATAAAAGTTCTTTATTCGGCTGTGCCGAATCTTATACACCCTTCATTTACGTATGTCTGGAATATACGCATTCCAACCCTGCAACCACTTTTTTGTTCTTTCTGATTTTCATACTTTATTTGTTTTTCTAAAATATAAAATATATTTACTAAAAAATATAGTTTTATTTAATTAGTCCAAAAAAATGGATTTTCCACCTCTGGAACCTCTTTTTGGCTTTTCTGATAGCTGATATGTTTAATATATAAAGAAAAAGTAAAAATTTGTTTTAGCTATTACTTTTATATATAAAAAAAGAAAAATTTCAATTGCCCAACCCTGGAGTAAAATTTTAGGTTTTTTTTATTTTCAATACCAATTTAAATCTTCCTAAAGTACAAAAAAATTAATTTTATTTAGTTACTTTAATGTTTCAAAAAATTTAAATCATCCAGCCCTGGAAACGTATTTTGGATTTTGCTGATTTTTAACTATTAGAACTTTTTTATTAGAACTTTTTCCAATACGTCAATTAAAAACCGTAGTTTCTGGTTTTTCTTGGGACTTCGCGAAACCTATTTCACTTACGGACAGACGGACATCCCTTATACGACTTCACTATTCATAAGGACCCAGAATAGATATACTTTATGGAGTCGCATGTTGATATTGTAGGAATCACACGCGGGATGGCATTAAAAAAACACTAACAAAATTCCATTTGAAATGAATCCAAATATTTTTCTACTTTCATGCAATTGGCTTGTCATTGGTAAACAATGAAAGCGCTTAAAAAGGGAAAACGAAAAATATAATTTATATAAAACATTAATTATATTTTGTTAATGTTTTCAATTGCCACAGCTTGGTGTCATTTGTCTGTTCAAAAGTATCCCTATGGCATGTGTCATAAGATTTTTTACCCATAAAAATTAGTAGTATCTTCTCAACAATTTACAATTCTTCAAGATGTTCACAAACGGAGTTGCTCTTTAAGGACTTCAAGTGGTTTTGGTGTGATACAAACAACCACATTTACAAGTGGTTGACAATAAATATAATTTTTAATGTTAATTTTCAAAATTGTCTGAATGGTTACATACTGTTTCCAGGAAATTTATATACATTTGAATATATATTTCCTTTTCCTTTACAGAGTGGCATAAAATGACATCGTTATTCAATTTTAACTCTTGACATTGTCTTTTCCCAAAATACTGAAAGGGAATTTTTTTCAATCGAAATACAGTCAAATTCGAATAAGCGCACGATGTTTAATTAAAAAACATCTATTAAAGCCATAAAATCAAGGAATTATCCTATATATCTTAATACCCACTAATGGACCACTTATCAAAATGATTTTGTACTTCTGGAATGAATGAAAAAAATTACATTTTAGAAACTACTCGTATAATATGGTAAAATAGCGTGGTTTAATGTTGCTGCAGAAATCATTGCGAATTTTACGATGTGTCGTTGTTGTCTGAGACTTTGGAGGATCATATTTACATTCAAATGGATATTAAGAGTAATAGTTATTATTATGGAGCATTTTTAGATCAGTGCCTATCTCGAAAAAAATTAGTTTTATGCTGTGAATTACGGGATAATTATGAATACATTTTTGGGAACTCCTTTAGATTCGTAGACTGATTCATTTAGCAATAAACATATGGATTGCCCTGCCAAAAATATTATAATTTTTTTACATGAAAACTTTACGTCAGTTACAGAACATAATCACAGGAGATTATAGAAGAAGATCTAAATTTGAAATACAGCAATAAATTTTATTAAGTCTACTATGAAGGAAGCATTGCAATAAATTTACTTTACAAACAGTTTTGGAAATGATTGCGAATATATTTTATAATTAAGTTAAGAAAAATGTTTTTTATTTAGGCTGGAGTTCAAATCTAAAATCTGGAAATATCTGGAATAATAGTCATCAGGGTTTGGGAATTTCGTAATAGTGAGTAAAAGTGAGTTAAATCAAAGATGAAAATAAGAACTTCTCATATTCTATTGCGTTAAAAAGTTAATACTCCTGATGAAAACTGCGAAAATTGAACAAATAACACAGATGAGATGACGCAGCGGTCACCAAATCAGTACTGATACGTTCTGCTAATTTGATAATTATAATAAACCATTCTAAAGATCTCGAACTTAGTAAAAATAAAGAAATAAATTAAATAAAGGCCTCTAAAGTTTATCAGAAATTCCACTCTTAATAAATAATTTGTATTAAATTTTTAAAATAAACAACTAAAAACGTTATACTCGACCAGGTCGAATCTTAAATGCACTCCAAATATTTAGTAAATAAAAACTTTGCTTTTAGTCTTATTAAAATTTACATTTTTATGATATTTGGTTTAAGTAAACAAGAAAAAAGAAAATACACATGAGCACTGATGATGAAAGGGTTGCGTCTTTCGAAAACAGCTGTTCTGCTCTGCTGTGTAAGTTGAATAAAACTGATGTTGACTTTCCTTTGTGCCTTGGAATATTTATCATGTCTTTCTGAGATTTAAATTAAAATTTCGAACAATTAGCCTATAGAATCTTAATTCAATTTAATAAAGAAAAAAGTTTATTTTAATAGAGTCATTTCCAATGTGTTGGGAGGAGCCTGACTGAGACACCTTTCCGCCAGCATAAAAACTTACGTATTAATATTTTATATCAACAGCACGTGGGTTGGCTGAAATAGTAAAACACGAGACTATGAAGCGGAGGGTCCCGAGTTCGAGCACGCACTGAGTCATGAAATATTGTTTTGAATTCTTCTGATCAGCATTACTGCATGGTTGTGTTAGTTGTTGGCAGCCTGTTTCAATGATGAAGGCATAGCCACTGGTCACTGACCATAATTGGCAGTGACTGACCCGATTATGTACCAAAAAGCAGAGTAACAGGACCCACCTCCGTCGGCCCTGTAGCAAAAATTAGCCGGCGAAGTAAAAGGTTGAAATAGCTACAAAAACAACTGTCTATCTTCTCATCTTTCCTAATCTGTCCCCTCAATACTATTCCCTCGTTTCAGTTCCGGTCCAAGATAAAAAAAGGGTCTGAGATAAGTTAAAAATGTTTAACCTGCTGGGTCACACCTCCTTTAAGACATTTCTGTACCAAATTTTAAAACTCTATACAGGGTCACTCTGGGTCTCAAATTAGAAAATGTAGGAAAACATTGCATTTTTATACGAAAATTTCGGAAGTCCATAACTCGAAAACTATGCATTTCCGAGACTTTTACCATTTAAAATTTTCGTCTTATTTTTAAATTTTCTATCGATATGCGAAATTTCATCTCAATCGGAATTGCGTAGCTAAAGTGTATTTGTTCCAAATATATCTAAACCAAGTTTTAAGGGTCTGGCTCTCTTCGTTTGGAGTGAATCGTGATTTCCACAGACGGACGAATGGACATGGCTAAATCGTCTTAGATTTCATCACTGATTAAGAATATATACATATATACGTTCTGGGGTCTTAAAGGGATATATCGCTGCGTTACACACGGAATGACAAAGTGAATATACCCTCCAATTCTTTTTTTGAAGGGTATAAAAATAATAATACACTACTTTTCTGCTCACACTTTTCCTGATAAATCGTCTGGTGTTCACCATAAAAAAAATCGCTTCCAAACAATTTTTCATCATCAGCAATAATTAATTTTTATTCCATTCAAAAATAATAGATTTTGCAAAAATAATTAGTTGCTACTTCTGTTTTCTTGGGGTTTTTTGATTAAGAGCGCAGTACCACTAAACACTACCACACTGACTTTTCCCTTATACGCTTATGATACATCCGTCTCGTGGCAATTACACCTGTTAACAATAAAAAACCATCAACACAATTTCATAAATAAATGTAGTGTGAAATTGGGAAAAAAGTGTAACCCTTTAACACCCTAAGCCCCAAGAAAATCAATATTTTGCTGTCTTTCGAAAAACCCTTAAACAAAGAAAACTATAAATTACATTTCAAATTGAAATGACAGTTCTTTTATATTGTGATCTGTCAAAACAGTCATTCCCGTTGTTTGCCGCGTCGACAGGAAAAACAAATATTGTATTAAAATTCATTGGACAAATAAAACACTGGCATATGTGAGTGAAAGTTAAAGAAAACTGACCTTTTTTTCTTATTTTGCAGACTCATCAATAGTTTGGATTTTTTCCACCCAATTTGGAAGAGAACCATTTCAGGTGATGCCTTTGACAGTTACGTGGCAAAATACTAGATAAACAAACCATTTGCCAGACGGACATCTGGTGTTGGGCAAGGTTAAAGGAGAAATTCTATAAATAAATTCTGTATTGTGTTGGAGTGCACAAGATAGAGGCGTTTTAGTATTCCGGCTGCTGTTCTTCCGTCTATTCTTTTGGTTCATGGTGTTTGTTGATTTTCAATGTGCGGTTTGGATTTTCGTATTAAACGATTGTTTAACTACTTTGACAGTAGCTAAATCACTACAAACAAAATTCCTAATAGTATGTGGTGCTTCTTTATGGTCTCTTTTCTCTGGTTCATTTTATTGTTTTGTTTGTTTAGTATCCTTTTCTAGAGTGTTTACACGGCCCAACGTAGGATACATGAATTAGAACCGGGCAGGCCAGTGTCGTGTGTCAGTTAGTGTTTGTTTTTGGATGAGATTTTTTTTTGTGTTTGGAAAAAAATTTTTTTTTCATTGGAATAACTGACAAATAGCCCAAAAATTGTGCGTGTGTGTGGTTTAGTGTGAAAGGAATCCTTAATTATTTATTGTCGCTTGGCAAGACAATGACAATAAAATTCATATTGTATTTCGAAGACTCTCCTTTATGTTCCGTTTCGCACATTTGCCATGTCTTTGCCTTTGCCATAAAGTCACGAAATAATAATTGTTTTCATTTATAATAATTTTTTATTTTTATTTTCTAAGCGAAATGATTAATAGTTTTATTTCTTTCCTTCTGCTCGAACATATTTAGTGATTTTCCAACTTTGGCACCCCTAAATGAAGGTAATAACGTCAGGAATTTAATGAATGAATGCATAACAGCAGCAGCATCGGTGCGGTGTCACGAGCTCTTGCTCAATCGGAGGCTTGACAGTTTGCTGTTGAATATTAAAAAGTGCTTTTCATAAAGGCGTTTTTCGCTGATGCTGCAGCAAACGTGCATACACACACGTGTGAGAAGTGACAGTTAAAAACTTTAAATACAACTGTAATCCGCTACTTTGACAGTTATAATCGTCACTTTTTTGACAATAAGGCGTTAACGGGTGGCAACAAAACGAGCACAAGATTTATGTTTTTAATTATTAAATGCATTAGATAAAATAAAAAATTTAAATATTTTGTGACGACCAAAGTCGACCCGCTCGTTTTGGTCCACAACGCTGGAGTACCTTTTAAGCTGTTATGTAATGAATTGCCTTGTTATTTTATTAGATTAAGAAGAATTGTTATTTTGTATTATTATCATCATTATTATAAGTATTATCGTTTACATTGTTGGTACCGAATTGCCTTAGTATATATGTAGATTGTTATTATCACTAGCATCAGTATTATTTTTAGTTCGGCCGTCACTTGAATTCAGTCGGTACCTTATTTGGTTTTATCCCTGTTGTCACCCAACACTGATACCTACCATCATGTAGGGTCGCTAGTAAGAAAACAAACACAACACACATCGAATATGCATACTCGTGTTCGTGTGACTGTGTATGGTTGTGCGCTGTTAAGAAAACAGACACAACACACACCGAATAGGCATACTTGTGTACGTATGATTGTGTATTGTTTTGCATGGCAGACAAAGGTATAAAAGGCGAGTCATTGCAAAGATAAGTTTAGTTTGCGTGCAGCGCTCGTGCTGGTAAGAACCAATATTAGAACCAGGTTGCTATTCTAATATAATTCCTACCAAACCATAGCGTGGAAAGATATTGGATTCCAGGTTGCTGATTCAATATCTCTCCTAGGCAGTGAACTCCGCCTGTAGGCCTTAGTGTAGTTGTAGTTAGTGTAGTCGTAGTTAGTGTAGATAGAGAGTTTGCGTGCAGCGCTCGTTCTGGTAAGAACATATATTGGAACCAGGTTGCTATTCCAATATAATTCGTACCAAACCATAGCGTGGAAAGATATTGGAATCCAGGTTGCTGATTCAATATCTCTCCTAGGCAGTGGACTCCGTCTGTAGGCACTAGGTTAGTTAGTGTAGAAAGAGTTTGTGTGCAGCGCTCGTTCTGGTAAGAACACATATTGGAACCAGGTTGCTATTCCAATATAATTCTTACCAAACCATAGCGTGGAAAGATATTGGAATCCAGGTTGCTGATTCAATATCTCTCCTAGGCAGTGAACTCCGTCTATAGATAAAAGAAAAAACAAGTTTAATTTAAAAAAGCAACACCTACATTTTCTAGTTCAACTAAAAAAAAACAAACTGTGAGTTTTTTCATCATCCACTTTTTTTTTTGTTATAAAACTCATCACATATTATGCACATTTATTTGGCGTAAATTTGTTTTAAATTCAACCTGCTACTGCATGTCACCACCATAAATTGTGTGGAAATCTAGTGTTTTTCTTTTATGGTAGTATTTGTTTTCTCAATAAACAACATGTTTTGCTACGTGACTTTTTCCATAAAAACTACATGTCCCTTGAATTTTGGTGACATTCAACGCAATTCCTAAGATTGTAAAAAATTTAAATAAATATTTTTATAGTTCACAGATGCCAAACAACAATAATAATACAATATACAACACACATGCATAACATTTACATACATACGCATGCCCATATGTGTGTATGTGTTATTTTGAGGTCATTCGGATGTTAGAAAACATTTTGTCAATTTTGCGTAAAGAAATTGTGTAACTTTGGAAGAAAATTGGTGTGAAATAAAATAGAATTTAAATGATTCATATCAACAGTTTTTTACGCTTTTCTTGTTGCATATGAAAATATTAAACGAAAAATTCACTTAGATATTTCACAAGACTTTCTTAACCCTAGAAGGCTAAACAGAGCCTGTGTGGTGCAAGGGATTATATTTATATACGAAGCAACGTATGAGTTTGGGAAAACAAAACTATGAATCCATCGTGTGAGCACGATTAAGCAGCCATCCTTTTTGTGTCGTGGACCAGCACCTAGGGGATTACCCCCACATATGTGATGCATTGTAGCAGAACTAGGAAAGTTGGTTATGGAAAGGAGAATAGTAGTGATATTTATGGACGTTCGATTTGAACCTCCCCATGTTAAAATTGGCAGGAAACACCTCTGCAGGAAGATGCAGTGCTGCGTGCTTACGCATAGGCGGCTGGTAGAACGTGCTGCCCATTCGTGTTTATGGGTGGTATATGTATTGGGGAATCAGAAGCTCTTGATGTTCTTGGCATGAAAATGCAGTGCGATGTTCGATGGACTGAACACATTTTTCATAGCTCGAAAGAAGCATTCAAGTGTCTTGGCTTCTTAAGACGATGCAAGAGATACTTCACCCCATCTGAGCTCCTTACTATTTACAGCACCTGTATTCGACCGAAATTGAATACCACTCAAAGACTATTTTTGACTAATTGGAGCATCAACGCAACGTGGGTGTATATCACTGTTCTACCGATACTTCATCTAGATAGGATCGGCACTTAAGCAAGGTGTTAGATCATGGGGCTTACCAAATCATGTTCTAGAAATTGCCACCTGGGTGATCCGAGGTCGCCTTCGTGTGGTTCTTGGGTGCTAAGAGGGGTGCTGGTAACACTTAATTTTCACCCGATGTTAAGACCATCGTCAGGTTATTCCGCGAGGCAGGAACTGACGTAAATCAAAGACATATTTGTTGTACCGATACTACAACGGAATGTGTTCTGGTGACATAAGGGAGCTTTTTCCCCAATACTATTTATTTTTGCGAACTATCCACTATTCACACAGGGCCCATCCTTTTGTGGTTGATTTGCCAGTGAAACGCACAACGCATTACATAGAGAATTCGTTCTTTGGCCGAATGGTTCGCATGTGGAACAAACTTCCTGCAGAGGTGTTTCCTTTCCTTGACACTCTTGAAGAAAGCATTTTAATTTGAAAATTTACTATTAAAATGATGAAAATTTTACTGTATCACTTCGTAAAATTCGAACAGCTTTTCCTCTTAATCTGGGACCTTCTAAGACCGCTATACGTAATTTAATCGCTAAATTCATGGGTCACTGTGCTGTTGCTGACAATTGAAATGGAATTCAATTAACCAGGGCTTGGTTTTAATCAGTTAGTCGCTCGCATAATTAATCGTGGTTCCAGTTTAATTGATTATTAATCGGTTAAATTTGCATTAATTGGTTAACCGATTAATAAACATGTTTCATAAATTAGCAAAAACAAGCTCTCTTATTCTATAACTATTTGTCAACGTCAAGACAATATAAAAAAATGGGATACTGGTGAACAATTGAATTCTGCTAATGGCATCAGAGTGTAAATAATTATCCTATTTTTGATATTGTCTTGTTGTTGACACCTACAAATAAATACAGAATAACAAGGAATAATATAAACAAATTAGCAATTTTGGAACTGAATCAAAAGATGAAGAGTAATCGATAAAAATATCTTAATAAAAATGATATCCCATTCTATTATTACATACTTTAATACTTTCCAAAAAATTTTCCAAATTAATTTCTTAGTTTTTGATAAAAACTTTAAGGATTTTATTGCTGCCAGTTTTTGTAAATAAAATTAAATTTTTCGTTAGCCACAAAAAAGTTGAGTTTTTTATTGTTGCTAAAATTTTTAATTTTATTTACCATAACAGGCCGTTAACTTGATTTCAAAAATTGTTTTCCATTTATCGCAAAAAAAAAACTCATAGTAGAGAACAAAGTATATCTATATCCAGTATATGCAAGAGCCCAGCTGACTAAAATTTTATTTAGTTTTTACCTGAACGTATGTCAAAATTTGTTTACTTTTGTAGTGAGCCATATTTGTTTATTCCGTTGAAAAAATATTTTCTAAAATTGTGAAAAACATTATTAACTCAACAAAAGTAGCAAAAATGAATTGTTGTGGTAAAGATTTTTGTGAAAAAGTGTATTGTTTAAGAAAAGTAACAAAAATAAATTGTTTTAAAAAAGTTCTATGCGAAAAGTATTTAAATTTTTCGAAATAATTGTGAACAAAATATCTATATTATAAAAGAAAATTTCTGACATAAGATTAGAATTTTACACAAACAAAATGTACGGTGGTTTTTGTAATTTTATGTTGTTGTACTCTTGCGACTACTTGATATAGATATACTTTGGTACACAATATCCAATATCTCAGTATTTTCCATGATTTTTTTTTTAATTATAAAATATTTCATTATGCCACTAATTTAATATATTGATTTTTTTCAGAATCTCAACACTAATAACAGTTCCTGCAAAGTTCTGTTCTGTACATTCTACAAAAAAAAATTATGTTCGAAATTCGTGTTCTTGTGCTGTATTTAAAATAGTGTTACCTGAAAGAAATATTATTCAATTGAGAAATAACACAAGGTAATTAAAATTTGAACATGTCTCTCATTAAATCTAAATATTAAATATATAATTAAATCATTTATCATAAATACTCTCTAATTATATACATACATGACCTATTATCCTTTTATTAGTAGCCGATACTTTTTTGTACCAAAAACATTTCGATTGTCCAATCCTGGAACCGAATAAAAGTTGTGACTTTTTTTTATTATTTTTATGTACAAAAGAAATCCGTTTTCCTACCTTGGATTAACATCTTTTATTTTTAATAGCAATTTAATTCTTAAAGAAGTATAAAATGGTCTTACTTAAAAAAATCAAAATTAGCAACTTTTTTGGACACTTTTATGCACCAAAAATAATTCAATTGCCCAACGCTGAAATCGAAAATTAGATACATATATCAAAATTTTGAATACCAATTTTATTTTTCCTAGCTTATAAAATAATTTTAATTAGCAAAAAAAAACTTACTTTTATGTACCAAAAAAAATTTGCATTTGCCCATCTCTGGAATCAGAGTTTTTATTTTTTTAGTTTTTTTAATACAAATTTAATTCTTCGCAAGGTTTCAATAGCCTTACTGCCTATTTCTCATCGTCGAATGAATTCTTTCTTTCGCATAAATACATTTGAAACAAAAACAATTTATTAAATTTTGTTTTTGTTTTAAGTATATTTGTACGAAAGAAAGAATTCGTTCGACAATGAGAAATAGGCCCTTAATTCTTAAAAAAAGAAAGAAAAAATAATATGTTTTTGCCAGTTAATTGAGTTAATTGTCCACAAATAGGTGTAAGCTTCCCAGCTCTGGAACCGTATTTTGGATTTTTCTCAAACTCAAACCATTCTATTTCAGTTTATTTTCTCTAGGTCTTCTGGGAGCTTGGGAAAACCCGTACAGGCAGACGAACAGACGGAAATGGCTCATTCGTCATCGCTGTTTATAAGGCTCCAAAATATATATACTTATGGGGTCCCATATTAATATTGAGGAAATTACACTCGGAATGACAAACCTATACGTTATACCCTTTCACTTTTTTGTGAAGGACATAATTATACCGTGTTCAGACAAACACCTTAAGTGAGGTTATCGCAATAAATAGCATTATTGAGCACAATTATCCATATAATATTTCAATTAATTTTAAATTATGTATGAATTTTTATTAGTCGAACTTTCTTATGTAAATTGTTAATTTTATCAACGGGCTTAAGTTCGAATCTGCAAGACTGCAAACCATTTTTTATTATTTCATTAATAAATGAATTTGTTCAAATTCTATTTTTTATTAATTTATATTAAGATTGGAATATTAAGAATATTTTTCAATAATCATCAAACCAGCAGAACGGATCAGTACTTCTCATATTCAATTTTCGTTAAAATAGTGGTTAAATAGTTGATATTCCTACTAACTAAAATTGAACAAAGAACGCTGATGAGATGGCGTAGCGGCCTCGAAATCAGTACTGATCCGTTCTGGTGGTTTGATGATTATTGAAAAATATTCTTAATATTCCAATCTTAATATAAATTAATAAAAATAGAATTTGAACAAATTCATTTATTAATAAAATAATAAAAAATGGTTTGCAGTCTTGCAGATTCGAACTTAAGCCCGTTGATAAAATTAACAATTCAATTAATTTTTTTTTTTTTAATCTTGGACCAGCACTCAGGGGATAACCCTGCAATGCATTGCGCCGGAACTGAAAACGAGGGGATAGTATTGAGGGGACAGATTAGGAAAGATGAGAAGATAGACAGTTGTTTTTGTAGCTATTTCAACCTTTTACTTCTCCGGCTAATTTATGCTACAGGGCCGACGAAGGTGGGTGCTGTTAATCTGCTTTTAGTACATGATCGTGTCAGCCGCTGCCAATTACTTTCAGTGTCCGGTGACTATGCCTTCATCACTGAAACAGGCTGGCAACAACTAACACAACCACGTATTAATGCTGATCAGAAGAATTCAACACAATATTTCATGACTCAGTGCGGGCTCGAACTCAGAACCCTCCGCTTCATAGTCTCGTGTTCTACTACTTCAACCAACAGCACCCAATGAATATGAAATTATTTTAATATTGAGAAAAATTACAAATGCAGCACTGCTAAAAAGTGTGTTTAGTGAGCAAAGCACAACGCACTGAACAAAGTTAGTAGAGATTTAGCACCTAAATTGTATAAAAAGTAAAAAAAAACATAAAGAAAATATAGCGGGCCATGTTGAAGTTAAACTATTGACATTCAATTTATTATTAATTTGAAACAAAATCCCAGATTTGAACGCGAGGCCCTTATGAATATTAATAATTTTTGCTTTTGGTTGTCATGCGATAATCGTATTAACTAAATTTTGAGTATGATAACAGGAAGATAATTGTAGCAATAAAGTGAATATTGACTCAATTAAAAATGGATGCCTGAGCATCGTATTAGTTTGTACAAATCTCAGGTTCGGTTGACTCGTATCGAAAATATAAAAAAAAAATTGAAGCAAAAGTTATTTTTGACTGTTTTTCTCGAGATAAAATAAATATGAGCAGGTAGATAAATTTTAAAGACCACATTTGTCACCATGCGAGCAGTATATCTTTGGAAGTGGGCAGACCACACCCATTTTTCAACAATTCTTTAGTTGATTGTAATAATAACTTTGACCACATAAAATTGCTCAATATTTATTTAGGCTTATACTCGTATGCAATTGATTTCGCGAAAAAAAATAATTAAACTCGAGCTGTCTACTCCTGAATAGTAGTTTGAAAATTTAAATACTAGGGTTTTTTCAAAATCTTATTAGATTTTTAAGTTTTAGGAGCTCAAAAATATACAACAACACAACAAACCACGTTACGATGGCCTCGCGGCCAAAATTAACGGAAAGTGGCAGGGATGGTCTTTAAGCACAGACAAAAGTTGGGGATACCAAATTACAAACAATTTTTTTATCGAACAATAAAAAATATTTGATATTCTTATTTAAATTATTCCAAACCTCTTTTTCGAAAAAAATCAACCAACAAAAAAAGTATTAGATGAACGAACCTTTAAGCAATTTAAATTAGTTTCGCAAAAAAGTTGGATTTGACTTTATATTTTTGTCTTGTTAAAAAACTAAAAAATAATTTTAGCAGTTCTTGATTGGTTTTGTTTCGCGATTTTTGTTGTCAAATACTAAATTTATTTTTATCTGTGTGGATTTGGGCCGCCGAAAACGATGTTTGTGCCATTGAAAAGGTCGTGAAAAGGACTTTTTAATGCCTCACCACGATAATATAATTTTGATTTTAGCAACCTGCTGGATGTAAAACAATTGTGTTCTCTGTTTTAAGGTTATTGACATTTAATGGTGTAGTAACCAACAATAAAATTTTTTATTTGCTCAACAAATAATAGACTAATTGCCTACAGCTGAAAGTAAATAAACTTTTCTTTTTATACAAAATGAGATAGAAATATATTTATAGAGTACAGATACTTGTTGTTAAAATCCCAAACAACATCATAAAGATATGAGTAAAATTATTATGATGCCTGTTGCAAGCAAAGGGTGTAGGAACGATTATGATTAAGATCATGATGATGCATGTTTTTACTTTCACAGAGATAAGAGTTTCTCCAGTTTGGCTCTTTCCTTCAAAATAAACAAATTGCTTGTATGCTTTTGATGTTACAAAATATAAAATTAGACAAAAAATATTATATTTATTTTCGTTTTTATAAAATTTTATTTTGTATATTTTTTTTTTGTCTCAAGTACAACAAACTACAAAAGATGTTGTCTACGTACTATTTTCCATGGCTTCAAAATGAGATAAAAAATATTGTTTCTTATCTGGGTGTTGGACGTTTTCTTAAAAGCAAACATTTGTATACCCATACACATATGCATACGCTCTTATAAGTATGCGTGTGTACTCTTTTACAGGTAACAAATCTAGACTAAATAGGAAGAAATAAGTACAAAAGTAAACAGACAAATAAATTGTTAATGTTTTTTATTATTTTTACTCGTATTGTTTTCTTATTTGCATAAACTGTATGAAATGTGTTAATAGCACGTGTACAGAAACATTTAGCTGTATTTTGCGTCTTAATGGAACAACTACAAATTTTTAAAGACAGTAGATACTAAGAATTTTGTTAAAACAAAAGTTTTGGATATACTCGTAATATGAATTTTGAAGTCTAGATAACAGGTGTATGTGAAATTATAAAAACGGCCACATGTGGAAATGACAAAAATCAATTGCAGGGCATAGTTTAGCAGTTAGGTCGAGTACTAATTGTGATGATGGCATTTTGGGCCATCGCAAGCTGATAAAAGCCCTATTCACAGTCTTGTGCAAATGGTCTTGCATTATTGCATTAGCAAATTGAGAGAGTATTTGAGAGCATTTTCAATGTATTTTGTTGGTGTAGAGTACAATTATTTTGCAAATGCAATGATGCAAGACTATTTGCACAAGATTGTGAATAGGGCTATTGTGTATTAGTGGCAAGGAATGTAAATTTCGCCTTCCAAACTGCGGTGTTCAGACATGCACCTTAATTGAGTTTTTTGATCTCAATTAAATATACAAAATTTTAATAAGATAATAGCTCGATTAACAATTAATTGCTATAATATGGAATAAAATTACAAATGCAGCACTGCCAAAAAGTGTGTTTAGTGAGCAAAGCACAACTCACTGAACAAAGTTAATAGATACTTACCTAAATTTTGGACAAAGTGAAAGAAACTATAAACAAAGTATGTTAAGTTATTGACATTAATGTTGATTTCTTTTCTAAAAAACAACGTATGACCATGCTGCTTCATCTGTTTCTATGGGTGGTGTAAGTATTATGGAGTCAGGGGCTCTTGATGTTCTGGGCATGAAAGTGCAGTGTGATGTCAGATGGACGGAACATGTCTTTCAGGTCGCAAAATAAGCATTCAAGTGCCTTGGCTTCTTAAGACGGTGCAAGAGATACTTCACCCCCTCTGATCTTCTTAATATTTACACCACTTACATCCGACCGAAGATGGAATACAACTCTCATGTTTGGGCCGGTGCTTCAAAGTCTATTTTGAAGTTACTCGACCGCGTACAGGAGAGGGCGATAAAACTCATCGGAGACAGTAGGGTAGCCAACTCTATTGACTCTCTTGAGCATCGTCGCAATGTGGGGTGCGTATCGTTGTTCTATCGTTACTATAATGGCAGGTGCTCTGGTGAAATTAGGGAACTTGTTCCTGAAACCCATTCTTTCTTACGCTCAACGTGTTTTTCATCAAGAGCGCATGCGTTTGTGGTCGATATTCCAACGAATCGCACTACGCATTACAGAGAAAATTCGTTTTTTGGCCGAACAGTCCGTATGTGGAACAAACTACCTGCAGATGTCTTCCCCGCCACAATTTGAGGGGGTTCAAGTCGAATATCCACAGGCACTACTCCCTTTATCCTCCTTCCCAAAACCTATTTTCCCAGTTCCAGCGCAATGCACTGCATATGTAGGGGTTATCCCCTGAGTGCTGGTCCTACTCCTAAAAAAAAAGAATGCTA
This sequence comes from Linnaemya tessellans, assembly GCA_951800035.1. Taxonomy (NCBI): domain Eukaryota; kingdom Metazoa; phylum Arthropoda; class Insecta; order Diptera; family Tachinidae; genus Linnaemya; species Linnaemya tessellans. The sequence goes on along the minus strand of OX637532.1, from coordinate 110,575,184 downwards.
CATATTTTGCACTTTTCAATAAAAAAATGGCAATATTATGGCGTTTGGGGATAGTGAATTTATTAGAAATTAATCTACCATCTCTTACGAATAATTACTTGTATTTTAAAAATGCGCCATATTGCACTTTTTATAAAATGTTACATATTTTTCAGAAAAGAAATCACCATAAGTTTATATTTAATTACATAATTAACAAAAACAAGTCAAAACGTTATATTCGACCGGGTCGAATCTTAAATACCCTCCAAATATTTAGTAAGTGAATTTGAAATGTTTAACTTCGTGGGACAGAGTTCCTTTATATAATATCGTACGTCAACGCTCACTAAAGGGGGCGTGGTTCAAAAATATAAAATATCATGTTTTCCACAGACGAACGTATGGGCAATGCTAGACCGTCTTAGACTTCATCACTGATCAAGAATATATTTACTTCATGGGGTCCAATTCTCTTTGGAGGGTATAAAAACTGTATTTTGGCGGGGTCGCTCTGGCAAGGGCTGTGGGGGAAACATATCACCTTTGTCATAAAACTCTAAAAATAAATGCTTGGGATAATTATATACAAAATTAAATTTTTTTTTTTTGATAGGGTCATTTAGAGGGCAAAGGGGAAGAGGTGGTAGGGCAGAAACAGGTAGACATAAAACTCTAAAAATAAATGCTTGGGATGATTATATACAAAATTTAAAAAAATTTATTTTTTTTTTTGGTAGGGTCATTTAGGGGGCGAAGGGGAAGGACGGGGTAGGGCAGAGTAGTACCAGGTTTCGTCTCAGCTTCGTCATTAAAGCTTAAAAATGTTATTTTTAAGGAATGTAAGCTAAAGTAAAACAATTTGTTAAATTTTTATGCTATTTTTGCCTATAATAACGCCCAATAAAGTGGGCGGGGTCAAAAAATATTTTTATTTTATAGCTCCAAGTTTAAGGCGTTGGACCGTATTTGACATAAAAATATAACATTTGCTTAACAAAATAACCAAAAAACTTTAAAAATTATGTTGTTTTTTCTGGGTTGGTTTAGTTCTTCTTAGGGGAACTTTTTTCCCTCTTGCCCGATTTAGCCCATCTTCGAACTTAACCTGCTCTAAACTTCAAAATATATTTATGCCAAATTTCAAGAGTCTAGCTCTTTTCGTTTGGACTGAATCGTGATTTCCACAGACGGACGGACGGACGGACATGCTCAGATCGTCTGTCTGTCCGTCTGTCTGATCGTTTAATCACTGATCAAGAATATATATAATTTATGGAGTCTCAGATGGATATTTCGATGCGTTACAAACGGAATGACAAAGTGAATATACCCTCCAAATTCTTTTTTGGAGGGTATAAAAAAAGGATCTCAGATTTGAGTTTAAGGTCCTCATGAACATGAACAGTTTTATTTTTAGTTGTCATCCCTTAATGGAATTGACTAAATTTTGTATATGCGAACAAAAAGATAATTATGGCAATAAAATGAAAATTGACTCTATTAAAAATGCATGTCTGAACGCCATATTATTACACGTTTCGGTCATGTTAGATATACACGAATACATACATGAAGCAAATTCAGGTTAGTTACACTTTACACTTTTACGATGGCTGTTTGATAACTTCGTAAAATTAGAATAATTTTTATTGCAAACAAGCGTTTTATTTGTCTCTTTTTAGATCAACAAATTCAGTGCATCGTCTTACCAATTTTTTTATTCCTTGAAAATGATAGGTTTTTCGAAACTCCCCAAAATAGCATTTATGATCGCTTTATGCCTACACTCTCATGCATCGGAGAACGAAAATCTGCGATCAGGTAATATAATTGCCTGAACTTTATCAACATTTTCCAGTTGCCCTTTTTGGGGCAACCTGAACGTAGGAAGTCACTTGCGCCGGTACGACTACAACAAAACTCAGTAAACCACTTCTTAACCATTGAAATTGACTGACCCATCCCTGCAACTTCGCGGTAATTTTAACCGATAAAAATGCAATTATTTTAATTTTCAAACTGTTGTAACATTTGAATGGAACAGCCGATTCCCGCGTGGTAAGCGGTAATTGATGTAGTTTGATACCTATAAAGAAATCGAGGGCACTAATTGATCAGATATATAATTTCAAAGTTTCTTTTTAAAAATCACTTTTTCGAAAAATCACTTTTCGTCTACAAAATATTACGAATGCATCAACCGATTTTGGCCCCGTTTGGTGGGGATTTGAATTTCCAGAGCTGATTAGGTTTTAGAAACAATCGGCAAAGCCGTTTCTAAGTTATTCTAAAAAAACACTTTTGAAAAAACGTTTTTGCTAACTTTTTTTATATATCTGAAAATGTGCAGGTTCGAACTGATTCCAATTCACAGAAAATCTAAGTTTGAAAGAAACCTTTAAAACGCCTTTGGCCTAATTCGGTTCAACCGTTCAAAAGTTACAAGCGAGTCACATACTTACACGCACACACAAACACACCCACACATATATAGACATATTGGCGGCCCTTTAAGAGTAGCCAGGACAGTTTCTTAGGAACTCACAACGTCGAGATCTGGTGAAAACTAGATTTTTTCAAAACAGGGTAAAACCAGTATCTTCCCAAACTATTTTTTAAATTTTAAATAGCTCGGATTTATCAAACAGACCTCGTAACTCAAGAACAACTCTACAGATTTTAATGATCTAGGATGTTCTGGGGTTCGTCTCTAAATAGCAGACTAAATATTAAAATGTCATGAAGATTCACTTAAAGAAATTCATTTGGAAGGATAACGGGAAATAATCGAGTTCAAAATAAAGTTTTAGTTTTATACTGCGTAGTTCAAATACGCAAATTTGTTTCTACACATTGAAATTGCTACTAAAAGCTAAACAAAAGCAAAAAACTATTCCAGGGTTGGATCATTGAAAAAATTTTTTGGTTCATAAAAGTAACCAACTAAAACAATTTTTTCTATTTCTTTATATCTATAGACATATTTGATATTTTAAAAAGAAATTTATTTGTATTAGAAATTAGAAAAATCATAAATGCAAGAACAGAGCTGGAAAATTAAATTTGTTTTTGCAATATTAAAGTATGTAATTAAGTAAAACAAATTTTATTATTCGGTAATCGAACATATTTGGTATTTTAAAAAGATATAAATTAGTATGGCAAATCAGAAATATCAAACGGGTTGAAATGAATGTGTTTATATAAACCAGATGTACTTCGATGAAGGGTATATTAGATTCGATAAGGTCGATTATGGTACTTTTTTATACTTTTAATAAAATTCCGAATATGTTATTCTTTTTGTATATTTTTTTTAAATCTTAAATGAATTCTATTAAAAAATTCATGCATAATACCTTCTCAACGCATATAGTTTGAGGTTTCGTGGTAAACTGGAAACTCAAATGTATTCAATTTCTTGTTAAACGAACACATGCATGGGTACTGTGGCGGCTTGCGAAAACAACTGTACTGCTTTGCTTTGTAAGTTGGATGTGGACTTTCCCTTGTGCCTTGCTAGATTTATCATGTCTTTCTAAATTTAAAGCAAATTTTGGAATAATTAGCCCCTATCAGTCGTAACTGAATTTAATGTTGTAATTTCTTAAAGTTTTACTTTAACCTTCGCCTTACCAAAGGTTTTTATATACATCGTTTACCAATACCCACTCGGGTGGTACTGAAGTTTTATGCATGTACTTATGTGCGGTGGATGCTATATTACTGATTAAAGTGGATGCTATATTATCAGATATATTGCTATTAAACTTATGAGAAGTCAGCTTTTCATTTTTAAAGTTAACCACAGAAATGGTTCCTTCATGTCTTACTGTTTCCAGGGATCAGCGCTTCTAAGGGAATCGCAACTGATATTTGAACGTATCTGTTATATTTTTTCAAGTAGAATTTCTAAAATCTTGTATTCTTTTCCAAGTTCATAGATGATCGCCAAATAATTACTTTTTTTATAGCTCAGCAAGATGGTGTTTAGTCTCTCTAAATTTACAAAAAGAGCATTGAGGGGTCAGTGATCTGCTCTTTTCTGCTACAAAGCTTTGTAACGATAATTTAGGTATTTATATGTGTTGTGAAATGTAAGCATAGCAAAGAAGATTTTTATTATAATTTAGTTGTTATGTAAGAACGTTGGAAAATAGTCGCAAAGTTTTTTGATATGAGTAGTGAAAATAATTTGCAATATGTATGTATTTTATAATCACTATTTTTACTTTCAAAGTAAAAATAATTATTGTAACTTATGCTAGGAACACAACTGGGACGAACGACGAATTTCGCTTAGTACGACGAATTCGTTGGTAAAAAACCGCTCATAAGTTCGTCGTATGAAACACAATAACGACGAATAAATTAAAATAATAAGCAAACAAAATTTTAATATTTGTTTTTTAAATCATTGTAACCTCTGCTGCCAGTCAGATTGTTTACACACTCAATAATTATCCCGGTGTTGTCCACCGGGATAATTATTGAAATTCCTTTTTGTAATTATTTTCTGAAAAATTTTTTGTCTGTAAATAAATTATTATTTTCATTTAACAGGTGATGGGGTGACCATATCAAAAAGTGGGAAATAGAAAGAAAAACTATATTATAAAAAGTGTTCAGAATTAATAAAAAGTCATCCGAATGATACATTTTTGTGAATTAGTGAATGCATTTTTAGTATGTGCTGAAAATTTTAGTGCTACATGCAACAATACAGTAGTGAACTATGTTTTTCTACAAAAAACCAGTTTGAGTATATGAAACCTGGTCACTTTATATTGATTTGTTCGTCGTTCGTTGACGAAACAATTAGAAATAAATGTATTTCAACTTTCGCTGAGTATGACGAACTTCGACCAACGCCACGATTGTGTGCATTTCATATACGCCAATGTGTTTTATTTTTGGTGACGAATATTCGCGAGCAAAAATTCGTCGTTCGTCGCAGTTGTGTTCCTAGCATTATGTTACTAAATGCTGTCTCATGAAGAGAGAGAGAGAGAAGAGTATTTTCTTGGATTGATTGACAGTGACTTAGATTTGGATGGTACTGAGAATTTGTGTGGTGATGATGATGAAGACCAGGATTATATGCCTATTGGAGATGCTGACGATTCTGATATAGAACAGAAGCTTGGCGAAGTAGAGGTGACCGTTGAAAGTGATTGTGATGATAATGATGAATCATGGGCGAGTTCTTTGTATTACGAGACTAAAGACAATGTGAAATGGTATAAGAAGGCGCCAATCAAAAATCGCCGACGATCGATCAATATTATTCATGAAAACCTTTATATGGGTACTAATCCAATATCTAAAAATATGTCCAGGGTTGATACATTTAAATGCATTCTCAGTCAAACAAAATGTGCAAAATGTCATCAAGGCTCTTCAGCATACTTAAATTAAATGTTTTTATTAGTAAAAAATTCCTATTAATCAGTTTTTATAATAAATAGTTTCATACCCACCCGGGTGGGTATTGGTAAACCATGCAATAAAATTGAAAAAACTTTAAAAACTCCTTAAAAAAAAATTTTTTTTATAATATTTTTGATAAATTCTAAAAGTACAAAAAATTTGTTCAGTGAGTCAAAGTTTCTATAAATTGGAGCAAAATTAACCAAGTTATTAAAGAAATAAAACCGAAATGGTCACTTTGGTGGCTATTGGTAAGGCGGAGGTTAATACTCTCATTATACGAATATGTATGCTGTTGTAAATTTGAACGTACAATAAGAAGTTCAAAATATGACTGCAAATTCCAAAATTTTTAGTGTTTATTGTTTCATCTGTATTCTTTAGGTAATTTATTTAAAAAAGAGACATTCGATTTACTTTCGCCCAAGTCTAATTGAGCGATTTTCAATCCAACAAAATGTTATGAATTCGACTTCCATGTAAATCCCCATTTTTTAAACAAACAAATTAATCGGAAGGAATATTTCAAATTGTTTGGCCAATACGATAAAAATATATAATAATTAGTATCAAAATATTTTTCTTGTGCTGTGAGTTTAAATTTTTTTATTAAAAGTAATTTCTTCAGAAACATATTAAATAAAGAAATTATGCGTTCGCATGGAGTACAACAGCCGCTGGCTGGATATGACATTAATATTTGTTTTTTATTCAAATGTGGCAAATACGTTTGCCTTAGAACAAGTGTTCTGGCTGCTTGGGAATTAAAACAACCGGAAAATGAGGATAAATGTTTTCTTAAGTATCTATTTTATTCTGGCTCTTTTGCCATAAAAAATACACACCATCCTCACGAGCATCCTCACTATAAAAACTCTATTTGTGAAATAGACAAAATTTCTTGCGCTGCCATTTATGCCGTGTAATTTTTTCCTTCCTCTAAAAAAAGAGGGGATAAACGTGTTCATGGCGTGTGTATGTACACAAAAATATATATTTCCAAATCGTGGCAGACGACACGGGAATATGAAATATTTCCAATGCCGTGCTGCTGTTAAACTTCCGTACATAAGGCCATTTTAATATATATACATATTTTCCAAAAAAGAAACAGCAACAACAAAAAAACATAATTTTGTGCCACACAATCTGACTGCAGCAGCAGCCATGCCGCAAATGGTTGCTTAAATACAAAAATACACATTTTGTATGAAAAGGTCTACTTTGAAAACGATTATGAATTCCAAATGTGTTGTGGAAAAGAATAAATTAATGGCTATTGATTTTCTTTAAGAAGGAAAACTGTTTGAAATATTTAAGAAATATTTATGATGGAAAATTTTGAGGCTTTATAAAACACACGATAATCACTAGCAAGATAACAGGCAGATAATCTCTGCCGAAGCTTAAGATAAATACACAATTGAACAATTTAAATTTGCAGAGATATTTATTTATTTGTAATCGTGTGCAGAGAATGTCCAAGAAATATTCAAGTTTTAGTTTTTCAAATACTCAAAAATAGATCTGCTTCATGTAATTCCACCTGTTTATCTTAAAATGCGCCGTATGCTGCAGCGGACTTAGACTTACTGTCGCGCTAGGACTATTATGCGCTACTCTTTTTGATTTACGAAATTCTATTTCTTTTTATTCAATATAAGGTGAATTGTAATTTAATTAATATGGATGATAGGCCAATTGCTCGCAAATATGATTTTTTTTCTAAATTCAGATAGACATGATAAATATTCTAAAGCGCAAAGGAAAATCAAGATTAACTTAATTATTCAATTTGCACAGCAGAACAGCTGTTTTCGAAAGCCGGCACACTTCTATCATCGGTGCTCAGTATTTTTGTTTGTCACCAATTATTGGTTGCCTTAGTTGAATGTGATAACAGTTTTTATTTACAAAAATTGTATTAGGAAATTTCATACGAGAACTGTAGCAAACCAATGGCAGCACACTTCAATTTCCTGTGTTGCCGTTTGGTTGTTCAGGTTTAACCTCCTCAATCGTCACGAAAGTCCGACTTTTCATGGGTTTCTTGAATATTGCGTGATGTGATGGAACTCGGGTTTACTCGGGCTCTATTGGAAACACTTACCTCGGCGATTGTTGTTCTAATCACAATTTTAGAAGAAACTTCGCTGCCACAGGAAGAAATTCGAATCTTCTCACGAAATTTCCATTATGGGGATGTTGATTTCGTTCTAAATCTTCTCTAAATGGAAGGTTGCTAATGTAACGCCAATCCCCAAAAAGGGAGTGGCTAATAACCCTGAAAATTACCGCCCGATTGCAGTATGTTCTGCTATATCGAAGGTGATGGAAACTATGCTTAACTTCCATCTTGTGAAATATCTGGAGTCCAACAGTTTACTAAACGACCGCCAGTATGGTTTCCGCAGAGGCCGCTCTACGGGTGACCTATTGGCCTTTCTTTCGGAAAACTGGTGTAGTTCCATACACCGTTTTGGCGAAAGTAAAATGGTGGCTCTAGATATTTCTAAGGCGTTCGATAGAGTGTGGCATGGAGCACTCCTGTCCAAACTTATTGCATTTGGTGTCGGAGACACCTTCTCTCGATTTATATCGAGCTTTCTCAGGGATCGCTCTATACTAGTCGTTATAGATGGGGTCTCATCCGATGAGTTCAGAGTCAACTCAGGGGTACCGCAGGGCTCCGTTCTTTCTCCTACTCTATTTCTAATTTTTCTTAACGATCTGCTTTCCCAAACTTCATGTCCTATTTACTCTTTCGCAGATGATAGCAGCCTTTCGCATTCTTATTCATTTAACTGCAGACCGTCAACGTCTGAAATCGAGACGAGGAGGCAGTTTATGAATAACGTTCTGGATAGTGACCTCGCGAAGATTTCCGAATGGGGTCAGTCGAACAGGGTCGATTTTAATGCCCGTAAGACCCAGTGTTGTATGCTTACGCATCGACGTACGTATGACCATGCGGCTTCATCTGTTTCTATGGGTGGTGTAAGTATTATGGAGTCAGGGGCTCTTGATGTTCTGGGCATGAAAGTGCAGTGTGATGTCAGATGGACGGAACATGTCTTTCAGGTCGCAAAAGAAGCAGTCAAGTGCCTTGGCTTCTTAAGACGGTGCAAGAGGTACTTCACCCTCTCTGATCTTCTTAATATTTACACCACTTACATCCGACCGAAGATGGAATACAACTCTCAAGTTTGGGCCGGTGCTTCAAAGTCTATTTTGAAGTTACTCGACCGCGTACAGGAGAGGGCGATAAAACTCATCGGAGACAGTAGGGTAGCCAACTCTATTGACTCTCTTGAGCATCGTCGCAATGTGGGGTGCGTATGGTTGTTCTATCGTTACTATAATGGCAGGTGCTCTGGTGAAATTAGGGAACTTGTTCCTGAAACCCATTCTTTCTTACACTCAACGCGTTTTTCATCAAGAGCGCATGCTTTTGTGGTCGATATTCCAACGAATCGCACTACGCATTACAGAGAAAATTCTTTTTTTGGCCGAACAGTCCATATGTGGAACAAACTACCTGCAGATGTCTTCCCCGCCACTTACAATTTGAGGGGGTTCAAATCGAATATCCACAGACACTACTCCCTTTATCCTCCTTCCCAAAACCTATTTTCCTAGTTCCAACGCAATGCTCAGGGGTTATCCCCTGAGTGCTACTCCTACTCCTAAAAAAAAAAAAAAAAAAAAAATGTCCACTTATTGCAGTTACGTGTTTTGGTAATCGCAATCATTTCATGTGAAATATTTTCCACTACTAAATTTCTTCATCTCACGATTTTATTAGACGTTTTAATAAATAATTTGGATTCTAAATAAAAAGATTTTCACCCTCCATATCAAGCGCCCTAGGCCCAGGCAACAAGAGCCTAAATGTAAATCCACCACGGGTCGTATGCTGTAGATCTGACGTAGTTGACAGGTTGGTTTGTGTGGATACCCTCTTAGCATTCAAGTAGAAAGTAAATGATTCCTTTTTCATCGACTCCTCCACTGGCCACATTTAACTTATGCCGGATCGCAACAAAGTAGATTCAGGCCGTCGTTTCCAGGCGTGTGATCAAGTCACTTGAACCGATCTCTGATTGCTCTGAAAGGTCAGCTTGTGTCTCGAAAGTTTCCAGGTTGATCATTCGCAAAGAAATTGAAAGGTAGTCTCCTTCCTGTTTTGTTCATTACAAAACAGGAATTCATTACAGGACAGTTGGCCAGTGCCCTTTCATGGATCGTGTCATTTCACGTATGTGATAAGCCTCGAAAGTCCTCTATGGTTTCTAATTGTTAGTTGTATTGTGCACCTCTCGTTGCGCCATTTATCTTCAGCCTTGTGAATATAATACATCAATGATAATGTTTGTAATACTACAAGATCGCATAAATACCGAGATATTCATAATAGTTCCAGTTCTGTCCATCCATTGTCCCTTCACTGCCCAACTGCATTAGAGCACCATTCTATCAATCAGTCCCTTGCTGGCTTGAGTTAGTGGCAGAAGTACAGTCTGGTGTGCACAGCCTTTATTAGGGAACCGGAAGCAGGATTTAATCACAATGAGAGATCTCTAGAACCCCCACAACAGATCACTGTTGATCTGTGAGTGCACACTGTGACCTCGTAATTCCTTTCTGAATGAAAGAAGACCTTTAAACACTTTTTCAAACTCGATATGACCCACCATGTAATAGGAAGATTTGCTTAGTGTTGGAGTTATTCGATCCCGGATACAGTTGTGACCATAAACCTCTTTGATCTCTACCATCGAGGTGCCGCTAGTCGTGCAGTACTCTTTGAGGTAGTTCAGAACAAATTTTTCATATAATTCACCGAAGATAAACATCCAACTCGAATTTTACACTCGATTGTAATCGTTTCCCCCAGTCGACTTTCGCCTCACATGGAGCTGGCTATTTAAATACTTTTTTTTTATGTACGACTTTAACAGCAAAATGAGTAATAATGTGATTCTAATACAAGCTGCTTTTAATCAAACTGACTTTAATGTGTGCCGAAGATGTGCAGAGGAACAAATTTTATACGGATGTTTGAACAGCCAATAATATGTCCAAATAGTTTCGAATTAAACGTAGAATTACTCTAAACAATCAATTAACTTGGTCGCCGAAGCCTATAAAGTAGCCAAAACTAATGATAATTAAAAGTAAAAATTTTTTAAAGTCTCGTTGAAATTTCACAGCATCTTAAGCTACACAAAGTGTTTATCATCCAAATCCCATAGAATTTTCAACAAATTGTTGCCAGATGTAAATCGATCAATAGTTCGTGTACATAAACAGCATAATCGATGTGACAACAATTGTTCTAATATGTAAACGATATAATTGCCTTTATTGCTTCAATGAACCCATAAATTTTGTTCTGAGGTTTAACCAGAACAGATGATAATCACAATCTACTACAATCGCTAGTCTGTGTGTCTTGGCCTGGTGCATGAATGTGTGCGACTATGTTTTCACCCAAAAGACCACAAACATCCCCACAGTTTTGTTGTTCTATCGTTCGTGTGTTTTTGTGAGTATCTGTGTGTAAATGAGTGATACAAATTAGTTTTTGTTCCCAATGACATCGCAAACCATATATCAATCTATTTGGTTTCGGTTTATTCCTCCGGTTCTTATTTTTAAAATAAAAGGACATGAAAAACAAACAAAAAAAAGACAAAATAAATTATAATGTCATTATAGACCAATATCATATGGTTGCTTGTACTCGTATCTATATTTTTGCAACGATGTGTGTTTGACCACAAACTTTGGAAAACCCCAATGCAGTTTTGCCAAAGACAGCAGACTGCCATCAAATCAATTGCCTTTAAACTCATTACAGATTGTTGTTTGCTTTGCTTTTCAGTTTTTGTTACGGTCAATATTCTCCAAATATCTTCTTTTCTTCCTGCAGAGATTATCTTAACGTTCAACTTAAATAAACTTGACATTTTTAAATTGCAGCCATAAAATGTCCTGGAGAAAAGGAAACGAAGTGAAAAAACTCATTGCGAGTTGAGACCGTTTTGTATTGAAACTTTAAGTGGAGTTCAATAGGAAATTAAACTTTAATTATGAAATTTTCATGAACAACCGCATATGTCCATTTTAGACCATTTTATGGTATTTCTATCTATTAATTTCATTTTAAGCTATTTTCATTTGAATTTTATATTTATATTGTTTTAAGTTTCTTTTCTTCCGTTTTATATAAGCAGACGAGTTTAAAAACTTTCTAATAGTGAAAAAATATTTTTATAAAATATTTATAAAACATTTTATAATATGTAAATGAAATTTATATAAAACTGAAACATTTCGCCTTCGGCAATACATGCAATCAACCATTTTTAACTCTAGCTCAGTCAATTTATTTATTTATTTTTTGCCCTCAAATTTGAAGTTAGGAAGTAAATTTGCTTAAAATCACATTTTGGCAGGCGTCCGCTTTTTTCACAAAATTTTAAATCACATTTTGCAACTCGCTTTGATTATCTTGTCAATGCAGCACCGAATTTCATCTTTCAGATCGTCACTTGTTTGTGGTTTATCCACGTAAACCGTCTTTCAAATAACCCCAGAGAAAATAGTCCAGCGGCTTTGAATCACAAGAACAAAACGGCCAATTGCCATCGGCAAATCGAGAAATGTGACCGGTAAATTTCTCATACAATAAGGGAATCGTTTGGCTTGGGGCACCGTCCTGATAAAACTAAAGGTCACTGACGTCAACATTAGCCAATTGTTGCCACAAAAAATCGTTTATCGTGGTTTGGTAGAGCAAAGAATTCATGGCGCTTTTGTTTTCTTGGCCATTATAGAAAAAAAAATACGGGCCGATGATGACGCCTGACCACAAACCGCATCATACGATCACTTTCATATGCGGCAATTTCGTTTGTTTACACAACCGCCTATTTGAAGATGGGGCTCATCACAGCGCAGCTGTGTTTGCATCACAACGGCCCTTACGAGCGTATTGCTTTGGTCTATTGTCGGCAACGAGCCGTGAATTTAACGATTAAACTACGCACAGCGGTCTCAGAAGGATCCTGATTACGAGGAAAAGCTGCTCGAATTTTACAAAAAGTGATTCAGTCAAATTTCCACCATTTTTATAGTAAATTTTCACAAATAAAAGTTCTTTGTTTTAAGAGTGTAGTGTTCCACTATTAAAATTTCCCAACTTTTAACTAAATAAATGTCAAAGTCTGACAGCTCAATGCCATCATTTGACAGCCAATTTAATTCCTAACTTAAAATGTATCCACCCGTTATAAACTCAACATAAAGTTTGAATTGTCCAACCCTGGAATTGTGTTTCTGATTTTTAATACCAGTTTAATTCTTCCTAAAGTACAAAATAGTTTAACGAAAATATATACAAAATTATTCACCCCTGGTACTATATTTTCCGATTTTCAATATCTATTTATTTAGCACTATTTCCACAAAACCAATTTAAAACCGAAGCAAGAACTATGAATATATTAAATTAAGATTTATAGGCAAATTGTTCGAATATTTGTTTAAATTCAGAAAGGCGTGATAAATATTCCAAGCACAAGGAAAGTCAACATCCGTTCTTAATTATTCAATTTACACACACACACACGCTACAATTTCATGATCAGTACTCATTTAATCAAATGGCAATATAGGCATTAAAAGTGTGTTAACATCGTTTTGATACAGTTGTCGTATGTCATTTACTAATAAAACTAAGCCACCTAAAAAATTGCGACAAAGAAAACTACACATGGCTACTGAGGATAAAAGTGTAGCGGCTTTCGAAAACAGCTGTTCCGCTCTTCTTTGTGAGTGGAAAAAATTAAATTGGTGTTGAGTTTTCCTGGTGGCTTGGCTCATATATATATATATATATATATATATATATATATATACATATATATATATATATGTATATATACATATATATATATATATATATATATATATATATATGTATATATATATATATATATATATATATATATATATATATATATATATATATATCTATATATATATATATATATATCGTGTCTATAAATATATATATATATATATATATATATATCGTGTCTTTCTGAATTAAAAAAGGCACATTTTCGGACAACTAGTGTATAAATCTTAATTGAATTTAATATAGCAAAATGTGAGTTCGATAAAAATACTTACATACTTATATACATATAAATTTATAGTCTGGGCCTTTGGAAACCCGATTTCACTTACAGACAGGCGGACATCGCTTGTTCGACCTCCCTGTTCATAAGGACCCAGAATATATACACGTTATGGGGTTGCATTTAAATGACGTGGAAATTGCAAAGGGAATGACCAACTTTATAGACATCCCTTATACTTTTTTGTTGAATTGTATGATAATCAGTTCGTTACAGTTGTTGTAATAGATCCGTTATCATGGGTCGACGTGCAACGATATCTCCCTTGACTTGGTTCTTAAAAACGCATATATAGGTTTTTACTCCCAAATTAACAATTTTTTAGATCAAATTAAAATTTTTTAAATTCAAACTCAATTTTTTTCAAAACAAATTAACATTTATTTCAAACAAATTAAATTATTTTTAAAATAAATTAAAATTTTTTCATATCAAATTCAAAATTTTTCATATTAAATTCACTTTTTTTATACCCTCCAAAAAAGAATTTGGAGGGTATACTCACTTTGTCATTCCGTTTGTAACACATCGAAATATCCATCTCAGACCCCATAAAGTATATATATTCTTGATCAGTGATGAAATCTAAGACGAACTGAGCATGTCCGTCCGTCCGTCTGTGGAAATCACGATTCTAGACTCTTGAAATTTGGCATAAATATATTTTGAATTTTAGAGCAGGTTAAGTTCGAAGATGGGCTAAATCGGGCAAGAGGGAAAAAAGTTCCCCTAAGAAGAACTAAACCAACCCAGAAAAAACAACATAATTTTTAAAGTTTTTTGGTTATTTTGTTAAGCAAATGATAAATTTTAATGTCAAATACGGTCCAACGCCTTAAACTTGGAGCCGTTAAATAAAATTAAAATATTTTTTGACCCCGCCCACTTTAGTGGGCGTTATTATAGGCAAAAATAGCATAAAAATTTAACAAATTGTTTTACTTAAGCCTACATTCCTTAAAAATAAAAAATTTAAGCTTAAATGACGAAGCTGAGACGAAAACTGGTACTACTCTGCCCTACCCCCTCCTTCCCCTTCGCCCTCTAAATGACCCTACCAAAAAAAAAATTTTTTTTTAAATTTTGTATATAATCATCCCAAGCATTTATCTTTAGAGTTTTATGACAAAGGTGAAATGTTTCCCCCACAGCCCTTGCCAGAGCGACCCCGCCAAAATACAGATTTTATACCCTCCAAAGAGAATTGTGATGAAGTCTAAGACGGTCTAGCAATGCCCACACGTTCGTCTGTGGAAAACATGATATTGTATATTTTTGAACCCCGCCCCTTTAGTGAGCGTTAACGTACTATATTATATAAATTAACTCTGTCCCACCAAGTTAAACATTTCAAATTCACTTACTAAATATTTGGAGGGTATTTAAGATTCGACCCGGTCGAATATAACGTTTTTACTTGTTTAATTTAAAATTAAGTATTTTCATTTTAAATTCAATTTTTTTTAAATTTTGTTTAATTGTTGTTTAAAATTAACTTGTTTTATATACATTTCTTAGTGTTCATATAACGCGGGAGACCACTGGAATATCTTCCAATTCTGTACTGTTATACACAGTAAAAAGTTTTGAATTACATTTACTACCAAATCTAAAAATTAAGTTCATTCGAATGTAATGAAATTTAAAAAAAAGGAAGAAACCTTAAAAATTAAGTTAATTTATATTTTTAATTTATATGACCACATAACAAACAAAAAGCACTAATTCAATTGAGACAATATGTCGAATAAACGATTTTAAAAACGTTTTGTGTAGATTTTGATTTTTATTGTGCCTTTTTTATATACTTTTATTGTTTGACAACAGCAGACTAATTGTATGAAGGTGGAAAAACAAAATAGATTTATATGGAATAAAATTTGTTTGTTGTGTTTTCTTGAATTTCAAATCCTATGGTTTTGCTTGTGTAATTCTCAATTCATTTCTCGGAGTTTATGTATAAACTGAGAAGAGGTTTTGTTATTTTGGAATTAGGTTAAAGTCTACTGATGATTTGGTGTAAGAACCAATGAAATGCAGGCATATAGACATACTTGACCACATAACAAACAAAAAGCACTAAGTTAATTTATATTTTTATATATTCTATTAAAATTTAACACAAATTTAGTAGTAGTACTAACCGAAAAGTTTAAAAATTAAACTACGACCCTTAGAAATACGTCAAATAAGAGCTTTATACACATAAAATATTTTTTATAAACAAGGCCTTTATTTTTAAGCTTTTAATATTGAATTAAAAAACAAATGAATTTGTATTTTAATAATTTGAATTTGAAAAGAAAAACATTGGATTAGAAATTAAAAAAATTTAATTTGAAAAGGAAAATGTTTAATTCGTGTTGAAAATAATTCAAATTACTTTGAAAAAAAGTTAATTTGTTTTGAAAATAACTTAATTTAATTTGAAAAAAGTTGAATTTGTTCCGAAAATGTGTTAATTTGAGAGTAAAAACCTAGAATTTAAGTTTCTAGAAATAAATGTTGCCGGTTTTTAAATTGGCGATTTAAATTGTGAAAATCATTGGAATAAAAAGAATTTCGAATAAAACTTATTTCCTCTGAAGAAGTTTTTGCTATGGCTTTGCATAGCCGCCATAAAATCGGCTGTTCTCAGGCCGATAGTCCTGATAGCAAATTATCAACCCACTAGACGTCTGTAATCTTTATTAATTGCGCTCATATTTAATGTCTCATTTCTTCAAGGAACCTCGTTCGTATTTCTTCCCACCAAAGACGTGTGTTACTGCACAGCAATTCCTATCCACCAGCCGGCTTTCGTGCAAATATTAATGACTTGCTTTTCCTCGTCTTTAGATTAGATTTTGTGAGCAGAGATTTATCTTCTACGTTATTTTTGTTCTCTATATTTTTGCAATATTTTGGGTGAAGCTCCTTATTTTACTTATTTACTTCAGTATTACAGCCATTATGGCAGTGATTTTCTTTTTGTCATTAGTTTTATATTTTTTATATTTTTTTCTTTGGCATTTTCTGCTCCCCTGCTTCGAATTTCTTGCAGTCACTTTTGTTTTGGTTATTCTGCCATTTTGTTCGTATTACAAAATGAGTTTGGCTCATTATATTGTCATTTCATTTAGTAAAATGTTGGTTTTTAATAGAAAAGTTTATCTGCTGTGCTTAAAGCTGTTGGCCCACAAAGAGTGCTACAGTTGGCGTTGTTACCCTTTTGTGGCAGTTTGCAAAGTACAAGTCTATTGTTTAGTTAAGGGTTGTTTATATTATCGCTCTGCTCTTTTCTTGTTTATTCATCCTTTAACTTTAGTCTGCTATTTTTTTTTTTTTTTGCTACATTTGTCCTTGTTGATTTTTATTATGGGATATAAAGGATTAAATTTACCGTCTGCTTTTATTTTTATGTTCATATGTCCTTCCGTACGAATACAAGTGCATATGCTGCTGCTGGCTGTATCACTTCCTTTGATTTTTAGTTGTAATAACAATTGACTTTGGTTTAGTGACTTCACCCCTCGGTTTCATTAAGTAAATTTTGCAGATAATTTTTATAAATTAATTTGGCCACAGGATATTTAGCTGTAGTTTTCATTAATCAATTAGAACGTCAGTTTTAAGGCTAAGCAATCTGGGTTAAGAAAATAGTTTCTTTTAATTAATTTTCCTATTTATGTGGATTAACAGCATTCAAACTTCTGATTGCTCTGAATCAAATATTTTCAAAAATTTTCCTTAAGCTCATTTAAACTGGCCGAACTTTGCAGCCTTGGTTACAAAGGACAAAGTTTTCTAAATAAGAAAAAAAAAATCAATTTTCAAAAACACCCAAAAACTAAAACAATTTTGCATAAAAATTTCTAGTTTTATTAAAATATTAAGAGAGAAGAAATACGAGTGCTAAATCACTTGTATCAACAGATAAGTGCACAAATTGCATTTGAAAAAACACAAATGCTCGAGATATAAAACAAAAACACTTTCACAAAATTATTTTGGTAGTGGCGGTGCAACTGTAGTTGACAACAGTTATTGCTTCCGTTTCCTGCTTTTAAAGCTCTTTGGAGGATGCCTGCAGGAATTGTGTGTTAAATATTAAAGTGAGAGTATTTACTTTGGTATCGTTGTTGTCGCATTTGTTGTTAGTGTTGCAAACAACAACGATAGAATTAAGCTTGCAGTTATTGCTGACACACACGCAAGCACACACACACACACACAAACACACAGAATGTTAAACAGTAAAACATGGTTGGCAACTGTTGTAGGTATGACCTCGTATTGTGGCAAGTACTTAGCAGCTTTGTTTGCTTGTGCCATATTATTACAATGCAACCATTAATATGAAAATGCTGAAAATGCTGAAGGACCACATGTGCAACAACATTTTAAACAAAAATACTCGAAGAAATTGAAAAGTTATCGAAAGAACTGGTGATACACAAGATTTAAGAAATAATTATTTTTTCTACTTAGACGCAAAAAAAGTATTGAAAATTTTTTAAATTCTATACACATAAACAACTAAAACGGACATAATTTGTATATGGAAAATCCTTCTAAATAAATATTTATAAAAAAATAGCCCATTTGCAACATCACGCTCTCCTGTGTTACCTGAGGCCTCAGTTCGCTGTGTGTTTTGAAGAACAGTTCCATTTTTTACTGGACATTTTCTTTTAAGAGCCATCAACTCAACTACACCGTCAGGTCAGTCGTTAATGCCAGTTACTAACTGACGTAAATTTTGTATAAAAGTTTTGCCAGATAAATATAATAAATTTTGTATCAATCCACCAAAACAAATAATAATAATAATGATAATAATTAAAAATGCACATTTTTACGCAACGTCTAGAAACATTTTCTCAAAAAAATTAATAGACTAAATAACCGGAGCCCATGTATTAGCGATTGGTTGTGTTAATTGTTATCGGACCTCATTGCATATGCGAATTCCTTGAGTATAGGAAAATAATATATCTGTGGTCACAAGCAATAATAGCCTAAGTCGAAAATGATTCTTTAGAGAAAAATCACTTTTTAAATCACTTGCAATGAAGCCTCAGTACGATCTAGGTGAATATGTTTTTATTAATAACTTTTTAAAGAACATCGTTAGAGAAATGGGGATTTTACCTAAATATAAAGGTTTGTTAGTGGAATATGATAGCATACATAGCTCACATTGACCTAAGTCTACCTAGGCTATTATTGCTTGTGACCACAGATATATACATATTTGGAAAACGGTTGACCCTAAAGGCCATTTCTGCAACGTTCCCCTAATTTTAACTGTTAAAATGTGCTATTAAGTATTTTAATTTTCAAACTGCTATAACTTTGCAATGGATCAGCCGACTCCCATGTGATGACCGGTGATTGATGTACTTCTTCGAGCCCTATAAAAATTCGAAAACCCTATTTGATCACGTATATAATATTAGTTTTTTAGAATATTTCGTTCACGAACGCGGAACCAATTTTGAGTCGGTTTATGGCAATAGGCGTGGTTTTTAAATGTCAAGAGCTGAAGAATCGATCTGCAAAGCCGTTTAAAAGTTATTTAAAAAAAACACATTTGCCAAAAAACATTATTTTGTTACTTTTTTTGGTATTTCTCAAAATCCGATCCGATCCTAACCGGTGCCAGTTCACAGGAAATCTGAACCCTTTGAAACACGACTAATTTACTTCGATTCTATTCAGCCGTGCAAAAGTTAGAGGCGGGTCACAAACTGGCAAACACACACACACATACAGACTTAGTGTCGGCCTCTCTGGAGTAGTCCGGAAAGCTTCCTAGGAACTCCAAACTACGTGGTCTGGTGAAAACTAAATTTTTTTCAAAACGGACTAAAACCAGTAACTTCCTATTTTTTTATTTTAATAAATGAACGTGATTACATTCTATTTATTATTTTTGAGAGTGGAATATTAAGAATATTTTTCATAGTCATTAAACCAGCAGAACGGATCAGTACGGATTTCGAGCCCGCTATAGTTGATATTTCTACTAACTAGCACCACTTGAAACAGTGGAAAAATTGAACAAAGAACGCTGATGAGATGGCGTAGCGGCCTGGAAATCGGTACTGATCCGTTCTGCTGGTTTAATGACTATGAAAAATATTCTTAATATTCCACTCTCAAAAATAATAAATAGAATGTAATCACGTTCATTTATTAAAATAAAAATAAAATAAAATAATTTGCAGTTTCGCAGATTTGAACCTACAGCCTGTTGAAAAAATTAACATCCTGTAATACGATTTACATAAATAAAGGTTCACTATTAAAATAGAAATTCATACATAATTCCTAATTTTTGTTGTTGCAAATTTTCACTTTTCTGGAAATTTTCAATTTTCTTAGTGGGAAACTGAACCGAATAGAACCATGTTTTTGATCTTTCTGATTTTCAATACTAATTTATTGCTCTTTAAATATGAAATAGAATTATCTATAGGGCCCCCCAAATAACTTCTTTTTTTTAAAAATGCTATAAAAAAAACTACTGAATATTTTCTCAAATTTCTTTTTTTTTATTTGAAAGTACAATCCTTCCGCTTAATAATGGAAAATAATTTCATTGAAATGGCTGCATGGCCCGATAGCAATCGGCATTGACTGTAACGGCCACTGCTTGCTCATTCTCGAAGAAAAATAGCCCAATTATGCCTCTGGACCAAAATCCGCACCAAACAGTGACTCGTTTTGGGTGCTTCGGCTTTTCAATGTATGCGTGCGGATTTTCTGTGCCCCAAATGCGACCATTTTGCTTGTTTACATACCCGCCAAGATCCAAATGAGGTTCATTTGAAAAGATGATTTTTTTTTGGCAAAATCGGCATCTTCTGTAAGTCGATCGCAGGCCCACTTAGCGAAGCGAAAACGCATTGGATGGTCAACCATATTCGTTCAGCGGAAGGATAAAACTAATTATCTGTCAAATCAGACATGAACTAATTGTTACCATTCATGAAATAAGCACTAGTTGAAAAAAAGACGTTAGATTGCGGACCCTATCTATATTTTATATATATAAAAATAAGTTGTCCTATGTTCGTGATTTTATAACTCGAGAACCACTCAACCGATTTTCAAACGAGTACATGCGTTGGAAAGGTCTACTTTCACTCATGGTTTATAAAAAAAAACATCGAAAAATTTCTACGAATATGCGTTATACGCGCACTTTTATGATGGTGTGTTTTCCCTATATAAAATGTAATATTTTTTTTCTTATGAGGATTACATTTTGTCGGTATAAGGCTCTGCTTGCTCGCGTCATTTGACTTATTTAATTTCTGTGTGTTTATTGATTGTCATTTATGTTTACAGTGCGAGCATTGACATTTTTTAATTATTGATTTGTAATCTTCCAGTTAAAATTAAAATCTTTTGCATCAAAAAAAGTAAAAAAATTATTCAACAATCAGGAAAATGTCTATTCTTTCTAGAAAATGTAATTTTTAATACAAACACGTAAACGTATATTATTGTATTGTCCAGTAACGCGGGCAAGTTTACTCTAGTAAAATGTAAAATAAATAATAAAATAGTTTTATTGAGTTACTTTAACATTCCATAAAAATTTGTCAGCTCTGCAGGTGCCTTTTTAAATTTTCGAATTCCTAATACCAATAACTTCCTTTCAAAAATATCAAATATCGTCGGCCTGGAGTGTAAACCTGCTAATTCCACTTCATCCAATAGATAATATTTTAATACAGTACCTAAGAAAAAGAAATGACTGACTAAAATATTTATTTTAACTTAAATTTCCACAATTCGAAAAAACTAATTTTCTGGACTAATTTCTTAAGCTATGGTAAGAAATTTTCAACGTTTTTTGTCTCTACTGTAAAAGTAGCGTCAAGTGAAACTTTGCTATTCATAAGGACCCGGAATAAAAAACATATTTTGTACGGTTGCATATTAACATTGTGGAGATTACACATGGAAAGACAAACGTATATACACCCTTTAACTAATTTTGATAAAGGTTATTAAAGCATATTCATGCATGTATAAAAATCTAGTTTTTAATTTATATTTCTTGTCAACCAGTAAATTTAAATTTTTAAATAACGTTATAAATGTAGTGACTAACAAAAAATTATTGTGGGTACTGATGATAAAAGTGTAGAGGCTTTCAAAAATAAAACTTTTCTATTTTGTTGTGTAGGTTGAAAATTAAATTGATGTTGATTTTTCATTGGAATATTGGTCATATTTTTCTAATTTAATATTAATTTTAAATGAATTAAAAATATAGAAAAAAGTGAAAAGAAAATATTTAAGTTTCAGAAACTTTTTCCCTGAATATTTTAAACATATTTTTGAATGCCACATTTTTGCATCGGTCACACTTATATTTACTAAGAACTGTCCGCGATATGGCTCAGTTAGTCACAGTTTAACTAAAAACAGGCAGTTTTTTAATAGGTTCCAATATCAATTTTCTATACTAGGTTTTTTTCTCCTTTTTCCAATTATATGACACTTACAATTAATTATGTGTGAAACTGTTTTACTTAATAAACAATTCATGCAAAAAATTTAATAGCAGGCATTAAAACGGCTGAAAATATTGTCCATTTGAAAAAAAATTAAATAAGTTTGATTGCTAAACTAATCCAACATAGAAATATAGGAGACTCAAAAAAATTTAGGCTGCTTAATAAATTTCTCAGATTGTTTTCTAATTCTTGGTGAGTACTTTTTCCAAATAAAAAATCACTCTTCCAGCTAAATTCATTTTCTTAGTAATGAATACATTTTAATTATACTGTAAAAATATTTTTAATTGCCGAATTGTCGTCGGTAAAAATATAACGAATTTTCCTTCTGAGTGTAAAAAGTATTGTGGTTTATATTTACAATATCACAAGGATACACGGTGATATTTTAATGTCATTGCTTATGTTGTTATTTGTTGTTGGCAATGTTTGAAATAATTTGTTTTTTATACAAATATCTCGGCAACTAACAACGCAACTCAAATTGTGCTGTCTTTGTTCTTGTCATAAAAATAATGGTTTTCCAACGTGTGCAGCATATTTACTCATGCAGGATTTCAATTATTGGTTTATTTAAAGTATTCAAAAAAAGTATTGGAATATATTTGAGAAGATAAGATGAAGGTGTCATGCATGTATAGGTATAATGGCAGGTGGCGGCACTGTGCTGGAAACGACAAGGACGATAAATATATGACTATTGATGAATTAAAATGATAATTGATTACAAATATGGTATTTTTAATATGTTAAAGTTTTGCCTTCATCCCACATCAATGGCTTCTGATATCGGCTATATCAGTGGCAGTCCAAATTAAAAAATGACAAAATGTCTTATCTTATGATCATTTAAAATCTTTCTGTCATTTTTGTTGGCATTGTATCTTAATAATCCTTGTCCTACGTTTCCACATCGGCATGCCATTGGCAGAGAAACGATATTAACATGTCCGATAGGATATATTCGAATGAAAAAGGAAAATGAACTTCAATTTTAATTTTCCAACTTACAGAGCAGAAGAGCTGTTTTCGAAAGGCGCTACACTGTCATCATCAGTACTCCTGCGTATTTTGTTTGTCGCAAATTATTGGGTGGCTTAGTTGAATGTGACAACAGTTTTCATTTATAAAAATTTTATTAGGAAAGTGAATACGAGAACTGTACCAAACCGACACTCTTAATCTCTATGTTGCCATTTGATTACAAATGAGTACTGATGATAAAAGTGCAGCGGCTTTCGAAAACAACTGAAAAAATTATGACTTCTCCTTGTCTTCTAATTTAATATGGCAATAAAACTTCGATACTACTTCGGTACTTACAGACGCTGCACGAAAACGAACATCAAAACGGTAATGGAAGGTCCTTACATCTATGACTGGACATGGGCAAAACATGAATATTTGCGGTGTATATTGACCATTTTCATGACCGATTTTATGTCTGGACATATTTGATATCTAATAACTAATTTCTTCTCTAAGCTTATACTACTCACGTAAAAAATGTCTTATATTCACCGTGTTCTTTTGCCCTTTCTTTTCGAAAGGAAATGTTGCACATTTTTGAGAAACACAAAACTCTCGATACTTTACTGCTGCACACTCAATAAATAACCAACGGGATCCAGTATCGCAACATTTATTGAACGTGTAGCAGGCACCTTTGATGGATCGCGACCCATGTCAGAAAACAACCAAGTTTTCTGGAATCCAGATCGCACATCGCGTTTAATATACATGGAAGCTTTAGTAAAGTTATTATTTGAAAAGAAAATGCCATTAATTGGAAAATATGTTCCTAAAAAAAGTCTCACGAATTACCAACATCACACGTATGGATTTAGGCTGGAAGCCTTCATAAATTTTTATTGCAAATGAATCGAAAAAAAATTTTGGAGAAAGAACTGTTTGTTCCCCCAGTTTCATGAAACCGAATTTATTTCAAGTTCATTTCATAGTTTTTATTTTTAAATTAAATTGGACATTTTTTAGTACTTGTTTAATCCTTTGAGTGATGCATTTGTTGTGTCTGTGTTTTAATGCCACTGAAGCAACAACAGCCGGCAGGCACAGAACTCTTTGCAAGTATTTTTTAGAATGTTAAAAAAAAATCAAATGCTCTCAATAAGTATTCATAAAATAAAAAATGATTTCTGTTGAAATAATTTTGCTTTTTTTATTTTACGTGGAAAAATGAAATATGTTGCCAACAGCTGTGTGAGACGTGAGGCCCAAAACACTATTTTTAGTCGTTATACTATTTCACATGTGAATTCTTTTCTGTGTGAAAGTGTATTTCATAACTAATTGTCTTCTTTTGATTTGTTTTATAATAAAAATTTTATTAATTAATTAATTTTGTTCAGTTAAGTTTTTTTCTGAGAATTCTCTTTTGATATTTTTTGTTAAGATATATTAGACTTTTTTAGATTTGATTCATATTTATGTATCAATTATGATTAAAAGATTATAATATTTAAGATTGAATGCTCCATTATGGATGAGTGCGTGTGTGTGTGTGTGTGTGTGTGTGTATAGAGCGTTAGATAACATAAAATGAGTCCACAAATCAATTTAAAAATTTTAATATCTTAAATGGATTAATTATAAAATCCCTAGAGATTATGGACAACATATCAAAGCAGTTAAAGACGAAAATATTTAAAAACCAACAAAATAAAAAAAATAAATTTTATCCATATTGTGTTAAAAATATTACATAAACAATATATATGTGCACGATTTAATAGTTTTTTATTAATTCATAATTTATTTCGTCTATGAACGTCACCTTCGGTTGCAATAATTGGTTTATGACGCTGCTCTTGACAAATTCAGTTTGGTTCATGATTGGTCCACAGGAGTATTTTTAAATTTATTTAAATTTATCTTTACACAACTAAGTTTACCCTTTTTATTAAAAATGCTATAAAACCTTCTTTAGTGAGTTTTTTTCAACATTAATGAAAATACATTCACTTATCCTTCCGATTTTCAATAATAATTTATTTTTAATTTTATTCGTGCTGATTCCTTTTCCAAATTTAAAAAAAAACTCTAAACTGGTTTATTTCTTTCTATAATATAAAATATGTTTAATTACCAAGGAAAAACATTATTTTTACTTAGTTATTTTAATATTGCAAAAAAAGTTTATCTGCCTGGCCCACGATGTCACTTGATATCGTTTTCTCATATAAATATTCTTAAAACGAAAACAAATTTCAAAATTTTGTTTTGGTTTTAAATATATTTATATGAGAAAACGATATCGAGTAACATCGTGGGCCAGGCAGTAAGTTGTCCAGCTCTGAAACTGTCTTTTTGGCTTTACCGATTGCATAAAAACATCTTTGATACATCTAGCTCCTAAGCGCTCATCTGTCCATAAGTCGCAGCTTAAAATATTTTAAAATATGCGAGGTCTGTTCAAAAAGTAATGTATGTATATTCGGTTAACAGTTTTTATGTTTATGCACTCATCTCGACCGCTTCATCATAGTTTCAGCTAGTTACTGCATTCAGTTAGGAAAAAAAAGTTTAATAAAAAAAATAATGCATATGATTTTCTAAGATAAAAAATGGAATTAAACGTTCAAAATCACTGCTGTTGGCTGAAGTAGTAGAACACGAGACTATGAAGCGGAAGGTCCTGAGTTCGAGCCCGCGCTGAGTCATAAAATATTGTGTTGAATTCTGCTGATCAGCATTAGTGCGTGGTTGTGTTAGTTGTTGCCAGCCTGTTTCAATGATGAAGGCATAGTCACTGATCACTGAACATAATTGGCAGCGACTGACACCACCATGTACTAAAAAAGCAGAGTAACAGCACCCACCTTCGTCGGGCCTGTAGCAAAAATTAGCCGGCGAAGTAAAGGGTTGAAATAGCTACAAAAAAAAACTGTCTATCTTCTCATCTTTCCTAATCTGTCCCCTCAATACTATCCCCTCGTTTTCAGTTCCGGCACAATGCATTGCATATATAGGGGTCATCCCCTGAATGCTGGTCAAAGATAAAAAAAAAAAAACTATTGACAGTTGCCTAGGGTAATTGCTTTGAAGTCACTACACTACAATTTGTATAAGCTAGTCAAATAAAATCGCTACGACGTTCATTCTGTTTGTCGCAAAATATCAATAACTGATGAAAGTATTGAGAAAATGAAGAAAATTGTTATAGAGAAGTTGCTGACGAGGTTGGCATGCCCTATCAGGACATCTTGAGGCTTGTCGAGTCGTCACTGGGCGATCGTCAGACATGCTATAAGAATAGACTTGAGCTATAATTATTTTTGTTGTAGTTGTTGTCAATTTTCAGCAATATATCTCTCGAGACACAGGTTTTTAGGTTTTACTCATGTACTCAGTGCATGAGTAGAACTATGTGACAGCGTCTGTCCGTCTGCTTGTGCGTGAAATCGGTTTACCGAAAACCCTAGAAAAGCTTGACACTTCGGCCTGGGACTGATGTATTGAAATAGTCCAATATAGATTGCTATTGAAAATTGCTAAAATCCAAAATACGCTTCCAGAGCTGGAAAATTTAAATCTATTTTCGATATATAAAAGTAACCAGTTAAAACAAATTTTTAGTTTTTGTCAATTAAAAATATTTTATATGTCAGATACAACTAAATTGATGTTAAAAATCAAACAATAACAAAAATATGATTCCAGGGTTGGGCAAGAGAAAATTTTTTGCTTCTTACAAGTAGCCAATTAAAAGAATTTTTTTTCTGCTCCTTTATAAATTAAATACATTTGATATTTATCAAAGGAACTCGTTGGTATTACAAATCAAAAATATAGCTCCAGGACTGGAAACATTTTTTTTGGAATATTATATTAAAGAAGCTAAATAATACTGGTTTTTTTCTTTGGCAATCAAACATATTTTATATTTTCGAAACAAATAAATTAATATTCAAAATCAGAAGGATTAAAAAGATGGTTCCAGAGTTGGAATGAATGTGTGTATATTTACGCATGTCGGTGAGGGTTCAGCACATTCGAATACAGCACTTTTACTTATTTTTCCTTCTTATTTTCTAGCTAGACACTCTACTGAAATTTAGTGAAACAATTTCTATTACTCGCACGTTAAGCATTTTATATAAATATTTTTCTTGTCACTCATGCGATGTAAATTAAATTCAAGATATAAAAAAAAATTGCAAAAATCGAATCCAAAATTTTTTTAGAAATTCTTAATCGAAACCTTCTTCTTAGTAAACATTGTAAAAGGGAATTCCCTTAGCTAACAACGTGCAATCGACGCATACCAACAAATTTTGTAAAAGAAAAAAATGTAGACGTCCAAAAATGTTTTCTTCTTTTTGACAAACATTTTCGTTATACATTTGTGACATAAAACAAATTAGTAGCAAATTAATGACTCAATAATTCACGCTCTCAAAGAATCTTCTTCACACAGATCATATAGCTACAACAAAATCTGAAGATCTTTGGCGAAAACGAAAGAAATCATAGTACAAATTGTAAACGACAAGTTTAAATGTGTGAACATATTTTGAGGAGATGATGATTAAAAATAATACGAAATGAATTTTTAGTGACAGACAGAATTTTTGTCATTCTAAAAAAATCAACAGATACGAAATAGGCGATAATTTGTCAACATTTTTACGCTGTCGTTGTTAATACGTGGGAGTTTTCGTTTCGAACGCACTCAATGCTACACACATACAGTCGCACATACTTGTTGACGTAAATATATTCAACAAGGAGAATTATTAGCAAACAACAACACTTTGTTGTTGGGTTAAAAAATATGTATACACAATATTATTATTATTATTATTATTATTAATAACTTCAAAGAAAATACCTATTAAAAGATTCGAAAGTATTTTTTTGGGGGGACTAGTCCTGGTAACACACTGAGTTTGGAGAACAAGTGCTGACTTGCTTCAAATTAATAGATTTTACATTTACATGTGTGTATGTGGTCGTATAAATATGAATAAAAAAATCATCCTACAACATGCGAGTATCTTTGTAATATGCAACAACGCTCAATCGATGATCTTTGTAATATGCAACAAGACTTCTCTCGCTAAATGTTTCTATAATTATTGAAAACACTTGTCACTTCACGACTTGAGCAACGAATAGGGTTGAAGTGTTTCCTTTTCCTTTATTTTTTATATGCACGTATTTGAAGTGAACGCACGCACATACTTTTACAAGTGACCTCTCATGCTCTCACATGTCAGTTCAATTCCCAAAACAATTTGTAAAATAAAAGGCCAAACAGTCATAAAATATGAAATCTTCGGTGTTTTGAACACTACAACAACAAGTTTAAACTGAAATTACCAAAATATAAAAATAAATAAGTTGTATATCGTGCATGGATGGAAAATTCACTGTGATGTACTTTACATTTCAACTGAATTTTTACTGGCGAAATACAGCAGCATTTATGCCATATAAAAAAATACTTTTAGTTATAGTTTAAAAAAGTGATGATGTGCAGAAAACAGTTGATTTTTTTGACTTACATAAATGACTCTTAAATTTTTTTTTTTTTTTTTTTTAGGAGTAGGACCAGCGCTCAGGGGATGACCCCTATATATGCAATGCATTGCGCCAGAACTGAAAACGAGGGGATAGTATTGAGGGTACAGATTAGGAAAGATGAGAAGATAGACAGTTTTTTTTGTAGCTATTTCAACCTTTTACTTCGCCGGCTAATTTTTGCTACAGGGCCGGCGAAGGAGGGTGCTGTTACTCTGCTTTTAGTACATGGTAGTGTCAGTCGCTGTCAATTATGTTCAGTGACCAGTGACTATGCCTTCATCATGGAAACAGGCTGGCAACAACTAACACAACCACGCACTAATGCTGATCAGAAGAATTCAACACAATATTTCATGACTCAGCGCGGGCTTGAACTCGGGGCCCTCCGCTTCATAGTCTCGTGTTCTACTACTTCAGCCAACAGCACCCATCAATCAGTTTTGCTCAATAGTATGTCGTTTTTGTTGCAAAGATATACAAAATTCTTGAATTCATACACACCTATCGTAACAAAGGGAATTTTAGTTCACATGAAATTTTTATTGCATTCGAAGGGGAAAATGGTATCGTGAATCTCCCGTGTTTATGTAATAATTTAAACAAATTTGAAAAAAGTTTGGCTAAATATTTAATAGTCAAATAATTTGGATACATATTGAAAACCAGACAAAACAAATTAAAAATATTCTTAATCTTTAGAATTGGGGCAACAAGTTTTACAAAGACGCAGGGAATTGATTTGTTGCAAAAAATATAAGTTTATGTCTTATTAACGGGTCTTGGCACTAAAATAAAATTTGCAAACTCTAATATTCGGATTATAATTGAAAATATTTACATGTTCTACTCTATTCCCCACCAAAAACTAAGTGAATAAATTAAAGGGAAAAGTGGAAAAGCTCGCTGGAAAAAAATCATTCACGATCAGGGGAATTTAATTTTAGCGTGAAATGTTTCACGGGGAATTTGTTCATGATTGCAATTTTAGGGAAAAAGGGAAAAATTTCGAGGGAAAAATTATTCATGATGGGGGTGATTGTCGATATTCAAATGCATTTATCATTAATTTCTGTGAGATCAATTACATTAAAAACGAAACTCAATTCTATTTGTTTAAGTACTTTTTGTGCCTTAAGCTTTAAACACATTCACGACAGCAGGCTACCGACTAGATGGCTACAAGTGCCGCTAGCAGCAATTGTCGCCGTGTAGTCGGCTAGTTAATTATTTTGAATGGGGGAGCTACAACGTCAACATTTAATTTCAGTGGTGCCACTTTCATATATAAAAACAAAAACGCTTATTCAAAATCTATTTATATGAAAAAACAAAATCAAATATTTGCTTAAAGCTCTTTATTGTCTTTGTACTTTCCACAAATACTTAGACATTGTGATGTCCTTTTTTGTTATGGCACTATGAAAATTAGTTTATAAGTTAATCATTTCTTATATCTCATTTTCAAAGTGCCCGAACTCACGTTTTTTATCGATAACGGCTACTTTTTAAAATAATGGAATTTTTAGTTGAAGACACAGATACAAATTTTAAAAATTTAACAGCACTTGCAATGGTCGAGCAAATTTCAAACATTTTTATACCAAAAAAAAAAAAAACATTTTAGAGCACTTTGATATGTTGCCTATATCGTATATATTCTAGGAGTTACAATCAATAAAAAATAAAAGTAAGTCCGGAGCCAAAAGAGAGCGCCGACAAAACATACGTATTCCTCCTTAATTTTGATGGAGCTATTACCCTATGCACTTTTTATTTTCAACAATTTTCATATTCTTGATCAACTAAAAAATTTAAACCGCTTATTCATTTAAGATTTTTAATTGTGGTGGCAGCAATAATAATCTATTACCGCCTATGAAAATAGAAATTAATTTAATTTGACTACAACCACAAAAGTAGCACGGAAAATAACCTGCCGTGTAGCCATGCAAATATTCATTCCCATATAAACTCATGCATTCCATTTCTGTAGTCGTGTGGTCGGTAGTCTGCTGTCGTTAATGTGTTTAAAATATTTTTTTTACTGATAAAGTACTCTTTATCAGTAAAAAAAATATTTAAATTTGTAACCAGAACGTTTTAAAAAAAAAACATTTTGTGTTGAATTTTAAAAAGTCTTAAAAATTTCTGCAATAAAGCAACTTTGTCGCAATTGTTTAATGTAGTATAACTACAGAGGGTATTTTTTTTTGCAACTACCTTTTTAGCAACACTGTTTTTGGCAGCTCAGCTGTTTTCGTGTAACATGTGACTGCCAGACATGTTCAGTTTGGTCTCTTAACCATGAATCAACTTAAAAACGACTAGCGCTTGCAGGTTATTAAATTTTATTATCGAATTCATACTCGGTTAAGCAATTTTTCAGTGATCTTCTTGCATTTTACGGATAAAGCTCATTTCTGGTTGAATGAATACGTGAATAAGCAAAATCTCTATATTTGGCACGAAGAGCAACCAAAATTGCCAAGACATCTCGAAAAATTGGGTTGTTTGATGTGGATTGTGGGCCGGTGGAATCACTTTTCGAACACGACGAAGTCATGTACGTCACTGTGAATGGCGCGAGCTAACGTGTGATGATTACAAATTATTATTATTATTTTTTTTTGCTCAAAATGGAAGAGCTGGACTTGGCAAATATGTGGTTTTAGCAAGACGATGCCATATCATACAAAACAATGGTGAGCAGTTTATTTGATGTTTGAGGCCGGTCAATTGGCCGCCTAAAAGCTAATATTAAGAAATTTATTTGAAATACCGTCCGATATTTTGGGGAGAATATGCCAAAATTGGGCCCAACGAGGGAGGCGTAGTCGCTGTCAACATATTTTTAAGATGTAAACATTTTTGAAATATTAAAGAAATTAAATAAAAATAATTTTTTCTTTGGTAATTAAATATAAAATATTATTTCATATTTTCGAAAGATATAAACTAGTTTGAAAATCAGAAAATACAAAAATATGGTTCCAAGTTTGAAATGAACGTACATATATTTGAATATACTCCAGACGTATTTTGGTGAAGAGTGCATATGATTCGGCACAGCCGATAATAGCAATAGCACTTGTTGCAACTGTTAGAGAACTATAAATAGGATGATAATGAAGCAAGTTCTTTTTCTTACAGTCTTGCTTTTGAACATTATCATTCTAACTGACACAAACATACTAGCCCTATTCACAGTCTTGTGGAAATGGTATTGTGCATTTGCAAAATAAGTGTACCCTGCACTCACAAAATCCATTCAAAATGCTCTCAAATACTCTCTCAATTGGCATAGGCTAATTTTTGTGAAAAGTTTAAGTTGTAGAGAATACAAATTTAAAAGGGGTTTGCTACCTATTTATAAGCGAGCATATCCCTTTTCTTTCAGAAAAGTACAATTGACGTTTCGTATTATTTTAAAATATTTGTGGGTATTCCAAGCCTGGCTTGATCACTTGACACAAACACATGCATATGTATGTATGTATATAAATATGTGTGTAGCTGTAGCAAGAGTTGATTGAGTTCAAGTGCATATCAAATTTCCTAATGGCTAAAAATCAAAATAGGAAAAACTCCCTCCAAGTGAATCACAAGCGAAATTGAACTGCAGCAACAACAACGGCATTGCAGTATTGTAACAACAAAGTGTGGCACAACATAATTGAAGTGTCAAACAGCGAATATGAACAAAAGCCGCTTATTTTCACAGACATAAAGGCAACATTAACATCATTTCACTCGCACACACACAAACACTCACACTATTATAAAGAAATGAACATTCTTGCACAAAATACGTTGGTATTGGTGTTGTAAATATTTGTTGCTGCTTTTGTATGCGGCAGTTGCTAGTTTCAGCGTCATGAGAGAAGGGTGTTCAATTAGCCGTAACATATTTCCTACACATACACACGCACACAGTGTCTCGTTGCGTTTACACTTTGGAACATTAAAAATTTGTATAATTTAACTAATGATTACACAATGATTAGGTTTGAATTCCGGAGAGTTTTTGTTGTTTGGCATACACAACATGATGCATGAAAAATGTTATCACAATAACAACAACAGGCATCTTCGCCCCGGTTTTCTTTTTTTTTTTAACACAAAATAAAGGAAATTTTATATTTATTTGGAACAAGTGTGGCGCATATAATTGCTGTTAAAGTGACATGTTTTGTTCTTTCTTTCGTTGTTGTTCGTTATGAATATGAAATTGTTGCAACAACAACAAATTAACTGTTTGTTAGTTTTGGCAATATCGATGCCACCGTGAATGATTTGTGTGTTTTTCATTTCTTCTTCTCCACTCTCCCTCTCTCTCTCTCTCTTTCTTTCTTTCCAGTATTGTTAAGTGTGTTACGTATTCATGGGAAATTGTGACAGCTGTTGCTGGCATATTTTCCAATTTTATTTGTTGTCACTTTTGACAACAATTTTTAACTAGCAAAATTGTGCCATGGGATTTATCTCCTCAAAACACTTGTTGAAATTACGGTTGAGATGGCAAAAATTATTGTTATATTTTGAAAAAATATATAGATGCATACATACGAGGGCGGATTGATATTGAAGCTACCTAAGTAGGAAAAAACATTTTTTTTCAAAAACCATTTATTTCTCAACATGGTCTCCTTCTAGCTCAATATACTCAGTAAGACGATATTCCAACTTTTTTATACCATCTGAATAATACGATTTTGGGAACCCCTCAAAATACGCGTTAGTTTCGGTAATCACTTCTTCGTTTGAGATGAATCTTTTTCCTGCGAGCCACTTTTATCAAGTTTGGAAACAGGAAAAAGTCACTAGAAGCTAAATCTGTACTATAAGAAGGACGATCAACCAATTCGAAGTGTATATCACGTAATTTTAGCATCGTATCTAATGCTGTGTGAACCGGTGCGTTGTCTTGAGGAAAGAGCGGTACCCATCTTGCCGACAGCTTTTTCATATGCAAATGTTCATGCAAAATGTTGTACACACGATCATATGATATATTTACCATTTCAACAATCTCATGTAACTTGACTCGGCGATCATTCATAACGATATCGAGGATTTTCTTGATATATTCTTCAATAACTACCTCTTTTGCCCTCTCTGTTGATGGTGTTGTTGCAATGCTGGTTTGGCCGCGTTTAAATTCAGCAATCGAATATTTTACTATGTAATCTGACGCATACTCACCGTAGTGTTTATCGAGCTTTTCTTTTGTCTCTTTCGCCGTTTTCACTTTCAAATAATAGTGTTTAATCACTGCACGAAGTTCACTTTTGTCCATTTTTTCAAGAAACACAAAACTTGCTTAATTGATGAATTTGGGTGAAATTTTAACAGCTGACGTTTGACAGATCGCAATTTAAAAAAAGTGTGTTTGTGCTGCCATCTAGCGCTAGCTAGCTTCAATATCAATCCGCCCTCGTACATGTCGTTGGTCGCAACAAGAATTGCCCCAACTCGTATATTTTACGAAATTGAGTTTTTTTAGTGATTCCAATGCATTTCACACAAATACACCTCGCCACAAAAGTTTATTGAAATCGTATCAAGATTAATGATTTTACAAGCAATTAATAAATCCAATTTCTATTATAATCAATATTGTTTCAGTTATGTTTTTTCCTTTATCTGTAGGTTTACAATTATGTGTGTGATACGATGTTTAGAGATGCAATTTTAATTGAATCAATTGGCATAATTATCAATTCAATTAACGTAACCAAAAGTAACAAATTTTAATCTTCATGGGGGCCTTGAACACAAATCTGGAATGTTATTTTTTGCTTCTTATCGCTTGACAACTACAGATAAAAATTGTTTATGTTAGTGAGAACCTTAAGTTCAAATCTGGGATCCTCTTTTTAATATTTTTTTTGTAACATTTTTTTATAATTTAATTTATTATAAAAAAATTGAATTAAATATCAATAAGTTAACTTGCACTTAGCTTGACATATTTTTTTATTTTTCATTTTACTTTTTCCACATTTTAGGTGCTAAGTCTCTACTAACTTCTTTCAGTGAGTGATATTTTGTTCACTAAACACACTTTTGAGCAGTGTTGCATTTCTGATTTTCCTCCATGATATAACAATTAAGTGTTAATCGAGCAATTATTTAATTAAAATGTTATATGGAGCTCAATAATTGAGAAAAACGCAATTAAGGTGTATGTCTGAACACCGTATAAGACATTTAAACCGTTATTAGAAAAATGCTCATATACAAAAAATCATTGAAAATTCTATCCCATACATGGCCGTTTTATCTGCTGTATTGTTTGCATTTATAATTAGAGCACATGAAGCAGGTTTTAAAGCAAAAAAGAAATTGCAATATATATATTATTGAGTTCATTATCGTCAGCTAACCAGTAAGTTGTTTGTTTTTATTTTGAATATCAAATAAACTAGTACCTCTCAACTCTTCAAAACAGAAGATTGCACTTTTGCACATCTTCTGTTCTCTTCTCGTTAAATACCAAAAGCCTAATTCACTAAAAATAGTTCATGCCTATAACCTTTTTATTTGATAGAAATATGTCAAACAATGATGGTATACGCATCAAATATTTTTTATCAATTACTCCTCAAAAAGCAGCATTATTCGAATGTAAGTTCCTAGATGTGCTTTTTAAATTTACTTTATTGTTTTTATTTTTAGTAGGCCAACTTTAAGAAATATTTTTGACTTACTTCTGAGTTTCTCCAGCGGTTCATGCTTCGGCGTATGCGGGGGTACTACTGAATGATGTGGATGTTGACTGTAGCCGGATACCAAATCCTGACCAGTGCCATGATGTAAATGGCTTAGGCTGCCGATTGGCATTAAGCTCGATATGGCGGGTGAGATGCTGACCGATGAGCTTGAATCGTGCAAGCTGTGATGATTGTGCAAATGATCACTGCCACCACCCACCGACGCACTACTATTTACAGTCGAACTACCCGTGCTGCCGCTGCTCAATGCAGTACTGGTGCTGGTGGCACTTTCAGCCGAACCCGCCGAACCGGCACCAGCAGCTGTGCCAGCACTGACCAAGTCCTGTAAACACAAACTGGTCGATTCAGCCGACATGGCTTCCAGGCCGTTTAAGGCACCACCTCCACAGCCAGGATTGCCAGAAGAAATTACACCAAGACCGCCACCAGCAGCGTTGCCGCCGCTGGCGCGATCCATGCCTAGATAACTGGGGAAAATGGTGGAAAATCCCTGAGCCACAGCCTGGTGTGGCTGGTGATGGGCGTGCAACGTGGTGTGCTGTTGATGTGGATGTAGGGGCGGCAGATGGTGATCTCTGCCGGAGAACTTCGTCGTGACGACGTCCTTAAAGTGTTGCAGGAATGTAGTCGTCGTGGTGAAGCCGGTATCGTACACTTGGGGATTGGCAAAGTTGAAGCTCTGCTCAAAAAGGGCTTTGTTTTCCAGCCTGCAAAGTGAACATGAAGAGAAAAATTTACAATTTTAGTTATTTCTTTTGTGGTATTTTTTTTTACATATTTTTATTGTTGTGTTGAAACGGCTGCTTTTCTAACATCAAGATTAACCTCCAACACCAGAAAGCGTATACGATTTAACACCAAACCTACACAATTTTATTTGGTTTCATTTTATTTTCTGTTTGCTTTTCTCCAAACTGACAAATATTTATACAAGAAACTAACGGTTACACAAGTTTCTGGTTTCTTTAAAAACATTCCGCCTAAAACTTCATTTTTTAAGTACAACCGTACGAGCTGCGTTAACGTACTTGTTGTGCTGTAGATAACCAAAGAACTGTGGTGCTGCAGAGCACACAATCAGGAAGATAACACTGGCCGGAGTCATAAAATATTCATGTCAGCTGATGCTCTATGCGTAGTTACTGCTGCATGTTTTTCAAACATATTAAAAGATTTACATACATTTTATTCTTTATCTACCCTTTTCTGTTCCACCAACTCATGTATTTACTTTTCTGGTAACTTAAATCACTCGCTTTTAGTTGCTTTTCATAGCGAGCAGATTAGGCTGTGGCGGGCATTAATTGCAGTAATTAGAAATGTCCCATATAATAAATCGTACTACCTATTTTTAGAATATGTAGTTTGCCTCAACCGAATAATTTCTTAATTACTTCTAAATCACAGACAAGTATGATGCGAAGGAATAAATCATAGAACATTTTTTTCAAGGGTGTCAAATAATTAATTTCAAAATGCTCATATTTTTATTTCATCATGCTAGAGTTAATGTCGACGTCGTCGACGGCGTCAAATGTCAAAAAAAAAGTTGAATCGTATGAAATTGTATGAGAGCAGTTAATCTCAACGCGTTGCAACGCCGTAAAAGTTCAATCCATTTCAACTTTTTCGGCGTTGAAACGCCGTCAACGGCGTCGAAATTAACTCTAGCATCAGCTTTAAAATAATACACTCTTGCTACTATTTCATGTGCCGGAATGAAGCGACATGCATGTTTGCAGACACATTCGCCATAATAATTTATGCTTCATTCTGTGCCCTACACTAAGAATGGCGAACAGGTATACACGGGTTTGTCGTTCCGTGTGTCATTTGCCAAATATTAATTATTCTGGGTCCTTATGAATAGGAAAGTGGAATTAACGACGTCCGTCTGTTTTTACGTTCTCCGCAGACCAAAGAAATGCAAGAGGCTTCGGTCTCAGATAGAATACAATTGAACATCACCAAAATTCAAAACACCGTTCCGGAGCTGGAAATTTTTAAATTAATTTTTTAATAATTTACAATGTTTATTTAAGCAAAAGGTCAATTATTTTTTAATTTTTATATAAAAATTATGTTTTTATTCCAATATTTCGCCACTTCTTTGTGTAGCTTCTTCAGGGATATATAAAATTGTGTAATTTGATATAAAAAGTTTTTCCTTTTTTTTTCAATTTAACACATACAATCAAAAATTATTTATTATTTATTATTTGTAAATTAATAAAAAATAAGGTCGAAGAATTTTATAAAATAAAATTAATTTTTTAATTTTAATTTAATTTTAAATATTTTTTTTTGTTAAACTTTTGGCCTATTTTGGAATATGGTTCAATCATATGGGATCCTTATTATAATATCTACAATAAAAGTCTTGAGTCTGTACAAAAACAATTTTTATTGTTTTGTTTACGTGGCCTTCAATGGAGCTCTTCCACAAATCTTCCATCCTACACTAGTAGACCAGCATTAATAAAATTACCAACTCTTAAAAGCTGCCGTACGATGTTAAATGTGACTTTTATGATAAACCTTATTTATGGTAACATTTGTTCCGTATATCTGATAAATTCTGTCCAATTTAACGTCCCTACTCGTACTACTCGTCATTATAATCCTCTTGTTATTAATTTTTGTAGATCTAACTATGCTTTTGCTGATCCATATTTGAGGTTATGTCGTGAATATAATTATTTGTCTGAATTCTTTAATTATTCTTTAAGTTCCAATGCTGTGAAATATAAAATTATTGTTTATCTTAATTCATAAATTTTGTGCTTTATTTATTTTTATTTTGTTCCAATATTATGCTAATAGTCTGTAAGGATTATATCCATTGACTATATATTTAAATAAATAAATAAATAGATAAATAATGTTTTCACACTGAAAGTTAAAACCTTTGGCCAAATTACTGCATTCGATATCGTTCGAAATTTCCATACAATTTAAATACAAATTTCGATCGATATCGAATGCCGTAATTTGCTCCTTGGTTTTAGCATTATAAGCAGGAACATACAGGCTGTATAATAAATTCGTTCAAAATAAATTAAATCGCTCATAGAAATGTGTAAATTTGTTGCTAAACTTGTTCTATATTTTTACAACACTTAATTGACAATCTATAGAACAGAAGTTTTTGTTTGAAGGAAAAATGATTTAATTCAATTCATCTATTTTCTCCTCCCACAAATCAATGAAAATATTTTCATTCCTTTTAAAACAAAGTTTTAAAATTTGTTCTTGTTTTAAATGTACTTACTCGACGGAACGATATCGAGTGACATCATGGGCCAGGCCAATTCCATTAAATTTTTTTTTATATTCATGAGAATCTCAAGTTCAAATCTGTTATTGTTTTCTTTTTTTTCTAATTTTCTAATTAACACTAAGTTTAATATCAAAAACT
This sequence comes from Linnaemya tessellans, assembly GCA_951800035.1. Taxonomy (NCBI): domain Eukaryota; kingdom Metazoa; phylum Arthropoda; class Insecta; order Diptera; family Tachinidae; genus Linnaemya; species Linnaemya tessellans. The sequence goes on along the minus strand of OX637532.1, from coordinate 110,536,342 downwards.
TAACTTCAACTTGGCTCGACATATTCGGATTATGTTTTTCTATCTTTTCCGCAATTTAGGTGTGAAGTCTCGCCGAATTTTGTTTAGTGAGTGGTGTTTTGCTCACTAAACACATTTTTAGCAGTGGTGCATTTGTAATTTTATTCCATATTATAGCAATCAAGTGTTTATTGAGCAATTACTTAATTAATATTTTTTCTCGTTGATTGAGCTCAATAATGGCATTAAATGCGATAAGCTTAATTAAGGTGTATGTTTGAAAACCCTTTTGACCGTTAATCAAAATGGACAATTTTATTATATTATAATAATAATTAATTAGTTGAACGATTGAATACCCTAGTTTGTACGTAACTCCATACCGAAAAAATGCGCTGTACTCCTTTGAGCATAAAGAGTTGTAGCAAGGTCGTCCTTTGCAAGTTTTCGTTATATCTTTGACACTTGCAGTCTAACTTAAAGCTGTAATACATCAATATTTTTTGTCCTTGAAGTCACTGACTTTAATTATCCCTTTCCAGTGTTGGAACAACAGACCTCAATTCCTAGCACCACATTGGCAGGATATTGAGACTCGCAAAAAATCATTAAAATTTTGTTAAGAACTTATTTTTATACCCTCCAAAAAAGAATTTGGAGGGTATATTCACTTTGTCATTCCGTTTGTAACGCATCGAAATATCCATCTCAGACCCTATAAAGTATATATATTCTTGATCAGTGATGAAATCTAAGACGATCTGAGCATGTCCGTCCGTCCATCTGTGGAAATCACGATTCAGTCCAAACGAAAAGAGCTAGACTCTTGAAATTTGGTATAAATATATTTTGAAGCTTAGAGCAGGTTAAGTTCGGAGATGGGATAAATCGGGCAAGGGGGAAAAAGTTCCCCTAAGAAGAACTAAACCAACCCAGAAAAAACAACATAATTTTTAAAGTTTTTTGGTTATTTTGTTAAGCAAATGATATATTTTTATGTCAAATACGGTCCAACGCCTTAAACTTGGAGCCATAAAATAAAAAAAATAAAATTTTGGACCCCGCCCACTTTAGTTGGCGTTATTATATGCAAAAATAACATAAAAATTTAACAAATTGTTTTACTTAAGCCTACATTCCTTAAAAATAACATTTTTAAGCCTTAATGACGAAGCTGAAACGTAACCTGGAACTACTCTGCCCTACCCCCCCCCTCCCCCTTCACCCTTTATATGACCCTAACAAAAAAAAAAAAATTTAAATTGTGTATATAATCATCCCAAGCATTTATTTTTAGAGATTTATGACTGCCGATTTCTGCCCTACCCCATCCTCCCCCTTTGCCCCCTAAATGACTCTATCAAAAATAAGAAATTTGAATTTTGTATATAATCATCCCAGGCATTTTTTTTTTTATTTTATTACTGCCTGTTTCTGCCTTACCCCTTCCTCCCGCTTTGTCCCCTAAATGACCCTATCAAAAAAAAATGTTTTTAAATTTTGTATATAATCATCCCAGTCATTTATTTTTAGAATTTTAAGACTGCCTGTTTCTGCCCTACCACCTCCTTCCTTTTTGCCCGCTAAATGACCCTATAGAAAATAAATACATTTTTTTTTTATTTTTGTATATAATCATCCCAAGCATTTATTTTTAGAGTTTTATGACTGCCTGTTTCCGCCCTACCCCCTTTTCCCCGTAAATGACCCTATAAAAAAAATTAAAAATTTTATTTTGTATATAATTATCCCAAGCATTTATTTTAGAGTTTTATGACAAAGGTGAAATGTTTCCCCCACAGCCCTTGCCAGAGGACCCCGCCAAAATACAGTTTTTATAGCCTCCAAAGAGAATTGTGATGAAGTCTAAGACGGTCTAGCAATGCCCATACGTTCGTCTGTGGGAAACATTATATTGTCTATTTTAGAACCCGCCCCCTTTAGTGGGCGTTGACGTACGATATTATATGAAGCAACTCTGTTCCACCAAGTTAAACATTTTAAATTCACTTACTAAATATTTGGAGGGTATTTAAGATTCGACCCGGTCGAATATAACGTTTTTACTTGTTCATATTCACAGCAGTTTCAAATTTATTTTCGTTGGGTTCGCCTTTTTATGAAATTGCGTTTACTTGTTGACGTTCTGTGGAAATCACGATCTAGTCCAACCGAAAAGAGTCAGACCCTTGAAATTTGGTATAGATAAATTTTGAAGGGTAACAAGGTCAAGTTCGTAAATGGACTGATTCGGGCCAGAGGGAAAATTTTAAATTTTTTGTAATTTTGTTAGGCAAATGATATATGTATGTTTATGTCAAAGAAGGTCCAAAACTTGGATAAAGGTGTTACTTAAGTCTATATTCTTACATTTTTAAGGACTAAGCTGAGACGTTATATGATCGCGATCTGATGTCGTTAATGTCGTTTTAATTGGTGAACAAGAAGCTTTTTTTTTTGATAACAGCTGTTAGTAAGAGTGTGGCAGTGTTTTCAGATTAGGGGTTTTCCCCCTAGATTTAGGGTTTTTTTTCTATTTAGGGTCAGATTTAGGGGTTAATATTCTTTAGGGGGAAATTTGGGGGTAAAAAAATTTTATTTAGGGGATTTTTAGGGAATTTTCGAATTTATAGTTTGGTGCATAATAGTACATAATTTAACCACTGAGCATGTCGAAGATATGCCGATTTAGAAAGTAATCACGCAAATACAAACATTAAAACATTTTTCTCGTTAAATCAATTTTGATGGTTTTCCTTGAACTGCAAAATGTAAATTTTAAAAAGTTGTTCATCTCTACAATTTATTACCAATATGCCAAAAAAGGATAACATATAAAAACAAAAATATAAAAAGCAGTGGGAAGCAGATCAGCAGTTTAAAGGTATTGTATTTTTAAATAAAATTTTAAACACAATAAATGCAAAATTAAATTTCAGATTGGTTAGCCCCTGTCCAGGGAGACAACTACAAAGCTTTATGCAAATATTGTAAAAGCATTATGGTGGCTAACAGGAGACCTTATTGCACAACAAAATACCAAAAAGCATATTGGATTTGCATCCCAAACAAAAGAAGTACATGTACCCGTAACAAACTTCCTCAAGCCGTCTCTTACAAAAGAAAGACAGATTGCAGATATATTTTTTGGGGACTTTAAAAAAAAAAAAAAATAAACATTTTGGGTGTTTCCGTGCTTTTCGCGTAAGAATGATAGTACCTCAATTCAAATTTCATAGAGATAAGAATGATGAAACCAAATTACTATTTAAACTTTTCTGCTTTAGGGGGTTTTTTAAGAAAAAGTGTAGAATCTAGGGGGTTTTTAAATTTTTTTGGGGGGAAGAAAAAAAATTATCTGACAACAATGGAGTGTTACTCTTCTGAATGATCACACTGCTCAGCAGCAAAATCCTCCTTTAAATATAACTATGTGGACTATATGGATTTTGATGCGCTAAACTCAAATCTGTTTTCGGCTTTTTCCATTAGGTCGGGATTTTTTTATAGGCGTGGCAAATTTTGTCCCCTAAATTAGTCAGGTACGGAGACATATTTCACCCTAACTCGAGAACGAGTCATCCGATTTTCAAACACCAGAAGATGTGTAACAAAATTGTATTTATTTTAGTCGAACATAATTTTTCTCTATCTCTTATCGTTTTGGAATTATTCAGAAATTAATGGAGTTTAAAAATTTAATAAAAAAAAGACCAATTTTAAAACTTTTTTTCGTCAGTGTCGCCCCGGGAAGGGTTTTTCTTAGGGACATTTTTTCCCTCTGCCCCGATTCAGCCCATTTACGAAGTTGACCTATGCCATTCTACCAAATTTCAAGGGTTTGGCTCCTTTCGTTTGTACTGAATCGTGATTTCCATAGACGGAGGAATGGACGTATGGGCGGACATGGCTAGATCATCTTAGATTTCATCAGTGATAAAAAAAAATATATATGTATATACTTTTTGAGGTCTTACAAAGTGAATATTCCCCCAATTCTCTTTTGGAGGATATAAAAAACATCAACGTATGACACTTTCAAATCCGTCTAGAAATGCACAAAATTTAACGAAAACTTGCTTTGCAATAATAATTCATATTCGAAAGTGTACTGAGAATTTTTTTTATTTTTGTTGTAAAGTGGTACGATCTCATATAAATACATAATGAATGACTCTATTCAAATATTTTGAGCCGTTTTATGCAGTTATTGTTTAGTTTGTGACGGCGTGTAGGAAATTTATTATTATATCTTGCAAAACTATCAAACAAATAAATAAAACGTAATGAAACTTTGACAGCCGCAATAAATATCTGGAATAGAATAAATAACTGCGAATAAAAATATATTGAATGTGTATATGGCGGGTAGTAAGTAGGACGGACGATTGAAAGAACTATATGATAAAAATCTTAAATAAATAATCGTAAAAACAACACAACAAACAACAACCATAATAAAACAAATAAAAGTCCAATAAAACTGCAAAATTGCGCTTGAATACAATTACAAATCAAACCAGAATAAAATGCGAGCGGTTATTTTAAACAAGCCTGTCGTCTAATTCTGTGTGTGTGTGGTGTTTATAATTATTCTAATTACTGTCTGCCAGCAAGCAATTTTCGTCACAGCCAGTTATACGGCAACCGACGTCAGCCGTTTATTTCACGCTGTTGTACAAAAGTTTTGCTCTCATAATATACAATTTGAACTTTCAGAAAATGTCAGCAAAAGTGCCAACTTTCATTTTCATTTATTAGAACAAAAACAAAAAAAAACAGAAATCAAATTAATATGCATTCAAATAAAAAGTGTTGCGAGAGCAGCACGACCAGCTGACTGGCAGTCACGATATACATTTTTATTACACCGAGTGTCAGCAGACGTAGACACAATTATTTGTTGCTGCTGCTGTTTATTGTTGCTGCTGCTGCTGCTTGTGCAATAAAATAAAATATTAAAATAAATATAAAGTCTTGTAATATTAAAAAAATAATAATTCTTTTGATCCCTACTTAATCCCATAGAGGATTATAGACTTTAGCATGTCTTTTTTTCTACTATTGAAAAGTCAATGTACTTTCACAATTCAAGTGGGGAAGGGAACAGGCAGATATTTATGAAATAACTAATTAAAAAGTAACCATAGATAATTTTGTTAATATTGTGTGTGTGTGTGTGTGCGCGCATGTATGTGTACGTAATCTAGTGTATGTTTGAGTTAAAAAAGTCTTTGGAAAAAATTAAGGTGTTTAATCGACTACGATTTAAAATTAATGTTGTTTGCTTAACTCTTGGCGATTTTTGGCGAATTGATTAACTCATTTAATAATAAATTTAGGAACTCGTCTGTTTGTATGCTGAATGAAAAATTAATTGATGTGAATTATTGTTTCCAAACAACATTTCTTGTACTCTAGCCTACTCATGTCATTTAGGATTCAAAAGTATCATCATGAAATAACAGACATTTGAGTCACAAAACAGTGGCATGTTTTTTAAGCGCCTTTGGATTTAATTTAAACAAAATACATAAAATTTGGAGAAATGTATAAAATTTTTATTTGAATCGAAAGAACGTTCTATAGAATCCTAATGTTTGAAGACGATTTCATTTAAATGTTGACAGCGACAGCACCTCAAATGATTCATATGCTGGGTCCAATTTTGACAAACAATTCCCAACATATCGCCCGATATCTCACGAATAAATTTCTGAATAAAAAACAAATTAACCTCAACACACTAAAGACGGATTCACCCATGTTTTCCGAACAAAAGTTTTGTCCGGACAAAATTTATTTTATTGCGAGTTTTCTGCAGCACGATTCACTCATTTCGATAAATTTGTCCAGAAAATCAAAGTTGCCATTCATATAAAAAATGAGTTTTGCAAAATGGTAGTACTGCAGCGATTTTTTATGTTTTCTTGATATTTTAGATATTTGGATATTACATATTTTAAATTATTTTTCGAGAATTCGTGATAATAATAATGGACGAGAAAAGTAAATTGCTTTACCTTATGGCCATTGAATTCTCAAAATTTATTTTTTTAGCCTCACACACAATTTAGTATATCAAACACAAAATGACACCTAAACTTTATGTGAAAAAGTTTAACGTATTGGCAACTCAGTTCAATTTTGTCCGAACAAAATATAAAATTAAAGTTTAATTATTAAACCAATTCAAGCTGAATGTTGTTCGTAAAAAATATTTTCTCTCTCTCAAGAAGAGAGACGTCAAACTACATATAAAAAAAATTTGTCCGGACAAAAATTTTGTTCGGAGAACATGGGTGAATCCGCCGAAGTCATAAACAATAGTCTGAAGGCGTTAATTTACACGATCTAGGCAGCCAATTTACCGAACCCAAACGTGAAATAAAACGTTTACAGAACTCGTCTCTCAACTGGGTCATTGTTTCGTGGGCTGTATGATATGTGGCACCGTCTTGTTGAAATCACATGTCAGCGAAGTCCGCCTCTTTCATTTGGGGAAAAATTTTGTAATCAATCTTGTAGCACTCGCCATTCAAGGTGACGTACCTGCCTTCGTGGTCTTGGAAAAATGATGCCACCGGCCCATGATCCACATCAAACAGTGAATTTTTCGGTACGCCATGGCAGTTCTTGCAATGCTTTTTTGGTTCTTCAGATATCCATTCAACTCGAAATGAGCGCGATGCACTTTCTTAACCGAGCACGAATTTTGATAGTAAAATTCAATAATTTGCAAGCGTTGTTCGCTTGTAAGTCGATTTTTAATTAAATTGTTTACCAAACCGAACATGTAAAACGGCTGAGCTACCGAAAACAGTGTTGCCAAAGAGAAAGTAATTCAACAGTAAACCTTCAAGCAGTTTTTTTAAATACCTTAAACAAATTTCATAAAATAAAAAAAGTTATGCGAGTTTTAAGTTTATATTTTTATCTCGGACCAGCACTCAGGGGATGACATATGCAGTGCATATGGAACTAGAAAGAAGGGGATAGTATTTAGGGGACAGATGAAGAAAGATGAGTAGATAGAGAACTTTTTGTAGCTATTTCAACCTTTTTTACTTCGCCGACTAATCTCTGCTACAGGACCGACGAAGGTGGCTGCTGTTACTCTGCTCTTTAGTACATGATCGTGTCAGTCGCTGCCAATTATGTTCAGTGACCAGTGACTATGCGTTCATCATTGAAACAGGCTCACAACAACTAACACAACCATGCACTAATGCTGATCAGAAGAATTCAACACAATATTTCATGACTCAGCGCGGGCTTGAACTCAGGACCCTCCGCTTCATAGTGTCGTGTTCTACTACTTCAGCCAACCGCACCGTCAGTTTTAAATAATCAACTATTTTGTTGCTTTCCTCACTGAAGTGTCATAGTTTGCAATTGTGAAAGGAACCTTAAAACAATATAAAAGTCCTTGACGCCAAGCCATTCTAGAAGGGTATATAAGAATAAATTTAAAGAAAACACTATGTCCCGGTTTACACTATGCAATTTTTGTCACAGCAATTCTTGATATTTAGTGAGGAAGAGCGCGAAAGGAATACAAATGGTATATATTCCTATTTCAGGACTCTCACACAAAATAAGAATCGCAGCGACAAAAATCGCACAATGTAAACTGGGACTATATGTCCAAAGTATGTTGTTGGCCGAAGTAGTTAACATGAAACTGTGAAGTCGACTCCGCGCTTAGTCATGAATATAGTGTCGAATTTTTCTGATCAGCTTTAGTGCGTTGTTGTCGAGGGCAGTGATTGACACTGTCATAAACTAAGACCAGAGTAACAGCACCCTTCTTCGTCGGCCGTGTGGCAAAAATTTGCAGGTGAAGTAAAAGTTTAAAAAGCCAAAAAAAAAAGTTCTCAATCTTCTCATCTGTCATCATCAGTCTTTTTAATAACATCCCCTCTAGTTCCGGCACAATGCACAGCATATGTAGGAGTCATTTATTCCCTAAGTGCCCCTCCTATTAAAAGAATGATGATGGTTGGGTGTGCGTATTCTATTGCAGTTTCGGGGAAGTATTAAATATCATGAATATTTCAGTGCTTTTGTTAATTTTAATTAGGCTGAAGAAAGGTGACCGCTCTTCACTGATGGAATGCACATCGAAGTGCTCTTCGCCCATGTTTCTTTATCAAAGTCAAGGGCTCAGAGAAATAGTAATTTAAATGTGTACAGCTTGAATATGCTTTCCCTTCATACGAGAAGACGCACAACTCTGCTCTAAAAATAGATAAATTCGTTCTAGCAGAATTGTGAAAATCTTATAAATCTCCCGCGCTATACAATGATTTTCTCAACGAATTCAACCCGTTGTTTAGGAAATGATGGGCTTTAGTTGCCTTGCTGCCGCACCTCCTGGTGATGGAATGTGCGACAGCGATAGTTTTTGAAAGGCTCTGCAGGGAAATTATTCAGCTAAAGAATCACTTGTCTGTGTTGTGCCATTTACTGATCTATCGATCTCAAATAAATATAGGCTGTTTTACCCAAGATGTTTTCGTTAGTGGATAAGAACAGAAATCGGAATTTAATTACTGGATATCATCAGAGTAGATTCCATTGGCGTCCGGAAATGTGACTGTAACAGAACAGGAAATGTAACATTCACATACGAATGGCGTTAAAGGCTTTGAAAGGATATAGTGTCAAACCGAAACTACCGGCTATGAGAAAGACCCCAACATTAATAATTATGTTGTTATCTTTTCTACAAAGAAGTGCAATATTTTTTTTACTGGTTTAGCAGGAAATTTGTAGAAATAAATGCCAAAACGTGTTACATGTTTGTAGAAACGAAAACGTCATGTTGTTTACATAGTGGCGTTGCATTAAATCGGGTTTCAGAATGAAACGTTAGATGACGAACTAAGTGATGGATCGATTGTTTCTTCTGCAAGGGATTGCAATAGGCTTAAATAATTCGTTGAGTACTGCGTTATCCCGTGCATCATAACCTATCGCTAAAGCAATGGAACTGGCTTAGTTGACTGTCACCAATGAAGTTTGTCGCCCTTCTTTATACTCAGCACCCATATATTAAAACTAATTTTCTATTTCGCTTACAGCGCCTTAAAAAAATTGAGCTGTTGCCCAGGAACATCTCAGTGCATTTTAAAGTCTCGTTCTTAATTACTGACATGACTAAGCATGCACCCTCCAAAAAGGTTGACCTGGTATGAAAAAAACAATACTAATTGTTCAGTTGATAGACTTATTGTTCGAAAATATGTTTTAATGTAAGAAGGACATGATAAATATTAAAAAGCGCAAGGGAAAGTCAACATCAGTTTTTATTTAACTTGCACAGCGGAAAAGAACAGCTGTTTTCGAAAGCCACAATACTCATGCGTATTTTCGTTTGTCACCACATCTAGGGTACATAATTGAATGTGATAACAGTTTTTACTTATAAAAATCTTATTGAGAAATTCTCGTATACTGCATCAAAACGATAATAGCACATCCTTGTGTTGCCGCTTGGTTATTTTCATCATGCTCCATTTTCCGAATTTTAGTAAATGTTGTCTAAAGAAGGAAGTTTTGATGTATCACTGACATGTATCAGACCTTATCAGTTTCACAAATTTCATATCTCCTAGCAATTTTAGACTACCCTTGACCCTTCGTAAAGTCATTGCCAAAAACAAATACATTGTTAAGTCAACTTTGTCAAAGTTTAAAATACTCATAGTTATCAGTTTCATAATTTCATATCTCCATACAACTTTTCCACCACCCTTGACCACCAATTTAATAGGATAATTTCCAAAGACAAAAACTAACCTATTTTATTCCACGGATCTCAAAATGTCTCTATGCCAAATTTCATCTATAAATCGGTTTAGCCTTTTAAGCGTGAAAAGGTAACAGTCAGACAGAGTCACTTCCATATTTACTATATTAACGGGGATTATTTTGATTTGTTTAATACATAACGAAATTTCATTCGTAAAATTTCACTTAAAACAAAAGTAATTAAAATCTGCTGTGTGGGATTGAAAACTAAATTGATGCTGATTTCTTATGAACACTAGTCTCACGAACGCTAGCTGATCAATAATAATTAAATTTAAACATGAATGTACATATTATTTTTCGAACTTATTAATTTTATTATTACAATCGGCCATGTGATGGAAATCGTTAATCGCATGAAATTAGCCTTTACGAATTGAAGTCGTAAAATTGGTGTGCTGGATTTCGCAATCTCAAAGAATTTTTCCATTTCAAATCATAGACCATTGCCAAAGTGACTTGTACGCGAACTTCTCTTATTTATTAAAACTAAATACTCAAGGCCTAAAACTTGTTTGTAGAATTAAAATTTTGTTTTTTTTATTCATTTGCTAAAAAAAGAAAACTAAATTTTCAATTATTTTTTGTAATAAAAATTGATATTTAAAAATCCCAATGATTATTTCACTCTTTGGTGTGTTTTGCTTTCTTTTAAATTGGCGGGTCAAATGTGAACAGCTGTTTTTGTATATGTTTTTATATGTATATGTTTTTACTTTCGAAAGTGTTTTCGAAAAACAAGTAAAACGCGTGACCTCCAGCACACGTTCAAAAGAAATTGACCATTTTCAAGTCGCATGTGATTCGACAATCGTGTGATTCACAGCACATACATGAACAAGTATTTTTATATGGAGTCAAGTTCAAATCCGCAATTTACAAATTATTTTTTTTATGAATATTTATTAAATTCATGTTATTTTCATTAAGAGTGGAATATTGGAATATTTTACAATCATCAAACTAGCGGATCAGATCAATTTTACAATTTTATATTTTAATGTGCTTAAGAAAATATCTTTAAAGAACAGCAAATGTGATCCGAACTATGAATACAAATAACGTTTACTTACAGCATATCGAATATATAGAAAGTAGACACGAATCTTTTATCATGCATAATTGACTTCGTTCAACAGAGTTTAGAATAAATCATAGTTTCCGTTGTTATAGAAACGTTACAATCATGTTTGGATTCAATTTCGAACTTATGCAGACATGATGAGTGCAATGCCAAAATCATGATATAGAAGAAGATCCAATAACTGAGTTTTATTGCTTTCGGAATATTTATGATTGATGTGTGTAGGTATAGAGTCCGCAATCTAACGTTTTTTTTCATTTAGTGCTTATTTCGTGAATGGTAACACTTAGCTGATGTCTGATTTGACAGATAATTAGTTTTATCCTTCCGCTGAACGAATATGGTTGACCATCCAATGCGTTTTCGCTTCGCTAAGTGGGCCTGCGATCGACTTACAGAAGATGCCGATTTTGCCAAAAAAATCATCTTTTCAGATGAAGCTCATTTTAATCTTGGCGGGTATGTAAAAAAGCAAAATTGTCGCATTTGGGGCTCAGAAAACCCGCACGCATACATTGAAAAGCCGACGCATCCAAAACGAGTCACTGTTTGGTGCGGATTTTGGTCCAGAGGCATAATTGGGCCATTTTTCTTGGAAAATGAGCAAGGAGTGGTCGTTACAGTCAATGGCGATCGTTATCGGGCCATGTTGAACGAATTTTTGTTCACAAAAATTGAAGAAGAGGATATTGGCAACATTTGGTTTCAACAGGACGGCGCTACGTGCTACACAGCCGAAGCTACACTCGATGTTTTGCGCCCTGTTTTTGAAGATTGCATTATCAGCCGCAGAGCTGATGTCGTTTGGCCACCTCGGAGCTGCGATTCGACACCGTTGGACCATTATTTGTGGGGTACCGTCAAAGATAAGTGTTACACCGATAAGCCAGAGACAATTAACGCCTTAAAGGACAATATTCGTGAAGCCATTGGCTACTGCATGGCCAGCCGAGGCAGTCATTTGAATGAAATTATTTTCTATTATTAACCGGAAGGATTGTACTTTCAAATAAAAAAGAAATTTGAGAAAATATTCAGTAGTTTTTTTATAGCATTTGCAAAAAAAAAAGTTATTTGGCGGACCCTATATTTTACAAGCAGGGATCAATGCAATAATCTTAACATGGATCAAGATAAAAAATGCGGAAAATGGCAAACTATTTAATTGGGACAACCACAATTCCCTAATAAGCATTTTAATTAAAGTTCTACTTCTATTTCATCTGTGTATGCATAATCATACACATTTCTACAGAAGCATTTTAAAAGTTTTGTTTGTAGTTGTGACTACAACGTCTTGAAATATTTCTTCAGTACGTGTAAATCAAGCCTAAAAGTTTAGTGCAAAAAATGGATTTATCATGTCTATTCAATACAATATTTCAATAAATTTTTTTTCTCTCCTGAACTATAAATGTTGGCTATAGACTGAGTGGACAGGTGAAAAAAGATGAAAGAAGTAAAATTTGTTATAACCATTTTGTTTTTTATTTGTCGGCTAATTTGTGTTACAGTATCGACGGAATATAGTCACAGGACTAATCGCCGTCGGTAATGTTCAACGACCACTCTTTATGCCTTCGTGATGGAAACAGGCAAAGAACGCAATCATCTAATGATATGAAATTAATTTCCAATAAAAAATATTTTTAAAATTTATTTATTAATAGCAAACCACTAACTGGATCCCACAAAATTTGGCGAACTTGTGAAGTTATAAATGTTTTAGATCTTCGTCAGTTTTATTTGTAGCTGCTAAAATGGACATGCGATTTATTTCGGAGATTTTTGTTTTACATCCTTTAGATGCCGTTCATGTTGCAATTCAATTCCAAATGATGAAAGTATTCTTTACAATAGGGTCCGCAATCTAAAGTTTTTTTTTCAACTAGTGCTTATTTCGTGAAAGGTAACACTTAGCTCATGTCTGATTTGACAGATAATTAGTTTTATCTTTCCGCTGAACGAATATGGTTGACCATCCAATGCGTTTTCGCTTCGCTAGGTGGGCCTGCGATCGACTTGCAGATGATGCCGATTTTACCAAAAAAAAATCATATTTTCAGATGAAGCTCATTTTGATCTTGGCGGGTATGTAAACAAGCAAAATTGTCGCCTTTGGGGCACAGAAAACCCGCACGCATACATTGAAAAGCCGACGCACCCAAAACGAGTAACTGTTTGGTGCGAATTTTGGTCCAGAGGCATAATTGGGCCATTTTTCTTCAAAAATGAGCAAGGAGTGGCCGTTACAGTCAATGGCGATCGTTATCGGCTCATGCAGCCATTTGAATTAAATTATTTTCCATTACTAATCGGAAGGATTGTACTTTCAAATAAAAAAAGAAATTTGAGAAAATATTCAGTAGTTTTTTTTATAGCATTTTCAACAAAAAAAAGTTATTTGGCGGACCCTATATTTCACGGCTTCTTTTTAAACTTATTTTACGTACAATGCAAACATTATTTTTTTAACATGCAGATCTTATTTCAGGCACCGTGGCAATTATGAATTTTTTCATGAATTCAAATCGGCATGTAAGCCGATACGAGGTCGACACTATATAGAATTTCAGTTCACGGTAAAGGAAAACTCAAATAGAGCAATATTTCTGTAGTTAATAACAAGAAAAAAAATAATTGTTTGAGCATAAAATATAAGCTTAACAGTAAAAACACACATGGTTTTTATTTCCAGTCCCTCATTTCTTCTTTTCTTGCCCAAATGTAGCACTCCACTAACTCCGTCAAAGGAACATTTTCCTTGCTCATTTTCTAATGAAAACTCTTTGGATCGGTATTGTGTTATGAGACAAGACACAAGGAAGGCATTTTCAAAAACAAGACCCCTGAAAAAGGTTATCTATTCAAGTTATTTCAAAAAAGTTTTTATATTCCAACGGCATCCTATTTACTTCTTTATAATAACAGTGAACACTGTATTTTTAAAATTTTTTTTGTTTTACTAAATAAAATAATAACCCTATTCACAATCTTATGCAAATTATATTGCATCACAGTAGTATATTATAATGCACTTTCTATTCTACGTATGCAACACTTTATTGCAAACTATTGTTTAGGACAAAATTTCAGTAGAAAACAATTCTATTTATCAATCAGTGGTGCAAAGAGGTCATTCACAATTGATAGAAAATATTTGAAGTTGCATAAATTGGCAATTAAAGATTGTGAAAAAGGCTATTGTAATTTTTGTGCATTAAAATGCAATTTCAAAAATTATAATCAATTGTGAACTTTTAGCAACCAAAAATATTTAATTATTTAAGTTGTAATATAATATATAATTAGTAGTTTTAGAATAGAAGCAGAATGTCAATTGATTTTTTTTGGCAATACTATTTTTCGCAGCTCAGCTGTTTTCATGTACCTTTTTACTGTTAAACATGTTCGGTTTGGTCTATAATTTAACAACAAATCGACTTACAAAGGAACGACGCTGAATAACCTATTGAATTTTATTAACGAAATTGATGTTCCGTTAAGAAAGTGCATCGTGCTCAATTCTCGCTGAGTGGATACGTGAACAAGCAAAATTGCCATATTAGGTGTGAAGAGCAGCCAGAAGCATTGCAAGAACCGCCAATGCATCCCGAGAAATGCATGTTTGGCTTGTATTATGGGCCAGTGGCATCATTTCTCAAAGGCGGTGATTGCCGTACAAACCATGGCCCACTTGAGAGGTGAGTTCAAGGAACAGTTTACTTCACGCTGCCTAGATCGTGCCATTTAACGGCTTTGACCTATTTTTTGTGGCTATCGCTATTTTTCTATAGTGTCAGGCGCGCAACGCTTGACATACTGGCAGCTAATATTGAAGAATTTATTCGTAAGATGCCGGCCGATTTATTCGAGAGAGTATGCCAAAATTGCACCCAGCGTATGAACCATGTGAGTGGCAGCCACGATCAAGATTTGCCTGAAATCATCTTTAAATATTGAGTTCTATAGATCGTTCAAATAAAGGTTTCATACATTTCTCTAAATGTTCTGTGTTTTTCAATCGAATCCGAAGGCTTTTAGAAATCATTTTTTATATACATATCTAGTAAATTTCTAGATAAACGTTAGAATCAAATAATAAATTCACCACTATATAATTAGAAAACTCTTATATTATTTTAGCATAATTTTTGTCAATTTAATAGATTTTTTCATTTAATCATTAAACTCGATTTAGCCTCAAAATGTTTTAAAAATCATGTCACATTGGAAACCACCCACAAAATGTTAACTTTCTCTAATTCAACAAAATAAATAAATATAAAATATTTGCGTCACACTGCAATAATGTTTAATAATATTATCTGAAATTTATCTGTGGCAAAAAGTAATAAACGCTTAACTTCTAGTTTTGTAAATGAAATTAAAATTTTCATCTGAGACTTTATATTGAGAGAATAAAATTTGAGTTTTTCAATAGTTCTTTCAATATAAATTCCCAGGCGAAAATTTGTATTTTATTTACAAAAACCGGGAGTAAATCTACTTAAGAAAAATTATTGCATTCAGTTGAAGTTTTCAGGGGTCACAATCAGATCTTAGCCAGGAGAAGGTCACACAGAATAAAAATCGTATAAACTTCCTTTCAGTAGCATAAAAATTAAAAATAAAATGCTTTCCTTAAGTAGACGACTTAAGCGCTTAGTTTCCTATTTGAAGCTCAGATTATCTCACTGCTACTAATTATTCAATCTTCCAGCTTTCAAACATCTACCCCAGCAACAAGTTTGTCTACACTATTTATATTAGAAATCGAGACCTTGAATCCTTTACATATAAATTATTTAATACAAAAAAAATCAATATTTTTGCATTAAGATTTCTCTTACTCACCTTGCGTTTTTTTAAAATTCACCGGTTAATGTTAAAGTTTAATCCACTTTTTGTGTTCGCTCAAACGATTCGTTTCCACACTTTAAGAAATTTAGCACACAAGCATTTAATAGCCAGACATGTGCAACATTTAACTATTGATTAATTATAATTTATTGCGTTTTTCCTTAATTAATGCTTTCGCTGAGTTCATTAATGAATTGTTATGTTGTGAAAATTGATTTAGATGTTTGTCACTAGCCGACGGTCACGCACTTTAGCACTAAATCATTTGAGAATTGGGGACAGACAGAAAATTCTTATTTATTTCTTTTATTTTAAGATTCACTGTGCAGACGGGCAGAGCAAGAGATACATATTTCTTAAAAGTTTTGGCCACAAATTGTAAAACCAACTGTTTGATTAAGTTTATAATTAATTGTTGTACTAATTAGAGAAAAAGACTTGAATGTTTTTATTAAAAGCCTTTTTTCTGTAGTATTTAAAGAGATTATGTTAGATTATAATGCTTTTAACGTTTTAATACTTTGATGTTTGACTTGATTATGTTTTGATTTCATATTTTGAAATTTTTTATGCAACACTTTCACTTGTTATTTTGCTTTACGATTGGTTTTTTCCTTTTTTTGTTTTTGTTTTAGCTGTGAGTTGATATATTATTTTTTTTATTTGTTTTTGTGATGTGTTTTTGTGTTTTAAAATCCGCGACGGCTTAAGTGTTTTAATAATATAATCCAGCGGGTAATTAGAATGGGCTAAAGTGTGTGTATACAATCTAGTTGTAGTAGATGTAGTCGGTGAGCCAACAAACGACTCAAAGGGATTTAATATAATTTTTTCTGCTTTGTTTTGCTTTCTGTTGCACAGAATTTTTTGTTGGTGCTAAAACCTGGTTGATGGTATATAATCAACTGATGGGGATTGATTTATAATGAGGTTATACGACCGTATTGTGTACTAAAGCAGCTGCCTTGAATGACTCTACTTTAGCAAAAACAAAAAAAGTCGTCAAAAAAGCCAACGTTGACACTAGGCGAGTATCCGTAAACGAATGACAATGCAGCAACGGAAAACGGAAACGCGTCTGTAAAATCTATTCAAATATATTCATACATGCACAAACTTGCACACATGTGTATATAAATATAGCGGCGATAGCCCTAGACGAATATTCATGCACAGCGTTATTAGGGCGGTTATGGG
Source organism: Linnaemya tessellans (assembly GCA_951800035.1). Taxonomy (NCBI): domain Eukaryota; kingdom Metazoa; phylum Arthropoda; class Insecta; order Diptera; family Tachinidae; genus Linnaemya; species Linnaemya tessellans. The sequence goes on along the minus strand of OX637532.1, from coordinate 110,519,403 downwards.
TTTCTACCACCCCTTTTTTTCTTTTCGTTGGTTCTCTATCGAAAGCACTCACACAAACACACACACAGTTACTCTGTAATTAAAACCGCTCTCAAACTTTAAATGAGCATCGAATGCTACAACTCGTAATCATATAACAGGACTTTAACGAACGAACAATTGTTAGCAGGAAGCAGGCAAACTCTCATTCAAACGACTCTTTACCGTTAAATCATTTAATGCAAAACACAACAACTTTACAACGTGTGTTTAGACGCGATTATATTATGGCAGCGAGTTTAACGTTCGGACGTACGCGCATTATTACAAGCGACTAAATTGAGTATTTGGTTTTTCCCTAGCAGATACCGGGAAAAAGCACTACTGCATAGAACAAGAAACATTCTAGGCACTATGGCTGAAACACATTCGCTCTATTCTCTTATCGTTAAGCGATAAGAAATCAAAACAATATCACACACACTCACTCACTCGCATACGCATTCTGTCAATTTGTTGCTACAGAAAACATACACACTCTTTTATATACAGACATACTCGTGCATGCATATACATACATTTCAGATAAAATTCAACTTGAGCAAAATAAATACGAAATGTTAAAAAAAGAACGTTTTAGCTGGACAACAACGAGTAGCAAAAGTAACGAGTGTGGGCTGGCTATAGCCGGTAAGTGCGACAGAGAACAAATGAGAAACAGAGATAAAACATTAAATGAAGAAAGCAGCCCCCAACGACATGTTTATTTTGAAAAACTTTCTGTGTGGAAGAGCGCCTTAAAGAGGAAAGAGACTAACTAGTCTTAACCAGCATTCTCTTTCTCGTACTCTCTTTGTTGTGCTTAGCACAACAACAAAACCGTAATTCCCCTTCGGGTTGTACCAATTTCTCGTTAACAAATCATTCAGATAACATATTTTGCCTTCTGGGTGTATGCGATCAAATACAGCCATTCTTGTTTGACGAACGTTATAAAACAGTTGCACGCTTCTACATAAGGGATTCAAATACACGCCAAACAGGAAACTTGTTTTGTAGCATTCAACAACATTTCGATCTTTAAGTTCTGTTACTTTAAATAAATCAATACCTATTCCTTTAAGAAAATAAATAAAATTAATGTAAATGTTGTTTTCTACTCGTTTCGTAGCATTTGACAGATTTCTAAATTATTTTCTTGTGAGTGTCTGTTTTATCTCTTTCTTAAAAGTCAGCTTTTCTATTGTAGAATATTATCAACAACAACTGTTGGGTATTGGAGTGCTTAATGTTGGAGAAACACACCGTTTCCTTTTACAATTTACATACAATTTTGATATACTATGTCAATCGTTTTAAGAAAATTGTGTAATTTAAGCGGTAAAAATAAAAAATAAATTTTAGATTTTTTAAAAGGAAAAACAAAATTCAAAACAAGTTTTCTTCTTTTTTGGGTTGCCAAGAGCACTTTTGAAATATATTGTAAGTTAATTTTTTTAAACCTAAAAGCCTTACTAGTCTTCTCTCTCTATTGGCGTTCTGTATTGTTCTTTTTTGTATATGTAATATGTTTTTATTTTCTGTTCAAGAAAGCAGCTGTTTCTAAAAGTAAGCGATATTCAAAGCATATGAACAAGCAAGGCAGATTTACCAGGTACTCTCACTACGGCAGCTGTCTATTAAATTTGCCTTGGTACATGTCGAACTACTGTCAAAAGTTTATTTACAAGCTACATAAAATGTTTTTTTTTTTTCTTAAACATGCCTTGTTAATGATGCTTCTTCTATCGTAATTTTCACATTAGCTTTACCAATTCTACCAAAAAAATACGTGTGGTCTTTGGTGTTGTTAATTGTTGTGCTAGTGAGAGTACCTGGTAAATCTGCCTTGGAACAAGCATTTTTATATAGCAAAAAAAAAATTAAATAAATAAATAATCAAACTAATAAATAATAGAAATGGATAGCTTCAACAAAATACAGCACCTTTGAAAATAATATTTGATTGAAACAAATTCCTGGAGCTTGTGTCAACAATGTTTACCAGCGCTGCAAAATGGGAACATACAAGTTATTCCGACAAGATCACAGAATTGTAGTTTTTCGGACCCAATTGTACAAAAAAAATTCTTAACCCTCTCTCTGCTTCCTCGAGCTATACTAGATTTGAAATTTAATAAAGTTCACTTTAAAATCTTAAAACAGATGAAGATATCCAGCTCTCTATAAGATTCCACTTTTTAAATGATCGAAATTTATATATCAATTATTTTGTATTACACAATAATTGTACAGGTTTTGTTTTACGTTTGTAATTTAATTAATAACATTTTATACGAATCAAAACTTTTCCTATGAACACGCTACTGTTAAAATGTTTGTACTAAAAGAAAACTACCAAAAACAAAGTGAAAATGGTTGTACTTGTTTGAAAATAAACAGGTGAATGCCAAAGTAAGACACAAGGAAATGATACATAGCAGCGATGAGTTATCACCGTCAATCAGTCAGAATGACAAACTAGAGAAATTTTAGAAAGACGCATAAACTGAAAGTTCGTAAATTTTGCCAAATGGACTTTTTGTTTTTTTTAGGAGTAGGACCAGCACTCAGGGGATGACCGCTATATATGCAATGCATTGCGCCGGAACTGAAAACGAGGGGATAGTATTGAAGGGACAGATTAGGAAAGATGAGAAGATAGACAGTTTTTTTGTAGCTATTTCAACCTTTTACTTGGCCGACTAATTTTTGCTACAGGGCCGACGAAGGTGGGTGCTGTTACTCTGCTTTTTAGTACATGATAGTGTCAGTCGCTGCCAATTATGTTCAATGATCAGTGACTATGCCTTCATCATTGAAACAGGCTGGCAACAACTAACACAACCACGCACTAATGCTGATCAGCAGAATTCAACACAATATTTTATGACTCAGCGCGGGCTCGAACTCGGGGCCCTCCGCTTCATAGTCTCGTGTTTTACTACTTCAGCCAACAGCACCCATTTGGATCTCCAAATGTACAAAAAAAGTGCAATTGTACCAACTTTTGCAACTCTGATAACAACTTTACCATTTTAGTATACACTAACAGTTATACACTCTTAGTTGCCACTTAACGTTCAATTCTATTTTCAACAAATTTCTTAGGTACAGAACAAAACGTAAAAGTAACAAGTAAAAGTGATATATTCGGCTGTGCCGAATCTTAAATACCCTTCACAGATGTATTTCTTCTTTGTTACTAAAATATAAAATAAACCAAATCGTGTCATTTAGTTACTTTAATTTCCAAGAAAAAGTTAAAATTTTTCCACACGAAAGCTGTATAATTTGCTTTTCTGATTTCTAATACCAATGAACGTCTTTCACAGATATTAAAACCAAAAACACGACTGTAGAGTAGGATAATAGAAAACTTTTTTTTTTTGGTACTTAAAAGTAATTTTTTATTATGCCTTCCAAAAAGGAATTGGAGGGTATATTCACTTTGTCATTCCGCCTGTAACGCAGCGAAATATACCTCTAAGATCCCATAAAGTATATAATTCTTGATCAGTGATGAAATCTAAGATAATCTAGCCATGTCCGTCTGTGGAAATCACGATTCAGTCGAAACGAAAAGAGCAAGATCCTTCAAATTTGGTACAAATATATCTCGAAGGATAGCACAGGTCAAGTGGATATATAAGTTAAATCTGGCCAGAGGGAAAAAAGTTCCCCTAAGAAGAACTAAACCAACCTCTAAAAAACAACTTAACTTTTAAAGCTGTTTTTGCAATTTTGTTAAGCAAATGATATATTTTTATGTCGCAATATGTCCACAGCATTGAAATTGGGACCATGAAATCAGAAAAATCAATTTTGGACCCCGCCCCCTTATAGTTTGCGTTGACGTAAGATGTTATATGCAAAAATATTGCAAAGATTTGACAAATTGTATTACTTAAGCTTATATTCCTTAGAAATAAAATTTTTAAGCTTCTATTTCATGCGGTTTACTCTGTAATGCGATGCGAATGAAAAGCTGAACGCATTTCTATGTTATTTACATTGAAATGCGAAATCCATTCCTTTCGTATCGCATTACAACGTAACCCCCCTGATCGTACTCTGCCCTACCCTCGCCATCTCTTGCCCCTAAATGACCCTTTAAAAAAAATTTTTTTTTTCACCTAATAACCCTTAAAATTTACTTCTTTCGGCTTTATGGCAAAGTTGAGATGTCTTCCCCGCGGCCCTTATCAGAGCAACGCCAAAAAAATAGAGTTTTTATACGCTCCACAAAAGAATTAGATCCTATAAAGTATAAATATTCTTGATCAGCGATGAAATCTAAAATGATCTAGCAATACCCATCCCTCCGTCTGTGGAAATCACTATGCAGCTCTCTTTTGGACCCCGGCCCTTAAGTGGACGTTGAAGTTTCATATTACGTGTAAATATTTAACAAATTGTTTTACTTAAGCCTACATTACTTGAAAATTCCACTCACCTTTATTCCCTAAACGACCCTATAAACAATTTTTTTCTACACTATTTTTAACACTTAATAACCCTAAAAAGTTTTTACGACAAAAGTGAGATGCCCACACACGGCCCTTCCAGGTCACGGAGTGACCCGGTATAGAGTTTTTAAATTGGGCACAGAAATGTCTTAAAGGAATTCTGACCCAGCAGGTTAAACATTTTTAATTTATCTCAGCCCATTTTTTGCACGTTGATATAAAATATTAATACCTAATTTTTTATGCTGGCGGAAAGATGTCCCAACACATTGGAAATTAACCTATTAAAATAATTTTTTTTCTTGTTCACTTAAGCCAAATACCATAAAAATGTAAATTTTAATAAGAATAAATATAGAGCTTTTATTTACTAAATATTCGGCCCCGGTCGAATATAACGTTCTTACTTGTTTTTGTTTCTAAATTAAAAATATATTTCATATTTTTGAAAGAAGTTTATTACTATTAAAAATCAGAGAAGCCAAAAAGACAACTTCAGAGCAGGAAAATTTTTACTTTTATTGAAACATTAAAACAACTAAATAACACAAATTTTTTCCTTAGGTAATTATTTATATTGTATATTTTGGGAGTAAATAAATTGCTATTGATCATAAGATCGAAAATTGGTTCCAGGATTGGAATAAGTTTATGTATACACTCCAGACGTATGTCGGTGAAGAGTATATAAGATTCGACACAGCCGAATACAGAATAATTTTAGTGGTTTTTCTCTAAGTTTTATAACAAACTGTTTCCAAACGATATATTGAAAAATATAATGTTTTCCAGATACAGAGAGAGAGAGAGGAAGGTGTTTCTTGATATATGTATGTATGTATGTACGTATGTATGTATGTATGTATGTATTTATGTATGTATGTATTTGTTCAATTAAGAATTTGAGTCGTATTGTTTATCGTTAAAGAAAAACGTTATAAGTACGTCTGTGTTATTTTTTGATATATTTAAATGTCATAAACTGGTACCATGAAGATTTTATTCTTGGAGAAAAATATAAGAAAGTAGGAATTTACTTGATATGATTTTATGTGCCGCTAAAGTGGTACTCTGCCACTTTTAGTGATCCTAATTTTATATCCCACCGTTTGGTCTCCTTTTGTTTCTTTTGTATTCTTTATTTAACTCTTTGTTTTCATATGAGATTTCTTCAGTACGATGACGTTAATGATTTATGAAGTCTGATAACTATTATAACTATTTTAGGAGCTTAACGCAATATAAACCTTATAGTTCTTCCGTAAATATGAATTATTTCAAAGTAAGATTAGTGATAACATAAATATAATATTTTTATAGCTAAAGAATTTGAAGATCAGACCCGTAAGTTATATGAAATCGTCTGGCCAATTATGAAACTTATAAACAGCATTCGCATTGTATTTTCAAATCCATTCTATTCAGGGAGCAAAAAAGTGTTCTATTTGAAATCATATGGTCGATATTCGGTATTCCGAGCTTCACTTGTAACAGTTACGCTAGTATAAATTATAAACACTTTTTTAAAAACTTGAACATAGAAATGCAAAAATAAAAAAATAAAAAGTAAAAATAATTAAAAATTCAGAAAAATGGGACATGAAGAAAAATAATCAAACGGTAACACGGGTATTAAAACAATAACATGTTAACATCAGGTTGATACAGTTCTCGGATTCTTTTTCACAATAAAATTTCTGTAAATAGGAACTGTTATCACATTCAACTAAGCCACCTAATAAGTGGTGACCAAACACAATACACATGAGCACTGATGATGAAATTGTTGCGGCTTTCGAAAACAGCTGTTCTGCTCTGCTGTGTAAGTTGAATAAAACTGATGTTGACTTTCCTTTGTGCCTTGGAATATTTATCATGTCTTTCTGAGATTTAAAAACAAATTTCGAACAATTAGCCTATGAATCTTAATTCAATTTAATATAATTTTTGGGTGATTTCGACGAAAGGGGGAATTGTTGCGGTTTTTCCTTTATAACCACAATAGGTTTTAACCATAAAATGTTGTTGGCTTTAGTACAATAAAACGAAACAAGATGGGATACGAAACAAATAATTAAGCGGCAACACAGGATTTGTGTTGCCATCTGCTTGATATAATTCTCGTCTGAAACTTCCTAATAAAATTTGTATAAATAAAAACTGTTATCATATTCAACTAAGCCAAAAAGACATGGTAAATATTTTAAGGCACAAGGGAGAGTCATCATCAGTTTTCATATAACCGATATACACAGCAGAGCAGAATAGCTGCTTTCGAAGGCCACTACATTTTCATCACGTACCGTTCTTTTTCGTTCCATTGTTATTATTTTATTTAAATCAATGATTTCCTTAATTAAACTAGCTGTTTCTTTTCCAGTAAATTAATAATTTTTTTGTTAACAAAAACGGAAGGAAACAGTGCTGCGAGAAATTAGTTTTGTCTCAAAGTTTTTTATTTTATACTTATTTTCCATAACTGGCTGTCAGTGAGTGCGTACGTTTGTGTATGCGAGGCTTCCTTTTTTTGGAAACTGTATTCTGCTTTATTTCAAATAAATGAATGGCTTTAATCTCTTTTTGGCATTTTGGTTGTTAGTTTTACTGGGTGTCAAGGGCGTTTTGTTATCCCATTATTATCATCATTATTATTATTATTTTTTTTTTTGTTGCCTTCTCTTCCATTTATTCCATTGTATGCTTTTATATAATATTTATCTTTTATGTAATATTTTTGTTTGTAGTTTCTGTTCCTATTGTTTGTTGTATTTTATATTGTTTGTTCTTGTAATATAATTTATAAACTACTCCTTTTTTAAAAACGAATTCATTGTTAAAAATATCACAGTGATGTTTTGCTGTATCACTATCATTCTTTTGTGTGAGTGTTGTGTGTTTATTCGCATCATCATCATCATCATCATCCACATCGTCATCTTCAACCACATTTAGAGGCGTTCTTTTTCATTTATCTGTCATACAAAGGGAAAATAAATTGTAAACATTTGCCTCTGCCCTTTTGGTGCCCTTGTTGCTGTTTTGTTAAGGGTCTCCCCTCGCAATCTGCCATTTTTTATTTTGCCAATAATTTTTTTTTATATCTTTTTCGGAAGCATATCTACTTAACTGCCAGTATGTGTGCATGTATATGTTAGCGTTCTTCCTTTATCAAAAATATATTTGTTATAAAAAAAAGTCAGAAATATATTAAAATTCACAACATCACCCGTTTGAGTTCATAATTTTGATATTTTTCTGTGTCTTGTTTTTAGATGAAGTTGAATGCGTGATTTTTTATTTTTGCAGTCATTTCATTCAGTCAGGTTTTATTTTATTTTTTTTGTGCTCCATGGCTGAACAGTTTTGCTCAAATGTAAGTAGCTTGACCTAAAATATCATTTGATGTGATGTTATAAATCGTATACTGCTTTGTATTTATCTCTTTTATTGTCTGATTGTTAAAAAGCACATGTGTGTGGTCGAAAAACGGCTAACAGCCATTGATGTTATTAAATAAGTTTAAACTGACTGCCAGCAAATATGAATACTTATCAAAAACGATATTTTAAGACTTTTCTTATATCTGTAGACTTCTAAACTTTCCTAATGGAAAAATTAAAATATACCCCCACTCGTGCTACTATTATGATCGAGTAGAAATTTTTGGCTTAAGAAACTTATGCTTCTGGTTTGATCTTGCTGGCATGCCACCGTAGTCAAAAATTGATTCCTTGACATTTACAGTTAATGCAAAGCTTTATTGTATTATATGTGTGTCCTAGTGATTGGATTTACCGAATATTCGGCCATTTTTAAATACTCACATTCGTATTGGTATTCGTCATTTAGCCGAATATATCTCAAATATTTTTTAAGCAAAAGATGGCTAAATGCATAACGGCTTAAAGAAATTTTCACCATATGGCAAAAAAAAACATTTCTGTACAACGCTTAATTGTAATTTATTTAAGATATTGTCTCAGTTAATTTATTAAACCTAGAACCTATACATTTTCCTCTATAATTCTCAATTCGTTTTTGAGACCTTATGTATAAGCAAAAAAGTTTTGTTATTTTTTAATTATGCTGAAGTCTATTGATAATTTAGTGTAATAACCACTGAAACACACGCATGAAGACGTATTAGTTGTAAAAATTAAAAAAAAAATATATATATATATATATATATATATATATATATATTATTTCAATTTAAAGTACAAATAATATTAAATAGTTACTACCTTGATTGAAATTATTCGCTCGTTTTAGACGAAGATTTAGGAAAAACCTTCGTCTAAACGACCTGGACTGCATAAAAGAGTTCGTCTTCTATGGGCTGATTTTTCTGCAAAAAGAACAAGTGATTGGGAAAATGTTATTAAGAATTGAAAATGCTGAAATGAAAATATATTTATGGAAAAATTAGGGAATTATTAAAGGAGGGGGAAAACAAGTAAAAACGTTATATTCAACTGTGTCGAATCTTAAATACCCTCAAATATTTAATAAATAAAAACTCTATTTTTATTCTTATTAAAATTTACATTTTTATGGTATTTGGCTTAAGTAAACAGGAAAAAACAGGGTAATTTCCAATTTGTGACTGAGACACCTTTCCGCCAGCATAAAAAATGACGAGTTAATATTTTATATCAACGTTCAAAAAGGGACTGAGATGATTTAAAAGTGTTTAACCTGCTGGGTCAGAGTTCCTTTAAGACATTTCTGTGCCCAATTTTAAAACTCTATACAGGGTCACTCCGAGAAAGACCGTGGGGAAGACATCTCACCTAAGGGTAGTTAAGTGTAGCAAAAACTTGTTTTTTGATAAGGTCATTTAGGAGGCAGAGAAGGATCGGAGAGCATATTACCTTCGTCGTAAAAACTTAAAATTAAATTTTTAAGGAGTACATTTTGTTAACTGTTTAGACTATTTTTTCATATAATATGTAACTTTAATGCCCACTAAAGGGGGCGGTTATCAAAAATAGACTATATCGTGATTTTTACAGCATCTCTAGATCGTTTTGGACTTCATCACTGCTCAATACAATATATACTTTATGGGGTCCAATTCTTTTTGGAAGGTATTAAATCTGTAGTTTGTCGAGATCACTCTGGCAGTGAGGGCGACATTTCACCTTTGCCTTAAAACACTAAAAATAAATTTTTGGAATAATTAAGTGTAATTTAAGAGCCGTCTCAGCTTCTTTATAAAAGTTTAAAAATTTTATTTTTAAGGAATGTAGGCTTAAGTAATACAATAAATATGTCGAAAATTTTTGCATATAATAACGCCCACTAAAGAGGGGCAGGTTCCAAAAATTTGTTTTTTTTTAATTTAATGGCTCCAAGTTTTACGCGTTGGACCTTCTTTGACATAAAAATATGTCATTTGGTTAACAGAAATCCAAAAAAAAAAAACTAAAAATTATGTTATGTATGAATTTTTTAGTCGAACTTTCTTATGTAAATTGTTAATTTTATCAACGGGCTTAAGTTCGAATCTGCAAGACTGCAAACCATTTTTTATTATTTTATTAATAAATGAATTTGTTCAAATTCTATTTTTATTAATTTATATTAAGATTGGAATATTAAGAATATTTTTCAATAATCATCAAACCAGCAGAACGGATCAGTACTGATTTCGAGGCCGCTACGCCATCTCATCAGCGTTCTTTGTTCAATTTTTCCACTTTTTGCAAGTGGTGCTAGTTAGTAGGAATATCAACTATTTAACCAATATTTTAACGAAAATTGAATATGAGAAGTTATCACATTCAAATTTTTAAGTTATTACATTTTTGGTATTCCCAATATTCCATGTATCTCTTTGATACATGGAATATTTTATGTTGTTTCTTGGAGGTTGGTTTAGTTCTTCTTAGAGGAACTTTTTTCCCTATGGCCCAATTTAGTCCATTTACGAACTTGACCTGTGCTATCCTTCGAGATATATTTAACCAAATATCAGGGCTTTTTTCGTTTGGGCTGAATCCACAGACGGACGAACAAGGCCAGGTCGATTTCATCACTGATCAAGAATATCTATACTTTATGGGGTCTCAGATGGATATTTCGCTGCGTTGCATACGGAATGACAACGTGAACATACCCTCCAATTCCTTTTTGGAGGGTATAATAATGAGGCTATATTATATTAATTTTGCGTGAATACAACTCTTACTATTAATTTTCAAACTTTGACGTAGATCTTTCTGAATTTGTTATTCGTTTACTTGATAAAATCAAAAAATGTTCGATACAAATGGAAATTAAGTATAAAACGTAAAAGAACTCAAATCAAAAAAGGGTGGCGTGAGTACAATGAAACAAAAAATTCGGAAAATAGGACATGAAGAAAATAATCAAATGGTTTGATACAATTCTCGAGTGGATTTTTCTTATAAAACTATTATCACATTCAACTCGGCCAGCTAATAAATAAATGGTGACAAACAAAAATAAACATGAGTACTGGTGATGAAAGTGTAGCGGCTTTCGAAAACAGCTGTTCTGCTCCACCGTACTTGGTTTACAATTAAAACTGTCATTGAATTTCTCTTGTGTCTTGGAATATTTGTCCTGCCTCTCTGAAATTAAAACACAATTTTGAATACCATACACTCTGTTGTTTAAAAAAATTAAAGAAGTGGCACCAGCCATCCTTAGTATCACCCTACTCGCCCTCCTTATCTCGTTTTGCATACTCCTGTTAGCTACCAATAGCACTACCACCGACTTAAGATTCCCTATACAATACATTAGAAAAATCATTTGTAAATATTGTACTTTAGGAAAAATAGTTTGTAAATCTTAATTGATTTTAAAATAATACTGATTCCTTTCTATCCAAAATTGTTTTACTTAATATCGGAAAATTGGGGTTTTCATGATCATTTTCAAAGCTTTAGACAGGAATAAATGTATGACAAGCAGTCAGTCTGAAATCGCTGATATTTTTGGGAGCCGAAATAATCTTAGTTTCTTTCCACTCGTTAGGAAAAACTTAATTACTATAGAATTAAATGAATAAGTGAAAGTGTAGTGAATGAAGTGGGAATGAAAACTAAAAAAATAATCTATGCATTGTCTTGTAGGCTCAAATCTCCGTTATTGCTCGGGCAGCAAGATGTCACCACTGTCTTATTATAAATACTTATTTTATATCGAGCGATAGTCCTTGTTTGCGGACTTCAAAATCGTTTATACAATTGAGAATTTGCTGATCATATCGGCTTTCGATCTCAAGCACATTCAGATATTAAAATTACAACGACTCATGCATTTAATTGGCGAATAGTGCTGCTCTGAAAATTAATTTTGGTAAAACTATAGTAATGCGAATGAGAAAGGAATGCGAACTAAGAAGGTGATTAGTGCAAAAGTTTCGTTCAAAACAATTGCTGGCTACATTTTTCATCCTTTTAAGTAATATGTTTGTGTTTGATTAAAAAAACCCATTATCAGAACAATGAAAGTCTTTAAAATAATGAATAAATCTGCATTTTGTACGAATGGTTAAATAATGTTTAATAAAAAAGGCAGAGTTTTATTTCAACACCGTTTGTGTGACGTAAAGCCTTCATTAAACAAGTCGTACGGCTCTTTTTTAACTTTCTTGTTTTCAATACTGATTTATTTCTTCCTAAAATAGCAAATATATTTTATTACAAACTTATATTTATAACAAACACACTGTGACGTAGAGCCTTCATAAAACAAGTAAAACTGATATACTGGGTTGTGCCGAATTTTATACACCCTTCACTGTCGTACGGCTCTTTTTTAACTTTTTTGTTTTCAATACCAATTTATTTCTTCTTAATACAGAAATAATGTTTTATTGCCAATATAAAAAAATATATATTAAAGAACATTTTTACTTTTACAGCTTTGCACCTGATTTTCCCCTTTTCTGATTTCTAATACCAATGACCTTCTTTCAAAAGTAACACATATGTTTAATTAATAAAAAAAAGAAAAGATTTTCTTAAGTTGGTTACTTTTATGTAAAAACCCAAAATTAAGAACTTAATAACAAAAAGAAAATTTTGGTTGCCCAACCCTGGAATAGAAGTTTTGTGTTTCTTGATTTTTAACACCAATTAAATTCTTCCCTATAAAATAAGTTTAATTCGCAATAAAAGAACCAAATTAATTACTTTACTAAAAAAATCGATTTTCGAATTCTGGAATAAAATGTTTTCCTTTTTTTAATTTTGAATACAAATATAATTCTTCCCAAAGTATAAAATGGGTTTCATTAACAAAAAAGAAACAAAAAATAATTTGTATTAAATTGAATTAAGATTCATAGGCTAATTGTTCGAAATCGGGGTTTTTTTAAATCTCAGAAAGACATGATAAATATTCCAAGGCACAAAGGAAAGTCAACATCAGTTTTATTCAACTTACACAGCAGAGCAGAACAGCTGTTTTCGAAAGACGCAACCCTTTCATCATCAGTGCTCATGTGTATTGTATTTGTCACCACTTATTAGGTGGCTTAGTTGAATGTGATAACAGTTCCTACTTACACAAATTTTATTGTGAAAAAGAATCCGAGAACTGTATCAACCTTATGTTAACATGTTATTGTTTTAATACCCGTGTTACCGTTTGATTATTTTTCTTCATGTCCCATTTTTCTGAATTTTTTGTTCCATCATACCTAAGCCAAACTTTTTTGGTTTGAATTTTATACTTAAGTACATGTGAACGTTTTCCAATTTTATTATTGGTAGCTCAAGTCATAGCTTAAATTTATATGTAGTAAGTATTTTCACGAACATTTATATTTCTATATTAAATTGAATTAAGATTCATAGGCTAATTGTTCGAAATTTGTTTTTTTTTAAATATCAGAAAGACATGATATATATTCCAAGGCACAAAGGAAAGTTAACTAAGCCACCTAATAAGTGGTGATAAACACAATACACATGAGCACTGATGATGAAGGTGTTGCGGCTTTCGAAAAAAGCTGTTCTGCTCTGCTGTGTAAGTTGAGTAAAACTGATGTTGACTTTCCTTTGTGCCTTGGAATATTTATCATGTCTTTCTGAGATTTAAAAAACCCCGATTTCGAACAATTAGCCTATGAATCTTAATTCAATTTAATATAGCAATATAAATGTTCGTGAAAATACTTACTACAAAAAATAATTTGTTTTTGCTAGTTAAAGTTTTGGCCAAAATATGTTTATGCTTTCTAGCATTGGAACTCTGTTTTGAATATTTCTTAACTTCAATAGCACTCTATTTAAGATCATTTCCAATACATCAGCCTAAGAACGAAGTCTCTAGCTCTTCTGGAGGCTTGGAAAATCCGAGTTCCCGTACAGACAGACGGACGTCGGTTATTCGTCTTCCCTATTTATAAGGATCCAGAATATATCCACTTCATAAATTGAGAAAATTACACACAGAATAACAAACTTAAGTATATCCTTTCACTTTCTTGTGAAGGGTATAAAAATAATAACATGCATTTTCGAGAAATAATACCAATTCTGTTTGTTAATTTTTTTTATATAAAATGGCGAAGAGAATCTTTTCAAATTCACAGAATTTGAAGAAAAGCTCGACTAAAATCGTTAAATTCTGTGCTGCACATGAAAATAAGCAAACGTCAGTGTCCTGTTAGGAGTCTCTTCAAAGTAAGACAGGAGATATTAAAATTTTAAAAATAATTTTGTTATTTATTACTTGTTTTAGTGCTATTGATAAATGCACACACACACTTCCAAAGGAAAAATCACAACCAAACATGTGCTCATTATGCAGTGCAATCGTACACATAAACGTATGTGTGTGTGTAGTTGGAACGGCAACACCAAATCATTATTGAAATAATTCGAATTGTATGTTCAATACACAAATGGACACAAGGTGACAAACACAAACACATTACGACCCCACAATATCAATGTCAGCGATAATTCGCAAATGTGAGCATAAAGACAATAATTGCATTATTGGCGATAAAATACCGCCAAAATAGCAAAATGAAATTTTGTGTGCGTAAATTCCACACAAACACACGCACACACACACACTCATATCAATAGATATGAATGTGAGTGCGTTGAACAGGATATAGAAATGTTTGTATTTTTGTTGGTGAATGCGCGGGTTTGTGCATAGTAAATCCTTGTAAATGCCTGATACCAATTACAAATGACGCTAATGATGAATAGGGCACACATTCTGCGAGACAGTTGGACACAAACACACAAACTCATGCACACACACACACTCGCACAAATAATATATAGATATAAATGTAAATGCTAAATTAACCGAAATGGAGTCAAAGGGTTAAATAACAAGGGTGCCATTTATAACGCAATCACGTACAATCGAATATACACACCAACTCACACATCAACTGCTGCCAACATTTTCCATTATCTTAACGAAAACATCCAGTAGCATTCACAATACGAACATACAACAACATTTGTACTTCACTTACCTAATGCTCGTTATAAATTGGTTAACATTTTCATTTTGCTCGATACGTGCGTAAAAATAGTAAAACACAAGTATTATTCTACCAAAAAAAAAAGAACAGAAAAATGCCAAGAGTACAACTCTTAATGGCGGCTGCAAGCAGCAAAGTCGAGGTGTTATTACACTTTTTATAGCGTTTTGTTTATAGCCGGTTTGCTTAAATATTTGCTATACGTGTATCCCCATAAAATTCCAAATTGCCAAAATCATTGGCTAGAATAAATTTTAAAGAAATCAGCAAAATAGAGGAGAAGCTGGTAATTCCTATTGTGATCAGTGGTTTTGAAATTTAAAGTTTTGGAAAAACTTCGCTGCTAACAAGACATGCAGCTTTAATTTTTTTTACATTTACGGCCTCCTGTACACAAAATGCAATAACTTTATATTTTAAAATTATATTCTCCAATAAAATCGACCTCTAAAGGGCAGTGCAGGATTTGGGCTTGCTGCCTGCCACCCTAGGCCGTCTGATGCGCCGTCGTTTCAGACTTACAAAATTCTATTGATTTTGATTCAATATTATCGTTTAAGAGGTCTGTTCAAAAACTAACGTGGACTTCAAAATGTATTTATTTATTCCTCAAGTTTTTATTTTGTCCCTTTCAAAGTAACACCCCTCAGATATCATAAATTTATGCCAGGATTTTTTTTCCTATTATCGAAGCATTTCTGATATGCACTTTCTGGTTTGTCATTGAGCTCTCATCGATTTTGCTTTTAGCTCCTGAATCGTCGCGAAATGTCGCCTCTTCATGGGCCTCTTCAATCTTGGGAATAGGAAAAAGGCAGAGGGACCAAATCCAGCGGAAACAGCAAATTGAGAAAGAAGCTCTAATATTCCCAAGAAATTTCCATTATGGGGATCTTCAAGTTATTCTAAATGTCCTGTAAATTGTAGCCCGCTTATTGTGAGTGACTATTCACTGTTTTATTAGACGTCATTGTACATTCTGGATTCCAAAAATTTGGAGTTCATTAAGCTTGAGGTCGTTTTATAAAATTGTTAACAATTGTATTTATTGAAACTCAATATTTTAGGAATAAGTAATAAATTATGTATGAATTTATATTTTATTAGTCGAACTTTCTTACGTAAATTATATTACAGGATGTTAAACTTTCAATGGGCTCAAGTTCAAATCTGCTAAACTAAAAACAATTTTTTTTATTTCATGAATGAATTTGTTCAAATTCTATTTATTTATATTAAGAGTGGAATATTAAGAATATTTCTTATAATCATCAAACCAGAAGAACGGATCAGTGCTGATTAAATAAATAGAATTTGAACAAGTTCATTTATTAAATAAAAAAATAATTTGCAGTTTAGCAGATTTAAACTTGAACCGGTTGAAAATATATCATCCTGTAATGAAAATTTAACATTTTTAATGAAATATTGAATTTTAATACTTACAATTTTTATAATTTTATGAAAAGACCTCGAGCTTAATAAATATAATAAAATCAAATAAAGTTAACAGACTTTTTGGAGTTCTGAAAAGTTTCCCGACCTCCAATACCTGCCGCCCTAGGCCCGGGCATTACGGGCCCGGGCGTAAATCCTCCCTGCTAAAGCATGGCAATAATATGAAATAACGTAAAAACAAGGTCTTGGGAAATGCATACATTGGGCGTTTTAGGGAAGCCTACCCAGCCTTGATTTTGCTGACATATACCTTTTCATATAGCAGAAAATCTACATGTTAACACATATACAGTGCTGGAGCAGGCTTGAAAATAGTTGTCGCTAAAACTAATTTGATATCCATCAACGCTGCTTCCCCAAATGTAATCCACATAATCCTCCCTATTCTGGGTTTTTCGATTTGCTCAATCAATCTGCTGTGAAACGCATAAAATAGAAACAATAAAAACTTGATAAATATTAAATTGTCAAAGGTTAAACTTACTGAAAAAAGTATTATAAATAAAGGGTGTTCCAACATGGGCTTTTGAATTTTGTCAGTTGATGAAGCTACATCTATCAAATTAGATGTCGTTTTTCGCACTCTTTTAGCAAATCAGCATGGACGGATATAGCATTCAACAACACGTGCATTTAATAATTGTTTTATTAAAATCGGTGTTCATCTATTCTAATATTCTGCTCTTAATAAAAATAACTTGAATTTAATAAAAAAAAATGCATACAAAAAGTATTTGCTGATTGCAGATTTGAACTTGAGTCCAAATAAAAACTCTATTCGACAAACAAAGTTTACATAGGTGTTCACCGTAACACGTGCCACGCCCATTTTACGGTCGCAACAATCATCCTGCAGAGAAGTAGGATAAATTTGAGTCCACTGGTTCGACCAACTCGTGTACATTGAAGATATACAAGATCTGCGGAAAACATAGCCGCTGTCCGTAAGAGTATGTAAACGAATCCAAGGCAGTCGACTTCGCGTCGCTCTCAAGAGCTCGCCCTTTGGCAGACCACAAATTGGCAAACTTTGCGACGTGACTTGAAACTGCATCCATAGTTCGACGTGTGTTCGTTGAATACAGCCGTTAACAACTGACTCTAATTCCTATAGAAAAATCATTTTCGGCGATTAGGCCGACTCCTGGACTACTGGGTATATGAAGAACAAAATTGGCGAATTTTGTGACGATACTAATCCACATGATATCCAAGACCGTCCAATACATCCCAAAGAAGTCACCGTTTTTGGTGGTTTTTGAGCTAGCGGCGTATCCGGTCCTTAATTCTCTGAAAACGAAGTTGGCCGGGCTATTATTATTAAGCCCGAGCACTATATCTCGATGCTAACCAACTTGTTTGGTCTGAAATGGTGATTTGGACTCCACCGACATGTTGTTTCCACAAAATATCCACCCAGCTGTTGCCACATTGGACTTTCTGCATGAGAGATTTGAGGTCGCGCATGTGAACTGGCCAGCGAAATCGGGCGATTTAAACGCGTTAGACTTTTTCTTGTGAAATTTTTATTGTAAATATTGTTGTATTTTGATTGAGTTTTTATTTGAGACTAAAATATTTTCTTTCAAACATATTTTACATTATACAAAATTCTCAATGCTTATATGATTATTAATTTATTTTACTTATAATGTTAAAACAAAGTATTGTTAACACAAAGTAGATATTTTGTTTCAACACTCCTCCTCTTTGTTTATAACATATACAAGTCCTAAACTTATTCTAAATTTTAATAATTGAGTTTTTGTAAGGGGTTTTGTTAAAATATCTGCCACCATTCTATCTGATGGACAATATACAACATTTATAAATTTTTTAAGGCAATAATCTTTTACAAAATTATACTTAATATCAATATGTTTTGATCTTGCATTAAATTTTTCATTTAAGATCATCTTAATGCAACTTTGATTATCCTCCATAATTGTAATTGGTGTATCTATAGCAAAATTCATTTCATATAGTAGGTCATAAATCCACTTTGCTTCTTTACAAGCTTCTGAAAGTGATATGAACTCAGCTTCTGCTGTAGAAAGGGAAACACAGCTCTGTTTTCGACACGACCAATTAATAACACCACCATTCAAATAAAACAGATAACCACTGTGAGATTTTCTATCAATTTTGTTTTCACCCCAATCTGCATCAGCGTATCCATAAAACTTAATATTTTCCTTTGTGTTACTCATTTTTAAAGAAAGTTTTGATGTACCTTTGAGATATCTCATAAGTCTTTTAACTTCGTTCCAATCTTCTTTCGTTGGTGATTGTGTCTTCTGAGCTAATATTGCTACACTGGCTGAAATATCTGATCTTGTATTTACTGCTACATATAGGAGACAACCAATAGCTTTTTGATACAATGTATTGTCCAATAATATTTCTGAGTCAGAAAGTTTATTATATGAAGGTATCAAGGGTATATCTGATATTTTTGAGTCTTGCAGTCCAAATTCATTTAAGATTTTATTTATATAAATATCTTGATTTAATAAAAAATTACCTTCTTCATCTCGTGTAACCTCTATTCCGAGATAATGTTTTATTGGTCCCAGATTTGTCATATTTAATTTTGAACTTAACATTCGAAAAATTTCTTCAATAAAATTTTCATCTTTACTAGCAACAATTATATCATCAACGTATACCAAAAGGTAGTTAATATTTTCGTTATGTAGTTTGATGTACAAACAAGGATCCATTGCGCTTTGCTTAAACTTTAGTTCAGTTAATATTTTATGAATACATTGATTCCAACAACGAGCTGCTTGCTTCAAACCATATAAACTTTTCTTAAGTAAGCATACTTTATTAGCACTATTTTTTAATGTAAAACCTGGTGGTTGCTTCATGTAGATATTTTCTTGTAAATCTCCATTCAAGAAGGCTGTTTTAACATCGAAATGATATAAATGCAAATTATTTTTACCTGCAATTGAAAATAAAACTTTTGTTGTTGTTTGTTTAACGACAGGAGCAAATACTGCATCATAATCCATTCCAAATTTTTGATTATATCCTTGAGCCACAAGTCTTGCTTTGTATCTTTCAACTTTTCCATTTTCATTAAACTTCTTTTTAAACACCCATTTAGAACCTATAGCTTTTCGGCCAGGAGGAAGATCAACAAGTTCCCAAGTATTATTTTCCTGAATAGAATTAATCTCCTTCTGCATAGCATCTATCCACTGCGACTTCTCCTCCTTAATTGAAATTGCTTCATTGAAATTACTTGGATCTGATCGTAAAATTGCAGAGTTGATACCAAATCGATTTGGGAAAATTCCTTTGTTGATTCTACTAGAAACGCGTCTATCTGGCTGTGGGCTTTGAAAAACATCTTCAAATATCTCATCACTTCCAGAAAAATCAGAATCGTAAATTTGATTTTCTGCACTTATAGTACTACTTTCTGCATCATCTTCGTTCTCTTCAAAAACTTTACTATTATTTGACTCTTTTATTGCACACCTTTTTAAAGGAAAATACACTACATTTTTATTGCTATTTGAGATTGTATCTTCTACGCAATCATTTAATTCTTCTTTGTCTATGAAAACAACATCTCGTGAGATTTGGACTTTATTCGTATTGGGATCAAAAACTCTATATCCTTTACAGTTAAAATCATATCCAATAAATACTTTTCGAATCGACTTCAAATCAAGTTTCCTTCGCTTTTCTTTAGGAACATGCACGTAACATAAAGAACCAAATTTATGGAAATATTTAAAAGATGGTTTCTTTCCATATCTCATCTCGTACGGCGTTTTTGATATACTTTTTGATATTAAACGATTTTGAATATGATTCGCTGTCATTAGAGCTTCCCCCCAAAACTTTTTTGTTAAACTAGAATCAATCAACATGCACTTCACCATTTCAATCAAAGTCCTATTTTTTCGTTCCGCAACGCCATTTTGTTGAGGACTATATGGAACGGTAAATTGAATTTCGGTGCCACATTTTGATAAAAAATTTTTTATATTTTCGCCTGTATATTCTCCACCTCTGTCAGATCGTATAGCTTTTGGATAATGACCAACTTGAGTTTTTATTAAATTCCAATATTCAACTAATTTATTATAAACTTCCGCTTTTGTTCTTAAAAGATATACTGAACAGAATCTACTGAAATCATCGATGAAAGTTACAAAATATTTATACCCATTACATGTTGTAGGAGATATGGCACCACAAACATCAGAGTGAATAAGATCAAAGCAGCTGTTAGATATGGAAAGCCTTTGTTTTGGGAAAGAGTATCTTGCAAATTTTCCTTGTAAGCAAATTTCACATGTTCCCAAATGATTTTTGCATTCACTGATTTTAATATCTATTGCCAAATCATCTCTTAAAAGTTTCCTAATATATTCTTCATTATGATGACCCAGAACCCGATGCCAATAGTGTATACAGTTTTTATTACAATTATGAATGAACAAAGCTTTCTCAGAAGTTGCATTAAGTGTATATAAACTATTTTTAAGATATGCCCTGCACACTACTTTTGAATTTTTCTCTAATATACATTCTTTTTCTGTAAAACTTACAACATAACCTCTCTCTGTAATTTTTCTAACAGATAATAAATTAGAATTAAAATCCGGAACATAATATACATCAGTAATAACTAAGGATACATCACCGATTTTAATTTTGCATACACCTTTTCCTCTAGATTTCGAACTATTCCCATTAGCAACGCATATGGTATGGTTATTGTCAGAGTAGTTGATTTCCGTAAAGAACTCCTTTTTATGGGCAATGTGGCAACTTGCGCCCGAGTCTATAATCCAATCTGGTTGACATCTTTCTTTAGAATGGCTTAATAAAACAAATTCTTCTGCTTCTGTGTTTGTAATGTCCTTAATAACGTTGACAGATTTCTTGTTGGTTTTGCACCACTTTACGTATTTATGGCAATCTTTCTTCAAATGACCACTTTTCTTGCAAAAGAAGCAAGATTTATTTTCATATTTATTAAAAACCTTTGACTTCAATGCAGACACGTTAGAAGTATCATCACGGGATAATTTTTTGAAATATTCTTCCAATAATTTGCCTTTTACCATTTCCATTGTTAAATCATTATCTGGTCTTACCTCAAGAGCAGTAATTAAACTATCGTAACTTGTTGGTAAACTACTAAGAATCATTGAAACTTGCCAATCTTCCGAGAAATTTTCATTTCCCATAGCTCGCAATTTGTCAAACAGTTCCATCATTAAATTTATATGTACTTCCATATTCTCACCTTCATTCAACCGCATACTGCATATTTTTCGCATTAAATGCACTTTTGAGCTCAATGTAACACGTTCATGCTGACTTTGTAGTTTGTTCCAAGCATTCTTAGCCAACGATTCATTGCGAATATGAATAAGTTGTGAATCTTCAACACATAAACTCAATAATGCAAAAGCTTCCATATTCTTCTTTTTCCATGGATCTGTATCTTGAACTGGATCTTCGATAACGGACCAGAGGTCTTCTTTTACTAAATACATCTTCATCTTGAACTTCCAATTATAGTAATTATCTTGATTAAGTTTACAAATTCCATAAAATCTGTTCTCATTCATTTTTAATTCTTTTCTTTATTTTATTTAACAAATTCTGTTGATTAATTCTTTATTGTTATTCCTTATGGCCTCCTATATATATATACATATGTATATATTCGCTATCATACAACAAAGGCCCATAACCTATTGTAAATATTGTTGTATTTTGATTGAGTTTTTATTTTAGACTAAAATATTTTCTTTCAAACATATTTTACATTATACAAAATTCTCAATGCTTATATGATTATTAATTTAATTTACTTATAATGTTAAAACAAAGTATTGTTAACACAAAGTAGATATTTTGTTTCAACAATTTTCTTAAAACGAAGGAGTATGAGCATAGGCCACACGTAGGGTATTTCGGATGTGCTCTACCTATAGAAGCCGTGGTCGAAATTTAGAGGGCGTTATACTCCACACATAATTGTGTCAAATTGTAAAAACATATAAAAAAATTTCATGATATGTCAGACACTTTATTTCATTTAAATTTAAAGACGGAAATCGCTTAATGAAAGACCTCTTGTTAGCCATGCCACCATTTTTTCATTTACAAAGTTCTATTCATTTTAATTCAATATTATGATTTAGGAGGTCTGTGCAAATACTAACGTGAATATTAATTGTTCTCAAAGTATGTTTATCCGTACGTCAACTTTTGTTTCCTCCCAGTCAAAGTACTACCACTCAGATATAATATATTTGTGCTTGGGTTTTTCCCAATTGTGGAAAAAGTTTTGATTTGCACTTTTTGGTTTGTCCTTGATTCAGCGATTCAGCTCTTATATCATCAAACGTTGCAAATACCGACTTTTCATGAGGCACAGTCATCTAATGATTAAGATGTTGTATTTGTAACGGCTTTAGTTTAATGAAAACATTCAATGGAACTTCGCTGCCACATCAAGTTGAGCAAGAAGATTGAATGTTCAAAATAAATTTCCATAATGGGGATCTTCAAGTCACTCTGGTGCTGTTCGCTGAAGTAGTAGAACACGAAACCATGAAATGGAGGGTCCTGAGTTTAACCACGCGCTGTCATGAATATTGTGTTGAATTCTCCTGATCGGCATTAGTGCATGGCTGTGTTAGTTGTTGCCACCCTGTTTCAATGATGAAGGCATAGTCACTGATCACTGAACATAATTGGCAGCGACTGACACGATCATGTACTAAAAGCAGAGTAACAGCAGCATCCTCGTTCGTCGGTCCTGTAGCAAAAATTAGCCGGCTAAGCAAAAAGGTTGAAATAGCTAAAAAAAATTCTCTAACTTCTTATGTTTCTTCATCTGTCCCCTCGATACTATCCCCTCCTTTCTAGTTCCGGCGCAATGCAGTGCATATGTAGGGGTCATCCCCTTAGTGCTGGTCCGAGATAAAAACAAAAAATGCCCTGTAAATGGTAGTCTTCTTATTGTGAGTAATATACCCCCCGGGGGTGCCGTTGGGGAGCTTGGCTATGATGTCAGGCCTCGCTCCAGCACAGATCCGGGGAAAGGGTTATGCAGTTTTTACAGACGGTGCTTTTGCAGATAACCCATAAAACTCACATGTTACCTTCCCAATCCCTGAAGTTGCAGTGCAACGGGAGGACATATAAGAATATAAAAAGTAGTAGGTGCATCTTTTGCTGAAAAGTACATCGTCCTAGTACGATCACTGTAGTAGGAGCCCACACCCACTCCGAAACACATCCGAAGACACGCATTGAAATTTGGCAAAGGATTGTTCCTATGTAAGTCTGTTGTAAGGAAGAAGGTTTAAGGACGCCTAGGTACCGTAAGAGGGCCAAAGTCAATAGAGAGTTGAAAACCTATACTGGTTTTGCTCTCGGGGGTTACACGATTTTCTCAAACAGAACTTTTGTTGGTAACCCATAGAACTTATAAGTACCTGCGCGTTACCGAATGGGACGTTAGGGACAGGTCTCAGTAGGAAACATGCTGGCTACTGTAAGAAGAATTAAAGTAGTAGGGGTTTGCCCGCCGGCCTCTACGTAAGTTTAAAATAACAAAGGAGGTCCAAGGACGCCTCGATCTAATTAAGAGTTCAAAAGTCAATAGAAAGTTAAAACCTATAATGGTTGGCTTTCGAGGGGTTATTCTGTTTTTCAGGCATAACTTTTGCAGGTAGCTCCTTAAAACTTATATGTTACTGCCCAATCTCTAAAACAGTGGAACGGATGTGCATATAAGAATCTAAAAGAAGTAGGTTCGCCTACGAGCCTGAGTAAGAATTGGCAGGTGAGGCGGCACCTGGGTTTGGGTAGAAAAGAAACCGAAGTCGATAGAAAGTTTATAGAACCTCCACTGGTTTGACTTTCGAGACTTTACCAGTAGTTGGAACTGGTACCACGGGATCCAGTACAAGCCTCGCAGTTTACTGCGGCTGGATATTGGAGAGGTCTCCCTCGCGAGTACACGTGGTGGTTGTGGTAACCAATTTGGTGGAAGGTTTGTCAGATAAGGATTGATGTTCAATCCTTGCGGTTGGACTTCGGTCCGGCTGATAGTAGCAAAATCTATGTGTTGTTGTGAATCAACAAATAAAAGATCATCTAGATAGGATTGGCCATGTTAGATCATGGGGCTTTCCAAATCGTGTTCTAGAAATTGCCACCTGGGCGACCCGTGGTCGCCTTCGTGTGGTTCTTGGGTGCTAAGAGGGGTGCTGGTAACACTTAATTTTCACCCGATGTTAAGACCATCGTCAGGTTAGGCCACGAGGCAGGAACTGACGTAAATCAAAGACATATTTGTGAGTAATATAATAATCGCAATTATTGGCTATAAACATTTTTGCGGTCCAAAATTCTTCGTCGTGCTGTTTTATTAGACGCCATGACATATTCTGCTAAAAACTTTGCCTTCCCCCAAATAATGCTGCCTCTATTGGGTTACATTAATCACGTCTACTAAAAAAATCTGTGAGCAGACTTCGATTTAGCGCATTAAAGTGTCTTTGTTGCTCCTAATTTTACTGAAGGAGAAATTTATTTGCAGTCTAGTGTAATTAGACACTTAAGGCTAATTTCAACACAAACATACATATCTCTGAAGTTATTTACTTGATTGATTGTTAGCTCTTCATGTTAAGGACACTTGACTTTGCAATATTGTTGCGAACTGCAAATACTTTGTTGTTAATTTCATTTCTTTCAATTGGTTTTACTTTTCTAAAAACTAAGTATTTTCGATTGTTATTAAGTATTTAAATCGTTATGTAAACAGGAGGTATATAATTTAATCCTTATGACGCCACTAACTGATTCGTGGTATTGGTTTTCAAAATTTGTTGCCAAAAGAGGACAAACTCCAAGTATGGCAAGGTATTTTCTTATAGGAATAAAAATTTGGAGGGAGAGTTCTTGAGGTATAGAGCCAGAACTACAATTTAAGTTAATCGAAAATAAAAATAAAATTTCGGGCCATTTCAAGAAGTTATTACGCCCACTTCTCACCACAGGAACAACCACAGTGATTTTACAATCTGGCCACTCTACAATTTTCCTCTCACAAAACAGGCAACACGTTATTAAAGGGCTGGAAGCAAGACACTAATTGTTAGCTGGTTGCGACTTCTCTTTATAAAAAATGTCAACTAATTAATTAATAGTTTAATCTCCCAAAATACTTTAATTTTTTGATACTCGTATTTAAATATTCTTTTTTATGGGTTAAAAATTGGTTTTTATAAAAAAATTATAACATATACGTGTATACGTATGTGTATGTGTATATACTGGCGCATTAAAAGACTTTGTTAAAAAAATGATGAAATTTAAAATTCACATTTTTATGGACTTTTCAAATCTTCAATCCCATCAGCAGCGTTAATAAGTAAAACAACATAAGTAGTAAAAGCAAAAACAAATGTCAAGTACAATCGATAAACATATCCTTTGATGCCAAACTAATGCCGAATACTTAGAAAGTTGCACGTACAAACAATTGAAATAAAAATAAATTTTTGAAAATATTTCGATGAAACAAAAAGCAACAGCAGGAAAAAAGTCAACAGTATCGGTGCTAGAATATATGGAACACCTTAAGCAGCCAGCATCAGTAGCAGTAGTGCTAGCGAAGGTTGGATAAAAAGGCTTTTCATATATTGAATTTGAAAAAACTGGGCTTAGGTTCAGTAGAATAGCAAAACTTGCTTTAATTTTGTTGTTGATCGTTCCACACTTTTGGCATAAGAGACTAAAAAGTTAATTTTTGGTGTTATTAATTGTAAAAGAAACAAGTAAAAACGTTATATTCGACCGGGTCGAATCTTAAATACCCTCCAAATATTTAGTAAGTGAATTTAAAATGTTTAACTTTGTGGAACAGAGTTCCTTTATATAATATTAAACGCCAACGCCCACTAAAGGGGGCGGGGTTCGAAAATAGGCAATATCATGTTTTCCACAGACGAACGTATGGGCTCTGCGAGACCGTCTTAAACTTCATCACTGATCAAGAATATATTTACTTTATGGGGTCCAATTCTCTTTGGAGGGTATAAAAACTGTGTGGGGGGGGGGGGTCGTTCTGGCAAGGGCTGTGGGGGAAACATTTCACCTTTGTCATAAAACTCTAAAAATAAATGGTTGAGATAATTATATACAAAATAAAATTTTATATATTTTTTTATAGGGTTATTTACGTGGCAAAGGGGGGAAGGGGGTAGGACAGAAAAAGGCAGTCATAAAATTCTAAAAATAAATGCCTGGGATGATTATATACAACATTAAAATTTCTTTTTCTTGATAGGGTCATTTAGGAGACAAAAGGAGAGGATGGGGTAGGGCAGAAACAGGTAATCATAAAACTCTAAAAATAAATGCTTGGGATGATTTTATACAAAATTTAAAAATTATTTTTTTTGATAGGGTCATTTAGCGGGCAAAGGGGAGGAGGGGGTAGGGCAGAAATCGGCAGTTATAAAGCTCTAAAAATAATTGCTTGGGATGATTATATACAAAATTTAAAAAAATTCTTATATTTTTTTTTTGGTAGGGTCATTTAGAGGGTAAAGGGGGATGAAGGGGTAGGGCAGAGTAGTACCAGGCTACGTCTCAGCTTCGTCATTAAGGCTTAAAAATATTATTTTTAAAGAATGTAGGCTTAAGTAAAACAATATGTTAAATGTTTATGCTATTTTTGCATATAATAACGCCCACTAAAGTGGGCGGGGTCCAAAAGTTATTATTTTTAAATTTGAATTAAGATTCTATAGGCTAATTGTTCGAAATTTTAATTTAAATCTCAGAAAGACATGATAAATATTCCAAGGCACAAAGGCAAGTCAACATCAGTTTTATTCAACTTACACAGCAGAGCAGAACAGCTGTTTTCGAAAGACGCAACCCTTTCATCATCAGTGCTCATGTGTATTGTGTTTGTCACCACTTATTAGGTGGCTTAGTTGAATCTGATAACAGTTATTATTTTTATTTAATGGCTCCAAGTTTAAGGCGTTGGACCGTATTTGACATAAAAATATGTCATTTGCTTAACAAAATAACCAAAAAACTTTAAAAATTATGTTGTTCTTTCTGGGTTGGTTTAGTTCTTCTTAGGGGAACTTTTTTCCCTCTTGCCCGATTCAGCCCATTGACGAACTTGACCTGTGCTATCCTTCAGAATATATTTGAACCAAATTTCAAGGTTCTGGCTCTTTTCGTTTGGACTGAATCGTGATTTCCACTGACGGACGGACATGCTCAGATCGTCTAAGATTCCATCACTGATCAAGAATATATATACCTTATGGGGTCTCAGATGGATATTTCGCTGCGTTACACACGCGATGACAAAGTGAATATATCCTCCCTCCAATTCTTTTTTGGAGGGTATAAAAATATGATAAACTGTTGACCCTAAAGGCCGCCGCTGCAATTTCCCGCTAATTTTAATTTTCAAAAGAACTTTTGAATAGATCAGCCGATGCCACGTGATAACAGCTGATTGATGTAGTTCTTCGAGTCCTGTAAAGGAATCGAGAACACTAATTGATCACACATATAGTTTGGAATCTTTTTTTTAAAATTCACTTTTTTGAATTTTTTATTCGCGATATCTTACGAACACATGCACCGATTTGGACCCGGTTTGTGGTAGTCCATTGGAAAAGCCGCTTAAAAGATTCTAAACAAACGCTTTTGAAAATAAATTATTTTTAATTTTTTTTATATTTCTCAAAATGTACGGACCCGAAACGGTTCCAATTCGGTCCAGCTGTTCAAAAGTTATGAGCGAGTCACATTCTTACACATGCGCACAACCAAACATAATGACGTCCTCTCAGGAGTAGTCAGGAAAAGCGTTGTAGGAACTCAAAATGTCGAGATCTGGTGAAAACTCAATTTTTTTCAAAACGAAATACAACCTGTAACTTTGCGATTTTTTCTAAATTTTCAATTTTCTTTGCGGGAAGTTAAAAATAAAATACGAGTATTGCATGAAAACGTTTTTTGTATAATATTTTAACTGAATTTTACACTTGGTGTTTATGGCGGAACCTTCGAAAGGACGGGTTAGTGTTGAGAGGATAGATTGAGAAAGATAAATAAAGGCATTAACCAAATAATGCTTCGACCAATAGTGGCGGCAGCTACCAGCTCCCTCTCGGCCTAGGTTTCCGCTGTCAGAGGAAAATGAAAACTTTGTGTCTTACTTTTAGAGAAGAAATAACTTGAGGGCAACTCCAAAACAAGTCAGTTTAGTTCTCTGAGAAACTTGACTTGATGCAAATAACTTTAAAAGAAGCTGTTCATGTAAAATAACTGTTAAGTCTGCTCTCGTATACAGCCATGCAAATAAAGTTTTAATAGAAAGAAAGAAAGTTTAAGATAATTTTTTTTTCTTTTTTCCTTCCTCATGGATGAACGTTGTACATATTTACTTCTCTCAGTACCCAAGACATTTGGACAACGACACAAACACACCCATCCGCACATCCGCTAAAAGATCAGACAGCCTATTTTTAAATGAGTTTACAGGTTTTTTGTTAAATAATATTTTTCAACATTTTGTATTCGGTTTGTGAACGTTGAGTTCTAAAGTTCAAAAACATTTCATGTTCATATGATTATGTGTGTCTTCTAGATACAAAACATTCATATTCAACGAACACTCACATTTGCTTGCTCACTCACTTTCTTCCTACTGCACACACACGGTCACTAATCCGTCCATAATCCACAAACATGACGAAATGAAATACGACGTTTCCAATTTTGTTAGTTGCTGCTGTTTGTATTCGTTGGCGTTGCTGTAGTGAGTTTGAATGTAAAATGTGAATTTTTCTATTTGGTTGCTTGTTTAAATATTTATACGTTTGTAAGTTTGTACATAGAAATCTTCTGATGTTTAGTTTTAATATTCAGAAGACTTCTTCTTAACCTTCTGTCACAAGTGATGGTATTCTTAACTTCACTGCAAATCGGGGAATCTCATGTACAAATCCGTAGTGCGTAGTAGGGGTTTAATGATTTCGCTGAGTACTTTTTGGAAGTTGGAGCTTTGGGAATTGTCAAATATTAGGCATATTTAATGTCTTATAAATTACATAAATGATGGCTTAAAATACATGAAAGTAAAGGCTGATTCTATGACCTCTTACTGATTGAATTGCGTTTCTCAAAGTGGCTTTATACATTTGAATGGTTGTGGTTTTATATATTTGAATGCAATCGTTTGAAAATTCCGTAGCCATGAGGATTATATTATAGAAGAGGTAACAAAAGATTTGCAACCTTAGGGGACCTATTTTAAGTTCCATATATTAAAGGAATTTTCGGTTTATCGGTACTTGTAGTACAGTGTCCAGTATTTTAATTTGCGAGGAACTGCCACAGTGGTAGATTAGGAATGCGACGACCTGTTAGTACGGATGCCATGGGTTCGATTTCTGTTAACCAACTCTATCTAATCTAATCTAAAATACATCTCACTCCCACAGGACGGAGTTGCAATGAAAAGACATTTGACGGGTTAATTTATGTATTCAATGATGAGGTTCTACAGAAGATGGAATAGACCGCTTTTTTGAGATTGTGACAAATTTGTATTTTACGCCATCTCAAGGTAAAAATTGCCAAAGTTTTAGTTCGGTACTATTAATTATTCCCTGTCTAATCTGATTAACCTTAAATGTTTCCTGCAGCCATATTCCGTAACTCGTTAAAGTTAAACCGGCATCGCTAAAAATCTAACAAGTATTTTTAGCCTAAATAGTTGTAAGAAACTTTTGCATATTTTTGGGTGTTAAATAATTATTTGTTCCCTAGCAAATTTCTTCTCCGGTCCGGTAGCAAAAAATTAGCCGGCGAAGTAAAAGGTTGAAATAGCTATAAAATTCTCTATATTCTCCTTTCCAGTTCCGGAGCAATGCATTCTATATGTAAGAATTAAAAAAAAAATACAACTAAAGCTCCGAAAAATATGCAGCAGTTTCTTACAACTATTTATGCTAAAAATACTTGTTAGATTTATAGCGATGGAGTTTTAGCTTTAGCGTGGTATGGAATACGGCTGCTGATCTAATTGTATAGTCTCATTGTTTTGTATTATTTATGCATTCGATCCTGATACAAATTTTGTCATTTCTGAGGGTGTGCTGAAGTACTGATATCCGTCTCCGCTTTCATGTTAAAACAAAAAGTAATCATTATTATCTGAAATTCTTAGGCGTAGCGACCCCCCAATCATACCGACTTTTAGGACCATCTTACGCAGGATTTTATAATTCTTTAGTTGAAATCTGTGTTTTAGAGGAAAGTTTCTTGAAAAGAAGAACACAGTTTCGATACGTATTAATTATTCTAAATAAAATTTATTTTTTGCAGATTAACCTTAAATACTACAAAAGGTTCCATACTACAAAAGGTTTCAAATCTCCTCACATACTAGTAGTGATGGCTGGAGTGGGAGATTGGTTGTGTCCAATTCTTTCTGAAGAAGTTACTAAAATACTCACTCTGGAAGGATAATACTTTCTTTATTTAAAAAGTTTCTATAAAAGTAGCAGTTCTCACATGAGTATTTACCCGTACAGGAAAACACAAAATTTCGGGCAGTTCCAATGTGGCTATTGTTGCGCATGCTATGTGGCATGTGTCTTGTTGAAACCACATGTTCGCTCAGTTCAACTCTTTTTGAAAAGAAAACCAAACAAGAATTTGTAATCATCGCACGGTGGCAGTCGCAATTTATAGAGCGTTCCTGCCTTTGTCTTGGAGAAATTAACCTCCCTGGCCATAATCTACACCAAACAGTGCATTTTTCGGGATGCATTGGCCTTCTTGCAATGCTTTTGACTGCTCTTCATAGCAAATACAGCAATTTTGCTGAGGTTCCTCCACAAAAGGGAGTTAGTATGCGAGGCACTTTCCTAGTGCTAAAAAATTACCCTTTACATAGATTTGATTAGCGTTTTCTTTTATGGTTGTACACTCATCTCGAAGACATATTTTACTATTTAGTTTGTTTAGGGAATGAATTTAAATGGTTGCCTAACCTCCTAAAACAACACCGCAATAATGCATCAGCCATCGTATTCAACAGACTTTACCACCCGCGACTCATGGCTGCAGAGACATATTAAATTACGTACAGGGACATGCCGTAAAGATCATATCAGAGCCGCTTCGAGTATTAAAAAAACCTACGGCATAATTGCACATATATATTATATATGAACAGGACTACTTTGAAGGAGTCAAAATAGAATAGAATAAGTATTTTTGAGAAAAATTTAAATTACCCACGTTTTTTAAACACACCATCATATATTTTGCCAAATGGTGGCATCTCCATAAAATAATGCAACGTTGCTACGGCAACATGTATATCCAAGGAGAATTCATGACCGAAAGCCTCAATAGTCAAGGTGCCAAGAAAGCCGTCTCCATTCTTTTAACATTTTTTAATTGCTTAAATAATTAAATTACATATTTAAAAGTAGAGCATGATAAGATCACATCAAAGATTTTGTCAATAATCTGGATGTTGTGAGCAACAACTTCCTTGGAAGTTAGTAATGTACTACTGTTTTAATCGGAAGGGAACCCCTTTCCTCTAATTCCCTAATAAGTGTTATATTTCAATTTAGAAAACATATTTTTATTGATAAAAAATAATGCACTTAAAAAAATTAAGAAATTAAATAAAGGGTGTTTTTTTATGAAGTTTTTTTTTATACGAATCACTCTGTTGTCTGACAGCTGTTTTGACAGTTCAAAGTGACGTCTCTACTCAGTATTGTTTGGCAAATCATCATGAACAGGTTAACTCCAGAACAACGCTTCCAAATCGTGGAAATTTATTTTCAAAAAAAGTGTTCAATTAAAAATGTTTATCCGCTTTTTTACCGAAAAATTCTCTTCAGTGATGGGGCGCATTTTTGGTTGAATGGATATGTCAACAAGCAAAATTGCCGTATTTGGAGCAAAGATAATCCACACGCCGTTCAAGAATTATTAATGCATCCCGATAAATGTACTGTTTGGTGCGGTCTATGGGCTGGTGGAATCATCGGTCCTTATTTCTTTAAAAATGAGGAAGGACGACGCGTTACCGTGAAAGGAAATCGATACAGAATCATGATCAATGAATTTTTGGTGCCAAAACTTCAAGATATGGATGTAAACGAAATGTGGTTTCAACAGGATGGTGCCACTCGTCATACTGCGGGCGAAACAATGGACTTATTGAAAGAACATTTCAACGACAACATTATTTCGAGAAATGGACTGGTGAATTGGCGTCCGCGATCGTGTGATTTGACGCCACTCGATTATTTTTTGTGGGGTTACCTGAAATCATTGGTTTACGTGGATAAACCAGCAACGATTGACGCTTTGGAAACCAGTATTTAACGTGTCATTGCTGAAATACGCCCTCAAATGCTTGAAAAGGTGGTCGAAAATTGGACCTCCAGAATGACCACTATGCAAAATTGTCGTGGTGGCCATATGTCCGAAATTATATTTAAATGTTAAATGACAAGAAATTATCTACCAAATAAAAAAATTTTTTTGGCCATTTCATAATTTGGCATGTGTTTTATTTAAATTTCAAATCAGCAAGCTCTTATAAAAACACAATTTATTTTTATAAAATAAATTGATAACTATAAATTATTAATAATTATATGTATCGCAGTAAGCGATAGAAAAAAATTAAAAATTTGTTTTTTTAGGTATGACGAGCACTCAGGGAACGACTCCTACATACATAGAGCATTGCGCCGGAACTAGGGAATAGCATTAAGAAGACAGATGAAGAAAAAGATAAGTTTTTTGCAGCTGTTTCAATTTATTTTTACTACAGGGCCACTTATCATCAAGAATTTGGTTTAAAATTCACTGAAAAGTTGTCAGCAAAAGAGAACTTCTTGCAATGACAACTCTATGTACAAATAACAACAATGATCCATATTCTCACCACTTCCGGATAACAAGTTCGGGATCTTATTGATTTCCCCGGAAGTTGTTTTCTTGCTGGAAGATGAAATACAAAAAAAAGTAAGTCCTGGAACATAACTTTCCGTCTTTGAAGCCAATTCTCTTAAAAAGTTTCTAGTGTGATTTAAAATCTGGAATATTTCACACAGTTTGTGCAATCGATTTAGATAGTGATTTATTCAAAGAATAATATCGTTGCGCGTTTATATACTACGTGTTTGGTTGTGTGTGTGTGTGTGGGAATATTACTAGCTGAACTCTAACGGCTTCTTTCACATAAATTTTCATTTAACCTTTTACTATTGTTTTCCACTTCTTGTTTTGCTACATAAACACATATAAATACATACATATGTGCGTGTGTGTGTATATATATTATTGTGTTGAACTTGGCGGCCAATTTAAAATCCCACTCGGTTTTGATAAATCCAGTTGCATTTGCACACACTAACGAATGATATGAAAGTTTCAAACGAAATGAAAAGAATTTATATTTTGTTATTTTTATTATAAATGCCAAAAACAGTTGAAAATTGGCATTTTCTTTACAATTTGGTTTCATTATATACATAATGCCATAAATTCTCAACAAACATGGAACACTATTCGAGAGATAGGAATTGGCAATGCAAGTAACAGTGTTGACGGCCATATGGATGTAAATATGCTTAACAAAACATTTACCAATATTCCGGTTATTCAATCAAATCCCAATTATTATAATTTCGATTACACAAATGCTGAAGACTTTCAATTTTCTTGCGTTACACAGTATGATGTTATTTCAATGTGCTCTTCTCTAAAATCGAATGCAGTGGGAAGCGATAATATACACCCGAAATTTATACGGCTACTCTTGCCCCTGATTCTCCCATACGTTACGCATTTGTTTAATTCTGTTATAATATCGGGTCAATATCCATCTAACTGGAAACATGCCAAAATTGTTCTATTGCCCAAGGCCAATGGAGAATATAGACCCATTGCCATATTATGTTTTCTGTCGAAGGTTTTAGAGAAGTTACTGTATAAACAGATTATTACATATGTCAATACTCACAATTTGCTTTCTGATAAACAATCTGGTTTTCGCCAAAACCACAGCTGTATTACAGCTCTTGTGGAAGTTTGTGAAAATATACGGCAGGGATTAGAAAATGGGCATATTAACTTTTTAGTGCTCTTAGATCATTCCAAGGCATTTGATACTGTATTTTTTTAAATTTACGAACATGTCAACAAAACTGATATCGTCATATCTATCATATCGCACTCAATCGGTTTTCGAGAGTTATATTTGGTCAGACAGTTTGTCTGTTATTAGAGGTGTGCCTCAAGGCTCAACTTTAGGCCCACTTTTATTTTCCATGTATGCAAATGATCTGCCAAAGCAACTTTCGAAAAGCAAAATTCATTTATATGCAGATGATGTACAACTCACATTTAGTAGCCCAGTAGAAGATAGTGCTTCAGGTATATTTCATTTAAACAGCGATTTAAGGAAAATTTACCTATGGGCTAGTGCTAATGGGCTTTGTTTGAACCCGGCCAAATCAAAATGCATCATGATTTGAAAAAAGGGTCAGTTCCCATCATTAACGATGATATTCTTTTAAATGGCGAGAAAATCGAAATTGTGAATTCTGCGAAAAATCTCGGCATAATTTTCAATAACAACCTGACATGGACTGATCACATAAATTCTATAGTTGGTCAAACTTATATTAAGTTAAGGGCTCTCTGGTCTTCACAGTATTTCATTCCACTAAAAATAAGGATCTTACTTGCCAAAACTTACCTGATTCCTTCCCTACTATATGGGTGTGAAATATTTTCAAGTTGTGACTCAGTCAGCAAAAGAAAGTTAAACGTCTTATAGAACAACATTGTAAGATACGTATATAAATTGAGAAGGTATGATCATGTGGCCACTGTCTCCAATAATCTGTGTGGAGTGTCGCTTGATAACTTGTTAAAAATTCGCACTCTAATTTTTTTGCATAAAATCATTAACACTGAAACCCCCAAATATATACTTCATAAACTTCGTTTTCTTCAATCGCAACGTAGTCGTAGCCTCGTAATACCTCGGCACCAATGCCTAGTTTCTGAGTGGCAGTATCATATACATGCCTCTCGACTTTGGAATAATCTTCCACTAAACCAGCAACTTAATAGCAATGCTAATAGTTTCAAAACATTTTTATTTAAAACTTTTACGTAACTATTTTGTTTGTTTGTTTTTTCTTAATAAAATTCATACTCTTTTATTATTACATTTTTAATTATTATTATTTTTTCTCTTTTTTATTGTTATAATTTTATATAACTTTTTTTTTAATTTTTAATTTGCATTAAGCTATTCATTAGTCATAAAATTTTTGTAACAGCATGCGTTCCTGTACTCTAATTATAAGACTCGATCTTGTTGTACAGGAAATGAAAATAAATAAATAAATATTAGAGAATGTTCGGCTATTTTCTATTATTTGTTTAGTGCATTCGTTTCCTAGTCCTGGAGTCTTTCTTAATATTAATTCTTTTATGTGAAAATGTTACTTCCTTCAGACTCTGTCAGAGATTTGGTAAAGCAAATCATAAAAATAGTTTTAAAATTTCCATGTTTGTTAATTTTTCCAGTAATACGAATATGAATAATATCGAAACTTATAGATGCGTTTTCTGCTTTTGTACGGCAGCTAAAATTTGTCTGCTTTATATTTCGGAATATTATTCAAACTTCAGCATTACGGTTGTATTTCGACAGATGATTTTCAATTATTTCACGTCAGATTTTGATTGTAAACAGACCGGTTTATTTTTTAATTTTTTTGTTACTTTTTTATTTCTGTTGCCTTCGTACTGCATTTTAGAAATTCATAATAAGACTTTACCACTACCACGTACTTGCTGTCTATATAAGTGTATGTATAAGGAAGATGGAAATAATATACAGAAATATATCGAAACGATATATGAAAATAAGAAAAGATATCAGAACGGGAAAGTACTTCGTCTGGTCTTTTCAGTGCACTATCGCAGTTCTTTGGCATGATTTTAATATTGTTTTATTCATGTTTGCTTGGAGTGAAGGTGCTGTTGACTGAAGTAGTAACGCGTCACCACGAAGCCGAAAATTTCGAGTTCGGTTCCGCAGTCATTAATAAATATAATATTATTTTTTGTGACCTGCATGAATTCATGATTGTGTTAGTTGTAGTCAACATGTTTCAATTACCGACAGCGATAGACAAGGATCTCATTACAGCGCTCTGCTTGATCGGTTAAAGCAAAAACTCGCCGGCGAACAAAAGAATAAAATAATCAGGTGGACATATAAAATTGAAAATGGTTAGAAATATTTCCAAATTTATTTTTCGAGCACTCTTTCGAGTGGCGTCGTATCTCGGCGATGGCATCACCAGTGTTGGCCTTCAAATGCTTAATTGACGCTGGTTTGTTGGCACAGCATTCGTCTTTAATGGCGTCCTACTGAAAATAGTCCAACGGCGTCAAATCGCAGCTTCAATTGACATCACCATTCCGGCTAATTAAATCGATTGTGGCATAAGATGTGTGGCAAGTTGCACGATGCTATTGACATTAAACATCGTTCACATCAAATCCTTCAGACTCCCGGATGAATATAGCGTATTGCAGGCGGAAATATCTGCCATCAAAAGGGCAGCATTATGGCTAAGGTTTTATCGGATATCGAACCGGGACATCCAATTCATTACTGACAGTCAAACTGCAATAAGGTCTCTTACGGGGGTGTATAGCACATCCCTACTTGTCCAGGAATGCCGCAGAGCCCTTGACGGACTTGCGGAACATTCACGCATCACCTTGAACTGTGTGCGGGGACGTGGGACCACCACGGGCAACATTAAGGCGGATGAACTGGCAGGGAGAGGAACTACACTTCAGGAGGCCGACATTGACCAACTAAGTGGGATTCCACTCTCATCTTGCTGGAGACGTTTTGATGCTGCACTATTCGAATTGGCTCAGGACAGGTGGTTCAGAGAATCCACTTGCGAGATATCAAGAGTCTTATGACCCCGCCTAGACTCCAGGAGGACGAGGGATCTTTTGAACTTTGCAAGAGGTCATCTACGCAATATAGTGGCCACACTTAGTGGTCACTGCACCTTTGGGATCCATGCCAGGCGCAGGGCTCCCCTATAACGACTACTGCTCCAGTTGCAATGATGAGGAGGAAGAGGAAAGCATTGCACACCTCCTCTGCTTCTGTCCTGCTCCGGAGGAGCAGCGCCTACAGTCTCTGGGCAAGACACGCTTTGGAGACATTTCGGAGATATCGGAGATAGGACTGAGATACCTGAGTCTCCTTATTAGGAGCAGTGCCTGGTTCGGCAGCTGACTCCCCTGGGGCGTGTATGCACGACCATAACTCTTGGTTTATGTATCCCATCTTCTTCTTTACTATCCTTCTTACCTTAACTTCGACTATCCCTACTTCTTCCTCATTTCTTATCTTTTCAATCCTCTTTAATACAGGTGTCACAAAGGGATCAAAATAATTGGACCCAAGAGGGCTGGTCGCTGTTTTTCCTTTCACCAGCAACCTGCTAACCTAACCTAATACTATGAAGAGAGGACACAAAAAAATCCCTTATCTGGTGCGATAGGTGTCTCCATTGGCCGTAATGGTTGCGACGTACACATATTCAAAGAAATAGGGAACAATGATGCCTTCGCTCCACAAGCCGCACGAAACAATCACTCGTAATGGGTGCATTGGCTTCTGTAAGACCACGTGTAGGTTTTTTGAGCCCCATATACATCAATTTTGCTTATTACCGTACCCAACAAGATCAAAATGAGGTTCATCCGAATAGTTTTTTTTTTTTGAAAAATCGATTTCCGACCAGTTGTTTTGGAAATAAATTTCCAATAAATTCCAACTTTGCTCAAGCGTAAATCGATTCATTTCGCTCAGTGGAGGTAATATATAGAATTTTGTAACAGAATAGAATGACAGATGTATTGCCGGATTTTTAAATCGATAGATGGTTTACCCGATACAAGAAATTCTCTATATTCTCATCTTTCTACATCTGTCCTATTCTTTCATATTCTTTCCTGTGCAATGCATTGCAGAAGTAGGGTTCATAACCGGAGTTCCCCTTCAACTAAAAAAATAAAAAATAAAAAATGATGTTTATTGTGGACACCATCAACGTTGCTCTGATTGCTTCATATTTGAGGTGGAACCTTAAATACCCTCAAAATATTTAGTAAGTGAATTTAAAACGTTTGACTTGTTGGGACAGAGTTCCTTTATATAATATCGTACGTCAACGCCCACTAAAGGGGGCGGGGTTCAGAAATAGACAATCAGGTCTGTTCTGAAAATCGCGCAATTTCAATTCACGAAACGATTTGAAATCACGCAGACGATTTTATGCTATTCTGCAAATCACGTGATTTTACTGTTTTCGGCGTGGTTTTAATTTTTCGAAAACACGAGAAAACAGCTGACTTTTTATATTTGTGCTTTGTTTGTTTATTTTTTGACATTTTTTAAAATAAAAAGAGAAAATTCAGTAATTAAAACTGCCAGGGGCTATTATACTAGCCGTGATTGATCTAAGAAAACAGCATTTAAAAAATGAACGTGTTAAAAAAACGTCATATACGGGACTTATCAAATCCTATGGATACAAGCGAAATAAATACTAGCATAACAAAGAATTAATAAACAAAATAACGAAGTTGCCACTGTTTCTCGTGATTGAATTTACTCACATTTTGCTCATACTTATTTCTAAATTTGCACAAAAATTATTAATTTGTTAACTATTAATAAATATTTTAATAAAAATAACACAATCTTGTCTTAAATAAAGAACAGGATTGTATAAATTTCATATATCATGCATAGTATTTTACAAATGTGACACTTTGGCAACCTCAGCAATATCTTCGAAAAAATTAACCAACTGAATGCTAAAGAGAAAAAGTAAATCACGAACAATTGTAAACCAAGTAAAAATATTTTTACTAAATATGCCGTGTCCTTAGAAATTTGTTAAAATTTATGTTTTAATGTGCATAAATAAAATCTTATATTATTACGAAAATAAATAAAAAACACATCATATTACATATAAAATAAAATTTTTAATAAATTCAAAACGAATTTCCTAGAAAAAGTGATCAAGTGATTTCAAATAGGTAGTCATTTAGCAGAACGGTTTTAAATCGCGTGATTCCAATATTTTTTGTACACAGAACACCTTTTGCGTGATTTGAAATCATTTTGGCAAATTGTGATTACCCCTGGATATCATGTTTTCCACAGACGAACGTATGGGCATTGCTAGACCGTCTTAGACTTCATCACTGATCAAGAATATATTTACTTTATGGGGCCCAATTATCTTTTGAGAATATTAAAACTGTATTTTGGCGGGGTCGCTCTGGCCAGGTCTGTGGGGGACTCATTTCACCTTTGTCATAAAAGTCTAAAAATAAATGCTTGGGATAATTGTATACAAAATTTTATTTTTTTTATTGGGTCTTTTATGGGGCAAAGGGGGAGGAGGGGGTAGGGCAGAAATCAGCATCATAACACTCTAAAAATAAATGCTTGGGATAATTGTATTCAAAATTAATTTTTTTTTTGACAGGGTCATTTAGCGGGTGAAGGGGAGGAGGGGATAGGGCAGAGTAGTACCAGGTTACGTCTCAGCTTCGTCATTAAAGCTTAAAAATGTTATTTTTAAGGAATGTAGGCTTAAGTAAAACAATTTGATAAATTTTTATGCTATATTTGCATATAATAACGCCCACTAATGTGGGCGGTGTTCAAAAATATGTTACAGACGTAGTGGCCAGTGAGGTTTCCGACTAGCTATCTTCTTTGGGGAACCAACCCTCTCACTGGGTACGCTGCTCATAATATAAATAAGAAAACAAATTACCTATACATACAAACAATTAACATATACCACTGTAACTTTTTTTTATTTTATGACTGCAAGTTAAACGCGTTGGACCGTATTTGACATAAAAATATATCATTTGCTTAACAAAATAACCAAAAAACTTTAAAAATTGTGTTGTTTTTTCTGGGTTGGTTTAGTTCTTCTTAAGGGAACTTTTTCCCTCATGCCCGATTTAGCCCATCTCCGAACTCAACTTGCTCTAACCTTCAAAATATATATATACCAAATTTCAAGAGTCTAGCTCTTTTCGTTTGGGTTGAATCGTGATTTCCACAGCCGAACGGACGGACATTGCTAAATCGTCTTAGATTTCATCACTGCTCAAGAATATATATACTTTATGGGGTCTGAGATGGATATTTCGATGCGTTACAAACGGAATGACAAAGCGAATATACTCTCCAAATTCTTTTTTGGAGAGTATAAAAAAGCTCGAATATCGAATA
This sequence comes from Linnaemya tessellans, assembly GCA_951800035.1. Taxonomy (NCBI): domain Eukaryota; kingdom Metazoa; phylum Arthropoda; class Insecta; order Diptera; family Tachinidae; genus Linnaemya; species Linnaemya tessellans. Next base: position 110,478,491 of record OX637532.1, on the reverse strand, counting down.
ATAAGAACAATCCTTGGAGTCGTCTGGATTTGTTTTAAGAACACAATGGGTATCGTATGTTACATTGAAATTATTGAATGGTGGAAATGGTATTTTGAATATGACTAAAGAGCTTTCAATTTCAAATTTTATCAAATAAAGTGTTCAACTTTGGCATTTGAAATAAGAAGTGAATTTTGCCACAGCCGTCAGTTGTTAAATACTTATCTGAAGTGTTTTTTATTTAGTGAAAGATTTGCCATTTACGCATCGTTTAGCGCCAAAAGAACGCGTCAAGTTAGTTAGAACTAACTATAAATATGGCGGTTCCAACCTGGTGTTAGAGATGTAATAGAACGCAACATGTTCGACTGATATCTCTGTAGAATCTCCAAATCGACTTCCAAAATGAGCTCATGGACCCAACCACCGCATTCGAAATCGATCGAAATTTTAATACAATTTAAATACAAATTTCGATCGATATCGAATGCCGTCATTTGGCGCCTCATTTTAATCTTCTTAATCAATAAATTTTTGTTTTTGCTTTAAGATTTAGTTAAAGCTGACTTTTTGTTTATAAGTGTTTTCTATTTCAATCCCTCATTAATCCTGAGTACTTTACATGATCACTTTTGTAGGCACCATTTGTAAATTGCTCAGGACAGTAATAAATATATTTCTTAAAGTGAGCTGATGTCTTATTATCAAATTTATTGTTCCATTTAATAAAACCTTGTAGAAGATCAAGCAATCTCTGTACTATTTGTCAGACTTCAAAACTTTTTATGTAAAAATCTAGTTGAGCTATCTTGATTGGTAAACTTTTGTTTCGCTTAATTATTAGCGATTTTATTTTGACTATTTTATTACTAATTTTAAAATGTTGGCAACATCTTAAACAAGTATATGTACTCGTATGTCGAGTGAAGTTTTTCTGACATGCCAATTGGCATCATTGAAAAATTGTTTCTTCATTCACACGATGTATTTTATGACGTCCAATTTTCGACGTCATTTTTGGTTTGATAGCGAACGGGGTAGAGAATAAAGAGGGTTAGAAAAAATTACTTGATTTTTTATTTCATAATTTTTTTGCATATTTCTTTCACTTCACATCAATACCTATTCTCTTTGTTACGTTTTGTTCATTTTTAATTTTCAGGTCATATACATGTGAAACAATAACAAAAAATAAAAATAAAACCAAATTCATCGTATGAACGCAATGAGTTTTTGGAACCAATTTCAAAAGGGAATTAACAGAATTAAACGTCATAAAATTCATCGTGTGAATTGGGTGTTAATTTAAATTTGACATTCCAATGTAGTCGTGATTTTTTTAAACAAATTTTTAAATTTTGAGTTCTGCTATATATTTCATATCAAAAAATTCAATAAAAAAGGAAACACTTTTATTTCCCAATTATATTAATGGCAACGTCTATTGAATATTCCGTACAACTCAAATGAATCCCCACAATTTACAATCATCAATCTTCAAACCATGCAATGACGACAAATTATTCAAAATATTTTGTATGTCAAACAGTTTTGTTCCCTTTTTAAATTAAATTTAACAAGCTTTGCAGGTTATAAAATTAAAAGAAAAGTTTGTCCATTTTAATCTTTGCCGCTTTTTCCTCATGTAATTTGAATCAGTCATGTGACAAGGTTACTAATTAATAAATTTGCTACAAGATGTTACCCACCATAAGAAACCAATAATACCCAACACGAATTCAACAGTCATACGCAACTCCAGCCTGCAGGCAGTCGGCTCGTCTGCCACACCACTCACTCACTGGTGCTACAATAAACCATAACTAAACTTGGTCGCTTTTAAGCAAAAAGAAAGCAGAAAATATTATTTTATAAATAGAGACGAAAAAGCGTAGAAGCAAAAAAAACGAATAAATAAATAAATGCAGAAGCTACACAATATCGATTTAAATTAATTTTTGTTAGAGGATGCTCAAGCGAAAATCCCCCATTACCGTAAAGTACTTGTAACTAACAAAGTCCTCAGTGTCATACGTACGTTGTACGTATGAATGAATAAGTGTACGTGGCTGACAGGATGGCTGGACGCTTTGTTGCTTCGCAGAGCAGTTAAATGAAATGAAAACAACAAAAAGAAGAAACAAAGTCGAATGGCAAATTTATTAAAAAAAACCCAAAAGTAAAACGAACAGAAAAAATTAGAAAATTTAAGACGACATATTGAAAGACAAACAAATTAAGAGTGGCTGCAGCACTAGTGGAAGCAGTGCTTTAGCGAACCGTCGTTAAATGGGAACACAACTTCCAGAGGAAAAAAAATAAAAAAAAAAAAAATAAAAAGGAGCCGAGAATAGATGCGAGTTTAAGAAGAGTAAAATATGAATTTACTACAGTAGAGTCCTTTAAATAGGAAATATGATATAAAAGTCTACATTGTGACAAAGGATCTGAAAATTTTAGAATCAGTGAAAATGTGTGTGTGTGAGCCTGTAAATAATATCAGATGCTTTTTTTTTCTTAGTGCTTGAGTTGCAATTTATGCGCAGCACGTGGGTCCTGGGGAAAAGAAAAAAGTTAAGAAACCATTTGTATTGCAGGCAAAAATCCTGCCATCAAACACACATGACTTCGCCTGCTCAATTGTTAGAATATGTAACAACTGAAACCGAAAATCACTCGCTGCTCGCTGTCACTTAACTCCGCCCTAAATTTGCATGCCAGTTTCTTTATTTTTTTTCTAAAAGGTGTGTCTTCTTCACTCTTGCATTGTCCAACGAAGTTTTCTCTTTTTTACTTAAGTGCTTAAAGAAATAAAATGACGCCGTCCTGCTTGCACCTCCAATGTTGCCATAGAGCAGACACAGGGCGCATGCAGTCCTTTTGGCAAATAATTTCCCCTCTTGAGAACGGAAATGGTGGTGCTAATGCACACATAAAAGTCCTTTGATGGTATTTGCCGTGAGCTATAAATGAATCAGAGAGTAAATTTTCATATTTCTCCAGTTGCATATTTTTGTTTGGGACTAAACTTTCATCTTCGACTGTTTGTTTTAACATTTGGGACAATTTGGCCCTCATGCATTTAAACATCTGTTTCAGATTTTAATGTCGTTAAGTGTACGCTTTCCATATGTTGTGTCATCATTATTCTTGTGCATGTGTGTAATATCGCACTACACACGTCTACCGACTACTTTATTTTGTAAGTGTGTCTTTTCTCGTATGCACTTATTTTGTGTTTGTATTTTAAGACATTTTTTGAATAATTTATGACATTGTATGATCTAGAAAGAATGTAGGTTATATCAGTTGCTTATTTAAATTCCCTTACAGATAAAAGTTGCCCGCTTCAACTGTGAGTAGCTTTTGTGTTCATATAAATTTGGTTAAGAAAGGAATACACAGTTTCCCCCTGCAAATGTTACAACAGGATATGTGATATCCATAACAAATTTTTTTCAAATTGCTGTCAATACAAGTTCTTTTCTCAGAAGTAAGAAAATGCATACTTTTGAAATTTTTAAAATAAAAAATGTGATCCACTCTAATTCTTAATCGGGATCTTCTTCAAGATCACTCCTTTGTCTATTCTTCAAATAATTATCAAAGCCATGATAAAAAGTTACTGTTTGTGCTTTTAAGACTTTTGTTTTAATATGTTGATCTGATATGGATATGGGGACAGCGTTGCCATAACTTTTTCAAAAAAAACTGCAACTTTAGAAAAAAAAACTGGTTTTCACGTAAAAAAACTGCACATAAAAAATTCACAAAAATATATAGTTTTTTTCATATTTTTTTATTAAAACAAAAACATAACACAACAAATTAAATATGATATACATCTACATTTAACAAAGCAATTCATTTTAATAAAAAATATATAGGTACATAGGGTTTAATAAACAAAAAGAGTTCATTATTATTCAGATATAATACTGCCTGTTCCAGAATCTCGACAAGTCGATGTCGTTCTCATATTTATATTGAAACCAATAATTAAAAATTTAAATTTGTTTGTATGTACATAGAAAAACACAAGGCATATCTATCTAACAGGTACAACCATTTCTACAAAAATAGAACACTTATTGTAGAAACTACCTTAACAGTTGCAAAAATCGTTAAACGACAATACTAAGTTTGACGTTTTATCAGGTTAGGCTAGTGAGCTCGTGCTCCCACCTGCAATATACACCTTGGTAAAATTCAACTTGCTTTGTGGTCAGGGGTGCAAAAAGATGTATGTGATAATTACATACTCGTATAAAAAAGTATAGTTAAACCTTGCCACTGTTATATTAAGCAAATGGGGTAAAATTATGGTTTCAGAAATTGGAATTAAAATAACAAAATTAAGAGTAAAAAAGTAAAATGTAAAAACTGCAAAATCTGCACAATTTACAGAAAAACTGGTTTTTAAAGAAAAAAACTGCAAAACTGCTCAATGCTTAGAAAAACTGTCAAATGCAGATAAATCTGCACATTTGGCAACGCTGTATGGGGAGCTCAGTGGCTCTCTCTCTCTCAGTGCATGTTCCTTTGCTGGAGCTTCATTTTAATGTGCTTGCGTTTTAAACAAGTTCCTCTTCTCGAAATAAAGCCAAGCAAGAATGATATAAGTTTTGTACATAGTTTTGGAAACATTTTCAGCAAACGCCAAATAGTGGCACAGCTAAAAGTACTCGTTAAATCTTACAATAAATAAATGGTATGGAGCGCAATAAAAATTTTGTAAAACAAGGTTTTTGCTTTAAAAAGGGATTATATAAGATACTCGTATGTATGTTTATCCCATTTATAACTCCATTTTTTAACTGATCACCTATAATGTCTCTTGAATTTGAATTCAAGTTAAAATTTGTAAAACAAAAGAAGAGGATTTTTTGCAATTATAAAAAATTGAGGAGTAACAGATTTGAAGTTTTCAAAAAGCAAACAGAAAAATAAATAAATATCCACAAAAAGGGCGTAGGATCAGGACTTTTATACACTTCACCAAAAATGGCAAAAGGTGTCCGTGTGTAATTTCCTCAATACTGATATGCGAACACAAAAATTATCCAGGATAAGTTATCCTTATGAATAGGGAAGTCGACTGAGTAGGTGAAATTGATTTTCTCAAGCCACCAGAAAAGCTAGAGACATCATTCTAGGGCTGATGAATTCGAACGATTCGAAATATTGAAAAACAGCAAAAACTTTAATTTACAGTTCCAGAGCTGGAAAGCTTAAACATATTTTGGTATACCAAAGTAACCAGCAAAAACTAATTAAATTAATTAAACCAATTTTGTACTTCAGGAAGAATAAAATTTATATTAAAAATAAAATTAAAAAAAAATTAAGAAAACTAATCCAGGGTTGGACAATTGAACCTTTTTGTGGCACATAAAAGGGACCTAATTTCTGTTTCTTTATTAATTGAAACCATTTTACACTTCAGGCCGAAAAAAATTGGTGTGAAAAATTTCTATAGTATTTTATACCTCAGAATGAATTAACTTGGTATAAAGAATGATACAACTTCAAATAGACGATTCCAGCGTTGGACAATTCAAAATTTTTTAATACGAAAAAGTAAGCAGAGCTCTAAAGCAGTGAATTTTAAAATACTTTTTTGTTAGTTTTTAAGCAGCTAATAAGAACTAGTATTTTCTTTGGTAATCAAACATATAGTACATTTTAGAAAAAAATAAATTAGTATTGAAAATTTAATGGGCTGGAAATTAAAACTTATTATTTTTTTTATACAAAAGCAACTATTTAAAAATTTTTTTCCAGAAAAAATAAAATTAACATCAAACAATTAAACATTCAACAAAAAATTAAACATCTAAAACACGATCCCAGGGTTGGGCAAGCGACACATTTTTTAGTAACCAACTGAAATATATTTTTATTTTTGTTTATAAAATAAAAATATCTGATGTTTTTGAAAAAAGTTAATTGGTATTATAAATCAGAAAAGCTAAACGAACACCTCCAGAGCTGGAAAATGTAAACTTTTTTGGCAATATTTAAGTAACAAAATAAAACAATTTTTTTTCTTTGGTAAACAGACATGTTTTGTGGTAAAGATGATTCCAGGGCTGGAATGAATAAATGTATTTAATTTTAAAATTAATTTACATATTTTATATATATTTTTGAACGCTTTCCCAGTTACCGATCTATTTCCAAAATTAAAAGCTTTTACAACAATCTGCAGCGATAGATAAAAATAATTATTTCATGGTTTCTATCAATTAACAATTATTAATTATTATTATTTATCAGAAATACTTTTGCAAGAAAAATGAAACAACTAAATTATATGTCGGTTCATTGGCTGGCCTTTGTTGTTAGGCGATACGATTTATCAATGTCAAGTAAAAAAGAAAAAAGAAACTAATAATTAATACCAAAAAATAATAAAACATGGGTAGCAGCAAATATCGGTACTTTACTTTATAGAAATATTTATTTAAACACCGTCAGTCGACATATCCAAATGACATACGCAAAGAACCACAAAGACATTTGGAAAATGAATTATAAACACACAACGAAAATATGGGAGAAACTGTCATATCTACGAGTCTACCTTCCCCCAATCGAAGAGGCATTTGATTACGTTATTTCAATTTAAAGTTCTCGCCTGCACGTATTCTTTCTTGTCATCTATTTAATTTAATAGAGGGGCGACAAAACACCGACACCAAAAATTTCAGGCAATATGACGTTAGATTTATCTTCTTGTATGTGACCGCTTTTCTCCCGCTGCTCTGCAATCAAATACAAAAAGCTTCCCACTATTCAAACTGTGGCCAATATATAAATCATAAGCAAATAAATTTGATATTCTAATTCCTCTCTAATCCTTAGAGCCTTAAATTCTAAATCAACCTACCGAATATTTGACACATGTCGGAGCGGTTCGCTTTCATGTGTTTTTTTTTCAAGTACCTATCGAATTTGTGATAACTGTTTGAAAAGTATAAAGGGCTCTTCTCACCACATTGTGTGTACGTAAAGTTCATATTTTCAAATCTATGTGTATGTGTATATGTGTATGTATAAAATAATTTAGTAAAAGTTATGTGAAAGCAGTTGCTAATAGTAGCAACAAATGCTTCTGCATTTGCTACTGGCTAGTTTTATATAAATTCAATTAAAACCAAAAAGATCTTGACTGCAGGAATCTAAAAACTAGGAGTTCGATAGTTTCGATGCGATGTTATCGTTGGTTGGTTGGTTGGTATACGTGGCTGCCTGTAACCCACAATTATTCAAGTAGGATCTCTGAGATCCCGTTTCGAGAGACCACTCCACTCGTCAATGTCAACCTGTGTAGAACCGAATCCAGATCTCGGATACGGTGATGGATGCTAGGTACAACCTGTCGCATCGAGGAATCTAATAAGGTCACCTAGACCTATACCTGATAGCTCCGAAAGGTCGGATATTATACTGTTGCCTAAGATTCTGTGTCTCGTATGGTGCAATGCCGGGCATTCACAAAGGAAGTGATAAACTGTCTCTTCCTTGCCCTGTAGTGCGATTCACTATACGTTTTAAACCACAATTGTTTCGTTTAAAAGTGTTAACCACAAAATTAACGATTTTGCTATTCACTAACACTTTAAACGATATCCGATGGTGTTTGAAACCAGCTGCTTCAATCAGTTGTGATTTTTCACTACCCAAACCGTGGTTTATTAACGACAGAAATTTTGTTGGGGTTTAATAAGTAAAAAAGTGTGTATTTTTTCATAGACAGCAGCTCAGAAAAAATCGTACAAATAATTTATATGTATTGCCTATTTTGTTACATGGATCGCTTTTTATAAAATTTCAAAATAAAACAACTTTATTTATTGATGTATAGTTTATTCATTTATTGAAGAAATATATGTGGAATTGGGAAATATTTTTATGATATATTGGCAACAGATTCATGGCCCTCAACGTAATCGCTCCCGATTATTTCAATCACTCGCCAATACGCTTAAGTCATCCTGCTTCACGGTCTTATTCCCAGTAAGCGCCAGTTGCCTCTTCCTGTCCCGTACCTTGGTACTGGTGCGGCTTTTTAGTTTCTTCCACACCTTTGTGACAATGAATAATTGTACAATTTCTTGTATTTATTAAACAAGGTTTACTCACCGCCTGCCATTGGTTGACCTCTTTAACTGCTCCATCGGGACAATTAAGGGTTTCTGTCATATCTGCCTACTTTTTGTTGCATTCCAACTTTCCGTGCAGTTTACCGCCAGCAAGTCCCGGGTTGGTGGTCATAACATCCATCATATTGCTGAGCTGCTCGGCAGACGCGCGGCTTCTTTTTGCTAAATTTCCGGACATTCTACGAAAAAGATATATAAGTATATAATAAATCAATATTATAATATATTATAAAAATAAAAAATGTTTTACTTACTTTGCATCACAAATGAACTTTTGTAAAAAATTATTTATATATTTTTTTTATTTTCTTTGTTCTTTTCTGATATTTTGACATTTCAATTAACAGAGCTGCCACGTAATATCAGTTGGGGTGCATAGAAATATAAAACTGCTTAGAATGGTTAGAAATAAGTTACTGAATCACGTGGTGGTTAGTGCAAACATCAAAATCTGTGGTTAAAGTTAACACTTGCCAAAGTGTTAAAAGTTAGTGAATCGCACTACTGATCCCGGCAGCTGCGACTGAATGCATTATAGGAGAGACCTATCCTACCAGCATGTCTGCCTATTGCCCAGTGCCCCGTCACTACTGCGACGAGTCCTGAGATGTCCCTACGGTTCCTGTTGATCAGATGTGCTGTCCTCCTGTCGTTGTAGCAGGGCCACATACTTCTGGCCACCCTACACGTGTCCAGCTTGCGCCATCTGTCTGCAGCCTTCTACCGATAATGACTCTGAATGCCGCATCTTATAGCGCCATACGGCATGGCTACCGATACAGCGGTGGAGCAGATCCAGCCCTAGCTAGCTCGTCCGCCCCTTCGTTTCCAGGGAAGTTACAATGTGCGGGAACCCAGATAAGGGTTGTGTCAGTGTGATATCCCAATCTGGATAGAAGCTCCCTGCATTGAGTTACCAAGGTAGAATAAGTAGTGAACGACCTCAGAGACAGGAGTGCTGCCTGGCTATCGACAAAGATATTGACCCTACCCTGAACACCCCTGTCAATTAGTAAGATGTTATCGTTTCGAATTCTCGAGACTATAGCAAAAAAATGTATGTAATTAAAACCTAAATTATTTTAGCTTCCATAGAGTAAAAAAAGTTGAGTTTTTAGAAACTTAAACAGTTTTATATCAAATAACAAAAAACAAAGAAAAAAGCAAACAAAACATTCACATATGTATTTATATACATACGAGTAGTTTTATAAAAAATAAACTAAACTAAATCGCAAAGAAAACATTGTGACCTTAATAAAAGAACAGTGTACACGCATATACACCATTATTTTTTATTGCATAATAAGAATCTACATAACCGATTCTATATGTGGTCAAAATATGGTGAAGTTCTATTTCTACAAAGTGTGTCAAAAGACCGATTGAAATAATAGCTTATAATTCCGTGTTTGAAAATATTTGGAAACAATTGTGTAAATGAAGGTTTCTCTGAATATAATTTCAAAGAAAAATAGTGTATAAAAAGCATACACCATTTTTATTAATCACTATTTATATTTCTTCATGACAAAACAAAATCGAAAAATGACTTATATTGATATACACCATTATTCGCGATTTTGAGATTGGCCAAAGAAAACAACTGTACACTGTGGAAAGAATGTTCTGGTACGACAATAATGATCTCAAGGAAAGGCTTAGCAGAGTGGGGCACACTTTCAAAAAAATAACGAAAACAACTCTGTGAATTGGTTGACGATTAAGCAAATTAAAGTGAAGAAAGCTAATCCCGATTCGCTGCTCTACAAAGAAAATTGGGATTCCGAGTGGCAAACAATTGATATAATGGAACGAAAGAGGAAGAAATCAATCGCTTATAACTTACCATATCTTCCTTAAAGTACAATGATCTTAAGGGACTTCGTGTCCAAAATGTCATTCTTTTTATCTTAGCCTTCAACCTGTGCAAAGAGCTGCTATCCAAACTGGGAGGTCAGATAGACGCTACCCTCATCTGCGTACCCGCACACAGCAATTTCTTTGGAAACGAACAGGCAGATGAGCTAGCTAAGGCTGGATCTGCTAAGGACGTCTCCACTGCCGTATCGGTGGACATGCCGTTTGGCACCCTAAAGAGCACCATTCAGAGCCATTTCCGGCAGAAAGCTGCGGACAGGTAGCGCAAGATGAACACGTGCAGGGTGGCTAGAAGCATGTGGCCATGTTATAACGACAATAGAACAGCACAATTGATCAAAGGAATCGCAGGGACATCTCAAGGCTCGTAGCGGTTGTGACAGGGCACTGGGCAATAGGCAGACATGCAGGCAGGTTAGGTCTCAACCATAATGCATTCTGTCGGAGCTGCCGGGATCAGAGCAAGGAAGAGACAGTTTATCACTTCCTTTGCGAATGCCCGGCCTTGCACAACACGAGACACAAATTCTTAGGCAACGGTATTATAGGCGACCTCGCGGAGTTATCAGGTACAGGTGTGGGGGACCTTATTAGATACCTCAATGCGACGGCTTGGATCTAGTAACCATCCGTATCCGAGATCAGGATACGGCTTCCATAGGTAGTCACTGACGAGTGGAGTGGTTTTTCAAAACGGGATCTCAGAGATCCTACTTGAATGCTTGCGTGTAGCGGGCAGCCACGTATACCAACCAACCAACCAAGCCTTCAACCTGATGGAACTAAAAATTGCTTGGTTGAGCCTGATGTGGAGGGGGATATTTCCGTTGATGTATGTTGATGAATATTGCCTATTTTCATTTATTTTTTATTAATTAAAATTGTAAAAATTGAATTGCAAAACAATTAACAACGTGTCACTGAAATACCAAAAAAATTACAGTGAATTATGAATAAAATGGATTGTTAAGCACGAATACTATGTTTTACTGCCTGAACGTTCATCAGACAAGAATATTCAAATAAAATAGTGTATAACATACAACATAAAACAGTGTATAACGATTTTCATACATATAATAAAACAAATAAAATAGCCTAAGTGACATTATGGTACTTTGAGTTCCATTAATTTGCAATTAAAGCACTTGTAAATTAATGAAATACCATCTGCTAGTAGACTGATAATTCAACTAATTATTTAAATGACTACAACTTAGAAACGTCGATTATTTTCTGAAATATCACGGTTTTTCTAGATGTTTAATAACACAAAAACTTTAAACTCGATTATCTCGAAACAGTAAAAAAATTATACACTGCTGTTTTATTAAGGGGACTACATACGAGTATACATAATTCTATAATTAAAAATAAATAAAAGCCAAAATAAATTTTTATATTGTCCTTAATTTACGGTTTGTTAGCCACAATGTTTATGTAATGCTGTGTTATTACCAATATCTTTTTAACATTTAGAAAATCATATATTTGCTTTTGGTATTGAAACGGCCACATCTGATGTTGAAAAAAATCTGAACTTATTTATTTATTTTTACATTTATGTTTATCATAAATTTTATTATTACAAAAGCTTACAGGCTGCAAAATTTGAGTGATGCATTTTTTATTTCAAAGCCGTCGTCGAGGTAACATGATTTTTCTCGATAATATCGCTATCGGATAGAAAACATCGATAGTTCACTTAAAACCATTCCATCGATACTATCGATAGTACCATCGATAGTACCATCGATAGTACCATCGATAGTTTTGCAGCTCTTGTTCATGCGTCTTGCAAAATAACTGAAGTAATTTTTGTTTACAAATACTCACTTTGTCATACCGTCCCTCTGAGACCCCATAAAGTATATATATTCTTGATCTTGATCTAGCCACTTCCGTCCGTCCGTATGTGGAAATCACGATTCAGTGCAAACGGAAAGAGCCAGACCCTTGAAACTTGGTATGAATATATCTTGAAGTATATCACAGGTCAAGTTGGTAAATGAGTTGAATCGGGCCAGGGGGCAAAAAGTTCCCGTAAGAAGAACTAAACCAACCTCTAAAAAACATAATATTTAAAGTTTTTTGTAATTTTGTTAAGCAAATGATATATTTTGATCTCAAAGATGTCCCAACGCGCTAAATTTGGAGCCATTAAATAAAAATATAATAATAATTTTTGGAACAAGCCCGCTTTAGTAAATGTGCAAAAATAATTTATTCTACATTCGCTAAATAATTGTATCTACATTCGCTAAAAATAAAATTTTTCAGCTTTTATGACGATTCTGAGACGTAAACTGATCCTCCTCTGCCCTACCCCCCTCTTCCTCCCCCTTAGCTTCCTAAATGACCCCATCCAAAAAAAGTTTTACACTTAATTATCCCAAAAATTTATTTTTTGTGTTTTATGGCAAAGGTGAAATATCTCCCCCAAGACCTTGCCAGAGCGACCCCGATAAAATACAGTTTTAATCCAAAAAGAGTTAGACCCCATAAAGTATATACATTCTTGATCAGTGATGAAATCTAAGACGATCTAGAAATAACCATACGTCCGTCTATGGAAAATACGATATAATAAATTTTTCGGCCCCGCCCTTTCAGTGGGCATTAACGTAAGATATTGGTAGCAAAAGTAGTGTAAATAGTTAACAAATTGTACTCTTTAAAAATAAATGTTTAAGGTTTTATGATGAAGCTGAGCCACCAACCTCTGATCTTCCCCACGGAAAATTGTTGCTGTGTGGCAAACAAGAATTACTTTAAAATATTTCAGTCAAAAGTTTCAGTGGAGACCTGATCATGCCTTAAAAGAAATGCAGTTAAGGAACCAGCTCTGGTCATTTCCACTGCCTCGAGAGGGCATCAAGAACTTTAACACGCAGGTGCTATTCGTATAAATCTTTTTCGCGCCTTAGCACTCTATAACACTGCGTTAAGTTCATTAACCCCACGCATTTGAATTTAAGTTTGAACTTGTAGAAAATTTTCTTCTAATACACACTAATTGTATCATGTTTAACGATACTTCGCTGAAAACTTGAAACTTTATTGTCACCTCTTTGAGATAGACGCCAAGGGATTAATTACGTTATCACCTTTTCTTAAAAAATAGTTAATTTAAGAAGTTTTTTTTAATGAAACAAGGCCATCGCATATGCAAATATTTAAGGCAATCAAGTTTTAAAATATACCAAATAAATAAGATTTTGCCCGACAGACGTCACGAAGTGTCATTAAGACTAATTTACAGTGTCATAATCGAAATAAAAATGCAAACATACAACCGAACATGAATAGAGATGTTCAGATTATATGTACCCGCACTTAAGACATTTTATGCAAAGAAACATCATTTTTATATGATATTTTATATCACTAGTGCTTGTTTTTTTATTAACAGCAAAGACACACAACAAACATCATAAACTGACGGTGATAACAGAAGTTGAAGAAGGAATTATTTCAAATAAAAAAGAAAACAAGAAAAGCAATAAAAGTATGTGTGTGAGTATGTACATATGTATTTATAAATGCGAGTATTGTTGTTGTTGGAGTACATTAAAAACAAAATTCATTTATTTTATTGTTTGTTGTGTTGTAGATAAAGATGAAATCAGAATGATTTACAACCAGGTAAAAGTAGACACAAACAGCACAACAGGAACGAAAACTATAAAATTTTTGCACAATTCACGTAAGCAAAAAGGTGGTAAAAGTGCAAACGGAAAATATTTCATAAACATATGAGTTTATAATTTAAATTTACTACTTGTACACTAATGTGTGAAGGCCAGACGTTTATTTTTGAGCAACCAATTTTGAATTGTGATTTCGCCTTCCTTCGTCTTCTAAAACAACAGAGCAAACCATAGACTACCGCATCACACTGACACAAATAAGTGCAATTGAATTACCCTCGTTACACTTTCGTGTAGTATTTATTAAACCCTTCACAAAAAAGTGAAAGAGTATATATAGGTTTGTCATTCCGTGTGTAATTTCTTTGATATTCATATGGGACCCCATAAAGTATATATATTCTGGTTCCCTATGAATAGCGATGACGATTGAGCCATGTCCGTCTGTCCGTCTGTCTGTACGTGGGTTGTGCCAAGCCCCAAGAAAAGCTAGAGACTTCGTTCTTAAACTAATGGATTGGAAATGAACTTAAATAGAGTGCTATTGAAATTCAGAAAAATATGAAATACGGTTCCAGAGCCGGGAAGCTTACACTTATTTCTCGACGCACAATTAACTACCAAAAACCGATTATTTGTTTGTTTGTTAATTAAACCTATTTCAGACTTTGGGAAGCCTCAAATGTGTATTAAAAACTAAAAAAATTAAATTTTTTTCCAGGCATAGATAGATAGTTTTATTTTGGTACATGCAACATTTTGTAGTACATGAAAGTGACCAAAATTGTTAAAAATGTTAAGTTTTTCTTAAATAAAACCACTTTATACCTAATGAAGAGTTGCATTGGTAAAAAAAAACAAAAATTTAAATTTCGCTTCCAGGGTTGAGAAATTAAAATTTTTATACATAAAAGTAACCAGAAATGCTACTGGCATTGTTTTTTCGCTAATTGCAACTTTTTGTAATTCAGGAAGAACAAAATTGGTATCAAAAGTTAAAAAAAATCAAAATATTGATTGCAGGGTTGGAAAACTGAAGTACTTTGTAGTACATGAAAGTGACCAAAGTGGTTACAAATTTTACGTTTTTCTTAAATAAAACCACCGTATACCTCATTAACCCTGGAATATCATTTTTCGTCGTTTCGACGACTCATGTTTACGTTTTGTATATCTCACAAAAATATGAATGATATTTTAGGGTTAAGAGTTGCATTGGTAAAAGGAAAAAATAAAACTTAATTAAAATTTCGTTTCCAGGGTTCGGAAATTTAAATTTTTTTTATATCTGAAAGTGACCAAAAAGGCAACTGATGTTTTTTTTTTTGCTACCTAAAGCAATTTTATAATTTAACAAAATTGGGGTCAAAAATTTCGAATCCAGGGTTGGACAAATGAAATATTTTGTGGTACATGAAAGTGACCAAAAAGGATACAAATTTAAATTTTTTGTCAAGTAAAACTATATTATACCTCACTAAGAATTGCATTGGTAAAAGAAATAAAAATTCGCTTCCAGAGTTGGAAAACCGAAATATTTTTGATACATAAAATTGCCCACATAAACTACAAATTTTGTTTTTAATGAATTAAACATATTTTATACTTCAGGAAGAATGAAATTGGTATTAAAAAATTAAAAATTCGGTTCCAGGGTTGGAAAAGTAGCCATATAAGTTTTTAATTTTGGTTTTTTGTGAATGAAATCTTTTTCATACTTCGGGAACAATTAAATTGGTATTAAAAACCCAAAAAATTAAAAGCTCAGTTTCAGAGTTGGAATATCGAAATTTTTTGATACATAAAAGTAACCATATAATTTGCTGTTTTTAATTTTTATGATACCAGGAAGAAGTAAATTTGTATTACAAACCAAAAAAAATTCTAAAAGATGATTCTAGGGTTGGACAATTAGAACTTTTTGTTGTACATGAAATGGATTTGTTTTCTTTTTGTTTTTAAATTAAACATATTTAGTGTTTTTGAAAATCATTCAGAGGTATTACAAATAAGAAGAGCCAAACATTTAGCTTCCTAGACGAAAAATTTAAACGTTTTCTTAAATATAAAAGTAACTGATTTTTTAATTAAACTTTTTTTAATTAAACTTTCTGTTTTAGAGAGAAAGAAAGAAGAATTACATCTGTGAAGGGTATTTAAGATTCGACATCGCCGAATATAGCACTTTTACTTGTTTTAGTAAGTTTTTATACCCTTCACTAAGAATGGTGAAGGGTTATATAGAGGTTTTGTCATTCCGTGTGTAATTTCCAGAGCTGGAAAATGTAAACTTATTTTTGATATAAAAAAAAAAAAGAAAAGATAAGCAATATTTTCCTAGACAAGCCACCCAAACAAACTAGTGGCAAAAAATTGAATATATCAATAAATATTTTTAAAATTTGAATGTAAATTTTATTATTAAAATAAGTATTTTTACTTGGACTCAAGTTCAAAACTGCAATCTGCAAATTATTCTTTTTTATGAATTTTTATTTAATTTAAGTTATTTTTATTAAGAGTAGAATTAAGGGATTCTTAAATGAATTCTTATCTTAATGATAAAATTAAATAAAACTTACATTCATGTTTAACAAAACGAGGACACGCGACCTGTTCATTGCTAATTGTTAACTAAGTAAAATTTTCAACTGCTGGAGCATAAATAACAAAATGCTTTTGATTTCACCAGCTGAAATTAATTTCAACTTTTTGTTTGATAAAAGCATTTGCTACTTTAGGCAGAATTAAATAAGTATTAATAATAATCAAACGCAATCAAAAGGACATTTCTAGGGTAGGACAACTTGATTTTTTTTTCTTTGGTAGATTTAAAAAAATTTAAATCAAGAACGAAAAAAAAATCGGACCGTTCGAAATTTTAATTTAAATCTCAGAAAGACATGATAAATATTCCAAGGCACAAAGGCAAGTCAACATCAGTTTTTGTTATTCAACTTACACAGCAGAGCAGAACAGCTGTTGTCGAAAGACGCAACCCTTTCATCGCCAGTGCTCATGTGTATTGTGTTTGTCACCACTTATTAGGTGGCTTAGTTGAATGTGATAACAGTTCCAAATTTACACAAGTTTTATTGTGAAAAAGAATCCGAGAACTGTATCAACCTGATGTTAACATGTTATTGTTATAATACCCGTGTTACCGTTTGATTATTTTTCTACATGTCCCATTTTTCTGAATTTTTTGTTCCATCATACCTAAGTCAAACTTTTTTGGTTTGAATTTCATACTTAAGTACATGCGAAAACTGACGATCGGTTGCTAAGTGAAAACCGTATGAAGGACACAGTAAAAGAGTTGACACTAGTTCAAATATTTGAAATGTTTTTCGACGAAGAAGTTTTTGAAATGATCGCTAATCTTAGCCAGTTATACGCGAGTCAAAATAATCGACATAACTTTACGGTCACCGTTGCAGAGCTAAAGAATTTTTTTGGTATACTCATTCTTTCTGGATACAACAAATTGCCAAGGGAAAGCATGTATTGGTTTTATGATGAAGATATAGGAGTAGAAGTTGTGTCAAATTCTATGTCCAGGAATAGGTTTAAAGAAATTAAGAGAAATTTGCACCTTGTTGATAATAACGAAGCTTCAAATACCACTGACAAAATGTTCAAGTTGCGCAAACTTTCAGATATTCTTATCAAAAAGTTCAACCAATTTGGTATTTTCCACGAAAATATTTGTATCGATGAGTCAATGGTAAAATATTATGGCCGTCACTCAGCAAAGCAGTTTATTAGAGGCAAACCAGTTCGGTTTGGATATAAAAACTGGGTTGCAGCAAGTTCTTCTGGATACTGCTACAATTTTGATATTTACTGCGGCAGGTCAACTAATTCTGTTTCTGAGCCATTGGGTAGTAGAGTTGTCAAAATGCTACTCGATAAATTATCAACAAATCCTGCAAATCACAAAGTCTATTTTGATAATTTTTTTACAAGTTGTGATCTGCTAAATGATTTACGTAATTCAGGTTACCGTGCTACAGAAACAATAAGAGATAACCGTACTAAGAAATGCCCCTTGCCAAATGTAAAGGAGATGATGAAAAAGCCAAGAGCAGAGTATGATTATAGGTTTGATAAAAATAACGAAATATTATTGGTCCGCTGGAAGGACAACAGTATTTGCACAATGGCTACAAATCATGATTCTTATGAGCCGGCAGAATTTGTTAAAAGGTGGTGTTCACAAAAAAAGCAAAAAACGGATATGCAGATTCCATACTTGTTTCAAAATTACAACAAGGGTATGGGCGGAGTTGATGAAATGGATCAATCCATATCATTATACAGAATTGGCATTCATGGCAAAAAATGGTGGTGGGGTTTATTTACCTACATGATAGATATGGCTATGTCAAATGCTTGGCGCTTGCATGAATGCAGCAAAGAAAACAGCATGGAAGAGTTACTATTTCGACGAACAATAGCGAGATTTTACCTAAAGCAATCACCAAAAAAACGCACTACTGCTCGTCCTTCGTCATCAAATATTGAAGGCTTACAGCTAGACGGCGTCGATCACGTTCCAGAAAAGCTTCAAAATCGTGTACGTTGTGTCATCTGCCACAACAGAAGCCGTTGGGGTTGCAAAAAATGCAAGAAAACACTTTGTATTGACAAAGGATGCTTTTCGAAATTTCACTCATAAGTGGCCGCTGGGCCAATTTGGGTACACCCCTTTTATGCCCTGAAAATAAAATTATTTCAACTTTTTTTTTGTTATCCTGTTTTTTTGTACTGCTAATTTTATATTAATAAAGAATTATTCAAAGTTTTCCTTGTGGTTTTGGTTTGGCTTTAAATGGGTTAAAATTTTTTTTTCGTATTTTGTAGTACATTTAGTAACTATTAACAATTTTAGTTTTTCTTTAACAAAACCACCATATACGTCATGAAGATTTGCATTGGCCAAAAAAAAAATTTTTTAATACAAATTTTGATTCCAGGGGTGGGAAATTGAATTTTTTCTATTCATGAAAGTAATCAAACAGGCAACTGATGTTGTTTTTTTTGGTTTTTTGCTAACTAAAACTGTCTTATAATTTAGGAAGACCAAAATTGGTATCAAAAATTCAAAAATGAAAAATAAAATTTCGAATCCAGGGAAGGACAAGTGCAATATTTTATGGTACATGAAAGTTACAAAATGGTAAAAAATTTGCAATTTTTCTTAAATAAAACTACTTTATTCCTCTACAAGCGTTGCACTCATAAAACAAAAAATAATAAAAATTTCGTTTCCAGGGTTGGAAAAATTAATATTTTTTGGTACATGCAATATTTTGTAGTACATGTAATAACCAAAATGGTTGCAAAATTAGAGTTTTCTTAAACAAAATTACTTTATACCTCATGAAGATTTGCATTGATAAAGAAAATTTTAAAAAATTTAAATTTCGCTTTCAGGGTTGGAAATTGAAATGTTTTCTTCATACATAAATATAACCAAAAGGGTAATTGACGTTGTTTTTTACTAATTAAAACTGTTTTTTAGTTTAGGAAAATCAAAATTGGTATCAAAAATTTAAAAAAAAATCAAAATTTAGATTCCAGAGTTGAATAACTGCAATATTTTGTGGTACATAAAAATGACCTAAATGGTTACAAATATTAAGTTTTTCTTAAATAAAACTATTTCATACCTCATTAAGTGTTGCATTGGTAAAATAATTTAAATTTCGTTTCCAGGGTTGGGAAATTGAAATATTTATTCTGCATAAAAGTAACCAAAAAGGCAATTGACGTTGTATCTTTTTGGTAATTAAAGCTGTTTTATAATTCGGAAAGAACATAATTGGCATTAAGAATTGCATTGGTAAATCGAAATATTTTTCGTACATAATGATGCATACATAAATTCCAAATTTTGTGATTTTAGTCAATTAAACCTACTGGATATTCCAGAAAAAATTAAACTAGTATCAAAAAATTATAAATTCGGTTCCAGGGTTGGAAAATCGAAATTTTTTGGTACATAAAAGTTACCATATAAGTTCCCAATTTTGGTTTTTTTGAGTGACTTAAACCTACTTTATACTTCGCTAAAAATTAAATTGGTATTAAAAATTTAAAAAACTAAAAATTCGGTTCCAGGGTTGGAAAATCGAAATATTTTTAGTACATAAAAGTACATACATAAATTCCAAATTTTGTGTTTTTAGTGAATTAAACCTATTTTATATATCAGAAAAAATTAAATTAGTATTAAAAAATTAAAAATTCGGTTCCAGGGCTGGAATAATCGACATTTTTTGATTCATAAAAGCAGCCATTTTGTTTGTTATTTTTAATTTTTATGATGAATTATACCTACTTTATATATCAGAAAGAAGTAAACTGGTATTAAAAACCAGTTTGTAAATTAAATATATTTAATATTTTTGAAAGACGTTCAGAAGTAAGAAAAGCCAAACATTTAGTTTCCTAGCAGAAAAATTTAAACGTTTTCTTAAATATAAAAGTATCCGATAACATCATTTTGATTTTTTAATTAAACCTACTTTCTGTTTTGGCATGAAAGAAAGAAAGAAGAATTACATCTGTGAAGGGTATTTAAGATTCGGCACAGCCGAATATAGCACTTTTACTTGTTTAATCTTCTTTTCTGTAAAAGAATATTAAATTTTTTGCACTTTTCCATGAAAAATTGCAAACATTTTGGAACTAAAAAAAGTAACTTTATTAGAAATTAATCTATATCCTTTAGGAAAATGAGTTTTTGTTTTAAAACCCTACCTAAAGGCAACTTTTCAGAAAAAGTGGGAAAAATTTTGCATTTTTATAGAAAAGAGTGCAGTAAAATGTTATTCTAATTTCTTTGATCATGTTGTTCAAATTTTCTGTTTCATGTTGTTCTGATTTCTTAAGTAAAAGATCCACAAAACGAGAATAGACTAAATTATTTTATTAGTTATATAAACAAAAGTGGAATTTTTTGGTTAAAAAATTATTATGGAATAATAAATATTTTACACTGCTGCAATAAAATATGGCTAAAATTAAGTGAAATTTTTCCACAAAATTAGAAATTTGGGAATAATAATTTCTATCCCCAACAGCAGGAATGTTTTCATTGAATTTCTTGATCGTTACCGTGAATGTTTTCCACAGAAAATAAGTAAATTTTCATACATATAAGAAAGAATGTGTATGTTAATTATAGCTCATATTTTCGTCTGCAAATGTACTCGTATAAGATATATTAGAGAATTATAGAAGAATTATAATGAGAATTAAACACTTAACTAACTTAGCAAACATATTAGGGGCACATAAAAAGCTGTTGACAGTATTCAGAATATTTATCTTTGATTTACTGATTAGCTGACATTTCAGATGTTATATAACGATGAAAATGTTTATAGCATCACGTGATAGCAAACAGTTTCTTGCATGAAGATAACTGTGAAGCCATTTATGGTTGTCTACTATTTATTTAAACATTTGTTATGCCAAGTGAAATGGCGGGACACAACAGCTTTTTGCACTTTAAGGTGGCTAACAGCCAATTGAAAAATCCCCGATCTTGTGTATTATGTGATGGGTATGGGTGATATAAAAATATGTTGATAAGAAAAAAGGGAATGGTACTCAATATAACGATTATGGAATATAAAAAAATGGCTAAAAAATAAAATTTTAAAATATTAAATATTTTAGCGATTTTATTATCAAAAACCCAAAAAATGTTGATGTAATTTTTCAATGTAGTGGCACAAAATCATTTAAGTCCTGCTACTGCCACCAAAATATTAATAAAAAAAATTTGACCTTAAAAGTCACCCCTGCAACTTCCGCTAAAAATTATATTACTTTATTTAAATTAAAACTGCTATAACTTTCGAATGGATCACTAACTCATCACATATATAATTTCGTTGGAAATAAACACTGTCTAAATATGTTGGAAAACTCAGTTTTGTCGAATTTTTCGTTTACGAAAGTAAACCGGGTTTGATCCAGTTGGTAGCGACCGACATAGTTTTTGATTATCGAGAAGAGTTTTTAAAATTGATCGGAATGCCAACAAAGTTTTAGTTGGATTTAATTCAGTTGTTAAAAAGTTATAAGAGAATCACATACGTATACACTCATACACAATTTTTTTGGTACAACAAAGTAAAGATGTGCGCGTGAGCAAAATTCAGTTCACGATCACGCATGATCACGAAATGCAAATTTTTTTTTCACGAACGTTCACGCATGGCAATATTTAAGGCTCTCACGATCACGCATGCTCACGAAAGCATCATTTTTAATCGCGTACTTTCACTCACGATGGTAAAAGTTTTTTTTTTCAAAATCGCCCGCGCTCACAGTAAAATTGTTCTCTTGCGTGAAAGTATGAATCTCTATAAAGCGGCATGACCACACAACAAATTGTTGCTTCAAACTTGTGTATGTGGTGGTAAAATTCTGTCTGGCAGTGAAAATCTAAATTGTTTTCATATTCTTCAAACACACATCAAACCATACATGTGGGTTTTTTTCACTAACACTATCAAAGAAAAGCAGAGTTTCTTTTTTTATCTCGGACCAGCACTCAGGGGATGACCCCTACGTATGCAGTACATTGCGCCGGAACTAGAAAGGAGGGGATAGTATTGAGGGGACAGATGACGAAAGATGAAAAGATAGACAGTTTTTTTTTTTTTTTTTTTTTTGTAGCTATTTCAACCTTTTTACTTCGCCGGCTAATTTTTGCTACAGTACCGACGAAGGAGGGTGCTGTTATTCTGCTTTTAGTATATGTTCAGTGCTATGCCTTCAACATTGAAACAGGCTGGCAGCAACTGATCAGAAGAATTCAACACAATCTTCAGTTTGATGTGTGACACGTATTAAAAATCATGCACTATCACGCAGGGTTCTAAATATTTTAATAATTTATAATCTTGATTCACGCGTGAATCACGAGTGAAACGAGAAAAATCAACACTTTTGCACAACTCTATCAACAGGCACGATTCCAGGGTTGGACAATTGAATCTCTTTTAGTACATAAAAGTAACCAACTGAAACAAATATTTTCTTTTTGCTTATAAATTAAACATATTTAATTAACAACAATTTAACAATTAGCCTATAAATCTTAATTCAATTTAATATAGCAATATAAATGTTCGTGAAAATACTTACTACATACAAATTTAAGCTGTGGCTTGAGCTAACAATAAAAATGAAATACGTTCACATGTGCTTATGTATAAAAAACTCAAACCAAAAAAGTTTGGCTTAGATATGATGGAATAAAAAATTCAGAAAAATGGGACATGAAGAAAATAATCAAACGGTAAGACGGGTATTAAAAGAATAATGTGTTAGCATTAGGCTGATACAGTTCTCGTATTCAATTTCCTAACAACATTTTTTTAAATATGAACTGTTATCACATTCAACTAAGCCGCCTAATAAGTGGTGACAAACACAATACACATGAGCACTGATGATGAAAGTTGCGGCTTTCGAAAACGGCTGCTCTGCTCTGGTGTGTAAGTTGAATAACTAAAAAAAACTGATGTTGACTTTCCTTTGTGCCATGGAAAATTTATCATGTCTTTTTGAATTTAAAACAAAAAATTTCGAACAGTTAGCATATAAATATTAATTCAATTTAATAAACATATTTAATATTTGTGATAGAAGTTCAATGGTATTAGAAATCAGAAAAGGGGGAAAACCAGTTTCAGAACTGTAAAATTCAAATATCTAAATAATATAAATTTGTTTCTTTGGTAATAAAATTTATTTTCTGTTTTAGAAAGAAACAGAAACTAACCATTTTCTAAGAATAGTAATGATTTCGTAAAATGTTTTTAAAATTGTGTGCTAATGCTTTGTGAAGACACTGATTTAATAAATTCCTTATTTATATTCTATCAATACAATTCAAAACTACATGTTCAGTGATCATTATCATCCTCATCTTTCTCATTGTTGTACTTGTATAATCATACAACCACACAATCTTCCGCACTCGTATTATTCGCATTTCCATTCATAAATATCTAGTGTACCTGGCTGGTGCTGGCGCTGGCGATATTTCATTTCATTTTCGAGCAAGTTACTTAATTATAATGCCAACTTATACAAGAGTATTACAACAGATCTTAACTTTATATACTCATACATTTGTGGCAATTAAATGCTTAAGTTTTATTGTATAAAACTTGCTAAGCCATTTGGCATTATAAACTAAAGCTTCTGTTTAGCAAATATATAACCAGCATTTACTTGTTCTTGTTGTCACTCACATGCACACGAATGAATGAAAAAATTTATGAATCAAATTAATATCTAAAAAAAATTATGTTTATTTTTGATTTACAAGATATTTCTGTCATAATTTTTTTAAACATATAAAGTAAATTTTGCTAAGTATCGGTGCGCAGATCATATGCCGGCGATGTTATTAACCCATATTCTCATCCGTTTCTGTTACTGACTGCACACGACTTATGGCTTCACACAGGAAGTGGCAACGTAGTTAATCACGGAATAATTCCTAAGAAGACCCGCGTAAATATAAACAGTTATCTGTGGTGTAGAAATTAACTAGTGCTAGTGAGACGCCAAACTGTCGAAAGAGAGTAAACGATCAGTGGCCAACGGGGATTAATGTTGAATGATTCAGAGTTGTTCTGCCACTGAAGTCAGAATATTTATTTTTATTTTTTGTACTTTTGTTAAATTTTTTTATTTTACTCTCTAAATTGTCCTACAATAAATAGAATCACAGGCATAATTGTTAATTAATTTTTTTTTCGGTGGGAAACTTATTTAACTCTCCGCTAAGAAAATTGAAAATTTTCAAAAAAGTGGGATGTTTTATCCCATTTTGAAAAAATATTTATTCCTCAGAAAATAGAACAGGAAGCAATTTTTCGAAATGAAATATTTTATAATTTCATTATCTAAAATTGATCATGTATAAAAAATTTATTTCATTCTAAAAAATTGTTTAATTTGCCGCTTTCTGAGGAATAAAAATTCTTAATCGATCGATTCTTAAATCTAATCAGATCTTGACAATTAGAAGCCCCGTCGTGCGCTACTAACCGGGTCTAAGTCGGTTTACGCCTTCATGAGATATCGTTAACGAAAAATTCGAAGAAACAAATTTTTTTAATTCGTTTAAAATACTCCGAAGTTATATATGTGATCAATTAGTCTTCCCAATTCTTTATAGTCAGTCAGTATATTATAAAAACAATAAATCAAAAAGCTGCTCAATGACAAGGGGCGCCCCACAAGGTTCCATACTTGGCCCTTTATTATATACTATTTATTCCAATGATCTGCCATCGAAACCTGTTCACTGTGAAGTCCAGATGTATGCCGACGATGTCCAGCTAATCGTTAGCTGTGTGCCATCTGACATCAATAGTTGTATTAGTAAATTAAATGTTGACCTTAATAACGTACATATACAAATGGGCTTCAGCAAACGGACTTTGCCTAAATGCTAAGAAATCTAAAGTAATCATGATACGTAGAAATAGTAATGTGCAATATCACTTGCCTCAGATAACTATTGGCGACTCGTCTATAGAAATAGTTGAACATGCCAAAAATCTTGGAATAGTTTTTAACAATACTCTAACTTGGCCCAACCATATCAACACTCCATGTGGCAAAATATACGCTATTCTCAGAAACTTATGGATGACACGGTCCTTTACACCAATTAGCATTTGTACGTTGCTTGCCAAAACGTACATTTTACATGTTTTAACTTACGGATGTGAATTATTTTCTAGTTACAATTCTACAAGCAAGAATAAACTAAAAGTGGCGTACAACAATATTGCAAGATACATTTATGGCCTTTCAAGGAGAAATCACATATCACACTTTTCGTACAAAATCTTTAATATATCATTTGATAATCTTCTTAAATGTCGCCCACTGCTGTTTTTACACAAAATCGTATATACTAAACAGCCGGTTTCTCTATTTAATAGATTAATTTTTTCAAGATCGAATAGGGGATACAAAATCAACTCTATTCGTTACCAAAGACTTATCTCGGA
The DNA here is from genome assembly GCA_951800035.1 of Linnaemya tessellans. Lineage (NCBI taxonomy): Eukaryota > Metazoa > Arthropoda > Insecta > Diptera > Tachinidae > Linnaemya > Linnaemya tessellans. The sequence goes on along the minus strand of OX637532.1, from coordinate 110,452,745 downwards.
GAGGCATTTCTTTATTAATGCCATTCGTCTCTGGAATGAACTTCCATCTCATGTACAAACTATAAGCAATGCAAAGCACTTTAGATGCGCAATATTTACATACTTTGCTTAGCATAATTACATTAACGCAATGTTTTTAATCTTTTGCAATTTTTATAACATATGATGTTAATTAATAATTACTTGAAATTAAATTATTTTCTTTAGTTTTAAGTCAACTTTGCCTATTTTCTACTATCTGTCTGTTATGCAGTACTATTATATAAGATTACATCTTGTTGTACTGTATTTTCAATAATAATAAATCAAATCAAAAACAAGTAAAAACGTTATATTCGACCGGGTCGAATCTTAAATACCCTCCAAATATTTAGTAAGTGAATTTGAAATGTTTAACTTGGTGGGACAGAGTTCCTTTATATAATATCGTACGTCAACGCCCACTAAAGAGGACGGGGTTCAAAAATATGCAATATCATGTTTTCCACAGACGAACGTATGGGCATTGCTAGACCGTCTTAGACTTCATCACAATTCTCTTTGGAGGCTATAAAAACTGTATTTTGGCGGGGTCGCTCTGGCAAGGGCTGTGGGGGAAACATTTCACCTTTGTCATTAAACTCTAAAAATAAATGCTTGGGATAATTATATACAAAATTAAAAAAAAATAAATTTTTTTGATAGGGTCATTTAGGGGGCAAAGGAAGAGGGGGGAGGGGGGTAGGGCAGAAATCGGCAGTCATAAAACTCTAAAGATAAATGCTTAGGATGATTATATACAAAATTTAAAAAAAAATTTTTTTTGGTAGGGTCATTTAGGGGGCGAAGGGGAAGGAGGGGGTAGGGCAGAGTAGTACCAGATTTCGTCTCAGCTTCGTCATTAAAGCTTAAAAGTGTTATTTTTAAGGAATGTAGGCTTAAGTAAAACAATTTGTTAAATTTTTATGCTATTTTTGCCTATAATTAAAATTTTGCCTAAAATATAAAAAATATTTTTATTTTATTTAATGGCTCCAAGTTTAAGGCGTTGGACCATATTTGACATAAAAATATATCAGTTGCTTAACAAAATAACCAAAAAACTTTAAAAATTAAGTTGTTTTTTCTGGGTTGGTTTAGTTCTTCTTAGGGGAACTTTTTTCCCTCTTGCCCGATTTAGCCCATCTTCGAACTTAACCTGCTCTAAGTTTTAAAATATATTTATGCCAAATTTCAAGAGTCTAGTTTTTTTTTCGTTTGGACTGAATCGTGATTTCCACAGATGGACGGACGGACGGTCGGACATGCTCAGTTCGTCTTAGATTTCATCACTGATCAAGAATATATATACTTTATGGGGTCTGAGATGGATATTTCGATGCGTTTCAAACGGAATGACAAAGTGAATATACCCTCCAAATTCTTTTTTGGAGGGTATAAAAAAGAACGACGAGGAAATCGGTTTATCCGTTGGAAAGTTATACCAGTTTCAAATTTAAAATAATAAAATTTTTAGCAGTTAAAATTAGCGGGAAGTTGCAGGATGACCGTCAGGGTCAACCGTTTTCCATATCTATTTTTTACCATCATCTGGACTGCTACAATAGTTTATGAAAATTATAGATCAGGCTTTTGTATACAGTAAAACTCTGTTATAAGGAACTCCTTGTTACCAACAAAAATAACTCGTTATAAGAAAAGCTCGTGTGCATAACTAAGTCAACACGTGGAACACAGATAAGCGATTTCCCTTATATTTCGACATTTTTATTAACATTGGATTTTTTGATACTTGCGAGCTGATCTTAGCATACGTACTGCCATTGTAATGTTAACTATTGATGGATGTTGCCATTAATACACATTTTTATAAGTTCATTATAAAATGGTAGAAATGTATAAAAATTGCTTAGTGGAACCGTAAAAATTAGTTCGTTACAACCGGAAAATCGTTATAACCAAATTCACTATAGCGAGTTCTACTGTACTTCCATACGAGAGTCACCAAAAGAGTTCCGTGAGTAAAAAATGGTGTGATCGGTTAAAATTTAAATTTACTACAATTTTCTCCTTTTATTTAAAATCGTTCAATTTCAATGTCCATACAGAGAGATTTTTTCAAAAAAATTTAAAATTTATATTTAATTTCTTATCTAGGATTCATGTGTTGCACGGCAGAAATCGTTATTAAACAATTTGGTGTCTTCCATAAATAAAAATCTTGTTTGGAAACTTAAACAAATCTAGTTTCTGTGCGTGAGAAAGTCTTAGAGTCCCAGGTTTTCCCATTTACTGGTAACCCATAAAATCTATTACAACGTGTTACAACTCAATGTATGAAATAATTGGCAGTGCCCATCAAAATTTTAAATGAAGTGGGTTCACCTACAATAGTTCGGTGGAAGGTAAACAGGCACCTAAAGTTTCCCACTGAACCAAAGGCGATAGAAACGTAACCGGCCTTTCGATCATTAGTGGTACCAGGGGACCCGGTATACTCCGCAGCTAGTCTATTTGAACGTGATGGCAACATCATCTTCGCGCTTGAGCTCACACTTATGCGGCTTCAAATTCATCTTGAGCACCAGCAAGAAGTGAAACAAAATATGTTTCAAAGTGTTAATATTGTGCCCATTCACAGTTGGCTCTAAAATATCCTATAGGATTAGATATTATGACGATACGCAACCAAACTTTCACTAAAAGGTATCAAATAAAAGCGAAACGTAGACTACAAAATGGCGCAACTTGCCCAACGGCGTGCTTAACAATCGATTTATCACCAAAACAATTAGTGACAAGTTTATTTTCCGAAGTGGTCCTGGTCTCTGGCCTCGTTCGTGCGATTTAAATTCTCTGGATTACTTTTTACGGGTTCATGTTAAGTCATTAATTCATGCCGATAAACGAGCAACTCTTGCAGCATTGGGAACCCATATTTAAGCCACCATTGACGCCAAACTATCGAATTTACTGCAGAAAGTAGTAAAACATAGGACTTGTTGAATGAATCATTTAGCGCGTGGACAAGGTGGACATATACTGGAAATCATTTTCAAAAAATAAATGCCTTAAAATTATCAACCAGATTACTGTGACAATTTTCGTTCCAACATTTTATTTTATCTTGAATTAAAGATTTGACTTCTCATACGGCTAAAGAAACAGCCGCTATAATAGATCCTACAAATTATAATATGGCAACATTGTTTTCGGCAGCTCAGCTGTTTTCGTGTAACATATTTCTCTTAAACATGTTCAGTTTGGTCTGTAATTTAACCATGAATCGACTTATAGATAAAGGACGCTTGCAGATTATTTAATTTTATTATCAAAATTCCTACTCGGTTAAGTAAGCGCATGGTGCACTTATTGGGTGAATTCCAAAACATCAAAATATTTTGCAGTGATGCTAAGTTTTTTTTAACAGGCTACCAGTTTTGATTAACAAATCCAGCACACTTGGGTCCTAGTAGATCCCTTTGTGTTACCCTAAAACATCACAAACACCCAAGGTCTTTGGTGGGAATCGAACCCACGATCTCTGTACTAATAGGCTAGCATCGCTACCAATCAGCTACAGCGGCACCCTTTGATGCCAAGTTACATTAGTTACAAAAACAAAACACATGAGACTTTGCATCACTGCAATGGATATTGATGTTTTGGAATTCAGCCATTGTGTTCAGCTCATTTCTGGTCAAATGGATAATTGGACAAGTAAAATTGTCGTATTTGATGTGGAGAGCAGTCAGAAGCACTGCAAGAGCTGAAAACTCGTCCTGAAAATGCACTGTTTGGCGAGGATTCAGGGTCGGTCGGATCATTTTTCAAAGTCGAGGAAGGTAGGAAAGTTTGCGTGAATGGCGAGTCCTGCCGTGAGATGATTACATATATCTTGTTTGCCCAAAATGGAAGAGCTGGATTGCCTGACATGTGGTTTCAACAAGATGATACCACATGGCACACAGCACGCGAAATAATGGCTGAATTGAGAGACGACTTCGATGATCATTTTATTTCACGCTTGGGGTCGGTCAATTGGCCGCCTAGATCGCGCGATTTAACGCCTTTGTACTACTTTTTGTAGGTCTATGTTAAGCGGCATGTCCGTAGGGACAAGCACGCAATGGTTGACACACTGGAAGCCAATATTTAAGAATTTATTCGTAAGACACCGGCTGATATACTGGAGAGAGTATTGCAAAATTGGACCCAGGGTATGAATATTTGAGGCATAGCCGCGGTCAACATTTACATGAAAATATCTTTAAACATTAAATTATATACAGGGTCCGCCAAATAACTTTTTTTTTTGAAAATGCTATAAAAAACTACTGAATATTTTTTCAAATTTCTTTTTGTATTTGAAAGTTCAATAATTCCGATTAATAATGGAAAATAATTTCATTCAAATGGCTGCCTCGGCTGGCCATGCAATAGCCTACACGATCGGTCCAATTTTTAAGCACATTATCGATTGTGTGCGTTCTTGCTTCGGCAGAACATATACTAACCTAACCTAACCTCTCGATTGTGTGCAGCTGTATTTCACCAATGGCTTCACGCGTATTGTCCTTTAAAGCGTCAATTGTCTCTGGCTTGTCGGCGGAACACTTATCTTTGACGGCACCCCACAAATAATAGTTCAACGGTGTCAAATCGCAGCTTTGAGGTGGTCAAACGACAGCAGCTCTGCGGTTGATAATGCAATCTTCAAAAACAGGGCGCAAAACATCGAGTGTAGCTTCGGCTGTGTGGCACGTAGCGCCAATATCCTCCTCTTCAATTTTTGTGAACAAAAATTCGTTCAACATGGCCCGATAACGATCGCCATTGACTGTAACAGCCACTCCTTGCTTATTTTCGAAGAAAAATGGCCCAATTATGCCTCTGGACCAACATCCGCACCAAACAGTGACTCGTTTTGGGTGCGTCCGGTTTTCAATGTATGCGTGCGGGTTTTCTGTGCCCCAAATGCGACAATTTTGCTTGTTTAAATACCCGCCAAGTTAAAAATGAGCTTCATCTGAAAATATGATTTTTTTGGCAAAATCGGCATCTTCTGTAAGTCGATCGCAGGCCCACTTAGCGAGGCGAAAACGCATTGGATGGTCAACCATATTCGTTCAGCGGAAGGATAAAACTAATTATCTGTCAAATCAGACATGAGCTAAGTGCTACCATTCACGAAATAAGCACTAGTTGAAAAAAAAACGTTAGATGGCGGACCCTTTAGATAGTTTCATCGAATCAAATAAAGAGTTCGCACGCTTCTCTGAATTATATATTTTTTTAAATCAAATCCGAAAGCTCTTAAAAGATCAACCATTCAACTACTAAAATATTAGTGATTGACAGCCATTTTCACAATGTATGATTATGACTTAACGTTTACTTTAACGACAACTTTTGTATGCCAAACTTGACGTTAAAGTCCACTTTAATTTTTAATCGTACATTATGAAAAGGGCCGTGAGAAAGTATTCCTTACTCAGTGTTGCCAGAGAAGCCAACCGCTGGAGCGTTAAATACTTCAGCATAAAAGTAAATATTCGGTTAGATATTGTTTAATAATTGCTAAATTTTGTTTTTGTTTCATATCATTACAGTCCAACTCTTCATTGCTTTCAACGCTTTATTTCTGTTTAATTCATGTTTTCATTGAATTCACTTATTAAATACATTTTAGATTTTCAAAGTTAGGAATATGGCAATTCGTTGTTTCATTTGCTGATAATAATTTATGAATCACCATTATTTATAAATTGTGTGTTTCTTTATTACTATTGACTTAAATTACCTCATTTTTCAATTAATCAATAAAATGACGCATTTGCATTATAAATATATTCGTGAGCACATCTCTTAGTTTTCACAATGCGAACGCTTCTACCAGTGCTGTTTGTGAACAATTGAATGAAGATGGTTTGCGGAAAAAGCCGTCTAATAAAAATGGTTGACTTAAAATTTATTACTCGACAGATAAAGTTGAAGAACGAATTAAGAAGTTCGAAATCTATTTATCTTTTTAGCAGAGTTCACCTGAATGCAATTAAAATATGTATGCGAAAATTGGGTCACACGATCTTCAGAGTGAAATCATTACGAAGTCGGTAAATAACGAACCAATTATCCTTACGACGGCGAAGCCCAAAAACCAGCTTGGCCGCTGTCCTATCTTCATGAACTGGACTACGCATTCATAAGAGCACGGAATTTCACAGACCACAAATTGAAGACTTTTACATCGTAGTTTTTGAGGGCACACGTGCAAATGCAAATGCGTTCATTTAACGAACCCTGGACCAATTGAAAACTGCCCCAATTTTAATGAAAAAAATAATTTTCAGCAGTGAGACCCATTTTTGGATAAACGGGTGCGCTAACAAACCATATAATTGAATTCGTGACAAAAAATCATTGCTCAGTGACCAAAAAGGAGGGTATAAAAAGGAAGAGCTTATTATATTTCATTTAGAACGACTTTGGTCAGGTCATCACATTCAACGACGAACAGCATAGGTCAATGAGCTGATTCTTTCTATACCCTCCTTTTGATTCCGTTTGTAACGCAGCGAAATATCCATCTGAGACCCCATAAAGTATACACATTCTTGATCAGCGATGATATCTAAGACGATCTGAGCATGTCCGTCCGTCCGTCCGTCTGTGGAAATCACGATTCAGTCCAAAAGAAAAGAGCTAGATTCTTGAAATTTGGTATGAATATATGTTGAAGGATAGCTCAGGTCAAGTTGGAATCGGGCCAGAGGGCAAAAAGTTCCCCTAAGAAGAACTGAACTCACCTCTAAAAAACAACATATTTTTTAAAGTTCTTTTTTGTAATTTTGTTAAACAAATTTTGTATTTTTATGTCAAAAAAGGTCCCACGCGTTAAGCTGGGAGCCATGAAATAAAAAATAAAAAATTTTTGGACCCCGCCTGCTTCAGTGGGCGTTATAATATGCAAAAATAGTGTAAAAATTGTTTTACTTAAGCCTACATTCCTTAAAAATAACATTTTCAAGTTTTAATGACGATGCTGAGACGTAACCTGGTACTATTCTGGCCTACCCCCTACTCCCCCTTTTCCCCCTAACTGACCCTATAAAAAAAAAGTTAAATAAATTTTATATTTGGTGGGCGTTGCCGTACGATATTATGTAAAGAAACTCTGTCCCACCAAGTTAAACATTTTAAATTTACTTAATATATATGTGGAGGTTATTTAAAATTCGACCCGGTCGAATATAACGTTTTTACTTGTTTTTTTTTAACTTGGACCAGCACTCAGGGAATGACGTCTACATATGCAGTGCATTGCTCCTAAACTCGAAAGAAGGGGATAGTATTGAGAGGACAGATGAAGAAATATGAGGAGATAGAGAATTTTTTGCACCTATTTAAACCTTTTTCCTCGCCGGCTAATTTTTTGCCGACGAAGGAGCTCTTCCTCTGCTCTTTAGTACACGACACTGCCAATCGCAGCCAGTTACGTTCAGTGATGAGTGCTATGCCTTCATCACTAAAACAGGCCGACAACAGCTAACAGAAACATGCACTAATGCTGATCAGAAGAATTCGACTGAGAGCGGAGTCGAACTCATAGTCTCATATTAACTACTTCAGCCAACAGTATCCTCTTATCCTTATGATGGCGAAACAGGCTGGCCGCTGTCCTTGATAACACAGTAAATCGACTACGCATCCATAAGAATACGTAATCTTGCAGGCCAGAATTTAATTGTTTTGCATCGTAGTTTTAAGTGCAGACGTGCAAATTCAAGTTGAAGGCATACGACCATAGACAACGATGTGTGTTCCCTTAACCGACCCTGGAGATATTGGATATAAAAAAAATATTCTTCAGCAATAAGAGCCATTTTTGGCCACGTCATAAACATGATCATCTCACATGCAGATGACATGAAATGTCTAACAAGATCATGTGGTTTGTGCCCGCTAGAAGCACGTCTATAAAGGTAATTAAATAATTAGGTTTCTAATTTAAACGGCTAATCCCTCAACTAACTAATCCAAGGCTTTACAATTTGCTCAATTTGAATCAAACGGTTAATCAATTAATAGAAACTTTCCTTAGATAAAATTACATAAAATACTCATTATTTTTAAAATTGAATTAAATAAGGCAGAAGGAGAATTCATACAAATAAAATGCAAGTGAAAACCTTAGACTGTAACATATTTGTCTATGACAAACTTGCTCTCTTGCATCACTTGCAATGGTGGTATGTCCTGACTGACTATGACTGATGGCCGATATATTGCATGTGATGTAAATATCAGGAGCAGTTGTCTGTAGACTCTACCGAAAAGTTGCCCTAATTTTACCAGTAGTTATCCTACTTGCTATCTTTTCCCCCATCTCACATGTCTTGCACGACTAAGATTATCGTCGGTACCTGCCATGACGGCCTAACCCGGGCGGTGCTTTTAACACCATTTAAAGTTAAGAGGCCACACCTAAGTGACTCTCGGAGTACGCACAGGTGGCTGCTTCTCATGTACGGAGGTGCTCGGCTTGGTCATATCCCTAATCCTTCCGTGGCTATTGCCATGCCGCCAGTAACCGAAGAATAACCAGCAAGACAAACATCTGCGAACGCAGACGAGAGCAGTACTGACCTTCCCGGCACAGCACCACTTCCATAGCGCATGTTACTTCACAACAACCCGACCATTAAACCGTAACCGACATTCCTACAAGCGAGTTTTGATAACAAACCACAACCACCGCGTGGACTCACGAAAGAGACGTCAATATCCGGCTATAGAATTATCCAACAGTAGTAAGGAAGCAACGAAGTTCGTACCACGACACCAAATGCGCGTACATCCACAATCTCAAACAGTCTCGTTGCGGCTGATGACCCCAGTACATACACACAGACCATTATGGTTATTGGAACATCACTTTTGCCTATGGAAGACATGTCATCTGCGGGGCATACCGGAATCTTATGGTAACAGTTTGGCTTGTTGCTCAAGCCTAGAAAGCAAACCAGTATAGAATTATAACTTTCTAGGGACTTTGGCTCTAAGAAGAACCTTAGATTTCTGTTCACCTTCTTACTAAACTGTTGTGGGCGAGCCTACGTCTTTTTTATTATTTTTCCATGTAAATGCGTTGCTCTGCCATTGCAGAGATTGGGCAGTAACATATTAGTTATAAGGGTTATCAAAGAAGGTGAAGGTGTGGCAAAACCGAATAACCCTAACCAGATTATTGAAGGCGACTCCACAACGCAAGTACGTATACTTCCCTTGCTCTGTTATTTCAGCAATTGATTGAAAATGTTATGGGTAGCCCAACAAAGGTCTTGATCGGAAAGGCCTACCTATACCTCAGTCTGGACTGTAATAAGCAGTGAGGGTCACCAGGTTGCCTATTGTATCCACGGGGGAATATGTCTTTCGCAGTTGTCTGCCTACAAAGAAATAATTAAGATTTCTGAAAGCAATTCATCATTGCCGTTTATATCGAATATAAAATACGTCACTTCTATCTTCTTCCTTCGGCAATGGCTGTTTAACATGCATAGAAAACAAATAAGGGCTCCTTGTCCCTGCTATAAGTTTCCAGAAGAGCTTGGCACCAAAGACTATATAGAGCATTAAAGTTATTTATCTAAACCTGGCAGGCTTAATTCCGAAGAACAGGTTTTTGAGGCCGTACGAAATAATGCGCAATAAAATAACTCTTAAAAATAGAAATAAACAACAACAAGGACTAATTGCTGTAAAAAACAACAACAAAACGAAATACAAATTCAATCACCGCAGCCACAGATTACGGAACCTTTTAAGAGGATTAACATTAATTTCTGTTGTTGTTTTAAAAAATTCACTGTCTCATTCGTCTTATAACAAACAGTTTATTTGATTTTCACTTCATCAGTTATGGAAATACAATGGTTTCAAACTGACATAAAAGAACAATGTAATCGTAACAACTCGTAGCACTTCACCGGCTCACAGGACACGCCAATATTTGCTTAAGCAACCAGCAGCAACCAGTAGCAACAGCAGTGATGCTGATGCCAATTGTTTGTGTTTCGTGACATAAAAGGAAACAGAAATTAAAAAGAAATGCATGAATCAGTAAATTACTTAATTGAAGGCAAAGCAACAACAACAACAACAACAAAAGCAGGATCAAATAAAGCGACAACAAACATATTGTATTCGTTTTTAATATTTATTTCAATTTATTCCCAAATTCCCAGCGCTGCTAATTACACAATATTTCCTTCCTTCAGCACGCATTTGCCAAAGTAGCATCCTTTTAAAGCGATAGATGGCATTTTTAATGTTCAAAAAACTTGTTTTCCTGCAATTCTAAATTCACTTGTTAGCGCAGGCAGGAAGCACTGGCCAGGACACTCTTAACTCTATTCTCTTTCGATTCTCCGCCTTATTAAATCAATACTGACATTTCAATACCGATTACATGATTGAATCGTTGAAACATCATCACTGTGGCCACGTGACCACTTTTTCCCACTCCCATTTTGTCGAGGCAAGCAGGCGTTTTACTTGCAGTTCGTTGAAAATCAACAACACTTCCTCACAGAAATTCATCACACCTTTTTCCATTTGTCCCTTAAGACACGTGCTATCTAGCAGTAGCATGTGTTTTTGCTTTGTGCCTCCAAACTTCCTTTTTGTTTTGTTTTTCTAACCAAAACTCTCTTCCTTTGCTTGCCTTAAATTATTCGATTAAACAAATACAGACTCTGGCTGCATGCATTTGTCTCGCAAGTATTCAAAAAAGGGGCGCGAGTCGTGTGCATTGATGCGCAAATATTTTCATTTCATGTTAGTTTCGCTGATGAATGAGAAAAAGTTTGCTTGATGCTGCAACATTTTTTGATTGTAGGTGAAAGCGATTGTGTGCTTTTAGTTCTTGTATGAGAAATCAATTTCGCAGAACAGTAGCAGCAAATCATCTGAGTGTATGTCATCACGAAAACGTTAAATGGAAATGGAAATGGATGTGACAAGAATTAACCCGGGTAGAACTGAGACTGGAATACAGCAGCGAACTTAAGCATACACCTAAGGAAAAGTGTAAGCAAAGTTTGATTTTGCTTATCAAAATTGAGGAATACTGGGACTGAAGTCTAGAATTTGTTGTCTGCATTCTGAGTTGCAAAGTCGGGTAACTTTCATTTCTTTCAAAAGTGGATAAAATGGCTTCCTTTGGTGCATGATTCCTTGGGTTATCTGTGTTTGCCAACATGCGACCGAAATATCTGGAGAGTTACTCTGTAAAGCGATGCGAATGGAAAACTGAATTGAATTTTGTTGGAAAAAAATTACACGTAGAACTCATAATCATTGTAATAAATTTACTCAACTTCAAATCTGCAGTCTACAAAATATATTTCAATGTGCAAGTTATTTTTTAAGAATTTTTATTAAATTCAAGTTATTTAATTAAGAGTGAAATATTTAGAATATTCAGACTATCAGGACGGATCAGTACTGCACTGGAATAATAGTCGTCAGGGTTGGGGAATTTCGTGCAAAAGTGAGGTAACTTAAAAGAGAATATAAGAAGTTCTCATTCTATTACTGTAAAAAACTAACCAATATTTTTTAGATGAAATTCCTAATGACCAGTACGACCGTGAAAAATAGAAATAGTTTAACAAAAAAAGGTGCTGAGATGGCGTAGCGATCTTGAAATCAGTACTGGGGGCAAATTATGGCACTCGATATCGAACGAAATTTGTATTTAAATTGTATGGAAATTTCGATCGATATCGAATGCGGTAATTTGGCCCCTGATCCATTCTGCCAGTTTGATGATTATAAATATATTCTAATCATCTTAGGGCCATTATTACAACTTAAAGTTAGTTAAAAGTAGGATTTTATCGGATGTATAAAAACTTTATCATTTGCAAAATTTTGCTTTAACCTAAAGTGAGCGATAAATTACAGGTAAGTTTATCCTACCAGAAAAGTTAAATCCAATTTGCAATAATGGAAAGCTTTTTATACGTCTGATAAAATCTTACTTTTAACTAACTTTAAGTTGTAATAATGGCCCTTAAGTAAATAATCAAGTTTAATAAAAATTTTTAACAAATAATTTGCTATTTGCAGATTTGAACTTGAATCCGAATAAAAAATTCTTTTCTTAATAACAAAACTAATAAGTTCTAGTAATGAAAATATAAATTCATTAAATCGATTCATGGCCTATGAGTCCCATGTGTAATATTTTTCAACAAAATTCAATTCAGTTTTCTATACCATTTCATTTCCATTCCATTCTGCAATCTGCAGTGCAGTTTAAAACCTGAGCGTCAATGAAAAATTCGTATCTTAATACTAATCTAATAAATTTGTTATACAATTCGATTTTTGGTTATAATTCAGACCGTTAAAACGATTTTTTAATGGTGAGTACCAGAAAATTTATCAGGCAAAAATAAATGGCATCATCTCTTAGGGAAAGTATCAGTATTTTTCTGTGAACGGAATTATTTTATCCTGATATGTAAAGGTGAGAATGGCTTTCCGTATTGAAATGGAATGTACTCAGGAACAGTCTTTATCAATTTAGTCCAACAACTCTGAAATGCTATTTTAAAATACTAAACTAAATTCAATTACTTGAACATAAATAACAAAGAAGCTTTAGCTATCAGCAGCCGATGGCTCTGGAAAAAGCGAAAGAGATACATGGAATATTGGGAATATTAATCGTCAGGGTTGGGGAATTTCGTACTAACCAAAGAGGTAATAACTTAAAAAAAAATATGAATGTGGGAACTTCTCATGTTCCATTTTCGTTAAAAACATTGGTTAAATAGTTGATATTCCTGCTGACTAGCACCACTTGCAAAAGTGGAAAAATTGAACAAAGAACGCTGATGAGATGGCGTAGCGGCCTCGAAATCAGTACTGATCCGTTCTGCTGGTTTGATGATTATTGAAAATATTCTTAATATTCCAATCTTAATATAAAAAACAATAAAAAGAATTTGAACAAATTCATTTATTAATAAAATAATAAAAAATAATTTCAGTCATGCAGATTCGAACTTAAGCCCGTTGAAAAAATTAACAAATTTTAAAATATCTTTAAGTCTTAACAGAAATTTTAATTTAAAACAATTTCATTCGTGCTTTGTTATGTGGTCAAGTGTGTCTATATGCCTGCATTTCGTTGATTCTTAAATAACAAAACCTCTCAGCTTATACATAAACTCCCAAAAATTAATTGAGAATTACACAAGGAAAACCGTAGGATTAGAAATTTTAGAAAAACACAACAAACAAACTTTATTCGATACAAATCCGTTTTGCTTTTTCACCTACATACAATGAAGCGGAGGGTCCTGAGTTCAACTCCGCGCTGAGTCATGAAATATTATGTTGAATTCTTCTGATCAGCTGTAGTGCGTGGTTGTGTTAGTTGTTGCCAGCCTGTTTTCAATGATGAAGGCATAGTCACTGGTCACTGAACATAATTGGCAGCGACTGACACGATCATGTAAAGCTTTTATAAGAGCTTGCTGATTTGAAATTTAAATAAAACACATGCCAAATTATGAAATGGCCAAAAAAAATTTTTATTTGGTAGAAAATTTCTTGTCATTTAACATTTAAATATAATTTCGGGCATGCAGCCACCACGACTATTTTGCACAAAGGTCATTCTGGAGGTCCAATTTTCGACCACCTTTTCAAGCATTTGAGAGCGTATTTCAGCAATGACACGTTGAATACTGGTTTCCAAAGCGTCAATCGTTGCTGGTTTATCCACGTAAACCAATGATTTCAGGTATCCCCACAAAAAATAATCGAGTGGCGTCAAATCACACGAACGCGGAAGGAAATTCGCCGGTCCATTTCTCGAAATAATGTTGTCGTTGAAATGTTCTTTCAATAAGTCCATTGTTTCGCCCGCAGTATGACAAGTTGCACCATCCTGTTGAAACCACATTTCGTTTACATCCATATCTTGAAGTTTTGGCACCAAAAATTCATTGATCATGATTCTGTATCGATTTCCAATGACGGTAACGCGTCGTCCTTCCTCATTTTTAAAGAAATAAGGACCGATGATTCCACCAGCCCATAGACCGCACCAAACAGTACATTTATCGGGATGCATTGGTAATTCTTGAACGGCGTGTGGATTATCTTTGCTCCAAATACGGCAATTTTGCTTGTTGACATATCCATTCAACCGAAAATGCGCCTCATCACTGAAGAGAATTTTGCGGTAATAAAGCGGATAAGCATTTTTAATTGAACACTGTTTTTGAAAATAAATTTCCGCGATTTCCGCTGTCAGACAACAGAGTGATTCGTATAAAAGAAAAACTTCATAAAAAAACACCCTTTCCTAAAAAGCAGAGTAACAGCACCCTCCTTCGTCGCTCCTGTAGCAAAAATTAGCCGGCGAAGTAAAAAGGTTGAAATAGCCACAAAAAATTCTCTATCTTCTCATTTTTCTTCATTTGTCCCCTCAATACTACCCCCTCCTTTCTAGGTCCAGGGCAATGCACTGCATATGTAGGGATCATCCCCTGAGTGCTGGCCAAAGACAAAAAGCAATTAGTCTGCCACTGGCAAACAATGAAAGTATATAAAAATTCGAGTAGAAGATTTTAAAACAATTTCTTAAAAAAATAATTTGTGTTTTTTCTAAATAATTTTCAACTTGCTAATTTAATCTGTACCTTCTTTTTTTAGTAGGACTAGCACTCAGGGGCTGACCCCTATAAATGCAGTGCATTGCACCAGAACTAGAAAAGAAGGGATGCTGTGGAGAAGGCAGTTAAAGAAATTTTTGAAAGTAGCGATATTTTTTTAGCTATTTTAACTTAACCTTTGCTTCGCCGGCTGATCACGGACTTTATCTCGGGGCTCTCGGCTTCTTAGTCTCCTGGTAACTACTACAGCCAAAAGGTTGCTCAAATTTGAGGTTAGGAAGTAAATTGGCTGCCAAATGATGAACTGTTAAAAATGTAGCTCTCATCCTTTGAAATTTATTTAGCAAAAAGTTGGGAAACTGTAACAATGGAACGCCGGCCGACCATTATTTGCGTCGAATGTTTCTGGATTGCCGGTTTGAAAAACTGAACGAAATCAACTCATCTTTCAAGCAAATCATATTTAGTGATGAGGCCCATTTTCAATTAGGATTTTGTGTAAACGAAGAAAAAATAGTCGCATTATGGGGTCACAAAGTCCACAAACAATCCTCGCAGTTTGTGGTCAGGCGGCATCAACGGCCCGTATTTTTTCGAAAATGTGCAAGGAAACGCTGTCACATGAAAACCGATTTTTTTGTGGCCACAATTGGCTAACGTTGATGTCATCGACCTCTGGTCTCAGCCATACAATCGGTCAAACGATTCAATTATTGCATGAGGAAATCCCCTGTCGCGTAATTTCTCGATTTGGCGGTGTCAATTGGCCACCTCATTTTTGTGATTTAACGGCGCTAAATTATTTTCTCTGAGGCCATTTGAAAGACTGGGTTTATGGGAACAAACCACAAACAACTGACGCTCTGAAAGATGAAATTCAGAGCTTCATTGACGAGATAAGCAAAACGACTTGCTAAATATGGTTTAAAATTTTGTGAAAAGAGCAAACGTCTACCGACGTGATAGAGATGGACAGTTGCCCGATATTATATTCCATTACTAATTCCCATATTTCTATTTTTCATTGGTATTAGTAAAACTTAATTTATTAAAAAAAAGAGTGTCTTTTTACCCAATTTACTTCCTAACCTTAAATTTGCCCACCCTTTATAATAATTTCTAGCGTTAAACGAGCTTCATAAAAGTTCTGAATTTTTTTAAGGTGAGTTCTCCGCTTAAGCAGAGTTTGCGTCAACTAAAAGCTCTATGTGAGTCTTACTGCCAGCCTTACCCGACCGAAATTAACCTAACGTTTGTAGCTTTCATTAAAACATGACTTGCAATCTCATTAAAAGCTCTGCATTGACACAAATATGGAAAGTATAAATTCGGAAAGAAAAGAGCGCAGTGAAAATAAATTGTTTAATAAATTTTTTCTCGCATGAGCCGTTATGAGCTCTTGATGTACATCATATTTTTTTAGATCTGTCAAATTGTTTGGTCATATCCATAGAAGCATCCAGTTGGACTTCGACTAATCATTTTCGATGAGTGTGAAATCGTATTTAGATGCCACGGCTGATGTTCATTTTGTTTCTTTTGTGAATTTGTTTTAGGTCACGTGTCGTTAGATTTTGTGTGTGCCTTTTTCGTTTACGTTATTAATCTATCAAAAGTGTTGCTTGCCACACAAATGCACAGCACGCACACACTCTCATGTACACACATCCCTACACACACACATCAACGAAAAAACGAAACCGCCAGCAGTAGTTGTGCACACAAACAAACATCAATATTTGCTTCCTTCTTAACCACCACGATTGCTTCCTTTCATCCTTTTGATTCCCTTTATTTTTTTGTTGTTGTTATTTTGATTGTTTATGCAACAAATTTTGTTTAATTTTGATTTGTTTTCTTTTTTTGTTTTCGTACGTTTGTTTCTATTTGGGATTTCTGCCACTTTAGGTGGCATTATCCTCTTGTTTTTCCAAGTTTGTGTTTCTTTCTGGCTGTTGCTTTTGTTCATAAATGGAAAAACAAATATTAGTCGCATTTTCACTTTTATTTGTTTTTAAGAAACACTTGTAATGGTGATTGGTAATTAAGTGACACGTTTTGCATATATAATGTTTACAAAGGGCACTACTTGCCATTCGTGAGAATATTTTAAATACTTATTTATTTTTTCAATTTAATTTTTAAATACTATAATTCAATTAAGAAAGCGAGGATTTTGAGTAATTTTTAAGCTATTTTTGCTCTATTGTATTTGGTTAAAACTGATGGGCTAATACGGTGTTCAGACGTGCATTTGTAATTGAGTCAATATTGACTTTATTGCCATAATTATTTTCCAGTTCACATATACAAAATTTAGTCAATTCAATTATCATATGACAACTAAAAATATATTTATATTTATTATACCCTTCACAAAAAAGTGAAAGGGTATATATAGGTTTGTCATTCCGTGTGTAATTTCTTCGATATCAATATGGGACCCCACAAAGTATATATATTCTTGATCCTTAAGAATAGGGATGACGATTGCGCGATGTCCGTCTGTCTGTACGTGAAATTCCCAAGCCCCCAGAAGAGCTAGAGACTACGTTTTTTTTTTTTTTTTTTAGGAGTAGGACCAGCACTCAGGGGATGACCCCTACATAGGCAGTGCATTGCGCTGGAACTGGGAAAATAGATTTTGGGAGGGAGGATAAAGGGAGTAGTGAATCTGCTCAAATTGTAAGTGGCGGATTGAAAATGAACTTAATTTTAAGTTTTTCTTTAACAAAACCTCTTTATACGTCATGAAGATTTGCATTGGCCAAAAAAAAAATGTTAATTCAAATTTTGTTTCCAGGGGTGAAATTGCATTTTTTTTATACGTGAAAGTACTCAAACAGGCAACTGATGTTGTTGTTTCTTTTTTTTGCTAACTAAAACTGTCTTATAATTTAGGAAGAACAACATTGGTATCAAAAATTCAAAAATAAAAAATAAAATTTCGAATCCAGGGATGGACAAGTGGAATATTTAATAGTACTCGTACATGAAAGCGACCAAAATGGTTAAAAATTTTAAATTTTTCTAAAAAAAAATTCTTTATACCTCATGAAGGGTTGCACTGATAAAACAAAAACAAAAAATTAAAATTTCCCTTCCAGGGTTGGGAAAATGAAAGTTTTTTCTGGTACATGCAATATTTTGTAGTACATGTGAAAACCAAAATGGTTACAAATATTAAGTTTTCCTTAAATAAAACTATTTCCTCATTAAGAGTTTCATTGGTAAAAAAAATTAAAATTGCGTTTCCAGGGTTGGGAAATTGAAATATTTATTCTGCATAAAAGTAACCAAAAAGGCAGTTGACGTTGTTTTTTTTTTTGCTAATTAAAACTGTTTTATATTTCAGGAAGAAGAAAGTTGGTATTAAAATCCTAAAAAATCAAAATTTCGACTCCAGGGTTAGACAAATGATATATTTTATGGTACATGAAAGTGACCAAAAAGTTTAAAAATTAAAATTTTTTTTGTCAATTAAAACTATGTTACACCTCACTAAGAATTGCATTGGTAAAAAATAAAAATTCGCTTCCAGAGTTGCAAAATCGATATATATATATATATATATATATATATATATATATATATATATATATATATATTATGAAATCTTTTTATTTGACACATTGTTGTCACAATACTACTATATATAAATGAAATTTATTTGTTGGTGGTTAAGCAATGTCTATATGCATTTCATTGGTGCTTTACCAAATCGTCAGTAGACTTCAACCACAGTTTTGAAAAGTTAAAAACCTCTTATCTGATGCATATACTTCCGAAAACCATCTGAGAATTCACAACTTGTAAATTACAAACTATTTTCAAAAATAACAACAGAACAAGAACATAGGCTTGCAACTCATACAAAACTAAACCAACAAATAAAGTATGTTCGATATGACTCTATTTTATTTTTCTACACCTTTATACAATCAGAAATCCATTGGATAACAAGAAAAGTATTTATAAGGCAAAATGAAAAATAAAATCTCAATTAAACTGTTATGTTATGTTATGTACTTTTCTTGTTATCCAATGGATTTCTGATTGTATAAAGGTGTAGAAAAATAAAATAGAGTCATATCGAACATACTTTATTTGTTGGTTTAGTTTTGTATGAGTTGCAAGCCTATGTTCTTGTTCTATAAAAACGGTTGCAATTCATAGAAAATCTAAGTTTAATAGAACTCTTTGAAAAGCCACTAGTTTGGTCAAGCCGTTTAAAAGTTGTAGGCGGTTCACTTACTTACACACACACAAACAGGCAGGCATAGTGACAACCTCTCAGGAGGAGTCTGGAAAACTTTCTAGGAACTCAGCACTTTCAGATCTGGTGAAAACTCAATATTTTTAAAAGGAACTACAACTTTCCGATTTTTTTTTAAATTTTTAATTATCTTTGCGGGAAGTTAAAAATAGAATACGAGTGTTACAAGAAAATGTTTTTTATATAATATTTTAACTGGATTCGACACTCAGTGTATTATGGCGGAACCTTTGAAAGGACGGGATAGTGTTGAGAGCTCTGGTGTAAACTTTATTTTTTTCAAAATTTCTTTGTTTTTTGAAAATTTGCGATGTTCTTAGCGGGAAGCTAAAAAAATTTTACTCAAACACCCAAATTCCACAAACAAGAAAAATATGTTCCAAAAAGTGATGTTGAAAAGCGGTCGAACTGCACAAAATACCCGTCGAGGAA
Source organism: Linnaemya tessellans (assembly GCA_951800035.1). Taxonomy (NCBI): domain Eukaryota; kingdom Metazoa; phylum Arthropoda; class Insecta; order Diptera; family Tachinidae; genus Linnaemya; species Linnaemya tessellans. Next base: position 110,433,356 of record OX637532.1, on the reverse strand, counting down.
AAAGTCGTATTAGTGGCAACTGAAATCACACAAAAAACATATTTCTACTTTAATTTTACATATTTAGGAATGTGTTGCTTAACACCAAATTTTTAATTTTATTAGTGCTGATTCTTATCCGAAAATTTGCAAAAAAAAATTTCAAAATTGAACCTTCTACTTTGTTTTGTACTTATAAACATGCGTGTACACAACACTGATGTGCCGAATGTCAATTTTCGGTATTCTCGACTACGAATAAGAATTTCTGAATTATTTGATTGCTATTTTTTCTAACCTTAGATTTTTAATTATATTCTTTAATAATGAGCTTAAGGTCACATTTTTGCTAAGTAATTTTAAACTTTGTTATTGTCAATAGTTCAATATCCTCTGAATATCTACTTCAGGACATCAATCATCTTGTACTCGTAATTTAAATCACTCGAAATACTCGTATGGCTTGATATTCTAAATAAATATGCTGAAAAACTTTCCTGCTGGGAGCACAACGAATGACGAATTTCATTCAATACGACTAATTCGCATGTAAAATTCGTTGTATGAAACACAATAACGACGAATAATTTAAAATAATGAAGAAAACAAAATTTAAATTGTTTTCAAAAATGTTTGTAATCTTCTGATGCCAGCGCCCTCTTTTTGTAACTTTTCACATAGGAAAACAATTAAAAATTATGATTGTCATGCTATTTATTGTAGGGTGACCCATAGAATAATATATTTAGCATTACATAAGGGCACTGCTACACGTTCAATATTTATTGAACGCGATCCAGTATCGCGATATTTATTGAACGTGTAGCATGCAGTATTGATGGATCGCGATCCATATCGCAGAATGGCCTAAAATATGAAATCCAGATCGTGGATCGCTGATCGTGTGATATATATTGAACGTGTAGCATTTTCATGATATTATATCGCAATACGTTAACCCTTAATAGCTAACTGGTCCCGCTAGGAAGAAACCAGGTATTTGTTAAATTTTTCAGGTAAATAGAAATTGCGAAGAAAGTTGTAGAGTAAAATATGTGTTAGAATTGCAAGTTTTATAACACTGATTTTTTTTCCGGCAAAAAAAAAATCAGGCTATAAGAAGTGAAATAAAACAAATAAAATAAAAGACGCAGTGCAAAAAATGTAACAAATAAAAAGTAAAAAAGTTTATTACATTTGTGTAAAGTTTGTTTTAAAAGGGTAATGGCAGAAGATAGCGAAAGCGAGTGGGTTCTGCCGGTGGAATCGGAATTAACGACCGATAAAATTATTTTGAAAGACTTAATTTTTAATTTGGAGGCATTGCCGGATTTGTGAGACTAGTCGGCTAAAGCTTTTTTTTCGGTTTTTTCGCGAATTTTTTTTAATAAATGATCCGCACAGCACAAAAAAAACGTAAATACTGAGGCGATAAATATTGAACATGTAGCATACGCTCGTAATCCATCAATCCATTAGAATGGATCGCGATCCAAATATCACAATATATATTGAACGTGTAGCAGTGCCCTAAATGTAATAAAAATACAAAAAATTAAAAAACATATCCTGACTTATCCTGTGTTTTTCAGAATGCCAAATATTTTTTCGATGCGAGAAATTCTCATATCAGTTACAGAAACGAGGTACATATCTACTTCCTGTCTCAAGGATATTTCGGTGTTAGCATTACTAGGGCTAGCATTTATAATTGGCAAATAAGGCTGGAATCAATTTTTACATTTTTTTGTTTTTGATACCTATTTGTAAAATAGGTAAAATAGGATTAATTCACCAAAAAAATCAAAATAACTTATGCACCACAAAAATTTAGATTTTGCTACCCTGGAATAGATTTTTTTTTTAAATTTTAATACAAATTTTATTCTTCCTGAATTATAAAGTCAGTTGCCTTTTTGGGTTAATTTTGTGTATCAAAAAATATTTCAATTGTCCAAACCTGGAATAAACATTTAAATTTTTATAATTATTTAATGCCAATTTTGTTCTTCCTGCATTGTTAAATACAGGGAATCGGCCGGGAAGGTATGCTACTTTGTTGTTTATAATGATTAAATGGAGGAGAATGGATATTATATTGATTGGTTTATCGAATCTTTTTCCGTAATAAATTTGCCACGTGTCTACTTCACGACTGCCAAATATGAACTTTCGAGACTAATCTTTACCAAAATGGCGGCAAAACAAAGTAGTACACCTTCCCGACGTTTTAATTAGCAAAAAAACAAACCTCATTTCACTTTTTGGTTACTTTTATGTACCAAAAATATTTAAATTTCTCAACCCTGGCATCTAATTTTTGATTTTTTTTGTTTTTAATACTAACGCAACTCTTAATGAGGTATAAAATAATTTCACTTAACACAAAATTTAAATTCGAAATATTTTTGGTCACTTTCATGTACCAAAAAATATATGTATCAGTTATCCAACCCTGGAAGTGAAGTTTTGATTTTTTAATTTTTAACACCAATTTTTTTCGTCTTTAATAAAATAGTTGTAATTAGAAAAAAAAGCTTATTTTATGTACACAAAATTTCTTTTTTGCAATTGCTCATCCCTGGAATAAAAATATTACCACCTAATAAGTGGTGACAAACACAGTGCACATGAGCACTGATGATGAAAGGGTTGCGTCTTTCGAAAACAGCTGTTCTGCCCTGCTGTGTAAGTTGAATAACAAAAACTGATGTGGACTTGCCTTTGTGCCTTGGAATATTTATCATGTCTTTCTGAGATTCAAATTAAAATTTCGAACAATTAGCCTATAGAATCTTAATTCAATTTAATATAGCAATATAAAATGTTCGTTAAAATTCTTATTACATTAATTTTTTTTGGTTTTTAATACAAATTTAATTTGCCACAAGGTGTAAAATGGATTTAATTCTCAAAAAATAATTAGTTTTTGCTAATAAATTTTATGTCCACAAATAGGCGTAAGCTACCCAGCTCTGTAAACGTATTTTGGAGTATTCAGCATTTCAATACCACTGTATTTAAGTTCATTTCCAAAGCCTCATTCCAAGAATGAAGTCTCTAGCTCTTCAGGGGGCTTGGGAAAACAGCCAGAGGGACAGAGATATACTTTATAATACATTTTGAATACTTTTTTAAATTTGCTGTCCTCAAAGCTAGAACCAAAAACACCTCAAATACGTCCATGTGTAAAATAATAACAATAACTTGGCTGGTATTAAAAATCAAAAATCCACTTGCCTGTTTTAACTTCGATACTTGGCTGCTTCCACGGATCCTAGCCAAAATAACTGACTTGATTGCACGCACTTGTATAACATTTTTGACGCCATCTCATTTTCGGAATTTACAATAATATTTGCCTCTTTTTTTATCAAATAGTATGGACGTCGTAAAAAGTTCATGTACGTGCAGTGTGAATTGGAAAAAAAAACTTGTCGAAACCATTTATTGGTTTACATTAAACATTTTACAATCGGTATTAACTATTGGGAAAATATCATTTAGCAATTGAGTAAATACCTTTTCGACAACGATTGATTGAGTTTAAATATCTGCAATAAAAACAAACTAATCAGGGGGCTATAAAAATATACTAAAATAAAAATAAAAATAAAAAAGAAAATAAGTGCAATAAATTTAATAATATTATTTATACTTATTTGCTTTTAGTTCGAAACACAAATATGCGTTTTTTTGTCGTTGTGCACAATTATATTTTTCCTCTTCAAAATGCAATTTATTGTTGCAGACAAATTAGAAGACAAAAAGACTGGAATTTGTTTACGATTTGTCTGCTGCAATATCGTGTGTCCCTAATTTGTTATGTATTAGAAAACTGTTTGGCGCTCCATGAGTCGCCATTTCAGGGACACTTCAATCACAACCACTTCTACTGCATGTCTATTGGGTGGAAATGATTGCTGAAAAACGGCCATGAAAGCGGTTCGCTGAATTCTTTATATTTAAATGAAATCAGTAGAAATTGTTTTCAAGTTCAGTTTCACATACTGTTTTCGTGAATAAAATAAACATTTTCGTTTGGATGTTTATACGGAAACAACAGTAAAAATATATAGGCAACGGTTGACCCTAAAGGGCATCCTCGCAACTTTTCGCTAGTTTAAAAAAAAGTTTTTTTTTTCAATATTTTCCATTCACAAAATCTCACCCGATTTTGGTTCGGTTGGTGGCGATCCCCGTGGCTTCTTAATAATAAAATCTGATTAGCTTGTGGAATCGATCGACAAATTTGCTTAAAACAAAAATCTTATTATTATTTTTTCGTTTCGATATTTTTAAAAATTAAATCGGTCCGAACCGGTCTCAATTCACAGAAAACCTTATTGTGAAACATCCCGCGAATAGTTTGTTTCGATTCGATTCAGCGTTGAAAAGTTATAAGTCAGTTGCAGTCTTATATACACACACATACATACAAATATGTTTAATATGTTAAGAAACAGAAAAAAATTTGTTGGTTGTACTTTTTTATGAACCAAAAAAGGTTTAAATTATCCAACTCTGGAATGGTGTTGTGGATTTTGTTTGATTTTTAATACCAATTTAATTCTTTCTGAAGTACAAAATAGGTTTAATTTACGACAAAACAGAAATTAGTTTTATTTAGTTAATTTCATATTCCAACAAACAAAATGTTCCAGCTCTGGATTTTTTATTTCCAATATCAATGAATTTCTTTAAAAGACATCAAATATTTCTAATATATAAAATTTGTTTTAACTGGTTACTTTTATGTACCAACAACAATTGAACTGTCCAACTCTGGAATCATCCTTTGATTTTGGTTGATTTTAATGCCAATTTACATATTCTTGACATATAAACAGGTTAAAAAAACAAGTAAAAGTGCTATATTCGGCTGTTCCGAATCTTAAATACCTTTCACAGATGTAATTCTTCTTTCTTTCTTGCCAAAACAGAAAGTAGGTTTAATTACAAAAACAAAATGATGTTATCGGTTACTTTTATATTTAAGACAACGTTTAAATTTTTCGGCTAGGAAACTACATGTTTGGCTTTTCTTATATCTAATACCTCTGAACGTCTTTCAAAAATGTTAAATATGTTTAATTTACAAACAAAACAAAAAATGCGTTTCATGTACCCCAAAAAGTTCTAATTGTCCAACCCTAGAATCGTCATTTAGATTTTGTTGGTTTTTAATACCAGTTTACTTCTTTCTGATAAAAATTAAAAATAACAAATAAAATGGCTGCTTTTATGAATCAAAAAATGTCGATTTTCCAACCCTAGAATCGAATTTCTAATTTTTTAATACTAATTTAATATTTTCTGATGTATAAAATAGGTTTAATTCACTAAAAACACAAAATTTGGAATTTATGTATGTACTTTTATGTACGAAAAATATTTCGATTTTCCAATACTGGAAGCGAATTTTTATTTTTTTACCAATGCAACTCTTAATGAGACATGAAATAGTTTTATTTAAGAAAAACTTAATATTTGTAACCATTTAGGTCATTTTTATGTACCACAAAATATTGCAGTTATCCAACTCTGGAATCTAAATTTTGATTTTTTTTTAATTTATGATACCAATTTGGTTTTTCCTGAACTAAAAAAAAATTGTAATAATTAGTAAAAAACACCGTGAATTGCCTTTTTGGTTACTTTTATGTATAAAAGTAAAATCAATTTCCCAACCCTGGAAGCGAAATTTAAATTTTTTAAAATTTTCTTTATCAATGCTAATCTTCATGAGGTATAAAGTAGTTTTGTTTAAGAAAAACTCGAATTTTGCAACCATTTTGGTTATAACATGTACTACAAAATATTGCATGTACCAAAAACACTTAAATTTTTCCAACCCAGGAAACGAAATTTTAATTTTGTTTTGTTTTTTGTTTTATCAGTGCAACGCTTCTTAAAGTATAAAGTAGTTTTATTTAAGAAAAATTGCAAATTTTTTACCATTTTGGTAACTTTCATGTACCATAAAATATTGCACTTGTCCATCCCTGGATTCGAAATTTTATTTTTTATATTTGAATTTTATATACCAATTTTGTTCTTCCTAAATTATAAGACAGTTTTAGTTAGCAAAAAACAAAAAAAAAAACATCAGTTGCCTGTTTGATTACTTTCATGTATGAAAAAAATTCAATTTCCCACCCCTGGAAGCAAAATTTGAATATAAAAAAAATTTTTTTTTTTTTTGCCAATGCAAATATTCATGACGTAGAAAGTGGTTTTGTTAAAGAAAAACTTGGAATTTTAGTTACTACATGTACTACAAAATACGGAATAGGCCGAAAAAAACATTTTTAATTTCCCATCCCTGGAAAAAAAATTTTATTTTTTTAGTTTTTAATAGACCACTGAGGCTCCCCAAAGCACGAAATAGCTTTAATTTACAAACATTAAAAAAAATAATTGATTTTTGGTATAAATTTTGCGTCGAGAAATAGGTGTAAGCTTCCCAGCTCTGGAACCATACTTAAACAGCAATCTATTTAAGTTCATTTCCAATCCAACGGTCCAAGAACGAAGTCTCTAGCTCTTCTGGGGGCTTGGGAAAACCGTACAGACGGACGGACAGACGGACATAATCATAAGGATCCAGAATATATATACTTTATGGGGTCCCATTTGCATATCGAAGAAATTGCACACGGAATGACAAACCTATATATAGGTTTTCAAAACAAATATAAACGTTATATTCGACCGGGTCGAATCTTAAATACCCTCCAAATATTTAGTAAATAAAAACTCTATTTTCTAGAGTTCACTCCGGCAGGGGCCGCGGGGGATACACTTCACCTTCGCCATAAAGTACTAAGAATAAATTTTTGGGATAGTTATTTGTAAAGAAAATGTTTACGAGGAGGGCGTAGGGCAGAGGAGGATCGGGTTACGTCTCAGTTTCGTCATTAAAGCTTAAAAATTTTATTTTTAAGGAATGTAGACTTAAGTAATACAATTTGCTAAATTCTTACACTATTTTTGCAAATAATAACGCCCACTAAAAGGGGGGGTTTTCCAAAAATTATTTTGTATTTTATTTTATAGCTCTAGGTTTAACGCGTTGGACCTTCCTTGACATAAAACTATATCATTTGCTTAACAAAACTACAAAAAAAAAATCATGTTGTTTTTTAGATGTTGGTTTAGTTCTTCTTTGGGGAACTTTTTCCCTCCTGCCCAATCATCCCATTGCCGAACTTGACCTGTGCTATCCTTCAAGATATATTTGTACCAAGTTTCAAGGGTCTGGGTCTTTTCGTTTGGGCTAAATCGTGATGTCCACAGCCGGACGGACGGACATGGCTAAATCGTCTTAGATTTCATCACTGCTCAAGAATATATATACTTTATGGGGTCTCAAATGGATATTTCGCTGCATTACAAACGGAATGACAAAGTGAATATACTGTTTAATTCTTTTTTGGAAGGTATTAAAAACAAGATGTTACTTAAATAAAAAAAATTTATTTATTTATTGGAGTATAAAGTTACTTTTATACTCCAAAAATAAGTTAAAGTATTCCAGCTCTGGAACCATATACATATTTTATTTTGCTGATTTTTAATAGCAATCTATTTAGGACTATTTTCAATACTTCAATCCAAGACTGAAGTCTCTAGGTTATCTTTAGCTCCGGAAAACCTATTTAACGTAAAAACAGACGGACATCGTTTATTCGACTTTCAGGAAATTATACACGGAATGAAAGTCTTATCACTTTTGGTAAAGGGTATAAGTCGCGACTTATGGCGAGAGTCTATATAAGTGATTCAACGTCCAAAATTTTTGATAAACTTAATTTAACGAGTTTCTAGTTTGTTTCCTTAACCCGTTTTATTTTTCTCCGTCCATCATCTTCATAGTTTTTTTAAATTTTTATTGTCGTGTTAAATGGAACATATTCAAAGTGTTTTATATAAATGAATATTAAAGCACTCGTTTCTGTAGACAACTTGCCAGCCCTGACACCATCATTCATGACCAAATATTTGCATTTGTTCAAAGCCTTTTAATCTTGTGGTGGTATTAATTGTAAGTCATTTTGCCATTTAGAGGGATTTAAAATGCATTTGATTTATCAGATATTTTCGATATGTTCTTTTTTGCTTTTTGCAAATTGATTGTTTTGATTTGTTACAAATATGAAACACATTGTGATTTGCAAAAAAAAAAATATATACATAAATTCTAGAAATATATAATTGAATTGATTCACCTATTGGCTAATGTGCGCACTTACAATCATTTTATTGCTAGTATTTTTTTTCTATTTTCTCCTATTTGACTCGTAATCACACTTAAGTTGTGGCGCCATTTTTTTCTGCATTCAATTTATATTTCATTTCTGAAGTTTGGCTGCAATTATTTTAATTAACTGCAGCATTAACTAAATATTATCGAGAAGAATAAATTTTGATGTTATTGCCCATCTACTAATCAGTAGAGTGATCTCATATTACACGATCCAAGCCTTGAAAGCAACAAAAATAAAGCATTAATAATTAATTTGTTAAGTTTATGTATTTGGGCATCTGTTGTTTTACACAAAACTTTTTTAATTTTAACCGTATTGATTCGTTTTCCCAAATTTGCAAAAAAAAAGTTCAAATTGATTATTGAAATGTTTTTAGCTAGTTCAGAGTATGTTATTTTGTTAGTTTTTTTTGTGGAGTTTTATTAGATTTATATGATTGTAGGACAAGCATAATTATTAATTCGATGTGAAAACTTCTAACAAGTTGAAAAAACACTGCAAAACCGAAGATCACAGAACGAAATATAGTGGGTGATTTTTGAGCAACTTTCTTTGTGTCATTCCAGCTGTTTTCGTGTATCATGTTACTGTTAAACATCATCAATTTGGTCTACAATATAACCATGAATGGTCTTACAAACGCAGTACACTTCAATATTGTTGAATTGCATTATGTAAACGGTTAAGAGAGTGTTGCTAGGAACACAACTGCGACGAACGACGAATTTTTGGTCGCGAATATTCGTCACCAAAAATAAAACACATTGGTGTATATGAAAATGCACACAATCGTGGCGTTGGTCGAAGTTCGTCATACTCAGCGAAAGTTGAAATACATTTATTTCTAATTGTTTCGTCAACGAACGACGAACAAATCAATATAAAGTGACCAGGTTTCATATATTCAAACTGGTTTTTTGTAGAAAAACATAGTTCACTACTGTATTGTTGCATGTAGCACTAAAATTTTCAGTACATACTAAAAATGCATTCACAAATTCACAAAAATTTATCATTCGGACGACTTTTTATTAATTTTGAACACTTTTTATAATATAGTTTTTCTTTCTATTTCCCACTTTTTCATATGGTCACCCCATCAGCTGTTAAATGAAAATAACAATTTATTTACAGACAAAAAATTTTTCAGAAAATAATTACAAAAAGGAATTTCAATAATTATCCCGGTGGACAACAACGGGATAATTATTGAGTGTGTAAACAATCTGACTGGCAGCAGAGGTTACAATGATTTAAAAAACAAATATTAAAATTTTGTTTGCTTATTATTTTAATTTATTCGTCGTTATTGTGTTTCATACGACGAATTTATAGAGCGATTTTTTACCAACGAATTCGTCGTACTAAGCGAAATTCGTCGTTCGTCCCAGTTGTGTTCCTAGCATGTGTCGTACAAAATTGTGCTTAAAAGGATACTGTTCCTGGTTGAATTGATACGTGGACATCCAAAATTGCAGTATTTAGTGTCAAAAGCAAAAAAAAAAAAAACAAGATCCACCAATGTATCCCGGAAAATGTACTGTTTGGTGTGGATTATGGGCCGGTGACTTCATTATTCAAAGATGACGAAGGCAGAAACGTTACTTTGAATAGCGAGCGATAAAGTTTGTTGATTACATATGTTTTTTTTTTCAAAATAGAAGGACTAGCAATAGGCCAATTGAGAAGCGAGTTCGTTGAGTAGTTTATTTCACGTTTTAGGGACGGTCAATTGGCCGCCTATTTTTTGTGGGGTTATGTGAAGGCTCACGTCCGTCTGTAGGGACAAGCAGGAAACGATTGACACTCTACAAGCCAATATTGAAGAATTCATGAGATACCTGCCGATGTGTTGGAGGGAGTATGCCACAATTGGAAACAGCCTATGGACCATTTGGACCCTAGCTTAGATCAGCCTTTTCATGGAATCTTCTATAAACGTTGATTTATATCGATTTATCAAATAAAATAAATACTTCATACATGTCTCCATATGGTATGTATTATTATTTTTTAATTAAACCCGAAAGTTCCTTAAAAAATCACCCATTACGAAAATGACAAATAATGCAACTAGTGCACACTGTTGTGTTTGCTTGCAATGACACAAAATTCCTTATCTTTCAGCAAAAGCAGCATAATCCTCCGAATGTGAGAGCATAACAAATATATAAAAAAGGAAAATAATACCAGAAACACTAACTTTTGTACCGTTTTTACTCTATCTTTAAAGCTGGGCTGGCTATATGCTATCTGTGTCCCAAATTTTATTCAAATCCACCAATCGGTTCTCCCGGGTTACATATACATTTTGCACTTGGTTTCTCTATTTAGTTTCTTTTACTCCTATTGATGGCAACGCTGAGTATAATAAAAATGGTTTCGAAACTCTAAATGCATTCCCAATTCTTTCGTATTCCACTGTGAAGTTCACAAAAGGAATGAATTGATCATTAAAGCAAAACAATGTGTGGTGGAAATCTAATTTATAAATCTACTCTTTATTCAACACTAACTGCAAAAGTGGCTCTCAAACTGTTTAGTTTGTCTGTGCTAATTGTATTTGTTAGTAATATTGTGCTTGCAATATTGCCTACTTTCAGGGTTCGGTATTATGATTCATACCACTAACTAAAACACCAGAGGTTAAAGGTGATGACTTCATCCTGCTTAATAAGTAAATTAATTTATTACAATAATTTTTAATAATAAAAGATTAAATAACTTACATGATTAGCTTACACAAAAATTTCATAAAACTATAAAATTGCTTAACAATTTAAAAACTAAGGCATATAATGATTCACTGTTTTCATTTCATTAAAATTATATAACAATGTGCCTGCTAATACGTACAGAACATGGAAGCATATTAATTAAAATCGACGAAACACTTAAGAATAATTAAATTATAAAATTATTTACATGAAAATTACATCGAGTATTAAAAGCTTGTGTTGAGTATAAAATAAATACATTTCTACAATTTAACGGCAAGATAATTCCAGTTTCGTTTTTTTTTCGAATATACTTAACGGCCGATCTATAATTTTTTCAAACGCGCTTCGTTATCTTGACATGCAGACCATCTTTCGGGCGTAATATTAATTCCCCTAAAAGGGTCAAGTCTTCACGTCTATCGATCGATTCTATCTTGTATTTACGTAAGACCGTAGACAGAACGGCCTTCTCTTCAAGAATTGCAAATTTCTGGCCAATGCAATTGCGTGGACCAGCGCTGAAGGGTATGTAGGCAAACGGATGCCGACCAGCGCAATTCTCAGGCAAGAAATTATCTGGATTAAATTGTTCAGGTTTGGGGAAAATCCTGGGATTGCGGTGCAGCATGTAGGTCATAATAATGGCTGTGGTACCGGCAGGTATCTTGTAATCACCTGCAATGTAATAACACTAACAATTATTTGCACACAAAAATATTTTAGGGAACAGAAAATAGTTTTATAATTTCAAATTACTTACCAATTTGCACATCTTCGCCAATTGAACGTCCCATCATGGGCACGGAGGGAAACAAACGCAAGGCATCCTTTATGCAGCATTCCAAATAACGCATGTCCATAAGATTTTTCATTGTGGCCGGAGTGTCACGATCATCGCCAAAAATCGATTCCAACTCTTCATAGACTCGTTCCTGGTATTCAGGATGTGAACCCAATAAAAATAAGGTCCACGATATGGCAGCTGAGGTGGTATCATGGCCTTCAAACATAAAAGTGTCTACCTCCTCGCGTATGTCATCGTTGCTTAATTGAGCGCCGTTCTGCGAGTATTCAATCAAAAGATCCAAGAAAGCCAAGCGCTTCTTTTTACCCAAATCATCGTAAGCATCCACAGCAGTATTGCTGTTGTTGTTATTATTATCAACCAATTCAGCCTTGCGTTCACGTATCACCCGATTGGAGAAACCATGCAGAGTTTTAATGTACCTGCTGTGACGTTTGTATTCCCCGGTCAAACGAAATATGGCATCTAAATGTAGCCACAATTTTGATTGACGATTTTGAACTATTTCGCCGATTCTAAGAGAAAATATAGTTAAACAGATTTATTAAATACATCTGTATAATTGTTTCTTTCTTGGTGAATACAAATCAGAAAATCGTATTTAAGAAAACTTGTGGCAACGCTGAGTACAGCAAGTGTAATATCAGAAGAATATTAATGCCGACTTACACACTACAACTTTTGCTGCCCAAACACAAGCAGCTCCGTACGGCAACTCCGTACCATATTGAAACCGAAAGAAATAAAAATATACATACTTTTTATACTATATCCTTCTTTCTCACACAAAAATCAAAAGTTGGGCAACAAAAGTTAAAGCACAGGATGGACAAATTTGAAGTTAGGAAATAAATTGGCTACCAAATAATGAAATGTCAGCAACTGAGTTGTCACCGTTTAACACTTGTTTTTTTTTTTTTTTTTTTTAGGAGTAGGACCAGCACTCAGGGGATGTCCCCTATATATGCAATGCATTGCGCTGGAACTGAAAACGAGGGGATAGTATTGAGGGGACAGATTAGGAAAGATGAGAAGATAGACAGTTTTTTTGTAGCTATTTCAACCTTTTACTTCGCCGGCTAATTTTTGCTACAGGGCCGACGAAGATGGGTGCTGTTACTCTGCTTTTAGTACATGATTGGGTCAGTCGCTGCCAGTAATTGTCCAGTGATCAGTACTATGCCTTCATCAATGAAAACAGGCTGGCAACAACTAACACAACCACGCACTAATGCTGATCAGAAGAATTCAACACAATATTTCATGACTCAGCGGGGGCTCGAACTCAGAACTCTCCGCTTCATAGTCTCGTGTTCTACTACTTCAGCCAACAGCACCCACAAAAATAAAAACTTGGGATATTTCAACAATGGAACGTTTGTTTTGTGAAAATTTACTGTTTTAAAATCTGAACAAAAAAAACCCATTTTTAAAAAAATAATCTTTAGTCATGAAGCCCATTTTTAATTAGGCGGTTCTGTAAACAAATAATTATGGGGCTCACAAAATCCACAAACAGTCCTAGAAAAACCATTACATCCAAAGTGGCCATACGTTGCGGTCTGTGATCAGGCGGCATCATACGTGTATTTTAAAAAATGCGCAAGGGAACGACGTCTCCGTGAATTCTCTGCGCTACCAAACCATGATAACCAATTTTTTGTAACCATAATTGGCTAATGTTGACAAGAGTGGCCTTTGGTTTCAGGAAAACGACATAAAGTCGGTCAAACAATTCAATTATTGCATGATAAAATTTCGGTCGCGTAATTTCCCGACTTGGCGATATCAATTGGTGGCCTCGTTCTTGTGATTTTACGCTCCTGAATTATTTTCTCTTGAGCCATTTGAAAGACCAAGTTTTCGTGAAAAAACCACAAACAACTGACGCTCTGAAATATGAAATTCCGCTCTGCATTGACGAGATAAGCGAAGCGAGCTGCAAAATCTGGTTCAAAATGTTGTGAAAAAAACGGACTTCTGCCGACGTGCTAGAAGCGGAAATTTGCCCAACATCATATTTGGTTAATAATTCCCATATTTCTACTTTACATTAGTATCAATAAAACTGAATTTGTTAAAAACGAAGTGTGTTTTTAATTCAATTTAATTCCTAACCTCAAATTTACCTACCCTTTACTTGAACCGGAACTTATTTTTCATTGAAATATAAAGAGATTTAAGCAAAATTGAAAACCCCAAAATTTGTGGAGATGTTATTTTTCATTGTGCCTTTTATTACAGGATGAGACAGAATTCACCTCGAGGTTTACAAATTTAACAGCTTTTTCGTTTATGAATTCTCTTCTTTTATTTAAATAAATAATAAATAAGAACTGGAGAACAATTAATGAAATTCACATCAAAGAACCAAAATAATAAAATTTTATTATTTGAATCAGCGAACAATTATTTTATGATAATCAGCCTGATTGGGTAAAGTGTTTTTTGTACAAGATTAAAGAAACACACATTCAGTTTTCTTTAATCTAATACGAAAAACGCCTGAGGTGTAGACACCAACGCCATACACAATCAGGTGGAATAATAAATTCCAATCTTTATTGTCCAGAGCATCCGATAATTTTCTTTGGGGTTATTTAAACGAGAATATGTGAAGATCACGTAGACAATCCGTGAACTCCACTATTAATATTTTACTGCTATCGAAAATGCTTTAAAATAAGCCCATCATTGCGAAGCTGAAACGGTGTTCATTTAAGTTACTTCATTTCTTATTAAATTTTTTATTCATTATAAACATATTCTAAAAATTCCAGTCTTAACACAATAACTTGTATTTAACAAACATTCTTGAACTCGAGTCTGAATAAAAAACTCTTATCTTAATAATAAATTCGAAAAATATTATATTTAGTTAGGTTTTAGTTAAGTTTTTTTTTTAATTTAAATTTTGTTTAAAAAAAAAACTTAAAAAAAAAACTATAAGATAAAATCCATTTTTGTCATAAAATGTTAGCAAGAAATATTAAACCTACTCTTGGCTACATTTTTGCCGAATATAGTTACGAGATATTTTTAAGTGCTGATTAGCTATTTGGCAAAAACTGATGACACCTTCTTTTGGGCATCATGGTAATATTGGGAAAATTTTGAGGCCCATAAGAAAACGGTCACTAAATTGGCCAAACTGAGTATAGGGTTTTACTACAATTTGATAGTAGAATCGAACCCATATGGCCACGACCTTGCACTTTTTTCACTGTTGCACAGTGTAATTTTAGTATTTTCATTCAACGACTTTCAAGTGAATTTTTTATATGTATTCAAGAATGAATAGTTTTCACATATAATAGAATTGTTGTTGAAGCAGCTGATGGTTTAACGTTAGAAATAATTATCTTCTGTATATTTTTCATCTTGTGTGTTACACACTTTAAAATTTTCAACAGCATTAATAATAATTCATAATATGATTCATTTGTATTCAGCAGCTCACATAGAGATTTGCAATAATTTTTTTTGCAATTAAAATAACAACAACTCACCCATAAACAGCTTTCACGTAATCAGACTCACTATTACTTTGAGCATAAATACTGCGACCCATGGCGGTTTCTGTAATAGACAAGCAATTACAAGCACATTTCAAATTAAGTGTTCATAATAAAATAAAACAAGACGTATGAAATTTGACGGCTAATTTTGCAAACTTCCTGTCATACATTTCATACTCACCGCACACAATGTCAAGAGTACACAGTGTTACATATGGAAAGATATTGAATGCTTCAGCCGACAGTTCACATTCAAGTTTACGCGTCAAAATGGCACTTTGCTCGTTGAAAACATCTATGAAGTCGTCCAAAATCTTGAAATGAAAGGCTGGTGTTAACATCTAAACAATGAAAACAAAATAAATGGCAAAAATAAAATAGATTAAATCAGAGGAAAAAAGCACTCAACGAATAATAATTTTAAATGTGAACTCGTACATCAAACTATTAATTGCAATTTATGGAAATAATATTAACGAAACGGAAACCAGCTGCTGAAGTAAAGAGACAAATTAATTAATTTGTGTTTGTGTTTGTGCTCACCTTTCTTCTCGAGTGCCATTTGCGGCCGAAACTAGTCAATAAGCCGGTGCCCAACCAGGGTTGCAAATAATCGTAATCATGGCTTTTATCAATGAATTTTTGGCTATTGAGTATGGGCTAAGAATAACACAAAAAACTTTTTTTTTGCACAAAAGAGATTTCGCAAGAGATTGACAAGTATTTCTTACCTCCACCGTTTCGGGGTCAAACAGCATGATGTAGGGTGTGGTACCTTGCCATACCTTATACATGCCTATACGACTTCCCCATAAGCTTTTCGAACCGGTTATGCGGGCGAAAAGTTCTGAAAAGTTAACATTAAGATATGAAACCATTTAATCATATGAAATCACTTTTTTCAAATAATGTGAGATGCTTTTAAAAGGTAAAGTTTTATATATATAAATTGGGCACACATTTTGTTGTAGTACAGTTTTAAGTACCTTATCGTTCACCAATATTATTAAAAAGTACCTTATTTAAAAGGTATTTTTATGCAGTCATTACCAATATTTAAATATTTTTAAGCTGTTAGCAAAAATTGGTAAAACCAAAATGTTTTCCATCTATTACGAGTAGGTTGAAAATTATTAGTTAGACTCAAGTTCCTATTTCCAGTATAGAAAATAATTCTTTATACACTTCAACAAAAATATTGAAAGTGTATTATAGGGTTATTACTCGGTGTGTAGTTTTATTGTAGTGTGTTGAGACCCCATAAAGTAAGTTTTTTATTCTGGGTCCTTAGGAATAAAGAAGTCTAATAAACGATGTCCGTCTGCCTGCCTGGCTGTAGGTGACATCCGATGTTTCAGAGAAGCTACAAACTTCAGTCTTAGATTTATGTATTGGATATAGTCCCACATAGATTGAAAATTAGCCAAATACAAACTACTGCTCCAGAGCTGGAGAGTGTAAAATTATTTTTTATATAAAAATAAAACTAGCTAAAACTAATTTATGTTTTATTAATTAAATCTATTTTATATTTCGGAAAGAATTAAATTATTATTAAAAATTAAACAAAATCAAAAAGAGCATTACAGGGTTGGACAATTGAAGCTTTTTTTTGGTACATGAAAATAATCAACTAACACAAATTTATTTTTTCCTTTAAAATTAAACAAACTTAATGTTTTCGATAGGAATTCATTGGTATCAGAAAACAAAAATGCCAAAGAGCAGGTACAGAGTTGGAAAATTATTATTATTTTTTTTTTAATTGGAAGTCATTTTTGGGGAAACACTTTTTCTCTACTTTCCAAGTATCAATAAGTGAGTATTTTTGAATATTCAGATAACTGATTGAGAAGTTATTTTATTTACACAAAATTGCTAGTTAGTACATTTCGCAAGTATTATATATTTCTTTATAAAAAAGTGTTTAATTGTAAAAAATATTTTTATATATATAAAAAAATATTTTTATTCATAAAAATATATTTTTGTTTATAAAATATACAATTGATTAAAACAGAAATGACAGAAGGGAAAGATTTATGTAAAATAAATTGTTAAATTCAAATGATTAATAATTATTGTTAATTTTTTCAACGGGCTTAAGTTCGAATCTGCATGACTGCAAATTATTTTTTATTATTTTATTAATAAATGAATTTGTTCAAATTCTATTTATTATTTTTTTTATATTAAGATTGGAATATTAAGAATATTTTCAATAATCATCAAACCAGCAGAACGGGTCAGTACTGATTTCGAGGCCGCTACGCCATCTCATCAGCGTTCTTTGTTCAATTTTTCCACTTTTGCAAGTGGTGCTAGTCAGTAGGAATATCAACTATTTAGCCAATGTTTTTAACGAAAATTGAATATGAGAAGTTCCCACATTCATATTTTTAAGTTATTACCTTTTTGGTTAGTACGAAATTCCCCAACCCTGACGATTAATATTCCCAATATTCCATGTATCTCTTTCGCTTTTTCCAGAGCCGTCGGCTGCTGATAGCTAATCATTTGCATTCATGCAGATTCGAACTTAAGCCCGTTGAAAAAATTAACAATTTACATAAGAAAGTTCGACTAATAAAAATTCATACATAAATTAATAATTATTTATATCTCATTACATGGATTTTTCCAACTCCATAAAAGTATTGAAAAATCACCTCTTTTGCACTTATTACAAATGATAGGCAAAAAACAGCTTTATTTAATATCAAGATGATGACATGGGAATCACTAAAAAGGCGTCAAAAGGGGAACTTCCTGCAATGGCAACTCAATGTAAAAATTACTACTTCCGGAATGCAAGTTCAGGATCTAATTGACTTTCTTGGAAGCTCGTATTTTAGTGGGATTTAACGTAACTAAATAAAACTAATTCTTTTCTTTGGTACTCAAATATATTTCATATTTAAGAAAGAATTAAATTAGTAATAAAACTCAAAGGGATAAAAAAAATTGAACCAGGGCTGGAGTGAATGTATTTATATACTACACACGTACGTCGGTGAAGGGTACAAAAGATTCCGTACAGCCGAGTACATGTAACACTTTTACTTGTGTTTTTTTGTGAAAATACATATTTGTTAAAGCATTTCGTGGGAGTTTGAAAACTTGGAGCGTACAGTTTTATAGTGACCCGCACACGAAAACCACCCATTGGAAGCATTCAAAGTTTAAGATTTTCATTCAAAGTATTATTTGATTACAATTTAATTACACAAACACTCTGCAATGGATAATAAAATAAAAGAATCATTGTGGCATAAATCCGCAAACAAATTGTTGAATGAATTCTCAGCACTCCAAATACGATTTGCTGTCCATGAGCGCCTTGTGGGGAGTGGGGAGAGGGCAGTGGGAACTGGCTGTTTTAGCATGTTTATTTCAACATTAAGTACATGCAGATGATTCTTTTTTTTCTTTAAATAAATTACTTTATTTCTTGTTGTCAAAAGCTGACTGGAAGTTTATGAATCAATTTGAGTAGCAACCAAAACCGCGCACACCAATAAGAACTTATAAAATTAAGAATTTTATGATTTGAAAAATGCATTTTGATAGACACTTTTTCCATACCATAATTCTTTAACGACCAGCTGGCCTTGACTGTTATTTTTTTCTGTTTACAGCTTAAGCCAAAATTAAAAAAGTCATGAAAATAAAAATAATTGAGAGAACTTATTTTAGCCAACGACATTATGAAGTTCGTAATTTAGTAACTCAATTAATTTTTCAAACAACAACTAGAGAGAAGTAGTACTGCGCAAGCAATTTTTTTTTTATTTTTAATAAAAATTATAAAAATAAAATTATTTTGGCCATACAACAAAATATTTTACTTATCACTTCTGCTTTGGCTCCACTGTATTGGCCACAAACAGAATAGCATTTAATGATTCGTATTCTTTGTGTGCAGCTGTAAACTTCTTGATATTCAACTCTAATCATTCATGCGGTTCACCTTGGTCCCTTTTGTGGTATTCAATCACAAGAATTATTATTAACAGCAAGTTTTATTTTGCTTTAAACTTTTCTTGAATAAATTCTTATTTCGATATTTTTGTCTCTTTGATTTAGAATGTAATTTACATAAAAATGTGTTTATGGAAAAATATCAAATTGGCAAAAGGAAAGAAACTATTATCGTTGCCACTCCAAAAGCCGATAAACAAACTATTCAAATCGAAAAATAAAACAAAATTTCAACAAAGTTTAGCATATTTTGTCCTTTCTATAGAGTCATAATATATTGACTCCTTGTAGGCCAATGTTCACATCCTTTGTGGCATATGGCCAGAAATGTTCTTCATAGTGTTCAAAACTTTACACATACAATGCCGCGGTTATACTATAGTCACCGCTGTATACCGATCACGTTTTCGTTTCAAAATGTCATGCATAAAACCTTTGAATAAAAAATTGTTTTATGTTTTACAATTTCAAAAACTCCTTCATCTGTTGTCATTAGTAGAGGTCTAGTATATTTTTGGAAAATTACAAACACATTTGGTTTTGGTTTACGTGTGGCTACCTACTACACGCAATTGACAAAGTAGAATCTTATACATTAAACACATTCACGACAGCGGCATTCCGGCTACAACCTGTCAAAATTAGAATACATGTGTTTATAGGGGAATGAATATTTTCACGACTGCACGGTAGGTTGTTGTCCGTGCTACTTTTGTGGTTGTAGTCAAATTAAACTAATTTCTATTTTCATAGGCGACAATAAACAGGTTGGTGCTGTCAACAGAATGAAAAGTCTTAAATAAATAAAGGTTTACAAATGTTTTTAAACTGGTCAAGAATATAAAAATTGTTGAAAACTGCATAAGGTAATAGGTCTTTCAAACATAAAGAGGATTGTGTAATTTTTCTTCTTTCCGGTCTTACGACATATGAAATTTTATTTTTTATTGACCCCATTGCGAGGGCTAATAAATTTTGAAATTTTGTATCTGACTTTTCAAGTAAAATTCCATTGTTTTGAAAAGTAACCGATGCAAGGATACTTGAGCTTTAATTTGGGCACTTTGCAACGAGGTATAAGAAATAAACTAACTTACAAACTCATTTTCATAGTGCCATAACAAAAAAGGACATCACAATATATGAGTATTTATTTACAATTCAAAAACAAAAAAGAGCAAGAAACAAATAAATTGATTTGTTTTTTAGTTTTGATTCGATATAAAAATAGTTTTAGAAGAAGCGTTTTTATTTTTATATATAAAAGAGGCAACACAAAAGTTACATGTTTACGCTGCAGCTGGCGCGTTCTAAATTTTTAAGTAGCAACTAGACGGCGAGATAAATATTGCTAGCGGCATTTGTAGCCATATAGTCGGTATCCGGCTGTCATGAATGTGTTTTAAAGCATTAGTGACTCCTTTTTGACATACAAGCCGGTTTAGTTTGTTCGCGAATTATTAAAAATCGCTTTACGAATTACACAAAAATAGCAAAGTATATAAAAATTAAAAAAAAAAACTCCTAAAACCCAGTAAAAAAAAGCTTCCAAGGAAGTCCATAAGATACTGTACATGTGCTCAGGAAATAGTCCAAATCTGGATTATTTCTAAAGATTTTTATATCGGGTTGTCATTGGAAGAAGTTCTTTTTTTGACGCCTTTTTAGTGAATCTGAAGTGGAAAAGAAGTGATTTTTTAACACTCTTATGAAATTGGAAAAATCCACTTAATGAGATACATATAAATAATTAATAGTCATTTAATTGAATTAAGGTTGAAATTTGAATTAAGGTTCGAAATTTGTTTTAAATCTCAGAGACATGATAAATATTCCAAGGCACAAAGGAAAGTTAACATCAGTTTTTTATTTATTCAACTTACACAGCGGAGCAGAACAGCTGTTTTCGAAAGACGCAACACTTTCATCATCAGTGCTCATGTGTATTGTGTTTGTCACCACTTATTAGGTGGCTTAGTTGAATGTGATAACAGTTCTGATGTAAACAAATTTTATTAGGAAATAGAATCCGAGAACTGTATCAAGCTGATGTTAACATATTATTGTTTTTTATACCGATTAATTATCGGAATATTCAACTTTGATGTTTTTATACCCTCCAAAAAAGAATTTGGAGGGTATATTCACTTTGTCATTCCGTTTGTAACGCATCGAAATATCCATCTCAGACCCCATAAAGTATATATATTCTTGATCAGTGATGAAATCTAAGACGAACTGAGCATGTCCGTCCGTCCGTCCGTCTGTGGAAATCACGATTCAGTCCAAACGAAAAGAGCTAGACTCTTGAAATGTGGCATAAATATATTTTAAAACTTAGAGCAGGTTAAGTTCGAAGATGGGCTAAATCGGGCAAGAGGGAAAAAAGTTCCCCTAAGAAGAACTAAACCAACCCAGAAAAAACAACATAATTTTTAAAGTTTTTTGGTTATTTTGTTAAGCAAATGATATATTTTTATGTCAAATATGGTCCAACGCCTTAAACTTGGAGCCATTAAATAAAATAAAAATATTTTTGACCCCGCCCACTTTAGTGGGCGTTATTATAAGCAAAAATAGGATAAAAATTTAACAAATTGTTTTACTTAAGCCTACATTCCTTAAAAATAACACTTTTAAGCTTTAATGACGAAGCTGAGACGAAACCTGGTACTACTCTGCCCTACCCCCTCCTTCCCCTTCGCCCCCTAAATGACCCTACCAAAAAAATTTATTTGTTTTAAATTTTGTATATAATCATCCCAAGCATTTATCTTTAGAGTTTTATGACTGCCGATTTCTGCCCTACCTCCCCCCCCCCACCTCTTCCTTTGCCCCCTAAATGACACTACCAAAAAAAAAATTTTTTTTAAATTTTGTATATAATCATCCCAAGCATTTATCTTTAGAGTTTTATGACTGCCGATTTCTCCCCTACCCCCCCCCCCTCTTCCTTTCTACCAAAATGACCCTACCAAAAAAAAAATGTTTTTTAAATTTTGTATATGATCATCCCAAGCATTTATCTTTAGAGTTTTATGACTGCCGATTTCTGCCCTACCCCCCCCCCCCCCTCTTCCTTTGCCCCCTAAATGACCCTACCAAAAAAATTTTTTTTTTTAAATTTTGTATATAATCTATAATCATCCCAAGCATTTATCTTTAGAGTTTTATGACTGCCGATTTCAGCCCTAGCCCCCCCCCCACGCTTCTTCCTTTGCCCCCTAAATGACCCTACCAAGAAAAAATTTTTTTTTTTAATTTTGTATATAATCATCCCAAGAATTTATCTTTAGAGTTTTATGACTGCCTGTTGCTGCCCTACCCCCTCCTCCCCCTTTGCCCGCTAAATGACCCTATCAAAAAAAAGAAATTTTAATTTTGTATATAATTATCCCAAGCATTTATTTTTAGAGTTTAATGACAAAGGTGAAATGTTTCCCCCACACTCCTTGCCAGAGCGACCCCGCCAAAATACAGTTTTTATAGCCTCCAAAGAGAATTATGATGAAGTCTAAGACGGTCTAGCAATGCCCATACGTTCGTCTGTGGAAAACGCCCTTTAGTGGGCGTTGACGTACGATATTATATAAAGGAACTCTGTCCCACCAAGTTAAACATTTCAAATTCACTTACTAAATATTTGGAGGGTATTTAAGATTCGACCGGGTCGAATATAACGTTTTTACTTGTTTAACTTCTTATTAACTTCTTTAAGAAAATTTGATTACAACTTTTCGTGTAGATCTGTATTAACTCTAGTAAAATGCTTATAGCACCTCAAAAAACTTCGTAAAATAATCACTTTAATATTTTTTAATTATGAACTTGGAAAAATCAACTCAGTTAAATGGCATTTGCTAAAAATAAATTTAATGAACTTTCTTTCCACCATTTTTATAGTTGATTTTTTGTTCGTCATAGCAAAACTAATCAAAACATATTTTTATCATTTCAAAATCTGTATATATTATTTTTTTATATTCATAAAATTCTTTTTGGTTAAATCAAACCGTTATTAATTATTTTAAACGACTTTTGCAATATATGCAAATCTTTGAAAACATATTAAATAAAATTGTTTTAATACACACGTTGTTACAATGTAAAAATATCCACAGCGCCTACTGTAAACTAATACAATATAAGAGATTTGTGAATTGGACACTGAAATACAAAAATATATTAAAATCACAAGATAATAAATAGTGATCGTTGGGCACGAGTCTTTTGTCGTTATTGTTTATAAACATTTTATTGTCTCTTTTAATTCCCCTGCTTATTTCATTTATTAGATTTCTGTGTAAATAATAAATATTCCGTGAATGAAAATACCATTTCAAACCTGTTAAATTAATCAAATTCACACATTTACATAATTACAACCATTTATCTGTTTGATATTCCCAAATAAATCAATCAATAATAAAACCAAGAAGCACTCAAAATAAGTGAAATTGATTGTGTTATTGTTTTTGTGTTGTTTCGTTTATGGTTTCGAATATTTTACAAATGAAAATAAAAGTTGGTACCCATTGAACTTGTGAGCGGAGCTGAACGGAATGAGATCATTTTATAAATTTAAATTTTGCTATTGTCAGACTCTGAAGTTCTGTCCGAATTCACAGTTGTTTCACGTGACTGCCTAAAACGCGAAGGACACTGATAATCTATCTGTAATATGTACCTCATTTCTGTAACTAGTGTGAGAACTTCTCGCATCGAAAAAACTGTTGTCATTCTGTAAAACACAGGATAATTCAGACTATATTTTTTTTTTATATTTAGTACATTTATATAATGCTAAATATATTATTATATGGATCACGCTACAATAAATAGCATGACAATCATAATTATTAATATTTTTTCGATGTGATAAGTTACAGAAACGAGGCAATGATTTCCCAAAATGTCTCCCCATCCACAATCTGGCAATCGCTTCGTGTACTATCAGATTTATGAAGAGCATTCATGACTACATCAAATGGTGCTGTTGGCTTAAGTAATTTACACGGGACTATAAAGCGGAAAGTCGGTTTCGATTCCCCGCTCAGTCATAAATATATTGATGAATTTCTCTGATCAGTATTAGTGCGTGGTTGTGTTATTTATTGCCGGCCTGCCTGTTTCAGTAATGGAGGCATAGTAGCGGCCACTGAATATAACTGGTTGACACTACACATGTACTAAAAGTAGAGTAACAACAACCTCCTTCGTCGGCCGTGTAGCACAAATTAGCCGGCAAAGTAAAAGGATTTATTTATTTATTATTATTATTGTATGAGGCCATAAGCATCGCGACCCAAAGGATCTTTTGTGCAGCCCAAGTGTTCACTGATGTAAATTGAGGCTGCGAATAAAACCAATTACTCTACCCGGTGAGATATCGTACACCTCCCCTGGAGTCACGAAACTGCCTCCGAGGAACCTCCTCCTGCACGACGCCGCTGCCGGACAGTCGCAGAGAACGTGTTCCGGTGTCTCCTTCTCTACATGCTTTGGTCTCAGAATTGCCCATGGTAAACTGGTGTCGTCTGAGACCGCAGTGTCCGGTGAACCAACCCGTTAATAATCTGAGGTCATTCTTGTCCATCAAAATTAATTTTTGGGATTTGTTCAGAGATAACGTAATGAAACGTTTTGCCTGTCTTAGGCCGTGAAGGGCTTTCCAGTGGCGATTAAACTCCACTCTAGCCCAGGAGTCATTCTGTTCTTTGACATATCCTCCTGAGATGCCAAAGAAGGGTTCCGGTCCTATGAATCTACGATGGGCTCCTCTGTTCGTCAAACAGTCAGCCCGTTCGTTCCCAGCGTGGCCCTTATGGCCAGGCACCCAGCATAACGTCAGCCTGTTCTGAGCGCCCAGTTCTATCAGTGATGTAACACAGTCCATAACAACCCCTGACCTGATCTCATACGAGGTTATGGCCTTGAGCGCTGCCCGGCTATCAGACATCAGATAGATACGAATATTCTTACATCTTCTCCTCAAGCATTCCCTAGCACATATGAATATGGCATAGACCTCCGCTTGGAAGATCGTAGGGTATTTACCCATGGGAATTGCCCTTTGAAAGTTAGGGCCGAGTAAAAGGATAAAATAGCAACAAGAAATTCTCTTTATTCTCATCTATCTTCATCTGTCCTCCCAATATTATCCCTTCCTTTCTAGTTCCGGCGGAATTCATTGCATATGTAGGGGTCGTCCCCTAACTGCCAATCCTACTTAAAAGAAAAATTTTTTCTAAGCCACTTGAGCAGTGCTTAGCTTGCGCCAGCTATCTTCAGGTTCTCCAAGATATTCTGCCAAATTATAAATATCCGTACTGAGATTCCCTCATCCCCGATTTACTTTTCCCGAGAAAAAATCGTCTAATAAACTGGGGAATGATTAAATTAAGAAAAGGCTAAATCAGACACATTTCTTTAATTTTTCGGCATATTATATTATAATAATATAATAAGTAAATAATTTATAAACAAATTTTTTTAAGAGGAGGTCTACAAAACACATTTTTGTATGAGAATTTGTCTTATAAATCGGAACAAATTTTATAAATTAGGCCTCTGACTGTGATTTAATTTGTGCAATAATTTACATAAATTCGTAGGCGTTTTTTTATAAAATTATGTATTTTTTCAAATATCTTATGGCAAAAGTGGTGAAATAAAATCATAACGCACAGGAAATTCGTTCGCTGGTTATTCTTTAACCGCTAAAAATGGAATTATTTTAATATTCAAACTGCTATAACTTTTGAATGTTTAGCGGTGATTGATGTAGTTCTTCGAGTCCTATAAAAGAATCGAGACCACTAATTGATCAGATATATAATTTCGTAGTGCTTTGAAAAATTCAATTTTTTCAATTTTTCGTTCACGATATCTCACAAACACGTGGAACAATTTTGATCCGGTTGATAGGGCCCGACGTGGTTTTTGTAATCGATCGGCAAAGCTGTTTAAGTTACTGTGAAAAAAAAGAGTAATTTAAAAAAATATTTTACATTTTTTTGATATATCCGAAAATGTACCGGTACGAACCCATGCCAATTCACAGGAAATCGAAGTTGGAAGGAGACCTTTGAAACACGACTAGCTTGGTTCGAACACAAATTGATCAGATATATGTATAATTTCAGAGTTTTCTTTAAAAAATCACTTTGTTCGAATTTTTTCGTTCACGAAATATCACAAACACCTCAACCGATTTTGAGCCGATTGGTAGCGTTCGACGTGATTTTTGATTGTCAAGAGCTGAATAGTTTTTAAAATCAAAAAGCACTTTTTATACCGGTCAGAACCGAGTGGCATACTTCAACGCACACACACACACAGGCTATATATACACACAGACATGGTAACACCCTCTCAGGGGTAGTCAGGAACTAGAACTCAAAACGTCGAGATCTGTTGGAAACTTTATTTTTTTCAAACCAGGGTAAAACCAATAACTTGACGATTTTTTAAAAATTTTCAATTTCGACAATAGAATTTGAACAAATTCATTTATTAATAAAATAATAAAAAATGGTTTGCAGTCTTGCAGATTCGAACTTAAGTCCGTTGATAAAATTAACAATTTACACAAGAAAGTTCGACTAATAAAAATTCATACATAATTTAAAAAATTTTCAATTTCCTTAGCGGGAAGTTAAAAAATAAACAAATAATTAACATTTGAAATTGAATGCATTCTCATGAGATTTTAATTACTGTTAACAAATTTGTTTTAGTTTTAAGTATGAATTTTTTATTTAATGAATGTGTTAAATGACATTGAACAACAAATTAAAGACTTTATTCTCTTTTAAATTCTGTGTGTGCATTTTCGAATAAAGATCAAGCAATAAATTCTTTGATTTTGTTTTAAATATTTCAAATACTGGAAACAAAATCTACAAAAATGTTTATCGTTGACTAAATTGAAATTTGTAGATTTTGTTTTTATTAAATAAAAGATTGATTCTGATACTTTGACATTAATAAAGTAACCGCTAGTGAATGTTTGATTTTAAAACTGAATAGGATTGTGCATATTCTGCCATTTAAAATGAATGCGTTGAATTAGGAGCACGAAAATGTTTTTAGCATTTATCGGCAATCATATGTGATGATTTCATCGTTTAAATTAAATTAATGGGAGAAATTTTATTAAGAAAAACTTGATTTTGAAATTGCTGCATACTGAAGTTGTTTTTTTATTTTCCAAATACGTAATAAGTTGAATAATTTCAAAATAATACAACCACCATTCAAGGTTGTTCTATATTTGATAGCATTGTTTTTAAGCTAAACTGGCACGCAAAGCTTCTTCTTAATCAAAAAAAAAACGGTTTAATTTTCAATGAGTAAATTGAAGACTGCCAAGCTCGGTTGATGATCAATTACAAACTGAGCGAGACATAGAACAAAGATTTCTCAAATTTGTGTTGTACACGCAAACTAACGAAGCGACAGTTGTTAAACTATTTACATTTACCAGGTGTAAAAAAGTTGTTCATTTTATTTGAAATTAATCAAATGAACAATGAGTGACAAAAAAAGTGTTCACTCTGTTAAGATATGAAATTATTGAATTCATCAAAATATGGTTCACACATTTTTGACATCACAACCAGTGACTGGTTTCTGCATCTGATGTGAGAAGTTCTCGCATCGATTATTGTCATGCAATGAAATACAGGATTGAGTGAGAATATATGTTTGAGAATATATATATATGAGTTGCTGCTTAATAAGATTAACTTTGCCAACTTGTAGTGTTTGAGCTAATAAGTCAAAATTACTACATGACTGTCTTTGCTAAGAAAGACTCCTTTCATGACTTCTGGAAAAATTTCATATAATCATATCAATAAAAAAATCAATGAGTGTTCGAACTCACGGGCGATGTGTTAACACCTTTTTGTTACACGGTACCTGTTCGATTTCTATGAACACAGACCCACAAATCCGGAGGTAGAGTTAATATAAAGTATTTTTTATTTATTTTATATTAAACCCACAAAAAACAAAGAGAATGCAAAGCAACAAACAAATGTACATACATACATTGTTATGTTTGTACATAAGCTACATACGTTGCTGTCTCGCTATCTCATTTTTATATATGTACGTATAACAACGTCACTATTCTCTTTGCTATGCATAAGACAAAACCGAAGATCAACATAAAACACTTTTTTAATATTACTCCAAATTAATACTCCGAATTAAAACACTCAAATCTCCGATTGCC
Source organism: Linnaemya tessellans (assembly GCA_951800035.1). Lineage (NCBI taxonomy): Eukaryota > Metazoa > Arthropoda > Insecta > Diptera > Tachinidae > Linnaemya > Linnaemya tessellans. Next base: position 110,404,839 of record OX637532.1, on the reverse strand, counting down.
GATATCGGATCGCCTTAATGTTTGGCCTAAACTCTTCGTCGAAACCCGCACTAGCGTTTTAATCTAAAAATTAATAAAATCGGCTATGAATTTCCGGAGAAAATCGCGTGGGAAAATTATATGAAAATCGCCCAATAATCACTTTCAATACCGACTGCCAAGCAACGAACAAACAAACGATGATTTTTTCTTACATACCTAACACCTAACACTTGCGTATGTATTGAAACTGATAGTTTACTGCCCTAGAGGCGCGCGTATAGATGTTAACACATCAAAAATTTTGTCTAGTAGTAATAAGATCTAATTTACTATTATATACAATATTCTCCGATTAATTACCACGCTCAAAATTCACATATTGTCCAGTAACTTAAAACATTATACGAATATGTGAATAGAGAAAAAGAGCTGTTGAATCAACTTAAAGGCTTTATTTTACTAAAAAGTTGTTACAAACAAATTTTTGAAAAAGCTACCATATGTTGAAAAATAGACCAATTCAAATTATCAGCCATGTCGCAGAGTTAAATTTTTTTTATTCTGACCAGCGCTCAGGGGATGACCCCTACACTTGCGATGCATTGCGCGGAACTAGAAAGGAGGGGATAGTATGGAGAAGACAGATGAGAAGATAGATAATTTTTGGTAGCAATTTCAACCTCTTTACTTCGCCGGCTAATTTTTTGTTACAAGGCCGACGAAGGGGAGTGCTGTTCCTCTGCTCTTTAGCACATGATTGTATCAGTAGTGCCAGTTATATTCAGTGATCAGTACTACACTGAAACAGACTGACAACAACTAATTCAACTATGCACTAATGCTGATCAGAAGAAGTCGACACAATATTCATGACTGAGCGCGGGGTTGAACTCAGTACCCTTCAACCAAATGTACTCTTAATTCAGTAACGGAATCGGATACTGTCACATGGCTGTATATATATTTTATTGACAATCCAAAATTAATAATTATTGTTTACAAAAGTCAAAGTATTCATTGAGTAGATAGCTTTGAGTGGAACTGCAAATTAACTATGGGAATTCGTGCTATCACAAGAGGAGGCAATAGTTTTCACTGCTGGCAACATTTTTCATTTCTGTATAGTCAGCTGTGTGCCAGAGCCTTGCAAACTGTAAATTTCTTAATGACGTCACAAATGTCATATCATAAAACGCCACAGTGTGATCTCAGCTTTACAAAATTCAAAAATATTAATAAAACTCTTATTAATATGTGATGTACAGAAAATGACAGAGTCTAGACTTGCAATTGTTGTTGCTTAACTTTTTTTTATTCCATTTTAAAATTGCATAAGGGTCCACATTATGGAACTTTGGTCTTGCAGTTCTTATAATTCAAAAGTCTATTACTTCACAAAGCGAACTGAATATGTATAACCCTCCCCAATATTCTCCACTTTCTCGCAAACAGATTCAAAAGTTGCTGTAACAAGAATTGAACAGGGACTGAAACACAGTTACAGCCTGGATCAGTATGTATAACGATAAAACATTTCGTTCTTACAATTTACGTATAAACAAAAACAAAAACTAATTTGAAAAGTTTTCTCCGGTTTAATATATAAATTGTACGATCGAAGGTTTCTTTGCATGCAGTAACACTGAAGCCACACTTTCAATTTATTGGCTTCAAGTTGAAAACACCAACCACTTGTCAAAACTCTCTGGAATTGACACATGTGATACAGGCTGCATTCAAATCGGTAGTCAACTTCATATCACAAAAGCCTATGATGAAGAGAGATCTAATTCTAGAATTGCAAAACATTTATATTTATTAATTTTATGCATCTTTTTATAAAAAATAATCACAAGAATTTTTATAAACACAATTTCAGTGAATAAGGCACAATTTTTTTTAATTCTGATAAGCTTTTTACCACCTTAATTTATAATTTAAAGTGACGCGCTAAAATTTTTCTGCGATCAGCTGTCTAAATTGTACAAAATATTGCCAGGCTAATAGAAAGGTAAAATGGCAAGCAATCTCGTTGTCAACTCAAAAAATGTGAGTGTGTTAGTAAAAAAAAGGTGAGTGTATTGCAAATCGAAAGAATATTGAAAGGGAAAAATTGAAAGTGTGGCTGCCGGGTAAGCCAGACATATAAAGTTTTCGTTTATTCAAAATAAACAAAACTTATACTTCACAGTTACGACAAATAATAGAGAAAGAAATCTGTTTCACATACGTGTATACTTTTTATGAAAAATATTATTTTGTTACAAATGGATATCAAAAACGAATTACTTGTTTTTGAAATTCAAACTTGGCATGCATTTTTCAGTCATAATGGTCTGCACAATTTTTGCGATTTCATAGTGTAAATTATTACGAAATCGTCATTGAAAAAATATCGCCAATTTTTTTAGAAATAACATAAGATGGCAGCTCTGGTTGCATCACCTGCAGAGTTATTGTCAAATAGTAATGCAGCAATCAAAGGAATACAATTTTGGGCGAATTTTCTTTTTAACTCTGGAAGATTTTATTTTCAAATTAAAACCAATTGAAGCAAGGCTATGAAATTTTAAGTTTTTATTAAAGATTAAAAAATAAATAAAAGAATTTCTTTAAATGTTCATTAAAAAGTGTCTATTAATACACAAAGAAATCTATCTATTCTTATCTATTTTGGTATCCATTTTTGCTCACGATGTGCTTTATAGTCTCTTGAAGTATGCCGTAGTCGAAATGACGAAGGATGACGTTAGTGTATGTAAAATAAGGATGACGTTCCAGGGTTAAGGCCAAAATCAGGTAATTAAGCGTATGGGTATTAAACGAACATTTTTATATGAAAAATGAAAGAAAAACAAGTAAAAACGTTATATTCGACCGGGTCGAATCTTAAATACCCTCCAAATATTTAGTAAGTGAATTTGAAATGTCTAACTTGGTGGGACAGAGTTCCTTTATATAATATCGTACGTCAACGCCCACTAAAGGGGGCGGGGTTCAAAAATATACAATATCATGTTTTCCACAGACGAACGTATGGGCATTGCTAGACCGTCTTAGACTTCATCACAATTCTCTTTGGAGGCTACAAAAACTGTATTTTGGCTGGGTTGCTCTGGCAAGGGCTGTGGGGGAAACATTTCACCTTTGTCATAAAACTCTAAAAATAAATGCTTGGGATAATTATATACAAAATAAAAATTTCTTTTTTTTGATAGGGTCATTTAGAGGGCAAAGGGGGAGAGGGGGTAGGGCAGCAACATGCAGTAATAAAACTCTAAAGATAAATGCTTGGGATGATTATATACAAAATTTAAAAAAAAAAATTTTTTTGGTAGGGTCATTTAGGGGGCAAAGGAAGAGGGGGGAGGGGGGTAGGGCAGAAATCGGCAGTCATAAAACTCTAAAGATAAATGCTTGGGATGATTATATACAAAATTAAAAAAAAAAAATTTTTTTTTGGTAGGGTCATTTAGGGGGCGAAGGGGAAGGAGGGGGTAGGGCAGAGTAGTACCAGGTTTCGTCTCAGCTTCGTCATTAAAGCTTAAAAGTGTTATTTTTAAGGAATGTAGGCTTAAGTAAAACAATTTGTTAAATTTTCATGCTATTTTTGCCTATAATAACGCCCACTGAAGTGGGCGGGGTCAAAAAATATTTTTATTTTATTTAATGGCTCCAAGTTTAAGGCGTTGGACCGTATTTGACATAAAAATATATCATTTGCTTAACAAAATAACCAAAAAACTTTAAAAATTATGTTGTTTTTTCTGGGTTGGTTTAGTTCTTCTTAGGGGAACTTTTTTCCCTCTTGCCCGATTTAGCCCATCTTCGAACTTAACCTGCTCTAAGCTTTAAAATATATTTATGCCAAATTTCAAGAGTCTAGCTCTTTTCGTTTGGACTGAATCGTGATTTCCACAGACGGACGGACGGACGGACATGCTCAGTTCGTCTTAGATTTCATCACTGATCAAGAATATATATACTTTATGGGGTCTGAGATGGATATTTCGATGCGTTACAAACGGAATGACAAAGTGAATATACCCTCCAAATTCTTTTTTGGAGGGTATAACCAGAGGAATTTAAAAGCTGTGGCAAGTGAGCGGGAAAGTTATTTAAGAGTGGGGTAATTAAGTGGACTATTGAGCTTTTGTTATAGGTTTGATATTTCTTTCAATTTCTTAGTCTATTGAGTAACGATTCTCTGATGGCCTTTATTACCCGCCGTTAAATGCCCATAGGAACAAGCTGAAATCCCTCAATAATCAATTTGATCTTTTTTTTTCATTGGCAAAAATCAGCACGATTAAAATGAACTCTTGGGAATAATTTGTTTAATTTATACTACATTTGCAGCGGTAGGTCAACATACCCTAAAGATATGAGGAGGCCTAATGTATAAAAAAAAAATTCTGATTTATAACAGGCTAATAAAACCAATTTTCGCACAAAAATTAGTTTTAAATCCAGTTTTTTTATAAACTAGACTGTAAAGTTGTAAATACCCCTTTTAACTTTTCATAACACAATCAAGGATTTGAAAACATTATCAAGCGGAAGTCATACCGAATGGCATTAAACCCCAGAAATACTTGTGACACACTTTTCATTTCAGTAACACATAATATATCTTGATAGTATCAAGGCTTCTAAATTTATATTTGCAGCTGAGCAACGTTTAAAGCTATACAAAGCACGTTAGGTATAACTATAACAAAATGCATTAAATATACTTATATACTCTTTTAACTTGTGGTAACTTTTGCCCTTGACTGTACGTATGCATTTCTGCTTAATAGTGCAGAAGCAAATGAACAAGTTGTTCTTCATATTTCTGCGGTTGTGGCTAAGTTTGATATGTAATAAAATCGTATTAATGGCTTTGAACTCATTAGGTGTCGCGACTGCTGCTTTTCTGTTAATTTGATCATGTGCATACGTTTGTTTAAAATTAATCGCGTGAGATCTTTAACATTGCCAGTCGTCATTGTAATCATGATCATCTTCGACTATTTTTATGAAAATGGTAACAAATCAAAATACACAATCAAAACAGATCGCTTAATGAAAATCAAAATCAAACGTTTTTTATGTTTGTGTGCTTGAGCAGCAGGGTTCGCAGTTCGATTTATACCCGCCAATCAACTTCTTAAGTTTTCGAAACAGTAGAATTGAAATTATGTATGTATTTGCAAAAACAACAAAACATCTCAGTTTATTCACAAAAAAATGGAATCATATCAAATAGAATTTGTTTGTTGTGTTTTTAAAAAGGCCAAAGTCTACTATGCTTTTTCTTATATAATTCTCAAATGATTTTTGAAATTTTGTGAAGAAGCTGAGAGGTTTTATTGTATGTGACCTTCTCCGAGAAAAGGGACCTAGTGTGTGAAAATGAAGTTTTGAGAAAAACGCATTTGAAGTTTCATAACACCCTTTTAGGTACCAGAATCCACTTTTAAGTCCAAACCCGTTTTTTGACACACGAGGTCCGTTTTCTCGGAGAAGGTCACATATATAAAATTTTTACTGTTTCATTTGCTCTTACGGTATAATAATTATCAAAGAATTACAAAATAAATTTAAACCTAAAAGAAATTATATATTATAAATAGTTTAACAATAGTGTAATTTATTTTTTAATATATTTAAAGTCGGCTTTAAATATACAAATATAAAATATACTTGCCGAGCGTATTCAAAGCTTTGCATGATCTATGCATTAAAAAACACTGCTAACATCGTTCGCCTTGAAATTTAAGGAAATAAACCGAAATAAACCGAAATAAAAAGTTTAATCGAGTTGATCAACGAACCAATTAACCGGTTGGTTAACCAATCGTTTGACAACTCTGGTTTTATAACGTACTTTGTTTTTATAAACTGCTTAATATATTCTACAATTATTTCTATAAAAAATCCAAACAATACGATTTTTATACCCTCCAAAAAAGAATTGCAGGGTATATTCACTTTGCCATTCCGTCTATCCGGATCTAACCATAAAGAGCTAGACCCTTGAAATTTAGTATAGATAAATTTTAAAGATAGCACAGGATGGGATGAGTCGGGGCCAGAGGGCAAAAGGTTCTCCTAAGAAGAACTAAGCCAACGTAAAAAACAAGTCTAAAAAACAACTTAATTATTAAAGTTGATTTGTAATTTTGTTAAGCAAATGATATATTTTTATGTCAAAAAATATCCAAATCGTTGAACTTGAACCCAGAAGAATCCATTTCTGGACAAAACCAGAAAAATCCATTTTGTAAATATATACCAAATTTTATTAAGCCTACATTCCTCAAAAATTATATTTTTAAGCATTTACGACGCAGTTGAGGTGTTCTCTGATTTTCCCCTGCCCTACCCCTTCACCCACCTTAGCCTCCTAAATGACTATAAAAAAAATTTTCCTACATCTAATTACCCCAAACATTTTTCAAGTTTTTGTGGGTGCTGTTGGTTGAAGTAGTAGAACACGAGACTATGAAGCGGAGGGTTCTGAGTTCGAGCCCGCACTGAGTCATGAAATATTGTGTTGAATTCTTCTGATCAGCATTAATACGTGGTTGTGTTAGTTGTTGCCAGCCTGTTTCAGTGATGAAGGCATAGTCACCGGACACTGAAAGTAATTGGCAGCGGCTGACACGATCATGTACTAAAAGCAGATTAACAGCACCCACCTTCGTCGGTCCTGTAGCAAAAATTAGCTGGCGAAGTAAAAGGTTGAAATAGCTGCAAAAAAACTGTCTATCTTCTCATCTTTCCTAATCTGTCCCCTCAATACATACTACCCCTCGTTTTCAGTTCCGGCGCAATGCATTGCATATATAGGGGTCCCCTGAGTGCTGGTCCAAGATTAAAAAAAAATCCCCACGGCTCTTCCCACAGTGACCCTTTCGAAATAGAGTTTTAAAATTGGCAACAGAAATTAAACATTTTAATTTAAATTCGTCTCTTTTTGTGCGCACAAAAATAACGTGAATTGCCTTTATGCTGATGAAAATGTATCGCAGATATGCTGCTGCTGTATGTAGGGTATTTAAGATTCTACCCTGCCGAATACTTGTTTCCTTTACAAACAACCTATTACATATCTTTATGCTACTGTTCTGCTTTAAACATCTAATTCTCCAACAAAAAACCTGTACTAGACGGTTTTATTTATATTTTCAATGTTTCTATTTATAACTGTAAAACTAAAGCAACAACTATTAAATATTCCCACATACATCAATTTCAAACACACGTTAACGGTCAAAATAGTGTTTGAAATTTTATCGTTTTGTTGTAGTTTTTATTGGCTAAAAAATACATGAAATTTTTGTATTTAACATCGCAATAACCATAAAAATATGAATAAAAAATATACACTGTGACAATAAAACACCAAATACGCACAATATTTAAAATTTATTTAAGTGGCAGAGCTAAAATAAAAGCGATAAAAAAACACTTAAATCGAAATTTATTGCCGTATTGTTGGCTTTTTATGGCTCAATTTTTTCACACGCACAAAAAAAGTTTAATAAAATATTCATAAATAAAACAAACATAATTGGTAGACATTAAAACAATTAAACAATAACAACAAAAATACTAGACAATTATTTTTGAATAATTATATACAATAATTATGGTAATAAAAATATTTAAATTGAAATCCACAAAGTATGTATGTTTGTACATGATAGTTGCCATAAAGTAAATGTAAATTAAAAATATATTATTTGCAAACGTCATTAAGTAACGATTTTGCATGCAAGAAGCAACGACTAGCGTAAACAAGCAACATGATTGAGGTGACCATAATCTGAAAACAACATTTCATAAAAGGATCGAAAGACGTTTATTTATTAAACATATTTATCAATGGAGTGGAATATGTGGAGTAATTGGCGCATATATTTTAAGAATATCAAATTCTAAAAACAACATTTTTGCATATCTAGAACTTAAAACTTATTCACCACTGCACGATACTGAGTAGTACTTCTGTCGAAAACAGAATACAAGTGTGTCTGTGCTATCAGTACTATCCCCTCCCAATAATGTTCCCTTCTTTCTAGTTCCTCCACAATGCACTGCATTGTTGGTGTCATCCCCAGAGTGCTGGTACTACACAAAAAAATAACAATTAATTAAGAATATCTTAGAACTCAGTTATGGCGAACTGTATGAAAAATACTTAAGTTTAAATACTCTAAATACCGTCTGCGTAAAATTTCTTTAAAATCTGAACACTTATTCTTGAAGCAGGCAGTAATTTGTGAACTCAAATTTAAATAAATTGCTTTATTTGTTGTTTCTTAAGCGGCATGACCACACATCAAACTGATGCTTCAAACTTGTGTATGTGCTGGTAAAATTCTGTTTGGCAGTGAAAATCTAAATTGTTTTGATATTCTTCAAACTCACATCAAACCATACGTGTGAGTTTTTTTCACTAACATTATCAAAGAAAAGCAGAGTTTGAAGCGTCAGTTTGATGTGTGGCCATGCCGCTTTTCAACTCGAACGCAGAAATATTTTATATTCACAGATTTCTCATGCTGTTGGAAACAGTATTGCAGCTTGTGGCGTGTACTATTTAACACCTCACTGCTGTATCCCACTGTATATGTAATTGAAACATGATTTAGTGGGAAAGAAATGTAATAAAAAATTATTTTTCAATTATCATTGTTTTTAACTCGGTTTTAATTTTGGTGAAATTATTTATTTATTTAACGATGCTAATTATGAATGCGCTTTTAGTTTCATACAAAAGATTTATGGCTTTTCCTTCCCCTTCATCATCATACGCACACAATGTTAACAAAGAAAATTAACAACAACTTTTGCGTACAATTTTAACATTAAAAAATAAAACACCATTATAATTAAACAGAACTAATTTAAAACCATAAATATTAAAATGAAAATTTCGTACTAAATGAAAATTTCTCATAAAAAGAAATTCTCATCAAAGAGGATGGCGAAGGAAATTTGACCACTTGTGAAAAAAAACGTAATAAACTGTCATTAAAACAATATTAAAACTGGTTTTAGTACAATACGGGTTAGTGTTGTCAAATTTAGCAAAATTATTAAAAACTAGAACAATAAGAAGAGAAATGGAATAATTTTACGCAATGATCATTAACGTTTCAAATTGAAAGTTTCAGCTTCTCTAAGTTTATTTGCTGCGACTTCATTTCGGGAATCACATTCACAACAGATTTCACACACAAGCATTTGTAAACATGAATTTGTGTTGTTACAGTTTTTTCTTCTAACTTAAGCTTTAAATAGATTCACAACAGTGGGTACAAGTGCCGCTAGCAGCAATTGTCGCTGTGTAGCCAGCTACTTAATTATTTTGAATGGGGAGCTACAACGTAAACAATAAAAACGCTTATTCTAAATCTACTTATATAAAGAAACAAAATCAATTTATTTGTTTATAGCTCTTTGTTATTTTTGCACTTTTAATAAATATTTATAATTTTTTTTTTTTTTTAACTTAATTTTTATTATTGAATCTGACTATACGTCATTCACAATAAGTATTAAAATCTTAACCTAACAAAATATTTAAGTTGATACTGCCACTGCAGCACTCAACTTTCTGTTCGAAAAAAAAGGAGAATTATGTTGCCAAATCAAAAGTTTGCACCCGTTTCAGACGACTGTGACCCTCAAATAAAAGCAAGTCCCTCGCTAATGGATTGGGATGATCAGTAACTTTTGCAATGTAGCTCGTACACGATTTTTTAATCTCTTTTCGGATGGTAGGAATATTGAGATCCAAGTGGATGTTATTATTTCGTATGTACCAATACTTTATACATTTTGATGTCCTCTTTTGTTATGGCCCTATGAAGAGTTTATAAGTTAATTATTTCTTATATCTCATTTTCAAAGTGCTCTAACTCACGTCTTGTATCGACAAGGGTTGCTTAAAAAAAATGAAATTTTTAGTTGAAAAGTCAGATACAAATTTTAAAAATCTAAGAACACTCGCAATGGTAAAGCAAATTTCAAAAATGTATATACCAACAAAAAGCCGTTTTAGAGCACTTTGAAATGATGCCCATATCGTATATATTCTAGGAGTTACAATCAATAAAAAATAAAAGATTTGAACCGCGTAAGTCCGGTATACGTATTCCTTCCCAATTTTGATGGAGCTATTACCTTATGCACTTTTTATTTCCAAGAATTTTCATATTCTCAGTTTAAAAAAATTTAAACCGCTAATGCATTTAAGATTTTTAATTGTGGTGGCAGCACTAATAATTTATTGCCGCCTATGAAAATAGAACTTAGTTTAATTAGTTTGATTATAGCTACAAAAGTAGCACGGACATTAACCTGTCGTGTAGCATTGACAATAATTATTCTCATATAAACACATGTTTTTAATTCTGGCAGGTTGTAGTCGGTAGCCTGCTGTCGTGAATGTGTTTAATGCAGTGGTGGGCACCGTCAATGTATTGGTAAATTGTGTATGTGTTGAGCTTGCGAGCTGCCCACCAAACAAAAAGCCAAGCGTTTGAAAGATAATGGTGCATTATATATTTATACATAAGTAGCAATATTTTCTAAGTTGAAAAAATAACGTTGATTACGTAAAATTGTTAATTAAAAATAAAACTTTTTATAAGTAAACAGTCAAATGAAAAAAAGGATAGGACAATAATTTGTTATGTTTTCCATTCAAGAAAAAAAATATATAAAGGAATGGTTGCTTGCTGGAGCATAAAACTGAATGTGCGACAAAAAAAATACGCGGTTGGATGTATCAAACTTAATAAGCTTTTATATTTGTCGGCATGGAAGATGATTTTCATATGGGAAACATATTCAAAATATTTTTGATAAGATTTTACACAGACTAATTAATAAGACTAAGTGTATTACTAAATTAGGAGAATTAGTATAGTCCGTTGTTAGAGAAAAATTTTATAAAAGGCATTGTATGTTATCGAAATAATTGCTTATGACAAAATATTTTTCGCATATCATCATGACTGAAATTGTTTGCTGGGCAAATATTCTGGAAAAAAATATGAAAAAGTTCGTAGGCATCCGCCTGATATTCATTCGTCGCTGTCTCATCGACGACTAAATTAAAGAGGGTAAGAATACGTGTGAATGATCACAGCACAATTGTGCTATGAAACGCCCGTATCTGGTTTAATGCATAAGACATTAACTGTTTTTTCTAAGAAGCAACTTCTTTCTTCATTCTAACAATAGAAATTTAGGCAAAACTGATGCCTTTTTTAATTCCCCCATTTGCGACTCACAACAGTAGGAAAATTATAATAATATAAGCAAATGTCAATATTAATTGAAAACGTTTCTAAAATCGTTTATTCGACATATTGTCTCAATTAAATTAGTGCTTTTTGTTTGTTATGTGGTCAAGTATGTCTACATGCCTGCATTTCATTGGTTCTTACACCAAATCATCAGTAGACTTTAACCTAATTCCAAAATAACAAAACCTCTTAGCTTATACATAAACTCCCAAAAATGAATTGAGAATTATACAAGCAAAACGGCAGACTAATTGTATGAAGGTGGAAAACAAAATAGATTTATATCGAATAAAATTTGTTTGTTGTGTTTTCTTGAATTTCAAATCCTATGGTTTTACTTCCTAACCTCAAATGTGCCCTTTACTTGAATCAGTTACTCATGGTATCAAAAACTAAGCTTTTTCTCTGTTAATTTGTACTTGGACAGGCGCTCAGAGTACGAACCTTGCTCATGTAATACATCGTGCCGGACAAGGCGAATTCATAGAAGGTGAACTCACTTATGCAACTCTGTGTAAAATTTATTGAACTGTCAAATGAAATGCTTTGGAAAAATCAATGGCCGCACACAAAAACGAAAAACCAGAAGAACACTTTAACAGTTCAATAATTTTGCCTTGGTAACAGCAGATCACCAATTTCTGAACTAAGGTCACCTGGTATGAATTCGCCTTAGCGCCGGAACTATAAAAGGAGAACATGGTGTAGAGCAGACAGATGAAGAGATATGATATGAAAGACAATTTATTGTAATCATTTTATTCTTTACTTAATTCAGTGATCATTGCGACAACCATGCACTAACCCAAATCAGAAAAGTTCGATACCATACTCATGGCTGAGCTCGGAATAGAACCCGAAATCTTCAGCTTCGTAGCCTATGTGTTAGTAGTCCAGAGTCAACATCACCCTCAGTTTCTTCTTTTAATTTTCATAAATGGAAAATTTAAAGTTTACTAATAAAATATGTATAAGTTTCGCCGTTGGTTGAACTTTCACAACTCCATTAACTAATTCAATATGCTCTTTATATACGGAAATCAGATTTTAGTTAAATAGATTAAATATATTTTGTTTAACTATAGAGTACTGTGACTTCTTGCTTGTGCGTATGTGATGCTTTTCCTAAAAACAATATTGTTTAATATTGTTTACAGTTTATAAGCGCATTGTGGGGGCATGTTTTGATTATGATTTTGAGATTTGGCTGTAAGTTTTGCCATCATTTAAGCTTAATCATACAAATGTCAAATATGTCAACTTAATGTTATTTCATTAGCCTAATTATACGTGCCATTTATTATTTACTATATTATTATTGCTCTTTTATAAGGCAATCATACGTAGTGAATGAATGTCAGCGAATAATTCATAATTGGTAATATAAAATATCGTTCATTTATATTGATAATTAAAACAAACGTATTATATTAATTGTGTTGGGAATCAAAAGCTATAGAAAAGTAGTTGTTATATTCACGATCATTGGAATTGTACTCATTAGACTACAATAGCTTTCATGTTCATTTCAGCTTCATTTCCTATATTTTTTAAATTTTTTATGCAGACAAGTATAAAAGCTTCTCACGATAGCATCTCTCTCGTATTATTTACTTGCTTCACTTATTGAAAAATACATAAATATATTTGCATAAATAAATAAAAGTTGTCTTGCGGGCCCTAACGAAACCGAAACTTTTATACGTAAATGTATTAGTTAAGAACATAACATAACACATAGTATGGTGTTAATTACTTCCGCCAACAGCGCCCTCTATACGCTGCTTTAATACCTCGACTTAAATTAATATGAACACACGCGTGAAATATCCGATACGTAAAAATATTGGGGTCAAAGATACCCGCCCACGCTTTCTTCAGTATTGGCATTAAAAATCAAAACAACGAATCCGGAGTTGGACAATTGAAATAATCTGTAGTAACATTTTTTCCTTTTCTTTTTAAATAAAACATATTTGATATTTTTGAAAGCAGTTCATTAGTATTACAAATTTTCCAGAGCTGGAAAATTAACATTTTTTTTTGGAATACTAAAGTAACTAAACAAAATTTTCTGAATATCATCCTAATTTATATAAAAAATTATTTGTAAGGGCTAATAAAGAAAATTTTTGTTTGAAAATCTGCTTTATTAAACTGTTATAAATCAGATTTTTGTTATATATAGGCCATATGATTGTGAGATTGAACACAGATGGCGCAATATGATCGCTAGGAAAATGTAAAGGGAGTACTGGGCGATCTCCAGTCACTCATGTGGAACAGTCCTAACTTTTAACCGCTTTTCCACACAGATTGCCAGTGACCTGGGAAGTGTTCTGACGAAAAGAAAACATCTAGATTCTCCTTGAATACGTGTGTGTGGTAAACCAACCAGCCAATCAGCAATTGGAAAATATTTCTTTATTTTTTATATATTAAATAATTTTTATTTATAAAATACAATTATAAAATAGTAAATATTTTGTCAAAAACAGCGACACAGCAATCTAGAGATATAAACTTTCATCTCTCGATAAACTAAATAACAATGAGTCTGTAAATTTTTATATCGATACTTTATCTGAAGCATGTGTAAATTGTTATTATCCCAGTTGGCCACGGCTTTGAGACATCTTTAACGACATATACAAGAAAATGGAGTTTCACAGAAGACATACTGACAACAACTCCATACTAAGCGACAACGAAATTTTCATTCATATGGCGCCGAAGTGACATAAGACGACATGAGTGACAATGTCGCTCTACATAAACGATATACTTTTCTAACTGATCGTTAACAATTTCTCTAGACAAAATGAGGGATAATGAAAGTGTTGCGGCTTTCGAAAACAGCTGTTCTGCTCTGCTGTGTAAGTTGAATAACTAAAATCTGATCTTAACTTTCCTTTGTGCCTTGGAATATTTATCATGTCTTTCTGAGATTTAAAAACAAACTTCGAACAATTAGCCTATAAATCTGAATTCAATTTAATATAGCAATATAAAAGTTCGTTAAAATACTTACTACATACAAATGTGGGACATTTTCGCTTCGATTATCCTCAACAAGATATTCTCAGAGACAATGTCGTCTACGACGATTTTGCGAACTGGGATATTAGTTTGCCTAAAGTTCATTAATTTACAAAACAATATGATAGATGTAACAGCCTTGGCAATAATACGATTTAATAGCATCTTTCAATCATTAACTTTTGTGTTGTTCTTAGATTAAGATCATATCAATTATATTTTTGTATTTCTTTGTCTCAGTGGTTAGTCGAAAAAATGATAAATGCTGATATTAAGCCAATTTCAAACGGAAGTTGTCTAAATGGATAAAATATAATAGTTGCATGCAACATCATATTCTTTTTCTAATGGCACCAATAACCAATAAATTCACACGCATTAACTATTATTATAAAACCAAATGAGTAAAGCTTCCTCAATGGCTTAAGAAGTACATATTTTCAAGAAACAATTAATATACACACACACACATCCATATATATAGATATGTGTGATTATGTGCTGATACTCTTGTACACATAAGTGCTCGATCTTGTAATACTTCCGCATTTTTAAATTAAATAAAGCGCAAGAAAGACAGTTTAGAATTGATAAAATCAATCAGCAATTATTTATTAATAAATCGTTTTAAAATACAATGGGTCTAATTTATCTGATTTATAACAGGTTAATAGAAAAAGTGTTTGTATACAAATATTTGTTTTATAAGCCACTTATTAATCAAACTTTTTTTTACAAATTAAGCTGAATATAAGTAAAGAGTTATGTTAATACTCTTGCATACACAATAGCTTTTAACCATTTAATTTTGATAATCCATTTGTATTCACAATTGGCAAACCTCTTTATGCTGCTTGCACCCTACATCACATATGCTAAGGTTTGTATTTGTATGGGAGTCAAGTTAAAAATCGTTTTGCAGAATTAAAAAAAATCAACTAAAACCTAAAACTAAAAAAACGAGGAAACACGTTATATTAGACCGGGTCGAATCTTAAATACACTCCAAATATTTAGTAAGTAAATTTAAAATATTTAACTTGGTGGGACAGAGTTCCTTTAAGACATATCTGTACCGAATGTTAAATCTCTTTTTTGCGAGAGTCATTCCGGGAAGTTCCGCGGGGGAGACGTTTTACTTCTGCAAGATCAGAGAACATCTGAGCTTCTTATAGGCTTAAGGAATAAAAATTGTTACACTATTGTTCCATATAATATCGTACGTCAACGCCCACTGAAGGAGGCGGAGTCTTTTTTGGACCATGTTTTCCACAGACGAACGAATGGGCATTGCCAGATCGTCTTATACTTTATCACTGATCAAGAACATATGTATATACTTTATGGCGTCCAATTCTTTTTGGAGGGTATTAAAACTGTATTTTGTCGGGGTCTCTCTAAAAGGGCCCCACAGCATTTCACCTTTGCCATAAAACTGTAACAATAAATGTTTGGGATAATTAAATGTAAAGATTATTAAACATTTTTTTTCATATGCTTTTATTATAAAATATAAAAGGAATTTACATTCAAGCCACATCAAATAAATAGTGGGGAAATACATGAGCACTCACAAATGTTGGGGTCTCCCAAAATAACTTTGTTGCGTTCTTTTGTGTAGCTTGTAACTAATTAACTTTCCTTTCTATTGATTGTTAAATGACCCCTTTTATATTATTATACAACCCCCCCCCCCCCAAAAATTCTGAATAAAAAGTTTACATAAGAAAATAATTCCAGTCCTCATGTCTTTGACGTACTTTTTTCGAAAAATATTCAAAATTCTTTAACGAAAACTGTGTGCCTGCCCCAAGATGGCGAACCTATCGTTGAAAATAAACACAAATTTTAAAGATCCTTTTTGTGACATCGTTAACAGGCATATATTCCCCTTCTTTTGAAATTTCTTTGTTTGCGTGAGAGTGATATATATCATTTGCATTCTTCTCTGGCACTTTCTCAATAGAAAATGTGAATTTTTGTAAGAAAACATTCAAGGTCTGCGGCGAGATGTAGTATTCGACACAGCCTAATGAAATTTTCACTTGTTAACCGTTTGTTTATAAAAAAACAAATCTTTTCTTATATAAAAAATACTTTTTATTATGTTGAATATTTATGAAAAAAATTATTTCGTAATTTATACATAAAACTATATTTATTCATGTTTAAGGCAAATTAGTTTTAAACACGCACTAATAAATATATTCATTCCATACAGAAAAATAAATATGTATATAAAAATAGACACAATAAATTATATTCGCTTGTTGCCAATATTAGAAATCAATTGAAACAGACTCAAGTTCAAGGAAACATTTATAAATACAATGTCTGTGGTTTTTATTTGCTTTTACACACAAACTAGAAATTGAGACGGCGGCTTATTGCATCTTTAGACACATGGATTTTAATTTTAATAAAAATGTTTCACTGAATGCTTGCGCATATAACAGGTGTCGTTATCAGGTTTTCAGCTCTGTCTTGAAAACGCTTCCTGCTTTTGCTACAAAATTGATGATATCGAAAAAAGCAATATTTCAAAATGCTATATTTGGCTGTGCCGAATCTTCTACGCCCTTCACCGACGTACGTCTGAAGTATACTACATTTACACACATTCCAACTCTGGAACTATCTTTTGGAACCTTCTGATTTGCAATGCAAATTTATTTCTTTCTAAAATATAAAATATGTTTGATTACAAGAGAAAAATTAGTTTTTGCTGTTTGTTGAAGTAGTTAACATGAGACCAAGTCTAAAGTCCCGAGTCCACGCTTAATCATGAATATGGAGTCGCCATTAGTGACTGGTTGTGCTAGTTGTTGCCGTTCTATTTCATGACGAAGGCATAGGAGTGGTCGCTGACCATAACTGCCAGCGATTGACACTATCATGTACTGAGGAGCAGAGTAACAGCACCCTTCCTCGTCGAACCTGTAGCAAAAATTCGTAGGCGAAATAAAAAGTAAAATAGCTAAGAATATACTATCCCCTCTTTTCTATTTCCGGTGCAATACACTGCATATATAGATGTCATTAAACTGAGTGATGGTCCTACTATAGAAAGATAAGTTTAAATTTTCCAGTTCTGGAGCTGCCTTTTTGGCGTTTCTGATTTCTAATACCAATTAATTTCTTTCGGATATATCAAATATATTTAATAATAAAAGAAAAAGATTGTTTTAGTTGTCCATTTTTATGTATCAAAAAAAGTTTCAATTGTCCAGCCCTGAAATCATATTTTTTTGATGGTGTTTGATTTTTAACATCAATTTAATTCTTCCTGTAGTATAAAATAGGTTTCATTAACAAAAAACAAAACTTTGTCTTAGCTAGTTACTTTTATATACAAACAATATGTTTAAATTGTCCAGCTCTGGAGACATATTTTGGATTTTATTGGCTTTCAGCCGCCACCTATTTAGGATCATTTCCAATACATCAATTCAAGACAGAAGCCTCTGGCCTTTCTAGTGGCCTTGGAAAACTGGTTGCACGTACCGAAAGACGGACACACGGGCATCGCTAATTCAACTTCCCTATTCATAAGGACCCAGAATATTTATACACTTTATGGGGTGGCATATTAATAACGTGGAAACTTCACCCGGAATGGGAAAGTTATATATGCATACTGTTCAGCAATTTTGAGGAAGGGTATAAATAATACAAAATGTCTGATGTTGTTTTTAAGTAAATCTTAAAAACAAGTAAAAGTGCTATATTTGGCTGTGCCGAATCTTAAATAAAGTTCATAGATCTAATTTTTTCCATTTAAATATTTCGGCTAGGAAGCTAAATGTTTGGCTTTTCTGATTTCTAATAACTCTGAATGTCCTTCAAAAATATTAAATATGTTTAATTTAAAAACAAAAAGTAAAAATCCGTTTCATGTACCCCAAAAAGTTATAATTGTCCAACCGTAGAATCGTCTTTTAGTTTTTTTTTGGGTTTTAATACCAATCTTTTTTATACCCGAAAAATAAGAAAGATTTCATCCACAGAAAACTAAAATTAGAAACTTATATGGTTAATTTTATGTGCCAAAAAAATTTCGATTTTCCAATCCTGGAACCGAATTTTTAATTTTTTAATACTAATTTAATTTTTTCTGAAATATAAAATAGGTTTAATTCACTAAAAACACAAAATTTGGAATTTATGTGGGTACTTTTATGTACCAAAAATATTTCAATTTTCCAACTCTGGAAGCGAATTTTTATTTTCTTACCAATGCAATTCTTAGTGTAACATAGTTTTACTTGACAAAAAAACTAAAATTTTCAAACTTTCTGGTCACTTTCGTGTACCATAAAATATATCATTTGTCCAACCCTGGAGTCGAATTTTTGATTTTTTTAAATTTTATTACCAATTTTGTTCTTCCTGAATTATAAAACAGTTTTAATTAGTAAAAATAACAACGTCAATTGCCGTTTTGGTTACTTTTATGCATAAATAATATTTCAATTTCCCAACCCTGGAAACAAAATATTAATTTTTTTTTTTTGTTTTTTTACCAATGACACTTTTAATGAGGCATGAAATAGTTTTCTTTAAGAAAAACTTAATATTTATAACCATTTTGGTCACTGCAGTCATATTGCAGTTATCCATCTCTGGTATCTAAATTTTGATTTTTTTTTGTAATTTTTGATACCAATTTTGTTTTTCCTGAACTAAAAAATATTTTTAATTAGTTAAAAACCGACGTTAGTTGCGTTCGGTTACTTTTGGTTACTTTTATGTATAAAAAAAAATTAAATTTTCCAGCCTTGGAAGCGACATTTTAATTTTTTTTTACCAATCCTAGTCTTCATTAGGTATAAAGTCGTTTTATTTAAGAAAAACTTAAAATTTGCAACCATTTTGGTCACTTTCATGTACAACAATATATTGCATGTACCAAAAAAACTTTCAGTTTCCCAACCCTGGAAGTGAAATTTTATTTTATATATTGTTTTTTTACCAATGCAACTCTTCATGAGGTATTAAGTAGTGTTATTTAAGAAAAAAATGCAATTTTGAACCATTTTGGTCACCTTCCTAAACCATAAAATATTGCACTTGTCCAACCCTGGATTCGAAATTTAGGTTTTTTTTTTAATTTTTGATACCTATTTTGTTCTTTTTAAAATATACAATAGTTTTAGTTAGCAAAAAAACAAACATCAGTTGCCTGTTTGATTACTTTCACGTATAAAAAAATGCAATTTCCCACCCCTGGAAGCAAAATTTGAATTAAAAACTTTTTTTGGCCTATGCAAATCTTCATGACGTATAAAGTGGTTTTGTTAAAGAAAAACTTGAAATTTTTAACAATTTTAGTTACTACATGTACTACAAAATACGGAATAGGCCGAAAAAAAATTTTTATTTCCCATCCCTGGAAAAAATTTAATTTTTTAGTTTTTAATAGACCATTGAGGCTTCCCAAACCACGAAATAGGTTTAATATAAAAACATTAAAAAAAATTGATTTTTGGTATAAATTTTGCGTCGAGAAATAGGTGTAAGCTTCCCTGCTCTGGAACCATAGTTCGAATCTTTCTGATCCACTCAATTTAAGTTCCACTCAACCACTCTATTTAAGTTCATTTCCAATCCAACGGTCCGAGAACGAAGTCTCTAGCTCTTCTGGGGGCTTGGGAAAACCGTACAGACAGACGGACAGACGGACATCGCTCAATCGTCATCGCCATTCATAAGGATGCAGAATATATATACTTTATGGGGTCCCATATTGATATCGAAGAAATTACACACGGAATGACAAACCTATATATACCCAGTCACTTTTTTGTGAAGGCTATAACAACGCAACAATTGCCCAGTTACAAATACTTATTAAAACAAAAGACTTGAGAAACAAACTTCTTTTAATTGATATCTGAAATGCTGAGGCCATCAAATAGCATCCGCCCGAGCAACTTTAAGCACAACATATACTTTTACGCCTTTCCTAGCAAACTTATGTTTATAAATAACAAAAACTGACGCACAAAGTCAACGGCATCTTAATTTAAACGCTGCTATTCGGATTTATATAAGTGATTCTTATGTTATAGCCTCTCACACTTTGTCAAAGCTGGTTCAATAAAGAAGGAAACTGTCATGTAATTACTGAAACTATCGAAATTTTTCAAATTATTACTTCATAGTATTTAATTTATCTGAAGATAATTAATTTATTCACAATAATCTACTCCACAAAAATAGAAAGAGCTTTTAAAGATGTTATTTGTTTTACTTTCCTAACTAAAAATTGCAATTTCTCTTCACACCGCTTAGTATTAGATTACTTTCTTAATCGAAATAACTCTAATACTGTATACTTTTTTTCAAGTCAAGTTCTAAAAAATTTAAAGAAAAGACTCGCTTAAGTCATAAACATTTTAGACATATTATTCTTGTTTATTTCATAAATCGCACAGTTCATTTCTTTTATCAATACACACATACTATATCGATCGAAACTTCTATACCATATAAATAGGAATTTCGATCGATATGGAATTCTTATTTTACATTTTTCGGCCTTTTTATTCAATAATTTTTTCTTCAACATTTTATAAATATTTTGTATAAACGAATTATACTCCAGCTAACGAGAAAGTGTTCTTCCTTAAAGGGCCAAAATATAACACTAACCAACCAACTTCATAATAATTTCAAAAACAACTTTAAAATGCAATAAACTGTTTACCCGTGTAAGACGATGCAAATGCAAATATTTTTTAATCCAGATTAACTTTTTCTTACTAATTCTTTTTTTTACAAATTTTTGACACAATACGCCAAAACACACATTTAAATCAAACTGTTGTTGAAGATTTATGACGCATGAAATATTAACTATTAAGTTTAAATAAAATATTAACACATTTGGCATTATAACGTAACGTTGGTACTTAAACTACTGTTATCAACTAAAAAAACCAAGTAAAATGCTATACTCAGCTATAACGCGCCAGTCAGTACAAGAGCCATCGGAATAGCGGCTAATTTGTGGGGCCAACTGCTCAAATTAAAAAACAAATTATGTCAGCGATTTAAATTTATTTTTATTTCGTATTAAATTAAACGTCTGAGAACCATACAGGCGAACAATTTTTCTTTCTATTTAACATTTTTTCTAAATATCGTCACCTGAAATCCCCAAGGCCGTAGCAGGCAAAAAAATAAAAATTTATTTTTTAATTGATCATTTTAAATGTTTGTCAGTTTACATTGCAATCAATCAAATAATCGATTTTGTATATTTTTTCAGTCACGGCCTTGTCCATTTTAGGTGACGATATTTGATGCAAATATAAAATAGAAACATAAATTTTAAATTTAAGGTGACGATAAGTTTTTTGTTGAAGAACCAAGAAATAACGTCCAAAACTGTCTGTCTGGCAAGGCTATCAGCCGTTAAATATCTGTGATGCGAAGTGTGATGTACGAACACAGATCGTTCAACAACAGGTAAACTTACTCCAACTTACAAATGTGCTCACTTTTCGAGCATCACTGTGCCAGAAATTGTCATTGAAATTAAATCATCGCAATGCTCGAATTTGTCAATTCCACAGCATTTTCAGATTGAACAACACTATGCCGCGAGAGACAGAATACGACTGATTTCGGGTTTATTGCCAGATACATTTTCAGAATATGTAATTTCCAGTTTTGGTGATCATGCGAATTGACGCCTTTAGACTTTTTTGTAGATCCGTCAAAGACCGTGTCCTCGCGTATAATCCTCGAAAGTTGGAGCATTTGAAAATCAGCATTCTTAAGCTCTCCCCGGGACATCGCTCTAGATATGCGAAAAAGTAATGGACAGTTACCTCAAAAGGATAGTGTACTGCAATCAAAAAAAGCCATGATTCCAGCATATCAATGAAATAAAAGTTGCATCGAAATCATCGTTTAACGTGTGTTTTATTCAACTTTACTTTTGAAACTGAAAAACGTCATTGGAAAAATTACCGAAAATTCTGTACTAACAACATAAAGGATGGCAGTTGAATATTTGGAGAACATGATCATGTATCAAATATGACATTTTTACTTCAGAGAGACCAAGAGAACAATAGCAATTGCCAAGAGAGCAATATGACATATGAATAATCTTTTATCAAGGACTGATAAATGCAAATTGCAAACTCGTACATACATGCCCACAGAATAGATTTATTTATTTATTTCAAAATACTTTGAAAAGTAAGTTTGTAAAGTATCGATGCACAGATGCCGCCGGCTTGACTGAGCCCATATACGGGCGATGTTATTAATCCCTGTTTCCGCATCAGTGACTGACTGTACACGACCTATGCCTTCATATAGGCAGCAGAAGAACCATACATTTATTACCAGACAATGGAATTATTTATTCATGTAAAAAAGTAAATTTGCAAAGTATCGATGCACAAATATCGACGGGTTGACTCAGGCCGTATACTGGCGATGATATTAAGCCGTATTTTTATCCGCTTCTGTGACGGACTGCACACGAACAATGCCTTCACATAGGCAGCAAAAGAACCATAAATTTATACAGTTATTTGAGGTGTAGAACTTAACTATTTCGAGTTGTCTGGCTAAAAAATACGTGCCTACGAGGTTTAATGTTGACTGACTCAGAGCTGCTTTGTGACTGAAAGAACAAATTGTGATGGGGATGCAAAGCAAGAGTAGCGCTGCCAGACTTGAGACTGGTGGTGACGGTTTTTTGAGTGTTAAAAAGTTTTTAACATTTTTGTTAATAAAATGACTTTTCCTGTACATACTAAATATTTTATAGTTTTTTTATTACATTATGTATGAATTTTTATTAGTCGAACTTTCTTATGTAAATTGTTAATTTTTTTTCTCAACGGGCTTAAGTTCGAATCTGCATGACTGCAAATGATTTTTTATTATTTTATTATTAATAAATGAATTTGTTCAAATTCTATTTATTATTTTTTATATTAAGATTGGAATATTAAGAATATTTTCAATAATCATCAAACCGGGCTTAAGCTCGAATCTGCATGACTGCAAATGATTTTTTATTATTTTATTAATAAATGAATTTGTTCAAATTCTATTTATTATTTTATGTTAAGATTGGAACATCTGGTTTGATGATTCAATAATCATCAAACCAGCAGCACGGATCAGTACTGATTTCGAGGCCGCTACGCCATCTCATCAGCGTTCTTTGTTTTTCATTTCAGCGTTCTTTGTTTCTTCATTTTTCCAATTTTGCAAGTGGTGCCAGTTAGTAGGAATATCACCTATTTAACCAATGTTCCAATCTTAATATAAAATAACAAATAGAATTTGAACAAATTGATTTATTAATAAAATAATAAAAAATCATTTGCAGTCATGCAGATTCAAACTTAAGCCCGTTGAAAAAATTAACTTTTTACATAAGAAAGTTCGACTAATAAAAACTCATACCTAATTTAAAACATTGCGGGGGCACGCGCACTTGTTCATTGTAAATTGACAACTAAATTCAATTGCTTGAACATAAATAACAAAGAAGCTTTAGCTATCAGCAGCCGATGGCTCTGGAAAAAGCGATAGGGATACATGGAATATTGGGAATATTAATCGTCAGGGTTGGGGAATTTCGTACTAACCAAAAAGGTAATAACTTAAAAATATGAATGTGGGAACTTCTCATATTCAATTTTCGTTAATAACATTGGTTAAATAGTTGATATTCCTACTGACTAGCACCACTTGCGAAAGCG
Organism: Linnaemya tessellans; assembly: GCA_951800035.1. Lineage (NCBI taxonomy): Eukaryota > Metazoa > Arthropoda > Insecta > Diptera > Tachinidae > Linnaemya > Linnaemya tessellans. The sequence continues at coordinate 110,380,766 of OX637532.1, read as the reverse complement.
GAAAAATTGAACAAAGAACGCTAATGAGATGGCGTAGCGACCTCGAAATCAGTACTGATCCGTTCTGCTGGTTTGATGATTATTGAATCATCAAACCAGCAGATGTTCCAATCTTAACATAAAATAATAAATAGAATTTGAACAAATTCATTTATTAATAAACTAATAAAAAATCATTTGCAGTCATGCAGATTCGAACTTAGCCCGTTGAAAAAATTAACAGTTTTTATATTACATTAATTTTTTTACATTTGCTTGACATAATAGGAGGAAGATCTGCTATTATTATGTGACTCTTTTCTATGTCGAATGTAGAAACTTGTCACCATATGAAGCACAATATACTCGTAAGTCACAATATGAATGTACATTCATATCGCTATATTAAATTCGATTAATATGGAGAGACTAATTATTCGAAAATTTTGTTAAGTTCAGAAAAGCAGGATAAATATTCCAAGGCACAGAGAAAAGTCAACATCAGTGGTTTTTAATTACTCAAGTTTCACAGCATAGCAAAAGAGCTGTTTTCGAAAGCCGCTATATTTTCATCACCAGTACACACTTTGGTAACACACTTTTATTTAATATTCGTGTTGCCTTTTGACTAGTTTATTCATGTTCCATTTTTCCTAATTTTTTGTTCCATTATACCTAAGCCAAACTCTTTGGTTTGATCTCTTTGATAAATCGAAAAATATTTTTATATATATATATTTTTGTAATGTTATTAGATTTGCAGGAGGATTCATAATATAACCAGCATCTTATTCTTATTACCTTTTTTTTTTTGATATGAGTATCAGATATTGCTAATGTTTTCCCCAGAAAGTATATTGCGCGTTAATGTGGTATATGTGCTAGCGTCCATGTACAGAATCGATCAGGTGTGAGAACATACAGAACGTTATAAAGAAAGATCCAGAAATAATAATTTTCTTACCGCTTCCATCCTATATTTTACTCTTGATTATTTGCTTGACGGAAAGCAAGTATCATCTAAATCCATTATATGGAATTTGCGAGATAGTGAACTAAACCCACAAAATTTCATATATGATATATAATATTCATAATTCAAAAATAAAATGTATTTGAAATCCAATTTGAAAAAATTGTTTATGAAAAATTTTGAATGAAATACATTTCCACCTCATTTTATATTGATTTTTATACCCTCCAAAAAAGAATATGGAGGGTATATTCACTTTGTCATTCCGTTTGTAACGCAGCGAAATATACATCTGAAACCCCATAAAGTATATATATTCTTGATCAGTGATGAAACCTAAGACCACCTGAGCATGTCCATCCGTCTGTAGAAATCACGATTCAGTCCAAACGAAAAGAGCCAGACTATTGAAATTTATTATAAATATATCTTGAAGGATAGCCCAGGTTCAGTTCGGAGATGGGCTAAATCGGACAAGAGGGTAAAAAGTTCCCCAAAAAAGAACTAGAGTGACTAGAGAACTAAAAGTGTTTTTGTAATTTGGTTAAGCAAATGATATGTTTTTATATTAAAGAAGGTCCAAAGCATTAAACTTGGAACCATAAAATAAAATAAAATAATTTTTGGACCCCACCCCCTTTAGTGGGCATTATTATATGCAAAAATAGTGTAAAAATTTAACAAATTGTTTTACTTAAGCCTACATTCCCTAAAAATAACATTTTTACGTTTTACTGGAGAAGCTAAGACATAACCTGGTACTACTCTGTCCTACTCTAAATGACCCTATCAAAAAAAATTTTTGTTTAAATTTTGTATATAATAACCCAAGCATATAGTTTTAAGAGTTTTATGACAAAGGTGAAATGTCTCCCCCACAGCCCTTGCCAGAGCGAGCACGTCAAAATACAGTTAAACATTTTAAATTTACTTACTAAATATTTGGAGGGAATTTAAGATTCCACCCGGTCGAATATAACGTTTTTATTTGTTTTATGTTCAGTTTTTCACGTGCAAAACAAGTTTTATTTGCTAGATTTAAAAAAAATATGGCGACACTAGGAGAGAGAGAGACACAATCGGTAGAGAATTATCCACAAGCAAATAAAATCAATAGATGTCAAAAACAAGATCAAGAAAAGTACGCAGGCAAAATAAGTTGTGGTACATCGTTGTGTTATCAAATGAGACTTAACGTGAAACGACGGGAGTTTTTATGTTTGATTTTAATGCTTCAGATTATATTTGATGTTAAATTTATTAGTTAATTCTTGAAAGTTCAACGAATAGAAAACCATCAGTTTATACTATTTTTATTTTAAAAAAAATTCTTAAAATTTGCATGTATAATCTTGCTTTCTTGTTATTTGGCGACAACAAAACACAAATTTTATATTCCTTTGACTATTTTGTTATTCAAAATATAAAAATAGACCTTAAAAAAATGCTTTATATTTCTAGATTTCAAAAACATACTTAACATTTCTTCCTCGCCAATAACTAATTTATTGCCACCTCACAAAAAATTGTTTACTTAACTTTAGAAATTATATTTATACCAGAAAAACTTTACTGCCAACATATGGCGTATTTAATGGTGCTTAAAAACCTGCCACAGATATTTTTCAAATAAACTTTAAATCATGGTTGTGTTAGTTGTTGTCGGCCTGTTTCGGTGACGAAAGTATAGCACAGGTCACTGAACTTTATTGACAGCGATTAACACTATCAATCGATTTGCCTTCCTACTTTAGATACCAACAACGTTCCTACCTAAACTCTGACTATCCCTTCCTTCTTCTTCACCTCTCTCACCTATACACTTTCCTTTCCTATACAGGTAGCACAAAGGGATCAAATTAATTGATAACCTGTTAACCTCACCTAACCTTAGGTACCAACATATTCATCGCGTCCTTCAAGTATGAATTAAGTTGTACTTTATTTTTTCCCCTTTGACTTTCTTTTGTTTTGCTCCTTGTTGTTTGCTGATTTACCGAGGCAGTGAGTGAATTCAATCATTTGGGAGTTCGCCTGTTATCGCCTCAAAGAATCCACGATAGTGAAGCTAAGACAGTAGCACAACAGGTACTAACGGCGGAAGGACCTTAAGACATAGTTGATCTCCTAAAGGAGTAGATCAACTGCTATCGGTCTACCCATTGGATAACACCAAGCAAGGTACACCGATACCTCAAAATGCGACGCAAATTGAAACTACGCAAAGTAAATTATGATTTTCTATAGCAAACCATGTAAAGATCGAAGATAGGTTCCAGGGTTTTATGTATCAGGAAAAATTAAATTAGTTTTAAAAAATTAAAAATTCGATTCCAGGGTTGGAAAATCGAAATTTTTTTTGTATATATAAGTACCCACATAAATTCCAAATTTTTTTTTTTTTTTTTTAGTGAATTGAACCTATTTTATACTTCAGGAAGAATTAAATTGGTATTAAAAAGTAACATATAAGTTCCCAATTTTGGTTTTTTCAATGAATTAAACCTATTTTATACTTCGCTAAGAATTAAATTGGTATTAAAAATTTTAAAAACTAAAAATTCGGCTCCAGGTTTAGAAAATCGAAATTTTTTTAGTTCATAAAATTAGCCATATAAGTTCCTAATTTTGGTTTTTTTTTGTGGTTGAAATCTTTTGTATACTTCGGGAAAAGTTAAATTGGTATTAAAAACCAAAAACATTAAAAATCCAATTTCAGGGTTGGAATATCGACCTTTTCTGATTCATAAAAGTAACCATATAATTTGTTATTTCTGATTCTTATGATGAATTATACCTACTTTATATATCAGGAAGAAATAAATTTGTATTAAAAACCAAAAAAAAAACTAAAAGACGATTCTACGGTTGGACAATTATAACTTTTTGGGGTACATGAAACGGATTTTTTCATTTTGTTTGTAAATTAAACATATATAATATTTTTGAAAGACGTTTAGAGGTATTAGAAATAAGAAAAGCCAAACATTTAGCTTCCTAGCCGAAAAATTTAAACGAAAAGAATGACATCTGTGAAGGGTATTTAAAACTCCAATTGGGCAAGGCTGTCAGCTGTTTAGTAGAAGTTTATTCATATCAAACATTTCCACCAGTTTCCTGTAACTGCTAAATGATTTTTTATATTTCTCATTTTGTATCAAGGCAGATATAATGAGGTCGCCTTATTATTAGGATATACAGATGAGATTTTAAATTCTCCATATTCGGGAACTATTTGAAAAAGTCACGTCACGTCAAGAGAAAATTTTGTAATCATCACAATTTCTATGTTGGAAAAACTTAAATTTATTGCAAAAAAGAGTCACGATTAAATAAACAATTCAATTAAATATGAAAAAATGTCAAAAAAGAGTATAAGTAAACAGTATTTTTGGCCAAACTCTTCCCTCATTAGTTTAGTGTCATGTTACTCAGGTGTTTTAAGTATATAAAATAAAGCGCTCAAATTAAAAAAACAGAATAAATTAATATTATCTTCAAATAATATTTTGTTTAATCGAACAAAAATCGAAAAAATATCCGTTAGTAAATAAAAAGCTTGGAAAAACGTAGCTTCGATCGAAGTGCAGAATATGTACGAACAATTGAAAAACAAATCGAACGGAGTGCAGACAACCAAAATTGGCAAACGGAGAAAATTTCGATTCAAATCGAAACACAGAATAGGACTGATTATCTTTAAAAAACTTTTAGCATAAAAGAACTCTTATCGCGATTATTATGAAAAGTAGCAAAATATTTTCAAAATGTTAAACAACGTTTATCAGACATTTTGAAAAAAAGTTACTAAAGTTTTAAAAAATTCATAACTTCTCTCTAAGAAAATTTAAGATTTTAAAAAAATCAAGCTTTCATCAGATCTTGACGTTATGAGGTCTTAGAGAGCTTCCCCAACTACACGTGAGTGGGTTGAACGACTGGACCGAATAGAAGGAAGAAATTAAGCAAAAATTTGTTTTTATATGTGTGTTTTTTTTCTATAACTATTAAACGGCAGACTCTGACTGCCTGTTCGCCGATGTCGAAAACTATCGTTCGATCAAATAAATAACATTTAAAACAAAAACAAATTAAAAAAATATGTATTGAAAAACGTCGATTGTCACTAAACTGGGTCAAAATCTAAATAAATTGATGTTTTAAATATCACGGATATTATACTCCCGGTCAATTAGTATTCTCTATTCTTTTACAGGAGTCAAAAACATACATCGGTTGATTCATCCAAAAGTTGTAGCAGTTTAAAAATTAAAATAATAGTGCTTTATAAAACTCTTATTAGCATATTATAGCATAGAACAGACCATGTTACGATAACTTTGCGGTTAAAATTTACCGGAAGTTACAGGGATGGCCTTTAGGGTCAACCGTTTTCCAAATTTTTTCTTTTTTTTTGTGTTAAAAATTTTACAATAAATATTTCATGAATTTTAAATGGGATAAATAGAACTCGTGCGATAAAAAAAATATTTAAAAATCATCTGAATTGAAACCGTCTGGAGCATGAGAATTCACACAAATTGGCTGTTATTTTTGTATATTCACTTCTTTGCTTTTCATTTTGATTTCAAACATTTTTCCTGTCTCCCGTATAAATTTGAAATAAATTATGAGGGATTGCTTAAGGCATATACATATGTATGTATATGTATTTATTTCAATATTCGCACATAAAGGGATGCTTTACGATTTTTCATCTCAAGTACCGGTTTTTACCAGGGCTGTGGAGTCGGAGTCGGAGTCGGAGTCGAAGAGTCGGAGTTGCACTGTTTTTGCCGGAGTCGGAGTCGGAGTCGCTAAAAAAGTCGCGACTCCGACTGCGACAAAGAATTTTTTAAATATTTTTCATAATAAAAATTCTGCGAATTTTTTTTTTTTAAATATTTTCTATTTTCAAATATAAAAGTAGTTAGTGCACCGATTTTGATCCATAATTGCATTTTTAATACATATTAATATTTATTCACAAAAACTCCTTTTTTCCACAAAAAAATAAAATTTTTGCAAAAAATTGCAAAATTTTATTATATTTTATGAGAAAGTTTTTAAATTTGCTTAAAACGGCAAAAAAAAAATCAATGAAAAATATGTTTTTGTGAAAATTCTTTTTTAAAAATGCAATTATGATTCAAAATCGGTGCACTAAAATTTGTTTGTAAATTTTCTTTTAATGACCACTATTTAACCAAACAATACAGACATATTTTGTAAAAAACAAACAACTTTTGATTCAGCTTTATTTTGTTATATTTATTTTTATGTTTTTTCGCGAAATCCCAAACTTCAATCGCGTTTAGAGGTCCATAAGTACCCTCAAAAAAAGTTGTTAAACATTTCTTGATTCAATTATCGGGATACCCTAAGGTCCATATACATTTAGCATTGGAGTTGAAGTCGGAGTCGGAGTCGGAGTCGTACTTTAAAAATTTCGGCGGCTGGAGTCGGAGTCGGAGTCGCAACTATTTTTTCACGACTCCACAGCCCTGGTTTTTACGATGCTCAACTGAACATATCAGATATTCTGAATGTTTTAGTTTTTTTTTTTTGTTGTCCCCATTTATAAGATCGTCAATTTCCATGAGACGACTTTTCTGTTTTTCAGTTTCATGTCTCTTATTTGTTATTTTAAATTTTATTTGTTTACAATTTTTTAAATACGCACGTTTAATACTGAAGGAGCTTTGCTTCCATATTTATAATTTTTTTAAGTAAAATGCTTCATTTTAAGGTTCTTTCCAGGAAATTATAAAGCAAATAATTTTATTCCGTATTTGAATTTGAAGAAATTTTGTGCACTATTTTGATATAAAAGAGTATAAAATTATATTTTCCAGCGACGAAAAAATCTCTAGCCGATAGTCAGTATTGAACCACTTCCTCTAATTTAATAATTCTAAGTCACAAATGAATGTTGCACTGATTAAAAACGGCATGACAAACATATTTGTAAACTCTTTCCGCCTTAAATACATTTAGTATTCAAGGTGAAAATGTTTAACACCTTTCAATCAAAATTATTAAATCGTAAATAAATTTTTAGTGTCAACAAATATAGTAAACTCAGCAATTGTTAGTAGGGGTCAGAAAACTTTGGATTGTGTTTTTATTTACCATCATGATCCACATTCATTTCGATGGCATTGCCCAGGAAGGGCAACGAAGCTGGACCAGGAATTTTTTCAATTAATTTAACCAAACGTGCTCGTCTTTTATTGTAGATCACTAGGAAAATAATTACGGCCAGCGTTAAAAATACCGTTATGGGAGAATAGCCGGAAATAAATTTTACAGTTTTGGAGAGTAAAACACTTTCCGCCATAAGGGCGGTTATAACGCGAGAAGACATCTTGAATATAGTTTATGTGGTTCTTATTTATCTAAACTTTAAATAAACTGTCACAATTTCAATGTTATTGAGAAATTAGTTCGATCATATTATGAAATTGTTAATATGTTTTGTAGTTATAATTTATATGAAATTTTGAGACTTTTTTTATTTTATCTGAAGTTATAATTGCACGTCACAAATTTAATTATTAAACTTTATTTTTCTTAACGCCCGCTTTTTTGCACTCAATGCGAATGTGCTGGTAGCCACCCTCCGTATAAAGCCGCTACTAAAGAAGCTGTAGTGCAAGACACGAAAGATCTGAACGAAAAGTTACGCTGGTGCTGGTCGAATGTCAACTAACAAAATCTCATTGATTGCATAAAAATTTAAAAGAAGTGCTAACAATTTTCGACTGTTTTGAGCATTTCGACAATGTTTCGGTGTGATCTTGTGTTGTTTGCTTATTTTTTCTTTTGCTTTGTGGATTGGTAATGATTTGTTGTTTTGGTTTTCACACACAACTGCCAACATTCATAAACATTCAAGTACTTGGCAGGCATGTTAAGCTTACGTTATACTGTTAACTTTAAAAATTACACACACTCGCATTAAAAGGCCGGCTACGGATATGCACTACCACATGTTTGAATACTTGTTGTGATTTAAAATTGAACTTAAAATATGTAGAAGCAAGTAGCTGTTGGCAACTGCAAGATCGTTTGGAGTTGGGTTTTCTTTCAGATGTTTTATTTTTAGTAATTATTAAACACTTAGTTAGAACAAAATTAATAGTTTAGATTTTTTCACAACTTTGTGAAAACTGTAAAAATCTAGTTAGTCTTAACGAGAAACAATTAATTAAATGCTCACAAAAATGAATGTAAGACTAACGATCATTTAATAAATATATTGATGAATTAGTTTAATAATTAATTAAGCAGGCAGGCATTACAAACTAGTTAGCAGAAGCTTACCACAGTTTAAATTTATTTAAATCAATCAAAGACTTACTACCAGTAGTGATAAGTAACCGACTGGTTTTGTACAATTGAAAGTGTAAAATCACGTTCATATAACTGATTAAATATTCTAACAATAAAATTATTAATTCACACAATTGATTTGTGTCTAGTTGAAAGAACAATTGATAATAAAAACAATTACTCAGTAATAGTCGTATCAAAATATCAAAAACTCAATTTTCATAAAAAATGTGCCGTGTTTATAAAATTTATTAAAAACATGTTAAATATAGCATAAGTTGGGTATTAGTTGCTTAAATTGTAAACAAGCGCTGGATAAATGAGCGACATCTGAATATTTGCAATAGAAACATTTTAAATTTGGAGGGTTACTGTGTAATTCCATTCTATAGTAATTTCTTATAATGTTAATAGCATACAAATTTGAAAAGTTTTCTTTTAGAATCGAATTGTATATTCGATTGTGTTCTTTTGGATTGCAGATTTTTGAAATATATTTGTATATATCTATATCTATATATATATATATATATATATATATATATATATATATATATATATGTTTTTTTTTGTGAAATGTTACTTTTGACAATGTTATTTTTTTATACCCTTCACAAAAAAGTGAAACTGTATATATATAGGTTTGTCATTCCGTGTGTAATTTCTTCGATATTCACATGGGACCCCATAAAGTATATATATATATATATATATATATATATATATATATATATATATATATATCTATATATATATATATATATATATATTCTGGACCCTTATGAATAGCGATGACGATTGAGCGAAGTCCGTCTGTCAGTCCGTCTGTACGATTTTCCCAAGCCCCCAGAAGAGCTAGAGACTTCGTTCTTGGACCGTTGGATTGGAAATGAACTTAAATAGAGTGCTATTGAAATTCAGAAAGATCCGAAGTACGGTTCCACAGCTGGGACACTTACACCTATTTTTCGACGCAAAATTTACACCAAAAATCATTTTTTTTTATGTTTGTAAATTAAACCTATTTCGTGCTTTGGGAAGCCTCAATGGTCTATTAAAAACTAAAAAAAGAAAAACAATTTTTCCAGGGATGGCAAATTAAAATTTTTTTTTTCGGTTCATTCCGTATTTTGTAGTAAATGTAGTAACTAAAATTGTTGAAATTTTTAAATTTTCCTTTAACAAAACCTCTTCGTACTTCATGAAGATATGCATTGGTAAAAAAAAAATTTTTTAATTAAAATTTCGTTTCCAGAGGTGGGAAATTGGAATTTTTTATACATAAAAGTAACCAAAAAGGCAATTGACGTTGTTTTTTTGCTAACTAAAACTATTTTATATTTTAAGAAGAACAAAATTGGTATCAAAAATACAAAAATTAAAAATAAAATTTCGAATCCAGGGTTGGACAAGTGCAATATTTTATAGTACATGAAAGTGACCAAAATGGTTAAACAGTTTAAATTTTTCTTAAAAAAAGTTACTTTATACCTCATGAAGCGTTGCACTGATTAAAAAAAACAAAAAAATTTAAATTTCGCTTCCAGGGCTGGGAAAATAAATTTTTTTTTGGCACATTCCGTATTTTGTAGTACATGTAATAACTAAAATTGTTCAAAATGTAAAGTTTTCCTTAAATAAAACATCTCTATACGTCATGAAGATTTGCATTGGTCAAAAAAAATTTTTTGAAGTTAAAATTTCTTTTCCAGGGTTGGGAAATCGAAATTTTTTTATAAATAAAAGTAACCAAAGAGGCTATTGACATTTTTTTTTGCTAACTAAAACTATTTTATATTTTAGGAAGAACAAAATTGGTATCAAAAATTCAAAAAATAATATCAAAATTTCGAATCCAGGGTTGGACAAGTGCAATATTTTATAGTTCATGAAGGTGACCAAAATGGATCAAATTTGTAAATTTTTCTTAAATAACAATAGATACATAATACCTCATGAAGAGTTGCATTGGCAAAAAAACAAAAAAAAATAAAATTTCACTCCCAGGGTTGTACATGAAAGTGACAAAAATGGTTGGAAATTTTAATTTTTTTTAAATAAAACGGCTTTATACCTAATGAAGACTAGCATTGGTAAAAAATTAAAATTTCGCTTCCAGGGATGGAAAACGTAAATTTTTTATACATAAAAGTAACCAAAAAGCCAACTGACGCCGGTTTTTTACTAATTAAAACTATTTTTTGGTTCTGGAAAAACAAAATTGGTATAAAAAATTAAAAAAAAATCAAAATTTAGATTCCAGAGGTGGATAACTGCAATATTTTGCAGTACATGAAAGTGACCAAAATGGTTACGAATAATAAGTTTTTCTTAAATAAAACTATTTCATATCTCATTAAGAGTTGCATTGGTAAAAAAATATTAAAATTTCGTTTCCAGGGTTGGGAAATTGAAATATTTTTTCTGCACAAAAGTAACCAAAAAGGCAATTGACGTTGTTTCTTTTTGGTAACTAAAGCTGTTTTATAATTCGGGAAGAACAAAATTGGTATTAAAGTCTTAAAAAATCAAAATTTCGACTCTAGGGTTGGACAAAATGAAATATTTTATGGTATTCATGTGACCAAAAAGCTTAAAAATTTTAATTTTTTTTGTCAAGTAAAACTATGTTACACCTCACTAAAAATTGCATTGGTAAAAAATAAAAATTCGCTTCCAGAGATGGAAAATCGAAATATTCTTGGTACATAAAAGTACCCACATTTATTCCCAATTTTGTTTTTTTTTCAGTGAATTAAACACATTTTATACTTCGCTAAGAATTAAATTGGTATTAAAAATTTTTAAATTAAAAAATCGATTTCAGGGTTGGAAAATCGAAATTTTTTAGTACATAAAATTAGCCATATCAGTTCCTAAATTTGGTTTTTTATGGATTAAATCCTTTTTATACTTTGGGAAGAGTTAAATTGGTATTAAAAACCAAAAAAATTAAAATTCCAATTTCAGGGTTGGAATATCGGCATTTTCTGACTCATAAAAGTAACCATATTATTTGTTATTTTTGATTTTTATGATGAATTATATCTACTTTATATATCAGGAAGAAATAAATTGGTATTAAAAACCAAGAAAATCTAAAAGACGATTCTTCGGTTGGACAATTAGAACTTTTTGGGGTACATGAAACGGATTTTTACTTTTTGTTTTTAAATTAAACATATTTAATATTTTTGAAAGACGTTCAGAGGTATTAGAAATAAGAAAAGCCAAACATTTAGCTTCCCAGCCGAAAAAATTTAAACGAAAGGATGACATCTGCGAAGGGTATTTAAGATTCGGCACAGCCGAATATAGCACTTTTACTTGTTATCAGTAGGTTAGGCTTTCTTAGAAACATACACTAACGAAGTAGCGGCCTAGATATCTGATTTCATTAAATCTGTTTTTGAAACCTATTTCAAACATTATATATATAAGGTCTACTTCCTAAAAAATATTTTATTCCTGTTACTTATCGCAAAGTCTTGCTATTTAAAGATTGCGGCCATTGAAAGGTAAGGGCACTCGGAGGTCAACATCCGCCTCCCTATAATGGAGACTCAATTGCTGGAAAAATGTTGTAAGTACACTGAAAACCAAAAGGAGTACAATATCAGATAAATGTCCGCCTCGCAAATGCGAGACCTTTTGAGCACATTTTTCATTACATTCTTACACATTTCACGCGGTATTTCATTAATTTCATCACGAATATTTTGTTTAAGTTGCTCAAGCGTTTCTGGTTTGTTTGCATAAACATAAGCAGATATCCTCACAAAAAGAAGTCCGGAGCAGTCAAATTAGCGACAGTGGAGGCCAATCAACATCGTCATTCCTTGAAATAACTTGTTGTGGAACGAAGTCTCGCAGTAATTCCAATGTAATCCTGGCTGTATGCAATGTGGCATCGAATATTTTTCCATCATAAATTTGCCACGTGTCTCTTCACGACTCACTGTGGGGTGAAACCCCTCAAAAGTGGCGATTAATTCAAAAGATTAACTTTAACTTTCACAACCGCATTTAGTACCATATGAAAGTAGATAAAATTCTGCATCACTAACTGCAAAAATAAAAGTTCTTGGTAGTTTACTTTATTTGCTGTGTGTGTTCAAAGTTCAATCATTTTTGTTATTTTTGCGCGCATTGATAAAAAGAGGAAATTTTGTTATTTCAAGTGATTATAGTTTTTGTTAAGACTTCTATAAGTGAAAGTTTTATAATGGAACCGTCAACTTCAGGTATATGAGCATTTACAAAACTATTTTTTGTTTAAATGTTTTAGAAATATTAAAAAAAATTAAATGTCTCCAAAAATGTGGTATTTTTGATATTTACATTGAGTTCCAACAACTTTGCGGATGAGTGCAGGAAAAAATGCTTTTGTGCTCTTAAAATATACGATTTTAGCTAATAAATCCCAGAATACTTATTTGCGCTTTTGTGCGATTTTTGAGTTATGAAGGTTTTTGTGTTGCTAAAAATAACGTGAAAAAAACAAAACAAAAAAACAAGTTATTTTTATTATATTTTTTATTAATATTTTTTCTAAAGGCACATAAAGTATGCTCTAATTTACAATTTAATTTACTAATTAATCGGTTTTCATTCCAAAGTTACAGCAAAAATAGTCAACTAAGACCATGTTCTCCAAAATACAAAAAAGCCCATAAAAGGTTAAAATTTTCTTTTTCAAAAATTTTTTTTAAATGCTGGTTTCTTATGTATTTATTAATAATAAATATGTATAATAATAATTATGTATTCATCAATAAAAAATAACAACATTTTAAAATTACAAGTTCTATGAATTAATCGCCACTTTCTCTACCATTCACCCCACTGTGCGACTGCCCAATGTGACCTGTCAAGACTAATGTTTAGCAAAATGGCGGCAAAACAAAGTGGTATACCTTCCCGGCGGACACCCGTAGCTAGTGAGCTGCAAATTGCAATCCCAAAGATAAAAGGTAACGTAACAGTCTGTACAAAAAACGTCAAATAAGCAAAAATAAAATATTTTTCCGTTATTTTACTTTGTAGTGGATTAGACTCGTTTATAAAATCAAGAATTTTCAAAAAGGGGCAAAACTAGCTCCAAATATATAGACGGTGGAAACAAATGAAGTCTGAAAAGTATCTAATGGATTCGAAATAAATATATTTTTTTTAAATAAATAGTAGAGAATAGCACGGGATCTGCTAACTTCGTTTCCTACTTATCTGGAAAAAATGCAAACAAATAACTTCCACATTAAATGCAGGTTGCAAAATATAAACTTGATATTTTAGTCTTACTGCTTTTTTTATTAACTAAATTTATTTGAATATAAAAAATTTGTCTACTTAATTTAATTCAAATTTAAAACCAGCTTATGTTTTGTCTGAATTCAAGACACAAACAATAAATTTTACTTTAAAGAATTTTGCATTTATTTGTTCAGTCCCAAGTGAAAAAGTAACTATTGATCTTGTAGCTTTTATAAAGATCTAATTTATTATCACAAAGTGTGAAGAACGAGTTTAATTTAGATCCACAAATTACTTCTTTTTATTTCTTTCCTACATACCCGTAAGTGCGAATTTTGTTTAAAAACAATCCAAAGTAATATTTAACCAAATTGTGGCTGGACTTAGATCTTAGAGAAAAGATATGAATGATGAGTGTTAGTTCATGTTATCTTGAAGATGTTATAAGTAAAAAGGAAAAAGATTGTTTTGCTCTTGAAAAAGATTTTAAAGATTCCTAATTATTTTTATTGTAATAGCACTGCTGTGATTCAAACCATAAAATGTTAGTTACGTTTTCTAGCGCTTCATTAATACAAGGCAGCATTTATATGTATTCGAAGATAAAGACAAGTGAATGATTAATTTGTGCCAAAGCTCACGTATGCTTGTAAATGTGTTTATGAAAGAAATACAATAATGTAGTTTTTAATGCAAAACAGGAAGTTGGATATTAAAGTTTATTTTCATATTTTTAACACTTTAAAAAAGATTTATATATGTACTTGACAGAAATCTTTAGAATTCCAATGTTATTTTAGCAAAACATTATCATATGATTTGGAATGGCTGAGTAGAAATATTTCGAGATTAAACAATTTCCTTAGATTCCATAAAAATGAAGCTGGGGTTGTTGAGAAAACTAATTATTTGGAAGGAATAGAAAAAGAAGGAATATGGGCAAATTTGAGGTTAGGAAGTAAATTGGGTGGCAAGTGATGAAATATAAAGAACTGAGCTGTCATTCTTTGACATTTATTTAGTAAAAAGTTAGGGATTTTTAGCCATGGAACGCCACTTTCTTGAACAAACAACTGTGAAAATTTGCTGATTAAAAACTGAACGAAACCAAGGCGTTTTCCAGCAAAATCATCTTTAGTGATGAGGTTCATTTTCAATACGGCAGTCGTATAAACAAACAAAATTGTCGCATGATGGCTGGCACTCACAAAATCCCAAAAAAATTGGAAATTTTATTTTTCGTAAATGTATACTTTTATACTTTTGAAACTAAAGGGTGTTTTTATAAGAGCTTGCTGATTTGAAATTTAAATAAAACACATGCCAAATTACGAAATGGCCAAAAAAAATGTTTTATTTGGTAGATAATTTCTTGTCATTTAACATTTAAATATAATTTCGGGCATATGGCCACCACGACTATTTTGCATAGTGGTCATTCTGGAGGTCCAATTTTCGACCACCTTTTCAAGCATTTGAGGGCGTATTTCAGCAATGACACGTTGAATACTGGTTTCCAAAGCGTCAATCGTTGCTGGTTTATCCACGTAAACCAAAGATTTCAGGTATCCCCACATAAAATAATCGAGTGGCGTCAAATCACACGATCGCGGAGGCCAATTCACCGGTCCATTTCGCGAAATAATGTTGTCGTTGAAATGTTCTTTCAATAAGTCCATTGTTTCGCCCGCAGTATGACAAGTGGCACCATCCTGTTGAAACCACATTTCGTTTACATCCATATCTTGAAGTTTTGACACCAAAAATTCATTGATCATGATTCTGACGGTAACGCGTCGTCCTTCCTCATTTTTAAAGCAATAAGGACCGATGATTCCACCAGCCCATAGACCGCACCAAACAGTACATTTATCGGGATGCATTGGTAATTCTTGAACGGCGTGTGGATTATCTTTGCCCCAAATACGGCAATTTTGCTTGTTGACATATCCATTCAACCAAAAATGCACCTCATCACTGAAGAGAATTTTGCGGTAAAAAAGCGGATAAACATTTTTAATTGAACACTGTTTTTGAAAATAAATTTCCACGATTTGGAAGCGTTGTTCTGGAGTTAACCTGTTCATAATGATTTGCCAAACAATACTGAGTAGAGACGTCACTTTAAACTGTCAAAACAGCTGTCAGACAACAGAGTGATTCGTATAAAAAAAACTTCATTAAAAACACCCTTTATTTTCAATTATTATTGTTTATTGAAAAAAACATATTTTGGGTAAAATTATGTTACAACCAAAAAACGGATTTTTCCAAAAAAAAAGGTAAACAAATTTTTTTTCTTAAATATATTCGATTTATGCTTATTTTGAAACTACTTTCAATTATTGTTTATTGGAAATAAATAATTGTGCTACAACAAAAAAAAGTGATTTTTGCAACCAGTACCCTTTTCCAAAAAAAAAATTGAAAAAAGTTTTATTGTTTTTTAAGCTTTTTCAAAAACTCAAAAAAACTAAGAACAAATTTTTCCCAAACTTTTAAACGGCTTTACTGATCGATTCCACAAAATCTTGACATATAAAAACCACGTCTATCGCCATAAACCGGGTCAAAATCGGTTAATGCGTTCGTAAGATATCGTGAGCGAAAAATTCGAAATGACTTTTAGGGTCAATCGTTTTCAATATTTTTTTGTAACAATATTGCAGTTTTGAAGGCTATTTAATTGATTTTTGCCATATGGACATATGCATGTACACAAGGAGATAATTTTATTGTAATTGATTCTAACATAAGAACCAGACTTTTTAATCCATGGATTAAGACAGATTTACTCTTATGCAAACGTATACGTTGTGAAACTGACTGTCATTTTCCCTGCTGATGTTTCAATTGCTACTTGTGTGATAGAATGTTAGATTGTGACACTGTGGATTAGGCCCTGAAAAACATTACAAAAAACTACAAATTTTCCTATACTTTAATTCAATTAAGATGTACATACTGAGATTCGTAATATTACATTGATAAAGGCAAGTTACACTGCAGAACAGCTGTTTTCGAAAGTCGCTACACTTTCATCATCAGTTCTCATGTGTATTTTTGTTTCCTTTCCTGGCTTTGTTGAATATGATAACGATTCCATGGTTGGAAAGTTCAAACTTTTTTCGGTACATAACATTAACCAACTTGTTTTTCTTTTTCTTTGCAAATGAAACGTGTTTGATGTATTAGAAACCAGAGAAGCCAAAATAGCAGCTCCAGAGCTGGAAATTTTATTATACTTTTTAACATCAAAGTAACTAAATAAAAATAATAATTTTTTCTCTGATAATCACACAAATTGTATATTTCCGAAATAAGTAAGGTGGTATCGAAAATCAGTGTTGGAATGAATGTATGTACCCTGTAGGAAGTCAAACACATTTTTAAGTAACTTAAAACTGGTTTTTAAATAAGCACAACTAGTGTATAAATTGACTTTTTTCCTTGTCGTCGACACATTATATTAATATATGCATGTCATAGGCGATAGTCAATTGGCCATCTCTGCATGACTTTTTAATTGATTACTAATTACTTATTTTTCAACCAATTTGTAGTCAGTTTAATTTAAAGTATTTAAAACACTTTTTTATTAATTCATTTAAAAATAGTTGAGTTTCCATCAATTTTTTATTAATAATAAAAAATATATCTTTTTACAACGTTGATACTGATTTTAAATAAAAATTCAATCACATTTCATGACTTAAAATAAAAGTTAAATTCAAAATATTTAGTTTTTTTTTTGTTTGGCTGATATCTGCATTAGATTTAAACCAATTTGTAGTCAGTTCCAAAATAGTTAATTTATAATTAGTGTTTTTATAAACCGATTATTTTATTTCCTAAAGGGTAACTACTCGAGACGTACTTCGGTGAAAAGTGTATAAGATACGGCACAGCCTAATATAGCACTTTTGCTTGTTTTATTCATAAATTTAATTATTGTACATATAAAATTTAATGTTTTCTTTAAAAAGTTGAATTCTTATACATATAATTTTTCCTTTTTGGAAAATGAATAGGTACAACACTATGAGGGAAAATACATACATCAAAAATAAAGACATCTACATATAAGTATGACACCCTCCATGTATTAATTTGACACAAAAATGCAAAGAATAATAATTTCGAATCTCTTTTCTACGCACTTTTACAAAAACGGGTCAAGAAGAGACCTAAAAGGGGTCAACAAACTAAATAATCACGATGAAGAACTGATTAAGAGAAGATACTGGCAGACAAATTTAATTTTCAAATACATAAATTATGTAATGATCAAAGCAAAATCTAACGTTTCTTTTCGTGTTAAGAAATAAAACATCAAAATATACGGAAATGAACTTGACCTACGAGTGAAGTATAACAGCACATTTTTAAAATAACTTTAATAACAATAGCAAAAAAATCTTTTTAACACAACAGACACAAAAAAAGAAAAAATTAAATAACACTGAAGAATTATACAAAAACACATGAAAGCCAAAGAAGTTGTTTTACTGCATTATGATTTATTAAACAATGCAAAACTATTATCGTACCTTAGAAACAGATTCAACGGCAACAGTAATCAATAACATCAAAATTCAAAAAAGTAAATAAATAAATGGAGAAGATGGGTACCAAAATCTATACACGTACGCAAGAAATAACAATAAAAAATCATAAAAATCATTTATATTTGTACAGTGCAGCAGGAAAGAGGGTATGCATGAGAATACAATAAACATTTTTGAAGCTCATCTATTATCTACTGATGTCCTCTTTATCTCTCAGTCTATCTGAGCAGGGATTGAAATTAATATTCCGGAAGCTATTGATCACTTATAGATCTATTAAATGTTCCACCGAACGTCTTTGCCGAATTGTTTAACATAATTACTGGTGTAAATATCCATCACCGCTGACTAGGCAATTTGACAGGAGCTTCAGCTTCACATTTTTCACAAAAAATTCCTTTACATAACCCAACCGGTATCCTGTAATAGTGATTTAAAGATTCTCGTTAACAATTTTCTTCAAATTCTAACATTTTCATCGGTTCATTTTTGTAGAATTTTTAATATTAGAGATTTTGCTGGTTCTACTGTAAAATTTGTTCAATGTAACTTAGGGAATTTTTTAAAACATATAACGAAATGTTAAATCTTTTATGGCGAAGTTTGTATTTTACTATGGATCTTCGCGATCTTGCAAAATTATTGCCGTCGTGCTTGAAGGTATGTGATAAAAAAGTATGTATTTCTGAAAGTGAGTGATTGTGAAAATTTTAAATCTTGATCGGAAGCTAAATTTTTTTAAATTTAGTTGGTTAAACTGCCATGAATTTAATTTACAATTAAATTTATATATAACACAATTTTTTTTACAAAAAAACTATCCACAACATTTAACGCATACTGCCGCCTGATTTATTCTAACCTGTATGAGATCAGTTGTATTATATAAGTACTATCTAATAGTTTTTCTAATATTCGATGTGACTTTCAACATTTTAAAAATCCAGTTTTTTCGATTTTGTATAGAACAATTTATTTTTGTTAATAATAGTTCTTTGATTATTATTTGTATTTTCTTTTTTTATTTGAGAACAAGTTTTATTTGATTTTTCTAAAATTATTGCTAACGTGCTTGAACGCTAATTCTTTCAAGGCTCTCAAACCAAATTCAAAAATTCTACATCTTTACAATTTGAAACGAACAAAAATATGCACAAACAAGTTTGTCTTTTCCCAAAATGTTATACAATTTCATTAAGGCCATTCACGATGGTTGATTGCAAGCGATGCAAAAATAAATAATTTTTATGAACGACATTTCCCACATTCAGCAATGGGAATGGAGAGTGTCTATTGTTTCAAAACAAACAAAAAATGTATATGCGAAAGATCTGCACAAAGTTTCCTTCGGAAATAAATTTGGGCAGCTATCATCGTGAAAATCCCCATTCTGTAACTATTTGTCAACGTAACGTCGAGATAATATCAAAAATAGGACACTTGGCTATTGATTGTGGACAACAAATAACTATATGTATGTATATGTAAGCCTTAGATATAGCAAGAGGATATTGGAGATTTTCAATTAAGTTTTATTTTTGATATTGTCTTGACGTGGCGTTGACAAATAATTACGGAATAAGGGGGAATATTTTAAGATATTCTACGAAATTTTGGTCAATGGCTCCCAGACGATCTGCATTAGCCTCAGTGAAATGTGCACGAGAAACCCCTCAATAACCACTTTGAAATTTTTGTAAAATTTCAGATACAAAAATCAGCTCGATTAAAATTAAAAAATAAAAAAATAATGTTTGACATCTCCGTGTTTTAAAATCAACGGAAAAAACAACTTGTTTTAAAATCAGAACAAAACTTTTTCACAAAAAATTTGGCATTAGCAACACACATGCACACATACATTTTATTCCACAAATAATCAGTTTGATGTTAAGGCATTTATGCAACATGACCTCGACAGTGTTCACCGCTCGTTAGAAAAATATTTGCTATTAAACATTTTGAGGCAACGGTTTGTGGCCTAAACAGCAAAATTTTAAGCGTAACTGGCTGCAGTTCTACAGCAGCCAAAAAATTTTAAGTAATTTTTTGTATATTTTAAGAACCTTCAAATTCTGACAAACTTGATTTTCATCTCTGTAGACTTTTTGCCAGTTTTTACACAAAAACATTTTTCTTAGCACAATTAAACGAATCGTGGAAAACAACTTTTTGAAATTGTTAATATTTTAATTTTAGATTTACAAAATCATGCAATAGACTTTAAGTTTCGTGCTTGCAACACATTTGCTTTGACCTCAACTACCTTGGTTTCTTGTGGCAAGTAATATTGTATTAGGAAAATTGCTTAGACATCGATTTAGATAATAACTTAAAGTATGTATTCCCACAATTGTTCATAGTGTTGGCTTAATAGCAATTGTTTATAATTATAAATTGCATTGAATTGAATTGTTAACAATCGAAAATATGTTTAAATGAAAATTAAAATATATTAATTAAGGTGCGGTCACAGTTGTTAAATATTTGCCCAAAAAATCGTATCCACTAAATACTAATGAAAAATATTTCGTTAATAATATTTTTTGGAAAACAAAAACAAATTTCTGAAAAGTTTTAAAACTTATTTTCGTTTCGTACACAATTTGTTCGCCAAATAAACATACAGAAATTCATGCGTTAGTTTGCCTCTCAAAATGTTTAAAATTTGTATGAAAAATAAAAGCAAAGAGAGTAAAAATATTTGAATTTTGTTTGTATGTACGAGTTCATATAAATTTCGCTAACGGAAAGCCCTTAATTATTTAACTAAACACTTTATTCTCCCATTTTTGAAAACATTTTTATAAAATTTTGTTCGGTTTGGATATTGAATGTTTCCAGCTTTTTTATAAATTGATCCAAGACCTGCTGAGAATATAATTTTCCAATAAATATTTAATTGAACTATGGAATATTTTGCAATAGCAGTCATGTTTTTGTAATTATTAATTAAAAGTTAATTTTAACGAAAATCAAATGATTTAAAGAAATATCTAACGTATAGAAAATATTAAGAGAAGTTATTAAAATAATATAATAAAAAGAAGACAAAAAAGTGCAGTTAATACTCTAATTATAGTTTTGTGGATTATATATTTCTTTAAATCAAAAATTGTGTGAAACTACACACAAAATACCAAGCAGTATTAAAAAAAAATTTTTTTATTAAAAACACTTTAAAAAAATTTTTTGTTTCCTCCCCATATACATATGTATGTAACAAAACAAATTTTTTAAAATATGTTTTTTTGTAAAAAAATGTGTGGTCTGATTGTTCGTTAATCACAAACTTGTGAAGGCTATGCTCTATCTTAGAACCAATATAAACTTTTTGTATACGCAAGTTACATATTTGAAAACTGAGACTCAATTAGTAAACGAAAACTAATTATTATAATATTATAAATTATGTGTAAGAATCGTTTAATTGTGCTAATATATTTTATGTGTAAGAATGCAATTTTGATGGCCTATTAAAAACCCACAATCTGGTTGTTTTTGCATAGAACGATTTGTAATGAAACTCTCAAATACATTTTTGAAAGAACACGATTTTACCAATCGCCAAGAAGCCAAAACATTGTCATACCTAGACATCAATGCCTTCCGGTTGACAATTTTATATATGAGTACCTTTTTTTTTATTTGGAAATGTTTAAATAAAATCTGTAATACATATATAGTGTATATATATATATATATATATATATATATATATATATATATATATGTGTATTGACGCTAGACATTGGAATAATCTTCCACTAAATCCACAATTGAACAGCAACGGCAATGGTTTCAAAAATGTTTAGTTAATTCTTGCAATTTTGTAATGTAAATTTTATTATTCGAACTATTAATTATATTATTAAGATAAGAATTTTTTTATTCAGACTCAAGCTCATATCTGCAAATATTTTTTATTAAATTCAAATTGTTATACCAACAGTGGAGCATTTAAAATATGTTCATAATCATCAAACTAGTGGGTAGTTGTTTCCTCTTTTAGTTCAAGAATTGTTGTTTGTTTATTTTCTAATAAACAGCAAATAATATATACAGTATAAATTCGGTAATCGCAACCCTCGATACACGCAATTCCTCGATTTTTGCAACACTATAAAACATAGTATTGTAACCTTTATAAGTGCAACTACCCAAAAACGTTGACCTCCATAACTGCAACTTTACATTTAAATGTGTTTTGTTTCAGTTCTTCTCATGTGTTTTTCTTGTTTTAGATTTTTTTCTTATATTCACAAACTGATCGTTATTATACCGCTATTCTGTCGACTTTGGTTGCTAGTTTTGTGTATGTAATAAGAGCAATTGTAAAAAAATGACTTTCGTTATCAGTTTATTCCGCGACAGGCAGCTAGTGTTTTATGTGCTAAAGCCATGGTGGTCACAAAAAAATTATAAAACTAACAATTAAAGAAAAGAGAGAAATTTTAGATAAACTAAAAAGTGGTACATCAACAAAATTTCTTTGTAATGATTATAAAGTTCATAAGTCTATTATTAATATTTTAATAAAAAATATGTAGTACCGGTATTCATAAAAAATAAAACGTATCTGAAATCTGTTTTAAGAAAATTTTTTATGAAAAAATTTCATTAAAATACATTTCAAACTCATTTTAAATTTTATGAATACCGGGGTAAATATTTCAATAAAAAATAAGCTTTCTATTTCATAAAAAGGTTTTCATTTATCACTTTTCTTGTTATATATTTTTCCTCGTTGGGTGCAACTACCTCAATAAGTGCAATTACCTTGATTTCTATTAGTTGCGGTTACCGAGTTCATACTGTAATTTAAAAATTTTTATTTATTGAAATTACTTAATTTATGAAAAGCTTTATTAATCGGTTAATCGATCAATAACAAAATTAACCAATTATTAACTTATTAAACCAAAACTTCGGCTAATTAATCAAGCGATTGTACGATTAAAGTAAAATTCCGATTAAATGAACACCGTTTTACCTATAAATCTGCATGTTAATTTTACCATAGAAGTGCCAGTGAAAAAAGTAAAATACCTTTAGTGCTAAAATTTCGTACTAAAATTTATTTTAAGTAATTTCCATTGAACGTTTATACCAGTAGCTGGCAATGTCAAAAGACATATTATTTATTTGCCCTATTATTTGAATGATGTCTTGAAATACCAAGTTCTCAAGAGCACTACTAAATATCTAATGCAATTTGTTCTATTATCAATAAACACAACGCCAATTTTATACTGTTTCAAAATCCCTGCCTTACCGATATAAGTATTGTTAACCGCTGTTATCATTTTAGTAGTTACTGCCTTATCAGTTATTGTAATGTGATTTGTAGGTATATAAATCAGAATATGTATTTAAGTTTTTCTGTATATGTACATATTTTTATATATTCGTTTCCAACTATCGTTATGTTACATTCGATATTTATTCGCTATACATTCAATGACTTATTACTTCCATTATGTAAAAAAAATCAACTTATAACGTTATACCTATAACGGATAAATACATAGTATGTATTAAATACTGAAGTTTCCCATAAATGTTACGTTAACCAGCACTGCTTATTGAACAATAGCAACAAGCTGTTGATTTAGGCACTCTAATCTTAATCAAATATAATTTCATATAACACGGTATAATGCGCAATGCGATAAATTAGGTGTGAAATTAAACATCTTATCATGTTGTTGATATAAATCGCAATCAGTACTTCTTCGATTTGAAATGTTTCATCTGAAAATAATTATTAGGCATTTTAGCCGCAAACAGTAATGTTAACTTTTCATTTTCTTTTTTAGTAAAAGGGCCAAATAACCTATACAAGCGGTTCGTCAAATAAGCGAATTTTGTACAAAACTTTGCGATGTTTATGTGAGACATGTAAAATCTGTGTCGAGTTGTCTGTTCTACCTAGGGCAGGGAAAGGCAACCTATACTATTACATTTTGCGATTGTATTACTTATATACTCTCTGCGCTCTCACCACGAATCGGTCTTGCCAAACAACTTTCGTCACTTCTCCCCATTTAAAACTTTAAAATCTCCAAAAGTTAACTTAATTTTATTATGGGTATTTGCAATATATTAGAAAATTGGTATCGGCATGGCATTGGAGCAAAATGATGTTTGTGGCTCTGTATGCAGTGATGGTGTGTAAAAAAGAAGGTTTTGTAGGACATGTGACAAAGAGTAATGCAAATACACATATGTATGTATATGTTCATTGCATTATTCAAAAAGTTTGAATGTAATGAACACAATGAATTGTGGTTCAAATTGTTAACAAAACAAGAGGTGGTCATACGGGAATGTCATTAAAATATTCAAACATATTTCGCTCATAGTATTAGATCAAATGTTTAACTTCCCGCTAAGAAAATTAAACATTTTCAAAAAATTGTGGCTGGTTCCACCCCGTTTTGAAAAAAAACGCATTTTCACCAGATCTCGTCGTTTCGAGATCCTAGGAAGCTTTCCTGACCACTACTGAGAACCCGTCACTATGATGGCTGTACCGATCGATTTCAAAAGTACGTCGAGCATTATGAACTGGGTCAAAATCGGTTCACGCGTTCGTGAGGTATCGTGAACGACAAAGTCGAAAAAAATTTTCAAAACACTTTGAAATTATATACGGCTATGTATGTATGTGATCAATTAGTGTTATCGATTGGGAATCGGCTCATCCATTCGAAAGTTATAACAGTTTTAAAATTAGAATAATACAATTTTAGCTTTGAAAATTAGCGGAAAGTTTCCAAGCAAAATATCAGTGCATATGCACTATTATCGTTAGTGTCTTCTATTCCATTTTAAGTGCACTTTTTAATTGTTATTAACTTTTTTAACTTTATTTTGGTAATTTATTTTATTAATTATTAAGATCGAGGTCATTTTTTATATACAAATTTTTTATGAAAATATTCAATTTCCTATTCTTATTCCCGATAATGTTAACAAATTGTTAACGAAATGTTGAATAATATAATAAAATTTAAATAATTTTGTATAAAAATCGACCTCGAGCATAATAAATAATAAAATGAAGTACATTTTTTTATTTGAATTTGCTAATTTTTGGTAGTTAAATCAGCTGTTTAATATATTTGCCTTGATTTTACTTAAACCATCCGTGTAAACATAAAAACTACTTACAATAACCTCGTTCTCTAATATTAAAAACGAATAGAGTTTTATAATATTTTGTTACTACAAAGTATTAATACTTTGTATTACCATGTAAAGACAACTATTCAAAGTCAAGCTAAAGCGTTATTCATACATTTATAACTGATTCTACACTAAAAACAACTGAAAGCTTAAAAACACAAAGTAAAACGTATTTGTGGCGTTGCAACATTTATTTTAATAAAAAACTGCATTGTAAACAAACATCGCTAAAACATAAAATCTATCTAAACCATGGACAACGTCAAGATGTGTGCCACGATTGTTAACGGTCAAAACATATTGTCTATTTACACCATGGTGAAATAAATATACATCTATCTTGATTACTAACCACGTTCCCATATGCAAACAACGAGGACTTATTGCACACACAGTCTTGACTTGAATGTAGCCAAGCAACGGTAGAATAAATACTGCCATCTGGCGTAGCTCTAACACTTTGCAAGTATTTCACCATAATTTATACCCACAGTTGTAACTTTTCACACCAAACGTTTGTCACGTGAATCGATTAAATTTGTTTTATATAGATAATAAAGTTAAATTGTTTTTTCCAAATTTGGGACAAATGCATTGTAATTACTTTAAATTTATTATAAATAATTTTGCATATATGCGTATATATATATATATATATATATATATATATATATATGATGTAATGTGTGAACCTAGAGTAAATAGATTGTTATTAAACATCAGCAAAAATTCAGAACAACAATCCAGAGGTAGAAATTTTGTTTGGCTTGTTAGGTAAACCTATTTTATACTTCAGGAAGAATTAAATTGGTATTAAATATCAAACCAAATCAAAACAACGGCTCCATGGTTAGAGAATTGATACTTTTTTGTATATGAAAGGAATCAACTAATAATGCATTAACACCTAACTTGGGTGTCACACGATCAATTTTTCATTCAAATTTTATAAATTCTCTCATTTTTTTACCAATACAGTCATACTTTTAAAACTTGCTGAGAGTTTGCTTTCAAATTTTCGTTCAAATTGAGTGTTTCAAGTTACAGTCAAGAAAACAGCTGATTGCAGTTTTTTCTTCCAAATTTGCATTCTTATTTAAAAATATTCTGCTATCAGTGTTGTTTGGTTTCATCTTGCTGAAAACTTGCTTTGAAATTGCGTGCAGCCTACGTCATAGCTTTCAAATTTTGTGAATTTTGACAAGGAGTATGTGTAAAAATCTTGAAAGAGAAACTTGATAGTGTGACTGCAGCGTAATCGAAATCTAATAGATTTCGATTGACATCTGTATCGGTATCTATACAGTTTACACCAAAGTATATCTATATCAAGTAGTCGCAAGAGTACAACAACATAAAATTACAAGAACCACCATACATATTGTTTGTGTTAAATTCAGATCTTTTGTCAGAAATTTTCTTTTATAAAATAGATATTTTGTTCACAATTATTTCCAAAAATTTAAATACTTTTCGCATAAAACTTTTTGAAAACAATTTCTTTTGGTTACTTTTCTTAAACAATACACTTTTTCACAAAAATCTTTAACACAACAATTCTTTTGTTGAATTAATAATGTTTTTCACAATTTTACAAAATTATTTTTTCAACGAATAAACAAATATGGTTTGCTACAAAAGTAAATAAATTTTGACATACGTTCAGGTAAAAACTAAAAAAAAATTTAGTCAGCTAGGCTCTTGCATATACTTGATATAGATATACTTTGGTTTCCACTAATGTTTTTTCACATATTTCGTGGTTTCATTACAATACATAAAAATGTGGTAGCATATAATATTTTCTCCTGATATGTCAAATGACATGTGAAAAAATGATTTTCTTATTTCAGCTTATATACGATAATACCTCAGCTATTACATTTTTTGTACAGCGTAGTACTTTTACGTATATTATGACAGAAGCACACAGTTGCATCTGTTTGTAATTTAGATTAAAACTATATATTGGTGTTATTCAGTACCCAACTAGAGTTTCATTTGGTATTGGAAATCTGGTAGAAACTAATTACCCTACAAGAACACTACCGAACATTTGACTAGTCATTTGTTGGATAGTGCTGAGGGCTTAATACCTCATTGCCTATACAAAACTTGCTATCATTTTCTTAAGGGCAATATGAAAAAACTGATGTATACAATCGTATACATGTGAGCTTGCATCTCTGTCGTACTTATTAATTCTGCCGCCATTACAAAATATTGCTCACCTGCTCACTCTAGTGCTTTTTTGTATACACATATGTCGCATCAGTTGATTGCTCAGTACTGAAGAATCAAATGACTACTCAAACCTGACAACTCTTTTCTGTTTTGTTTATATTCTTCAATGAAAATAAAAAAACAATTTATCAAATTATATTAAGGTTTTTATATTTAAATAATTTTAAAACAAATAAATAGAATCTTACAAACTAATAAATTAAACTTAAAAATATGTTGTACCCGTACTATGTAGTGCTGCAAAGGAATGCGAATGGCTAAAGTGAACAAAAAAACAAACAGCATTAATTAATCCACCAAGTTTCACTTACAATAATATCATATAAGTTTACCTTAATTTTTTGAGTTTTTGATGAGCCAAGATGCAAATCACATTGTGCAAAGGGATGGAAATGCCTAAAATGAAACAATAAATATTAAGCCAATGAGATTTACCTAAAATATACATATATTATCTAAGTTTACCTTCATTTCTGGCTATTTCGTGTAATAACTTCTCAGTTTACCATAGTTGTTGTGCCATAGTTATTCCGTGATTTGTGTGCATTCATTACTGAATATTTCCACTACGGGAAAATATCTTTCGAATCACTATTATCTATAAAAACATGTTCTTGTTATATAAATTTTTATTTATAACTTTAAAAAATATACTTACGTATCCTATTTATTCACATGAGATAGATTCCTTTTTTAATTTACAGCACATTTTCCACCATAAATAAGGCACAAATAAAATAAACAAATATTAAAATTAAAAACAGAAATTGAAATCTAAAAGTATTGTCAAAAATTCAACAAATGTCAGTCATATGTTCAATTGTGTTAGTGAAAATGTTATATGTGTATTAGTTTCAGTCATTCATTTCTTGTAGGGTAGATACCGCTCGATATTTCGTAAGTACTAGATTTGGTTCAGGTATAAATGCCCTATAAAAAGAAAAATTTATTCGTTCTTTACAAATTAAATATATTTGACGTTTTCGAAAGAAATTCATTGGTATCAGGTATCAAAAAACAGCCCCTGAGCTAGAATATTAAAGTAACTAAATAAAGGTCTTTAGACACGGTCAAAATGTTTAGAATGAAGCATTATATACTCTAGATGTACGTGGGAGAGGGGTACATAAGCATTCAAATATAGCACACTTTATTGCTTAAAATTGTTTTTTTCACTTTATAGTCGCAAAATATGTTATTTTTATTTCTATAAAAACAGATTAAGTAAAAGTACCAGCTGATAATAAATATATTCGTATCATTGGCAGTAATAAGAATACACTAGGAAAATAAATTTAGGACTGATCTAAAATAATGAATAACTTAAACAAGGAAAGCCGAGCCCAGATTGAACTCTATTAATGATATTGGAAATTTGCTGCAGATGTATTAGAATGTTTAAAAATAATTTTTGTTAGTAAAATCTCAATTCACAATATTTTCTATTACAAAGTCACGTTTCATGCCATTGTTGTTTTATTTCATACGTTTGTCAAAGCTCGTTGTGAGCTCTATATAGCTATAACATTTATTATAAATACTATATTTGGTGCGAAGCTCAACGAAAGGAATATTGTCAATCGCAATCGCATATCACATTAAACTACGTCAATATTAAAATTTCTCTTCTTCCATTTTCTGTAAGCAAATGTAGACAAATACGTATATTGAAGTTGAGTATTGATACGTTGGCAGTGTCTAGTCACTTTTGCTTATATGCAGCAATCCTTGGACACACTCATATATGATGATTTGTATACAAATTTCTCTATACCTCTGTTTATTTGAAAATGTACTTGCGAATGCAACTCTGCAGAAGAATTAACTGTGTTTGTGTTTTTATTCCGCAATTATAATTAATCATCTTGCTGCATTCGTAAACGATTGATTAACTTGGGAAGAAGTTTGAAAAATTAAAGTAAACGTTCTTGATCAAAGATTTATGTTAATTAAGTGCTTGTGATTAAAAAAAAAGGAATATCTAAGTGCAAAAGGAGAGTTTTCAGAGTTTAATTACGAAAATGAAACGATTTAATAGTGGCCTTTGTGCCATTGTTGTTGCCTTTGCAGTGGTTTTTGTTGGTAAGTTGTAATATAATATATATAAAGAATTGATTGTAAATATAAAAAATAAATACATTTAATAGACGCGGTTGTTTTTGTATATGTGTGAAAATAAGATAAAGAAAAATAATTACGTTTTAGCAAAACGAAATGTGAAATATTCAACAGAAATGCATGTAAATAATATCTATTTACGTGCATGCACATATATGTATGTGTATGGCAGTGTGTATATACATACTATCCAAATATCTTTTGTTACCTACATTTTATAGGTTTGGTTGATTCGTCACCTCTTGTCCAAAGCAATAATCGCATGTTAGGAGCTGAAAAATGCGCCCGGGGACCCTCATACTGGTGCAGTAGTATACCGTAAGTACAGCTGTAGTACTAATTGTAATCATATCTTATTTTGTTATATAAAAAGCTTAAGCCATACAAATCCTATAATACACAACTTCTTGCATAGTATGTACATAAGTGCATATGTACTTGCTCGTGAAACTAAAATAAAATTTACAATTGGTAAAGAATATAACAAAGTAAGAAACAAAAAGTAATTGCGTAGTCATTGTATTTGTCATTGCGTTCATTTGTTGTTTAGAGCCGCAGTTTTCTTGTATTTTCGTGTTTGGCTTGAAAATTTTTCAACACAATTCCAGGTTTTTTTAACAGTAAGAACAGACTTTTGTTTGAAGCAATCACTTGTTGCTAAATTTCTGATAATAAGATAAGTTAACTCGTTTGTTCATAGAAAGAACCATCGATATTGACTTCTTTGTTGTGCAGTTGTCTTACGTTGTATTTACCACAGTAAGAACATTATACATAGTCGTAGCAACATTTATCGAGTTTTTATAAACTTTTATTTTAATATCTACCTTATTGATTAAATATAATTAACGTGCTATGAATTAATTGGTATCAACTTATTTAAATTTTTTATGTAAATAAAAATTAAATATTTTATGGATAATTACCTCTTATTCTGGGAAAAGATATAAAAACTCTAGATTTAACCAGAAAATTGCTGAAATTGAAACATTGTTTTAACTACATTCAAATTTTGTTACATTAAAGTGAATTACTCTGCAGTTACAATAAAGATTTTGCAACCAAGTTGATAAGAAAAACAATGAAAATGGTTATCTATACAATACCTACAGATCGACAAAACTCTCAAAGTAGAAAATTATTTTGTCAAGAGTTGTTCAGATTTGTTTGTATTAAAAGTTTTATCTTATATCTATTAGAAAAGGCATTTTATACAGTCGTCCTTCGACAGGGCGCTAAGATTGTCTTGTCCGTGGTAAAGATTTTATATAAAAGAATTTTTGTAAAATACAATCTTAGCAAATACCGAGGGCTAAGATTTTCTTCCTTGTGTTATATTTGTTTTATAAAAATACTATCTTATGATAGTAAAGACCATCCGTACAGCTCCCGATCAATAATTTTTGCATCATCTTAAATGAGTTTTGTTAGTAATAAATTGTGAGAATATTGAAAATTGAAAGCAAAAATAATTGAACGTGTCAAGATCTTTTTAATGCTTTATTATATCCACTTAATCTAGTATTCTTTTATCTTTCCTTATTTCTTATCTAACTTTTTTAATCATATTGTTCTTTTAGACAAATCTAAAAAATTCAAATTTTTAGTTATTTAAACAAAAGTGCTCTTTCATACCATCTGCATATGTAAAAAAAATCAACATTTTATCTAAAGCAGAAACAAAGTTATAGCAAAATATATTTTGCGCAATCGTATCTGAACGTATACATTTCAAAAATTTTAATAGTATTTTTCTAAGTTTGATCTTAGTTTAGATATAACTATGTTGCGTGAAGGAGCGGTATTAAAAAAAATATACTAAAAATGTTTTGTGTAATAGAGGGTTTAATTGCGGAATACGAAGATTTTTATGCGTAACAAAATTGTTTATAATACTCATAACTATTGTATGATAGAAATTTAAAATCGAAAACCATGTGCATATGATTCACTATACGGTTTAGTCATACGATCTGTCAAATGAAACTAAAAAATTGCATGTGCTGATAATGTGTGATAGTGTGGTAATGATCTACGAATATTCGTATTAAAATTGTCGAATAATAATAATTACTATTAACTTTTGGATCTTTATTTTGTTAATTTATTGTATTATTTATTAATCTCGACGTCGTTTTTTGTATAAAATTGTTTCAGTTTTCTTTTATTGTTCAGTATTTCGTCAAAAATTTGTTAATATCATCAGGAATAAGTAATAGGAAATGGAATTTTTCAATAAATAATACAATAAATTAATAATAATAATATGTAATAACAATAAAAGTAATGATAATAATAAATGCAAAACTGGTTGCAAATATTATTAAAGGACTGGGTGTACAAAGCACGTACAGTTTTGCCACAATCAAAATTTTTTGCAAACAAAATGTTAAAAAAATTAACCAAATGGGAAGTAACCAAAAGTTTTTTCATATTTCAAAAATATACTTTTCATCGACCTTCCATGTCGATATCACAGCCATTTTGATATTCATTTTTTTCGAACATTTACTACACACCGATATCTGAACAAAATTATTTCTTGAAATCTAAATTTTAATAATAAGAAAGTTTACAGGTTTTGTTGCAATTGCTGCAAAATTTTTAAAAACTTTTGCTAAGAAATATGTTCATAATGATAAAATATTTGGCAACTTATCAAAAAATGGGTTTAATCATTTCTGCCGGTTAAAATATTTTTGTGTTTGGAAACTTTTTGTAAATTTTCATCAAGTATGCTACCATTTTTCCCCTTAGTCCAGTTCGCAGAAAGATCTATTTTTAACAATTAAGAAAAAAAAAAATACATTGTATTAATAAAAATATAATTAAAATAGAGGAGAAAAAGAAATAACGAATTTTGACTGGAAATAACTAAAACGGTAATGCCCACAAAATCAAATTTGCGTGGAAAGTAATAATAAAAATATAAGAGATTACGAAATTATGTTTGTATTTCATAGGATTAATGGGGTGCCGCTGTGGTTGATTGGACTGGCAGCCTGTTAAAAAAAAATTTTTTTGCTGTACATATATTAAATTCAATAAAAATTGATAGCTCACGATCTGTAATATTAAGTTCAGGAAGCGAAAACTAATATCAATTTATTATCCAAAGCTCCTACATTTTCATGAACTACTTACTCATGTTGATTTTTTTTATCATTTGGTGACTTAGTTACACATGATATCAGTTTTAAATTATAAAATTCTTATGAGAAAATAGTATACGAGAACTTTATCAATACTAAACTGCTGTTTGATTATTTGTTTTCATATTTCATTCTTCTGAATTTGCTGTCCACAAAAATTTCACTTCGGTGAAGTGAAAATTAATTGCTGTTCCACACAAGTTTTAGAACAAAGAGAGAAAATTGTAAAAGCTGCTTTTGTTTTTAATGTTATTTAAGCGATATCTTGAAATATGTAGTAAATTTATTTATTTTTCTAAATAATTTTTCAAAACTCATACGTACAACAAGTTACTACCTATTCCACCGGCCGAAAGAATTCTTTGTTTCTTCCCAGAACATTTCAAATTAAAACAAAAATTTTTCGTTGAAAAATGAGAACAAATCATTTTATGTATATTCATAATAATATTGTTCCATGATTTTGGAGTAGTTGAAAGTTACTCTTATCAAAACAGTTGTTCTACCTCGCCATATTTCAACTGTGGTGTCAACATTGAACATGATGGAATAAGTTCGAATCAAATGTATTGGTTTTGGCCCTTTGTTAAGCACAATCGTTTGTGCAGCACAAAGAAACCAAACGTTGCACCAAGTGAACGATAACCACCTGTTATTAAATGCGATATTTATATAAATATATGTACATATATCTACTTCATACATACATACATACATATATACATGCATAAATTCATGCATATGGGGATTTCCAGGGGTCATGAACGTACGTTCGTACGTTTTTGATGTACAAAGAATATAGAAAACGAAACTTTTCCTAGAATCTTTTTTTTGCGATTCGATATCATTTTGGTAGTTCTACGTTAAGTGCAAAAGATGGACTTAATCGAATTTAAGTTTTCATAATAATAGTTATAAACATGTGGTCACGAACATACGCTAAATAGAAGTCAACTTTGGCTGACAGTAGTGAAATATAAAAATATGCAAAATGGAATGGAATATTCAAGAGTGATTAATTAACTTTAAAAGTGTATTAATGTAGGTCTCTATCCAGTATTTAGACTATAAAATATCTGTATTGGTTTTTGTTTAATTGGCTTAAGTACCGGTCGCGAACGTACGATTTTTCCATATGTTGTTTTTATTGTTATTATCATGCATTTTCCCATAAATATCTTCACATTTCCTAACAAAAGAATTAATACTCAATTTATAGTGTGTAGCAACTTATAACAAGAAATATACTATTTTATTTAATATGAAGTATTGAAATTTTAACAATATGTATGAAAAAATTTTTTTGGGTTGACTCCGGCGGAAATCCCCATATATTATCTGATTATTTGATTAAAAATTATTATTTGTTATTCGTTCGAATAATTAAAGATATAAATTTGAAATTAAACGATTTTACAGTGGAATAATTTAAAAACATGCTCGTTACGGTTACAACATTTGCCATTTCTTGTAAATATCGAAATTCGTCTGGCAGCAATAATTGCGTTTTTACTTTGTCACGACCGTTAAAGCTCCGCACCAAATGCGATTGAATTTGGAGTTTTATGGCACTATTTAAAATAATTTTTCAGCTATTTGCTAAATTTCTCTTTGTTTCAATACGGGGAAATAGAATTCATAACGTGAATGCAATTTTTACTTCAATGTCTAGGGGCATTGAAATGCATATCATTTTAATACCACTTAAGCTTTTTCGCTCGTGATGTTTTGAATTTCTATTGTAATCTATAATTTTCTGTAGTATTTTTAAAACTAAAACTAAACATGAATGTACATTTTTATTTTTAGAACTTATTAATTTTATTATTAAGATAAAAACTTTTTATTCAGACTCAAGTTCAAATCTGCAAATTATTTTTTTAAGAATTTTTATTAAACCCCAGTTATTTTATTAACAGTGGAATATTTAGAATATATTTATAATCACCAAACTCGCAGAACGGATTAGTACTGACTTCGAGGCCTATAGGCCATCTTATTAGCGCTCTTTTTTTTTTGTTCAACTTTCTCCAATATTTCTGCCATTAGGAATGTCAAAAGCGTGTTAATTTAAAAAATGATTATAAGAAGTTCTCATATTCTATCTTCGAAATTTAACAGAAGTAAAATCGCTGTTCAAAAAAGTCCCAAAATGGAGAACAAGTGTTTAGTAAAAGCTTGACAAATGCAAAACGTTAAAATATATAATATATTTTTATTATTATTATTCTTGAAATTGTTAAAAAAATCTTGGAAGGTTTTCGAAATTTCATTCGGTGCGGAAGGTTTTTGTTTCAAGCGGACCTAAGATACAGGTTTTAATTATCAGTATAATATTCCCCATAGGTTAGCGCCTGGCAAATTTAGTTTAGTAAACAAAATTATATTCCTAGTGCATAAATGTAATTTTTTTAAGTTTTATTTTCTTGTTTAGAAAAAAATATTTAGAAGAAAATGCAGGCAAAGATGATAAAAACTATTGTAAAGCAAACGTAATGCGGAAGATATTTTATTTTGTTACAATTTTTAAAGAAAAGAAATAGCTATAAAACTAGTGCAATGGGGACTAATGATAACCTCTTTGTTGATTATTAACATTTATTTGTATTAAAAACATATACATATGTACATATACACATACACGCATTTGTATTTACATACATGAATTCTCAATATTCTTAATACCATCATGATATGTATATCAATATTGTAGATGTTGTTTATTATTAATTGAATAATAAACAAAAGTTATTAGTTAATGTGAGATATGGGTAATCTGTTTTCTATTGTTTACTTATTTCAGTTCAGATGAGATTAAAGTTATTTTATTAAACAATTAACTTAGTTAAGGTTTGTTAACATATCAATTTGATTTTATAATTCCATATAAAAATACGTTTAGAATATGTGCTATTGCAGTTTAGTTTCATTTGGGTTGTATAAAAACAGTGTTTAAAATGCTGGCACCGTTTCAGCAAAAGCACTTAACTTCACACGTGTTTAGCCGTAGTGAAAAGTACTCACGTTAATCTTAAACACATCTTGTTTAAGCAACACTATCGAATGCAAATATCTTTTTAGATTTTTATCACTTGATCGATTAAATAAAAAGCTTTTCTGAAAATATTGCAATATGATTCTCCACAGGTAGTTATTAGCAGTTTACTTTTGCCACCTACATTTTACTCTTACCTTATTTTAAATGCAACGAAAAAGTGCACAATTAAATAATTGATTTTAGGTTATAATTGGGTTCTATTTGAAAATTAATTTTAATGTTTTCATCTATTTTATTATTGCAATATCCTTCTGTCAATAAGTTTACTTGCAAAGAAAAAAAAATGTATTAAGATAAGAATTTTTTATGCAGACTGAAGTTCAAATCTGCAATCTGCAAATTATTTTTTAAAAATATTCATTAAATCCAAGCTATTATGTTAAGAGTGGAATATTTTTATAATCACCAACCTTGCAGAACGCATCAGTACTGATTTAGAGGCTGCTACGAAAACTCCATTTCTCTAAACTATTAAACAAAAATTGGATTTATTTTCTATACGCCTAAAGTCTAGTACTCTGTTTCAAATTTCATGTGAAATTCTGACAGAACCCATACAAAAAATATTCAATCGAATTATTTGTGGAAAAATGTTGCTAGACTAGTACTCTGTTTTAATTATGAAAAACATGTGAAATAACATGAATGTTATTTATTTCGAACGAAAAAAAAAAATTCTCATTGAAAATGGAAAACATAATTTCAATTAAAAAGGAAAAAAACTGAAACTGAAATAAGTCATGTTGCGCAACATATTCCACAAATTCAAACAGAGTACTAGGCTTAATGCATAAAAAATATTTCATGTTTATAAACTTCTTATTTGAGAAATTTCTATACAAAATATATTACATAAACAGTTTATAAAAATAAAATATTTTTTATAAATTAGGTCTTATAGTCTGCTAAATTCTTATCATGTCGCAGTGAACAAGTTAATTCAAATCGTCAAAGGTTTAGTTTCCCAATTTTAAATAAAACACTTTAAAAGGAACATGCCAGTAAAAATCTTCAAAATCGGTGTCTAACTGGCAAATGTGGCAACAATGCCCATGACAAATGAAAATCAAATTGTTTTTTGTTGTTGTTTGTTTTTATTTATTTTTTGCTTTGCGATAAGTTTCCGCACAAATATTTTAAAGCAATTTTTGTGACTGCATTTTTGTTGCTAGTTTTATCGTTTGAATTAGCTTTTTTTTTTTTGTAAATTCTGCATAAAAAATTTGACTCACAAAGAAAAACTGTGAGATTGAATGATTTTATGTTAAATAAAACTGGCTTAATTGCATGAAGGGTGTAGCCCACGTTGCAGCTACATAAATATTTCGAATTAATATCATATCGTGGATATGAAATATAAACTGCAAATGTTTGCGGCTTTTGAGTGTTAAAAAATAAATAAATTAAATGACCTTTGAGTTTGAAACCTAATTCCCAACTGCTATTAAGTCTTTTGTTTACTTTTAATATAAAATGATTCGCAATGCAAAATATGTTTATTTGTGTGAACAAACATAAATATTTGTATTCAGAATGTTTCTAAAGGAAATAATGTTCGAATTAAAATTTATTGATCCGATAATGAATGCTAATAGTTATTTACGATAAAATATTTGTCACAAGTTGCTGGACCGCAGCTGCTTCCCTCACGACTCGCTTTTACCGTGATGCATTGCCTGACTCTTTGAGTTCTGACTAAAGTCAAATAGTACATGGAAGAATCTGTTGGCTGAAGTAATTAACGTGTAACCTGTGAAGCCGAATATCCTTTATTCAATTCCATACTCATTCATGGATATGGTATCGAATTTTAGTGATCTGTATTAATGAAAGGTTGTGTTAGTTGTAGTCGATATGTCGTCAGCTTATTATTGGTTTGGCCCCCCGACCATTTAAAAAAAAATTGAGTGAGGTATGGGGTATATATATTTTAGATGTCCTCTTTCTGAATCCAAAATCTGTTTCACGAAATTGCCTATGGTTTTTGAAATATCAAGCATTGACTTTGGCTCATATCCACAAGTTTAAAGTCTACTGGGTATTGGATTGCTTTACAAACCACTATTTGGTGTATGCAGCAAATTTTTCATACAAAATGTAAAAAAATTTATTTAAGTTTTGTTTTGCACCATTTAATACAATTACTTAGAAATAAGCCTGCGAACAAAACAAAATTAAAGGTTATAGAAATGCTTCCAGAGGATTTTCACTCTTATTCAGTGTTAGCAAATAAAATGGATTTTAGAAAAGTTCTATTTGCTAAAATTAAAGTAATTCTGTATAGAACGAATGAAGAGTATAATTTACGGTATAAAACTTCTGCCAAAGGGGAAGAATTTCAAAACGCAATTTTACTTAAATCTGCATCAAGAAATTGTCTGGAAACTCCACAGGATTTGTTACAGCAAACATTAAACATTTCGACCCCTTCAACCGTTCCAAATGACAAACAAAAAAGGACTTAAAAGACTTATTTGTATTTCTTCCAAATAATGATAGGATTTATTTTGAAATTTTTAAGTTTAAAATTTGAAGTCCTGATATTATTTATTTACAAAAGCTAAAATACTGTTAAATAAAGAGACTGTTTTGTAACTATTTATTTCATTTTAATTTTGAAATACTACTTTGTATCTTTTAAATATATGCAGTACATAATACTATGTACTACATACATTATATTTCAAACATACATTTTTAAAATCGTTTATTCGACATATTGTCTCAATTAAATTAGTGGTTTTTGTTTGTTATTTGTAAGAACCAATGAAATGCAGGCATATAGACATACTTGACCACATAACAAACAAAAAGCACTTTCAAACATACAAATAACTCATAACAGTAGGACTGTTTTTTTATGTTTTTATAAAATAAATTAAAATAAAATACCAAATTTATGGCTTACAGGTTTTAAAATACTACTTTGTAACATTTTACATGTACATAAATATATTTTAAATAACAAATTAACTCTTGGTAGTACAACTGTTTTTTATGCTTTTACGTTTTTATAAAATAAATTAAAATAGAATACCAAATTTCCACACCTAGATAGTTTATTTCATTAATAATATCTTTTACATTGATATACTCATACGCTCAGTCTTCGTTTCCACAAAGATTCAAAATTTACTCACCCGTTTCTATGGATATGCAGAAAAAAAAAACGTTTGAAAAAAAGTTTGATATGCAGCACAAAACAAGATTTTTCATTTCCAGAATCAGGGTACTAACTTTTGATTAAATGAATGAAAGTTCATAAAAATTTAAATTTTTGATCAGAACATATGCCGGTAGCAGTGGTGTAAATATAAAAAAATTCTATTGGGCATATTTTGAGAAAACTTTATGTAAACCTTCTTTGTCGTTTTTCTCCATTCCGAGTTTGTGGCATATGTGCCAAACCAATAATAAGCTGATGATGTGTCTAATGACCAAGGCGTAGCTCGGATAGGCGAACACTACCAACTAACGAATTGTATGAAATACACAGTGGAGGCTATTCAAATTCGGGCTGAGATTAACTCTGTATAGAGTGTGTACACATCATCTAGAGTCTCTTTAGCATGAATATGCGTCGGTTAATCACGTAAGTAAATCTTAAATTAAATTTTTCATCCTCAAGGACATCTGAGAATGTCATACTTTTTTGATGTTGTTGTTCAATAATATTTGGCAAGTCATCAGGAATGCCTTAACGTTCGAAAAACGCCTGCAAACTGTACATTCCGAAATCGAAGCATCATCGGGTGAATGGCGACTGCTATCAGACCATACTGACTTAATTTTTATTTTCAAAAATTTATCAGCTAAACGCAACGATATAAGACGACGCAACGGACATATATTTAAAATCCATTTAAATTATATTATGTGTGAATTTTTATTAGTCGAACTTTCTTATGTAAATTGTTGATTTTTTCGAATCTGCCTGACTTCAAATGATTTTTTATTATTTTATTAATAAATGAATTTGTTCAAATTCTATTTATTATTTTTGATATTAAGATTGGAATATTAAGAAAATTTTCAATAATCATCAAACCAGCAGAACGGGTCAGTACTGATTTCGAGATCGCTACGCCATCTCATCAGCGTTCTTTGTTCAATTTTTCCACTTTTGCAAGTGGTGCTAGTCAGTAGGAATATCAACTATTTAACCAATATTTTAACGAAAATTGAATATGAGAAGTTATCACATTCATACTTTTTAAGTTATTACCTTTTTGGTTAGTACGAAATTCCCCAACCCTGACGATTAAATTATATTGGTTTGATTATAGGTTTTTGTCAAAACGAACGGATGAACGAGTTCGACAGGTTTAGAAATTATCTGCCAGATAATAACAAAAATTTCATTAAAACTAGATTAAATAAAATTTTACAAAATTTTCGAATTTGAAGACGAAAAACGCCAAATACAATAAGTGTGAATTTTACAGTCTTGTATTGTCATTTTCACTTCTTATGCAGTTAAAAGAAATCATCCGATATATTCTGTGATAAAACATGTCACTGTAATTAAAGTACTTCTCATAATTCGCACATGTACTATATGTATGTAATTAAAAAAATAAATAAATAAACAATCATATCCATACTTGTGAGCACACAAGTAGAAAATATCTGGCTATTCATTATCGAATTCCAACATAAACAAAACAATTTTGCAGGTTTAATTCATCACAATTTACTATAATGAATGCTTAAGTTTGAGTGCCTATAATAGAATTCTTTTGAACACTGAGTAAAATCACTACATTGACTATCCCCGCTGGAAAATAAATTACAGCGCAAGCATTTCTCTTATAGCAAGTATTATAAAATATGCAAACTGATAAGAAATTTTTTAACGTGGACCCTGAAAAGCACCGAGATTAATCACTTTCAGTTGTCACATACACTCACACGTAATTAAACTAAAATAAAATGTCGCAAGTTCTTTCAGAAATGCTTTCATCTTTAATAATTATCAACCGGCATTAACAACATAAAGTGCACGCTTTGCATGCAGCTGAAATATTAAAAAATTATATGATATAGGGCATTAAATTCATAGAACTCAAAGTCCAAAGAGGATTTAATTACAATTCAATTTTAAGTTCTTGTGGGGAAGATTTGTTTTATTAATTGCACGAAAAACTAGTTTGTTTTTGATGACTATTTAAGGTGCAAACATTTAATTTGTTTGTGTTAACTTAATACATATATTTTCATGCATGTAAACCTTTAGGTGTAGAATATATTTTGCTGCTTAGCTTGCAAAAGTAGTCGTATATTTAAATATGTACGACTGTGTATGTAACTTGTCAAATTTTTATTAGCTGGATCAAAACTAATTGAATTGTTACTAACTTATTTACAACTGACCGAAAAGTAAGTCAAAAATGGTACAGATGTGGGTCACTCGATAAGTATTAAATTAACTTTTGTCTAACTGCAAACTGATGCAGTGCTTAATGAGTTACTTGTGTACAAATGATGTCCTGTAGCAAAAAAAAATAAAATGAAATTAGCCGGCAAAGTAAAAAGGTTGAAATAGCTAACAAAAAAATCTCTAACTTCTCATGTTTCTTCATCTGTCACCTTAATAATATCCCCTCCTCTCTACTTCCGGCACAATGCACTGCATATGTAGGGATCATCCCCTCACTGCTGATCCAAGATTAAAAAAAATAGGAAAACAATTTTTTATGCTTTGGTGTACTAAAAGAAATCGATGCTTGAAGAGCTTAAAGGCCCATTTAGCCGAACCCTGAAATCGTAAATGCTGCGCATACGCATCAGCTGATCCAATCTGTTATAAGGCAAATTGTGAAAACGCTTATTTGGGCGCTATAAAACGCAGCGCAACGCTACCAACCTGCAGAGAATAGAATTTTACGCAGAGGTTACGCAGAGAGTGATGGCATGTATGTATTTTGAATGAGAGTTTGGCACAAAAGCTTTTTTTGTGCTACTTGTTTGGTTTCATATTTGAACATTGAGTTGATACATTTGTAGACATACATAGCATATTTAACAAATTAATTTGCTATATATGTACCTTAGTTTTCTTTATAAAATCTCATAAAAGACTGTAAATATATGTGAATATTTTTTGTAGAATAATACGTTAATGTTATACATACGTATGTATATGTACATACATATATGAACGCATGGACATGAATTTATGTAGTACCAAAATTACTACATATGTAATATATGTATGTACGTATGTCGCAAATGCGTCGACAATATTTAGCGACCATTGAAACAACCCGACAACAATTAACACAATCTTGCACTAATGCAGGTCAGAAAAACTCGGAACCATATTCATGACTGAGGGCGAAGTCGAACTCGGGATCTAATTCATCGCAGCCTTGTGCTCACTACTTCAACCAACAGCACCCTTATAAAATGAATGTATAAATAAAAGTATAATTTAGCCATACATATAATGAAGATATTCAACCATGTGATGGAAATCGCTTATCGCATGAAATAAAGCGTTTTCGATTTGAAATGACAAAATTGGTGTGCTGGAGTTCGCAATCGCTCAAAATCGTTCTAAAGAAATTGGCGTTTTTCAAATCGCATGTGATTCGATAATCGTGCGATTCTCAGCACATACATGATTATATCGATCACAAGCTTAAAATAGCATATTGTACTATTTATTTAATTTCGTACTTTTTCTTTACAAACGCAAAATACGAAAGTGCCATCAACGTTGAAACACTATAATTTCTTGTATGTATGTATGCATACACCACTTTTTTTTGTAAAAAGATATGGTGCGTTTTTAAGCATTCTATAAGCGGAGCAGCGTTAGCATTTGCGCTGCGTCAGCATTTACGCAGCATTTATGATTTCAGCGTTCGGCTAAATAGGCCTTAACGCTTTGTCTACGGAATCCAACTTCGCGTGTATGATGATTTCTAGGATCAAAGAACAAATCTAAATCTAAATCAATTAATTCTGTTAAAAAGAAATAAATATTCCGAACGGAATTGAACTCTGTGACATCGCTGTATATTGAGATATTTAAATAAAAGTGTGTAAGTTATGTCAATGATCTGCTGTATTTTTAACTGTATCAAAGCATAAAGTTCCCATGCTTCTCAGTTCCACAATTTCTCCCTGGAAATTTTAGACCACAGGGGGCCCCCTTATAAGGCCATTGCCAAAAATAACAATCTTGTTAAATCAACGATGCATGTTTTTTTTAACTCTATCAAAGTTTAAAATGTTATTCCACGGATCTCAAAATATCTCTATACCAAATTTCATTTAAGACGGTTCTGCGTAAGGCGAATTGAATAAGGTGAACTTATTTATGCAACTCTGTATAAAGGACACGATTTTGTTAGTGTACAGGCTTCTGAAGTGTCAAGTTTAGTTGAGCAGAAAACAGAAAAAAATTGTGATACAGATGTTCAACAATACAAGAACTCACTAACAAAAGGTAAAGTAAAATCTGTAATCCGAAATGATTAATAGAAAATTTAAAGAAAAATTAGAAATATTACAATGGTTTACATTTCACATCATCATCACGTTTTTCTTCTTCCCAGCTGCCAATTGCCACTGCTTCCAACACCTTTTGGAACATGGAATAAAGTTCCCTCTCCTTTGCTGAACTTCTTGTACACAAAGCACATCCGCATATTGTTTTTTGATCGCTTTTTTAATAAAATTAGTGAAATTGAGCCAAAAACATTGTTTTTGGCTCACAAACAATTTTGGTTTTATGCTAGAGTTAATTTCGACGGCGTCTTAACGCCGACGATTGTGATGTTTGGCGTAAAATTTCATTTTGCTGTTAATGTAAACGCCGTCGACGACGTTAACACCTCTCTCTCTCTCTCTTTTGACTTTTTCTCTCGCATATACTTATCTCTGAGGCTTTTCCACCTAGTGGTGCATTAATGTTCTTAATGAAATAAACAAATTAAACATAAATAATTGAAATATGTAGTTTATTAATGTTTTTACCTGATATCCCCAAAGCTGTCCCTATTTTTTTCCAAACCTCCCCTTTAAGAACTATATTATTATAGCTCTTGAAGAATTTGTTGTAAAGCAATTCATTTTCACGAACAGCATTTATAAGCTGCTCATCTAATTTGAGATTCGAATTCATTTTAATTAAAAAATATGTTTTTGTCTGAGCAACAGCGGAACGACGCCGAAAAAGTTGAAACAGATTGAAATTTTTCGTCGTCAAATTTTTTACGTCGTTGAGATTAACTGCTTTCATACAATTTCATACGATTCAACTTTTTTTTTGACATTTGACGCCGTCGGCGACGTCGACATTAACTCTAGCATTAATTGATAAAAAAAAAAAATGAAGAAGAAGATGATTTCGACAGACCGGTGTAAAATCACCTGATCGACATTTTCTGAAATAAGATTACCTGATTGAATTCGCCTTGGTTCTGTGGT
Organism: Linnaemya tessellans; assembly: GCA_951800035.1. NCBI lineage: Eukaryota > Metazoa > Arthropoda > Insecta > Diptera > Tachinidae > Linnaemya > Linnaemya tessellans. Next base: position 110,336,456 of record OX637532.1, on the reverse strand, counting down.
TTAAGCATGAAAAGGTAACGCACAAACAGACCGTAAGGATTTAATGAATAACTTAATAATAATTAATTATTACAAAGTTCGATGATAAAATACTACAATTTTGAAAATAGTTTGTTATTTACAAATTGTGAATTCTCAGATGGTTTTCAGAAGTATATGCATAAGATAAGAGGTTTTTAACTTTTCAAAGCTGTGGTTAAAGTCTACTGATGATTTGGTAACCAACAAATAAATTTAATTTAAAATAGTATCTATTGTGACAAGAATATGTCAAATAAAAATTTCATAACAGATGTATTTTTTAGATACATTGATGGCATATCAGGTGCATATATATGTACGTGGTTTTCCATTTGTATTAAAGAATTTACTTTTTAGAGTTTTATGGCAAAGGTAGACTAGACGTCTCACCCCAACGGCTCATCCCGGAGTCACTCGGTAGAGTTTTAAAATTGGGCACAGAAATGTTTTAAAGGAACTCAGACCCAGCAGGCTAAACATTTTTAATTTATATAATAAATAATTGTAGGGTATTTAAGATTCGATCCGGTCGAATATAACGTTCTTACTTGTTTCTTTAATAATTTTTGTCGAATTTGAAGTTGAAAAGCGCCAACCGTGTTTATTCTGGTTATTCCATTCATGTATTTGCTTATTAGACATACCATATTTGCAGATCGCAAAATATGTAAATCACTTATTTGGAATATTTTCTATAATAAGTGGTAAAAAAGATTATTTTGCCACTTTATATGGACTTATATTAACACTAATACCGGCGTGATCCGGTATCTATATTATTTTGGTTTTATTTGGAAGACTGATGAGATTATCTCTTATTTCACTGATCATGCCATTTTTATTATACAAGTTTAGTATTGCTGTGATACATGATTCAGAAACTGAACACAATATGCTTTGACCGTTGTTTTATTGCCGATTTAGCGGCATTTAGAAAGCTAGGGTTCCTCCCAATCAAACATTGTTATATAATTTTCATCTTAATATCTAGTATTGCACATGATGCACCATTAACTAATTTTATCCATCCGTTACATCTTGCTTTATTCCTCGCTTTAGCTAAAGTTACTATTGAATATCAGGTACTTTGCAGGCAAGTTGCAATAATGACCCCAGAGCTATTTTCTACAATCTAAATCTATAACATTTTTAAATCATCATCTAAGTTGATAATCCAATTGTACTCGAATTCCCTTCTCCACACTGGAATTTATTGTTTCTTTCTTAGGTTTAAGAACATATTCTAAATTATAATTAAAATACGGCGTTAAAACGGATTAACGTACACGATATTTTAACAATTAAATGTGAAAATTGCTTATATACAGAAAATTGCTGCCATAATTCTTAAAAATTGTGTATATGAAATATATTAGTAAAATATGTATGCTAAGTAAATTATTAAAAATTTCTAACTGATAAATCAGTAAAATAAATGATAAAATAATATGTGGTGGGCATATGTGAACTGTAACTGCCAGTTCGCAAGCCATCATTCGATCAAATAAATAATATTTAAACAGGAACAATTTTTTAAATTTGTTTTTGTTTTGGATGCTATTTATCCAATCGAACGATAGCTTGCGGCATCGGCGAACAGGCAGTAAGTTGTGCACAAACTTTCATAAACTATTTGAGAATTACGTGAAAATAAATCCCTTAAATATTTGCAATAGTCGGCATTATCCCTATTAGTGTGCATTAATTAGTTTTATATTGATTTAAAATACTGTTTTGGTACGAAACAATAACAAATTTCCTTTGTTTTTCGTTTTCGTTGTACTTAATATTTGTACAAATTGCAACAAACTATTTATCTTATCAGTATTTAAAGAAACAATATGCATATACTATATACCTGCATGTGTATATGCATATTTATATTTATGTATGTACATTCCTAAAACTGTTATCATTTATGGATTTTATTTTATTTTGCTTGAAATATAATTAGTTTTTACCCGCATATGGATACACAGGCACACATACATACATAACAATTTGTCCACTTATAATATTTTTTGTTTGCAGAAATGCTAAAGGTTGTAATGCTGTCCGACATTGTATACAAACTATATGGGAAAATCATGAGGTAGCCGTTGACAACGATTCAATTTGTCAGATTTGCAAAGACATGGTCACTCAAGCCCGCGATCAATTGCGTAGCAATGAAACGATGGAGGAGTTGCGGGAAGTATTTGAAGGATCTTGCAAATTAATACCAATTAAGATTGTTAAAAAGGAATGTACCAAATTGGCTGATGATTTTATACCAGAGTTAGTAGAGGCTTTGTCGTCGCAAATGAACCCAGACGTAAGTAATAACAAAGCAATCTTGCATAAAATAGAATTGAAAAGAATAAGAAATTTTACAAACAAAAAATAATAATAAATTTTATAATACCAACATTTTTATTTCGTAATTCCAGCAAGTTTGTTCCGTAGCTGGTCTTTGTAATAATGCCGATATCGATAGATTACTAATGAAATACTATACGTCGGCATTGGAGGGATCCCTTAAGGAAGAAGATGAGAAGGAGCAAGCTAGCACTGAAATTGTTGTTTCTAGTCATACAAAAGGTGCGACAGCTGAAACAAACAGAAAACCTCTTTTAAGCTGTGGAAACTGTTATAGTTTGGCAACCTTAATAACCAATAAATTCCAATCAGCCAATCGTGATGATGTTTTAGACAACATTCTTCATATATGCGCAGAAATGTCTTCATTTTCAGATGCCTGCGCAAGTATCGCTATTACTCGTTTCAATAATATTTATGATAAAATCAAAGAGAATCTAGTACCAGCTGGAGTTTGTCATGTATCTGGTGTATGCTCTGCTAAATACCACCAACATCCCGAAGATCCGAAGGAGGAGGAGCCAGTTGATTTAATGGTTGCTGGCAACGATGATATACCTTGTGAGTTGTGCGAACAGTTGGTGCGCCACTTACGTGACGTCTTGGTTGCCAATACTACCGAAAGTGAGTTTAAACAGGTGATGGAGGGCTTGTGCAATCAAACCAAGGGTTTCCGCCAAGAATGTCTAAGCATTGTCGATCAATATTACGATTTGATCTATCAATCATTGGTACACGATTTGGATGCTAATGGAGCTTGCTTCCTAATCGGTGTGTGCCCCAAGGGCTCTAGGGCCATATTCCAGGGAGAAATGAGGCCATTATTACCAGTTTTTCCACCAGCCGAAATTAAAGTAAGCATTCGCAAATTAGGTGCAAATGAGCCCAAATTTACTCAAGAAGAAATTAAAGCCATGGCATTGCCTATCGACCATCTAATGGGTGCTGCCAATCCCAATCTTTATGTGGAAAATGGAGAACTTTGCACCATTTGTGAATATATATTGCACTTTATTCAAGAGAGTTTGGCCACACCGGCAACGGCAGATGAAATCAAACAAGCCGTCAATGGTATTTGCAATAAATTTCCTACTTCAGTAAAAGGACAATGCCACAATTTCATCGACATGTATGGTGATGCTGTCATAGCACTTTTGATACAAGGCTTAGATCCTCGTGAGGTTTGCCCCAAAATGCAAATGTGTCCCCACAATGAAAACCATGACGATATGGAAGTTTTCAATCCCCAGCCTTCCGATGAACAAGATAAACCCACCTGCCTCTTATGTTTATTTGCTGTGGAACAGGCCCAGTCGAAAATTAGAAATGACAAATCAAAGGTACTTGTTTTAAGAACTGTTGCAGTACATATAAAAATAATAAATGTTAAATATTTCAGAAAAACATTGAAAATGTTTTGCATAATTTGTGCAATCATTTGCCACAAAAGTTGCAAGCCGAATGCGTGGACTTTGTGCAAACCTATTCATCCGAACTGATCGATATGTTGGTAACCGATTTCAAACCGCAAGAAATTTGTGTAGCTTTGAACTTATGCCCAAAGCCTAAAAACTATCTAGAGGATATGGGCATAAGTTTGGAAAGCGAAAGTGCAGAATTCGAAGATTTGGGTATGTAAATTACTATTTTCCAAAGTTTTTTTAGAGCTGGTATTCATTTTGTTTATTGTTATTTTCTAGCTGTTAACGAAATAGACGATAGCGAAGAAATGCCTGTTGAGATTGTACTCCAACAACATAACGATGGTGTCTCACCAAATTGTCTGCTCTGCATTGAGCTCGTCAAATTAGCGGAAAAACGTTTGGACAAGCACCCAACGAAGGTAATTTTTTTACTTTGTGTCTTTTGTTAAAAGTACTAGCTATTTGATTTATGTCCAACTCTCTATGGTCGAATGAACGGAGCAAATCTACTAGCAAATTATATTCCATATAGCAAATTATATTTTTTTCCGGTAGGAATAAAATGCAATCAAACCATACTCTAGTAAAATATTCTCTCAAGCGGAATTTGCGCAAAATTTTTCAAATTCAAACACAAGTTTTCACAAATCTAAAATAGAAAAGCATCTTGTTTTTAAAATGTCAAATTTCTAATTGAGTATGTAACTATAATTAATTGTTCAATAGATATGAAATTGTAGCAATGATAAATGCATGTTTGAATATATGTATGTAGTTCATTTGGTTCCAAAAAAGAGACGTACATGTTACATTTGCTTGTACCTATTTTTGTAAATCCCTTAGCGTCAATAACATTTATAGTAAAACAAAAACAACTTCCTAAAAAATTTGGTTTTGTTTTGCACACAATTTGGTCGCCGAAGAAACGTTCAGAAATCCATGCGTTGCTTTGCCTTTCAAAATGTGCAAAATTTGTATGGCAAATAGAGCAAAAGAGAGCAAAGAGAACAAACATGTTTGAAATTTAGCTTTTGTGTACATATAAATTTTACTAACGAAAAGTGATTTACAAAATTAGGGTTCATGTAGAATTATTTGATGGGTATTCTGATATTTTTTTTTACCACTACATATAGCCTTTGTAAAGAAGGTGCTTTTCCTCAAGTTTGAAGTTCTCTTCCAGAACTTATATGTAGCCTGTTATTTATATGAGAAAGTCTATAAAAGAGCGATGGGTACAATTCTTAAACCGGTTTAACAGAGTGGATTCGTATTGTGGAAATAATGTCTTATAGAAAAATAGGATTTTAAATTTGTAGAAAACACAAATTTTATTCGATATAAATTAATTTAATTTTTCGACCTTCAATTAATTTGCCGACGGCAAAGTACTTATGTAAGTATTTTTATTGAAAATTTATATTGCTATATGGAGCTAACAATAAAAATGAAAACGGCCACATGTACTTAAGTATAAAAGAATTCAAACCAAAAAAGTTTGGCTTATGTATAATGGCAAAAAAAAAAAAAAAATCTGAAAAATGGGTCATGAACAAAATAATGAAACCACAACACGGGTATTAAATAAAAGTCCGCTACCATCGGTTTGATACAGTTCTGGTATGCCATTTACAAATAAATTTGTATAAATACAAATTATCATATGCAACTAAGCCACCTAATAAGTGGTGACAAACAAAATACGCATGAGTACTGATGATGAAAGTGTAGAGGCTTCCGAAAACAGCAGTTCTGCTCTGCTGTGTATGTTGATTAGTTAAAAATTAATTTATGATGTCTCTCTGAATTTAAAAAAATTTTCGAACAATTAGCCTATCAATATTAATTGAAAATATTAACTTAGTTAAACAAATTGCGATCAAGTTGGTTTGTTATCATATGAACATATTTTATCCTTTTTAAAATAAACATACTTATAATTTCCTAAATATTTTAATTTGTATCTTCTTTCGAGAAACTTGAATTGTAAATACATAAACTCTTGGAAGTAAATCTTTTATTATTAAAAATTTGCAAAACAAAATGTGTTCCATTTTGTTTCTCTTTTGACAGTCCCTTTTTCTCAACATTTAATTCTAAATGTCGATTTCACTATGACGAATTTTTGTATAACTACATTTAAAACAAAAACAATTAAAAAATTGGGCTTTTGTTTGAAATATATTTGTACAAAAGAAAGAATTCATACGACATTGCGAAGTAGACAGTAAATGAACACTTTCTAAGAACAATTGTTTAAAATGTTTAAAAATTTGCAATAAATGATCAGACTTAATATAAGACAAAACATGTTATGAAAAGCATTACAAACATTATTCTATTCATAATTCCAGGAGGATATCAAAAAAGCTTTAGAAGAATCGTGCATGAAACTTCGCAAGAATTTACAGCCTAAATGTCATGAATATGTTCACAAGTATGGTGACGCAATCGCTGGACTACTATTGAAGGAAATGGAACCAAAATTCATTTGTACTGAATTGGGGCTATGCTTATTTGCCGAACAGGAAGATTGTAAGTAAATTTATGTGAAACAAGTTGGCAATAAACAATAAGAATATACGTACACTTGTGTCATTGTAGTGGAAATTGATGAAGCTTTGAAATACGATGTTATTGCCATACCAACGGAAAATAATGAATGGCATAAAAATGATCGCTTTGTGGGCATGGACGAAGCCATGACCTTGCAAGAACCACCCACTTGTCTTTTGTGCGAATTCGTTATGACAAAATTGGAATCGGAATTGGACAGTAAAACTGATCAAGAAGCAATTATTCATATATTTAAGAATATTTGCCATGTTATGCCTCACACAGTAACCAAAAGCTGTAACAAGTTTGTGGAACAATATACTAATACCATTATCATTTTGCTACGCAGTGTGCCACCTAAGGAAATTTGTCAAAGAATGCAATTATGCTTTAACGGCCTAAGTGAAGTCGTGAATGGTAAGTTGTTGAAACAATGAGTTGAAAGTGTTTGCTTCGAGTAGAATATTAATGATTTACTGTGCTTAGATGAAGTTATTGAATGTGGTGTTTGCCATGGAGCCTCCATGACCTTGTTGCCTTATCTGAGAAAACACACTGAACACGACCAAATTAATGTCATTGATATGATTGACGTGGGCTGTGAAAATTTACCTGCTAAATATTATAAAGCTGTACGTATGCACTTGTTGTTGTCATAGGTAATATATTTGTTAATAATGATTTTCTTTTCTTCTCTTAGTGCTCTGACATGATACGCACTTATGGCAAGAGTATTGTGAATTTGTCTGAACGTATTGCTTTAGACGAGTCCGACATATGCCGTGAGATTGGCAAATGTTTCCAAAATGAAAAATCAACTTTGTCCTTCGCTAGAATTTCAGGTATATTTCTCAGTTGTACCAAGCCGTTTATGGTTGTTTTGTTAATATTTCTGTGTTTGCAGCTTAATATCTTATATTAAAAATTTATAATCTGCGGGGTGATTTAAACATCGAAGAAGATAGCGAGGGGAATGAAGTGAGTCTTAATGAGAGGAAATATGAAAAGGCGGTTAAATTCTCTTAATTGTATTGTGATGCGTTTTGATAATTAATAATATTCTATATTTTTTTTTTGTACACTTTCATCTCTTTGTAAAACACTTAAAACACGAAAATATGTTGAAATATCCGAAATTACCTTAAATATATCATATGAATTAAATAGATAGTAAATACAATTAAAAAAAAAAAGAAAAATTGATGTGTTTTTAACAATAACCGTTTCGAAAAAGAATTAAAAGAATATTTTTATAAAACACTTCATAACATTTTCTTTTACTTGAGTTCTTACACTTACTTAGTTTTAGTTCTGCTAATTTTTCTAGTTTACTAAGAAATTGTGTGACGATTTTAAATATAAAAATAAAAAAAAATATTAAAAAATATCTACTCTGGGAAACCTTTCTTTAAAACGTCATAAATCATTATGTTTCAGGATACATTATTAATTATTAAACCCAACTATTTACTAAAGCGGAAATTACTTTTGACGTATTTGCTAAAACGGGGATTCCTTATAAAGGCTGGACGTAAAACATGTTTTTCTCCTGAATTGGCTGCAGAGTTTTATGGATATCGAACTGAAGATTGTTGTTTTATGTTTAATGTAATTCTGTTGTCAAAAGGAAAGTCGGAAGCTTTTGTTTTAGCAAAAGAACATGCTGTAGAGGAATTGAAACAAGCCGTACTGTGTTATTTGTGAGTAAATTTCTTCAAGCTTAATGAAATAAAGAAAAACCGTGCAAAATAGCAAATCATGTTACAAATACATGCATACATGAGCATTGAAATTTTTTTATTCCTCCTTTATTTGTTAATTTGCTATCCTGGTGCTATGTTCAAGGTGTTGGAGAATAGTCACAGGCTGACAGAATTAGTTAATTATTGTCCACAAGGAGCAAAGTGCCATGTTTGATATTCCCCCTTATTCTGTAATTGTTTGTTAACATCACGTAAAGACAATATAAAAATAGCACTTTTCACTCTCTAAGCCTTTAAAAATAGCAAAATGCAATTGGATATTCCTTATTTCTCAAGAAAAGGAGTAGAGAAGTGCCCTACTTTTTATATTGTATTGATCTGATGTTGACAAATAGTTACAGAATAAGGAATGTTGTCTTGACGCGGCGTTGAGAAAAATTTACGGAATAAAGGGGAGTATCTAGATAAGCAAGTGCAATTCCGTAATATTTTGAGGTTATATTACGCAAGAAGTGATGATGCGTTGTTTTAAATTTCGGTTATAGTTTGATTGGTTTTAATAGCGGAGTTTTGAAATTTTGTACACATATTGTGTTTGGCGTTTTATGTCTTTGAATTTGACAAAAAGCTAAAATTTTCTTTAATCTATTGCAACATGTCGAATCTGAAGGCGAAAAACGCCAAACACGATAAGGGTGATTGTATGTAATATGACGTAGTGAATCGTTTATTAATTTTAGGATTTATTTTTTGAGTGCTGCCAGACCAGTGATCGTTTGCTCTCCTTCGAGAGTTTAGTGTCTCACTCGCACTAGTTAATTTCAAAATAACCGTATAGGTTTAATATAGGGGGTGGTAAAATAATATTGGCCTAATTTCAAATATTCAAAATATATGTACATACATATTTCCTTTTTCGTAGTTCTGACTCTTAGGTAAACTTTAATAATTTGTATTAAACTAATAACGAATATTTTTATGCATAAAACATATTTCCAGTTGCACACCGTCTGACGTGGAAGGAAATGTTCATGTTACACAATGCCCCAAGAAAGTGCAAAGAGAAATCAGTTTTATATATCCGAATTGTAAGTTTAATGAAATATCACTGCTTTATTGCCACATAGTCATATCTTAAATTTTTTATTTATATACACAAAAGTGCAATAAAGAAGCGATATGTGCATATAAAACAAAATACATACTTTATACACTTACATTACAGATATCCATGAACCAATAGCCTACTCTCCGGAAAAAATTAAGTCTTGTGTTAAAAAATTTCTTGTCGAATCCACAGTAACTGCTCTGAATGATATTGTTCCACATCCAGAAAAAGCTGTACTGAAAAAATTGAGAAAACAATTGGCTGAGTCAATTGTTCTACCCAATAGAAAAGATATGCCTACCATTTCCAATCAATGTTGCCACAGTGTTGAACTAAATGCGCCAGATGGTGCTCAACAAATACTAAATAATTGTTTACAATGCGATAAGAGAGAGGAAAAAGCGGCGGGAAAATTATCCACTAATTCAAGCAAAAACTGCGGCTCCTTCAATTATACGACAAGTTCTTGTGTGTCTTGTTCGAGTTTTGGCAGTGAAGCTGTTGGCGTTAAATACGCTTATCAGCAATCATTAAGAGAACCATCGGTTGTTTCGGATTTCTCTTCCGTATCCATTGATCACGCTGAACCACAAAATACGAGTATAACTGCAGTAAACTTTTCCAAATGTGCAAGAAATCATTAAATTTCGTTCAATTGTGAAGCTGAGAAGGAATAGATTGCAGATAAATTAGTTAAAGATAAATTTTCAGTTAATGATTTATTTAGTAACAAATAACGCAATCCTCAAAGAGGAAAAAATAAAAAACTAACGAAAGCATCTCACTATTATGGTGGTCTGCCACATGGGAGAACTGTCAGTCAGTGAGTAAGCTGACCCAATGGTTGCCACGAATTCTGACAAACATGTCATGGGGAACTGGGAGAAATTATGCCAGAAATCAACGAAAATGCTGATGTTAGCCGAAATAATTCGAATGCAATTGTTTATAGTAATTTCGTAAAGGGCACAACTCTGATATTTTGACAAATACGTTTTTGCGTATCGATAACCCTATTCACAATCTTGTGCAAATGTTCGTGCATCATTGCATTTGGAAAATAATTGTACTCTACACCAACAAAATACATTGAAAATACTCTCAATTTGCACAGGATTGTGAATTGGGCTAATGAGTTTCCAATATCGCTAAGTATATTAGGCTTGAAAGGGCTGTTGGCTGAAGTAGTAGAGCACGAGACTATGAAGCGGAGGGTCGTGAGTTCGAGCCCTCGCTGATTCATGAAATATTGTGTTGAATTCTTCTGAACAGCATTAGTGCATGGTTGTGTTAGTTGCTGCCAGCCTGTTTCAATGATGAAGGCATAGTCACTGATCACTGAACATAATTGGCAGCGACTGACACTATCATGTACTAAAAGCAGAGTAACAGCACCCACCTTCGTCGGCCCTGTAGCAAAAATTAGCCGGCGAAGTAAAAGGTTGAAATAGCTACAAAAAAAACCACTGTCTATCTTCTCATCTTTCCTAATCTGTCCCCTCAATACTATCCCCTCGTTTTCACTTCCGGCGCAATGCATTGCATATATAGGGGCCATCCCCTGAGTGCTGGTCCAAGATAAAAAAAAAAAAAATATCCGTTCCGCTGTTGACGTGAGTTGTTAAAAATCTCCTTGCAATTATTGTTAAAAATAGGGATGCAACCGATACAGATATTAAGTTTGGCCGATATATCTAGATAGGCGATATTTCCCGAAGATATTTAACTATCTTAAATTTTTTTTGCACATTATTTTATATATTAATGATCTATTACACACCGATTTTCTGTAATAAAAAATTTAGCTTAAATTCAATATGCATATCGGTATCTATATCTCCAACATTTCTTTTTCAGTATCGGCATCGGCCTTGTTTCGACAAAAATGCGTATCACTACATCCCTAGTTTAAACAATTATTGTACAAACAAGTACAAGAGCTATTTTCCGTATCTATATGCTACATCTTATATACCCTTCACCGACGTCCTTCTAAAGTATACATATAAATTCAGCCCTGGAACCACTTTTTGATCTTTATGATTTTCAATACTGATTTCTATGATTTAAATACTAATTTTCTTTCTAAAATATGAAATATATTTGATTACCAAAGAAAAAAATGGTTTTACTCTGCAGGAAACGGTAATAGAGAAACCTACTATAGACACTAATTATGGAGACAGTCCCTAGTACTAGCCCAGGCAAGGCTATTTACTATCGAAATTTAACATGTGAGTGTCATTGAAAATTCACTACTGACATTATAGTTTTAGTAATTCTTGTCTACACTTTTAATACTTCTTTTTGAAATAGATAGATTGTTAAATTTTTGGGGTTTCATTAAAAAATTATAAGACTAAAAGGCACTTATTCGTAGAATTGGGTTTTTAAGTGCTAATTCATATCGGTCATTCTACAAAGACTAAATGTCTAATCAAAGGCAAGTACAAAAGTAGACGTTTTATAGACAACTTCGCCAAACAGTCTCCTAAATAACAAAAGTGATGACTTGGGGACACTCGTTACCAGGTTTCCTTCAAAAAAAGCCAAATTTTACAGCTCTGGATATGTCTTTTGCTGTTCTCAATTCTAATACTAATGAATTCCTTTAAAAAACGTAAAATTTCTTTAATACATAAAGAGAAAAAAAGATTGTTTTGGTTGGTTACTCTTATATACCAAAAAGAGTTTCAATTGTCCAACCCTGGAATCCTCTTTGATTTTGTTTAATTTTTAATAAAAATTGAATTCCCGAAGTATAGAAGAGAAAATGCTTTCGAATTACTGTGTTAATAGCACAGTAACCCTCCAGACTTGATTAACAAACAAATAAAAAATTAGTTTCAGCTTTTTGTTTTTATATACCAAAACTAAATTCAAATCTTCCAGCTCTGGATCAGTATATTGGATTCTCAATAGTAAACTATTCAGAACACTTTTTAACATGTTTTTATTAGTTTAACCTCTATGTTTGCTTGCTTGCTTGCTCGCTTGTATGTTTGTTTGTAACCGACTCCTTTAGGCTCGGTTTTGACCTACTTTGAGCGATCAGATTTTCTTTAAACTTTGCATTTTAATGTGAGGGTAGACGATTTTGAAAAAAATTTTTACCATCGTGTGTAATTAAAAATTACACTTTCGTGAGCTCCTTAAGTATTACCGTGCGTGAAAAAAAAATTGCGTTTCCTGATCGTGAGCTTAATTTTAATCACGCGCACATTTCTACTTAATACTTTTAATAGACATTCACACACGAGAACAGTTTTGCTGTGGGGGTTGATTTTGCAAAATTGTTACCATCGTGCGGGAAAGTACGTGATTAAAAATAATGCGTTCGTGAGCGTGAATACCTTCAATCTTGCCGTGCGTGATAAAATTAAATTTCGTGATCGTGCGTAATCCTGAGCATAATTTTCATCACGCACACTTCTGGTTAAAACCCAAATGGCAGAGTAGTTGGTAAAGAAATAGTGTTGATTTTATAGCCACATACGTTTTACCGCGGGCTGGCCGGGCCTATTTAATATATTTTGCTCACAGCAAACGAACGGGTAATTTCGGCGTTTTATGAGAATGAAAAATTATGTGTTTGCATGTCTCCGTTGAGAAGAGCTTTTCAATCTAAAATATATCTGATGTTGCATTGGTGGTAATTACCAACCTGTGGCTGCATTCAATTACATAAAAGTGAAGTGTTGCATTTAAAAACAAATGTGTTAATCAGCAAACTTCCACAGATCTAAAGTGAATAAATTTTAATGTTAATGGAAAATGTTGTTGTGGTCATTAGTTATTGTTATTAAATAATTTCGTTGTGTATGAAAACAAGAAAACTTCCTGCTGTTTGGAAAAGCGCATACGCGGAAATTGAGAGAATGAGAGACGCACAAGAAAGTGTCTTTACCGGAACATGTACGAACATGCTTAGAGCAACTGTAAATGTTTGCGAAATTGTGTGCCTGTAAATGCTGGTTATTCGGGCCTTTGCAACATGCGTTAAGTTGCATGAGGTGTAGGAAAATAATAATAACAACAAAGCAACAACAACAACAACAAACGAGTCGTAGAAAAATGCAACATCAATAGTTGTTTTTCCATTTTTGTTGTTGCTGCAATAGTTGCAATAACTGTGGCAGCAGTAGTCGTAGTGGTAGTGTTGCATGGTGTAATACAGTCAATTGCTGGTCAATAACGGTAGTAGTGAACTTCGGTCGTGCTGTATGGGTCATACAGTTTTTGTTTTCGTTTTATTCCGATAGAGAAAATATCTAAAATTGAAAATAAAAAACGGTTCAAATAAAAATTAATGTGCGGTGGGCATTACAAAAATATGTGCCATCCAAATAGACAAGTTGCCACACACACACAAATGCACATTTAGGCGCATGCATGCATACACACACGCGTGCATAATTCCAATGATATGTAAAGTGATTTGCAGCTTTTTAATTCGCAATAAATCAAAAATTTTATTGCCATTATAATCCGAGTGTCATCAAACTTCAATATAAAAATGCGTTTTTGAAGTTTTTGTTTTCATCGAGTGCAATCTAATCAAATTGGGACGGTAAATTCTTATCGAAAAAATCTGGGCCAAATTAAGATTGTTTTCTGTTCGTTGTTTTAGCATAAAATAATAATAATAGCAGAAAAATATTTTCAATTATTTATCAGTTAATCTCCGTGCTAGTATTGGCTGCAATATTGATTTTTCCAAGGTTAGTGGGTGGTCAGTTAAATGCAACGTTCTTCGCTTGTTTTACTATTATATTCCGCGAAAATAAAGATTTTTCCATTTTCCATTAACGTTTGCGTTCCTTTTAATATTCGACTTTTCCTTGCTCTTTATTGCGCCCAACACTCTCAATGGCAATTATATGCAAATTTTTGTTTAATGTTGCCATATGCAAGCGTGTGCATGCATAAATGAATTCCGTTTGAATGCTTGATGCGGGACTCAAAAACTTTTGGAATAATATGGACCACACTTTCACTTGAGTTTTAAATCTTGCGATTAGTTTTCAGAATTAAAGAGGTCCCCTGAGGTAATTTTGATAAAATGCCAATTCTTTTGCAAGTTTCATTGTGATATAGAGCGGCTCAGAAGGTTTTTCGGACAAGATCCATAAGAATGGCCTAAATCATCAAGTTCTTATGTTGATAACATTATCAACCTCTTTTGGGGAATTAATTTTATTTTTTGAACTTGTTTTATTTATAAATTTGGAATCATCCCATTAGTGATAGTGCTATTAAAAAAGGTATTGGGTTACCAAATTTAATTTTTGATATTTACATACATTTTAGGTTTACAGCCCTTGGGGAAAATTACGGCACTCGATATCGATCGAAATTTCTATTTAAATTGTATTGAAATTTTGATCGATATCGAGTGCGGTATTTTGGCCCTTGTTTAAAATGTGTGACTATTTTACTTTCTGGAGAAGATTAAATAACAGTGGCTAGCTTTAATTTGAAAATAGTTCTGTAAGTTGGTGACCGCAAAAAATAGATGAAATTTCATTTGGGCATACCTGAGGTGTTCCTCTTGCTAAGGAGGATCGCGATAGTTCATATTTTTCCTACAAAAGCATGTATACATTTAATTTTAGATATATTATGCGCGATGTTGATTTTGTAATGATAAAGAATTTTTTTGAAATACTACGATATTTACATTTAAAGTTTAATAAAGACCATGCACTTTCTAGTCCATATATATATATATATATATATATATATATATATATATATATATATATATATATATATATATATATATATATTTTCTTTTTGTCAGCCTGTTTCAGTGATGACGGCACAGCATTGGTCACTGAAAATAACGGCCAGCAATTGGCACTGTCGTGTACTAAAGAGCACTCTCCTTGGGTTGAAATAGCTACAAAAAATTCTCTCCACGTCTCATCTTTCTTCATCTGTGATCTCAATAAATATGTGTTTGAATATCAAAGAAAACAAATTAGTTTTGTTTAGTTATTTTAATATTCCAAAAAAAGTTAAAATTTTCCAGCTCTGGAGCTGTTTCTGGGCTTTTCTGATATCTAATATCAATTAATTTCTTTCGAAAATAATTTGTTTTAGTGGGTTATTTTTATGTACTAAAAAAGATTAAAATTTCCAAACCCTGGTATCATGTTTTTGATTTTGTTTGCTTTTTAACACCATCTTAATTCTTCCTGAAGTATATAATTGCTTTAATTAACCAAAAATAGGAACCTATTTTGTATACCAAAAATAGGAACCGTATTTTGGATTTGGGAAGTTTTCAATAGTAAGCTATTTAGAACTCTTTCCAATACATCAATCTAAGATTGAAATCTCTAGCCTTTCTGGGACAGACAAACGGCTTCCATATTCACGAGGACCGAGTATATATATATATATATATATATATATATATATATATATATATATATATATATATATACGAGTATATATCTCATGGGGTCGCATACTAATATTGTGGAAATTGCACACGGAATGGTAAACTAAAAATGGTGAAAGAGCATTTTGGTCTCATGTATGATTGAAAATATATTTAATTAATAAACAAATTCTTCGTAATATCTACTTATAAATATTTTAGCAAAACGTAATCAAAATACTTTTGAAGATTTCAACAGGTCTACGACATTTATAATAATATTAATACTGATGAGATGTGATACCCAATCATAGATTTATTTTAGCCAATGATATCTCGGCGACGAGTACACAAGATTACATGCAAATATTTAAGCTGCTTATAAGATGTCGATCTATGCGTACACGCACATCTCCAGGTTATACCAAATATCAATTATAAATCCATTAATTAATTGGACTATAATGCATGTGGCAACTCTATCGAGACTATATATTCCAAAGCACCTTTTATTTATTTATCTCCCCCAAATATTGCAAAGTTGACGATTTTGTTTTGTTGACTTTCGACTGTTTATTATTTGTTGTTATCGTATATGAGCACCATTTATTCTCTTTTCAAGTTTTAGACCAATAATAATGCACAGTTGTGAGTTTATCATTTTTTGTCTTGTACGATTATTTATTTGACGATTGAATGATGATGTAAACGAACTCTAAATGAAAATATGTACATATAATCATAAATCAGTTATTAAAACAAATATAGGCTTTGTGTAAAAGGTAACTGTGCACTCAATACGTTAAAGCCATATAAGAATTTGCATTTATGTGATCAAAATGAAAAAGCAATAATAAAATAAGAATAATTCGTATGAAAAAAAAAAATACTCCAATTTACATTGGGATGTTCTATCAGCTGCAACTCATAATCCTTCTTCGCATTACGTTGACGTGCCTTAAAACTAACCCATGTGGCTACTACATGGAGTACACACAGTGGATGGTTTCGAAGTTTTCCTATTTCTCCATATCCATTATATTAAAAATAAGTAAAAACGTTATATTCGACCGGGTCGAATCTTAAATACCCTCCAAATATTTAGTAAGTGAATTTAAAATGTTTAACTTGGTGGGACAGAGTTCCTTTATATAATATCGTACGTCAACGCCCACTAAAGGGGGCTGGGTTCAAAAACATACAATATCATGTTTTCCACAGACGAACGTATGGGCATTGCTAGACCGTCTTAGACTGCATCACAATTCTCTTTGGAGGGTATAAAAACTGTATTTTGGCGGGGTCGCTCTGGCAAGGGCTGTGGGGGAAATATTTCACCTTTGTCATAAAACTCTAAAAATAAATGCTTGGGATAATTACATATATACAAAATTAAAATTTCTTTTTTTTTTGATAGGGTCATTTAGCGGGCAAAGGGGGAGGAGGGGGTAGGGCAGCAACAGACAGTCATAAAACTCTAAAGATAAATGCTTGGGATGATTATATACAAAATTTAAAAATTTTTTTTTGTGGTAGGGTAATTTAGGGGGCAAAGGAAGAAGGGGGGGGGGGGGTTGGGCAGAAATCGGCAGTCATAAAACTCTAAAGACAAATGCTTGGGATGATTATATACAAAGTTTAAAAAAAAAATTTTTTTTGGTAGGGTTATTTAGGGGGCAAAGTGGAAGGAGGGGGTAGGGCAGAGTAGTACCATGTTTCGTCTCAGCTTCGTCATTAAAGCTTAAAAATTTTATTTTTAAGGAATGTAGGCTTAAGTAAAACAATTTGTTAAATTTTTATGCTATTTTTGCCTATAATAACGCCCACTAAAGTGGGCGGGGTCAAAAATATTTTTATTTTATTTAATGGCTCCAAGTTTAAGGCGTTGGACCGTATTTGACATAAAAATATATCATTTGCTTAACAAAATAACCAAAAAACTTTAAAAATTATGTTGTTTTTCCTGGGCTGGTTTAGTTCTTCTTAGGGGAACTTTTTTCCCTCTTGCCCGATTTAGCCCATCTTCGAACTTAACCTGCTCTAAGCTTCAAAATATATTTATGCCAAATTTCAAGAGTCTAGCTCTTTTCGTTTGGACTGAATCGTGATTTCCACAGACGGACGGACGGACGGACATGCTCAGTTCGTCTTAGATTTCATCACTGATCAAGAATATATATACTTTATGGGGTCTGAGATGGATATTTCGATGCGTTACAAACGGAATGACAAAATGAATATACCCTCCAAATTCTTTTTTGGAGGGTATAAAAATAAAAATCAGAAATCGGAAAAACTAGTCAAAATATCTCCTTATATTTATTTTTAAATTTTTTAACTTTTATTGGGGGTTTCTGAATACTAGTTGTATATTCTTAACTGGAATTACTATTCTAATTTTTGGTTTCCTTACTTAAAGCCCTGCATTTCAAGTAGACTTTAGAGGCGTTATTCCTAAACAACTGACATTAGGATTAGGAGAGTTGTAGTTTAACATACAATTTTTTAATATTGGCAATTATCGTCAATGATACGATAATAAATAAGTAAACCTGCTTTATTCGGTTGTGCCGAATCTTATATATGTATCTTTCATAGACGTACACCTGCAGTATGTATGTACATAAATTTACACAAACAAAATGTACGGTGGTTTTTGTAATTTTATGTTGTTGTACTCTTGCGACTACTTGATATAGATATACTTTGATACCAATGAATTTCTTTCAAAAATATCAAATATGTGTAATATATAAAGAAGAAGAAAAAACTTTTTTTAGTTTATGAACTGAAAAAGGTTAAGGAATCGTCGTTTTGATTTTGTTTGATTTGTAATACCATTTTGTTTGATTTGTAATACCAATTTAATTCTTTCTGAAGAATAAAATAGGTTTAATTAAGGAAAAAACAAGAACGAGTTTTAGCTGGTTAGTTAAAAATTAGTTTAAGTTTTCCAGCTCTGGAACCGTGCTGATTTTCCATAGCAATCTGTGTAGGACTACATACATATGTCTAATACATCAATTTTATACCGAGGTCTATTTTCTTAGAAGTTTCGGAACATCGAACAGACGACGGACATTGCTTATTCCACTTCCTATTCATGGGGTTAAATATTAATATTGTGGTACACACGGAATGATAAACCATTTTTGTTGATGGGTACAAAAACTTTATAATTGTCTCTTCGCTGATGTCGCAAGCTTTTGTTCGATCGAATAAATAACATTTAAAACAAAAACAACTTTTAAAATTTCTTTGTGTTTTAAATGCTATTTATTTGATTGAGCGATAGCTTGCGACATCGGTGAATAGGCAGTAAATGTATTTTAATGTACTTTTAGTACCCAGAGGGGGAAAGTCATAAAATTGTTTACGACTAGTATCAAATTGAGAATGAATTGAGAACAATATATAGTGTTTAATTTTACCATATTATGAAAATAAAATCGTTCGGTCAAAGTAGGAACGATGGATATATACTTAATAAATGATAAAAAATATGAAAAGAATTTATTAAAAATCAATTTTCTTAATATTATTATGATCTTAAGCTTTCCAGTAAACCATAGTGTGCTGCAGAAACTCTGAAATATATTATCAATCTGAATCAGTTCCGTTTCCTATAGTGCATTTTAAATATTACAAAAATTAATTTGAAACTTCCGTCTTTTCATCCCAATTTCAGTTAAAGAAAATGATGTGATATAATTCAATTTATGACGAAACAAAATCAATGGAAGTAATTGTATGTAATAATTTAAACAAAAGTCTATGACACCAAATTTAAAATTTTAATAAAAATAAAAAAATAATCAAAAATACTGTGATTCCAAACTAGTTAATTTTTT
This sequence comes from Linnaemya tessellans, assembly GCA_951800035.1. Lineage (NCBI taxonomy): Eukaryota > Metazoa > Arthropoda > Insecta > Diptera > Tachinidae > Linnaemya > Linnaemya tessellans. Next base: position 110,317,047 of record OX637532.1, on the reverse strand, counting down.
TTTACAATAATTAAACAATTAAACGTTAGTCAATGCCGGAAAAGATAAAAAATAGTGTAATAAATATTGAAGTAAATAAATAAACGAATTAGTTATGTTGAATAACGGTAATCAACAGCAACAACAGCATCAACAACAACAGCAACAGCAGCATCATACACAACAACAACATCAGACACAGCAGCAGCATCAAACGCAACAGCATCAACATATTCATCAACAACAGCCACAACAACAACAGCAGCAACAACAAACAACTACCACACAATCTTTAACGCAACTTCTCAATCTTAACGCCCATCATGGCGATGCAAATTTAAATTTCACTTCATTCGCTGAATTATGCCGTCTTTGTTCGATACGTAATGGTCCCACCAAAATCCACTTGTTCGAAAAGGAAGCCGAGCAACGTAATCTTGTATACAAATTGCGTTCTCTAATGCCAGTTAATGTAAGTTTAAGGTTTTAAAAAACAACGATGGGAAATGATTTTATTAAGAGTAGCAAACATTGAAATTCGATATTAATTTTCCTGATAAATCATTTAAACAAATTTATTTCTTTAAATGATTTAATAATTTTTCATTAGAACAAATATTTTAGTTTTTTTTGTTATGATGTTTTGTTTCATGGGGTTGTTCGGTTCCGCTGTAAGATAGTTTTTGATTTTCCCTTTGAGTGAGTTGTTGGAATAATTGCTCCATAATTATGCGTTTGTGAAAATTTTTGCATAATTTTATGTTACTGCAGCGGTATTTAAAATTAGCACACATAAAAATATGTATTTGTAAAAAATTAAAAATGTTGTTTCTCGTGGAATTTGTTCACCGCAAAAACGCATAGAAATTAAGAGTTTGCTTTTCAAAATGTTCGAAATGTATTTGAAATATAAGAAAAAAAGTTTTGAAACCATAAAACATATTTTTAGGGACCATAACAGTAATATAAAAATTATTTCCTGAGTTTTATTTTTCGCTTAGCAAATAAAATCTATTTTTCGAGTTTTATTTGTTCCCCGTAAAATAAAAATTATTTCCTGACTTTTGTTTTTTTCTTGGAAAATAACAGACAATTTTTCTTGGAAAAAATGTATATTTTAAACTGAATAAAATAATTTAGAGAAATATATGTAAGAAATTATAGACCAAACTGAACATGTTACACGAAAACAGCTGACCCTACAAGAACTGGGTGACCGAAACTAATACACACATAAAATTTGTACTAATACATTTGCAACAATTTTTCGTATTACCGAACATATGACTGTGACTCCCCTGCCAAGATTTTCTATCGCGGAAGTGACTCAGAAGTTACGCTAAGAAGTTGAAACTCATCGTCTGCGATACAATTTTCTCATCGTAGAAGCGTCTTCTGTATTAAGAAGTTGTACCCCCCGGAAGTAACTTCAAGAAGTCACTTCTGCGTTACTTCAAGAAGTCACTTCTGCGTTACTTCAAGAAGTCACTTCCGGTGACTTTGTTGTATTTATTAAATGTAATTTATTAAATTCACTCATATTGTCTATGGGATAATTATCAAATTAACAAATAATTAACAATTATGTAAAAACTACAACAATGACAATAACAAAACAAAGTCGCACTTTAGCACTGACCCACCACAGCAAAAGACAAGAAAACTAATCTCTGTGATGTTGAAAACTTCTTTATTGCATTCTCTTAATTTTTTTAATTTTATTTCGCGGTCACTGCGACTTTCCCGGAAGTGCATAGCGTTGTTTTTGTTTTTTACATCAATAACGGCACATGTCATTTTCGGCTGGTGTTGTAAACAACAAACTATCTTCCAAACGTCGTCTGGATGATTAAAAGACGACTGCAATGTAAATTGTTATTGTGAAATTCAAACTATCTTCCAATTAACATCTGGAAGTGAGTAAGACGTAACGCCTTTGACGATGGACGATGAAAGAAACTTCCAAATGTTGGAAGGGTCTTGACGGAGACAAATATCATCAGTGACGAATGTCTATGTAGTAGTTTAATTTTTGGCATTTGTCATTCCAGATTTCATTTTATATGTGTCAGCCAAAGTATAATAAAAATGAAATAGTTTTTTTAAATGTACATATATTTAATATTCAATTTAGGTAAATAATATATGTAAGTATACTGATCTATTCATTATTATATTTGCTATATTAAATTAAATTAACTCATAGGCTTATTGTTCAAATATGTGATGAAACGTTTGAAATCACAAGGGAAAGTCAACACCAGCTATCAAAAAATCTGGTTGCAACAGGAAACGTTGGGTGAAGAGCATGAAATCTTTAATTCCAACAAGTTGGAAGCGATTGTAAGTATCTAAAAATCTTCCTTGTTTTCCATTTGTACTGAAATATTTGATATTTAATAGGTCGCATCAAAAACACGGATGATGGAACAGTACTACAAAACAGAGGATAGAAGCATACATGATTTTTAATTGGGTATGTACATAAATAAATATGTACATATGTAACATTTTTTTTTAAATATTTAATAAAAATAAAGAATTGAATTGGAATAAACGTGTTTTATTTCATAAATTTGGTTAGGTTAGGTTTGATACCTTTCATTGGTCACCAGTGCCACCATACTCTATCATGGGTGACTGTCACCTGTGCCGCTATACTCTATCATGGGTGACTGTCACCAGTGCCACTATATTCTATCATGGGTGACTGTCAGCAGTGCCAACATACCCTATCACCAGTGCCATACATTTACATATATAGAGTAATAACATTAGAGTGAGTAGTTCGGATATATGTTTTATGGGCGATAAAATTCATGGGTTAGAGAGGAATGCAAAATCACACGTACACAAAGGTTTCTATCACTTTTCTCACATTGGCCTTAATAAAGTGATAGAAACTTTGTTCTACGTGGTGATAGAAACGTTTTCACTATTGACAGGCATATTACTACCGGTCAGATGACCGACACTGTTCTTGTAGGGGAGCTACCAAAAACAATGTTGACAAAAAGAAAGTTGCTAAAAATAACCGGTGATATAAAAAATTAATTTATTTTAACAAATTAGAGTTTTTACACGGACTCTGGCTAAAAATTCGATTTTAATTCGATGAATATTAATTTTAGTGCAGAAAATGCTTTTTCTACAGAGACCTGTGTTGCTGCTCAATGTTTTTTTACATATTATACAGTTGAAAAATCACTTTTTTGGCTAAGAAAAAAATTAACTAGTATTTTACAAACTAAAACTCAAGAAATAATTTAAATTTTCTGAAGAATAATTAAAATTAAAAAAAACAGTTATTATTTTCACTAGAATAATAAAAAGGAACAAAGAAATAACTATTATTTTCTGAGAAATAAATACACATCGGTTCTTTTATAGAACTCGAAAACCAACATCAATCCTCGCTAAGCACGTAGAAATTGGTTAATTTATCCAAAAATTATATTAATATTAAAATAGGAGATTTTATCAAATTTTATTAGACTTTTGAGCTCGAGGAGGTTAAAAACATAGAACACCAGAAGAGAGAAGTTGCAAGGATGGCCTGTAGGGCCAACCGTTTTCCATATTTTTATACCCTCCAAAAAAGAATATGGAGGGTATATTCACTTTGTCATTCCGTTTGTAACGCAGCGAAATATCCATCTGAGACCCCAAAAAGTATATACATTCTTGATCAGCGATGAAATCTAAGACGATCTGAGCATGTCCGTCCGTGTGTCCGTCTGTGGAAATCACGATTCATTCCAAACGAACAGAGGCAGACTCTTGAAATTTGGGAAATAGGCTAAATCGGGCAAGAGGGAAAAAAGTTCCCCTAAGAAAAACTATATCAACCTCTAAAAAACATAATTTTTTTTTGAATTTTGTTAAGCAAATGATATATTTTTATGTCAAAGAAGGTTCAACGCGTTAAACTTGGAGCCATAAAATAAAAAAAAATTTTTTTGGACCCCGCCCTCTGGGCGTTATTATATGCAAAAATAGTGTAAAAACTTAAGAAATCGTATATATTATTTAAGCCTACATCTCTTAAAAATAATATTTTTAAGCTTTAATGACGAAGCTGAGACGTAACCTGGTAGTCCTCTGCCCTACCACCCCTCCCCCTTCGACCCCTAAATGACCTTATAACAATTTTTTTTTTAAATTTTGTATTTAATTATCCCAAACATTTATATTTGGAGTTTTGGTGTTTAAGTGATTTACATAATTAGTTAATTATTTTGTATGATTGTCTCAAGCAAATCACATATATGCTTATACTGTACACAAATAAAACTGCCAAGTTTTTATTTAAATTTTAAAGTACTACTGACTGCGAAGTACTACAGACTGTGCAAATGTTCTAAATGCTTACGGTTAATTATAATAATCAAATAGACTGTGCAGAAATTAAACTGTTTTTATTAAATGACAGCAAAATTAATATATAAAGCAATATACATACATATGTATGTGAGTAAGTCTGTTATACATACAATACATCAAGTAAACTTAATAGTAAAGAGCATTTTTATTACATTTTTAAAGATATATTTCGCTAAAATATATAAATATATGTATGAAGAACAGTAGAAATATGTCATTTGTCTAATGGCAAAAAGTTTTTGTTCAAAATGTGAATACTTATTTAATTCCTTTTTGGTTGAAAAATGCTGTTGGTTCGAAACTGTAATTTTTCATCTATCTATAATCTATTTTGTAGATTACCAAAGAGGATTTCCTGCCTAAGAATATTTGCGAAAATTGTGTCCAAAAAGTGGAGGGCTTATACGAGTGGCGCCAGTCCAGCTTGCAAAACGAACATATTTTACGAAACTATGCCGAATCGATGAGAGCCGTAACCGCAACTATAAATTTTCAGGTGAGTTAAGCTTCGCAGAAGGCATCACTATTAAAACTAATTAAATTTCAAAATGAATAAAGAAGTGTAAGACATTTTGGCAATAATATAATTTGCGACTTTGAAAATGTGTGTTGAGTACGGGATCACACCTATTGTCGAGTACAATAAGAATCTATTTAAAAAAATTTTAAAAACACCAATAAAGTCTTGAGTTACTGGCAAAAAAAACTTGTTGTTCAATAGCTTCGGGGGACAGTATCTGATTGTCATTTTCTAATATTTTAGAATTTCCTTCATTATTTTAAACCGGGAGTATCTTATATTGTATAAACATAAAAGTTCTCTATTTGAAAAATTCAGGTAGTGACTTATAGCAAAAATGTTATTATCTCCTGATTGCGCAGCGATCTGACAAAACGATCAATGTTATTGAATTCCTATGGTTCAGGTAAATTTAGGTTTTGGAACCACTGACCAAATTTATCACTTGCACATTATAATTTATCATTTTTATATTCATTGCATACACATAAGCACGCATTTTATTAAGAAAATATCATTCTTGTTAATCTTCACAGCTTACAAAATTTATATATTAATTGTTCGATTTCATTTTGTTCCCCAAAATTGTTTACAAACATTGTGAGCAGTTGACATGGAATCACATTTCATAGAAAAGTAAGAGTGTGACAAACAACGAAGAAAAATTCCCCAAAGTTAAATCCTTTCAAAAACATTTAGTGTACAATTGACAACAACATTGAAAGGACTTTCTCGCTTAATATTTTTTCTCTCACTTCTTTGTTGTTTGTTGCTGGCATATAATTTAATTTCCGATTTAATTTCTTGTACTCACGCATACTTTGGTACGCGTATGTGGGAACATAACTTTTATGTGTACGTGTAAACAGTAAAATATCGTCGGTGCGTGTGCATGCAAAATGTTCTTGGATATTAAAAATTTACTAAATAATTATTAAACCAATTTGTGTATTTGTAAATAAATAATTCAATATGATTTTCGAAATATTATAGAGGCTAAATTGGTGCAGTATAGGAAATATGGAGTTTTTTGTAAGTATGTCGGTGTGGGGTTTTTTATTTAAAAAAATGTCAGGTCCATGGAAGTTTTTTCAAACTACTGGGATAATTTTTGTAAAAGCTAGGCAGATTTTCTTGTAATTTCTAACCATACCATCGAAATTTCTGTGTGTGTTTGAATGTTGCGAGTTACAAAAAGTTGAGCACTACCACACTACAGTTTTTGTTTACTATGAGTATTTATTGTGGGTATGAGCAGGAGTCATTTTTAATGTTTCGTTTTCGTGTGTTTCTTTGTGAAAGAATGCCAGTACCAGCAGGCATTTTTTTTAAATGCGTGTGTTGAAAAGACCTCCACACGGAGTGCCCGTTTTAGGATTATTGCAGCAAAGTTTAGCATTTATGTTGATTTATCTTCGATTACATAAAGTATATATGTATATAGTAAGCCCTTATGAATACCTAATTCGAATAAGCGATGTCCGTGTTTCTGTACGTGAAATCGGTTATCCGAAGCTCCAGAAAAAAAAGATACTAACGGCTTGAAGTGATGTATTGAAAATACTCCTAAATAGATTGCTATCGAAAGTCCGCAAAATCCAGAATAAGATCCCAGAGCTGGAAAATTTCAACTTATATATATATGGTATATAAAAAAATTTTTTGTTTGTTAATTAAATCTGTTTTATGCTTCATGAAAAATTAAGTTGTTATTAAAAATCAAACAAAATAAAAAAGATGATTCCAGGGTTCGACAAATGAAACTTTTTTAAATACATAAAAATAACCAATTAAAACAATTTTTTTCTTTTGCTTTCTTTTGTAATCAAATATATTTTATATATTAAAAAAGAAATAGTTAGTATTGAAAATCTCAAAGATCAGAAGGATGGTTTTAGGGGTTGGAATGGATGTGTGTACATACATATACATATACTCCAGGCGTACGTCGATGAAGAGCATACAAGATTCGGCACAGACGAATATAACACTTTTATTTGCTGTTACTTTTTATGTTCCATAAATACCTTGTAGGCAGAAAGCACGTCAAAAGAAAATATTTACTTAAAAGCAAATATTAAATTTTAGCATTATTTTTATCCATGTTGCTATATATTCGCATATCTTAGCTTTATATTTTTGTCACTAAGTCAATTTAGCTGCAAAAGAATATAGGACCCTGGTCACACTGTCTCTACAGTATAGAATTAAGCAACCCCCCTTTTAAGTATATAATACTTGAATAAAATTCAATACAATTGTGTACGCATCTCAAAGCCGTATGGTCGTTGTCTTTGACGGACTCGGGCAACAAACAAAAATTTACCCTTACTGAAACAAAATTACACTCACGCACACACACACATATAAATAGAATGATTTCAATTTCTCAAATGGCAAATAAAAATCAAGCGCAGTGGAAATTTAAATATAAATATGTACGTGTGTAGCTTAAAACGGGTATGAAATGGTACTTTTTGGTACCAACGCAAATGAATACCGCAGGATAATAAGGTTAAATACATTTTCTGCCATATATTAAAATATATCTAGATATATTTTTTATATTCAAATTTTTATGATTGGTAACTCTTCCATTTTTATTCTCAGTTGTGCTGATTTAATTTTCCAAAATTTTAAAATAAAATTTTGTGAGGAGTGATCATTGAGTTCATATAATTGGAAGATAAAATAATATCTTTAGTTATATTAAGAAATTTTGGGTAAAGTGGAATTCGTATAGGAACTGCTTAAAAACGCCACAATGATGACTTTGATATTTTTTTTAATTTGATGAAAACTTATCAGCTCGATAACAATTAAGCATATGAGTATTATTCGGTGTTCAGATATTCACCTAAATTGAGTTTTTCACAATTAATGCCATAATTGAGCTCAATTAACCATATACAATTTTAATTAAGTAATTGCTTAATAAACACTTAATTATTATAAAATCTAGAAAAATTACAAATGCAGCACTGCTAAAAAGTGTGTTTAGTGAGCAAAACGCAATTCACTGAAAAAAGTTAGTCGAGACTTAGCACATAAATTGTGGAAAAAGTTAAAAAAATATTAAAGAAAATATGTCGAGTCATGTTGAAGTTATTGATATTAAACTTATTATTAATTAGAAAATGAGGTTCTGATGAATATAAAAAATTTTAATTAAACTTAATTGAACTGACTAAATTTTGTATAAGTGAACAGGAAAATAATTATGTCAATAGAGTGAATATTGACTAAATTAAAAATGCATGTCTGAACACCAAAAGCAAAATTTCCCAAATCGAGTATACAAATTTAACTATGAATTTTGAGAGTAGGCTCCAGAAATAAAGGATAAAACATTTATAAGGGAAAGGCTCCTATTCACGTAATGTATTATATCGAAACTATGAAAAGGAAGGGGTGCTGGACTGGGTTCTTTAGTACATGATATTGTCAATTGTAGTCGATATTGCTCATTGAAACAGGATGACTACAATTAATCCAACTTTGTACTAATGAAGATTAGAAAAATGCAATCCCGTAGTTGTAAACAAGTGAGTGGTCGAACGGGAAACCATCGGCTTCGTAGAATGCGCATCACAAATGATATTAAGCGATATGTCGCTACATTTAAATACAGATACAGCGTGAGCTCGATATTGGTAACCCTCGATTATCGCACCACCCTGGATCATCGCAATAGGATATTTTTTATATTATAGACTGCAACTATTTGAAACTTTTCGGTGGTTACAGGGGTGATTTTTTCAGTGGGAAATTCGAGCCCACGATGTACTGCAAAATCAGTGAGCCGGAACATTTTGCTGCTATTTTTAATTAATTATAAAAATTGTACTTTTTATGTGTACAATTGCCAATACCCATCTCCGATATGTAAAAAGTTTTTGTTTCTGTTGTTATTGTGATTCTTGCTTGTTCTTGTTTGTTCTTGTAATATTTGTTGTAATACAGTACAAACGGAATAATAAAATATAAAGGAAGAATAGAATAAAACCGACATCGTCGTCTGACTAACGACAGACAGACGAAAAGATATGAGTAGCAAATCAGTTTCGCAATACATACACAAACAAAAGGTGTTGAAAATTTTTTGAAAAACCTAGCATACTTTGCGGAGCGTTGAAGGAGTCAAATTTATTTGAACATAAAACTTACCATTTCACACAAGCATTGAGTGTAAATATAAATATATTGTGGACTTATGAAGAAAAGAGTTAAATATAATATGATTTTGTTAAACATTTAAATTGTCTTTCGGCTTCATTACACATCATATTCATATTGAGAAATCGTTCCTAGATTACGACATTCAGTGTTTTATTCATACGGCTATTGGCTATAACTCTGCATGTATTTGTGCATTAGAATGCTTAAAATATTGTTAAATACAGCGCGAAAAATCGATTAAAAGTGTGTGTGTTAATTGTACAAAAGGTTGAATAAAAATAATAAAAATCTGGTATCTAATCAATTTATGCAGCTCCAACAAATTAAAGTTCGAGAAATATTCAATTAAACTTCACTATGTAGCAACAGAGTAGTTTGAAATAAAATGTCAAATGCTTAATTAATCTGTATTGGCTTATTGGATGTAAACAGTGGGACATTAAGTGGAAATTGGCTCTTAAATATCTGCAGCGAAAATAATAGATTGCAATCATTTATTAATTATGCGCACATTTTTAAAAATGTAAACATATTTTGGATTTGAATTACGTACCAAAAACATCGACAAAGATTTCAAAGTACTAAAGCCTTAAATAATATTACAACTGCAAAAAGGTAAAAGCTGAGAAACTATTTACTACTCCAGAATAAGTTAGAGCATTTTTCATTAAAAAATATCTTAAAGTTCTGTTAAATGAAATAATTAGTAAATATTCTTGTGTAAAAATTAAAGTCTATAAATTCGAAACATATTACAAAGTTTGAAAAATTTATGTGATCTTCATGTCAGCCTACAATTAGTAAATGACCAACTTTTAAAAATATTTTATGTCTGTTTATTTTTTATAACAACTATGAAAGATGAACGTAAATTTTCTTATCTTAATAAGAAATATATAATAAAAATATTTTTATTAAAACATTATTAACTTCTCTTCTTCATAAAACTAAAATGAAAAAAAAAGAAAAATAAATATATAAAAAATTTAAATGCATTAATTGATTCTCCATATTTTTTTGATATTACGGATGTAAATCTATTGAAAATCGGAATTCATTTTTTGAATTAAGAAAGTAAAAATATATAAATTTACAAGGTTGCCTAAAAATAAAATGCTGCTTTAACTATGAAGAACTTGGTCCTCTTTTTCATGTCAATCTCCTGACAACTTCACGCCGTTTATGAGCATATAAAACTGTGGAAAGAAATATACAAAAAAATCAGTGCAAATAGGGTGTTATTTGCGACACACTGTGCAAAAATTTTTAAATACATTTAAGTAATACGTACAAACACAAATTTGTATATGTCTCAGCGGGAAAAAGAAGGAGTAAGGCCTCTTTACCCCGTCTTTCAGATATACACAACTATACTCCTTCTCTTCTCCTTTCAAACGAAAGAATATGTGGGGTGTATATTTTATACAGAAGAGCTGAAGTTCTCCATTAGACATTCGTCGAAAATAAAAAAGAATTCTTAAACAGGCCTTCCTAATGCCTTAAGCTGGAAGAACTTTTAAACTTTCCTGCTGGTATTTTACACGTTGAGAAATGTTTATAGTTTGCAGTCCAGATCTAATACAAATGGCCGAAACAGCTGACCATAACTTGAGCAAAATATGAAATATATTGCTTCTATTTTTATCGTAAGATTTGAGAATAATCATAAATTATTACAAACAAACAAAAAATAAACAAAAAAATTATAAAATCTATTTTATTTGTTACAAGCTATTATCCGCGAAGAGTTTGTGAAATTTCACCCAGTGTGAAGGTTATGTCAATGATGTATTGCATTTTTAACTGTATCAGAGCTTAAAATTTCCATGACTATCAGGCTCAAAATTTCATATACCCCTAAAAATGTTCAACCATATTTGACAACCTCATAGGATTATTTCCAAACACAACAACCACCCTCTGTTATTCCTAGCATCTTAAAGCTTCTGTATGCCGAAATGCATCTAAATCGGTTCAACGGATTAAGCGAAAAAAGACAAATAGACAGGGGGACATAATTATTTTTATATTGATTATATTAATAAAGTAATTTTATTTATTATTTGATTTGATTTTATATAAAAATACCATTTAAAAATTTTCGCTATTCAGCGTTCGTTGCAAACCGTTTTGCAAAAGTGGAAATGCAAAATATTTGTACTCAATGCAAAAAAAAAAAATCTTTAAATTTTCAAGACCGTTTGAATTGTATTTAAATCGTAGTGGACCATTGTATTTTGGTCGTAGTGGATTCATCGACTGAAATTTTTTTATCGCAATCAAAAGATATTTTAGTGCTCTATCAAATGATAAATGTTTTATTATTATTTGTTGTTTATGCCTTATTCAGACATACCTTAATTGAGCTTATAGCAGTTAATGCCATTATTGAGCTCAATTAACCATATAAAATTTAAATTATGTGATTGCTCAATTAACACTTAATTGCTATAAAATCGAGTAAAATTCGAAATGCATCTCTGCTAAAAACTATGTTTATTAAGCAAAACCCAATTCAATGAACAAAGTTAGGCGAGACTTAGCACCTAAATTGTGGGAGAAGAAAAAAAAGACTTAAACAAAATATATCGATCCATTTGGAAGTTAAATGATCGACGTTAAATTTATTATTAATTAGAAATAATATAAGAAAAAAAAAAAACTAAAAAATAAAGATCCCAAATTTGAGCTTGAGGTCTTCAAGAATATGAAAAATTTTTATTTTCAATTGTCATACGTAAATTGAATTGACTAAATTTTGTTTATGTGGACAGAAGTGCATATCGACTCAATTAAATATTCATGTCTGAACATCATATTACCTTCTGAAATATTTTATTGATATAAAAAACGCATATCACATATTTCAGTAAGAAGGAAATTATTAAGAGCAAATAAATTAATTAAATAGATTTACTTTTGTGGACTCAAATATATTTCCTGTTTCACTGTGACTGCTTTCCCATCAAATACACACTTGAACCTCAAACCATGCAAATTAAAACCGGCATACACACTTTCCAACTCGTGCACACATGTTTAAGCACACATGTGCTTTCAAACGCAATAAAACCAAAAAGTTGCAAAAATCTTTAAAGAATTTGCGTGTAAAGGACACCGTTTAAAAAGGGAACTTTTTCTTTATATTATAGAAAATACACTCATAATTTGTTATTAAGGAAATTATAGCGAAACGAAGACAGAGATTGCTAGAGAGAAAAAGAGAGATGGAGAAAGTGAAATTTTGCCGCTAAAAATCTGCACTCTGTTTTGCTCTTTAAAGGAATTTGTAATAAAAGGGAATTGAGTTTACCGGCAACAAAGAACAAAAGAGAAAACGTTACAGGAAGATTTAAATAAAACAAGAAAAAAACGGAAATACTTGGCTAGGAATAAATTGGAATGAAACAAACAACATGCTTAGAATTTAAAGGGGGTTATTTAAGGGGTCATGCGTAAAGTTGTCTTATTTTATTAAAAAAAAGCATTTATTATTTTTACTAAATTCTTAATGGGTAATTTTTATGTGTTACACTTTTATTTAAAGGACGGCACAGTGAATATGGATAAAATGACGGTGGCTCAAAAGAATGCATATTTGGAGGCACATATGGCCGTACAACAGCAAATGGCACAGGCTGCCATACAATTCAAACAACAGCAGCAGCAGCAACAGCAACAGCAACAACAAACGTCCAATAATAATCAAACACAGCAGCAGCAGCAACAACAAAGCTCACCTAACAGTAACCATAACAATAGTAGTAACAATAACAACAACACAAATCAACAATTGCAGCAACAGCAGCAGCAACAACAACAGCAACAGCAACATTACGTCAGCGCCATAAAGGTGCCACAAATAAGTTCCTCTAGTTCAGCCGGCAACGAAAGTACATTTACCGTGCCGGATGATGTGGGCATGGGATTTGAGGGAGGCGTCCGGGTGCTGCAAAGTTTGGGCAGTTGGTCGTCCGACAATATAACGTACAATATACCTAAACCGAATTTGATACCCTTCACTGAGCCCTACGTCGAGGGTGGTTCCATGCATCCAGCCAGCCGCCTAAAAGCTCTGCAGCAAGTCCAGCAGGCCTCATCAGGCGTACGCAAAACTAACCCATCAAAACGTAAGATAAACATGAATAAATGTTGCTGTTCTCTAAAATTTCTTAAATTTCAGCCACCAATAAAGCATTTGAGTGCAGCGTTTGCGGCAAAGGCTTAGCCCGCAAAGACAAACTCACCATCCACATGCGCATTCATACGGGAGAGAAGCCCTATATTTGTGAAGTATAATTTTATGGCTAAAATTCGATAAGAAATTGTCAACATTTTATTAATGTCCATTTTGTTCTTCCTACAGGTGTGCAATAAAGCGTTCGCCCGTCGTGATAAATTAGTTATACATATGAACAAGTTCAAACATGTTACGCCCACAAATATTGCACCGCTTGGGAAGCGTCTCAACAATTTGGTAAAGAAAAAAGAACCCGAACAGGAAGACAATAAACAGAATATCGAGTTGCAACTACAACAGCAAGCAGTACAAGTGGCCACACAAAATATCATTGTCCAGAGCGGCCAACATACTGGCGGCCAAGGTACAGCCATTCCTGGCATTATAATACCCCACCATCATGCCCAGCAGCAGTTGTCATGGACTTGTGAACTATGCGGACGAATGTTTTCCAATCGAGATGAGTGGACGTTGCATGCCAAAAGCCATTTGGAGGTGAGACAAAAGTCGGTACTGTGCTTTTATACATATATTTTACTCAAAACTTGAAATAAACTTTTTAATTGAATCGAGCTATTGCCAGAAGTAGTTAAGGCAAAACTAAAAAGCCGAAAATCCCGAGGTCGTCTCCGCACTAAATCATATAGTCGTATCTGATTTTTCTGATCGACATTAATGCATGGGTGCGTGAGTTGTTGTCGGTCTGTTTCAGTGACAAAAGCATAGCTCAGTTCACTGAATAATTACTTTGATGGCAGTGGACGCTAGAGCAGATTCATAGTTCCCTCCTGCGTCCTGTAGAAAAAAATCGCCGGCGAATTAAATGTTAAAAGAGTTTCAAAAAATTCTCTATCTTCTTATCTATCTTCAACTGACCTCTCAATACTTCCGGCGCTATGCACTGCATATGTAGAGGCCATCTCCTGCTTCCTAGGCCTACTAAAAACAAAATTGCGTGTGCTACCGAGTAAATTACCAGACGTACATAATTTTTCGATATAAACCACAGATGGAGTTTAGCTTTGGGCAGATTAGTCAAAATCAAATTACTGCTCAAGCAGCTAAAGCTTTTCATAGTCAAAACAAGATTTCTGCAACGCACTCGAGAAGTAAAATTTAGTTTCGAGTAGTACTCCGCCAGGATATTAAGTCACTATCAGAACAAATGTAAACTTATAGCCATTGATTGAACTATTATGTAGAACTTTTAACGACCGAAGACGAAGTACTTATCTGATATCATAGTCAAACTTAGTTAAGATGTTAATACATCGGTAACTATATACAGTATTTTTGTGAGTCCGATAACGCGCGATTCATGTTCTAACATGAATTTCAAAGTATCGTATTCAGGTAATTTTAAGTCCTATTAATTCGGATCGTATATTTAGACAAAGAGGAAATATACGATCCGAATTAATAGGACTTAAAATTACCTGTTTGACCCACTATATAGAAATAAAATTTCGATTGTATAGCTTATATATATATATATATATATATATATATATATATATATACAATATAATAGACAATAACAAAAGTGTAAACTTTTTTAAATTCAATTTTCTTTATTGCTAATCTTTTATTTATTTTCGAATTTTTTCGTTTGCGATATCTCACGAACGCTCCAACCGATGTTGGCAATCGATATGGTCAAGACTTGATTATTTTGTATCATCGATCGATAAAGTCGTTAAAAAGAATATTGCAAAAGAAACCACATTTAAAAAAAAATGTATGTTCCGACTATCTTCCAATTATCATGAAATCTAAGTTTAATAGAACTTTTTGAGATCGATTCAGTGCAGCCGTGGAAAAATTATAAGCTGCTCACATATTCATACGCAGAGACACACGCATATATACAGACATAAATAGTGACACTCTCGCAGGAGTAGTCAGGAAAGCTTTCTAGGAACTCAAAACATCGAGATCTGGTGAAAGCTCTTTTTTTAAACGGTGTAAAGATTTAACTTCCGGATTTTTTTTTTAATTTTAAAATTTTCTTAGCGGAATGTTAAAAAGAGTGTGAAAGAAGGTTAAGTAAAGACGGGAAAACTGAAGAATGGCGAAGAAAGTTGAAATTTAGAAAGAACATGGCTCGTGGATACACGCCCTAAGAGAGTCAGCAACTGAGCCAACCGCTGCTCCTCATAAAGAGACTCAATTTCAAGCGGTTTTGGCCAGTTTAATGTTTTCCCTTTTTTCAATTAAACTTATAGTATGCAAATAAACAAAGTTCCCTGAAATATTTTATCGTATAATGTTAGTATTAAACGGGGAGGTGCGGAAGCCGAGTTCGCACTGTAATGCTATTCCATATTTATTATAATTTAATTTCTAACTCAATTTATTTTTCGACAATAATGTACAAAATATCAATTTCAATTTCTTTAAGCAGAAATGTTTCCGTATTATTAATAAAGTTCTTAATTTTTCTGGAGAAACGTACAAATATGTATATGAATGTCGGTATTGATTTAATCAGAATTTTGCTGTAATCGGCTAATTGCTCGATGAATTAACCGAGCTTTTGCTTTAATCGGTTAATAACAAAACTAATCTGTTAACCGATTAATAAAGTTTTTTTTTATAAATTAATGGTCTATTTTATAAAAATATTTTATGTTTATTAAGCGCTTATTTGACATATACATACTTATCTATGGAAAATTTGTCCAAACATAACATATTTTTTATGAACTAGACACTAAGTAATTTCAATAAACAAAAATGGATAAATTATTTATTATTTGGAGTTTACTAGAAAAAAATATATAATAACAGCAAATCTTCAACCTAAACGATCAAAGAAAAAAAGAATTCATAAATATGTGATACATAT
Organism: Linnaemya tessellans; assembly: GCA_951800035.1. Classification (NCBI taxonomy): domain Eukaryota; kingdom Metazoa; phylum Arthropoda; class Insecta; order Diptera; family Tachinidae; genus Linnaemya; species Linnaemya tessellans. The sequence goes on along the minus strand of OX637532.1, from coordinate 110,300,898 downwards.
TAAAAATTATGTATTAATTAAAAAAATAAATTGTGAGATGATATTATTAGTTATTTCAACAGAGCAGAACAGCAGTTTTCGATAGCCGCAACGCTTTCATCATCAGTGCTCATGAGGTTGATACAGTTCTCGTGTGCAATTTCCTAATAAAATTTTTTTAAATAACAACTGTTATCATATTCAATTAAGCCAACTAATAAGTGGTGACAAACCAATACACATGAGCATAAATGATTAAAGCGTTGCGGATTTCGAAAACAGCTGTTCTGCTCTGCTGTGTAAGTTGAATAACTAAAACATCATGACCTTGCCTTGGAATAATTATCATGTCTTTCCCAATTTAAAAAAACAAAAAATTTCGAACAATTAGCTTATAAATTTTAAATCAATTTAATATAGCAATATGAATGTTCGTTAAAAATATTTACTACATAAAATCTTCCATTACACCATTAGATTCCAGTTTTAATATTTTTTAATTTTAGAGCTTCTAATTGTTTCGGTTAATTCTGTTAAAATATTGTTTGTATTACTAACGAGAGTTTCTTCTGCTGTCAGGTCATCATCCAACTCTAATCAAAAAGTTAATAACTCCTTAAGCTCAATTAGAGTAGCAGAGCCCTTAATAAGTTGCTTTATACCCACGAGCAACGGCTTTAAAGTTTTACTTAAGATTTCTGAAACCCGTGTATCCAAATCAAAGTCAGCCAGAACATGACCCACACTCTCATCACATAAATATTAAGTGAAAATCATTTTCTTCTTGCATCTGTACGTATGAATGTAGTTTTTCTGTTTATAATTTGACTTCTTAAAATTAACTCCTTCTTTGTTTCCATCAAAAAATATTTTCTAAGCAGATACATTTGATATATGAGGTCAAAAAAGTATTTAAATACACTAAAAATATGTCATCATACTACAAAAAAAAATACAAAATTGATACAATAAAATAAAATAAAAAACTTTGTTACTTCGACGAATCGACTGAAATTAACCGGTTTAATCCTTAATCGAAATAGCTAATTTTTATTTAACCGATCGGGTAGGAACTACTCGGTTAACCGAAACAAAATGCCATATCATAGAATTTGATTCCTTTCAGGCACTGAATTGATTCCGTATTTTGTGCCCTCAGAAAACTAGAAAGCAACTCTTTTATCGAAATAAAATATTTTTTAATTTCACTTCATCATTGTGAAAAATTGATTCGTTTATCGTTTTCTGGGGAACCAAAATATGGAATTAATTCCAGTTCCGAACGGAATCGAACTCTGTGAAATGGCTGTATATACTAAAATGAGAATTATTAATTCCTTTGGATATTATATGGCGCACAAACTTGATACTAATTAAAATCCCTGCGCACAAACGTATTTTAATCCTGTTTCTTTCGATTTAATTTACAGTATTGACATCAGGAACAGGAAACAACGGAAATTGTTAAAACAGTCAAAATGGCTGCAAATACAAATCAACGTAACTATCAAATGGAAACGAATACAAACAATACCAACAACAATAACAACAACAATAATGGCAATGGCAACGTGGATGAAATGTTACAACGTAAAGAAAAGATAATCATACAAAATCAAATGTTTATCAATGTGCAACAGCAGCAACAACAGCAGCAACAGCAACAGCAAGCACAGCAGCAACATGTGGTTAAGAGAGCACCAAAAAAACTAACACAACCACCAGCCATATTTAGTACGACAACTACAACTGCTGCTGCTGCCACAATGTTAGCAGCGGCCGTGGCAGCAAATGATAATACTGATGGAAACAATCAACAGCAGCACAACAACAACCAAGATGTAAATATCATAAAATAATAACAGACAAAACTAAAAACACACAAACATTTAACAGGAATCTCAAGGTTAAGAAAAAGCCAACTCCAGGAGCCAAATTACCGTATTCGATATCGATCGAAATATCTATACAATTTAAATACAAATTTCGTTCGATATCGAATGCCATAATTTGCCTCCAGATTTTCTGCTGTTTTTTTATCACACTTATTTTAAATTTTTATTTCTTTTCATAGTTTAAGAAATTTATTTTTAGTTTAAGAATTAAAAATATTGAACTTTTGTTTGTACCCATAAGCTTTTAATGGCTTTATGAATGCATTTAACTTTAAATTTAAACCAAAATCCATAATTGAAAATATTTTTCTTCAGATTGCCAACTTTATTGCCAATTCTCCAACGGCCGCCACTTACGTGCAGGCCCAACTAAACAATATTAATGGCCTGAATATAACAACAGCTACAAATGATCAGCAGCACCATCAACAACAACAACAGCAGCAGCACCAACAGCAGCAACATCAACAATTAACAGCCAATGTTGTGGCAGCTTCGGTTGCCTCAACGGCAACAGCCACCGTAAGTGGTTTGCCAATAGTCACCTACAATGGGAATCAATATTGTGTCATCACACACACTGGCGATATTACGTCAGCATCAAATGGCGGCAAACCGGATTTGTTGCAAGTTACCACCGATAAAGAAGGAAAAACTAATTTTATTTTAATGCAGTCATCATCGACCATACAACCGAATGCAGGTGACATAGTGAATAATTGAAACTCATCAGTGATGTTTAGATTTTAACTTTTTCTTTCATGCGAAACACGAAATAAATTCGACTTCATTTTGCTTTTCGTTGCCTCATGTTTCTTTCTATGTCTGGCTGCAGGTTTTCGATGTTTTCTTCTGGTGTACAATCAGTACATATGAGCTGAGCTTCAGAGTCATTGAAATATTATTCTTTAATATTTGGCAGAAATCGGGTTGTAGTCAGAGAATTAAATTTATTAATATGATGGATACTCGCAATTCATTGCTGCATCTCCCATAAGTAATACTTCCTTAGACTTCAGTTTGCAACTGCAATTCTTATGGTTCTAGGGTTAAAATAGTTATAACTTTTATGTAGTCGTATACTACATGGATATGTATATATATATATATATATATATATATATACATATATATATATATATATATATATATATATATATATATATATATATATACATTATTTTTAACTCGTACTAGCAGTTCGGTGGCGACCCCCACATATGCAGTGCATTGCGCCGAAACTAAAAAGATAAAATATGAGAAGATAGAAAATTTTTTGTAGCCTTTTACTTCGCCGGCTAATTTTTTGGTATTTGAAAAAAATACGACGATTTAAAACTTTAATTTGTAGTTTTCTTTAAAAGTGGCTTCCAAACCCCCTTAACATTCACACCATGATTTTTTCCATGTTTTTAAATATATCTGTTTAATTTTTTTCTTTTATAAAACAAAATGAAGAATTCAAATAGGCTTAAAGCACAAGTAGAACATTTGTTTTTTTTTCAAAATGAGTTTACACATGAAATTATTAGATGAAGCTGGGGGAAATTTAGAGCAAAAGCAAGAAAATCACATTAAAAATATGTATATAAAATTTTTTATTGGAGTATAAAGGGTGGTCCAACCCACGTTGTTAATTGTAAATAAAAGAAAAAGTTTTCAGAGAATTAACAGAATATTTTCTAATAATGATAGAAGGATGTATGACAATTATGTGTAAAACAAAATGACGACCAAATGCTAGCCACGGCTTTGGTGGCATATCTCTATCCAATGGTCCATATTTTCTGTGACTGCGAAATAATTGAGGTTCAATGTCGTTACTGTGTCGTAGTATCTCATCCTTTAGATCTTGAGATGTTTTCGTTTTATTAACGTACACTTTTTCTGTTATGAAATTTTTATTGGACATATTGTCACAATTCTATTTTAAATGAAATTTATTTGTTGGTGGTTAAGCAACGTCTGTCTATATGCATTTTATTGGTGCTTTACCAAATCATCAGTAGACTTTAACCATAGTTTTGAAAAGTTAAAAACTTCTTATCTTATGTTTACATTTTCAATATTAAAATACGACACTCCTGTACTTCTTTTCTTTAGCAACTAATAATTTCTCACAGCCTGTTGCTATACATATTCAAGACCTAAGAAAGTAGTCACAGGCTATCAGAAGTGGTTAATTGTTGTCCACAACGAGTAGCTAAGCGCTCTATTTTTGATATTGTCTTCACGTGACGCTGACAAATAATTACAGAATAAAGGAAAATATATTGGTCTTTTACACACACCTTGGATGTTTTGAAATTTTCCTTGTTGTTCTTCTCCTTCAATTTCAACAGTGGCAAAATCGTCCGTTGTGTATGTATGCAGTGCATGTATAGGGCCACCTATAATGAATTCCATTGAATTCTTTAGGGGAAAATATTAGAAATAGTTGTTCGTAACGAGTGTCGTATTTTGGAAGTTGCCCTGAAGTTGCCGTCGACAAGTAGTTACACAATAAAGAGACTTATATTCATACATATTCATGCTACTGTAGCCAATAAGAATGTTTATATCTTAAAAATAAAGAGTAACAGCAGAAATTTTATAAAAAAACATTCAAAGGTTTTACAAAATGTAAATAATGTCTGGATTCGAAGCAATATATTGATGCCCATGCTAGGGTTAAGGAACCAAAGCTTATCTGAATATCTTTCAGCCGTACTTTTAGTTTCTTTCTTTCAATATATTTCGAATTCTTTTAACAATTTAAAACTATTATGAGTTAAATTTTTACAATGTCACCTGTTTCAAAATATCAGTTAAAAATGAAAATTTCGTTCCAAATAATTGTAAATAGACCATAAATAATTAAAAAACTAAAAAAAAATATCCTAAACGATAATAAAATTTAAATGTAATAGAATTTTTAATAAAAAATAACAACAACTAAATATATATATAACTTTTTAACTTTGATTTCATTCAAATGTAGATTTGCATGTAATGCTTTTTTCCAAAAACAAAACACAAAAAATGAATATAAAATTTTTAACAAAAAATTGTAATATATGAAAAAGAAAATAGAAGAATAATTGATACAAAGTCGTAACCAAAGTTAGAAAAAAACAAGGAAACCAATTTACATATCCGGACAAGAAAGTGTTAAAATTAAAATCCAATTTAAGTTCTTTTAACACCTAAAAATAATGAAATAATGTGCAATTTTTAATAATTATGTTTAATGTTTAAACTTATTCTAAGTTCTTTAGACAAAAATACCAAAACAAAACAGGAAAAGCGCCGTTACGGTCGCTTTTTCCTACAATAGCACTACGTAAATGTGAGAATAAAACCCGTTTAAATTGAAAGACAAATTCAAAACATTATTGCTAATAGTATATAATAATTTATTTATATATACAGAATGTATTAATGTATTTGTAAGTTGAATTGAATGAGTATTTGGAAATTCAGAATGATAGATGAAGAGTACATAGCAAAATTCAGAAAAAAAGAAGAGAACAACCCCAATGTAGTTTTAAAACTTACAACTTTAAATATAAAAAAAAAACAAAATATTGTATGTATTTAAACAACAACAAAAAAACATCTGAACAAAATTATTTCAATAAAAAAGTGTCCAAACGAAATATGTACATGTAAATATGTGTTTGAAAATGTTTTCAGTGAAAATCGGTTGAGTCAACAAAATGAAAACTTCATTGTCTGATGAGTTACTTTGAGGAAAAACCTCAAAAAAGTCGACTTAATGACAAAAAAAGTAGAAAATAATGCCAAAATTATCTGCGTGGTATTCCCTAATACAAAAAGAGTCGTTCGGTCGTATTCAACATGTCGCCACGAAATGCTGGAGTACAAGTCCTCAGGATACAAACCAATTACATGATTTTTGTTATAAATTTTCATAGAACCCGATAAAGAAAACATCTGAATGGAAATCCCTAAGAGAAGGGACTAAAAGGTATACTGCGTAATATAGACAAATACAGTCTCCGTTTTTACGGGCGTCTCTAAAATGAGGCCTTACGCTATCAGGCGTATTACAGATTATTACCTGAATTGAACTTGATAAGCGTAGGTATAAGAGTATTGAAAATGTGATCGAAAAGATTTATTTTATTTGGTAGAATTGCCAACCAATTAAGAATAATTCTCTTAATCGATGAAACAAAACCCAACCCTGGATCTAATAATTTTAAAATGATAATTTTCGAATAATAAATAAATCGATTAATTAGTGGCAATTAATCGAAATTTTTTTTATAAAGCATATAATTTGATTCATTTTCATACGTTTTTAAAATTTTATACAAAATGTAGGAGCTCAAAATTATTGTATATATAGATATTTTGGCTGCAAAAAATATGTCGATCCTTTATTCCAAAATTAAAATTTACTGTTATTTAAACAAAAGAGATCATTCATACTATCTACATGCAGGACTATATATCAAGCTAAACCGAAGTTAAGAAAATATACTTAGTGCAATCGTATCTGAAAGTAAACATCTTAAAAACTTCATTAGCATTTTTCTAATTTTGTCTTCATTTTGAGATGGCCATGTAGCATTACAGGAGCGATATGTATTTGAATTAATTCCTTACATGTATTAAAATCTATACACATCAGTTAAAAGGGATCTAAATTTGTAAGTTTTTTTTATAAATTTTTTTAATAATAATACAGTCAAAGGTCGGTGTAACAAATACTCACTTTAACGAATTCGCGATATAACGAATGGGTAATTTTTTAATATTGGCTTCCTTATATAACGAATATTTTTATTTTTGACGCTCAATATAACGAATGGTTGAATATATGAATGCAAAATTTTTTTTATGAATTTATTACAAATAAACAAAGTCAAAAAACAAGATTATTTGTTATAGTATCGTTATATTTTTATGTGTACTCATACATGTGATCATCTCATCGTTCTCACACATGTGATCATGCGTATGAATTGAGGTTTGTTTTTAAATGGATTTTAGTTGAGTTTGGTAGTGCAAAGAAATATGGGCAATAGAAAAAGAATTTCCTTAAGTGAAAAAATTTTAATTAAAGGTATTAAAGGTATATCCTTGTCTGTGTTTGGAAAAGTGCATCCAATGGAGTCAATAAAATAATATTAATTTTTCGATTTCATTAGTATTAGAGCAATACAAGAATAAGCCATTCAAAAAAAGTTTGCAAATCATTCAGAAACAAACATCTCTAAATAATTTTTCATGTCTTTTTTAGTTATTAAATTGAATAAATTAACACTAAATGCAGAAAATGTTTTTAAATACAGTACTACGAGTATTACCATTGAAACTCAACTAAAATGAAATAAGTTATGCATAAAAAATCTTCGCTATATAACGAATTTTTCACTATAACGAATAACTTTGAAATTATATCATTCGTTATACCGACCTTTGACTGTATTATCTTATTAATTTTTGCTTTTTTTTTTTTGGTTTTGTAGGTATACTTTTGTATAAAATTATTGACCAGTTTTTATACCCTCAAAAAAAGAATATGGAGGGTATACTCACTTTGTCATTCCGTTTGTAACGCAGCGAAATATCCATCTGAGACCCCATAAAGTATATATATTCTTGATCAGTGATGAAATCTTAAACGATCTGAGCATGTCCGTCCGTCTGTGGAAATCACGATTCAGTCCAAACGAAAAGAGCTAAACTCTTGAAATTTGGTATAAATATATCTTGAAGGATAGCACAAGTTAAGCTCGGAGATGGGATAAATCGGAGAAGAGGGAAAAAAGTTCCCCTAAGAAGAACTACACCAACCTCTAAAAAAACAACATAATTTAAAAAATTTTTTTTTGTAATATTGTTAAGCAAATGATATATTTTTATGTCCAAGAAGGTCCAACGCGTAAAACTTGGAGCCATAAAAATAATAATTTTTGAACCACGCCCCATTTAGTGGGTGTTATTATATGCAAAAATTGTGTAAAAGTTTAACAAATTGTTTTACTTAAGCCTACATTCCTTAAAAATAAAATTTTTAAGCTTTAATGAGGAAGCTGAGATGTAATCTGGTACTACTCTGCCCTACCCCCTCCTCCACCTTTTGCCCCTAAGTTTTAAATTTTGTATATAATTATCCCAAACATTTATTTTTAGAGTTTTATGACAAATGTCTGTCCCACCGAGTCTTAATACCCTCCAAAAGAGAGTTGAACCCCATAAAGTATATACATTATTGATCAGTGATGAAGTCTAAGTCGATCTAGCAATGCCCATACGTCTATTTTTGGAGCCCGCCCCCTGTAGTGGGCGTTGACGTACGATATTATATGCAAAAATCGTGTAAATATTGAAAAATTGTTATTTGTTAAGCCTATAAGAAGCTGAGATGTTCTCTGATCATGCAGTAATGGAACGTCTCCCCAACGGGAATGCCTCTGTCAAAATAGAGATTTAAAATTGGGTACAGAGAAGTGTTAAAGGAACTCTGTCCCACCAAGTTAAACATTTTAAATTTACTTACTAAATATTTGGGGGGTATTTACGATTCGACCTGGTCGAATATACCGTTTTTACTTGTTTTATATAAATTTCTGTTTTATTAATAATTTTTTTTTATATAGATTTTAGTTGTTATTCTCATCAATTAATCGAATAACTTTTTAGATATAATTTAAACGATCGAGCTAAAACCTTTATTTGAATTATTCGAACATAGTTGAAAGGCGAATAATTATCAACTCTACCATTTGGGAATATGTGTTGAATAAAAAGTAGATGTTAATGTTCCCTTACATCTCGGTATACTGATCAGGATATGAAATTTTCCCTAATAACTTTAATGTTTTAGTTTCTAAGGTATTAATATTTTAATAAAAAAAAAAAAAAAATATATATATATATATATATATATATATATATATATATATATACATATATATCCAATAAAATCAAAAACAGGTTTGCCGCAATTATTCTTTTATCTCTGCTAAATTATTTGCAACATTTCTATGTGTGTATGCGTGCAATGAGTCTTCTTGTTAGTATCAAATTCAACTGTAACAACATTTGACGTAATGATTTAGAAAGGGATAAGTTTAATTAACAATAATTGCGACTCTAGCAATTTCTACTTATTTATTTAACTTAAAAAGTACATTTAAGTCAATAAACATGAAAGTACTTCGTGTAAAGTGCGTTCACATCAGATGTATTTGTCATATGGAATTGAACCGAATCATTTCAAAGTATCTAGTTAAGACGAGACTATGAATATTACGTCGAATTCTTTTGATGAGCATTAGTAAATGGTTGTGCTAGTTTTTGTCAGCCTGTTTCAGTGACGAAGGCATAGCACTGGGCAGTGATTAAAGCTGGCAGGGAATACACTATATTGTATTAAGAGGCGGCTAAGTTAAATGTTAAAATAGAAAAAAGTTTATCCTCATCTTTATTTATCTGTCCTCCTTCCCAGTTCCAGCACAATGCCCTGCATATATAGACACTTAACAAAAAAAAAAAAAAAATATATATATATATATATATCTATATATATATGTATCTATATATATATATATATATATATATATATATATCTATATATATATGTATAAATATATATGTATGTGTATATGTATATGTATATGTATATGTATATGTATATGTATATGTATATGTATATGTATATGTATATGTATATGTATATGTATATATATATATATATATATATATATATATATAAATATATATATAAATGTATATATATATATATATATATATATATATATATTTCTTTATATATGTATATATATATATATATATATATATATATATATATATATATATAAATATATATACATATATATATATATATATATATATATATATATATATATATATATATATATATAAATATATATATACGTATATATATATATATGTATATATACTTATTTATATATATATATATATATATATATATATATGTATATATACTTATTTATATATATATATACATATATATATATATATATATATATATATTATATATATATATATATATATATATATATATATATATATATATGTATATATATGTATATATATCTCGGAACATATACATCCCATAGCATACTACGAATAAAAATAAAATGAGGCAAAAAGGCACGGACTCCTGGACATCTGCGTATAAATGGAAACCAGGAGGCAGTTAAGCTGAGGAGGATGGGATTATTATTGAGCAACATTACAATAGAATATGCCAAACCATATCCAACACATCAGAGAACTCTATTGTCGATGGAGTGGCCGAAAATCTCTGGGGTAACCCAAATAATTGGAAATTGGTTTACATAATAACAAAACATACAGAGATAAGGAATCACCTGGCGCACATGGGTATTGTTGATAATATAATATCAGTGGACGAGCACGAGATACTCGAGCTTTACTTGTGACACTGTGCTTTCAGTCATATTAAGAGACAAATTTTAATTGTACCAGATATAAAATATCTTAGGGATTCGAATGAGAAGGACTTGAGAAAATATATTTAGGAAACTAGATGCTTAACCAAATTTTTATACGGTTTTGTTTTTTATATTGATTGGGAAGTCTTCCCAATTCCTCACTAGAGCATACAGCATTCCATTGAGGCATAAGTGCAAATCGTAACGGATTGGGACGATTTGTTGCGCCTCTTTCCAACCTAACCTAAGTTTTTTATAAATCATTAATTATAATTACACTTTAAACTTTATAAGGGACTTTGGACTTGAATTTTAAAGTAAATAAAGGAATTGTTGTTCTCTTTTAGTTAAATATAGACGTGTATATAAAAAGTCACGTCGTGTCAACACTGTTTCAGAAAACAACAACTTAGTTGATATATTTTACAACAAAACAATTTGCTGTAAGAGTAGCAGCGGTAACAAGAACATCAGCAGCAACAACTACTGACCATATTAAGCAACTTGAAGTTGGCTGGCAACTGCGCTACAAACAAGCCCAAACCAAAACAAGAATAAATTATAATTATATATGTTGTATTTATTAATCAGCGTACTGCTTGCTAATGGTTTGTGTGATTTTTTACCATTTTCTATAATACTGCAAACTGAATAAAATATATTTTATACACAGTGGAGCAAGATGTTAAAACGCGGTATCAGAATATATGTACATGTTCAGTAACTTACTATTGACACGTCTACTACTCATAATTTTAATTGAAAATATCAACCGCACATTTTCAATAATTTTGTGAGTTTGCAGCATTAAAAAAATACTAATAAACAAGATAGTTTTAAAAATATTACACAAAAGTAGGAGTTCATAATAAAATAAGTTTTTATAGATTAAAGGCCTAATTCATAAAAAATATTTCATGCTTATAACATCGTTATTTGACATATTTCTATGGGATAATTGTCAAATAAGACGGTTATAAGCATGAAATATTTTTTATGAATTAGGCCTTAATTCTTTTCTTTATGTTCTTAAAACATTTTAAGTAAAACAAAAATTGCATATTAACCTTCATTACTTATTGAAAGCTTCGACAATACGAATATTCCCTTTCATTCTGTAACAATTGTTTAACGTCGCACAATGATTTAAATAAAAAAAATGGTAAAACGTATGGAATTTTATTTCTTAATGTGGGCTATAAACTCTAAATACATTATTTAATTACGTATTAAAAAAATATTAATATATATAAAAATTCTCTTAGCGAAATCGAATGACACTCCAGGTAGCCGAATTGTACCTTCTCTAGCTCCGCTCCTCGCGCAGTTATGGAGCTGAAAAGACACGATTCTGAAAGCCTGGGGCCAAATTACGTCTTTCGATATCGATCGAAATTTGCATTTATATTGTATAGAAATTTCATTCGATATCGAATGCGGTAATTTGGGCCCTGGTTTCTCCTCAGCAATTTAAATTTTCATGCGAATCAATCTAGTAGCTTAGAAATTCCATTTTTAATACCACTTTTTAACTCCCTGCTAAGAAAATTGAGAATTTTCTAAAAATCGTATAGTTATCGGATTCACCCTGTTTTGCAAAAATCGAGTGTTCATCATATATCGACGATTCGAGTTCTTAGTAAGCTTCTCTGATTTCCACTGAGTGGGTCTCACTATTTCTATATGTATATGTGTGTGTTTGTGTGATAATGTGAGCCGGTTATAACTTTTGAACGGCTTAATCGAAACGAACCAGACTAGTGGCGTTTCAAAGAGTTGTATCAAACTTAGATTTTTGGTGGAACCGGAAAAAGATTTTTTCAAAAGCAGGTTTTTCTAAATATCTTTTAAAAGGCTTTACCGATCAATTCCACAGACTAATCAGCTCTTAATATTGTAAAATCGGTCGATGCGTTCGTGAGATATCGTGAAAAAATTATTTTTTAACTCCGAAATTATATATCGTCGCGTTGCTTCTCAAACCACGTAAGTCCAAGATTTTTCCGAAAACGAAAAAAACTTAATAACTTTTTAAATATGACAATTTTTTTTCCAAAAAATACAGCTTTACGATTTTCTGAAAAAATTCCATATTTTGGAAAAAATTAGTTATTTGCAAGTAACTGTGGCCAAATTTGTCGCTTACGTGTTTTGGTCACTAAAAACAATCTTAAAATTGTGTCGCTCACGAGGTTTTTGAAAAATTAAAGACATATTTTAGAGAGTAAATTAATATTTATATCCTTATTTATTAAAAAGTTTATTCTTATTAAAAAGTTAAAAAATAATGCGCTAAAGAAAAACAAAATAGCAAACATTTCATTGGTAAATTATAAAAAATTGTAAAAGTACAATAAATAATCTTAAAAAATACTTCAAAATTTTATTTCTTGTTGTAAAAAGAGAGTTGTTGAAAAAAGGGTCAATTATTTTGAGTCATTAGTTTCTTCAAACTTATTAAATCTTCATATATTTGTTTTTTGATACCAATAGAGTTTTTATAAAGTGGAGGTAAATTTATGCCGAGATCAACATAATTTTTTTTTATGGGGAGACAAAATATACGGGTTTTCAACATTCAATTTGTAGAACATGCCATGTTCATTATATTTTAAACACTTTATGTCAATTACTTGCGGATCACTCGTTTTTATTCCAGGTCTTATGGATTGATAAAATTTTATTTTTTTAAAGTCTTTGAAAAAACTGTGTTGTATATAGTGAACCTTGTAAGGGGACGGATACACTCTAGAATTTTCTATTATATGAATAAAATCTGTCGGAACAAAAAGCTCTTTATCCCTTTTCTTTCTTTCGATAAATACAAATAAATATATATTTTGAAAGTAAACGTCATTTTGTATGGCGCTTACAAAGTTTTCAAAGTTACTAACTTCGAGAGACTATCGCTCCAACAAAAATTTTCTGATTGACTTGAAATTTTTCTTATATTTTCTCTATCTCTAAAATAAAAAAAATTAAGCGTGAGACTTTAATATTTCTAACAATTAATATTTTGTATGGCGTTTACGAGGTTCTCGAAATGGACCAAACTTTTTTTCATACAAAGTTGCCAAGGGGAGATTGTAGACAGATGGCAAAGGTTATTTTCTACCAGAATCCCCAAAAAAGTTAATTTGGGAAAAATAGCGCTTACGTGGTTTGAGAAGCAGTGCGACAATATGTGACCAATTTTTGTTCTCGATTCTTTTATAGGACTTGAAAAACTACATCAATCACCGCTAAGCATGTGGGAATCGGTATTTTCATCCAAAAGTTATAGCAGTTTGAAAATTAAAATAATATGTGTTTTATAAAACTCTTATTCGACTTTTGAGCTCGAAGAGCTTAAAACCATACAACAGCAGTACAAGCCTCGTCACGATAGCTTTGCCGTTAAAATTAGTTGAAATTTGCAGAGACTGCTTTTAAAATCAACCGTTTCTAGATTTTTTTAATTTAAGCCATATATCAAGACAATATTAAAAATTATCTACTTGGCCCACGATTTCACTCGACATCGTTCTGTCCAGCCAATATATTTAAGAGAAAAATAAGATTTTAGCATTTGTTGTTGTTGTAAATTTAATCATAGAACAGAACGATATCGAGTAACATCTTGGGACCAAAGAAATAAATAAATAATATATAACCTAAGGGCCTCAAAATTATTGTTTCAGTTCATTCGACCTGAGAATATCTTATCACGAAACTAGGCTTTTATATTTTAAAACAGAAAATATTCGCCAAGGTTATCGAATTTTGTAGAATGTGGTAGAAGTTCTTGATGGAAAACCAAAGGCGGCATATATAATGTTAACTTTTGAAATCGCAGAGTTTTCGTAGTATTTATCAGCTTTTTTATCTATGTGAGTCTACTGCCACAGAGATCAACTCCGTTAGGAAACGGAATAGGTTGGTTCTTCAGAAAATGATAAAGTAAACTGTTTTTCGGAAGGAAATCATTTTTAATATCATGTACGGAATTAGGTATTGAAATAAAGAGATTTCATTCCGAAAAATTTATTCCTTCGGAATCTGTGACATGGCCGATTAACTTGTTTTAACAGAATATGTGTTACATAAGAAAATAAATCGATGAAACCATTTGGGTTTAATAGAAATTATTAACCAAAATGGTTGCTACTTGAACATGATCTTCACGAAGATCACTCAGTCAGTCCTTTAGTAGTGAATTTATTAGTATTGGCGCCTCATCAATAGACCTTCAACAATATATTTGAAGGGCTTTAAATTTGGTGTTTATTAAAAAACTCACAGAGATGGAATGAAAATTAATAAAATAGCTAGTAAGAAGATAAAAAAACTTTAAAAAGAGTAAATTATTGTTAATGATGAAACTACCATAAGTATCGCAGCCATGTATACTAACTTGCAACAAAATAAATTTATTAATGTTAGAAAAAAGTAATAAAAAAGTCTAGAACGTTCTGCAATACATTTACTTTAAAAGATTTTTAGTCCACTGTTTGAAAACAACAAACTGCTGTCGTTCATGCAGCAGCAAAAAGATCACTGCTTGCGTTTGGTTAAGACGCCTACAATGTCAACAACAAAACACATCGACTTTTTTCTCAAATCACGATTAATGAATGAGAATTAAATTGTTATGATTTTAGTTGAGCTTGGCATTTCAAACAAACAAGACGGGTTAAGTGAACTGGCAGAAAACGAGGTCAACATAATCGTAAAACAAAATGTTGAATGGAAAATTTTTTACGGGTCTGCCACCAAAAATGATAGATCGTGGCAGTGGTGGTGGTCGCAATCGTATGGAGTCACATTTATTTTGGCCCGATGATACCAAAGTTGATACAGCCGTTGAAAGTCGTATAAAACGGAGGAATAGCGTACAGCTGGCGTGTCCAGAAAGGCCATTGTATGTAAAACAAAACAGTGCAGCTGATGATGTGGATACAAGAAAACGATTCAGCAAGGAATTTTCGCAATCTTCCATACAATTTTACGATAATTTAAATGAGAACAATAACAATTCCAGAAGGTCAATGTTGCGCAACTCGGTAGCAAATAAGAAACTCGAAATAGCTGAAAAGCCCACAAATACAAAACAACAACTACCCGATATCATGGTAAATGAGGCCTACACTGCTGCCAAAAACAAACAGGCCTATAGTTCCAAAATAGAATTTTATGATTATGATAATAACAGAGAGGACACTCACTTTGAGCGCAATAATATGCGAAAACCCAAAATGGATATGAACGATAAGCGTGAAATGGAACTCAATTCCAAGAACAGCCCAAAACTCCAGATTAAACGTGACGTTAGAAGTTTAAGTGAAGAAAAAGAGCTGCGCAAAATGAATAACCATGAAGTCAGAACAATGGGGAGACCAGTGCACAATAATAGAAGCGATGATGAAGAAAGTTACTTGAGAAGCAGAAGATCAGTTGAACCCAGAACGAACCATAGCCCGAAAAGGAGCTTGCCCAAATCCATCAACAATCGTCAACAACGTTATTCTATCGAGAGAGAAATTTATAGAGAGCCGTTACCGTTACCGTACGACAGACGCAGGCCGGTATATTATGACAATGACGAAGAAAGAGTGTACGGAGAAAGTCCTAAGGGCCCAAAATTATGTGGTAGTGAAAGATTTGCAGCAAGAGAGTACGATGACTTTGACGATGCTGCATCTTATAAAGGCAGAAGAGAGGAATCGAAACGAATGATAAGAAACAATACTAAACAATATTATGATGCTGCCGATGACAGAGAGTACTCTCATGGGTATATAAGCGATAGAGATGTTAGAAATAAAATAAGGGATATGTATTTAAGCCCATCGCCACCGTCAGCACGAAAACAATATTATCCAACAGAAGAGTATTATGATGACGAGCCACAATACAATTATTGCCAAAATGATCAACTTAAAACACCCACTAATCGCGGAAGTTCAAATCATAGTTTTGACTTCAGTAACAGACAAGGCAGCGAAATACATTTACCAAATAAGGAATGCAACACCAAACCCAGTAAACTTGGTGCTAATAAACCACCCATAAATAAAATCAGTAACCAATTCGAACACGAAACAGTGGCATCACCAACGTCTCCCTCACCCAGCGATGCAGAATCTTCGGTTAGTGCTACAAGGTCACAAAAACATTTGCGCAGCAGTCTTTGTTTTAATAATGGCGAAATAATTGGTGCAAATGATGCGGTCGGCTCGCCCACCTCATCACAACATCAAGTACAAAAACGCAACGCTCGCAGCTCGGCAACTCAGCGAGTTAGTGTAGGTTTACCAGATTAATAATAAAAACCACAACAATAACAATAAAAAACCACACTTTATAAGAAATTGTAAATATTTATGGGTTTTGTGTAAAAACAAAACAATGAACAAATTGAAAAGAACAACAAAATTAAGTCAACTTGAAGCAAATGTTTGTTAAATGAATGGTGGATGGTGTCATTTGAATAACAATTGTGTGGTGATACGGCTTTAACCGTAAGATTTCTTGATTTTTGTTGTTTGCTGTTTCATATGCTAGTTGGCGTCACAGCGTAACAAGTGTTGCCAATTTCGGATAAAAAACTGTGTATGTAGCTGTGGTGTCTCAATGGTATCTCCTATTTTGGTTATTAATATTATATATAAGTATTGTGAAATATACAGTGAATAGCATATGAAATGGTACAGTACTCGTAAACTACTGCTAGGGACACAACTTAGACTAACGACGAATTTCTTTCAATGCATCAAATATGTTTTATAAATTCACCGTGTCATAACGGTTTTTAAATATTGTATGATAGTGTGACCATTTATAAAAAACATTATACTTAATAACTAAACACCACCAAAATCAATTTGTATGGTTTACCAATACGGTTATTTATTTTAAAAGTAGTAAATTAAAAAAACACTTGTTAAAGTTAAAGGAACATCTATATTAAATTGAATTAAGATTCTATAGGCTAATTGTTCGAAATTTTAATTTAAATCTCAGAAAGACATGATAAATATTCCAAGGCACAAAGGCAAGTCAACATCAGTTTTTGTTATTCAACTTACACAGCAGAGCAGAACAGCTGTTTTCGAAGGACGCAACCCTTTCATCATCAGTGCTCATGTGTAAAGCAACATAATTTATTAACGGCCACATGGGAAGTATTTATTCCCCGGGATAAGTCTATTCCGTAGGACAAGTCCCGCGGACTCCTTGCTATACAATCAATGTATATTTTACACAAATGTAGTTTATATTTTACTACCAATATTCAATGACGAATTCATGCCTGGACCCGTAGGCGGTATTTTAGAATTCAAACTATGTAAGAAAGTCTAGGATTGGAAAAAACTCCGTCACAAATATATATCTGAGGGGTACTACTTCCGAGGGGACAAAATACAAATTGATGAATAAATAAATATATTTTGAGAAAAATTTAAATTCATCTTAGTTTTTGAATAGACCTCCTAAATTATAATATTGAATCAAAATGAATAAAATGTTGTATATCAAAAAGAGCGGCTCATCAGACAGGGCCTAGGGTGGCAGCTAGGTTAAATCAGACACTGTGAATATTCGCGACGAAGAAATTCGTCGTTCGTTCCAATTATGTTCCTCGTATTAAGGATATTGCAGCACATATGACCTGTTAATATACTTAAGGAAAAACTTTAATTCATTAAATCATTATACAAGTATAAGAGATTAAATTGGATTCAAATAAAGGAATAGTTGGTTATTAATATTTCTAGGGCACTCTGCGTATCCTTTGAGTAAAAGTCTCTCACATTCTCTCCAGCAGTCTAAGACATTCTTCGGCAATACTTATAGGTCTTCAATTATTTGTGGTTTATCGGTACGGTGATCATATGTTTCAAGGATAAAAAAAAACACATGGAAATGTAATAAAAAAATGTGCCCAGAAATATTATTGTCATTTGATAAAAACAATTTAAATTCTGCACAATATGATTTCTATTGTATTGATGATTTCAACTTTTATTGTATTGATATTTAATTTTAGGGTTTGAGCAAATAAAATTTTTTTTTTGGAGTTTCAGGACAAAAAAAAAAATTAAAAACAATAATAACCAAGTAAAAGTGCTATATTCGGATGTGCCGAATCTTAAATGCCCTTCACATATGTCATTCTTTTCGTTTAAATTTTTTGGCTAGGAAGCTAAATGTTTGGCTTTTCTTACTTCTAATACCTCTGAACGTCTTTCAAAAATATTAAATATGTTTAATTTACATACAAAAAGAAAAAATCCGTTTCATGTACCCCAAAAAGTTCTAATTGTCCAACCGTAGAATCGTCTTTTAGATTTTTTTGGTTACTAATACCAATTTATTTCTTCCTGATATATCTAAAGTAGGTATAATTCATCATAAAAATAACAAATAATATGGTTACTTCTATGAATCAGAAAATGTCGATATTCAACCCTGAAATTGGATTTTTAATTTGTTTGGTTTTTAATACCAATTTAACTCTTCCCGAAGTATAAAAAAGATTTCATCCACAAAAAACCAAAATTAGGAACCTATATGGCTAATATTATGAACTAAAAAATTTCGATTTTCCAACCCTGGAACCGAATTTTTAGTTTTTAAAATTTTTAATACCAATTTAATTCTTAGCGAAGTATAAAATATGTTTAATATACAGAAAAAAACAAAATTGGGAATGTATGTGGGTACTTTCATGTACCAAAAAATTTCGATTTTCCAACCATGGAAGAGAATTTTTATTTTTTACCAATGCAATTCTTAGTGAGGTGTAACATAGTTTTACTTGACAAAAAAATTAATATTTTTAAACTTTTTGGTCACTTTCATGTACCATAAAATATTTTATTTGTCCAACCCTGGAGTCGAAATTTTGATTTTAACACAAATTTTGTTCTTCCTGAATTATAAAACAGTTTTAATTAGCAAAAAAAAAGTCAATTGACTTTTTGGTTAGTTTTATGTATAAAAAAAATATTTAAATTTCCCAACCCTGGAAGCGAAATTTAAATTTTTTAAAATTTTCTTTATCAATGCAAGTCTTCATGAGGTATAAAGTAGTTTTGTTTAAGAAAAACTAAAATTTTTTAACCATTTTGGTTGTTACCCAACCCTGCAAGTGAAATTTTAATTTTTTGTTTTGTTTTTTGTTTACCAATGCAACTCTGTATGAGGTATAAAGTAGTTTTATTTAAGACAAATTTACAACTTTTGAACATTTTGGTCACTTTCATACCACATTCATGTCCAACCCTGGATTCGAAATTCTGATTTTTTTTTTGAATTTTTAATACCAATTTTGTTCTTCTTAAACTATAAGACAGTTTTAGTTAGCAAAAAAAATCAATATCACTTGCCTGTTTGATTACTTTCACGTATAACAAAAAATCAATTTACCACCTCTGGAAGCAAAATTTGAATTTAAAATTTTTTTGGCCAATGCAAATCTTCATGACGTAAAGAAAAACTTAACATTTTTAACAATTTTAGTTACTACATGTACAGCAAAATACGGAATGGGCCGAAAAAAAAATTTTAATTTCCCATCCCTGGAAAAAACATATTTATTTTTTTAGATTTTAATAGATCATTGAGGCTTTTCCAAAGCCCGAAATAGGTTTAATTTACACACATTAAAAAAATATATGATTTTTGGTATAAATTTTTTGTCGAGAAATAGGTGTAAGCTTCCCAGCTCTGGAACCATACATCGGATCTTTCTGAATTTCAATAGCACTCTATTTAAGTTCATTTCCAATCCAACGGTTCAAGAACGAAGTCTCTAACTCTTCTGGGGACTTGGGAAAACCGATTTCACCTACAGACGGACGGACAGACGGACATCGCTCAATCGTCATCGCTATTCATAAGGATCCAGAATATATATACTTTATGGGGTCCCATGTGAATATCGAAGAAATTACACAAGGAACGACAAACCTATATATACCCTTTCACTTTTTTTGTGAAGGGTATAAAAAAGGGACAATTCAATTAAAAAACACTCTTTAATTTTTTTTAGTCTGAGATGATATTGTGTAAAAAAGGACTCTCCTCGATTCTTTTGTAAAATGTCGGTTTCATTTATTGGATGTAAAACCAGCTTTTATCTTAAAAATTAATACATATAAGTTTAGCTTTGAAAATGTTATTAATCATCTAACTGGTTCGCCATTATAAAAATCAATATATTCAAAATGATTAATATGTCCTCGTATATTCCCTATTTAATAAATGAATTACAACTCATTTTTTGTTTACTATTCAAAAACTGTAATTACTTTTTGATACATAGAGTAGTAGGAATTATTTCACAACCGTACGAAATTTAATGATATTCACTGTAATTTTCTGTTGAAGAACAAAAGCTCTTTGTATGAATATGTATTTAATAAAATTTTAATATAAAATCGTAACACCCACTTAAAAAAATAAACTTATTAGTTTTAAGAATCACTTTAAAATAATAAAAAAAAGAATACCTCTTACATATTTATAACAACAAACACCTGTTTGTCAATTGTGTAATAAAGTTATAAAAAAATTAAGTTCGGGTATGTCAATTTCGTATAGGGAATTATTTTTGCTTTCCGTTTGCTGACTTGATTATTTATTTAAATTAACGTCTATGAATAGAATTTTTTAATTATAGTTTTTATTTGGTTTATCTTGCAGAGGTCGTTGAATCCATGATACTTGCAAATATATAATAGAAGGTTTTCAAATTCTTCTAGACAGAAGCTATAAAACTAAACAGAATATCGTCACAGAAAATGCAAAAGACCCCATTTAACATTTCAATAAGCTTGTTTAAATAAAAAAATTTATAGACAATTAGTGCAAAATCTTACAGTAAAAGTAAAATGGTTCGAAAAATTTATATATTTGTTAAACCTACAATGATTTTGTACTAATTGTCAATATATTTTTTCATATAAACAAGTTTTATGTTGCACTTGTTAAACTTTTAAAATCCTTTTTGCATTTTTTGTGACCATATGTTATTAGTTTAATTTCATTATTCGTAAGCATCGTTGTCAACTTAATCAGCTTACAAATCATTAACACCGTCGTAAAGTTAATTTAGTCATTCGGCATTTTTAATTTAATTTAGATACTTAAAGCCATTATTTCTTATGTATATTAGATTAAAGTTGATTTTATTATTTGAATTTTCCAAAATATCGTGGAAATTGGAAGGTTTTACATGCTCTTTATAATAAACTGTTTAATGTTCAAAATCGAATAATACTCTGAATAATACAAAGAGGTTGTGGGCGTAGGGGATTAATTTTAGTGAATGTCGTAAAACATATAAATAAACTTCAGCGGAAATCACTCTTCGTAGCATATGTGCAAACATAGCATATATACTATGATTTTCCGCTACGATGAGTGTCTTTTTTTTTAATAGTTTAAAGTAGAAAATATGAATTGAAAAGACAAGCACTTTACAGGTTATTATTTGAATAGTAACAGCCATTTCAGTCTTTTTATTAAAAATTAATTAAAAAATTGTTAATTTTTTCAACGGGCTTAAGTTCGAATCTGCATGACTGCAAATGATTTTTTAGTATTTTATTAATAAATGAATTTGTTCAAATTCTGTTTATTAGTTTTATATTAAGATTGGAATATTAAGAATATATTCAATAATCATCAAACCAGCACAACGGATCAGTACTGAACAATGAACAAGTGCGCGTGCCCCCGCAATGTTTTAAATTATGTATGAATTTTTATTAGCCGAACTTTGTTATGTAAATTGTTAATTTATTCAACGGGCTTAAGTTCGAATCTGCATGACCCCAAATGATTTTTTATTATTTTATTAATAAAGGTAATAACTTAAAAATATTAATGTGTATAGTTGATATTCCTACTGACTAGCACCACTTGCAAAAGTGGAGAAATTGAACAAAGAACGCTGATGAGATGGCGTAGCGGCCTCGAAATCAGTACTGATCCGTTCTGCTGGTTTGATGATTATTGAAAATATTCTTAATATTCCAATCTTAATATAAAAAATAATAAATAGAATTTGACCAAATTCATTTATTAATAAAATAATAAAAAATCATTTGCAATCATGCAGATTCGAACTTAAGCCCGTTGAAAAAATTAATAATTTACATAAGAAAGTTCGACTAATAAAAATTCATACATAATTTAATTAATTAAAATATGAATTAAAAGAAACAAAAGATGAACAAAAAAGTTAAAATAAAAACTTAAAATAAATGAAAAATTCAAATTACATATCGTCATATAAAATGCAAAAGGACCTACATTTTTAAATCTTTTTCAGGAGAGATAAAAAACACCAAAAAGCAAACTATTGTTATTATGAAAATAATTTTTTTCTAGTTAGTATTATTAATTAGATGTAAATTAATGATATTATGCTAAAAAAACGTTTATAATCACAATAATTTGCCTTTTATTGAGTATTTCACCTCTCCTGAAAAAAAATTTTAAAAAGCTGTTTCAGCATTGCAAACATTTTCTGCAATGATTTTTACTGTTGCATATATGCACAAGTATACGAAATGTCAGTTTCATGTATTTTGTTGCTTTGGTCTTGCAGATTATAGCATACATATATCCTAGACTTACAAGACCTGCAAGACTTGCAAGGGCAGTGTCCTACAAAGGGCGATTTCCGCTTTCATATTTATTTACTTGCTTATATGTTTGATTTTCGGTGACCCCTATACATATAAGACTTTATGTATCATATTGCAGTATTTAGCTTGTACTAAGCTAAATATACAATAATGCATTTTTATACTAGTTTAAGATATAGGAAAATATTTTACAAAGGTTGTGATAAATGCACATCAGATTACAGCGGTTTGGTCATAGATTTTCGTGCCGAATTTCTTACACCCTTTAGTAACGTACTTCTGAATAAATACAGTCATACTTCTAAAACTCGAATCACAATTATCCCAAATAATAAATTTCGACTTACGCAGACTTCGAGTGAGTATATTGTCGATTTTTGTATTAAAAAAATACACTATATGTATGTAATAAACAAGTTACAATGAAGTAGAATATTAATAAATTAGAAACTGAATATTTAAATTTTTTCCATCATTTTCAGTAGAAAATGACTATAATATATGCAAAGGTTTATTAGAGCTCATCAGTTGTAGTGTCATTCGTTTGTAAATATAAATTCAATGTTCTTAAAAAATGTTGTACATCATTTCTGGTATACTGATGATAAGTTTATTCCACCGAACCTTTGCCATCACTCTTTATTCCGCTTAAGACTGGATTATATAATTCTAAATCTAAATATTGAAGTTTTAATCCTTTTACTACAATTTTTTTCTTTATGTATTCTTAAATATCGTTGAGGCCGTACTAGAACACAAAAAGAATCACATGATGTAGTAAAAGGGATTTCCCCGAAATAAAGCAAAGAAAGCGATATATACAAACCAGTTGAACCAGCATAAGAAAGCAAACAAAATCAAGAAATCGTTTAAACAAGCAAAATACTTCCAGTTATAGAATTCAATTGTATGCATTTGGTAAGAGTTAAGGAGAACTTCGAGTTATGGAAGGAACATTTTATGTTATTTATTCTATTAACGCTACTGCCAATCGAATAGTTCGAGTATGAGAAAATTCGACTGTACATTTATCCCAATCCTGGAACCATCTTCTTGATCCTTTTGATTTTGAATACTAAGTTATTTCTTTCTAAAGTACAAAATACACATGATTACCGAAGGAAAAAATTTCTTTTATTTAGTTACTTTAATATTCCAAAAATATTTTAAATTTCCCATCTCTGAAGCTGTGTTTTTTTGATTACGAATTATAAATTCTTTCAAAAATGTCAAATATGTTTCATATATATAGAAATTGAAAAATATATTGTTTTAGTTGGTAACTTTTATATACCAAAAAAAAATATGTCAATTGTGAAACCCTGGAACCGTCTTTTTAATTTTGTTTGATTTTTAGTATTAATCCAATTCTTAATGAGATTTAATCAACAAAAAAAAAAAAAATTAGTTTCAGCTAAATTACAAAATTTATTATTAATATTGCAAAATGTAAGAGCAATGAGATTTCCTAAAACAATGTGCAAGTCCATGGGGAACCATTATATAGGTTCCTTTAAATTTAATCCTACTTATTACAGGTTGGGCGAATTTGAGGTTAGAAACTAAACTATCTGTCAAGTGATGAAATGTCAAGAATTAAGCTGTCATCCTTTGACATTTATTTAATAGAAAGTTGTGAAACTTTATCTGTGCAAAGTCGGCCAGTTTGTATCGAACATTTGTGAATTGGCTGTTTGAAAACAATGCATTTTTCAACAAAATTTTTTTCAGTGAAGAGGCCCATTTATGTAAGAAAGTCATTACATCCAAAGAAGGTGGCCGTATGGTGTGATTTTTGGTCAGGCGGCATCATCGACCGGCATTTTTTCGAAAATAAGCAAGAAAATCATGATGATCGGTTTTTGTGGCCAAAATTAACATCAGTGATCCTTAGCTTCAGCCAGGCGGTGCCACAAGGTATGCAGCCGACCAAACAACTCAGTTATTGCATGAGAAATTTCACGGTCGCGCATTTGCTCGATTTGGCGATGTCAATTGGCCTCCTCGTTTTTGTGATTTAACGCCGCTGGACTTGGTTTAAAATAGACAACTTGCGCTTAGAAAAATAAAACTCGGCGCTGCAATGACGAGATAAGCGAAGATTTGTTACAAAATGTGATTGAAAATTTTGTGAAAAGAGCAAACGCCTGCTGACGTGCTACTGGTGGACATTTGCCCGACACCATATTTTATTAAAATTCTCATATTTTTGCTTTACATTGCTATCAATAAAACTGAACTTTAAAAAAAGTATGTTTTTAAGCCAATTTACTTGCAAACCTCAATTGGAAGCGGAGGGTTCTGAGCTCAACCCTGCGCTGAGTCATGAAATATTGTGTTGGATTCTTCTAATCAGCATTAGTGCATGGTTGTGTTAGTTGCTGTCAGCCAATGATGAAGGCATAGCACTGGTCACTGAACATAATTGGCAGCGACTGACACGATCATGCACTAAAAGCAGAGTAACAGCACCCTCCTTCGTCGGTCCTGTAGCAAAACATTAGCTGGCGAAGTAAAACATTAAAATAGTTACAAAAAATTCTCTATCTTCTCGTCTTTCTTCATCTGTCCCCTCAATACTATCCCCTCCTTTCAAGTTCCGACGCAATGCACTGCATACGTAGGGGTCATCCCCTGAGTGCTGACCAACGATAAAAAAAAATTTGCCTACCCTTTAGAGCCAATCTATTACTTTCTATGGTAAATATTAAATTATACAACGACAGTTTATTTAAATGGGTATATACATAAGTTATTCACACATCATCTTCGGTTAATTAAATAGTGTGACTTTGGAACTTATTTGCTTATTTTCTATCTTTTTCAAGTGTGTACAAGGAGAGGACACCTGTTTCTTGCTTGACTCCGCCACGAATTTTTCTATTTGCAAAATTTCTTTTAATCTTAGACACAATTTAACGCGAAATATTGTTAATTACATATTAAAACCAACATATAAGGGAACGAGTTTATTAAAACAATTTGTTACGCAAAATAAGTTATTTACGAGTAACAGTTCAGCTTATAAGTCCGTATAACAATATGCAAAATATATTTATGAAAATATCATTTTATTTGAATTGCATTATAATGATTGTTAGGAAAAATAAAAGTATTAAACAACATGTAGGATTGTGTCTTATTAAAATAATTATTTACGTTAAGAGAAATTATTGCATGTAGTTGTAATAATTATTATTTAATGTCCCATTCAAACAATCGTACCGAACTTGAGCTTGACCTTGTGAAAGTTGCAACTCATTACGTGCAACAGCATGTATTCGCATTCGTATAATATAAAAATTACTATTGCATAATCATCACACATTGAACCCCACATATACGATTAGGAAATCTGAAGACAACATAAATCTGCTCACATCTAAGTGCAATAAAATAATTATTTCAGCGCAAAAAAAAGAAAGAAAGAAATGATTGCTATCAAACAAAAGTTTTGTTCATTGTTGCAACTGGAATAGTTGTTGTAATTGAATTAAATACCATAAATATTTTCGATATAAACAAAATGTTACTAAAAACTTGTATGATTTATTTAAGGCCAAACTATGCGAAACGTTGCCAGCAATGCAGGATGTTTCAATAACAATCATCAAAAACGAAGTGCTACAGCGATAACTGGACTGGAAATTAATTGAATTTATTTATGATTGAGGAAAGAGAAAATTGCGTAATATTTTTAACATTGAAAAAAAAAACTGTTGGTTTTATTAGACAAGTTTAATTTAGCAATGGCTGCGAAATCCATTTAATGGCACGACCAGTTTATCATTGCATTTTTGGTTTAATCACACAAATCTTCCGTATTTTGGCCGATATCCTCCTGTTACAACTGCAAGGTAATTGACGGTGACTACATGTTTTATTTTTTCATGAGAGCAACTAGTTCTCGTTAACACTAAAATCAACTTTGTGGCATTTATCTGATTTAATAGATGCATGTAGTGTTACACTTATTTTATGTAATTATTATTTGGTATCGTGTTTTACGTCGATATCAAATAGTTTCAAATATACAAGTGTTTTTCCTCAAATTAGCTGGAAAAATTAAGATGGAATAAGAAAATTTAACAGGAAATTATATGATAGCCAAAATTAACAGGAAAGTAGACTTGTGTCAAACCCGTTCAGTTGTTCGTTTTGGGCAAAAGTAATTTCAATTGGGCTTGTTTGTCTAACATGAACAACTGAATGACTTTGATACAGGTTTACTGGAATCAATTTCAATGTCTCGAATGAAGTAATTTAGTTTGTAACTTTAATATATAATCTGAAGATACTTTATAGATTTCCAGACATTTATATATGGATGCAATTTTACAGATTAAGTTGATACGATTTTTCGTTCGAATTAGTATGTCTAAAAATGTGTTAGCTTCACAAAACTTAAGAACATGCCTTCAAACTCTTGAAAACACTTTTAAAAGTTGGTTTACAATTTCATTAATATTGATATGTGAACCCTTCCCCGTACACAAATCCACAAAATAATTTATAGTCCTTTTTTTCTTATGCATCTTACAATTAGTGGACAGTGCTGGCTGACGTAGTTAACTCGAGACTAAGAGACCGAAGATACGGAGTTCCACTCCGCACTCATTTATGAATATGGAGCCGATTTTTTCCGATCTGCATTAGTAGGTATCTACATGATTGTGTTACTTGTTGTCGGCCTATTTCAGTGGTGAAAGCGAAGCATTGCTGACACGACGCTACCAAGAGCAGAGCACCCCTTATTATTACTATAGTGTCATCGAGACTATAGTAATAAGAAATAGTAGAAGTATGATTCAAATAAGTAGCTACAATAAATTCTCTTAGTTCTCTTATGTACCGAGATCTAACAAAAAAAAACCTGGAATGTTTCAGTTTATAAGTACTAGTAGTTTGCATCTTCAAAGTCAAGTTTTGTGCAAGTTTCCATAGAAACTGTACAATACCTGCGTCCCTATAAGACCTAATTATTGGGCTCTCTAATTAATATAATAGATCCAACATTTCTTACCTAACCTTGAACCTATTCTTGTCTGATAGTCGTAAAGTGGCTGGTTTGACTTCTTTTGTTGTAAAAATCATAACTTTTGAAGTAATGAAAATATTTTAAAAGTTTAAAAGGAAATTGAAAGAAAACATGTTTGACTTTGAAACGGTGATTGTTACCAAATTTCTTATGCACTTATTACATGTTTTTTATAATTACTTTCTAATATATTTATTTATTTAAAAAACTATATATTTTTATTTCAATATTTTGCTTACTTTTTGTTAACATCTTCAGAAAGGATATTAAAATGAATTAATGGATAAATATTGTTAGCAAATCTCTAACAAAAACTAAAATTTGGAAAACAGGAAGTTGTAGCGATAGCCTTTAAGATCAACCACCCCTGAAATATCCCACTAATATTTACCGCAAAGCAATCGTCGTTTGTGGTGCCATTCTATGGTATGACAGTTTGATAAATACTATTATTCTAATTTTCAAACTGCTATAACTTTTGAATGAATCAATCGATTCTCCGGTGCGGTGATTGAAGTAGTTTGTTTGAGTCCTATAAAAGAATCATGAACACTATTTGATCAGATTTATAATTTCGGATTTTTAAAACAAAACCACATTTTTTTTTTTAGGAGTAGGACCAGCACTCAGGGGATGACCCCTACATATGCAATGCATTGCGCCGGAACTGAAAACGAGGGGATAGTGTTGAGGGGACAGACTAGGAAAGAAGAGACGATAGACAGTTTTTTGTTTGTAGCTATTTAAACCTTTTTTACTTCGCCGGCTAATTTTTGCTACAGGGCCGACGAAGGTGGGTGCAGTTACTCTGCTTTTAGTGCATGATCGTGTCAGTCGCTGCCAATTATGTTCAGTGACCAGTGACTATGCCTTCATCACTGAAACAGGCTGGCAACAACTAACACAACCACGAACTAATGCTGATCAGAAGAATTCAACACAATATTTCATGGCTCAGAGGGGGCTCGAACTCAGGACCCTCCGCTTCATAGTCGCGTGTTCTATAAGAATTCACAATTTGTAAATTACAAACTATTTTCAAAAATCACAACAGAATAAGAATAGTAGGCCTTGAAACTCATACAAAAACTAACCCAACAAATAGATTATAATCGATATGCATCTATTTTATTTTTCTACACCAACAAATAAATTTCATTTAAAATAGTATTGTGACAACAATATGTCAAATAAAAATTTCATTACATTAATATATTTTTATTTTTTTTCAATTTCCCGAAATCTACCTATTCGAATCGATTTCAATTCGCAGGAAATCTAATCGGTTCGATATCACAGGAAAACTTTAAAACGCCACTATTTTGGACGGATCCGTTCAAGGTGCTCGAAAGTTTGAAGCTGTTCACATACCTACAATCACACACAGATCCACACACATATGTACATACAGAAATAGTGACATCCTTTCAGAGAAGAATTTTTTTTATCGGATTTAAATAATATATCAACATTATTTTTGAATAAGATCAAAAAAGCTACATTTATATGCAACCTTTACTGAAATTTTTTAAACCTGAAGATTTCTTTGAAAGTTTACTATTTAATAAATATTATTAACTCCTAGCAAAATGTGCAGGTGTGCGTCGTTTAAGCTTTTTAATCATGAAGGATTATGCCATTCTGTAGTTTTATTACATTGACAGGGAAGAAAGGAGTCGCTCATCGCTATATATTTTTGGATAGCTATTAATCATAGTTCCTAAGTGATCCGACAACAATTCAGGTGCTTCTAGATCAATATTACAGATCTTCCTGAATTCAAGAAGGATAACCACATTGAGAACATAATTTTAACTGCGTGAGAGGAAAAGATATATAATATGCTAATAAGGCTGACGCCTCATGTTCGCACTGTTTGTCTGATTACTTTTAAGCGAAAAGTCGTTGTTTTACTTTACGTAAAACATTTTTTCAAATACACTTTGGACTCACTGGATTTCCTTTTCTTTAAAAATGTGCTTCCTCTTTTCTTATCATAGGCTATAAACAACAAAATGAGATTGAAGTCTTTGTGTGAAGCTGAAACGTATTAAGAGTTGCCATGCAAAGTGTAAAAACACGTACAAAATCTGTTTTCTTATACGATTGATTATATTGCTCCCATTTCATTAAATTAAATTGCATAAATTTTGCAAAAATTGGCAACCATTTCAACGTATTCACAAATCCGTTCGTTTGTTCGTTCAAGTGGTTCACAAGAAAGTAAATTTTTCTCTATAAATTTGGTGAACATGAACTCGTTTGCAGCTGCAACTTTTCAAATATGAGAAAAATAAAAAATTAAATACATTTTGTTGCGGCTTATTTCCTGATACTGAACCTGAACTTCGCCTTTGATTTGAGTTACGATGACACGCGCCTCTAACCAACAACCAGCTTCTTTATTTTGAATCAGTTTTTTTTTTGTTTTTTTGTAAATTTCGATATCGCGGTTTGTAATAGCAACATTTTTTTCATGTTACAACACAAAACTGTTTTCCACTTTTTATTGTTGTTTATTATTTCTATATTTCGAGTTGTTAGTTTTTCCTCTTATGGATGTATGCAACGAGTATTGCGGTTGTGTGTGCGATCGTATGCAATGAGAGTACAAGTGGCTGCCACTTTAAAAAATACGCCTTTTGTTATCGACCAACATTTTTGGCCTTCATATATTTGCGGTTTTACATAAAAATTTAAAAAAAAAACAAGTAAGAGGACTATGTTCGGCTGCGTCGAATATTATACACACTGCATTTAATTAGAATAAAAGTGTGTATGTGCTTTCGCGGCGGCTGTAAAAAACAGTTTGTTGTTCCTTTTTTTCCTTTTTAATTCAATTTTTTATGAGATTTAAGGCTACCATACACATACTGCCGGTACTTTTTCTTTCGAAATCTTCACTTTGAAAACCCGAATTTTGGTGCAATTATTAGAATTTGAATACATAACAAACTTCGCGAAACTACGAAAACCAACAGATTCGGCATTGAGAGATCTGAGAAAAATTGAATTTTAGGGGAAAACTGTTTGATACACTGAAAAAATAAAAATTCAAGGCATTTAAATATATATTATATACCTAAAATATATATCTAATTTACTTCACATATTCGCATAAATTTTTATATCAAAAATATTTATTTTTTGTAGGTTAGGCGAAATTATAAAATAAAAGCATCTTCATTTCTTTGGTGCTTACCCCAACTCATTGGTAGATCATCGACCATCAACTGCAAGCTGCTGTGGTTATATGAGATGTGTCGAAAAATGCCGGAATTACTGTATTATATAATATATAAGGAAGATTCTCCCTTATTCTGTAACATCAGTTCAAGACAATATCAGTAAGAGTGTGTTCAGTCTGCATTTTTAATTAAGTCAATACTCACTTTATTGCTATAATTATCTTTTTGTCCATTACTTTTAGTCAATTCAATTACCGTATGACAACCAAAAGAAAAAAATTTTAATATTCGCGAGGACCACAAGTTCAAATCTGAAACGTTTTTTGTTGTTTTGTTTTAATTTTCAAATTAATAATAAATTTTATGTCAATAATTTAACTTCACATATTTTGTTTATGGCTTTCTTCACTTTTTCCCAAAATTTGGGTGCTAAGTCTCTACTAACTTTGTTCAGTGAGTTGTGTTTTGCTCACTAAACGCCCTTTTTAACAGTGCTGCATTTGTAACTTTGCTCAATATTATAACAATTTCATATTTATTGGACAAAAATAAATTGAAATTTTACATGGATACATGAACGATAAGCTCAATTAAGGTGTATGTCTGGTCGTGTTCAGGCAGTACATTCAAGCTATCAGAAGTAGTAAGTTGTTTTCTATCATGAGCAGAAATACAGAAAAAAGGGGAATATATTTAGAAAATTATAGCAGCAGAACGAGTTTCAGAATTACAAATTGAAAATAATAAGACAAATAGCATCCACAATAATATTGTGTAATGGCTTCGCCACTTGAGGATTATATAAGTCAGGGTGGAACCTCGCGTAAAAGGCAATTTTTTTTTTGAGATATTAGGAAATATATTATGGGTTATCTAGAATCCGGGTTATGGCAGGATCAATTAGCTCTTAATATTTAAAATCAACGTGACAATTATTTTAGAATATCTGAAAAAAGTAATAATAGATAATAAATACAATGAGAATTGTGAAATATATCCTAAAGTTTTAAGTCGTATGAACCAAAACTTAAGAACGACAACAATCCCTTTTGTCTCATACAAAATTACATAAAAAGATCTTCTTCAAAAACCTGAACACCAATGTATTCATGCTAAAGCCAAATATATATAATCTGAAGCAGTCATTTAAAAATGACATTTGATGGCATTTCTAAAACAGCATCACATTTGACATATCAATTACTTGCATAACTACTATAGCTACCAATTACTTTTTTCATCATTTCCATAAGTGCAAGTACTTGCAAGTCGGTGCCGGCTTAATTCCATTAGTTTTTATGTAACAATTTAAATATATGGATTGCCATGAGCCAAACTAACAATGGCTACTTACAAATTATTTATTTGTTTGCAAAATTATATACAACTAGTTTTATTAGAAAATAAAATTTTCCAAAATGATTTTTGTTGTCCGACATGATAAATTTTCAGTAGTTGAACAATAAATTTAATGATCATATTTAGCTGGGTTCGACTTCAAATGCAGACTCTATCGAATAATTAAAATGGAAATTGTACTTAATTAAAAATTTCTCGGACTAGAATATTTTTGGAAATATATGTCTATATTTTTAAATTAATTTTTTTATAATATAAGCATTTCGTGTCATTTAATTGTAAATAAATTCCAAAGTCGTGAACTGATGAAGTCCAAGACGGTCTAGCAATGCCCATACGTTCGTCTGTGGAAGACATGATATTGTCTATTTTTGAACCCCGCCCCTATAGTGGGCGTTGATGTACGATATTATATAAAAGAACTCTATCCCACCAAGGTCGAATATAACGTTTTTATTTGTTTTCTATTAAATTTATAATAGTAAGGATCCTTGGAATATATGTAATCTATTTCTAATGAGCAAAAAAATGTTTCATATTCTTCAAGTCGATTTAATTACAAATAATTCCGATTGTTTGATTGCTGATTCTTCGCCCTATAAACCTTTTATAAAATAAATTGAAGAAGATATTCAGAGGATATCGAAATATTGGAAAATAAAAAATTCAATTTCTTTTATAAAAAAACTGACGTAAAGCTTGTTAATCAAACACATAAGTAAATAATTATATCCAAAAGGAGTAAAACACCGTTAGGTATTTTCGGATTGTCAGAGTCATCCCGCCCGGATTGTCAGAGTATCCCGGATTGTCAGAGTCATCCTGTAGCAAAAGATGATATGATCGTTGTATATTTTGAATAATTTTTGGTTGATTCATCTACCGCTATTTTTAAGTGCGTTAGCTACCATAACCATGTCTTATTTACCGATTAGTACATTAACTCGTTACGCATGCTTCTTAGTTCGGTACTTTATCAGTTGTGATCTTGATCCGATATTAATTAATTATTATCACAACAATTATGTGCAATAGTGCTGAAACAGTTAACGTTAACGGGACTGAAGATTGTGAGTTCGAACACGTACTCAGTCAAGCCATGATATAGAATTATTCTGATCTGACAGACAGATCATAGGCACGAGGTATAGCACAGGTAACTGAGCATGATGGACAACGAATTGACACAACGAATTGACACAACAAGCGTTGTCGGGTGTAGGTTGGCTGCCACCCTAGGCCCTGTCTGTTTAGCCACCCTCTTTGATTTACAAAATTCTGATTCAATATTATCATTTAGGAAGTCTGTTCAAGGACTAATGTCGTTTTCTTCTCTAAAAACATTTAAAACATATTTCTTTCTTTTATACCCAGTTAAACTCAGTTTTAAACCAAAAATTAAAAATTGATTTTCTTACGGGGTGGTAGAAAAATTTCTAAAAGATTCACTGTTTTGAAAAGACATAATATGACAATTTATCTTTTAAAAGTAGAAACAAATATTGCACTTTTTTGTTGAAAAAAATTTTAATTTTTCTTAAAATACATTTATTTATTTGTCAATTTCTTTTTTGTCCCCTTCTAGGTAGTACCTCTCAGATATAATATATTTGTGCTAGAGGTTTCTTTCCAATCCGATTTGCACTTTTTGGTTTGTCATTGAGGTCTCAGCGATTTTGCTGTTGGCTCCTCAATCGTGGAGAGACGCAAAATTTGCATGGCTATATTTAAAATTGGGTAGAGGAAGAAGGACAGAAATAAAAGCCGGTGAATAAGATGGCATAATTATGGTGTCGTATTTGGCCAAAATATTGCGAAAATGCATTATTTTTAATCAAAAGTTTCGATGGAACTTCGGTGCCATGGCAAGAAGCTCTAATGTTCCCAAGCAATTTCCATTATGGGAGTCTTCAAGTCATTCTAAACGTCCTGTCAGTGATTATCGTATAATTATCGCAATTATTCGTTGTAAAATTTCTTCCAGTACAAAATTTCTTCATAGTGTTGTTTTATTGTTTCGGATTTTTTGAGTTCTGAAAAGATTGTCGCCCAAAGTCCGGTCTTCACGGACCTAGGCGTAAATTACGGTATCCTCCTTCATTGGTTAGAAAAAAAAAATGGCAAACGAACTAAAAGAATAAAAAATTACTTCCGGTTTTATAAAATTAAATCGAGCGATTTATCTCAACTTATGTAATAAATTGCGTCGGAACTATGCAAAAAAAAGGGATTGTATTGAGAGGCCAGATAAAAAAGATGAAAATAGAGAAATTGTTCTATCCATTTTACTTCTAATTTTGGTAGAGTAACGAAGGAGTGTGTTGTAATGCACTCTTAATTATACTTGCGATGCTCTTCAGCCTTCGTCATTGAAACGGGCCGACAACAATTATCAACATCGCACACTAACGAAGATCAGGAAAATTCTATGCCATGACCATGACTGAGTGTGGGGTCGAACCCGGAACATTCGGCTTTGTAGTATACACGTTAATTACTTCTGCAGCACCCTGATATATTTTGTCTATCGAAATATAAATTTTATTTTTCACGAAGTTTGTCGAAAGTGAATCTGAAAATATATCCAATAAATGCTGCCTCAAATTTTTAGTGAATAAAAAAAATGTATTAAATAATTTTATAAATCTTCCTTTCGCTTATTTCTGGCACAACTTTTCGATAAAACTGCACACAAGTTTAAAACTTAATGCATTTGATTGTCAAATGAAATTTTACTTTCCTGCTGTTTAAATATTAAAAAAAAACTTCTGAAAAAATATTTGTGAGTGTGCATTAAATCAAAATAATTTCCATTTTCATATCAGCTCTGACTACTTGGCATAAGCGGCAAAATATAAAAAAATATTTCTATTTGTTTCCTTAATGGATACATCGAAGTAAAATGTTGCATTTATGCAAATCCATAACCAACTGAATGAAGAAGTATTTTGTTGTCTATCGAAATTAAAATACGTTTAGACAAACATGTTGGTATCTACCAAAAAGTGTAAAATTAAAAAAAAATCATCTGAAACTGAAGCTATTGAGCAAATCTTTTTTTATATTTTACATATATATTCTTTTTAATATTTTGAAAGAAAAAAACAACCAACACAAGTTTCTCATCATTATTACTTGTTTTTTATAGACATATAATTATCATTATCAACATGATCATTATCATCAAGTGATCATCAAATAAGAAATGTTGCCACCAACTTTAGAGCAACAACTTCTCTGGTGTTGTTTGCTAAAATTTCAATCAAAGTTTATTTTACGTACGATTTTTCGTCATTAGGAAGTTGGCATAAAACCATTGCACTCATTGGAATAACTTTCAGTTTCAGTTCAGACAACGTGCGGTCAACTATACCAGAATACATAAAAGCAAATTATTTTTAATAGAAAGCAGATTAAACAAACTGTGAATAAAAGTCATAAGCATAAACAAAGCGACATCTAATGTCGCCCCACAGTGCAAATTTATAAATAATAAAAGCACACTGAATTACCTTGGCGCATTCGACGCACATAACAAAAATTAAGAAATTGTGATATTTTTTAGTTAATATTTTATTTTTTTGTTACTAAATGAAAATCATTATAATGAATGTAAGTAGTCATCAGTAATTATTTGAACTGTTATACGGCCATAAAAATTATTTTATGCTGTTGTTTTTAAATGCTTTGGCTGCAGCATTTCTCATTAGTGTAATTTATTGCCTAAGTGATATTTTATTTGGGCTTGTGCAACTAAATGTTGAAATTGTTACAACTGGTTTTTATTAAAAGAGAAGTTTTGCAACGATTTGAGGTAATAGCCAATATATTTTAATTTCAACTCATACAAAAAAGTTGACAAATTTATATGCAAACTATAAGATCAAATGCACATGAAATTCGGCAAAAATCAGAACAGAAATAGCAGCCTTTTAAAATATCTTTAAACGCAATCGCAACATTCACATCACTTACTGCCTCTTAAAAAATTTGTGTCAATTGACTCCAACGTATTTGCAAGATTGCTTGCCAAAATGATTTTAATACTAATTATGTAATAATGATCAAAAAAGGAATATAATAGCCTGAACTATCACCGATTAGATAAGTTATGTGAATAACAAAAAGTAATCACGTTTGAATATTCCAATCAATTACATTTTAGTTATTTTCTTTGTTATTTTGATTTTGAAGTACATTTTGATTGTTTTCAATGTTGGTAGCCCTGATTTTTCTTCTAAAATAAGAAATTTACACAATATTTGTATATGCAATCAAAATGATTTTGAAACAGTTCAATGTAAAGGGTGCTCACGGTTTTGTATGCTCATACCCAACTGTTTCTCGAACTTTTCCAAGTCCATTTTACATATACATATATGGACGAATTTCTTTGATGTTGTCTTTTTCTTTAAGGCACGAGTGGGTGTGGGACTGTTGTGATTCCAGATAACGCCATAAAAAGAAATCTGATGGTGTCAAATCACATGATCTAGGTGTCCAATTTTGATAGCCGAAACGGCAGAGTATACGAGCTGGATGTGTCTCATAAAGTAATTGAATTATTTTACGCGCTGTGTGGCATGTGTCACCGTCTTGTTGAATTCTCATATTGGCCACATCAGTATTATCCGATTTTGGCAGAAAGGGCTGTGTATTTATGTCGCGATATCGGGCACCACTTAAAAAAACGATGAATTGTAAAAGGAATTGTAACAAGTAAAAACGTTATATTCGTCCGGGTCGAATCTTAAATACCCTCCAAATATTTAGTAAGTGAATTTAAAATGTTTAACTTGGTGGCAGAGTTCCTTTATATAATATCGTACGTCAACGCCTACTGAAGGGGGCGGGTTTAAACATAGACAGTATCATGTTTTCCACAGACGAACGTATGGGCATTGCTAGACCGTCTTAAACTTCATCACTAATCAAGAATATATATATTTACTTTATTGGCGGGGTCGCTCTGGTAAGGGCTGTGGGGGAAATATTTCACCTTTATCATAAAACTCTAAAAATAAATGCTTGGGATAATTATATACAAAATTAAAATTTCTTTTTTTTTGATAGGGTCATTTAAAGGGCAAAGGGGGAGAGGGGGTAGGGCAGAAACAGGTAGACATAAAACTCTAAAAATAAATGCTTGGGATGATTATACACAAAATTAAAAAAATTTTTTATTTATTTTTAATAGGGTCATTTAGCGGGCAAAGGGGGAGGAGAGGATAGGGCAGCAACAGGCAGTCATAAAACTCTAAAGATAAATGCTTGGGATGATTATATACAAAATTAAAAAAAAATTTTTTTTTTGTAGGGTCATTTAGGGGCGAAGGGGAAGGAGGGAGTAGGGCAGAGTAGTACCAGATTTCGTCTCAGCTTCGTCATTAAAGCTCAAAAATGTTGTTTTTAAGGAATGTAGGCTTAAGTAAAACAATTTGTTAAATTTTTATGCTATTTTTGCCTATAATAACGCCCACTAAAGTGGGCCAAATTTCAAGAGTCTAGCTCTTATCGTTTGGACTGAACGCAAAAATTTGTCAGATAGCCTTGAGCCGTTTTGGTATCCTTTGAAAACAAATGCTAAAATTTTAGACAGTTTTTTTCATTCTAAGCAAATTTATGAAATCATGATCAGTAGAGTGGTTCAAAAGTTTCTTAGTATTTTTTTTTTGATATTCCTCGAATAGCTTCCAATTCAAAGAAAATCTAGGTTGAAAGATTGGTTTGGTTCGATTTGGCTCAGCCGTTCAAAAGTTTTAAGCCGGCTGCACACACATACACTTATATACAGACATTGTGATATCCTCTCAGGAGTAGCCAGGAAAGCTTTCTAGGGGTATGGGTGTCCATACTTCCTCAAGTAGTAAAGGTTATTTTTTAGAGGGCAAAGAATCCAAAACAGTTTAAAATTTTTTGAAGAGCAAGAGCTAGTGTTAATAGTTATTTTAAATAGCAAGAAACATCATGACTAGCAGCGAGTGACACTATCCTTTACTAAAGAGTGGAGGAACCGCACCCTCCTTCGTTGGCTCTGCAGCAAAAAATTAGCCGGCGAAGTAAACGGGCTTAATAGCTACAGAAAATTCTCTATCTTCTCGTCTATCTTCATCTGTTCTCTCAATATTGGCCACATCCTTTGGAGTTCTGGCGCAATGCACTGCATATGTAGGGGTCATCCCCTGAGCGCTGGTCCGAATTAAAAAATAATAATAAAACTTAAAATAATAAAATCAAAAGCGACAAATCTCTAACACAATTGGATACTATCAGAAATGTTTTTGATGATGATAAACAGAATTTTAAATAAAGGGTGCCTCAGTACGAATGCACTTTTTTATTTTAAAATAAAAAACATATATTTTTTGAGATAGTCTTGACATATTTATTGGACTGTATTTTTCAAATCAAGTATAAAATAAAATACACGTTAAATGTCCCCCACAACTCTGATGACGGGTCATAATTCTTTTAATCAATTTCCATTACTTTTTCACTGAGATATTGCTATATGTCACCGGTGACCCGTTGGATCTCGGATTTGAGCTGAGGAGTAGCTTGAGAATTTTCTTAGTTCCAAATTCGCCAATTTTGTGTATTCACGAAGCCATTCAGATGGAAATATGCTTTATCGGAGTAGATGACCTCTTTTTAGAATATTTGGCATTACGTCACACCTGTCAAATTTCATAGTTGCAATTGACTAAAAAAATTTACTCTAAGTTCAACAAGTAAAAGTACTCTATTCGGCTGTTCCGAATCCTGTATACTACGGTTGTCAATTATTCGCCTTTCGACTTTGTTGGAATAATTCAAATAATTGCTTTTGTTCGTACGTTCAAACGATTAAATCTAAAAAATTATATGATTAATTAATGAAAATAACGAATGAACATATTATTTAAAACAAATTTTATTCACAAAAATAAGCAATTCATAGAGAAAACTTACAAATAAAATGGTCAATATTCATTTGCACTGAGACACCCTATAGACGAGTAATAAATTTCCAATGATGGTAAATAATTCCGTTATATTAGTTATTATATAACGGTCTTACTAATAAAGCATTTCGAAATTAATTATAAATTCAGTGGCACAATAGCTTACAACGAAAACGGCTGAGTCTGTGCAAGTCATTAACATAAAATATTGCAGCACTCTGTATTCAAATTAATTAAGTGAATTAATGAATGGAAATTTTTTTTCTGTGTGAAACTAAAATTCATATTTTAAAATTATTAAGTATATAAATCATTTTCTCACAATAATTTTCTTTGTTGGCACGGGGAACTGTCATAAAGAAAACATAATTGTTTTCCTAACTAGTCGTATTGTTAAGCCAACTGAAAGTCTCAATGTTTAAACTGTGACATTGAACTTCTAATTTGCTTCGAATCATTCAAATCGAGCAGTTGAAAAATAATTTAAATGACCTTGCATGCAAGCTCCAGTGCTTTAGTTAATTATACCCGATACCACAAACATTAATTTGATCATCTCATTGCAGTTTCTGAGCCTATTGCTGCATTTTGGTTACTTAACAACAATAGTATGTGGGCAAGGCCTCCCTTATGGTAGAGAATACTACAGTTCGTTAGGCACACCAACATCCCATTATACGATTCATCATGGTGACGGCGGCAGTAGCAGTGGCTTTGTGCCTTTGGCCTATAAAAGCGACTTGATAACGGGGGAGAGCAAACGTAGATCAGCATCAAAGTATGTCAAGAAACACAACTACAAAGGATACAGCTCGGTTCGTTGTTCATTTCTTTTTCTTATTGCACAATATTTTTGCTTAATCAATTTCTTTCCTACAGGATGAAGATGACATTTCGTCGGAAGGTTATTCGTCTGATGAATTTTCGAATGAAGCAAAAAATTTGTTTGCCTCAAAAGAGAACGACAGTAGAGAGTACACTATAGGCACCCACATACGCGTGCAACATCCCATAACAGTGCCAAAAAAGTCCACAATTCCATATCCCACGAAGAGTGCAAAATACTCAGCTTTATCCAATTTACAAGGCTATTCACTGGACGCTTCTAATGAAGATCGTGGATCTGATTCCTATTTACCTCTAACATCAGGCAAAAAATTGAAATATGCCAAACACTATGAACCAGATCCATTCCAAGTGATCTCGCCGCCCAAATCTAAGCCCTCAATACATCATCATTCATCTGCATCTGGTTTTGGTGGCAACTTTAATGTCTATGAGCCCGAACCTGAATCATATGAGAATCCGGATTTGGCAGTTAAACATCTTAAGGCCAATTTAAGGGATCGCTACAAGAGTGTCGCTTCGAAAAAGCAAATTGAAAAATATATTGAGGATCAGGAAAAGCTGCTAGACGAAGCTTTAAAGCTGCAGCTGCTAAACAGTCCAAAGTTCCAAAAGCTGTTGAAGACGGCCGAAAAGGAACATCATTTTAAGCAGGCGGATTTTGATGATGAATACATTGGCAAAGCACCACATTCATTTCGTGATACTTTCCATAAAAGCGGGCCCCCAAAATCATCACGCATCCGTCGCCGCCCACCCAAGTCCAAGTCATCCGTGTTGTCTAACCCCAGCCGCAAATATCGCTCAGCATTTGTCATTGCAGTCTGAAAGAGACTTTAAGACTGGACTTTAATTAATTTAATATACATTTTTGTATTAATACGTGGTAGCTAAACGTTATTGTATTTGTAGTTTAAGTTTAAATTTGACTAATTATATTTATGCTTTTAAAAATATTGATGAATATTTTTCAAACGATGTTCTTTTTTTATAATAAACAGAATTAATAAACAAACGGGTGTGTCTCTCTAGAAATACAGAGTTACTAAAATTACGACAATTTTCATAAAAACAAAAATTTTTACCGGTTAATTCCTGTATCAATTCGTCATTATAATTTTATTGAATTTTTAATTCATCTACGTGAAATGTTTTAAGTTAGTGTTTGGCGCATTTATTTCTTCAATTTAATGTTGGTGTTTTTCTGCATAACCCAAAATTCAAAAGCAATTGTTGTTAAAAAGAAAAATTGTATAAACACGAACAATTATCGCATCCAACCAAGCCAACAAGAAGTCTTTTGCACATGAAAAGTTTCTTGACTGAAACGTTTAAATTTTCTTTTAGAATTTCTGTCAGTGCATAAGAAACCATCAGTCAAATAGAATTATGCAAGTTTATAATCTCCCCCATTTGTTTACCTCTACAAAAGCGGTCTAAAACACGGCGATAAACGTAGTAGACACACATGGGGACTGATGATGGGAATATTGAGACTTCCGATTAAGTTCAGTTGGTACTAAAAAAATTTAATTTTCTGTATTGAAACGCCGAAAGCACTAAAAAGCAAATATGTGATTAAAAAAGTTTTAAAATAGTAACACTCTATATATATGGAAGCTTTTACATGGCGTTGTCATTGGAGGGGCTTAAAGAATATGTAAATAGTGCCATATAACACTGAGACGGGAGAATATTGTTAACACTTTTGAATTAGCCTTGTCATATGTATTTCCAATTTCACCAGTCATGACTCGGAATATTTTGTACCATCCCATTTTAACTAGTCATACGACCGGTACGTTGAAAACAATCGATGCAATATTCCCCCAGGGAGGTTATAAAAAATGTAATAGTTTTTTGTGTATAAAAACAATTAATATTATTATAGTGTTTTAATACCGATATTGCGATTTAATTTAAAATATTTATATAAAACAATAAGAAGTGTAAAGAATATCATAACAATAGTTCTGCAACGGCTTTGAAATTTCCACTGCTAAGTGAATAAAATAAGTATCGTGTACTGTACAGCAAACGTCAACCGTATGCTTTCTAATAAAATCCCATAAAGGTAAATGTATAAAATGGTTGGTTTATGGGATATTCTTGTATTACTCAAAAATAGATGGCGTTTAAAACAATGCTTAACAAAAATTTGTATTGGAATAAAAATTCAATGAACCCCTAAAGTATGCTTTTGCATTAGTGTGTTGTAACAAAAATGAATGCAATTAGTGCAGACACACACATCGCTTCTCACTTTAGCAGGCCAAGTAATATAAAAATATATATGTATGTAATAATTACCACTAAATTATAACGTAAAATTCGCAAATGTATCGTAAAAGTAAATACATATAACGTAAATTAAAATGCTTCAAATTGTATCATGTGTTATACGTATAACATTTATTATTCACTTACCTATATGTATACGAGTGCAAAAAGTAGCAAGACCACTTCCTCAGCAAAAAAACTTGCCTTAGTTTTTTTGATACAACTGGGAATTTATTACAGAATTAATTTTGAGTTCCACTACTGACTGTATCATCCATCAATCTTTACATTTCGTATATTAAAATAATTTTATAACCAAGATTTTTGTATTTTAAGACTTCGTTCACTAATTTTTACTCTTAAAGAGTCAAAACATTTGTGCAAAAATATTTATTATGCTATTTTAAGTAACTTGGGAGAGATATAACTGCGTTTAGAAGGCACTTTTTTGGGTCTTTCCAAAAGTTTTGTAGCTATTACTTTACTGTTTGCTATGCCATTCGTAATGTATTTCATGTGCCACTAAGTTGCAATAAACTAAATACTGGTATTAAATTAGAATTCTTAACTTTCACTTTTAAATTAAATCGTAACACCAGCAATGTGCATGGTTTTTGTTCTTCAATTTTTATAGAACTGCGATGGGAGTAATGACGAATAAAGATAGAGTTTTCAAGTTTTTGAGAAATCAGCATTTAAGAAACATATATTGGTGTGGCATAGTGACATCGCGGAGTATTTTTGAGTAATAATCAAAACAAAATTACTTCTTAGCAACGAGTTTTATTTCTTCAGCAAATAGATTTTTTGATTACATTTTCTTTACTCTCGCATATTTTACTAGCAGCTCTCAAATATGTGGCTCATTTTAGATGATGTGTTTGTATTTAATCAAAATATGTCTTGTTGGCAAGTTAAAATTTTTGGGATGTTAATTTGTGCTGCATATTGCTTACGGACAAATAACTTTTATATGCTATAAACTTTTTTTAGGAACTAATAGTGTGTGTGTAATATATACATATGTAGTATATTGTTACATAGAATTCAAAGTTCCGCGAGCAACTTAATTATGAAGTGATTAATCATGATATTTCATCTATCGTTTTATTACTATTCTTAAAGAAATATGCTTTGAGTACCGTGTTGATTTTAAAATTTGGCCAATAAGAATTAAGTTGGCTTAAGCTTATAGTTTATATTTCTGCAGTAAAACACTCAAGAATGTACTGTTAGGCTTTTGGATTTTATCCCATTGTTTTCAGTTCCGGCGCAATGCATTGCATATGTAGGGGTCATCCCTGAGTGCTGGTCCTACTCCTAAAAAAAAAGAAAGTGAAAATATATGTTCATTGTTAGTTGTTAACAAATATTCTTTATCGCTGCAAGATGTATACAAATCAAAAAAAAGGGGAAAACCAGAACATATAGCAAGATCCCAAGTTCAACTTCCTGTACTTCAGTACTTCAAATCAGTGTAAAATCGACTATTTCCACGTAATGGCAAATATATGTGTTTTTGAAGGAATATGAACGAGTTTTCGCTCTAAAATTAACTATTAAATTATGAAAGAATAATTTTCTAATTTTATTGGAGACATTTGAAAGGCATTGCAAATTTTACAAGACATTGCAAATTTTTGTAGGGTATTGCAAATGATCTCAAAATATTGTGCAAGTCTCAAACGTCAGAAATAATTAACCACTAGTACATTCACATATGCTATTATTAAGATAATTCCTCTTGTTGAGCATTTGGACTGGTTAAACTTAAAATTTTAATGTAGATGTATCAACATTTGGTTCTTCTTATTTCTAATATATTTTTACCATTTGTATGATAGTTAAATGAATGTATGAATTTGGTGAAAAATTTTTAAATATTAAAAGATATATCTATGCAATAATTTGCTTCTAGTCTTGCTTGCTGTATGCAGCTATAATTTGCAGTAATTTTATAAACTTTTTGGTCTTCATAAGTATGTGAATTTAATAATAATTATTCTGGATAATGCCAAATATGTAGTTTGTAAAATAATTTCCCCAAAGCTGCAGTGCTATGAAACCCTAATCAAAAGTAATTAAACTTGAATCATTTCGAAATAGGCGAGTGTGTTTGCTAAAAAAGCTAATTATTATTTATAAGTTTTAATTTAATCTTTAAGTATGTTATAGTTAAGCCATTAACGATAGGAAATACAAAAACTATGAATTATATGCAGAATGGAATTTTTGTAATATTTATGGTGGTGTATTGCACTGTGGGAAATGTTAAAAAAATATAATT
Organism: Linnaemya tessellans; assembly: GCA_951800035.1. NCBI lineage: Eukaryota > Metazoa > Arthropoda > Insecta > Diptera > Tachinidae > Linnaemya > Linnaemya tessellans. Next base: position 110,255,982 of record OX637532.1, on the reverse strand, counting down.
ATACTCTAATATTTTTAAGCTTAAGGTCACTTTGTTTTTATTTCAAATACTTAAGTCACACATAGAAGTGACGAAATATGGAAAAATATTTTAAATAAAAATAAAGAGCCCTTAAGCTTAAAAATATTAGAGTATAATAATAATTAAAAAGAGGTCAAGAAACCAGAAGATTATTAAAAACTCTATGATGATATATTATAGAGCTACTCACTTACGAGTTAAAAATAGGATTTTGTGCATCATTCAAGTCACATGGTTAAACTAGAAATTTTCTATAATGGACTTCCATAGATATGTTTCGATATTATGGAATATTTTCTGCAGACGTATGTTAGCAAGTGCTGTATGGGCTGGACTTACAATATAGTCTCCATAGTTCTTTTGAAGTAGTTCTCATCTATAAATATTTATAAATGTAACGCAATTTAATTTATTAAATAAATGCCAACTGTGTTTTGTCTTACTCAATTGGTTTTTGAAGGTTTGTGCACAAAGTAAGAGGTTTTATAAATACATATTTGGAGTTAGGGTGAAGTCACAGATGATTTGGTGTAAGAAATGAAACATATGTCTAATAAGTTAACTGATACAATATCTCAACTAAATTTCATTAAATGTTTTTATTAGATTTCTTTTTTATTACAAAAAAAAATCACTGCTGCGTCCTCAGTTTTTCGTTCAACCCGAAGCGCTAATTTCACTCGTTGTCTTTGTAAATAACAAACTATAAAAAAAGCTTTTAGCATAGATTGAAAACATCGACACTTATACAGCATTCCTTAGCATCAATTACGCTTAAAGTTGGGTGAACAAGTAAAAATTTTTTTTTTTAAATTCACACATTTCGATATTTTTCAATCTCAGTTATTTTATATGAGATCTGAAAGTTTTCCAATATCTGATTGCAAAATTAAGAAGCATTTCAGTTGTTTTAGTAATTCGAAAATGCATTTAAGCTTAAAAGTAGCTTTCTTAGTTACCGCCATGAAAATGCAGCCATATAATCACGTATATAAGAGCATGTTGCTCCCATGTTTGTTGTTGATTCTTTAGACACGCGATGAAATAACTGGTTACATATTTGTTTATGCTAATTTTGCAGCGATGCCAGCATTTTGTAGCTTAAGCAAGCAAGATCAAATGGATGTGTGTTTTTCTAGTGGGAGTTTTTTTTCATGAGCATATTTTTGTAAATAACACTGCTCAGCAAAAAATATTTTTTTTGTCTCTCCTTTAAATAAAACTATGTGGACTATATGGATTTTGATGCGCTCAAATCCGTTTTCGGCTTTTTTCCATCAGGTCGAGATTTTGTTTTATAGGCGTGGCAACTTTTTTTTCTTAAATTAGTCAGGTACGGAGACATATTTCACTCTAACTCGAGAACGAGTCATCCGATTTTCAAAAGTAAAACACCAGAAGATGTATAACAAAATTGTGTTTATTTCGAATATAATTTTTCTCTCTCTTATCGTTTTGGAATTATTCAGAAATTAATGGAGAAAAAAAATTTTTTCGTGCAAAATTCGTAATTTTTTTTAGTTTAAAAATGTAATTAAAAAAACATAAAGCAAATATTCAGTCTTTTGCACATTTTTCTGAGAGCTACATATCTTAAAAATAAAATAAGCTATACGCCATAAAAATCGGTAAAAATGTGGATTCTGCTGCTGAGCAGTGTAATTAAGTACAGTGCACTTGCAAAAATGTGAATTCGTAATGGTACGAACCTTAGAACTTGAACAAAATTTTTGACAGTCTCATAACTGTAAACAGGCGAATTTCGAGTTAATGATATAGAACTGGCTTACATATCATTCTTATTATTGTGGAAAATTTCATTATATGTCTTAGAAACGAGATCCGTCAAAAAAATAGAGTGAGTTTTAAAATTTCGCGGGAGTTGTACATTCGATTATTACTTTCTTGCGTCGGTACACCCGTCTGGAACATATGACCACAGCTTAGCTATTTACAGTGTTGAGTTTGTTTGTGAGAGGCTTAAAAGTTGGACTCTTTTTGCGGCTTGGGATATTTGATTTTATCGAAAAATATCCATCAATGAGTTTTCATAAAATTTTGTGTAAAAAATGAAATTAAGTATATATATAAAATGTTGGCAGTGACATGCGGTGGTTTTAGTCTGAGTCTGAAAATTTTTTATAACTGGTAAAAAGCTTTTCATTAAAGGTAGAGAAGATATCAATGGCAATGCTAGCCTTGAACGCCCCAGTACATTAACAACAAGCATGAAAAGCATTACTTATAGTATATCCGTTAGCCCATGCACTGCAATTTTGGCCATCGACCAAGGAAAAACGTTGCATAAGAATCACTCAGGAATACTTGAATGGTGTCAACAGCAGATTTCGTCCTTGTGACTTTCTCCTTTTTTCAAGATTGAGGAGGACGGTGTATTGCGATGGTTGATGACAACGGCATGTAAGAATTACCGGTTCTTTTCATATAAAGTTCTGAAACTCGAATCACTTCTTAGACCCGAGGAATTTGTCCCGTGAGCAAACTTGTGACGGGTACTCTTCACTCTTGGGTTATTCCTAATGAGTCATATATATTAATTTGGAAGGAAATAAGTGTAGAACGACGAAACACGGAAAGTATTGTATTCATGGGAAAAATTCAATTTTTCTCAATAATTAAAAGAACGCCCGTTCTCAAAATATAAATAAATAACGACAAGTTTTCATATGATGCTTAAATGAATTACGATGGCATACACAAACAATTTTTCTGGAATCCACGAGCAAGAGTTATCCGATGTTTTAGAAGCTCTTCATGTCCTATGGCCTAAAAGAACTGAAAGTTTACTTGTATGAAAAGCTATTGATTTCAGAATTCTTATGTCTCCATACATGTCCTCAAATATGGCTTCGTTATCTCAGCGAATAGGTCAGAATAATTTTTTATTTCAAATCGAAAATACACTGACACTTGTGAAAGAACGTTTTAAAAAGTTTATATAAAACTCTTTGAAATGCAGAAAGAAACGCAAGAAAATAGTGCAATCGCAAGCATTCAGAAATTTGAGTAAACCCAACAGCAGCATTGAAAGAAATATCCAGGTAAAAACTGCGCTAAACGCAGTCCAATAAAATATATATAAAAAAAAATTATAGTTTTATTTTCCAGTAAGTTGTAAATTACTATTTTAAAAGTCATCTCTTTAGAGTATGTTTTTAATGTATTGTTTTATTGTTCCGTTCCCATTTTCTTAGTTTCCTTTAATCACATTTAGCTCATGAAATAAAATATATCTGTTGAAATTAAGTTCATATTATCGCGAGTGCACTGTAGTCCATGTCTAGTTATGCATGCAGCATTCCATTTTTAATGGAATTTCGCTATTGTTGCTTTATAGTGATTGTAAAAAAGGCACATTTGAGCTTAAGTAGATTTTCAATTTCTCAGGTCTACTCAAATATATGCACATTTGCATTAGATATTCAAAAATCTGTTCAACAGTTTTTATGTTCGACTTGCTGACATTTAAACTATTTAAGCCCTTTATTTTAATATTGCATGCCTCAAAATATTTTTCTGATCTATTTCGATTGGAGAAAATTTATGGAATTATTACACGAAGATTTAGTTTGCAAAAGCAAAAAATTTGTTTTCAAAACTGTTTTCAAAAGAAATTTCCTGCTCTTCCTCCAACAGTTTGGAAGCCTTTATCATATTTGCTCCATTATCCACTGTGCAGGAGTATATGTGGTCAATTGGAATGGAATATTTCTTCCTTCAAATTCTCAGCAGTATGTTTCTTGAGAACTTCTATCATACCTAGTGTTCGTATGATAATTTTTCCTGATAAGTATATAATAAATTTTAATTTAATATTTATAACGAAAATTCCAATTGATATACCATTCTCGCAATATTGTGCGTGAATTCCCAAAACGCTCTTTCCAAATCTTCTTGCGCTGTCTACTTTTATAGATAACATTTTCAGTTTGACATCTTGTGCAATTAATTCCCTTACATCTTTCGCAGCTTTATCAATTTTTTCAACAATGTTAGACGAATTAATATGAATTCCAAGTGATTTGCACATTGGATCAACAATTGTTTTAAATCCCCTTGAATCAAACAATTTAAATGGGACAATTTAAAACAGTACTCGCGAGTACTCCCACCTAAAACAAACGAGTGGAGAGTAAACTTTTTGTAACACTCGTAATCTTCGAGTACTCTTCTTCGCAAGTATTTTTCACTCGCGAGTAAAATCGAATAAATCTGATCTCTGGATTGCAGTGATGTGGACTGCACAAATGATTAATGTGATTCATGTCAATTCACGCATGATCATCCCATTCATAACCTTGAGTCATTTTGAAGCATACGTACATAAGTATTTCTGTATGTATTTATGTGATATCCTGATGCATTTTGAAAAATAAACCATGACATATTCAAAAATGGTTAGATGTGCTTTCAACTTGGAATATCAGTAAAGAATGCTAAGCGACAGGTGCTGCCACAATGAGTTACATTTTTCTACCCTGTCTGTGCGAATTGGTTCCTGACTTAAATGCTGCAAACGGTAAGATCAAATATTTTTTAACCGTCTGGGTTTTCCCTATTATGGTCATTGTAGAAGATAATGCGATTAAGAAGAAGAAAAAGATTCAATCCGAAATCTTCTCTGTGTGTTTGTCCGACTTTGCAGTAGGGCAAGATTATACATCTAGAAGTAACCTGCAAGAACTGCTTTCGGTTTCCGCAACGTATTAGAGTTAAAATTCAACTATTTTCGATTAGAGTTTCTTTAAATGGAATTAATCTAACTAATGGAGAGGGACGTGGAACTCATCGGGTAAAAGTGAATTTTTCAGAATATCACCTCTTATACGTCATCGAATATGACATTATGGCATACGTGATCATGGTATTGAACTCTACTCTGAGTGTATTAAATTTTTTTTTTTTGATTTTATAACAAATGTAAGTGAATTAAAATTTTGATGAATACATTATATTTTAATAGCATTATTATATCTAGAATTAATTATAATAATTGAAAGAGTTCATAAAAAAAGAACACCACAAATTGTTCCACAGCTTTTCTCTAATTGCATACAAGAAACTTGAAGTATTTCTTAATATTAACTCCATGTATTCCATCATTTTTTAAAAACATTTTTTGCATTCTGATAAGCGATTTAGCACAAATTCGATATGTTTCGAACCTAATTTGTTTTCATGTTTTTCAGAACCTACACAACTTCCAAGAACATATTAAGTCACTTTCTATTGAGTTTTCGTAACCATAGATGAAAGGATCCTTTGCCAAAATAAATATATAAACGAGTGGACAACTGGATAAACAGTTTTAGCATGAGGTACTCAAAGTTTTATATAGGACAGTGCCAATGGAATCAATATATCAGATAGCTCTATGTTATTCTTTCAAATAAAAAAATATTCTCGATTCTATAACGTTTGTAAATTTCAATTAAAGTTTTTTTACTTTCACTCCCTGTAGTTAATGTTCATCAATTTTTGCAATACGATCGACATTGAAATGCAATAATGCATAACTCAGTCTGAAATCGATTTTGGCTCCATATTAATTTAACTATACTTTTTAATTATGTTGATGGTTTTGTGTTGTGGACTTAATTGGAACTTTTAAGGAAATTTAAAGAATTGATCCTAATTTTAATTTAGTTTTATATATTTGGGAATCTGTTGTTTAACATACATTTTTAATTTTGTTCGTGCTGATTCTTTTCGCAAATTTGCAAAAAAAATTCAAAATTGATTATTGTGGGGTTTTAGCTAATGCAGATCATCAGAGAAACTTTACCCAAAATTTCTTAGAATGAATAGAGATATAAACAATTTTGAACTTCTTTTTTGTAAATTGGGAAAAGAATCAGCAAAAATAAAATTAAAAATTTAGTGATCCTCGTTCATTCGATTGATGTATCGTGATAGTCGATACAATAATGGCTCTGGTGAATCGAACTCTTAAGGACAGTTTCGTTAAACTTTATAAAAATGTCCTTAGTTTTAAGAAACATGTGTACATCTTGGCGATAGTTTAAATACACATGTCTAACATGTTTAAATATGAATTAAAATAAATAGTCACTTTTGTTTCTTTTATAAAAAGTCGGCAGTCGAAAGCAACCACGTCTTCCAAATACAACGTTACACTAAAAGCAACTCAATTGATTTTGTATCAAAATAAATAAACACTGTTCTTAAACTTTTCATATTTATTGAAATACATTTAACTTTTCTGTATAAAAAATATTTTATATATTTTTGCTTTAGCACACACACTAAGTTTTTCATATTCAAAAATATTCAAAGATATTTATATACGAGTAACAATATTAGGAAAAGTTATTTTAAACTTATAAAAAACAAAAAAATAATTAAAGGAAAATTAAACCTGAAAAGAATTGTTGCAACAATTTATCGATATCACAAGATCAAAAGAGTTTGAGGAAAAGGAAACAGGAAGAAATGCATATTCTATGAAAAGCATGATTAAGGCACAAGGATGTGAAAGAGATAAATGGATAGAGAAATAAAGAGACAAACAGATGTTTAAGATCGCGATCATGTTATTTTGCTTGAAACGGAAATACAAGAAACGGCAGTATTGTTTAAGTGAGAGAAGTATACGACGAGATTGAGGGACAGAGAGAAGTAGTGGGAGAATAAAATTGGAAAAGTATTTAAAAAAAAGAAATTTCTTACTTTAACTAAAAAGTTTAGGAGGGAAAATTTATATTAAGATTTTAAAAATAATAAACTTTAAATTAAACTCAATCTATTACTCTCTTTTAAACAGCTACAGTTTAGCGCACTTTATTAAAGCTGTAGGTGAAACCATCGGGTGTACGATTCAGAGAGAGTTTTCCGGGTGGTGCGAAACGATGGGGATTGGGTGTGGTGTATTCGGGCTGTTGATTGTAATGAGGCTGGGGAGGATTATACTGGGGTGCTGGATTGTATTGGGGTGCTGGAGGATTATAGGCGGGAGCTGGAGGATTGTAAGCAGGTTGTGGTGGTGGCTGAGGACGATATTGGGGCTGGTTGTAGGATTGACTGTTTTGGCCGAAATTGGGATCATTGTAGCGGGGATCATAAGAGCCATCGTCACCGTAATCATTGCTGCGATAAGAAGGGCCTGCAGCCGGTTGGGGTTGATATTGTGGTTGCGGCTGGTATTGAGGTTGTGGTTGATATCCAGCTTGAGGAACAGGTTGTGGTGGTGCAGGTGGAGGCACAGGCAAATGGTCACCAGAGGCTTGGAATCTATAAATTGATATGAAAATGAAACAATCAGTACCTTGAAATATGTAATTGTTTTTTCTTGTCATTACAACGTTTTCAGTCAAATAAACCATGTCAATGATTTAAATAAGAATAATTCAACCATTACAATATTTTAATTGCAATTTTAGAAACTGGTTCAGTGGCTACTTTTACGTGTTTGCAGCACTAAGTGGCAATTACGAAAGACTGTTTAAATAAGATTTCTTAAATTTTATTAAAACTAGAAACTGTAATAGAACTGATATTAATGTGACTTATCGAACTATTTTGCCTGTAAGTGCACAACAATTTTATCTGGCTAAAGACTGTAACGCGATGTTGAGAAATAATTAGACATGATGAATGTAACAAGAGGCAAGAGAAAATAAACATCCATCAATGCAATTTGAAATGTCAGAAGGGGAGATCACTCTTTTTGGAAATGGTTACCCTGTGATCAGCAGAGTTCAAGTGTAGCTGCAGCTAACACCACTTCACAGGCGACGGGGTTATATGCGATTGCAGTTTTTGTTTATGTTAATTTGAATAAAAGAATTGCCACTCTACTGTGCTGATCTTGATATTCTTCATGCCCATTCCTTTCTTTTAATTCGCAGCAGCACTCAGGGGATGAGCCATATATATGCAGTGCATTAAGGCGGAACAAGAAAGGAGAAGATATTATTGAGGGCATAGGATGAAAATAGATGAGAAGGTAGAGAACTATTACTACGTTTTATCAATTACTTCGACGGCTAACTTTTTCATAATAATTATTAGTTGCATGGTATTTCATGTATAACAATCACTACAGAACTTGATTCAATGAAAATAGTTACTTTCTTTATATTATTTTACTGGAAGAATTCTCATTGAACACCACAATATTTTTTTCCTTCTACTAGAAAATTATGAAAGTGTTAGGTAGAGCGTTATGCGTTTCAGCTAACGATATGAACTAGAAAAAAATGCAATCTTAGTTTACCCATTTTTGCCAGCTGTATAAGAAATAGTACGTCTCTCGCCGGTAGGATCTACATAACTGTAACTGCCGTGGCGGGTGCCATCTGAATCGGTTTCTTCTTTGAAATTGATGCCATCTTCCTGTGTGTAGGCTGCTCCAAATTTGCCATCTCCTGACAGATAACGTTGTTCGCTGATAATGGCAGCGGTCTTAGGATCTTGATGATAACCCTGGCTGGCGGCAACAGCAATGAAGGTGGTTAAGGCGACCTTTAGCATAAGAGATAGGAAATTAGTTAAAACAAATTAAATTGACATGGAATAGTTTTGAGTAAATTTTATATAAAAGCTTCAACATGACTATAATGAACTATTTTGATTTTAAGTGCAAAGATTTTTTTTGCAAAAGTGAATAGCGTGAGATACAGAAATAGTTAGGCAGGATGAATGCTAAGCAATTTTGCATTCCACATCCACATTGTTTTCGGAAGTAGTTACACTGTTATCAGCAGTCCTCATGTGCAATTTTGTCTGGGCTTATATTGTTAGTTTCATTGTAATAGATTTAGAATTAGTCAAATTGTAAAATATATACAGAGTTCAGGTTCGTGGAAGCATAATTGAAAACGGTAAGCAGCTAAATATCAAATATATGAAGATATCACAAGAGATGACTTCGTCATCTCAAGTGGTAGTAAAACGATGTCACAACTTTCAAGAAGAGTAAAAGGATTGCTAAAATCTTTTAAAAGGAGGCAGTACAGAAAGCTCTCGGTATGTAAAGAGAAAAGTGTTCAAACGTACACTTTTATTGTTGATATAAAATTGCTATTAACCTTTTGACCTTTATTTTGATAAATTATTTTATTATTAATTAAGCTCGATGTCATTTTTTTATATAAAATTATTTCAGTTTTCTTGTATTATTCAATATTTCGTCAAAAATTTGTTAACTTCATCAGGAATAAGTAATAAGAAATTGCATTTCTATGGAAGGAATTCGGATGTATTTGAAGTATGTGTTACAAGACAAATGAGAATATAAGTTTTCATGCTTCTATAAACCGATAATTTTGTTTTTACATATTTTTTAAAACTGTTTTTAATATAGGCTTATACTGTAACCATAATTAAAAAAATAAAAATTTAAGTACATAATCTAATTAGTTTTGTTAGAACTACAAAAAAGAACCCTAGGGACTTTTTGATCGGTTTTGCGATAATACATAAAACTTATTTAAATTGTGTATGATGGCTGACCTCAACTTGAAAGAGAAAGTTTCTGAAAAAGATTTTTCTTAATAGTTTCCTAATATTATTTATTTATTCAGAGCTGATTTACTGACTGTTTCAGGATGTTTTGTGCAATTACATTTTAAACAAAAGTAATTTCATACGAAAGAAATAATTATTCCATCACTGCAAACCTTTTAATTGGCCGTGTCACAGACTCCAGAATCAGAAAAGGAAACTATTTTTCAGAATGAAATTTTTTTAATTTCACTTTCTGGGATTTAAAATGATTTCATTCCGAAAAACGTTCCTGAAGAACCAAAATACGCAATCAATTCTGTAACTTGGCTGAATATTTCAATACCAAAGTAAAAGATATTGATCGGGAACCATTTTCATCATATTAAACTATATTTATTTGATTGGCGATTTTTCTACCTTTAGATTTTTAATTATTCGTTTTTTAGTCATCTTTAGGTCACTTTTTTTTTAAAGAAATTGAAGTTTTTATTCTTCAGGGAAATAATTATAATTAAAATTAATATAACAGACAAATTATTTATTTGCTTTTTTGTCTTTTAAAATTTAACAAAATATATTGTTATATTAATTTTAATTATAATTACTGGCCTGAAGAAGACATCCAGAGGATGGTCTTATTGTATCTTGTGGCAATAGTGATTCAGCTTCCATGTACAATATTTTAAAATTTGTAAACATCTTATGCGTATGATTTCGAAATAAAATGTAAATTAGCATCGCGGGAACTCATTATGTAATTCGACTCAATTCTAAACAGCATTCGAATATTTAACTTAAAAGCATACAAATTCGAACAGTTTTTCTTTCGAATCGAATTACATAATAACCCACTACAAAGCTTAAGACTTCTTTATCTGGGCTTTTACAAAGATTTCAGACGATAATCCCAACCAACAGATGTTAATTGGATTTTGGAGAAGGGAGTATTTGCGTAAAAACTTGTATTTCAAATGTGAATTTAGTTTGAGTTTATTTTGTCTTTAATATGGGTGCCTTAATCCTGCCATTCAATTGTATTGCAATGCAAAACAGGCCTTAACACCCAAAGAATATTTGTTTTAAAAAATTGTTTCCTTTATAAATTAATAGATACACTTAAAGAATAATTTGTGGAATTTTCCATTATATATATTTTTTAAAACAACTTTCTAATATATTATGGTCTCTAACACTTTTTGCCATAAACGTTTTCATTAAACTGATTGCAAGTTAATTATATCATTGTTTAGTATCTCATTAAATATTTTGTTTAGCAAAATGTGATCTTGCAGAAGTTTTTAAATTTGTAGACACTTTAAATAAAATAAACCAAAAACACTTATTGTAGACACTCACAAAACGAAACATATTTTTTTTCGGTAGAGGAAATTGTTAAATCCTTTAGTTAAACGACACTGTAAACTGCTACGATTTTCAGCAAAACGCTGCCTTTACATTAAGGTCAGACAATTAAAGGAAGTTGGCTCTAAGGCGGCCAATAGAAGCGATGAAAGGAATATTTTTTAGTTGAGGGTGGAGTGTGGCTGTTAAACCGACGGCGACAAACTATTTCAATAAACTGCCTTCCGCCATGACATGTTGTAGACTTTTATAGCTGACGTACAGAAAAGCAGCATAAATAAAAACGAAAACCTTGGTCAAATAAAGGCAAGAGAACAACAGCAGCAGCGACTTTAACAACAGCAACATATACAGCAGCAACAACAACAATAGCAGCAATAACAAAAATTCAACTTTTAGATAGACAAATAGTCAATCAGACAATAAATTGTGGTGTGGTGCTGTTTGTTGCTGGTGCTGGTGCTGAAGCTGAAAAGTAAGAATAACAACACAACAACACAACCACACAATGTGTGGATATTACAATAATAACAACAGCATTAACAATATGAGAAATAAGCAAATAAGTTATAAAAAATAAAACAGAATTTAACTATTCGTAATAGCAAGTCACTTGCTTATTTAGTTGTACTTGTTATACAAAAATTATATTTAATTTTTAAACGAGCGCACACACAAACAAGAGCAAATTAAAGCATTTAAAATGCTCCAATAAGTCGATAGACTGCAACGCCAACTACAGCCAGCGTTGGAGTCGTTGGTACATTTTCTGTATTTCTGCGGTGGTACATTTCCAGCCTGGGAACTTATTGTTATAAACAATGCAACTTTATTCATAATTCATGCGAGGCATAAGTATACAGAAAAGTTCAAAACTGATTATTACGATCTTGAGAAAATTACAGCTTACAATCCGCCTATAAGTATGAAGGCCCCAAGCAGTTATAAAAGTAGAGTTTTTACAGCATTAGACTCATATGTGAAATGATAATAAGGGTTTGTTTGGCAATATTTTGACAGCTAACAGCTGTTCTTTGATTGGACATTTTACAATAAATAGACTCACTCTGAAGCAGAGTTTGCAAATTGTGGAGTTATTCTATTTACTGACCGTTCCCCAATGTTAATAGATATCAATGATCCTGGGAACATTACTTATTAATATCTTGCAGTACATATTGGAAGATTGTTTAAGAATTTCTAGTCACCTTGTAGAAGCCCAACAGAGAATTTAAACATCTCATATCGAAATGGGAATGTAAACAACTTTATGATTGCTGTATGCAGATGAAGGCAGTTAGTCTGGAAATCTAAGCAAAATACTAATATTTTTAAAATCTTTTATTCCACATATTGTCTGAATTAAATTAGTGCTTTTTGTTTGTTATGTGGCCAAGTATGTCCACATGTCTGCATTTCATTGGTTCTTACACCAAATCGTCAGTGGACTGTAACCTAATTCCAAAATAGCAAAACTTCTTCTCAGTTTATACATAAACTCCCAAAAATTAATTGAGAATTACACAAGTAAAACCATAGGATCTATTTAGTTTTTTCACCTTCATACAATTAGTCTGCCGTTGGAAAACAGTAAAAGTGTATAAAAGAGGCACAATGAAAAACAATATGTCGAATAAATGATTTTAAATCCGCTTTATTTTTCATTGTGCCTTTTTCATTTTGTTTTTCATTGTGCCTTTTTAATATACTTTTATTGTCTTCCAACGGCAAGTATAGTGCAAATCAAGTTCGTAAATGGGCTTAATCGGGCCAGAAAGAAAAGAAGAACTAAACAGCAAAATTATTTGTAAAGTTTTTTCTGTAATTTTTATTAAACAAATGATATATTTTTATGTCAAAGAATGTCCAAAGTGTTGAGCTTGGAGTAATAAATCAGAAAAATTAATTTTTGGATCGTGTTGTCTTTAGTTGGCGTTGAGGTAAGATATATGCAAAAATAGTGTATATATTAAGCAATTGTATTACTTGAGCCTATATTCCTCAAAAATTAAATTTTTAAGCTTTTAGGACGAAGCTGAGTTCTTCCTCTTATCCCTCCAACCTCTGGCCCTAACTGGCTCTTCAAAAAAAAAAATTTTTTTTTGCACTTAATAACTCCAAAAATTACTTTTGGTGTTTTATGGCGAAGGTGAGATGTCTCTTCCACAACCCTTCCCGGAGCTACTTCGACAAAAGAGAGTTTTTATCTACCAAATATTTGGACTGTATTTAAGATTCGACCCGGTCGGATATAACGTTCTTACTTGTTTATATTTTTTCCGAAATAGAATACATGGGAATCATTATTATTACGGCTACAAGATAGGTTCTTGTCCGTACTACTTTTGCGGTTATAATCAAATTAAACAAATTTATTTTTATAGGCACGAATAAACGTATTAGTGCAACCAACACAATGAGAAGCCTTAAATAAATAAGCGTTTAAAATTTGTTATTGAGATAATAATTTTTTGTTCAGATTCAACATCAAATCTGCAAATTTAGTACTGATCCGTTCTGCTAGTTTGATGATTGTAATAATGTTCTAAATACGCCACTCTTAATAAAATAACTTGAATTGAGTCTGAATAAAAATTTTTATCTTAATAAGAAAATTAGTAAGTTCGAAATATATAAATTTATATTAATATTTAAAATTTATTTTTAAACTGGCCAAAAAGATGAACATATTTTAAAATGAAAAATATGTAAGACTGCCTTTCCAAAATTGAGTATGTTACTTAAATATTTTTTGGGGCATTTGTATTTAATAGCGATGGTTGGGCTGAGACTCTTAATCTATATACATATATTATATAAAAATAATGTTTTTACTTACGACAGCTCGGAAATCGTCCCACCAATGGGTTTCAAACCGGTTTCGTTAAAAGTAAACTACGCGAGAATCGTTTTAGAGAATTTAATTTATGAATGAGCCACATACGGCTCATTTGCCAAATCGATTTCCAAATTTTCGATTACAAAAATTCTCTAAAATTGAAATTTAAAACTTCGTCAAAAACACATTACTTAATCGATTTTAATGATTTATATATCACTGTAAAGTGCAACAACTGCGTTTAAAGCAATTTGAAGTTTTCATTTTTTATATATAATTTTGAAAAAGAAAATATCTGTCAAATGCTACAAAATCATAGCAAATACTACTTATACACGGCCGTCAGGTTGAAACAAAGTAAAATTCTTTTTAAATCGACTTTTATTTTGTCTAATTACTCACAATCGGTTTTCGCAAAAGATTAGCTAATTGTATATTTGCTTCCAGCGCATCACAATTTCTCTTTTTACCGTATTCGTGTGGATTTTATCCATAATACAGACTGTCTACACAAAAGAATTGCTCTGTCATTTCGATCAGTAAATTGTACCACTTCAATCAGGTAAAATAATCGAGTTAGAAAACATTAAAAATCACATTAATAGTAAAAAATATTTTCTTTCGAAAAATTCCATGACGATTTTGGGTATTCAATTGTAAGTGTTCCTTCAAGTTTATCTCAATTTCTAATAGAAAAATACTAGTATTAACTTAAAAAATTTTTTTGACAAATAAAATATTTTTCTTCTTCAACTACATTAAAGACTAAACCACCGTCTTTAGGATTTTAAAAAATGTTGTCATATACTTAAATCACATCAAAACTTTTAGGGAAAGAAGAAATGAAAAAGTAACAGAAGGATTTAATTTGTATTTGAATCAGTTTAGTATTGATACAATTCTCGTATAAAATTTTCTTAAAAATTTATATAAATCAAAATTATCATCACATTAAAATAACCCACGATAGATATGTGCGTTGTTTTGTTTTATAGTGTAAGTCGAAAAATTAAATTGATGATAATGTGTTCCTGTTACGAATCTTAGTCCAACAATTTTAATTTTATTTAAATATAAAAAATAAATAAGTGCAAGAATTGTGCAAGTGAAGGGTTGGGAAAGTTATCTCAATTTATGTATATAAAATTATATCCTTGAATTTACTTGAAGAACATCAATTATTTCGTTCGATTTGTATTTCCCGTTAGTTCTACTGCCAAGTTTTATTTTACAATTTCATTTTATGGCTAAAAGTATATGAAAATTGGGAAAAAATTAATTTAGCAGATTTTTTATTAATAATTTATTTTTGATTGTGGTACAAATAAGACAGCGATCTTATTTTGTATCATTTTAGAAGTTGTAAATTGTATTTAATATCTCTGAAAAGTAATTTTTCACATACAAACACACACCCAAACATTGCCTACAACCATAAGTTTATCTACTCACCTATACCACAAAAACAAATTGTGCATAAAAAATATAAAAACCACATTTTACTCTTTTGTAAAAAAATAGTTTTTAATTGAAGTTGGTTACTGTTTTAATACGATTATTGCTTATTGGTGCTGGTGTTATTGCTGTCCAAACTTGTGGCTGTTGCTGGAAATTCTGTCTTTTTTCAAAACTTGTCGTTCTGGTAATAACAGGAACGCAAACGATATAAAAGCGTCAAATGAGTATCAATGTTTAAAAATTTTTAATTAGCTACAATTAAAAACTAACTCAATATTATTATCATATTGAAATACCAACTGATATGCATCATATATTACCCATACACACACACTTAGTGGAAAATATCTAAAGACTTAAGCAATGAACTTGTCAAAAACCCATGTATTCAAGTGCGTGTCCAAAGTCTTTTGTAGCATAACTCGATAATTAAGATTTATTATGTTGTAAATTTCTGACCAGAAGCGAATTTTATTAAATGATTTCTCTAGTTTTTATTTGAAAACAATTATTTTTTTTTCTAATTTTTGATTGATTACAGCTTTTTAAATTTTTTTATGAAATAATATTTTGCAGGTAAAAATATCTATTTGTTAGCTACCAGCAATTGAGTAGAAGCAAAGTACAATTCTATCAAGACGGATTTGGTAAAGTGTATTGCGCAACCTATTACTGAAATGAGTAACGAAAGCATATTTATGGCTAAGGGCTACGATGTTGATAAAAAACTTAGATTTAATAATTTTAGTCGGAATAATTGATGTCGATTATCATAAGAGATATAGTATATGGATGCATGATACATGCATACGTTTTTACTGTGTTCGTTTTTTTGAAAAGGAAATCTGAAATCGTTGGATTTTCTTACACAAGAAGATTGGAGTTTCTAAGGCAGATAATTATTTTCTACAAGGTCGGGCACTCAGCGGAAGACCTCTATTCATGCGATGAATAGCGTGGGAATTGTTAAAAAGGCGGGGATAGATTTTAGAGATCAAATTAACATAGATGTGAAGAGAGAGAGAGAGAGAAAAAATTTGTTGTAGGCATTTTATTATACACTTTGCCGGGCGAATTTTCACTACAGTACCAATGAAGTAGTGTGTTGTAATACGATTTTGCGTACATGACAGTTTCAATCGCTGTCTATACTGTTCAGCGACCACCCTAGAGGAAACCTGCCACTTCAAGTGACTGGTTCTCAGAGGAACTTTCGAATACTGTGAAATTTATTTAATTAGTTTTAGTAAATATATATTTATTTCTCCAGCAAACACAGTTTTGTTACGTTTTTCCAATATCGGGGAAGTCTTTACTAAATTTTTATATAGAAACGTATTTGTTAGAGAAATAGATACTAATTTTCCAAAGTTATTAAAATGATTTTGTAGGTGTTTTGAAAATTTCAAAAGAAAAACATTCGTTGTACTCGATAACATTCATTGCTAAAATAAATAATTTTTAATACATGCTGCAACATATTTTATATTTTTTAATTAAAAATAAAAATTAGCATTTCATTTTGTCTTGGACTCTTCTTTTCCTTCCTAGCAGTAACCTGCCTAAAAACTTCAACATATTCATGACTGATCATGGAGTCGAGTCCGGCACATTTGGCTTCATAGTCTCATGTTAACTACTTCAGCTAACATTAAGCTCATGTGTTTGAAAAAATCTTCGGGGTTTCTCGGACTTCCAAAGTGATAGCAAAACGTTTTAGAGAACTTAAGGAAAAATTTACCAATTAATAGAAAGTGTACGAAAATTTATTATTAAGAATATTATTTTCTGAGTGCTATATTTTCAAAATCAGCATTTTAGTGTCTGACATGTTAATAACCACAGCACTAATAATAACATCAAACTGCAGATCATACGGGTACCTTCCCCAACACCCTTAAGAAGATCGTGGCAATATATAAGCGATTTTGTATAAATTGCCAGTCATGATCTTCATATATTGTCCTATACTAGCGGATACACGGAGTGTGCTATTACGCTAGCAGAAGAAAAATATTTTAAATTATGTATGAAAACGGGCTTAAGTTCGAATCTGCAAGACTGCAAACCATTTTTTATTATTTTATTAATAAATGAATTATGAAAAATATTTTATTTGTGAAAAAAAGAAAATATTTTTATTAATAAACTTTTTCAACTTAATGTCAACGGATAAACAAAATCTTGAGTTTATTTCAGTAGTTGTGGAAACATAAATACATTTCGGCGTTCCAACTCTGGACTAAGCAACATATAATTGGACGTGCGAAAAATATGAATTTTCTAAGTCTTAGTTTTTTTTATTTTTTTATCTTGGACCAGCACTCAGGGGATGACCCCTACATATGCGGTGCATTGCGCCGGAACTAGAAAGGAGGGGATAGTATTGAGGCGACAGATGAAGAAAGATGAGAAGATAGAGAATTTTTTGTAGCTATTTCAACCTTTTTACATCGCCGGCTAATTTTTGCTACAGGGCCGACGAAGGTGGGTGCTGTTACTCTGCTTTTTAGTACATGATAGTGTCAGTCGCTGCCAATTATGTTCAGTGACCAGTGACTATGCCCTTCATCATTGAAACAGGATGGCAACAACTAACACAACCACGCACTAATGGTGATCAGAAGCATTCAACACAATATTTCATGACTCAGCGCGGGCTCGAACTCAGGACCCTCCGCTTCATAGTCTCGTCTTCTACTACTTCAGCCAACAGCACAGAGGGTTATGGCGAAAGTAAGATGTACGGGAAACTGTAATCGCTTGAAATTGAAGTGTAAATCGGTCTTTTCCCTTACATTTGCTTCTGATTCCATTGTATTCTGAGATATTTTTTTGCAGTAAATCTTGTCTGGTTGGACTACTTCGGTGGACTAAGCTACATTTGAGCATCAATGGTGAACAGACTTTTAAAATTTAAATATGTGAATGCATTCCAGATGGTCCCAAATAGTTAAGAAACCCTGTTGGATAGTTGGCAGCAAAAATAAATAAAAGTAATTTATTTGCGAGATTGTGAGTAATTAAAAAAAAACTATAAGTCGATTTAAAAATATTTTTTTTTTGTTACATGCACAGCAGCATTTTTGTAAACACTGAAATACCTGAAGGCCGTGTATAAGTAGTATTTGGTATCTATGATTCTGTAGCATTTAACAGATGCTTTTTTCAGTATTTCCCATAATATTAAAAGCCTTTTTCAAGACAGGATGATAAATTTTTACAAGTAAATATATTATGGGACCATTTATATGAAACTTTTAAGGAATCTCAAACAAAAAGTGCGTTTATGATTTTAGCTGCTGTAAGGAAATGTATTACGGTCCTAATAAGCTTAACTTGTTTAAATGGAACTCCAAAACTGTTTTGTTTCAACAATTAAAGATATACAATAAATACAAGTAATCGTATGTTAACTTGATTTCTTTCTCAATAGTTAAAAACCTTCAAATTCTTGTATATATTTTATTGCATATTTTTAGCAATTTTATTATTCTAATTTATATACTAGCGAATAAACAATTGCATATAATTTTCATTTTTATATTTTTCTACATGCTGCTAATATAGTTTTATTAATTCACTGCAATTGCACGAATTTAACACGTACATAATGCCAAACAGACGTTGCATGCATGCAATCGTACCTTAACTGCTAAAATGTATTTGAAAACAAAAGACTTGAGCAACAAACTTGTTTGAATTGTAAATTTCTGCCAAGTGAAGAATTTCAGTGCGCAAAGTGTAGAAAATTAATTTAAAAATGTAAAACAAATCTGATGCAACAATTTAATAAACTTAAATCAAACGATTGCATTTTTGGTTAAAATTAACTAAAAGCTATTTTGTTTAACCCAAACACAATTCGAGGCCTGGAGAGCTTTTGTTCAGCTAATTTCTTAATATTTTAGAAGGGATTATTTTCTACTGGGATTTTTCTTGAATGGGTTCTGTCTGTTAAATAGCGCTGGATTTAATACAATTTTTAAGATTTTTATCTTTGCATTGATGTCTTTAAAGGTATTTGGTTTTGGTGTGGTCTCAAACTACAATTACAACATGTTTTGTTTTTACAGCAAAATAATATAATAAAATTATTAAAGAAAAATTATAAAGAAACTTGTCTGTTCGCAACCGTGGTATTTCAATTTTCTTGGTCCATTACAACTGGGCAAAGTTGAACAACAAACAGTTGGTAACGAAACGTGTACAGAACAGGCAAAATATAAAAACACTTTGAAAATTCATTTTACCTGTTTTTTCTTCTGAAAACCAGCAATCGTAAAAGTAATTGCTATACGAGTTTAAAAGAAAAAACAAATTAAACCAGCTTACACCCACCGCCTTACAATTCTCAGATCAAGTCCAAAGCTCAATAAATTTATATGCAATATGATTTCGTTTTATTTATTTTAAATAAACTTAATACGGTACATAATATGTATTTTTAAAAGCATATAAGAAAATATTTGAATTATTTGAGCCAATTACATATTTATAACTATTGTTATTTATGTCCAATACTGGCACATGTATGTTAAATTTAGTTCTACGATAGCAACTAATCATATTTATTTATTTTTTTAAATTGTAGTTTAGATCAGTTGAAATATGGCTTTAGTTTTTGCTAGTGTGTCCTATACACAATAAACGTTAACCACACCTAATTTAGAAGGGGACTTTTTCTAAAAGTTTTACTTTTATTTATGAACTCTACTTCGATTAAACTTAAACAACAATAACAAGAAAATCTGCAAAAAATTGTTTATATAATGGAAGTAAATTTAAATAAAGTATTTAAAATATTGTTGCGAACATTAATACAAGTTAATACATCCGTTTACAATTATTCTGTTGTATGGAAATTGTATGTGAAACAATAAAAGTTTTTATGTCAAAATATCTTTATTATTTTATTCGTTTTAATTTATCTTTATATGACATTATGGCTTCCAATAGGATACGAAGATTAGTACAGTTTCTCAGGTGGCATAAAACTACTGGTCTATTAACAAACACACCAAAACCAATAACATGAAGTGTAGTCTTAAAAATTTAATAGAACCCTATAAATCGCCCTTACTACTCTCTATATATGCCTATAGACTACTGTGCCAGAATCAGTGTTGCCTTATTATTTTTTCAAAAATCAAAATAAAAAAATTGCTAAGGGAAATTCCTCAGTGCCAGCATGACACCATCCATTATAGCAAAATTCTACGAAATGTTAATTTCATCTCTTAAAGCAGGAGTAATAATAAAACCGCCAAAGAAGGCGGATTTAACTGATTGCGCAATTTGAAAGGGAACAACTTTACTGCACATCATCCAACATCAAGGTATTTGTCAAAACACGAAACGTAAAGTACTTTACGAAAATATATTAGACAGAGAGTTCAGTATAAATATGGGCGTTAGACAGGTTTGGGTCTGATATCTACTATTATATAATATTGTGCTCTACTAAATAGTAATACAAACAACCACCTCTGGGCAGGGAATTAAATAAGGATTACAAGGATGGCATAAATTATAATTACCCATGTGCTTTATGCGACTGCTCTTCTGCTTCGTTTGATCACAAACAACAATATCAATCAGGTTTAAGATAAAATGCAAGGAATTTGATGAGTGCCACTTTTACGGATATGGGAAATCTAATCAAAAAGCATGAAAGTAATCGCAAATTTGCGTAAAAGCAAACCTAAGTCTCACAGTATACATCTTTTCATCTCTCAGAAGAAGACGTTCACACACAAAAGAAAAAGGTGTTCTAAAATTGTTATCGGGCAGCGTAGTGAATAATATTTTGTTAACATTCGATATCGAATTAAATTTAATGTGTTGCCAAATCAAGCGGAAATGGTAGTACAGTTATACAAAAATACTATTAGTTCCTAAACTAAAAACGATCTGTTATTACATTAATAACGACTCGTTACCAAATCCAGAACGAAGTGATATCTAATTCAAAATAATCTGTATCTGGTAGCTTTAACCAACGTCATTTATTAGCAAATGGTATCATAATAAGAACGTCGCATTGTTAAAATAAGAAGGATTGGTAACAGATTCAGACCAGTGTGTTATTGAAGCAAGAACAGTTGGTAATGAAATGGTATCGAGCTGTTCTTAAATGATTAATAATAAACATTTAATAACTTAAGCACAAACCGACGTAACGCAATTTCAGTAGCAAATGCTATCAATTTCGGTAGTTTCTATCGCATTTTTACCTCTGTTCAAGTGAAACTATCGGTCGAATAGCCAAAATAAAATGATGACATAGACAACATGGCTATTGAGTGAAATTCGCTAAGCAGTAGGAGGAAGGGACAGCCTGCCTGTACGTTAAGCAGACAAGTAAAATACTAGAAGAAGGATCGGCGTAAATGTGATGGCATGTGATGGGTTAGGTGTATTGCAAATGGTGCTTCTCTGTCTACTGAAATCCCGAAAATTTTGTGTTTGATGAAAATTTAATTTAATTCCGATCGAAAACCACGAACGCAGCTGGTATTTCCACAGAATCTAGTAGCCATAAGTCTGGTCAACACAATATTTCAGAAGAGATAAATGGATGATGCTTTATGAGGCATTCTTCTATTAGAAAGGGCGTTTTATTATTAATGGACACTTTCCCTAAGGGGCACAATTCAGCATCTCGGCGGTATCTAATGGAAAAGACTATTTGAATTTTCTAAAAACTAGAAATTGTTCAATACTGTGGATATACAAAGAAGTATAAAAGCTGTTTCGTTTGGTTTCAAACTCCATGTGAAAATTTTTGCGATGTGGCAAAAGCACAGAGACGATGTACAGGTAATACAAGCCGCATGTAGTTGCTTTGTAAACTTAAACCATCCCACATCCCCATGCATTTGGCGCACATTAAATATTTTCTTACGTTAAGACATGCCGTTTGGTCATTTTAATGTTAAATCAAAGTGGCATTAGTAGCAGATGTTGTGTGTGTTTATTTATAAATAAATCCACGTTATTATTTTACTTGTAATAATATATAATTTGCTTCTTTCACACGTTTAGCACACCTTTTTGCAATAAGAAATATTTTCGCCTCAAAATGACTCAGTATGACTTGACCTCTGAATAGCAACACAAAAAGCTAAACAACTTTTGCTATTATTTGCTCCATACACAAAGCAAACTAAATTGTCCGTCTTCCGTCTTCGATCTATTGAATTCCAATTTAAATTTCAATCATAATGTGTGATTGCGCTCGCTACCGTTGTGGCAGTTGTTGTTAATTGCTTGTGAAACAACTTTATAAAATAGGTTTTTGTGGTTGTTGAAAATTTCCAAACAGGTCAGTGTTTTTTGTAATATTTGGTACAAATAGTTATTAATTTTTTGTAACACATATTGAGTATAATATTGTGGTAAAACTAGATGCATTGTCATGGTTAATATAATTAATTCCGGCTGAATTCCCTATTTCAAAGTGAATGTCAATAGAGCATTATTAATTTACACAACTATTCACGCTGCTCTTTTATGTCAGAGGTAAGTTTTATCATCAGGTGATCATCAGCTAAAAGTCTAGGTCTGCAAATATTCGCCGACGAAATAAATATTAAATTTTCTATTCTCTCATCTTTTGTCACATTTCCTCTCAATACTAGCCCCATTTTTATAGTTCCGTCATAATACACTGCATGAGGTCATTCCCTGGGTGCTGGTCCTCCTAAAACAAAAAAAATAAGGAAAACGGTTGGTCTTAAAGGCCAGCCCTGCAACTTTCCACTAATTTTAATTTTAAAATTGCTATAATTTTCGAATGGGTCAGACGATTCCCACGTGACTTACGGTGATTGATGTAAATTTTCGATATCCATAAAACAGTCGAGAGCACTAATTGGTCAGATATATAAATTTAGAGTTTTCTTTAAAAAATCACCTTTCCTCGAATTTTTTCCGTTCATGAAATCTTATGAACGCATCAACTGATTTTGACCGGTTACTAGCACTGCACCTGGTTTCTAGTTGTTAAAAACTGATTAGCTTTTGGAATCGATCAGCAAAACTGTTAAACAAAAAACGTTTGGAAAAAAATTAAATTTTTTTATGTGTCCGAAAATGTACCGGTCGTAACCGGCACACACACAGACATACAGACATAATGACGGCTTCTCAGGATTAGTCAGGAAAGCTTCCTAGGAACTCAAAACGTCGAGGTCTAATGAAAAACTGGGTATAATCAGTAATATCTCACTTTTTCCAAAATTTTTAATTTTCCTAGTGGGAAGTTAAAAATCTCAAATATTTTTAAATATGATGCCAGATCCGAAAAGTGTGAAGAAACTAATAGTGCTGCAAATTTGTTTTATAGTTTCAAATTAGACTTTGTTCGCGAGATTCTATCGACACTGTCAGCAATTGGGTTTATGGACTAGCTAACTACTGTGGCTGGTACTTGGATCTATCAGTCTGAATTGTAAATTTGCATACAGCCTCTCTTTTCAGATATGACAAAGATGTTATGTACATGTATTTTATTTACTATTTATTTATTAGTGTGTATATGTCCAATTTCTCCAATAAAAATTATATGGTATTAGTTCGGCAATAGTCAACATGTATCAGATGCAAAGAAAAAAATGCAAAAATAATTAGTGTTCATAGCTCTGCATATAATTGTTATATCTGAAATGTACATATTGGATTCCTTTTACTATCTCTTTACTTCTCTTTACTTCTCTCCCTCTCTCTCTCTCTCTCTTTTTCTCGCTGGCAATATGGCACAAAACTTAAAATGTAAAATTATGAGAGGTTTATAAGAGGGTAATAAAGCAAATTTCATAAGAAATTTTGTTTTATTATAGCCTTTTTACACTGACCTACATCTTACATCTTTCATCAATTTGCAAAGATGTTAACATCTTCCCATAAGAATTATACAGGGAAAAAAGTTTACATCTTTCTACATCTGCAGAAGATGATCCTTTCTCATTTTGTTCCACCTTACATCTTTCGTTATTTTAAGTGTCATCACTAAAAAAATGGCAAAAAATCGATTTTCTTTGGGTCATCACTAGCAAAATGACATTGCAGAAAATAAACAAAACAAATTTATTCAACAGAAGAAAATGAGCGGCACATGTAAGTATTTCATAATTTTAATTTAATTAATTAATGTTAATTTAATTAAATATTTTTTATTTTTAAAAGTTATGCGTCTTTTCTTTTATTTTTTGACAGCTGAATAAATGAAAGATGAAAGATGTTGACAATGTAAATTCATGTTTCACATTTTCAACATCTTCCATGCGTTTCACAAAGATGTAGGTCAGTGTAAAAAGGCTATTACGCTGTTATTAGACTCTCATAATTTTTATGAATAAGGGGGTAAATGTTTAAAACATTTTGGGGTTAGTGACTTGAAAAAGATGCCCAGCAAACACAAAGTCAAAAGCTTGAAATATCGTGCTGGATTACACATTCTTAAGTAATATATGACACACTTTGACTACAATATTTGAAGGGAATGAATTAAAAACGAGATTGAGGCTGATTTTTTATAAACGAGATTGAAGCTGATTTTCTTAAGGTGCCTACCGCTATATACTAATGAAACATATTCCGATTCAGATACGTATTAATTAAGTAAAACAGTTTCATACATATATGACATAAAATAAAATCCAATTGTATTGGAAACCATTAAACTCAGTGTTTGAAGGTTTTGCATTGTTATTTTGTGGCAACAAATATTTGTCAAGTGTGACCGTACCAAATTCAAATCAGAATAAAAATATTATATTGTCTTTTAATCACATATTCCCTTTTATCTTGTATATTTCACAATATAAATAAAATACATTGGCAAAGTCATTATTTAAAATAAAATATTTTTCGCATGGAACAATTTTCTTATAAAACACGTGTGTTTGCTGCATTCTTATTGTTTAAGAAGTCCATTTGATGCTATCTCATGGATTACTACAAGAACGTGGGTAAGAACATGTGTGAAGTGCTCTCAGCACAATTATGCCATGAAATGGGCATCTATGGTCTGAATATATTTTCATGTATTTTCATTTTAATTTAATACAAAATTGGAAGATATGACTTGACCTCTGGCTAAATATTGAATTACAATATTCCATGCTTGACATTGTACTTGTCAAATCAATTTATTGTTCAATTGTTTGCACTTTAGTACTCGTATATGAGTTAATGTATATTAAACAAATTTTAAAAGTTTTTAAAAAATACCACAATATATTTAACCTTTTGAGTCATTAACAAAACTAAACATATTGACACTACATTAATTTGACAATTCAGCCATCAAATTATATATGTACTTATATAAACAATTTAAAGTTTAATTAAAGATAACAAAGTATCCTTGAAATCCTTCCAACAGGAAATCGATGCAATGTAACTGTAAAAATAGCTACGAACTACAGCATAATAAATTTCCGCATTCATTAAAATATTACAAGTTGACGTCAGAGTATGTTTTAAATTTATTTGTTATATCGCTTTGGCGTAAATCAACAAGAATGCAGTTAGTTGTCTATGACTTGCACATACGAATACTGCTACGCATGCGCTTACATACACACTTCAGGTACGCAACAACTTTCAGCAAAGCTACCAATAATATGAGCTAACAGATTGCGAGATTTGCAATGATATTGACCTCGAAAATATTAATGGTAACAAGAAATTAAGGAACTGTAAACAAGTTTTCATATTTCACTCCATTAGCTGTATGGCTCAAGGGCAAATCTCAAACAGCAACACTAATAGTTGTAAAATTAATTTCAACTTAATATAAAAAGGCGTAAAACTGAATGTAAAGAAAGGAAAAAGAAACTGCTGCAATATACATCTGTATCTGTATTTTCTATTTGTTGTGGCAAACATTTTCTCACAAGTGAGAAAATGGATACTCGAGCAACGAAAAGTAAACTTCAATTTGGGGACATTTAGTGTAGTGAATATATGCTTTTAAGATAAAGTATCTGTTTGTCTACAGTGAAAACAGTTAGAAAATTTCGAAGTACTGATTGCAGTTGCCAGAAGAGTTAAACGATTGTAATAATAGTAGTTATGAAAAATATTTTGATTTATATACGAGTTTGTTAACAATTGCACACATAACAAAAATTCAAAAATAAAATTTTCAATCCAGGGTTGGACAAGTGCAATATTTTATAATATAAGAAAGTGACCAAAGTGGTTAGATATTTGAAGTTTTTCTTAAAAAAAATTACTTTATACCTCATGAAGCGTAGCACTGATAAAGAAAAACAAAAAAATTAAAATTACGCTTCCAGGGTTGGGAAAATTAAAGTTTTTTTTGTACATTCAATATTTTGTAGTACATGTAATAACCAAATTGGTTAAAAACTTTTAGTTTTTCTTAAACAAAACTACTCTATACCCATGAAGATTCGCATTGATAAAGAAAATTTTAAAAAATTTAAATTTCGCTTCCAGGGGTGGGAAATTGAATTTTTTTTTAACATAAAAGTAACCAAAAAGGCAATTGACGTTGTTTTTTTGTTGCTAACCAAAACTATTTTATATTCTAAGAAGAACAAAATTGGTATCAAAAATTCAAATATAAAAAAATAAAATTTCGAATCCAGGGTTGTACAAGAGCAATATTTTATGGTATATGAAAGTGACCAAAATGGTTAAAAATTTGAAATTTTTCTTAAAAAAAATTCCTTTATACCTCATGAAGCGTTGCACTGATAACAAAAAAATTAAAATTTCACTTCCAGGGTTGGGAAGTTTAAAGTTTTTTTTTGGTACATGGAATATATTGTAGTACATGAAAGTGACTAAAATGGTTGCAAATTTTAAGTTTTTCTTAAGTAAATCGTCTTTATACCTAATGAAGACTAGCATTGGTAAAAAAATTAAAAATTCGCTTCCAGAGTTGGAAAATCGATGTATTTTTGGTACATAAAAGTACCCACATAAATTCCAAATTTTGTGTTTTTAGTGAATTAAACCTATTTTATATATCAGAAAAAACTAAATTAGTATTAAAAAATTAAAAATTTGGTTCCAGGGTTGGAAAATCGAAATTTTTTGGTACATACATTTGGTACCCACATAAATTCCCAATTTTGGGTTTTTTCAGTGACTTAAACCTATTTTATACTTCGCTAAGAATTAAATTGGTATTAAAAACTTTAAAAACTAAAAATTCTGTTGCAGGGTTAGAAAATCGACATTTTCTGATTCATAAAAGAACCATATTATTTGTTATTTTTATTTTTATGATGAATTATAGCTACTTTATATATCAAGAATAAATAAATTGGTATTAAAAAGCCAAAAAAATCTAAAAAACGATTCTACGGTTGGACAATTAGAACTTTTTGGGGTACATGAAACGGATTTTTACTTTTTGTTTTTAAATTAAACATATTTAATATTTTTGAAAGACGTTCGGAGGTATTAGAAATAAGAAAAGCCAAACATTTAGCTTCCCAGCCGAAAAATTTAAGCGAAAAGAATTACATCTGTGAAGGGTGTTTAAGATTCGGCACATCCGAATATAGCACTATTACTTGTTTTTTACCAAAATTGTTACATCGGTCTTCATTGTTGTCTCTCATTTCAGTAACAATTGTTTCCACTTCGAGTCCTGTTTCGTGAATGAATTGCACCACAACCGATTCAACGTTGCAGATGTTATAGTTATGTCTTGTCCACGTTTGCTGGCGTTCATGCCAAGAAATTCACTTCTTCGATTAAGTTGTTCATTACGCATTATTTTTTGTAGATAAAGAACATCATTCAATTTCTTTCAAATATATCAACTATTTTTAATATACATACATACGAGTATGTATAAAGAAAATGAAAAAAATTTTTTAGTTGGATGTTTTTATGTACCAAAAAAAAAATTTCCAACCCTGGAATCGTCTTTTTGATTTTGTCTCATTTTCAATACCAATTTAACATTTCCTGAAGTTTAAAATAGGTTTCATTAATTAGCAAAAAAAAAACAAACAAAATTAGTTCCATCTTTGAATCCATATTTTGTTTTTTGCTGATTTTCAATAGTAATCTATTTAGCACTATTTCTAATACATCAATCCAAAACCAAAGTATTTAGCATTTTACGTACAGACAGACTAGCATCGCTTAGGCGACTTCCCTATTCAAGAAGATCCAGAATGTATAAGGAAGATGAGAAGCTGTATAGCTATTTCAACCTCTTGCTTCGCCGGCTAATATTTTGCTACAGAGCCGACTAAATAGAGTGCTGTTACTCTGCTTTTAGTAATTAATATTGTATTGCTTTAACATATTTTTAAATTAATGGATTGTGATTTGGACATTTTTTCATCGAATATTTACAAGAGTTTAGAGATTAACTATACCGTACATCCCACCCGTTATTATACCTCACAATTGATCGCAAATACATGTTAAGTTTTTATGACAAAAGCTCATGGGCTGTAATAAAAATTGCTTCGCCATCCCATTTTACTCTGTGCTTTACAACGGGTGATTGTTTCTTGTGGCCAAACCTAATGGAACGCCTCAGCGGGAAGATGTAAATATTTTAACGTCCTCGACAATTTTAATTTTTTCAAAGAGATATTAAAATTGGAGAAATATTGCACAATGTCTATAAAGTTGAACGAAAGCTAATACTAAGAAACAAAATAATTTTGTATTCAAAAACATATCGCAGTGATTTAAGTTGGGGAGTTTAGTCGGCTAACATACGCCAGTGGCTGGGCATTCTTGAATGCAGGTGAATGCCTTTTTATATATTGTTTAGAAGCTCTTCTTAAAAAACTATTGTGGCGGCTATTAAGCAGGATAAGAGCATTGATTATTTTAAATTTAGTTCTGCTTTTATGCAAATTTGACAAAACCGAGTTCTTAACAAATTGTTGTTATTAGTTCTACACCATTTCCAATTGAGCGTAAATTGTTATTCGAATATAATAATTAAAGTTAATGTAAAAATACCGAAACTATCTTATGGGAATACCTAAAATCGACTATTAATAGTACCCTATCCTATAACTAATTATGAGATTCATTCAAAAATATCACAGTCTTATTAACGTTCTACTTATATTTTGTTCAAAGGATTGGGGAAGGTCATAACGCAATTTTTTCTAAAATTCCTGATTTTCTGCAATTCCTTTGTATTATTTATTTTATTAAAAATATTGTCTTAAATAGTACATTTTATTAATTCAATATTGGAGTAGGTTACAGCCGAATATACCGGCAAAATAATTCAGCACCCAACTCAATTTCAATTATTGAATTTTTCTGTCTTATGCTTCATGACCATCCGTAATTATCAGCAGTATTACACTAGTTTTTAGGCCAAATAAACTATATATATAATTTGGCTACCGTGAATATTTTTTAGACATCAATGTTTCCTACTTTTCCTTGAAAATTCAATTTTATTTATATTATAAATAATAAATATGTGTGTACATATGTGCATGTATACGAGCAAATAATGATTTTGTAATATTAAATTACCAACATCGGTTTATATGTAGCATATTTTCCACAGTATTCACATTGACGAGAATAATGAAATTTTCATTTCATTTCAACGAACTTGCGACTTTAATTTTTCCATTCCCATTTTATTTATTTCAAACCATCCAAAAGTCAATGGCATTTCATCATAAGATAAAACTTTAGTGTCACTTCCAAAACGTATTTGGTATCATAATGCATCGCATTAGGAATAAATGAATGAAATATTTTATAGTTTTACTTAGACAACTCTGATCATCTGTATTTCTGTTACTTGTACGTATCGAATTTCCTAAACAACTTTGGTGAGTTTTGACTTTAATTTTCATTTGGTTACTGTGGAAGTTGAGTACAGAGTCAGTTAGTATTTTTGTTGTTCGTATTCGTATTTTTTGATCTGATTTTATTTGAAAGATAACGTTTAACAGCAATATGATCCATTACAATGGTATAAATGTTTTATACATACATTTTTATATATGCTGATGTGTATGCATGCACGAGTATATTTTTGATGACTTCCTTTGGGTTATTGGTAACCTTTTTTATTATTCTTTAACTTTTGCCTTTAACAGTATAAATACAATTGATATATTCTATAGAGTATGAATGCTGTCTTTAATTTCAGCAAGTATATGGAAAATGATTTGTCGGATTGTTTTTGTACCAGATTTTTGCACCCTTCTTCAATTCTCTGAAAGCCGAAATAAATGCTTCAGTGCATCTTAAATTACAAATAATCGCAATTGTCAGTCAGTCTATTAAAGAGATTTTTTTGCCATTTTTGTTTTTGTTTTGTTTTTGCTCTAATTTTATTTTTCATCATTCCAGCAGCTGAAATAATGAAGTCAACTTTTTCAAAATTGTATTTAGATGAGAATTATACGAAATAAGAACGTACCGTAAAGGGATGTTGATTTTAAATTGTAATTTATTTTTTTATCACTTAATCCAAAATTATTTATATTAAATTCAACTCATGCTGATGCGCAATTGTTCGTAAAGTGGAAATCCAGAAAGACATGCTAAATATGTATAAGGGAAATTTAGCATCAATCTAATTATTAAGCCTACACATCAGAATAGAGCATTTATTTTTGAAAAGTAGCTACACTTTCATCATCAGTATTTTTGTTTATCATCCTATGTAAGTTGGCTTATTAGAATGTGATAAGAGTTCTTAGTTATAAAAATTTTATGAGGAAATAGTGTACTGGACTAAATCCCTGATATTTCAAAAGGAATATTTAAGGAAGTTTTAAAAATGGGATAGACTAAAAATATATAATATTGACTAAGAATATTGGTTTTGGTGAAATTTATTGAGGATGGGTAGATATAGCCGACTATGTATAAATAAATGTTGGTCCAGGGAACTCTTTTTAGACCAGATGAAGTTATGTTGTTATAATAGCTTTAGAGCTTAAGAGGGATTGTATATAAATTCTGAAATTATTTTGGGCTTTGTTTGAACGTTATAAATTTTATTTAAGATCTAAAACTATTTGACAAATTTTACCTGATCTAAAAGCGCTGCCTAAGCCATCATGTATAGCTTCATTAAATATCCCTTGTTATATATTTTCCATACATTGATTTGTGTGAAACTGGACTCCAGTCTCTTGATTTCATCTCCTAAACCAATTTAACCAAATATTACTCCAACTGTTTACTGGTTAATGATGTCCATTAATTGTTAAACTGACTTTTATAACACTTTTTGTTTGTTTCTTTCCATTTTAATTTATATTTATCAGAAGTATTTTGTTACTTAACAATTTTGTGATTTTCACTGGTTGATCCGTAATAGCATAGACGGTTCAAAGACTTATAAAATTTTTATTTGTACAAAAACCGATCAGCAGATTCATAACCAAACAAAAGTTAAGACTTTAATTTGAATTGGCTTTTTTTTAATAGTTTTTATCTATGCTGTTGCTTAGTTTCATACTCGTTTTTTTCCGAAGTGCATGTCAATGTCGATGTTTTACTTTATAGATGTTTTAGTTTTTTTCCTGCGCCGACAGGGAAAAATTAGATGGTGAAGTATAGGCTACAAAAAATTCCCTATCTTCTCATTTTTCTTCCTCTGTCTTCTCAATACTATTTCCTCTTTTCTAGTTTTGGCGCAATGCATTGCGTATGTAGGGATCATGCCCTGAGCGATGGTCCTACTAAAAGAAATTATATAAATTGTTGTATTAATCAGATAACTCAAGTGATTTAATTTAAATCATTTTGTTTTTAATTTTTCAAAATTACAGTGCGTTAAATATACCAGTTATTATTGTCCAATAGGTATTTCGCTAAGATCAAATAATTGAACCTATTTTAGTTTTTCGGATGAACTTCTTTTGAACAAATTCCGAGTATATAAAAAGACATTAATTCGTGCCTACAAGGAAACGTAATTAATCCGGTTGATTGTGAAAGTCTGAACAAAATATGGATCTAACAGGGTATAACATAACAGCTTTGACATTTGAAGTGCTTGTGTACAAGCCACTATGGAAACGGTCATTATCGTCATTCTGAGACAGCTATTAAGAATTTTAATCGCCTGTCTTGCTACATAATGCGGCTGTCCGATCATGTATTTCACCAGGTCGATTACGTTAAAGCATAGCAGTAGTGCATTCAATCAACATACATTTGCTGATTTCATTCAAGAGAAATCTGCTGGTTCTTTTCCAGGCAAATATTTTTTTCCACAAGAAGTCCATTTTAGTTTCTCGAGATTCTTAAACTAAAAAAGCCATTGCATGCTACATGTGCCATATGAGTATTTTTTTAAAGCTCTAGACACGATCAAAATAATTGACAAGCATTATTAAAGTAATTATTTTTTAATGATATTAAATGAAATGTGTGTTTGTTTTTAATAACTATTTTAGTATAAAAAAAATATTTTCAAATTTGTATGTATATAAGAATATTCCTGAACATTTAATTTCATTAAATTATGATTGAGAAACAAGTCATTGAAATATCGAATATATTATATTTTTCGATCGGTGATTAAGCACGACGTAAATATTTGTTTTATTTGCATCACATAAACCAAAAAAGTTATTTATTTTTAAATTCCATAACTAGATTCAGTATTAAAAATTATTGACATATTGAAATTTTTAAAAAAAAATTTTTCAAATGTATTTGTATTCTAAACTGCAAAGTGTTTTTTTTGGAATGTTAATATCTAATTATATGCAGTTAATGTACGTGTGTTTGCTTCCTGCTCGTTAATATGATTTTACCCATAAGAATTGTGCCTCACTTTTACGGTATAAATAGTTTTCAATATACAATGCCGGAGATGATCTCTTTGGAAACATCATCATTATCATCCCTTAATGAAACTGTTTAGAAGCTCTTAAAAATCAAATACTTCACAATGTATGATTTCATCGCAAAGGGTGCAGCACAGAAGAACGCCAGTGTGTGCGTAATGAAGGTACAGTGTTTTGTGCACATTGTATGTTGATTAAGTCTGTATGTTATTGAAACAGAAAGGACATAAGAGGAGGAAGAGTCCTTTATTTGTCTTTTATGTTGTGATTAACTTGCAAATCTACGATAAAAATGCATGACTAAAGGCAATGAAGGTCGTCAACATCATCATCGTCATCATCATCGTCAACATCGTTATCACTGTTTACATCGTCGCTTTATTTTGTAGTTGTTGAGTAAGTGAAAGAAATCAAAATGATGGGTGCCAGTATCTCCTCAGACAAAACGCCTTATAAAAATCAAAAAGGCACAACAAATTTGGTGGAACGAATTTATTTTAGCTTTTAATGTAAGTGGTGATTTTCAGCGTTGAAAATGTATGCACTCGTATTAAAACACAAGCAATTGCAAGTAATTATTTCATCAATTCGCTGAGCTAATTTATATGTATTATTTGCTAAGTGAAACTTGGACTTAATTTCCAAAATAGCAACATCTCTTATCTTATGTCCAAACCTTAAAACACCAATTTGATGGCTGGTGCATACATTTTTTGGTACGCCTGATTTGGTGTAAGAGCTACTGAAAGGCAGACATATAGACGCACTTAACCCAAAACAAGGAAAGCATTTGTTTATTAAATAAAAAAATAATATAACGACCAGGGCCCATTTGCCCAAAACACGAGAAATAAATCTTTAAGTAAAGTACTTTTACAACAGCTATTGTTATGTGGGTGGTATTTGCGCCTTCTAGCAAATGGCTGAATTTTGTTACTGATCAGTGCGTCAAACAGGCAGTCCTACGATGAGTTATGTCCTAATAGTGTAAATCATAAACTTGTATGGAAAGCAAAAATAAATTTGTTATATGGACATATTTTATTTTTTTGTGCAGGTTTTTTTTCACCAAAAAAAAAAAATGAACAGAAATCATGACGTTTATTTTTGTTTTCCTAGTAAATGTCACCTTGGTGTAGCGACTTTTTTCTCATATAGAACTTTTTTACGCCGTCGTGTGGTCCGCGCAGGCCGCACAAAAATTTTAAAAGAGAGTTGATGTTTTGTCTTTGGTATTCCAGATGGTATTTTTAAAAATAAATATTTAAACACATATGGAAAACGTTTGACGCTAACAAATAAATTTGAACCTAAAGTTAATCCTTGAGACTTCTCACTAATTTTCTCCGCTACAAATTGTATTATTTTAATTTTAAAACTGAAGTTCTTCGATATCTTTAAAAGGATTCAGAACACTAATTCATCACATATGTATGATATGTATGAGTGTTATTAAAAATTAACTTCTTTCGAATTTTTCATTCACGATTGAAAGCGATCGACGAGATTTTTGATTGTCAATAAATAGCTGATTAGAATCGATCGGGAAAGCCGTTTAAAAGTTATTCTAAAAAAACTCTTTTAAAAAAAAAACATTTTTCATATTTTTTTTATTTATCTCGAAATTGACTGATCCGAATCGGTTCCAATTCAGGAGATCGAAATTTGAGAGAAACATTTGAAACGTGACCATCTTGTTTGGAACACTAATTGATCAGATATATAATTTCAGACTTTTCTTTAAAAAAAATCACTTTTTTGAATTTTCTCGTTAACGAAATCTCACGAGCGCATCAACGGATTTTGACCTGGTTGGTAGCCATCGACGTGATTTTTGATTTTCAAAAGCTGATTAGTTTTTGGAGCCATTTAACAGTTATTACAAAAATAAAAAACTAAGAAATACAAATTTTTCAGTTTTTTTATATCTCCGAATAGGTACAGGAAGGACAACTTTGAATCGCGACTATTTTGGTGGGATTCAGTTCAGTTGTTCATACTTAAACATACACAGAAATACTAACGGCTTCTCAGGAGTACTCAGGAGAGCTTCCTAGGAACTCAAAACGTCGAAATCTGGTGAAACCTAATATTTTCAAGACGAAGTAAAATATCTCACTTTTTGGAAAATTTTTAATTTTCTTAGCGAAGAGAACGGAAAGCTAAAAATAATTATATTAGCTGTATGCAGTTGATTTAATATGTTTAAAGATGTGCCAATAATATCAAATATTTCCATAAGTATATAAAAATAATAAAAAAACATGTCAACCAATTTTATTCCATACAGACAACCCTTAACTAACGACTTCTGTAATGATTTAAATCTGAATAAAAGGAAAAGCGAATATAAATCCTGACCGTACACCATTCTTAGCTAATTGTTCAGCAGTTTTGTTGTTATTCTTCTCTCTGCAGCAGTAGCAATGGCGTTCTAAAGACACGTTGACAAATGCCAGATGAAAATTGTGGTTGTTTGTTACTTTTCCCTTTTCCAAACACTCTTCAACACATGCATAAAGATTCTCTTTCTATCCACTGATTTGATTTCCTATTTAATATGTGTCTGCTTAGCAGAGTGCACATGCACATACATTTGAAAGTGTGTGTGTGTGTTTGTGTTTGAGGAATATCAAATATGGCAACTTTGTGTGTTTGTATGAAGGAACTGTTTGCTTTTAATTTGTTGTTTGAAATTTCAAAATAAAACACCCGCTGCTTCTGCCTCTATAATACAACAACACTTTAGTTAAAGATGCCATGAATAAAGCCGAACATTTCCAATTGTTTGTTTAATTGCTGTGTGTATTTGTGTCATTATGGTTTCTCTAATCCACCAGC
This sequence comes from Linnaemya tessellans, assembly GCA_951800035.1. Taxonomy (NCBI): domain Eukaryota; kingdom Metazoa; phylum Arthropoda; class Insecta; order Diptera; family Tachinidae; genus Linnaemya; species Linnaemya tessellans. The sequence goes on along the minus strand of OX637532.1, from coordinate 110,220,165 downwards.
TTTGAATGTTTGCAAGTAAAGCCAATAATGGGAAAACTGTCAGCTACACTAAATTTATGAAGCTCAACTAGAAGCAACTGCATCAGAAAGTCTAGCTCTCAAAGTTTTTGTAAATATATTTTATATGAGACTCAGCAGTATTCGGATAATAGTCTATGAAATATATCTAAATATATGAAATAACTTGCCAATAAGGATAATTGCATAATTGCTATTATATACTGCGTGTTTTTGTACCAAATTTTAAAATTTTCCTTAGATAGATAGTTTCCGAAACACCATGGACACTGTATGAAAGAAATTCCATCAAGTGGAATTGTCTCTTCTATTTGTTATAACATCGATTCATTTGGGGATACAATTGAAAGATCTCGGATCACTGAATCGATATAAGTCCTTTTTTAAAAATCTAAAAAACACTGAAATTTTTAGCAAATGGGAAAATCATGTTGCTCTTCGATAGCCCCTTTTATATTTTTCTGCCAAAGGTATAAACATAAATATGTAATTATTTTAATTTAAAAAATTGTTATCAGGTGGAATGGTTAATTTTTTATACATGCAAAATATATGATCATCTCAAGACAATCCTAATAGTTGACCAACAGACCAATCGACCACCTATTGTTACCATTTCACGTGATGCACTTTTTTCAAAAATGTTTTTTATATTGCGATAGTTATACTTAATTAAACAATTACTCACTAAGAACTGTGGTGATGGTATAGCGACTCATTAAAATTTAACAAGCCAAAGAACAATTGACAAATTAAAGCAGAAACAAAATCAAACGATTTGTTGAGTACTCTGTTGCTTTTTTCTTTGTGATTAAAACTTGGGTGGCATTAAAACCGAAAAGTGTTAACAACACTATGCAACAAGAAAACTATTATAGCTAACAACTTTTTTAAGGTCGTTAAACACAGAAGCACAAGAAATTTGACAAGTTATTTCTCAACTTCTCTTTAGAGATTTTATCATAATTTAAGGTATTCTAAGTCATGGAAATACATGTATATATCTAACTCGGTGCATACCTAAAAAATTTCAATTTTATTGTATTAAACTGGTGGCAATAATTTGAAATGTGAAATTATGCGTTGACCAAATCAATGATTTCTTCTATGGTTTTCGAGGTTATTAAAATATCTAACTAAATCTTAATATGTTGTTTATAGTAAAAAGAATTTGTTTCGAAATATGTAAAGATTTTTGAAAATTCAGAATCATGTATTTGGTTAAAATCTTCCACCGTTTGAGGACGTTAGCCTCACTCTCAAAAACGGTGTTGCCCGCTGGCTTTAGAACAAGTTGTTCTTTTCATAATGAAACGCAGGTAAGTTGGCTGTTATTATTTATATAATTTTTTTTATTAAAAATGGATTCATTTTAATATCTAATGATACAAAAAAACTTTAGAACTAAGAAGTTAAGGAGGGAGAAAAGAAATTTAGTGAAGCAAAACTAAGTTGTTTCCTCGAGTTAAGCTCTCAACTTGAAATAGAGTCTCTATCTTAAAAAAAAAAAAGACTTGGGTGTCTAAAAGTCTTACGTTTTTCGGATAGATTGGGGAGACAAGAACATAGAAATTACTGAATATCTAATATTAATCAATTAAAATTTCGAAAAGTCACATAAAAGTAGAATTTGGTACGTCCATTCCATTTATATGGAATTTTTTGGCTACGTACCGTAAATAACAGTTAAGATATCAAACAATTTTCATTAGAAGTTATTTTGAAAATTAAAATAAAATCCATTTAAAACGGTTACTTTTCAACGAAAAATCAAAAGTTTAGTAGAAACTGCTAAAAACAAACTTTTATTTCGCCGTCATAAAGAAAACTCATTGTTCTTGTTTTAGGTCTTATCTTCTTATTTATCGATTAACAAACTTCTTTTTGAGTACCGCAGGCCAAACAAACATTATCCTTACTCATAGGTATATAGACTGACAAAAATTATACAGTTTGTTCCTTGTGGCTGATCGCCTAGGCCGGGCTTTGGGGCGATTATTATATCACTCATAGTAAGAGGACCTCCATTTACAGAACATTTAGAGTGACTTGAATATCTCCACAATGGAAACTTCGAGGGAACATTCGATTTTCTTGCTCAATTTGATATGGCAGCAAAGTTACATCGAAAGTTTTGATTAAAAACAAATGCATTTTCGCAATATTTTGGCAAAACACAACACCGATATCATGCCATCGTATTCCCTGGATGTGGTCTCTGTGCTTTTTCCTTCTTCCTAAGAATGAAGAGACCCAAAAAAACGCAAATCAGAATTGCTTCAAGAATTGGAAAAAAATCCTTGCGAAAATATAATATATCTCAGTGGTACTGTTTTTAAGGCTGCAAAATAAACAGTGGCGAATAAATAAATATATTCTGAGAAAAGTTCAAATTCACCTTAGTTTTTGAACGGACTTCCTAAACGATAATATTGAATCAAAATAAATAGAATTTTGTAATAGAAATAGAATACATGTGTTTATATAGGAAAAGTAGCATCATGGATGGACCAACTTGGCGTCAAAATAATCATCCCCATATAAACACAAGTATTCTATTTCTGTCCCAGATAAGCGAGGAGGGAATATTTTCTGACCTGTCCACAGAACATTTGGAAAATGGTATGAATGTTCGGTAAATTAAACAAATAAATTATTATACAAACAACATCACATAGTTCCAATAAAAAAAACGTAAAAAGGAAGAAAATCAACAGAATGACTTTTATATTGGGCGGAAGAAAATTATTCCTCAAAGGAGTTTTTTATGACGGAAAAATAAAACTAATTTTTAACTATATGTATATTTAGCTCTTTTGTTTTTGTGTAGGAAAACATTTTTAACTGTGGAGATGAGATCGTTATTTTGAAAGCACCACAGATTCTGAAAGAGCTCACTATTAAAAAAGTGCTCATGAAGTTTAAATTTTTTTCTGTTATATACGATGCCTGACTTCTGCTTCTTACAACCAAAAACAGATGTTACGAATTTGGATGATGCTTGAGCGCCCCATCACATTTAATCAAACAGTCGATCTTTTGTATACGTATTTTAAAAATACACTTGTCTTTAGGCCACCCGGTATATGGCTTATAATTATATATTTATAAATTTTATTTTGTGCCGTTTGGAAATACTAATAAAAAATTTAATCCCCCTTCCTCCGTGACAATGTCCCGCAGAACATTGCCGTGACCAGGATTCGAACCTGGGTTACTACGGCCACAACGTAGGGTCCTAACCACTAGACGATCACGGCTATAGGGGTTATGTTTTTATCTTTTCCAATAAAAGTATATAAATAGCATTTAGTGGTGAATGGGAAATACAATGTTTAGAGTGCTGCTGGGAGAAAGCTTAACAGCTATTGCATTAATGCAAATATTCACTTTCTGTTTTTTAGCATTTGATACATTTATTTTGTTTCGTAAAAAGAAAACCGGCTTATAGACAAACAAATAATTAATGCAAATGTGTATGTGTGTACAGTGAAACTTCGATATAACGAATTCCAAGGGAATATGAGAATACTTCGTTATAGCCATTGCTTCGCTATAGATATAGTCAGCAAAGCCTTGATATAACGAAATATGAAGAAATACGAAATAAATTCGTTATAACTATAGTTTTCTTTATATAATTTTTCATTATTAATTTCATGAGATAAATAAAAAATAAAACATGTAGCTATAATTTTATTCCTACTTCTTTGTATAGAGGCTTTTGTACGAGTACTTCGTTGTATAGAGGCTTTAGAATTGCGCTTGTCAATACATTTAGACTTCGCTGTTTTATAACGGGACTTTACCATTTAGGATTTATTCTGATTTCCTTATATTGAGGCATTTGAAGGAATATTTCGTTATAGAGAGACTTTTTTGCTCAGAATTTGTTCGTTATAGCTATAGTGTATTTTTGTATGAAAAACTTTGCAATAAAGAGGTTTTCTCAAGGGACTCAATAAAACATACGTTATACTAAGTTTTTCGTTATAACGAAGTTCGTTATATCGAAGTTTATCTGTATATAATTTAAAATGCTTTAGGAATTTTTTGGTACAGCGTTTAAAATAGAAACAACATGCGAATAATAATGTTCGCTTAGAAAAAACTTTTCAGTGGTGAGTGCAATCAGGAAAATTATATCGATTATTTCAAATAATTTTTGCGCTTCTAAAAATCGCAAATTTTTAACGTCCTTAGTAAGAAAATGTTTTGATGATTGAGAAATAATAGCAACGTAAATGCCTGAAAATAGCATAAAAATATATTTCCTTTCATATAGAATATTTCACATGTGGATTTTGATCTCGCTACGCTTCTAAAAAAATTCAGCTTTAAAATAAATAAACTTTTGTGGCTAATATATTGCTGTTGTTAATTTAGATACGAAAACATTTACTTTTTAGTCGAAATTGTACTAAAGATCTTCTATAAACGGTTGGTTGGTTTGTTTCAGGCATTCACTTAGAATCGACGTGATTTCATTTTCACAGACCACATTACTCACCTGTGTCGAGCTCTGCAGTTCCGGTTCCTAGTGAAGTTTCGATTATTCCTACTATGATGCACTTGTCGCATTCAGATATTTAATCAGGTCTGCTAGTTCAATCGCTGAAAGCTCTGAGAGATCTGTCGGTCAGTACATGAGTCGCAAAAAATTCACCACAACTACAAGAGATATCATTATAGGACAGCACCTTTGTACTGGCATATCTGCCGATCATCCAGTGTCATGATTATGACGGTCCTCGATATGTTCCTACGCCATTATTTTTTTTGCGTCTACTTAGGCCCCTTTCAGATTAGGCAACTTTACTTGCGCAAGTCTTGTCTTCTATTTCTTCTTCGGTATGTTGTCTAATTTTGTGTTAATAAATTTTTATATTTGTTAATAAGTGAATAAAAAGTTAAAAAATTATGAGAAATTGGAAGCGAAATGAAATGAAACAAATAATGCATTTTCAATGTTCGTTTATTCTCATATTTAGACTGCAATAAAAAAGCGGAATCATTTTAAATGATATGAAAAAGACAGACAGCACTATAACCATGGAAGAAATGAAACAAAACGTCAACAAATTAAGAAAATTCGAACACAACAAAATTAAACTTGCTCAACAAAGTTGCTGAATGTGAACATAAAAGCAAGTTCAAAAGAAAATAAATAAAAATGAAAATTATACTTGCGCAATTAAAGTTGCCTAATCTGAAAGGGGCCTAACAGCTGATTCGCAAGATATGTTTTATATTCAAATATACTTGTATAAAACATATATATGAGTGTAAATTTTTCTTTATCAAACTCATTAATTTTATTATTAAGATAATAATTTTTTATTCAGGTTCAAGTTCAAATCTACAATCTGCAAATTATTTTCTTTTAGGAATTTTTTAATTAAATCCAAGTTATTTTATTATGAGTAAAATCTGCACTCACAATAATTGACTATAATTGAGTTTTTACATATAATGTCTATAACATAAAATGTCATAAGCAATTTTTACAGCTAAAATTGGTTATAACATAAAAAAATGTTAAAGTTCTTGTTATCTGGTGGAATCCTTTCAAATGTGTTATTTCCATCAGATGCTATATTAAAAAGAATTATTGTGTTGCATGGTGTACTTATGCAAATGCTTAAGTTGTATTTAATTGTCACATGACTAAAAATATGTAAAACAGGAAATAGACCTCCCCTGCTCTAGTCAGTAGTAGAGAGCTTAAATATGTGAGACGGTAAAAAGCTTGCAGAAATTCTTTTAATTGTTAAGTACTAAAAAAACATATTTTAACAATCATCGTCTATATCAAGTGTAACTAGAGTTGGTGGCGTGAATACCTGTTATTTTTTATAATGGACTATAGTAAATGAAGTTAGTTAGTAAATACCACAAAAGGTCACTCCCATATATACACACACTACAAATAAGTTGTTTTAAAGAAACTGTTGTTGGGCCTTGTAATATTTTCCTAAAGGGCTTATACTAATTTGTAACGGCTCTTCAATATAGTGTTCTTTTTTTCAATGAAAATAACTCAAGAGATTTGTCTGCTTACATCCAACTCGACATGGAAAGATCGTAGTAGTTCAATATTCAAATTGTCTGTGTTACTTCCACCATTAAGACTTCAGGTGAAAATACATCAGCTAGGAACTGGCTTTTTTGTAGCATTTCTAATATTTACGTGTTGCAGTTTGTATTCCATAAAAATATTCTGAATTTCCCAGTAAAGCCTTTGCAATCAATCAGAGTTTCAATAACATTTTAAAACAATAACAATATTATGAAGTTTTACTCAATCACGCTCGTTCATGCTAATGCATGATCTCAACACTGAAAAACTAAAGTAATAAATATAATTCATATTCACGTCATAGTCACACAAAATATGTGTCCGCCTATGCTCATCTCTTATGAAAAAAACACATTAAAAATATTGTAATTTGGAATGCTAAAAAGTTCGTTTGGTGGTGGCGGCGGGCGTATACAATAACGTTCGCCTTATTAAAAAAGATATTAAAGACCATGTGCTCATGAAGTATTTGTGGTAAAATTTATTTGATTTTTATTGTTTACGTTAGAAAATATTAGCGACTCATTTTTAAATCATAACGGTCGAGCACGATTATCTTCTACCCAAATGCAGCTTAGATCTTAAAAAGTGTTTTTGTGTTGTGGCTGGGTAAGTGTAACAGACATATATTCAGAAAGAAAAACTCACACTAGTTGTTTCTCATACTGATAGAGTTTCGAGTCAAGAACATTCTTTTAAGGATAGTTACTAAAATATATTTATAATAAAAAAGAAAACCTGGCATAGCCATCTTGAAATGGAAAGTATTTTAAAGACTTGGAATTCTTAAAGTACGAGTAATAAGTGAAGAATAAATCATTTTTTATTTTGTCTCGAATTGATGATAATAATGATACTGTAATTAAAGACGAAATTATTTTTTTAGAAGAAGAGAAAGCTTGTGTTAATCTTTGTTAGACTTTCCATAGTAGATTCGATCGACTTGAAAGGCAAATTTATGAGAAAGGAGTTAAAATTTGTGATCAATGTCCGCATAGATACTGTAAACAAAAAAATCTTTTGGGTGTGTCATGTTATTGATTTTAAAATATTAAACAGTTGACTAACTAAGTAAGAATAATGTACTGAACGTTACTCTTCTTAATAAAGGGTGTTTTGCTTACTTATGGTAATATTTCCGGGCTGAGATATTAAAATTTATATGCCATATCACTTTTGTTTTATCTATAATTTTATTCTGAATAAGAATGAAACACTTATTTGCCTAAATTTTACACTGAATTTGCGAAAGTAACGTTCAATATCTACGTATATGTATGACCTTAAACTATTTAAAAATACAGTAAAAACTAATTGGAGTTGTTCCCTTATGAAATGACCAGCTTGAAATCTTAATATGAGTTTGAAGAATATGAATTGAGAATTGTAGTCGATATTGTTGTGGTTTCGTTGATCTTATCGCAGAGCTGATAAGTAAAATTAAGTTAGTCCGGTCTCCATTTTAGGCACGGGCCAATGGCAATCGTTTTATTAAATACTTATCAATATTTACTAGTAAAAATTACTTGGATATTATAGTGATACAGTCAGTTTACATTCCATTGAAATAAAAACCTGTTTATAATACTTCGTAACTTCTTGCTCTTACAAAACATTAAGTATTGGAAGTTTAGTCTTTATTTGGTATCCGATTTGTGGTTCTAGATCAGCAAAATTTTAACTCAACTGGCTGATAGTTGTATTGCTTTTCTAAAGAAGTTACTATTGCTCTTAGCCAATATAAAGCTGACAAGTTAAACCGAATTGTGTTATAGCTGTCACCCGACGCAATCTGTCACATTGATTGACGACATTGTTCTCGTTATTTATTTTTCGTAATTTTTTTTTATCTCTATTTAATCCCCGTTCCCATCTCTTAGACTAGCTGTGCATCAATTACGTGTGTATTTATTGCCACTACCACCCATTACTCAAGGACATCATGCAAATATTAAGTGTTCAGGGTACTTGAGAGTTTATTTCCCATGCATGAAAAAAGAACTTGAGTAAAAAATATAAATAAAAATTTACCAGAGATATAACAAATCGTTTTAACTGTTAATCTCTTTGGTAAATATAATTTCAAAGTTGTATATGCCAGCGAATATATATTGTTTATATACACTGAGAAAATTAGCAACTTTTATTATCATGGATAAAAGACGAGTACAACTTATTGCTATTTAAATACCACTTGATTGCTAAGTTAAGTTTCGTTATTATATATATTGAGAAAATTACACATGATACATATTTTAAAGAACAAGGGAAAAGCGAAATCAGTTTTATCAGCATACACAGAATTTTTTTAAATAGCACCAACACACAGGTGATGACCCCTACATATGCAGTGCATTGCACCGGAACTTGAAAGGCACAATCGAGCACTAATGCTGATCAGAAGAGTTCGACACAATATTTAGGTCTGAGCGCGGTGTCGAACTCGGAACTTTCGGTTTCATAGTGTAGTGATAACTATTACAGCCAACAGCATCATCATATTATTCAGAAGAACTTGTTTTGAATTGCACAAAGTATCGAATAGTGGAAGACATTTGTATCCCACTTGATACTTGGAAACTTAGTAGCTCTTCTATGATATCCAGATATATATAGAATGTATAATCTGCCAATCACGTCCTTCGTGCAAATGCTCAAATTTTCTCTAAGTGATAGCGAAATCATAAATATCTCCAACAAATAAGTCGATTTTCTCTAAGTGCAGCTTAGCCACCAGTGCCTCACTTTAATGATGTTATTATAATTTTCGTCAACAACGTTGATGATGTTGGTTTTTTATATTATCAGTTCTTAACTCTATTTCTAATTTTTCTGTCGCCAATTGCTTTTGTTACAATTTGTACGAGAATGTGAGCAAAAGACATCATTATTTGCTTTGCTGGCGTTACGTAATAACTATTTGTAGTTTACCATGAAGGCAGCTAGGAAGTCAGCATGTAGTCAGATGGTTCCATTATCAGAGGATTAGTTTTGTTAATCCTTTCAATGTGACAAATGGTTGCTATGCGAACTCATAAAAAATACATTCTGTACTAAAACAGTTTTTTTCATGATTTATTTTTGTGCAAACGATTTTCTTAAGGGTGCTTAAGTGTTTGTCGTTTTTTGGCTTTGTCTAAAGTTTTATTGGTTAAACTATTTGATATAACGTGCATTAGATGATAAAAAAAAAACTACGATTGCAAATAAAAAACAAACAAGTTTAAAAATGTATTTATATGGTTGACTCAGGCTCTAAGCCTGATCCATTTTTATCTATCAGCATAGTTTTTAATTAAATGTATTATATTTTAAATTATTATTAATTTATTTTAAAACAATATGTGTTAAAAATAAAATTTTGTGTTTTGCTGCTTTAGTTAAATTTAGTATACATATGGGCATTTCCAGAAAAAGGTCAACCACGACAGAAATATTAAAAACCGCGAAAAAAATTTTTTTTTCAAATTTAATTAGAGAACTGTCTAAATTTTTATAATTTATTAACTTAAAAATATATTTCCATATTTATTTTGAGTAAATTTGTTTGCAAGATGTATGTTTTCTTACACTTTGCGTCTCTTTTTGTAATTTTTTCCTTTTGTTATTACTGACTCTTAAGCAGAGCTGTTAAATTTGGATTACGATTAGTAATCAATTAGATTAAATTTTAAAAAGAATGGTATTGATTACATAATTCTCTTTTTGAAAATTCCTGATTATTAATTAATTACGATTACAAATAATCCAAAAATAATTAAGATTAGTTAGGATTACGAGAAAATAATCAAAAATAATCAAAAGTAATCAAACAAATAATTGACTACTTTCAAGGATTATTTTTGATTAGTTTTGATTATTTTTTAAAAATTTAGAATGCGCATCATTTTATACATACATTTTATTTTGAAAAATTTGCATTTAAAACAAAAAAAAATTAATGACAAGCATACGTTAAAATATGTGATCATATTACTTGTATTGGAGGCGGACCTACAATTTGGAACTGCGTGGATTTTGTAGGGTTGTTTTATAAGTGATAACGAAAATAAATAAATTATATATCATAATAGTTATTTTTAACCAAAAAAAATTTTTTATGTTGCTATAATGGTTATTTATAACCAAAATATTTTTCTGGTTGACATAATGGTTGTTTATAACCAAAACTCTATCTTTCTCAATGTAATTCGTTACGGTAATCAATATAATATAAATGCGACCATAATGTATAAAAATTCCCAAATGCATATAAAGGTCATTTTTGCGTAATCTTTTTGGTCCGAAATAAAAACATAGCCGATATTTTCGGTACCTGCTTTATACGAATAGAGCACAAACCCGTGAACCCGTGACAAATAAGAAGGATGCAGAATCATGAAGAATGCAAACAGGTTTTCAATTATCAAATCGATGCACATCAATAATAATAACAAAAAATTAAAAAAAAACTACTAACATTAAACAGTATTGCCATAATTTCGCAAAATAAAAAAAATAATCAAAAACAATCAAAAGTAATCTTCGGAAGTAGTCAAATTATTTTTCGATTACTTTTTATTATATTTGATTATTTTTTCGTAATTTTTAGTAATCTTGATTATTTTTCGATTATCTGTAATCGTAATCAATTAGTAATCGTGCGAGTCTGAAAATAATCGTAATATAATCGTTACTTCACCTTTCAAAAAAAAATAATCTAATTACTAATTATTATGATTAGTAATCATTACTTAACAGCTATGCTCTTAAGTATCATAACGATTGCACTCTTTTTATACACTTATTGTATCAACAACAAATAGTTTAAAAAAAAGTTGCAGAGATCTAGTAAAGCACGAATAAGGGTTAAATTTCTTTAAAAATGAAAATTCCGGAATTATCTTGATATTTTATTATATTTAGTTTCTTTTACTTGAAATATGTATATTTTTTATTTATTTCAAATATGTAATAAAAAGAAAACACTAAAAAATAATTTTTGGAAATTATGTCCCGTTTGCAATGTCCCGTTTGCAATAGTTATAAATTTTTTTTTTTTTTTAATAATAAAAAAGCTATTGGAAAGGAATAACTTTATGAAGCAAGCTTTATTATTCTATTATATTTAAAAAAAATTTGCTCCTAAAAAATACGACTAAATTCGCTAATTTTTCAATTATTCCACATGCTGCCAAAAATGACTTCCATTTCTTGTCTCGTTTGCAATGCTATGTTTTTTTAAATTATTTTGAGAATGTAAGAGTTGTACAATTTGCATTTTGCACTCAAAAATAGTGCTACTGAAATGCAATTAAACCGTTATAAAGAGCTTAAAAAATTGTTATGTTTTCATATTTTTTTTTTAACTTGAATGCGTACGAATGTCCCATTCGCAATCTTGGAAATGCCCATATTTGATATCGTTTAATTTAAATGGATAATAGCGATGTTGGAATATTTTGCACGTATTCATGTGCTTAATAATCGATATCACTTGTTGTAATATTCGTTTCGTACCAAGAATTTGAAGTATTACAGTTTAAAACAGAATGTTCCTTTTTCGGCATAAAATAGGTTTGCGTGATTTCCCATAAGTATTTTCAATGTAATTTTAAGGTACCGACGGCAATTTTAGTTGCTAAATGATTACAAATGGTCAATGGCATCGAAAAAATTCGGTAGGATACTATTCTCTTCATCTCAGTTCTTCTTTCTACTGTTTGGTTTGACTATTATTTTAAATTGAATAGAAAGTATTTGTAGACGGAACAGTTCCAATGTTTAGTACTCCTTAACCAAAAATGTTTACTTACAGTTTGAAAGGGCGAGAGACTTATGAAGTTGATGCCCACGCAGCTGTATTTAGTAGTTTTTCGTGGAATGATTGTGAGTCCTTGTTGACAGGCCACTTAGACGTCGATGCCTACCTACACCGATACGTTTCAAGGCATTCACATTGATCTCTGATAAATCTGAGAATGCGGGACCGTACGTGGTTGTTTAAAAAGTGTTCTCTCAAGACATACTAAACATTCCTTGCTTTATTCATAACAATTGCGACCGAACTCATTGCATCGGGTGTCCGCCGGGAAGGTAAACTACTTTGTTCAATTTTTGACTAAATGAAAGAGAATTGATATTATATTGATAAATGTTTTATTTAATGTCGGCAATTATGTACGGAATACAATATCAGATAAATGTCCGTCTCTGTTAGCCTCATATTTTTCATTACATGGTCACATTTCTCGCGGTATTTCATTAATTTCATCACGAATATTTTGTTTGAGTTGCTCAGGCGCTTCTGGTTTGTTTGCATAAACCTTGCTTTTCAGATATCTATCCCCACAAAAAGAAGTCCGGAGCAGTGAAATCAGGCGACCGTGGAGGCTAATCAAGATCAGCATTTCTTGAAGTAACTTGTTGCGGAAAGAGGTTTCGCAGTAATTCCATTGTAATCCTGCCTGTATGCGATGTGGCATCAAATATTTGTACAAAATAAATTTGCCACGTGTCTACTTTACGGCTGCTAAATATGAACTGTCAAGGCTATTGTTTGCCAAAATGGCGGCAAAACAAATTAGTATACCTTCCCAGCATCCTGTACAACAATCCAACTAACATATCTATCCATCATCTCATCCCTTCACTACTACGAAGTTCTTCAGTATGTTCTTACGGTTTCTATTTACTCGTATTAATTGTATTGATCACCTTTCATTATAGAGAGATCGGATGTTCTATATTGCGCCATCTGTCTTCAGTCTTATGAGGGTAAACGAAAGTGGATTGAGATTAGCAGATCAATGTGGGATAACCTGACTATAACTTCTTAGCCATTCTGTCAGTCAACAGTCTTCCCTCCTCCCTTAAAGACAAAAATTTCAGTCTGAAATAAACTGGCTTTATTACGGATAGGTATTAGCTATTACACTCTAAGTTCACCCGAAAATACTTTTCTTGATCCATCATATATATGTATACTCGTATACATATATATATATATATATATATATATATATATATTTATATATTTATATACATCTATATATATATATATATATATATATATTTATATATTTATATATATATATATATATATATATATATATATATACATATATATATTCTAACATCGTATTATCTTTTGGTTGGCCTACCATACACTCCCGCTTGAATGTAATTTGAGGGTTTCGTCAGTAGTAAGTGATCTAGAATCCTGGCGTGTTCATATGTTCTTGATCTCCACCACCTAGATGCTGTTAACTTTGCCGCACTACTTGTGGACACCGCCAAACTATATGATGGTCGATCGGAATTAAGTCTAGTATGGCATGGAGGATTGTTGCGTAGACAACATTCAATACAATCTCTGTATTCTGTGGAGCTGATCTGGTACGTGTCGCAGGCCTTCTAACATGTAAATCAATATTAGACGCACTATTGTAGTATGCATCCATTATGCATTCCGGAAGCATTCTTTGTGATTTTAATTTGCATAATAGATATATAAACGTTATATTTTTGAAGGTGAAACTTTCGTAGACGATGTTAGGAAAATAAGTGTTCTTGTCCATCTTCATGCAAAATTACTCATGCGGAACATTCTTAACAAGTTTACTTAAACTTTGAGCAGACCATAAGAATTGTAGAATTCATAGTGGATGGTTAAGCACTTATTGCACTCAAATGAGAACTTTATTGAAGAATTTAATTAGTTCGCAATATTACTTTTGAATTACAATTTCTTTAAAAAAAATTGAGTTTAATTGAGTTTAAAAGAATGGCTTAATACACACAACAAAGCAAATTTTATAGGAAGAGCAAACACGGGTTCCTTGATTTTCCCATCATCTTGATTGCTGCAAGAAAAAGAAAAGTTAAGAATATCCTGCTTATGACGTAAATCTCCAAGACACACAACATTTAAACCGAAATGTCACATAATTTCATTTAAAGTTGGATTAAAGGAAATGTTTTGTTTGTGTTGTTTTATTTCGAATTAAGATGCAATTAACTACTGTAATATATCAAACAATATTCTATTAGATATTTCAAAAAAAACATTCGTTTTCTCCATACTTTTCTGGATGTGGTTTTGTACAAAATGAAAAAGGCAAAGTCCTGTGGCAAGTTAATAATGAGTATTGGAATACTTTTCCATTTGCTGTAATATTTTTACAAAATTGCAAATGTTTATTTAAGAGTTTTTTTATTTTCTGCTTTAGGGGGTATTACGCAAAAGGTGTACTAATATTTCCTGCCCTGAGCAGGCAACCAACTACTGCAACTTGCGCATGCGTAAATATTTATTTATTTTTTTGTGGAATTTTTCACTTTTTAATTTCAAGTCATTTTCACAAAAGAGAACCTAAAATGAACCTTGTTAGAGTTTTGACAGGCGGTTTCACATGGTAACAAAAACATCAACAACTGTCAGATAAAATCAGAAATACATTTCTAATGTTTTCTCTTCAAATACACAGCAGTTTCTTTAAAAAGTCTTTAAGTACTGCAAATCCGAATTTTTTCCGTTTTTTGTTGGCAAATATTTTTTCTTAAGCATAAAGAAACCAACCGTCATGTTTATGTTACCAACAAGGATTTTTGGCCAGTGGTTGGCTGTTTTTGTTGTTCTTCATAGTCAGCATTCTGTTTGTTCGTACATGTGAACGTATTTGTATATTGAGTTTTTGTCTTAATTTTCATTAGGTTTTCTTTTATTTTGAGTTGCCTTAGCTGATCATTTACTGCAAATATGTGTATTTACTCCGGGATAATAGAGTACTTATATTCTATTTTGTTTCCATTTGCTTTCTCGGTAGCGCTGGTATTTGTTATACAATTAGACTGATATTTTTCTCAAACTAATTGCTTTCAATTATTAGGAGGTGAAATGGAAACAATGCCCTTGATATGTTTATTTAAAATTTGTTCTGCTTCAATTCTAATGATACATGATGAAAGTAGCTCATCACAGTTAATTATATTTACTTACAAAAAATATATCCTTATGTTCATAATTGCATGAGTATGTATGTGCGTATATACGGATGCAATGTATTTGATCTGCATAAGATCTTAGACATCTTCATTGTTTTTGGGTATGTCCTGCAGTCACGATTTCCATGTAACAGTCATTCGATTGACTTCATCTGTATGCTGCTGTTGCAAACGATTCACAATTTCGCATATTGACCAAAGTAATTGCGAGCAAGATTAAAATATTTTAACTAATACCAACATGTTCTCTGTGGTACTAAAACTCTTTGTTCAGTTTTTCTTTAAGAAAAATCTCTTTTGCTCAAAACATTTTTTTGAGCACAACCTTTGCAAACAACTTCTTTGAAACTGCTAAATTTATAGTTATTTATCTTATAAAATTTCAATTTAATTTTATGTGAGCGAATGGGACAAGACATAATGCTAATACACTTATAAATGATGTACTCGTACAACTGCCTTCCTGTTTTAAACATATCGCGGTCTTTTTTAGTTGCCTGAGAACTTAGAATGATAACACAAAACAGAAATATTGTCGGAAATGTTAAATTGATGAGTCCGATTTCGGGCTACTGTTCTAATAAATCTTGCCCTGTGACGTTAATGGCGCTATGAATATTCCCCCTTATTCTGTAACTTGTGCCTGAGAACCGTTTAGTTTTGCGAGCTACCCGCTCTTCACATAGGGCGCATCCTTTTGTGGTTGAGTTGTCAGTGAACCGCACCACGCATTACAGAGAGAATTCGTTCTTTGGCCGAACGGTTCGTATGTGGAACAAACTTCCAGCAGAGGTCTTTCCTGCCAGTTTTAGCTTCCCATAACCAACTTTTCTAGTTCTGGCACAATGCATCGCATATGTAGGGGTCATCCCCCGAGTGTTGGTCCAAGAAAAAATAAACTATTTGTGAACATCACGTCAAGACAATATCAAACACTGGGCAGTTAGATTCTGGTTATGGACAATAACTGATTACTGCTGACAGCCTCTGACTATTTTCTAAGGCCTAGAAAATTAGAAAATGTTGTTAAAGGTAATTAAGAGCCGACTGTAAAGAGTATTCAGATGTCTTAGTATTGATATTGTTTTGACGTGACTTTGATAAATAGTTACATAATAGGAGTGATTGGCTTCTAATGCTTCATGACCTGCTGTTTTGTCGGCATAAATCCATGACTTAACATAATCCCATAAAAGGCAATTCACACGGGTGGGTAAATTAGACGAACCAAGCACCTAGTGAATAAGACTAGTTCTAGAAATAAATTTCTCACCAAATTTATTTTGAAATAAATCGGTTATTAAACTCGATGTATGGCAACTTGTAGCATCTGGTTGAAGTCAAATGTCATATATTTTAGTAGGAGCCGTGGCCCCCAGCGGATGGCCCCTATATGTACAGTGCATTGCGGCGTGAAATAATATTAAGAGGACACATGAAGAAATTTAATCTTGACTTCGCCGGCGAATTTTCGCTGCAGGGCCGGCCGCAGAGTATTGTTACATGTTGACTGCAACCAATGCTGATCAGAAAAATTCGCCACCATTTTCATGACTGAGTGCGGAGTCGAATACGGAATTTTCGGCTTCTTAGTCTGGCTTTAACTACTACAACCAAAAGAACTCTCAAAAGCTGGTTAATTTTTGGAAACAAGATTTCAATCAGCATAGCTCGATAGCTCTCGGCATTCACCAAAATGGAGTCTTTGCGTATTTTGAGAGAAATCCGCTATAGCAGCAGTTTTCTATTCACTATACACATCGTTTTTGTCTTGTTGATGGTTTTGAATAGAGAAGAGTAAAATTGGTGCTAAAACGATTAGTAATTTTGCAAACCGTAATATAGACGGAGTGCTCTATGAACTTCTCGAACGGATTTATTATCATTATTTTTTCTCAAAGTAAATTTTCACAGATCGGAAGCGTTGAAAGTCTGATGTCTAAGTTTCCCGGGATTTGTAAAAGAACAATTCCCAGGAATTCCCGGCATTTTTTCCCCCGTAGAAACCCTAATCCAAAGTTATAGAAATCGTTAGCTCTCATGCGGTTAAAAAAGCTGTATGTCCAAAAATAAAATGCTTCTATAACGTCTATAAATCATAAGTAGATTTCAACCTAATTCAAAATATTTTTAACAAAACTTCTTAGCTTCATCATAAACTTTCGAAACCAATTAAGAGTTGCAGAAGCAAAACCTTAACCTTTAAAGTTGTTAGAAAACACAAGAAACAAATTTTAGTTGATATAAATCTATTTAATTTTTCTACCTATCCACAATTAGCTTACCGTCGCGTTGGTGAAAAACTAAAACATATTCATGTCAAGGATTTTTTTTTAACTCGCACCAGCACTCAGGGGATGACCCCTACATATGCAGTGCATTGCGCCGGAACTAGAAAGGAGGGGATAGTATTGAGGAAGAGGAGGGGATATACAATGAGGAAATATGAGAATATAGAGAATTTTTTGTAGCAACTTGAACCTTTTTACTTCGCCGGCTATTTCGTTTCTACAAGGCCAACGAAGGAGGGTGCTGTCCCTCTGCTCTTTAGTACATGATAGTGTCAATCGCTGCCAGTTATGTTCAGTGATCAGTGCTATGTCTTCATCACTGAAACAGCCTTACAACAACTAACACAATCATACAACAACTAACACAATCATGGTCAGAAGAAATCGACACAATATTCATGACGGGGAGCGTGGTTGAACTCAGGACCCTCGGCTTCATAGTATCGTGTGAACTACTTCAGCCATCAACACCCTTGTAAGTTTTCGGATTTAATAATAAAAAAATATATATGAATTCTCATGTTTGAGTTTTTGACATGGCTATGATCCTCTTTAATCACTGCAATTTTGTTCATATTTATGGCTTAATTCATGAAAACTATTTGTGGTTTATAAAAGTTTTATTAAACAGATTTCCTTACAAAGATCTCTATAAGACAGAAATATTTTTTATGAATAAGGCAGCTAGAATTTTAAGATCTGTCTTATTTTCGCCATTCCTGTAATATTTGGTCTGTGGTGCGGTTAGAACTTATAGCAGAATTTTAAAATATTTTCTTATGATTCGTTTATCCGGCATAATACTATTTTGGTCTTTGCTCTAAAATTTCGGTTATGTTTTACTCTGAAAGAATTTTCTTCATATATTCTATGAAAATCGACATTAATCGAAGGAAAAATTTTAAGAAAATTCAGCCCACGTCACGCTTAATTATAGTTGGTTTAATGAAAACTTCGTCAAACAAATGTAATACTTTCTTTGAGGCTACAAACAAATTTAGTTGATACGCCATAATTTTTATGATAGAAGAAAGTGATATCAATAAGCGTTGTAAAAAATTTTTAATATAAATTATTAATTTATTAAAATAGTTCAATCTAATTGTTTTTGCTACATTCTTCTAATTTTATTTTTGGTACATGTATTATGATTTGGCTTCTCAGGCCTAGTCAACGTGGTTGTTTAAAGCAAATCTCCTCAATATATTCGATTCACATATATGTAACATAATTGTATTTTACCAAATAAAAAAAATGTGCGATCCTAATGAAATTGTAATTAAAACAATAAATACGAACTGCGATGTATTTATCAATTATATATTAATTAATAATGCTTCGAAAGTTCTATTCTTACTGAATGGCTAAGATTTTTCTTTATTTGAATTTTATTTCAGATAAAAAAATTTTTTACACAATTTTTGAAAACAACAAACTGATTTCAATTAATTTTGAAGTACACGTTTTTGTGCGAGACTTAATGGTGCCATAAGGCATAAACGGTTTTTTTTTGTTTGAATCGACATTTGCAAGAGATTATTATTTTGTAGCACCCATTACTATCCCTGCTATTGTTGGATTTCAAAAGATTTTTTTTATTTTCTTCTTTAACTACAGTTGTTGCTATATGTTTTTGCTATCTCTTGCATTTTATCGCCCTTAAAAAATGGGGTGAATGGAATATGTTCTTTCTACTCATTCTGACTGATGACATCGATTTAAAATCAAGGTAAGGAAGTCATTTTTGTTTAAATAAGGAAACTTATATAGAATGGAAATGGCATAAAATGCCTCTAGTGGCATGCATTTTGTCAGAGCGCTTCAAATATCTGAGTAAAGCCAATAACAAAACTTGTTTAATTTTTTTAATTCATTTGTGTTCAAAGGATTTCAAGGACATTAAGTCCTATTGTAAATTTGGATTTTTGGAAGTTTGTGATTTAATTTTTAAATTGTATAATAGTGATTTTGAATCTCTCAAAATATATGTGTGCATAAGTATGTGTGCGCATTCTGGGACAATAGAAATGATATTCATGTAAATTCTCTCAGCCTGCATATGTAATCGACTTTCAATTACAGATAAACATACTGTCCATCATTTCCTACTGATAAACGTTGTTTTCTTATAGGGAAAATAATATTAAAGATTGTTGCTGAAATATTCGCTTGATTTTAAAAATTGTATAAAATGATTGAAACGGGTGCTGAATGATACTTTCGTGACTACTTGCCTCTTTCCATTAGTTTTATTTTCTGAAAAAACAACGAGATATCTGAATGCCCCAAAATAGGCGCCTGCGCCATTAATTAGTTATTCGTTTGATATAAAATTCTTTCTAGTATCCTGTTTCTAGTGAGAACTTTTTCATAACCATTTATTTATTCTCGTAAATATCACTGGAAGGGCCATTGTGGGCTGGGCGATCTGAGGTTTTGAACATAGGAAATTTTAAAAAATGAAAATTGATGATGGAGGATGCCCGCAGTATTGAACAAGTCTTGTTGTGGCTGCTGTAATTATTATTATTTGTTTTTGTTCTTGGTTATAAAAGTTCCACAACTGTTAGGAGACCTCTAGACACATATTGCAGGCACATACTGCTAACACACACTTCGTATTGGTGTGCAATTAAAATTAAAAGACATTTGAATTATTTATTTCAAATTGACAAATCAACTCCAAAGTACAAAACTTATATAATAAAATGTAAATAAAAATCTATTGTATCCATTGATTAACAAATAAATAATTTCTATGGCAGAAATAACTCCAGACGGAAGCACTCCATCATTTCAACACTTTAAATTTTCTACTTATTCCTAAAATACAAAATAACACAATCGCACAATTTTTATTTTATTATTATAGTTTTTTTTTCGTAAAGCTCTTGAGATTTTGTAACAAAGTCGCCTAGAATTTTGCAATGTAGATGCAATTTCAAATAAATTTTAATAAGAACTGAACGAAAAGTTATTTCTGCCGATATGAAGTGTTAATCGTAAAAATTACAGCCTTTGTGGTTAAAACACAGCATTCAATACAACAATGCTTGTGTACAGCAAATATATTTACAACCCCTATTGTTTGTAACGATCACACAAAGGACGAAAGTTTAACAGGAACACAAATATCCTGGGAGCGATAAGTTTAACACAAATTTTCAATATATAAATTTATAAGTGGCAATTTTGATTAAGTTCTACCGAGCACAGCGAGAAAGAAACAAAAGCTTTATTTTCAAGTGCTGCTCCAGAATCCACACATTCGGTAAAAAAAACAACTAAATCACACAACGTGCCAACAAGGCGCATCTACTCGTCCTTTGATTCGATGTTGTTGCTGCCGCAGAAAATAAAAAAGTAACATTCGAAAATGGTTACATTTGCGCAATTGTCGTTTTGTTGATTTTCTGTGGTTAACAACGTCATGTGCAAAGAGCTTGATTTGGGCAAAGCTATTGTGCACGCTATACTATATTCCGGTATGGGGGTTTCATTAAACTTATTGATACAACGAGCTTGAGAGTGGTGTTTTAGCAACTTTCTTTTTGGCAGGACTGTTTTTGGCAGCTCAGCTGTTGTTGTAACACATCATTGCTAAACATGTTCAGTGAAATGCACATCGGAACGAGCTAAAACCCCTTAATAATCGATTTTGAACTTTTTTGCACATTTAGGAAAAGAATCAGCATGTATAAAATTAAAAATTTTGTGTTAAACAACAGATTCCCAAATGTTTAAAATAGAGTTTGGTTTATAATTTAACCATGAATTGTCTTACAAACGAACAACTCTTGGAGATTATTTAGTGTTATTACAAAAATTTATGCTCAGTTAAGAAAGTGCACTTATTGTGTTCTGCGGCGAACCCTATTTCTGGTTAAATGGATACGTGAAAAAGGAAAATTACAGTATTTGGTGTGAAGGTGCTGTTGGCTGAAGTAGTTAACACAACACTATGAAGCGGAGCGTCCTGAGTGCAACCCCGCGCTTAGTCTTGAATATTGTGTCGAATTTTTCTGTTCAGCA
The DNA here is from genome assembly GCA_951800035.1 of Linnaemya tessellans. Classification (NCBI taxonomy): domain Eukaryota; kingdom Metazoa; phylum Arthropoda; class Insecta; order Diptera; family Tachinidae; genus Linnaemya; species Linnaemya tessellans. The sequence continues at coordinate 110,198,760 of OX637532.1, read as the reverse complement.
TTAGTGCTTGATTGTGTGTTAGTTGTTGTCAGTCTGTTTCAGTGATGAAGGCATATCACTGATCAGTGAACATAACTGGCAGCGACTGGCACAGTCATGTACTAAACATCACTTTCCTTCATCGGCGTTGTAGCAAGAAATTATTCGGTGAAGTAAAAAAATGTTCAAATTGCTACAAATGATTCTCTACCCTCAGTACTATCCCCTCCTTTCCAGTTCCGGCACAATCCGTTGCATATTTGGAGGCATTCCCTGAGCGCTGGTCCTACTCCTAAAAAAAAGAGAAGCCAGAAGTATTGCAAGAATTCCCAATGCATCCCGAAAAATTCACTATTTGTTGTGGATTAGGGCCGGTGGCAACATTTTTCAAAGGCGACGAAGGCAGGAAAGTTATTGTGAATGGCAATACAAACATTTCCTTTGATTAAAATGGAAGAGGTGGACTTGGCTGACGTGTGGTTTCAACAAGACGCTGCAACATGCTATAGAGCTACCGAAACAATGGCTGTATTGAGAGGCGAATTCGAAAAACAGTTTGATTCTCGTTTGGCGTTGGTCAATTTCATGAGTAGATCGTGCGATTTACTCTATTTTTTGTGGGAATTATATTGAGGCTCATGATTACAGGGACAAGCACGCAACGGTTGACACACAAGAAATCAACATCACAGAATTTATATGTGGGATACCGGCCGATATATTGGAGGGAATATGTCAAAATTGAAATTATCTTTAAACATTCTGTTGTATAGACCGTTTCAGGCGATTGAGTTGCGTCGAGAGTGGCGTTTCGGAATCGAATCATGAGGGAATCACTTTGAAAACAAATCATTCATTATAAAGGTAATATATTTTACTTCATATACCAAGCATACACGGTGAACATTGCCATTGCAGTCGCTATCAACCACTGTTTTCTCATTTCGAACTATTAAGTTTTATGTTATAAAGTTCCTTTGTCAAAGTCGATTTGTTACATTTTTCAAGTGCTTTTCTGGCTGCATTGTGAACTTAATTTTATTTGTCCTGTTTGACATTGTTTCCACAGCTACTTCAGAAGTTTCAAATTCCCAACAAAACTATGTGCTACATGCATGTCTAGCTCTCGCTTGTGTGTGAACTTTAGCGGTAAATTCAAGTGCTACGGAATGTTTTTCGTCTGGTCGTTTGCGTTCAATAAATTTTCCCTAAAAAGTACCAACATGTGTTGGGCGAGCACATATGAGTTTGTGGAAAGATCGATCCTGCTCTTCTACTTTAGGGATGATGATGATGATGACTTGGTTGGTGTTGTTGTTTTGTTGATGATTGCATTACAATGCTACTGAGTTCTATAAAATTCATATTAATTTTATACATTGACATATGGCCCGTTTGTTGTGAAAAAGTTTTTTTCTTGTTGATAATGTGAAGAATGGAATGAAGAGGAAGGTGTTTTGGTGTTGTTTGCTCACTATGACCTTCTGCTGCAGTTGCAGTTGATATTTATTTTCTATAAAAATGTTACATTTTCACCACTTTTGATGTGTCAAGTTTTTGAAGCATACAACCCTGAAACTTATTCCTGCTGCAACTCAAATATTTGTCGATGATTTTGATGATGTCGGATGATTTTAGTAAATGTTTGATTGCTATAAAGAATGACGCTGCGGGATTTTATTAGTATCGTTTTTGTTTGAGTGCATAGCAAATAAAAGTTCCCAGGATTCCCACCGTGTGATGCTCGTTTGCGTGCCACAGGACTATTATTAAGACAAAATAGTAATTAAATAATCATTTAAATTCAGGTGACATCATCTGATGTCATAATTATTAAATAAGTTATGTTGTTAGTTCTTGGTTACAAAACACCTGCTAACTTGTTTGGCTAGAGGCTAAAAAGTTCACAACTTTTGTGGGTGTTCAAACTGTGACCGGATATGAAAGCACCAATTTTACAACCTGCTGTTTATTTACTATTCAGTAAAACCAATTTTGAAGTTGGTAATCAGAAACGATGGAAATAAAATATAATATCATATATTTAAGGAAAAAAGGGTTACATAATTATTAAAATATGTTTATAATTAATAATTATTTTTCATACAAAATTTTCGTAAAATAGGATTAAAATATGTTTTATTTTTTATGAATATGGAGGAAACTCTATAAAAAGCTTTAAAATTCTTATATTTTACACAAGCTCAGTTTAACTTAAAGATTTCTAGTATCTCTGCCAACCATTATTATATTAGTAAAAAAAATTGCAATGAATTCAATAACTAATTTGAAACCTGTAAAAGAAGCGATCGACAATTAAAGGAGCTTTCCAACTGTTCATGTCACATACTAGATTCTGCTAAAAATTTTTTAGTCATTTAGCATTATTAATCCCTACGATATGTTGTGGTGCCGTTCGAATTTTTTGAGATGAAGGACAGTTTTCAAGTTTCTTCTAAAAGAAAATGTCGTCTGTTCAGTTTTTTTCATTTTTTCAAGGTGATACCAGTCAGTGGTAATTATAACTATTTATGAGATGTATTAAAGAAATAGAAAATGAGAATAAATTATTCTTATATTATAATTGTAAGGAATATTTTAAATATTCCGCTCTTAATAAACAATATGAATTTCAAACAAATAATTCTGAATTTTATTCGTGTTGATTCTTTTCCCAAATTTACAAAGAAATTTAAAATGGATTATTGAGGGTTTCAGCTAGTTCCTATGCCCATTATACTGGGGCTGATGGATATCATTAGGGAACCTTTACCCAACATGTCTTAGAATGACTAAAAATATAATTTCAAACTTCGACTTAATTGAATCAGAAACTTAAAGAAATACCAAAGCTATAGCAAAAACTCAATAATCACTTTTTCCCTTTTTGATTTCTTACTCATACGAGTTTCGCCTTATAAATGATGTAAAACATTGTTGGTCATCATTGTTCACAATAGTTGACAACTTCCTTCGTATATATAAAGTCATGTTCTGGCTGATTTTAATGTGGATAAGCGAGTTTTAGAAAAGATATGTAAAACTTTAGGGACTTTGTACAGACTTTGCTATTATAATAAATTTTGTGAAACGATGGTCGAAGGAATTCAACGATACTTTCATAACAAGACAACTATACATATCACTCGTAAGGCCAATTCTAGAGTATGGTTCCATCATTTGGGATCCTTACTACCAAATACATATTGATCGCATTGAGTCTGTTCAAAAACAGTTTCTTATTTTCTGCTTAAGAAACATTTACCATGACCTAACTCAACTTCCGCCGTATTCAACAAGATTAGCTGTAATTAACCTGCCTACTTTAAGAAGCCGGAGAATAATGCTCAATGTAGCTTTTTCTTATAACTTAATAAATGGTAGAATCTGCTCCGAGTTTTTATTGAGCAATGTCACGTTTAACATTCCACAACGCTCATTACGATCATTTCAACCATTATTTGTTAGAACTTTTCGTACCAACTTTGCTATGTCTGATCCACTAAGAAGATTATGTTGTTGCTTTAATGAAATGTATAATTTTATCGATTTTTCATTAGATATATATACTATTAAAATGAATATAATACTATTTTTAAATAACTAAATTTTAATACCAGATTTCTGGTTTATTGTAATAATATAGTTTGTAAGGAATTAATCCATAAACTAAATAAATAAATAAATAAATAAATAAATAATTGTGCTGGAAGGAATTATTAAGTTTTTAATTAGTAATTTATTAAAAGCCAGTACCAGAAAGGAATGCAAATTTCATATACACTTATTTTATACCTACACTCAGACATATTTCCTTCTAGGAATATATTCTTAAAATACAGTACAAAAACAGAAACTAAGAAACTCGGAAATACATTTTTATAGAATGTTCCGTACTGTGCTCTTTGCCAGGATAAGTCAGATGGTGATCTGATAATAGAATACATTAACCGAAACAATCAGAAATGTTAAAATTTAACACAAAAATTATTAACCTGCACACATTTAATAGTATGTAACAAGAAAATAAAGTTGCTAAAAAATCACCCTTTATATAACATTATTTTCTGTCTTATTTGACTTGTTAACAGCTTTGATATCTGGGCAGTCTCATTTTCAGGGAAGGTATATCTCACATTATATATGCCAGCTTGTGAGATGTGCTCGTCTGATATCCTTTTCTTCATCTAAGCTATTTAAACTTGAGGACTTCCTTCGGCTTACTTCTTCACTTTGTTCTTTAGATAGATATGCTTCATCGGTGTTTCTATGGCGGTGAAAACTGCATACTGCGTAGACGATTGGGAAACAGTTTCGGCTTTACCTGACTTGTACGTGTGTAAGGAATACTTTCGTTATGCTCTCCGATGCGAATTCGTTTAGGTTGGAGCTTTACAATTTGTAATAACAATTTGACGACAAAATATGTTTGTAATACAGTTCATAAATTGATGATATAGATAGTCAAACAGCAAAAGACTTTTAAAGTACGAGCACCACCATCACATGCAGATTTAAATGCTCATGTAGGGGAAGGTGGTACCTAATCCAAATTAGTAAGGAAAGGAGTGCATAACAAAAGATTAGTTAACAGGGCTGACGATGGGATAGAAGTGGGTAAGCACGCGGTTAAACGCACAATAATTAATTTTGCCTAACGAAATGGCTTATGAATCAGTTCGGGGAATGAAGTGATTTGCTTGGAAAAATCCTATGATTTTCGTTATTTAGTCGACGTTTGCTATTTTAAAATCGCAGGCTTCAACGGATTTTACTTCAAACTATGTTAATTGAATTTTAGTCCTTGGCAATTTTGTAGTAGGTAGAGATTAATAAATCCCTACGATAGACTAATGAATCTTTTTTGTTCCTTTAAGCTGGGGATTTTAGAGCACAACTGCACAGATTACCAGCTTAATGCGTCTCAATTATACATGTATTTCGTTATGATTAACTAAAATCGCGCAAGTGTTGAAACGTTTGTGGACAATGTTTGCTTAAGCCAGTAGCTGGCGCGGTATAAGTTAAGTTAGTGCTTGTGCTAAGCAGGTGTATTTAAGATAGAAGAGTTACCTCAAGTTTATCCGTGGATTTCTTTCGTTTTGTCAGTTGCCTTTTTGTGTTGGCGTGTGTGTGACAGTGTGTGTATGGTTAATCTGTTGCAGTTTTTAGTTATATCTGAGGTATTATATCCGTATGCTTATCCGCTCAATCTTCCGGCGATCCTCAATGTTCATCTGTTTTTCTTGTAAAAAGGGGCATGGATCATTGTCATGATTATCTATACGCAATTATCTGCTAAAACAAAACGCCGTCCATGCAAATAGGTTTTAATGGGCAGGATTACCCTTTTGCTAAATGTCTAAAGCCACAGCAGGGTTGTATTTTATCCTCGTGCACTTGGTTTTATTCTGGCTGTTTTTGTTTCCAAATACAATAAAAATGAAAATGTCTTTAAGCCAAAATATTAACCAGCCTTTTTGTTGCGAATTTTTGTTTCAGTGTTTATTTAAAATTGTTTTTGTTCAAATAAATTTAAATTTTAAGCTGATCCTCATAATAGCTCTATTATTATAACTCAGTCTGATCTTCCCTCTTGCTCTCGTGTTCGACTCGTCGCTCATTTTCTCATTGAGACTACCTGTAGATTAGTCTGCAGTAGATACAAATGAATGTCGCTTCGTTTTGGAAACGGCAAAAGTCAAAAACAAAAGGCAAGAAGCATGTCGATGGTGATTACGACTGTTGGTGAGTTTTGTCAAATTATGCTACAAGACAACAACTGATCTCCATGGTTCACAATGTTTTCAGAATCTACCGATAGATAAGTTAATGACTTTCATGTTAATGGGAATGATCCTCAGTTCCACATATAATTTCATTTGTTTCTCTTCAGCTGTGAAGCATATATGTATATGAATTATTTTTTCAATCATGTACAAGTACGAATGACTATCTATAGTTGATGCTCAAGAGGCTGCAGAAAAATTTCAAAGCACCAAAAGTCCAAAATAAAAACTAGTCTTTGTGCAATTTCTATAAATTTTGATGTGGAATATGAATTTATTTATTTCGACTCTTTGTGCAATTTCCTATAAATTCATTAAGTTTTTTTTCAATCGGCTCAAAGATTTTTACATTTAACTTGGAATATTTCTACGGTGACTCTCCCAGCTTTCTTACTTTGTTTAACATGACAACGAATCTTTATTTATATTAAGGGTAAAATATTTAAAATATTTTTTAATCGTCGTCATAATGGTGTTTCGCTATCCCATTAGCGTTTTTCATTTGCTTTTCCGACTTTTTGAAGATGCTAGAAGTCATTAGAGATATTAAATAAATAATTAAACAATAAATAATCAAAAATGATTATCTGTCCATATTATAATTTTCCTGTGTTTACTTTCAGCATTTGTATACCCCCCAAATATTAATTTTGTCATTCCGTGTGTAACGCCCATAAAGTATATATATTCTTGATCAGTGATAAAATCTAAGACGATCTTTTCATGTCCGTCCGTTCATCTGTGAAAATCACGATTCGATAAGAGCCAGACGCTTGAAATTTGGTATAGAAAAATGGTAAATGGGCAAAATTGGGCCCCTAAATGACTTTATAAAAAAATTTTTATATTAAATTGAATTAAGATTCATAGGCTAATTGTTCGAAATTTGTTTTTAAATGTCAGAAAGACATGATAAATATTCCAAGGCACAAAGGAAAATCAACATCAGTTTTATTCAACTTACACACCAGAGCAGATTAGCTGTTTTCGAAAGCCGCAACACCTTCATAATAAAATTGGAAAACGTTCACATGTGCTTAAGTATAAAATTCAAACCAAAAAAGTTTGACTTAGGTATGATGGAACAAAAAATTCAGAAAAATGGGACTTGAAGAAAAATAATCAAACGGTAACACGGGTATTATAACAATAACATGTTAACATCAGGTTGATACAGTTCTCGTATTCTTTTTCACAATACAATTTGTGTAAATAGGAACTGTTATCAAATTCAACTAAGCCACCCAATAAGTGGTGACAAACACAATACACATGAGCACTGATGATGAAAGGGTTGCGCCTTTCGAAAACAGCTGTTCTGCTCTGCTGTGTAAGTTGAATAAAACTGATGTTGACTTTCCTTTGTGCCTTGGAATATTTATCATGTCTTTCTGAGATTTAAAAACAAATTTCGAACAATTAGCCTATGAATCTTAATTCAATTTAATATAGCAATATAAATGTTCGTTAGAATTCTTACTACATAAAAAATTTTACAATTATACTCAAAAATTTACTTTTTAGTGTTGAGATATCTCCCCCACGGCCCGTGAGTTTTTATTTACTAAATATTTTGGGGGTATTTAAGATTCGGCACATTCGAATATAGCGCTTTCACTTGTTTCCCATTGCTACCCTGTTTAACATGACAAGTAAATCAACACTATTGTCATTGGCATTAAATGCTATAACCATTATTACTTTCCGACAAACAACAATTATATGCAAATAATGCATACAGTTGTTTGGGCGTATCAATAAGTAGTTGATCATACTTTTAGAAAAACTTCCAGAACTCTCAATATCACGAAGAGCAATAAATGGTTTAAAGTAAACAATTCCAGATTTATACTTTTATATGTGCAAATGAAATAAATCCATGTTTTCGTCTATGGTTTCCTTCCCTTTAAAAGTCCACTTGTTAACTCTGCTTAACGATCAGGAAATACAGTAGCATGTGATTGTGGCTTATGACATATTCAAATATGCTCAATAGTTGTTTCTGAGTTTGTTTTAGATAAAATACTATTTACGGCATTTCTTTTCATAACGTTTCTCCTAAGCCTTCGGACAACAGATTTCATTTCAAATACTTTGTCTTAGGATTTATCATACGTTAGTGGGCGAATGTTGTTCGTGGAAGGATATTTAAGTATATTCATACATATTTATACGTATTCTCATCTGTTTATGCTTCGTTATTTCAATTTTATTCTTTAAAAAGTCGAAACTCTGTATTGTTAAGAACAAAAATTGTTATTAACATCATCAATAGTATGGCATGGGGATTCACAGTAAAGGGAAAAAGTTATATTTGCTCTGATATCATCAACTATTTGTATTACGTTTCGCTTCATAAATAATTATTTTTTTAAATATGTGAGCTAACACATTTTCTATCGCTCTGAACTTGATCGAGACCTTCCACACTATTGAAGGCGAGCCTACTTGCACTTAATGCTTATATGCTCGCTTGTTGCTCCGTCATTTCAGAAATTGAATTGTAGCACAACAGTTTTATTGGCAGTTATTCAAGGGCGTAGGTCTAAAAAAACTTGAGTACCCTTCACCCCAATGAATCCAACAAAAATATGTGTTCAGCCACCAAATTGAAAAATCGTGCCGTCAAGGGTTGACTAATTTGAGGTTAGGAATTAAATCAACTTAGAAAAACGCACTTTTGGACAAATTCAGTTTGATTAAAACCAATATTAAATAGAAACATAGGAATTAATAATGAAATATGATGTCAGGCAAATGTCTACTTCTAGAACGTCGGCAGACGTCCACTCTTTTCAAAAAATTTTGAATCATATTTTGCAACAAAGCTTGTCTTATCTCATCAATGCAGCGCCGAACTTCATCTTTCAGAGCGTCAGTTACTTGTTCACGTGTACTCGGTCTTTCAAATGGCACCAGATAAAATAATCCAGCGGCGTTAAGTCACAAGAAGGAGGCGTCCAGTTGACATCGCCAAATCGAGAAATTACGCGATCAGGAAATTTCTCACGCAATAACTGAATTGTTTGGCAGTCTGTGTGGTTTGTCTAGCTGAAACCAAAGGTTACTAATGTCAACATTAGCCAATTGTGGCCATAAAAAATCGGTTATCATGGTTTGGTAGTGCAGAGAATTCATGGTGACAGCGTTTTCTTGCTCATTTTTGTAAAAATACGGGTCTATGATGCCGTCTGGCCAGAAACCGTACCATAAGTCATTTTCTTTGGATGATAATAGTTTTTCGAGGACTGCTTGTGGATTTTGTGAGTCCCATTTGCGACAATTTTGTTTGTTTACAGAACCGGCATATAGAAAATGGACCCCATCACTAAAAATGATTTTGTTGAAATATGCGTTGTTTTCGTTCAGTTGTTTCAAACAGACAATTCACAAGCAATCGACGCAAACAATGGTCAGCTAACTTTTCACAGTTGAAATTTCCCAGCCTTTTACTACTTAAATGCTAAAAGATGATAGCCCAATTCATGGCATTTCATCATGTGACAGCCAATCTATTTCCTAACCTCAAATTTTCTCACCCTATATTAAGAACACATATAATATTAATGTAATAAATGTGGATCTTATCAGAAAACTTATGGCATTACAATATACTTTTATGTGAATTTATTATATCCTCGGACAAATAACATGCAGCACTTCCAAATAGTCATTGGCTGTTTTCTGAGGTTGTTAGCGTGTAGACTTCAAAGCCGTAGTTTTTTCTAATCTGCATAACAGAGAGGTTGTGATAAATTTGTGGGATTAAATTTAGCTTTGATTAATAAATTTTATGTATATTTCTGTAACTTAAAAAGCCTAAAAAAAATTTTTTAACATTATATGCTGTTATTCTGGCATCGATTTTAATAGCAAAAAAAAATCGCTGTAATATTATTTGTGTGGTTGCAAAATGAAAATTGCTAATCAAACTCGGTGATGTGGATTGTAATTGTAGGGATTTCCAGTTTCGCTATTGTTCTTCTTACTTTAAGATTTAAAGAAAAAAGAAAAAACTTAATTCCTTACAAAAAAAATCAGTTGCCTTTCAATTGTTACAATTTGCACTTTTTATAATGTTGGCTTTTCTTATGTTGCAATCGTATTTCATAACATGATCATTCAAGAGTGTGAGTGTAAGAGTCTTATGTGAAGTATCACAATAAGAGTACGTGATGGTTTTTGATGAGTGGACCTCCTGGAGGTGAGAAAAAAAAGAATTACATGAACAATAAACACTTATCTCTTTTAATGAAATTCACCAGTTCTGATTACTTTCTTGCCACTGGGATTAGGATATACATACGAGCAGTATATGTGCAATCAATACATGAATTTTCTATATATATCTCTCTTCGCCTGCTTTATTTGTATGTGTGTATATAAGGATATATATGTGTGTTCTAAAGCAGTGCCTTCAAATTATCTTAAAGAATTTATGGTTCAAATTGAATAGCCCGCATTTTTCTTAAAGATTTCTTTTTAATAAAAACGAAATTCAAGTGTTAATATGTTTTATTGCTGTATTGCGGTGGCCAAAGAGGGATGTTCTGCTCAATAATGTCAATTCGACGATGTGACGTGACTAGCGTCTTATTGATATGTCTGCTTTGTGTTCCCTGTCAAGGACTTTTTTAGTTAACAAGTGTTATTTGAGCTGTAACTAATGGTTTTTGAAGTTTCTTAGCTTATATGGCTTACAATATATTTTTGCGATCATATGAAATTGTTTACTTGATGTCTTGATGCTTAAAGTCTTTGTCTTTTGTGCTTGAGCAAGGACCACCATGTTGCAAACTAAGTGTGTGTTCTTTTTCGAGCTAACCCATAGTTGTATGTATATATGAAGCATTTTGTAAAAAAATTTATATAACTGAGGCAAAATTATTGCAAATATTAGTACCGCAGTATCTGGTCTTAGTCACTACAAAAAATTTAAGTTCGTTATATATTTTATTGTATGTATCTGAGATATTCTCAATTGATCAGCTTCCGTTTAACTGTTGGAAAAATTTTCAAATTCGCAAACAACTATTGTGAACCTTAATACTCTTGCCCTGTGATTATCATACTCTCTGTTCTTGAGCAGGATTTCAGTAATAATAACAGTTTTAGATTTCAATTTATTCTTGATTTTTCAGTATCATTTTAGTAATAATTCTCTAAGTCGTAATAATTCTCATATGACATAAAAAATTTTGTGAAAAACAACAAATACCCAAATATACTCGTATAATATTAACAAAAATTTTAATTGAGTTAAAACAGCAACAAATATTTATGTAAATAATCTCATTTATTTACATATAATTTTTTCGTCTAGTTTTTTATGTGTTGAAGTCTTATTACTGTTTAAAGGCCTAACTCATAAAAAATATTTTATGTTTATAAACTGCTTAGTTGACATATTTTGTATAGAAATGAAATATTTTTTATGGAATAAACCTTTAATGTTTAATGTCTTTGCAAATAGTCTTGCATCATTGTATTTGCAAATTGGGAGAGTATTTTCAATGTATTTTGTTGGTGTAGAGTACAAATATTTTGCAAATGTAATGATGCAGCATCAGTTGCACAATACTGTGAATAGGGTTATTTATTTATTTATTTGTCGAATACTTTTCAACGTACATTTAGAAGGTATCGGCACACAGTTGCCGACTGAGACAATATGTCGGCGATGTTATCAGCCCTATTTTTTAACCGTTGCTGTGACTGACTGTAAACAACCTTTGCCTTCACATAGGAAGTAGCAATGATGTTAACTACAAACAAAAAACCGCAAATCCATCTTAAGCAACGAAATTGGCTATTGCGGGTGTGAGACAAAACTATCTAAAGAGAGTAAATGTTTAGTTAGATATCTTGCTGCACCTAAAAATGAGTGACTAATGACACTTTAATTTGACTGACTCAGAGTTGCTTTATATATGTATTTATACATACTTTTACTTATAATTAATTCAGTCGGTTTAAGCAGAAGGTGTTGTTGGTCTCACTCATTGGTGGGTTATTCGGCTTAGGGAGCAGGCTTATTCGGACCTGTAGCAAAAGACTAGACGACAAATTAAAAGTTTAAAATAGCTACACAAGAATAGTTCTTAATATTAGACTGGATCGAGTTTATGCTTATTCACCTAAGGACTAGGAGTCTCTGGAATGGGAATTTCAGAGCTCGTGGCAAGGGATATCTGAAGAGAGGTGTTCTCTTTACTAATGTGGAACACTACGAATCATTTTGCAAAGGCTGGATTTAATGGATATATGCAATATATGTCTTTCAGATAATATAGCACTTATGGTTAGTGGGAGGATTTTGGCTGCAATCAAGGTCGCACGAGAAAGGCTGTCAGGGTAGCAAAGACGTTTTACGTGGATCAATACTAGTGAGTGTGTACTACGAACTATTGCTAGAATGTGTTTCAAAAGTCGAAAGGTTAATGCGGTAACATTGGTGCGAGTTAACGGACACATCGGTATAATGGGGTACGACACAAGAAATGAGCTCCTAAACAGATCTGATGTGGTGGTTTGGGACTCAAATCCCTGAATTTTGAAGGAGTTTGACACCATAGTGGTCGCAATGCGTGTAAGTTGTGGGTTCTGTGGGGAAACTTTTCTAAAATCAGATGCTAACCATTCCTAAGCACTCCATGATGTAAAGGGATCGCTTTAATTACAACTGGTCTTTCAGAAATCACTAAAGTCCAAATAAAACGTTGGTTTATCAGCATGTAGCAGCGCTTAAAAACAATTGGAGAATTTCAATTGTTATGGAACGTGCCTTACAAAAAATTTATGGGCAACATCTCTTCGCTATAAGTAAAAATATTTTCTAAAAACTAAAGAATACCATTCGGATTGCCAATTTCTCTGTTCAAATTTTTGCCGCCGCATTTAATCAAAGATACTATAAAAGATTGTTTCCATTCTGTTTGTAAAAAATACGTTTCAAAACTCTTTTGAAATAAGCAATAAGTGGGCCGCACAAGATTTTAATATAATAATTAATAGGAAAAGACGATGATGAGATATGTATTCCATCATCCATCGACATCTAAGAAGATCTCAACGATCTTAATAATGAAGCTAAACAAAGCGTACATTCATTTATGCTCGTATAATACATAAAATCTGCGAAGACTCTTTACCGTTTAGTATTCTAAACATCAACTATTGAGAATTTATTCCAAAACAGATGTTTCTCTATTTAAAACTAATTAAAATTTACAAACCAACAAGTAAAAAAAATTAACATAACATTTACGCATCAACAATTGTAAAACTGGATTAAACATGAATACATTATGGGCAAAAAGGACAAACCAGAAAACATACAGTTTCCCCCAAATGACGCAGACTAACTGACTGACTGACTGCCAGAATAAACACACAAATAAACGAACGGTTATTTTTATAAATCCAAACAAAATTCAATTCGAAAAGTTAAAGAGCCAAATTTGAAGAAAAAAAGAGAAAATTCACTTTAGTGACTTTTCGAAGGTCTACACTTTTTACACAACTGCATACACAAACACTTACGCACTGCAATCGAAGTTTAAATTCGAAGCAGATAAGACCCTGACAATAGACTCATTGAGGTAAATGCAATTTTATCAGTCAAAAAAGGATTTATTTTGCAAAAACATAATAGCAGGACTGCAGTCGATTGTTGGCTGAATAAACAATGACTTCAGTTTCAATCTGCCTTGTTGGCCAGGAATATAATGCAGAGAGCGGGAATGTTTTTGGATAAAAAAAACTGTTACAAAAGCAGAGAAACACTTTGTAGTTTTGTAAAAACAAATTTGCCAAAAACTACTGCTAAAGTAAATAAACGTCATTAACGATTGAATGCAAGAAGGAACTGGCAATTTAAAGGATAACATTAAAGTAGAATTGATGCAAAAGGAAAACCTTGTTGATGATGCTGACAGAAGCGAACAAAATTTTAGCAGAGCTGGTAGTTTAAATTAATTGTTCGCCATTATGGTGAATTTTGACGGTTTGAAACTATTTTCCCAGAACTTGGAGAGTACGTACGAGGCATCATGAGTAGCACATTAAGATGATTAATACATTCGGATGATATGTCCTTGTAGAAATATGTATTTCTGTACTAAAATTCTGTTTCCTTGTCGCAAAGTTGAGGAACTCCTTATGCAGTGTTGAAAAGAATCAAATTGTCAGATTTTTTTTAAACTCTTAGACTATCATTGATTTTATTGAAAACAAACTATGAAAAACTGACCCCTACACATGATGGGGATGTTCTCCCGGAACATACTTTTCAATGTGTCAACGAAAATCAATCAAAATGTTAGTTTCCTGATGTGTTTTGTTTTTCTTCTAAACATTGAATGCGCAATAGAGTGGTATCATTGGTAATCCTTGCACTTTGCGAAATCAGCGTGGATTATACAAGGCTGGGTCAATAAGTCCGTCACTTTTTGAATGAAACACAGATTTTTATACAAAAACGTATTTTCTTTTTAAAAATAGTCTTCTCTAAATTCTATACATTTAGTTCAATGTAACTTTAATTTTTAATTCCTTCCGAAAAATATCATTTGTCGAGGTCATCAAAATAAGCATTTCTTTGTGAGATGATTTCATCTATGGAGTCAAATCTCGTTCCGCCGAGCTATTTTTTCAAGTTTAGGAAAGAAAAATAGTCTCTCGGGGCTAAGTCTGGAGAATAGGCCGGATGAGGGAGCCCAATTCTCGTACCCCAATTCAGAGATTTTTGCAATGAAAACAGTATATGTATGCAGCTTTGCCTTGTGAGCACCCAAATTGCGGAGAGCTTTGTCATACCCAACTTAAAATTCAAAATTGAAGCACTGAGTCATAAGAGGTGCCTATGGCTTCCAGAATCTCCCCCACTTTCATGGATTTATTGACCCGAACTTTATAATCACTGCCAGCAAAAGACATTTGCGCTAAGGCTGTACTATAGTTGGTAAAAAACTGACTGTGAGTTTTACAAACACGAAATTACTCTGGAGTATCTAAATTAGCTAAGGGTGGAAATGGGTATATTTCTGAGATCGGAGTTTTCGTTGAATCATGATCCTTGGAAGAGTGTGAATAAAATCCTTTGCGATTTTCATGCATATACATAAATAAATTAACGCTTATCAAAATCTTAAATTAGAAATGTATAGTCGTATTTCAGTTCATTCTCTTGTATAAATCGTAGTAGAGAAGAGAGAGTAGTGCAAAAATGTCACTAAACAAGAACAAAAGGCTAGAATGTCTCAAAACTGCGACTGTAATAAGGATAGTATCAAGGTAATGCTGCACTTGATCCTCCTGTTTTGTATCAAATACATCCTCATATCTATTTTCTCGGATTTTAGACTTATACGATCGAGTGATTTATATCTTATTTTCATTGGTCATGGCAATATTTCGTGAAACACATGTATATGATTAAGTTGTTGGGAAAAGAGAAATACATGATTTCTCTGTCGATATACCGAATATGATTGAAATATTGTAGTTTCAGTATCTTAAATGAACAAAGTGATCTTTAGTTTTAGTTATTATTTAGGTAACATCTCGAATATTTTATTTAGCATGCATCGTAGAAACATGTTCAACAAATGTGTGAAAATATTCAAAGCTTTAAAGACTACACCAGAAGAAACACGAAACTTTGTTTCACCTGTGGCAATATTCTGTGCTACTAAGTGCAACGATATTAATTATATGCTCCAATATTCTGCTTGGACCGCTGACGATTACAAAAGTGATGCATTGCTTGTCTTTTAAAATGTTTAAAATTTGTATGCAATATGAAAGGAAATAGAGGAAAAGAGATTTTAATACCTTAAAATTTAGTTCCCAAAAGGCAAAATGATCAATTAGAGACATAAAATCTTTCTGGATGAACGAAGTTATATAAGAAAAGCACGGATTCCAAAACATGAAAGTATTGTGTGGATCGCAATGCATACTAATTCCACAACGCTAAATCAGGACATGTTATTTAGAGCACAGGTGAAGCTCTCTTGTACTATTTTCTAAGAAACCAAAAGAATTAATTAATTTATAACGATGTTGATTTTCCCTTGATCCTTGGAATATTGATCGTGTCTGAGATTCTTTCATTACGATTTACGGACAAAATGTTTGTGTTCCGCCGTTGGAGTTGTGATTTGCAAATGCCAACTTAGGGATTCCCAAACTTTTATGCTATATGGAAATTGTAGTGCTTCAAATCTTTCCTCAAATAGTCTTAGGGTCATTATCACAATTTCATGTTAGTTAAAAGTAATTTTGCTTGACATTTGGAAGGTATTCTGTTGTTACAATTTCACTTCTACCTAAATTGAACGATAAGTTAATGGCATGTTCATCCTATCTGCTAAGTTAAAGCAACTCTTTTGATAATATCTAGCCCTTAAATAATTAGAACTTGTTACGGCTGCTAAGATATTTTCAACTCACTGATCAGGTTGGAAAATTCAAGCAAATGTGAAAAATTTTTCCTGCAACAAGCAATAGCGACAAAAATTTAATATCGTTTAAAATTGTTTTAATAACTAAAGAAAACAATGTAATATTGTAGATTCTACACAAGACGCTTCAATATTAAAAAGAAAGATATCAATGCTACTTCCGTACGCGTCATTGTATACAAAATAATGTTCTTTGCCAACTCTGTATTGCTGAAAGCGAACATTTGCCTTACGGGCATTTTAAATGAAATATTCTAAAATACCTAAAAATATATCATAATAAATTTGCTGAAAAGAAACTACTCTCTTTAGCATCTCTTAGATGTGATCAACTCATATCAACAACACGTAAACACACACACACACTCCCAAATTATTGCAAAGATTTACTTTGACTATGAAATGTGTTTTTCTGGGTTGAGACCTTTTAAGTCCTAATGGCCCTTTATTATCTGCTTTTAGGCTTTTAATAGACTCCGAGCTCACAGTGTGCGGTATATTCATCCTTTTGTTGTAACTTTGTATAGCGAGAGACTCTAATTATTATTTAAGTTGCAATGGTGGTGGTGATTATTAATATTTTCTGTTTTCATTTTCATTTCATTATTCGTTTAGGCTATTTTTACTTCAAACTTTGGTGTCATTTTATTTTTGCTATGCTGTAGTTAATTGTATTTTTCATTTGAAACGTCTTCATTAGGGCGGAGTATATTTGTTGCAATAATATAAGTATATAAAAAATATTTATTTTACGTTTACATTCTCATTCAAAAAGCCTGCACCATATGCGAAAATTTGTCTGGCTCCAAGTACAATCACCGTATTCCACTGTCAATATTTCAACTGTTTCTAAGTATTTAAATCCATTTTTTCACAAATTTTATACAAATTCTGCCATCCATAGTTTTTGATAGCAGGAAATTGCTGAACTTGTGAAGCCCTTCTAACTTTTATGATTCTCTTTAATAAAATAAACACACTACGAGTAAATAGCATATATGTATTCCCGGAACAAGAGTACCAAAATAAAATAGGCTTGTCGAATGTATATAATTCATCTTATTTTATGAACAGGCCTCATTCGCGATGCACATATTCTATATACAACCACTAGACACCCCATAATTCTGATCGAAGACTGGCTTGTAATGCTGCTCAGAGAGTCAGTCCACCGCAAAAAATAATTATTAACCATTCTCAAATATGTTAAAATGATCATGGAAATTACGGCATTGAAAAACTGCTCCACCCTAATATTCGGGCATATATTGTACATATGCATTTATGTATGTACACGCATGCGTATGGATAATGCATATGTGTTTATTAATTGTTGTAGAAAATTATTTTATGTTTTTAGTAAATCCTTATTATACAGTCATTATTAAGTCCATTTTGTTTTTGCTTTCATTATGGTAAATAGTCACGATGATTGTTTTCTTTGCCAAATTTGAATTTGTATGAATTTTTCAAAACTAATTGAAATACTTGGTATTTAAATTTATAATTAGGATCCGTTGAAAAATACTTGAATTATTATAAATAAATCAAATTAAGATGTTCACCATCAAAGCTTAAAGTTCAATGTAGACCGTAACTGGCTCTAGTAACCGGTTAATTTTTAAATAGCCGAGAATTAAAAACAATTACAATTTAATTTTTTTCAACAGGCTATAAGTTCAAATCTGCGAAACTGCATATTATTTTTTATTTTATTTAATAAATGAGTTTGTTTAAATTCTATTTATTTTTAAAAGTCGAATATTAGGAATATTTTTCATAGTCATTAAACCAGTCTGTGGAAAACACAGACGATATAGTCTATTTTTTGACTCCGCCTCCTTTAGTGGGCGATGAAGTTACATATTATATAAAAAAATAGAGTACATACATATATAACAAATTGTATTCCTTAAGCCTACATTTCTTAAATATGTAATTTAAAAGCCTTTACAACGAAAGTAATATGTTCTCTTATCTTCCCCTGTCCTACCCATCCATTCTCCTTTGTCCTTATCAAAATTTTGTTTACCATTTAGGTGAGATGTCTCCCCCACAGCCCTTCTCGGAGTGAGCCTGAATAGAGTTTTAAAATTGTTCACAGAAATGTCTTAAATGAACTCTGACCCAGCAGGTTAAACATTTTTAACTTATCGCGGTCCCTATAGTTATTGTTATAGCTTTGATATTTGTTTAAGATTCTGATTTAATTGACTCGAAGTTTAAAATAATATCTCTAGTTGTGATAAGAAATTTTGCGCAAAAGTTTCCGGGCACTAGCCCGAGTAAAATGACCATAGGAACTAACTAAAACCTCCCAATAATGAATTTTGAACTTTTTTTTTTTTGTAAATTGGGGAAAAGAATCAGCACGAATAGAATTGCAATATATAAAATAAAGAAGTTTAAATACCTTTTCGAAAATAAACGCAAGTCATAAAACTCTAAAAATAAATGCTTGGGATGATTATATACAAAATTTAAAGTAATTTTTTTTTATAGGGTCATTTAGGGGGTGAAGGGGGAGGAGGGGGTAGTACAGAGTAGTACCAGGCTACGTCTCAGCTTCGTCATTAAATCTTAAAATTGTTATTTTTAAGGAATGTAGGCTTAAGTAAAACAATTTGTAAAATGTTTACACTATTTTTGCACATAATAGCGCCCACTAAAGAGGGCGGGGTCCAAAAGTTATTTTTATTTTATTTTATGGCTCCAAGTTTAACGCGTTGGACCTTCATTAATATATCATTCGCTTAACAAAATAACCAAAAAACTTTAAAAATTATGTTAAATGAAATTTATTTTTTGGTGGTCAAGCCATGTCTATATGCATTTCATTGGTGCCTTATCAAATCATCAGTAGACAAATCATTAGTAGAACAAATAAATTTCATTTAAAATAGTATTGTGACAACAAAATGTCAAATAAAAATTTCATAATAGTTAAAAATTATGTTGTCTTTTCTGGGTTAGTTAAGTTCTTCTTAGACGAACTTTTTTCCCCCTTGCCTTATTTAGCCTATCACCGAACTTAACCTGTGCTATCCTTCAAGATATATATGTACAAAATTTCAAGAGTCTAGCTCTTTTCGTTTGGGCTGAATCGTGATTTCCACAGACGGACGGACGGACGTGCACAGATCGTCTTAGATTTCATCACTTATCAAGAATATATATACTTTATGGGGTGTCCGATAGATATTTCGCTGCGTTACAAACGGAATGACAAAGTAAGTATACCCTCCATATTCTGGAGGGTATAAAAAACGGAAAAAGAGCCCGCCCATATTTCATGTCATATATTCTTATATATTTTACAACTCTAGGATCAAATAAAATTACTTCTCGTGCACCTAAATACCCTTTGATTTCGTCCTATTCGCTCCACGATCACTTCATGGAAAAAAGTTGTTCATATTTGATAAGTTGACAATCGCATGTTATTTATATTACAAATTACAAAAAATACAGATTAAATCCTTATTTGAACGATATGCAATCAAAATGTATGTTAATCGATTTAAAATAAATTTGCAAAGTTTTATATACCGAATTTTAAAAAAGCTCGTCAACTTCTTTCAAAATCTTTGAAGATGTCAAATATACAAAATATATATGGTGGATATATAGAAAAGTTACAAAAACGTAAAAGCAGAAAAACTTCCAAAGCACTTGTCAAAAACCTAAAATCGAAAAGACTCGCAAAACACTAGAAACTTTATAGCGATAATAATAGTGGAAAATAATACATTTTCAAAATGACTATCAATGTCTATCAAAATACATCTTAAGAGTTAAGAAATTTCGTTTATATTACAAAATTTTCAAAAAAACATTTGTAAAAAATTTTACTTAGATGAAATGATACAAAAAAAGATGTCCTATTGAAAAATAGATATCAAGCAAAGAAAAAATTTCCAAAGAAGAATAATCAAGTTAAAAAAAAATGGTATGATAGATTGTTCACAACAGTACTATTATTTTAAATTATATGACTTTACGACTAATATTTGGATCCTGACATTTATTTATTGATTATTTAAAACTAAAAGTCAAAGAAAAGTGGAAATCTGAAAACGTTTTGTTGATGATTTTTCGCACGGCAACAAATGCAATTAAAATTATAAGTTGTATTCTGATATTTTTAAGCTTAACGTGTCTTTATTTTAGTTTAATTTTTAATTTCAATATTTCGTCACTCCTTCGTGTGACTTCTTCAGGAAATTAATTATTTTATTTGATATGAAAAAATATTTTTTTTATGAAACAAAATTATTTGTCAACAAAATGCAAAAAGATTCAAACAAAAATGTTATAGTTGATTTGGTCCTAATAATTTTATCCCTCATAGTCTTGAATCTATTAATAAGTCCTCTGACTTGATTATACTCTTTAAATCTGCTGTAGCTCAGGTCCTTTCCTTTTTCTTTAAAGTTATTGTGTGCTGTTGAAATTTTTAACTTTTTCTGGTTTCTTGACCTCTTTTTTATTTTAATTGTATTCTGATATTTTTAAGCTTAAGGTCTCTTTATTTTAGTCAGAGGACTAAGTAAGTTTTAAGTAGTTCGATGTGAATATATGCATGTATTCGAATGTATACACATATTTTGTTTATATCTTCATATTCATAATTAATATTATAATTTCAGGCCAAAAACTCAAAAACGATCCGGAAGGTTACACTTTTCGCAAGTTTCATGAATGACAATAGTGTAATTGTCAAATCTAAACTCCACTTTGTTTATAGCAACCTGACTAAAAGTTAAATTATATTAAGTTATTAATAACTATTGCAACGGCTCAACGGTGCATTTTTTCCACATGCGATGTTATGAACTTTGCGCATGCGAGCAGGAAGGTGAACAGAGACACTTACGTTTCCCATACCGACAGAAACATCTAACAACAAATAAACTGCTCGAAACTAAACCTGGGGCCAAATTACCGCATTCGATATCGATCGAAATTTCCATACAATTTAAATACAAATTTCGTTCGATATCGAGTGCCGTAATTTGCCTCCTGTTCTGAAAACAGCATTTCTTGAAAGTGATTTGAAATCACAAAGTGTTATTTTGTGCAAGTAATATTTTTAACTCACGCCATTTCACACATGTGATTTGAAAGAATGTGATTTTCAGAACATATGTACCAGTTGGTTTCTTTAGAGATGTGTAAAGTTGATCAAAGGCGATGTAAAGCACGTCAATTTGTCCTGTAGAACACAGCGAAGGAATGGAAACACATAAACATAAAATATTGTTTCTTAACGTAATGTGTATAATAGTATGGAACAAACTTTTATATCATTCTTTTCATATTAACACCAAGGATCATTTAAATTGAACATTCACTTTATATTTTGCTTTGAAGAATTTTTCTTTAATATTTTGTTTATTTATTCATATTCTAATACTTGTAACAAATATTTTCAACTTTAGCTAAAACTAAATAATATTTTCTTTTTCTACAACTAAATATTTGCATGCCATTATTACTTTATATGTATAAATATAAGATCACTTGGCAGTTTTTTGTTTTGTATCAAACTGATCATGATGACTCTTAGGCGATAAACGATTATATGATTTTAACATAAGCACACACAAACCACTCGTAGCCATATTAAAATTCTAACTATTGTCCAAATATCACAGTTACCAGAACTTAATATTTTAGTCTTCAACACTTTAACAACAACAACAACAAAAAGCACTTCAAGTGCCTCCGTAATTCCGCAGGCCTACGCTGCTTTAAAGCCGACGGCGTTTGTTGTTGGCGCTTATATTTTTAAATTAAATTTTACGTTGACTGTACATATCCGAAATGAGTCTAACAATGGTGATATCACCGATCGTCTTGCGGAAAAACAGCTCTTCAATGGCGAAAGCTGAAACTTTGCTCATCAGGGACAAGACACTAATAACGGTTTGGAAGCGCATGGGTTGAGCAGGATGTGTGCGACTTATGTACGTGATTAAGGCAGTACGACTTTCATCGTGTAAAGCAGCCACGCGATTGATTTCAATCAGGCCACGAGATTCGGTGGAAGAACTGGAGCTGGGGCTGCCATTGCTGTTGCTTAAGGAAGTGTTGGCAAGATCATCACTTGACGAGGATAGAGTTTTGCGGAAAAGTATAATGCCTCTAATGTATTCATATTCATTGCGATCAATACTGAGATGGCACAGCTGATTGAGCACTTCTTGGAAGGCATGTATTTCACGTGAAACCAACGCGGTTATATCACGATTGTTATTTTCAGACTCATAAATGAATAGCAACTGCGTAAAGTTCATGGGCATTAGATATTGAGCCATTGCTATGATAAAGAACTCCTTCCAGGACTCTTCCAGAAGTTGCAGTTGATCGGGCATGGGTAGTTCTGTAAACGAACGCACGTTCTTAATCCAGTTAACATTTTTGAAAAGATGCTCAGCTGCAGTTTCCTTAATGTGCTCGGCGGCCATAAGTGGTGGTGTGGGTGGCAAAATACGAGTGGCAGCTAAAGCATTCATGTAGGCAGCACTGGGTGCAAAAAATCCCGGATGAGGCTGATGATGAGGTAAACGTGATACGGAGAGATCCAACACCGAAGGTGGCTGAAAGGCACCACCCAAACTGGAATGCAGATGGTGTGAGCCGGGAACAGGCATAGGCAGTCCAGGAAATCCTGTCAAGGCAGCTGTATTCATTAGAAGCTCAGCAGGAATTTGTGACATATCTGGGCCGCCCATTATGGCATCTTTATATATGGCCATTTGGCGGCGTAAAGTAGAATTTCGGGGCCCACGTTCATGCTGCACTGCATCCTTATTCATGCCAACTTCAAAGCATTTACGTAAACGGCAAGCCCGGCATTGATTGCGGTGTGTTTTATCCACAACACAGAGACCTTGTTTTTGGGATTTGCACACATACTGGCGGGATCGTCTGATTGAACGTTTGAAGAATCCAGCACAGCCATCACAGGCATAAATGCCATAATGTTTGCCAGAACTGTGATCGCGGCACACTTTACAAGGCACATGATAGAGTATGCGACCTAAAATCATAAGTAACGTCATAATTAGGAATGCGGCTTTTCACGCAATGGGGTTGATTTGTCACCAAGAAACAGCGGGTGGTGTGGGGCGGGTATGCTGTACACTTTGCCATTTGCAAGTTTGCAATTCATATCATTTATGGGGCGTTTAATAATTTGTTTCTTTCATTTTAATGAAATTCATATTACTTAAAAGGCGCTTAGTTAGTTTTTTTACTTTAATGCCATTAATATGCCATTATGAGGCATATAATTATTAGGTATTCTTTTTATTTTAATTGTGGCAAAGTTGGTACAATATTTTAGCTGCACTCGGTGTGAAATGGATGGCTACTTACTTGATTGAGGTGGTGATAATCTCACCGAACCGTATTTATGTTCCATGATATCAGGAGATCCTTCGGCAGTTTGCATTTTATTTGTCTGTGCCAATTAATTTTAGATTTTAATATATTTTATTTATTTATAACAAGTTCTTAATAATATGTGAAATATATCGTCACTATTTTTGTTAAATATATTTTAAGATATAATTGTTTGTTAGCTGTGCGTGTGCTAACTCTGTGAGATCTGAATTGTTTATGTTGCAAACAAAACATCCTACTCGCCCTTTAATATTCCTTGTGCGCAAATCCACTCATTGTAAAAACATCAGTCGTTAAACATCAATGAATTTGATCATCCCCGTTTGCCTAAATCATCCAACCACGCTCATTGGTTGATTTTGCGAAAAAGGGTGTGCGCCATCCTCTTTTCGCTCTCTATGTCGTGCTCTTTCTCTTGCCAATCAATATCTATATAACACCCTGATATTCAAATGCACATTTCTATCACGATTTGCTCTCTTGTGAGATCTTTTGTTAGATATTTACGGTACCATTCAGCTAACAGTCTTTTGTGCATCCTTCGGCAAGCTTTCATCGGGTTTCATGCTTTATGACATCCCTTTATGGCGGTTTACCTGTTTTGTTTTTCCTTATTGTTGTTGTTTGTTTTTCATTGAATGATTTTCGAATTTATCTTTCCGCTGAGTGCAAAATATACTTTTAAGATTTGATTTTATGCCTTAATGCCCGATAGATAAATGCATTGAAAATTTATTTTCCTGGGTAACAGATAACTCAATATCAAGTTTGCTAGAGTTAACATAATAATACACTCATTGCATTTTGTCTGAAATAAAGTCCTTTAAGTTTGACTATTTTTTGAATTGTTGTCTGATATTAAGTACTCTTACTCTTTCTTCTTTGTGGTATTCACCGCCAGATAAGAATGATTTTTTTTTAGTAATTTTTGTTAATAATACTAGATAAGGATTGTGCTAATATAATGTCTCAAGGATAATAACTAATTCAGTTTTTTTAATGAACTTAATTTCCATCATTACATATAAAACATGTTCAGACTCTAACCCATAAAATCGTTTGAAAGTCAATTGTCAATGGACTATTAGAGTCCTCGGGATATAAAACACGAAAGTTGAAAGGGGCGGATCCTGGATCCAGATTATTTATTGTGGTAAAAAGCTGTACCGTACTTCAAGCAAAACAAAAGTTAGGATACGTGGTCCATTATAACTAAAATGTATCAAATACAGCCTATTTTAATAAATTGTATTTAGACCCATTGTGCACCCATATAAGGGTAGTTGTATGAGAGCAAAGTTGCATTCTGACTGCAAACTTACTAAAAAAATATATTTTCCCAAATTCAATAATATTAACTTTAACTGGAGGTATCAAGAGACGCTACTCATAGGCTGCTTCGAAAAACATCATTCAAAATTGTGGATGGGATGGCACGCTCTGTCACAAAAGTAATACTTATTATGACACATGACGAAGGCCATGTTTTTTAAAATTTGAATATCTTATATAATTATCGACATTTAATTTATAAAAATAGGTTTTAAGGTTTAATAGATATTAAGAACCTTGAGAAACAATTTCAATGATATCAAATGCTATAATATAACCCCAGAATATATCACAGTAGAATATTTTAAATATTTTTTCGCTGCTATGGAAAATACATAAAATTAGTTGGTGAATATTTTATATTTTTGTTTATTTATAAAAAATTGGGCTTTTGGTATAAATTTGACTCGTAAGTAATAAATTGTAAATAATCATAAGGATCTTTTTCTATTTTATGTTAAATTTTGTTCGTTTAGCCTTCATAAATATCTTGGAATGAAAAAAACTATATTGTTTACATTTGGGTCCATTAAAATAGATATCTGATTAAAATTATTAAAACGTAATCTGGGCTTCTGTTATAAAAATCGTAGAACGATGGAAACAGTTAATATATTCAATTACCCTAATGTTTTACACAGACTCGAAGTTTCGAACAAACTGATTTTTTTTTATATCGTTATCGGGACAAGATTACAGTCGATTGAAATTTTTAAAAATTGTTTTTCAAAGTAAACTTTTAAATATTCCGAAATATCGAAAAAGAACGAAAACAGAACATTTTGACTTGCCCGTTTTTCTTGGCAGGAGTGATATTCCTGGCAACGCTTATAACTTTAACACAAATTCTCTTGCTTTATTAAATTTTAGCCAAATTCGGGATATCGCATAACACTAACATTTTCATTATTATTAACCCAGTTCTGAGCACACAATAATTGCCTAAAATATTCAAGTCACACATCCCTGTTTATTTAACTAAAGCCAGGTTAAGCTGGTCTTACTTAGAAAAGGCATTTGCTTGACAACGAGCATTTAATCATCACAAATCGCCTGATTAAACATTGCAATTTAAATCTGCCAGATTTAGATAAAGCATTTTATGCTTAAAGTACTCTAGAGCATACGGATTTGTTGAAAACAGCAGGCATTTACAAAATTTCAATTCGCCAAAGAACTGTATATAAATTTAAAAGATTTAAATAAATCATGGACTTCTTCAGAATCAATCTCGTGTTAATTAGATTGATTACGGCTTGCAAAATGATAAGGAATATTTCTTTCTTGTGCAGACTCGCAAGCCTCAAAAAATATTGATTGCAGCGTGCATATACTCGTATTATGACTCGGAAGCTAAGTATAAAGCATTATATGGCTGGCCGTATACAATACTAAGTATATAATACTTAATACAATTTATTCGAGATACATACTGCCTCAGTTAAGTTATTAAACACTGCCCTGGCTTGGTGCGTATTAAGTACGTTTTCTTGCATTAAGTGAGTTTTAGAATTTGCAGCTAATGTACAAAATTTCAGAAAAAAAATTAGAATTACATAAAAGAGAATAACATTGTTTAAAAATGCGAGAAACAAATTTTGTTTGATACATTTTATTTTCCTTCCTCTCTTTGTACAATTAGTTTACTATTGATAAACAATAAAAGTATTTAATGGGGCAAATGCTTCAATATAAATAACATTTATATTGAAGCATTTAATGAGATTTGAGATAATTTGTTCACCATTTGATTTGATAGCTGCAAAAATGGCAATGTTTAGTAAATAATTCATACACGAGTACATTTAGCATCAATAATGCTACATTCGCTAATAATGATAAGAGTTAAAAACAAGTAAAAACGTTATATTAATAACGTAAAACAATTTGTTAAATTTTTAAACTATTTTTGCATATAATAACGCCCACTAAGGGGGGCGGGGTCCAAAAATTAATTTTTTTTATTTTATGACTCTAAGTTTAATACGGTGGACCTTCTTTGACATAAAAATATATCATTTGCTTAGCAAAATTACAAAAAAACTTTAAAAATTATGTTGTTTTTTAGAGGTTGATTTAATTCTTCTTAGGGCCATTATTACAACTTAAAGCTAGTTAAAAGTAAGATTTTATCAGGCGTATAAAAAGCTCTCCATTATTGCAAATTGGATTTAACTTACCAGGTAGGATACAGTTACCTGTAATTTAGCGCTCACTTTAAGTTAAAATAAAATTTTGCAAATGATAAAGTTTTTATGCGTCCGATAAAATCCTACTTTTAACTAACTTTAACTTGTAATAATGGCCCTTAGGGGAACTTTTTTTGTCCTGAGCCGATTCAGCGCACTTCCAAACTTTTCCTGAGCTAAACTTAGTTTGGACTAGATATATATATATATATATATATATATATATATATATATATATGTATAATGAAGTAATTCTAAGCAGGTTGGCTCGAACACTGATCGACCAGATATATAATTTCGGAGTTTATTGCAAAAAATTCCCTTTTTTAGGAAATCTCACCAACGCATTAACCGACCTTGACAGGGTTAGTGGGCAAGTTTTTTTTAATATTGAGCTGATTTGCTTCTGGAATCGATAGATAGAACGGTTTAAAAGTTATTTTCAAAAACATACATTTATTATGTTTCCGAACCGAATGCGATTAGTTTGGCACGACCCGGTTCAGTTGTTCACACACACACATACGCATGTAGTGACATGCTTTCAGAAATAATCAGAAAAACCTCCTAGGAACTCAAAACGTCGAGATCTTGGGAAAACTAAATTTTTTTAAATAGAGATAAAACCAGTAACTTTCCAATGTTTTGAAAAATTTCAATTACTTAACGGGAAGCTAAAAATTTATTCCAACGCATTAATTTTTGTAATTTTTAATAAATATCACAAAAAGTATAGCCACAAAATATCTTTCCACTCATTTCTTCGTATAAAACTGATTTCTAACTCGCGCTTTATATCCGATTAAACCTTCTTTTATCGAAAAGCAGAATGATATCAACATATACATCGAAAATCTATAATTCACATAATTCATTTCAGTGCAATAAAAGGTCTAAAAATAGATGCTTTCTTAATCATAAATATCTCCCTCTGAATTACACAAGCATCAATTACTCTGTGAACCAAAGAAATTTTAATTTTGTTCTATAGAGTGCTGAACACGATATTTGAAAATACTAATCAAAACATAACCAAAAAGCAAACAAATAACGTTTTATTAGAATTATAATTGTTACAAATTCTAACTTTTGAATTAAAAAGCCACCCTCAATAGATATTAAATTCTCATACTCATATTACGATGTATGATTATTGTTTGGTGGCAGGGGTGGGTGTAACACAACTGCTTTCACAAAATTCAACAGTGGAGTGGGTGAACAGTTGATGCTCTATTTTCAAAAAACTTCTACCACCTTCATTAAATAGTAACGAATGATTATTTCATGTAATTTGATCGAGGATTGCATGGGAATTTTTCAATGTTTTGAAGAACTAAATTGCGTGCAGCAGTATTTCATCTGATGTAATGTTCAATTAAAGGACATGCTCGTTATATATGAAAGGAAAGATGCAATGTGATGGGAAGTTACAAAGGCTTGTTACAGATGACATGACATTTTGATATTTAAATATCAACATGAATGAATATTTTTACTTTATATTTATATTGAGAATTGGGTACAATGAATTTACAGATACATAATTATTTATCATCCCGTGGTCGTCAGTAACAATGGAACGTGGGAATTTTATTTAAATTCATTTGTCTTAGGAGATGCTGTATTATTGCGCCGTAATGAGTTAATAATCGCTATACCTTTGATTTATTACTTCCTACAGGCACTTCCTTTTTTAACCACAACTCTACCGCTTGCACTTTTTTCTTAGTTCAAATAGTGCATGAAATCGCTAGTAAACGGATTAAGATCTTAATCCACCGCAACTAAAGTTAAAACAAATACTAAAGGTTGTACTTAATTTTCGCCTTTGTTATTCATACGGCTTATGCTGAGGCAAAAAAAATAATTACCTGCGACAAGAAATAAAAAATTTTACAACCGTTGGCTCATAATCATGTTTATGAGGGGTGTATAATTTTATTGACATTTTTCAGAAAATTCTTTCTTTTTTATTGCAAATATGAAGATCATCCCTAAAAAAAGAGTTTAAAAACTCCATAAAAAATATTTCCATCTGTCTTTCATAAACTACCTGCCAGGGCCGACGTTGTAATTAGAATTCAGCTTAAATCGGTATTTCATTCTGAAATTAAAAATACAACAAAATTAGCTTTTAATTAGAGCTAGGAAGTTTTATTTTTTTTTTAACTCGGACCAGCGCTCAAAGGATGACCCCTACATATAGAGTGCATTGCGCCGGAACTAAAAACGAGGGAATAGTATTAAGGGGACAGATGAAGAAAGATGGGAAGACAGAGAGTTCCTCTGCTTTTTAATACATGATTATGTCAGTCGCTGCCAGTTATCGTACGTGATCAGTCACTTCGTCACTGAAACAGGCTGACACAACCATGCAGTAATGCTGATCAAAAGAATTCGACACCATATTCATGACTGATCACGGTGTTGAATTGAGGACCCTTCGCCATGGACCGCAACGACAGCTATACTATTTTCATTACTATTCTTTTTCTTTTATAGCAGGCAATATATTTTCAAAATTGTAATTTTTTGTTAAAAAATTTTATATTTTCGGCCCTAAAAGTATTAACAAGCTATACATATTTTTTTGCAAAAGGATGCGCAGTTCCCTGTCTAACGACGATTATTCGAAACGTACCAATTTTGAAAGGTCTTAATATATTAACCTTAAATTAATGGTGCAACTCTTCCATCATTTGCTGCACAAATAAAAGTAGATTATAATTTTTGTACTGAGCCGATCAGGTTTTCTATGCAATTAATGAACAGAAATCACCTTTTAGGGCATGATAAATCTTTTGCCTGAACGACATTCCACGACGTATACAAGAGAGATTATTGTCCTTCATTTTTGTTACATTCGCATAAAAATAGAAATATTCTACATTTTCCGATGTATCATCTACCACTCGATATAAGGAAATAAAACAAGTTTTTAAGAGCAAATCGTACTAATTGTATCCATACCGACAGAACGCTAGCATCCTAACAAGAAATGAAAAGCTTTGGTCATAATATTTTGTAACATATCAATATTTCAATATACTAGATTTATATTCATTCTATAATCGGTTATATTTAAAAGTTTGTTTATCTTATAAACATCGTTTATACAAAACAAAATACAATATATAAATGTCGTGGAAACTTTACTTCCTTCCTGATACTAAATGATGTCCTATGTCCTTTTTAATTCTAAAATGTACCTATTCATGTAGGCATGTACCTTTTTTTTAAATAATTTGCGGTTCTTCAAATAATTTGCGGCTTTCTTTTTAACATCAAACTACAAGCACATGCCGACAATTAAACTAACTCTAATTAAACCACTAATCCACCGCACAAGTTATACTAATTTTAGTACATATACTAAATGCATAAATGACTCGTGACTAAAAATTATTAAATCTAAAGTACGAGTACGTGCCTGCCTACAAGCCATTGCAAGTAGAATTACATGGAACCAAGGAAGAAAACTCTACAACCCTTAAAGACAAAAGACTTTTTGTACTACCGTTTTGTTTTAAATATTTCCTTATACTTTAAAGGCAATAAAATAAAAATATTATGGAAATTCTTAACCATCATAAAAATATATCAACAACTGAAGTGAAAGAAGTGTTCTGCTCTTAATATCATAAAAGGAAAATGGTAAAACTAAATTCAAGCAATTCCGTCGCGCAGGTATAACATCCTTAGAAGATGTGTTGGCTGAAATTATAATCACGATTCAGTTGTTGCATTCGTAAACGGTAGGAGTACATAATTATCATGTTGGAAAACATATTTAACACCTTTTTTTGTTTTGTAACAAAAGAAAACAAGCCAATAACAGCACAAATACATACACACTTAAACCAAATAGTCACCGTTTGAAAAGTGTGACCACATACTACTCGTACAGCCATGAGGATGAGTTCGTGTGCGTTTGCTTCTGGTTCTGTAAATGCGAGACTGCCTGCTGTCTTCAATGATAATTATCCTTTTTTGTTTTATTGCTTTTAGTCGTGTAAAGCGTCCTTGTCATATTCATTGTCATACTTGTAGTTTTATGCGGTGCTTATTCTTAATTTTTACTAATTTTTGTAATCCTTTTCTTTTAGTTTTACAGTTGCAAATATTGCTCTCAAAAGGGTTGAATTTATGAACCGAAATAAATAAAATATTTTGTTAAAAATGGTATGAGCATACGCATGCGTACGAGTATGTAGAAACAAAAGATAAGACGCCAAACACTAATTGCCTTTAGTAAACAAAATTTAGTAACAATTATTGTAATAAATTATTTATAGCTACAATGCAGCAGAGATTTGAGAGATTTTTTATAAAAATTATAAACTGTCTAGTGCAATATATTCTTTTATGTAAGCAAACAATGCAGGTCATTACATTTCTAAGCTGCAGACCACATGGTGGGAAAGTCCACGAATTAAAAAGGTATCATTCTTAGCTGAAAGGTATTATTCTTAACTGATCATAAAACCAGCAGTTTTGAGAATTTAATTTACTATCACCGCGTTGCCATTGTAGTGCACTTTTCTCAGGCCACTCCATATCTATTTGTATCTACGTGCCATTAATCCCTTGTGTTCTCGTACAACTCTCATAATGAATTGCTACAAAAGCTTTTTGTGCAACAATTGTTTCGTTGTTATTCATATTAATCCAATAATGATTTTTAAAACAAATTTTATTTCTAAAAAAATTTTCATATATATTTGTTTTTTGTTTGTATGTAATATTTATAACTCAGCATTTATTCGATACATCTATATTTGAAATTAATTATTTCTACATATTTCACCCGCGTATATATATATATATATATATATATATATATATATATATATATATATATATATATATATATATTTATATATATATATATATATATATATATATATATATATATATATATAAGCGGAGGTCACGTAGAAAACATAAATAAAATTATTGGGTGAAACGTAGAACAAGTCGAAAAGCGCTCTTGTTATTATAGCCTTCACCAATAATGTTTGTCATTCGGCGTGTAGTTGCCACAATATTATTATGCGACCCCATTACGTGTAAATCGCTCCTTTATTGCAAAATAGTCATATCTCAAAAAAGATCAAGGTGAAAAAAATGCTATTAAAGTTTTTAAAATATACGCTTTCCAAGACGACTGAACAAAATATATTTTGCTATAACTTCGGATCATCTAGAGATTTAATGCTTCTAGCGCTTTTGTTTAATAACTAAAAATTTTTGATTTTTTGAGATATGATTATGATGCAATAAAGGAGCGATATATTCTGGGTGCTGATGAATAGGAAAGTCGATCTCTGTCTGCTTATACGGGAAATCCCTTTTTCCAGAGCCCCCGAATAGCTGAAGGCTTTGGCCGTGGATTAATGGAAATGGTACTAAATATACATACATTGAAAACCAATTAGATGCAGAGGGTTCCAGAGCTGAAAATTGTAAAATTATATTTGGTATAAAAAAGTAACTATCTAAAACAAATTTTTTTTGTTAAACATATATTATAGCTCACGAAGAACTCATTTGGTATATTTTTTTTATCTTGGACCAGCACTCAGGGGATGACCCCTACATATGCAGTGCATTGTGCCGGAACAGGAAAGGCGGGAATAGTATTGAGGGGACAGATGAAGAAAGATGAGAAGATAAAGATTCTTTTGTAGTTATTTCAACCTTTTTTACTTCGCCGGCTAATTTTTCCTACAGGACCGACGAAGGAGAGTGCTGTTACTCTGCTTTTAGTACATGATCGTGTCAGTCGCTGCCAATTATGTTCAGTGACCAGTGCTATGCCTTCATCATTGAAACAGGCTGGCAACAACTAACACAGCCACACACTAATACTGATCAGAAGATTTCACAACAATATTTCATGACTCAGCTCGGGGTTGAACTCAGGACCCTCCGATTCATAGTATCGTCTTCTACTACTTCAGCCAACAGCACAAAGAAAAAGTCAATTTCTGGGTTGGACAATTGACATTTTTTTAATAGATAAAGAGCTGGAAACTTTTCTTTAGAATAAAACTAAATACAACTATCCCAGTCAGCATTTTATGAAATTAATGATCATATTCGAGTCTTTTTCGAGTCCTCCGCACGATTAAAATAATCATTTATGCGCTCGTTTTCGAGTCGAAAATGACTGTTCATTCGGGAGAAAATGGTACCCTAGCCGCGACTCTTCTAAGGGAGTCTTTTATGATTCGCACTTCTGATCAATTTCGACTCATTTTCGAGACAGTTTGTGGTGGTTCTTACAAGCAGTTGCGAGTCTTCTTCGAGTCATTTTTCAGTCTTATTACTGGTCATTCACGAGTCTTTTTCGAATCATATTAAAAGCGAATTTTTAATTGAATTTTTGCTGTATCAATACAACCATTTATTATTATTTTTATTTAATTTATAAATAACATAATAAAAAAAATGTAAAAAATTATAAAATTCAATTTCTAAGCTTTTAATTGAAATAGCAATTTGGCATCACGTGCAGTGATGTCCTCAATCTCCACAACATCCGGCCGCGACACAAGTTGTTTTAATTCAGCCACACTGAACCGCATTAGCCACACTTAGTTTTCTTTTTGACAACTCGTCGTCTTCACCATCTTCCTGCAACTTATTTGCTAAACTTTTCTGGTGCAATTGCATTTTTGTCTTTTTCCGGAACTGTCTATACATGGGAGCCAAATCGGCAATGGTTATATTCTCCGGCACATATCTGTAAAGAACCAGACAATTATATTTTTTGAACTATAACGATATGAAGTCCTTACTTACTCAATCATTACGTCGTTTGCAGCTCCTGGCGATTTTTCTCGCGTAGTTTCGTCACTTATTCATCCTGAATATCTTCATTTTCACGTTCATTCTCTTGGTTCTGCTTTAGTTTTTTATTTAACTTCTTTATAGCTGACATTACATTTTTTTCTTTCTAATTTTTATATGAATTCACTAACAAATGTAATATGTATACTTTATATATTTTTTTGCTTTCTGTTTGTGTTTTTTTTTAATCACTTTCTAAGTATTTCTGGGAATCATTTTCGAGTCTTATTTTAAGCGCAGAACTGATTAATCAGTTTTTGATCACTTAAGGTACTCGAAAAAGACTCACTTTGGTGACACAATCTTCCACATGCTGACTGGGATTTCTTTTATCTGGTAATCAAACGTATTTTATATTTCAGAAAAAAAGAAATTTGTACTGAATATCAGAAATACTAAGAAGATAATTTCAGGCTAGGGATATATTCTAGACGTATGTCGCTGAATGACAAATAAAAATCAGCACAGCTGGATATTGTAATTTGTCTTGTTTCTAATAGAATCGGAACTTACGTGATGACCCTTAGATATGCACTGTATTGCACCGGAACTCGAAAAGATGGGATAGTGTTGAGAGGACAAATGGCGAAAGACGAGAATATAGAGATTTTCTTGTAGCTATTTCATTCTGTACTTCGTCGGCAATTTTTTGCTACAAAATAGTCCTAATCGTTGTTAGTTATGCTCAGTATGCAGCGGCATGCCGAGCAATAACGCAAATCAGAAATTTTTTTTACTATATTAATGACTAAGTGCGGAATCGAATTAGGGATTTTCGACTTCGTCGCTAAAAGCTTGTATTGAACAAGTTTCTTTCTCTACAGAATAAAACAAATTCGTAATAGAATGCAGTATGAATATCTTCTCAGGATAAATACTTTTCAAAAGCTAAGACTTTTTGACAGAAACTCTCAATGAAATCGATACATTTGATGAATTACAAAATTTTTTAATAGATATACACATGTTTATGTGTTTCACTTTAAATTTTTTATATACGGATCTGTTCTGTAAAACGAATCCGAGTAAATTTCTCTTTTTAAAACGAATCCACATTTTTTCGTGTTCCCTAATTAGAATTCACACAATTTTATTCGTTTTAAAAACGAATAAGCAAACCTGCTCGAAAGTAAATAGAATGCACTTTTATTCTAATAAATAACTGAATAAACATGAAGAGACAAACAGCATTTAAAAATTGAAAGTCTTCTTTTATTAATTTTCAATTTAATACAATTAAGCATAAAAAATTCATTTTATAAAAACTCTTACATATTTTCATATTTTTGCTCCAAGTATGAAGAAAAATGTTTGGAAGAATAAAAAAAACTTTTACCGGTCAATTTTTTAGAGCCGTGAAACAAACATCACTTTTGATCAATGTGCACTAATTTTTTCTATTAATTCATTGGATTTTTTTCATTGTTAGATCACAACTAATCCATAATGGGCACAAACTATTTTCTAACGACTCCATTGTTTTCCACAATACCTTTGAAAATGTACTACATCCAATACTGATGTTAGTTTCATTTGCTAGAGCGCCCTAAAATGAATCTACTTCTAAAAAACGTTGTGATGCTGCTGGCAGAATTTTTTCGGGAATAGATCCTCCCAGTATTAAATGAGCAATACTCTCCAAAATCATTACGCGATAAAGTTAAATGAATCTAAAGGAAGACAAGATAATTTACATGTCAACCAATTTTATTTGTTCGCGCTTTCCTATCATCTGTCTCACTCATATGATTTGATGCATCCCCTAATTGCCTTCTGAATGTGTTTAACTCATGTATTTTACGTTTTTTAATATTGTTATAAGTGCTCCGGGCATTTTAAAAACTTTCCTTTTTAATTAAAAAATATCATTTTTTATTTCTTCAATTAACAGCTCATTATGACGCTCAAATTTTGTATTCGAAATTAATTTCGAATGCAACCAGATCGTAATTTGTAGAACGCCAAATAGTCATTTACTCGTTTTTAAAAACTTTCTCCTTTTTTAAAACGATTCGGTTTACAGAAAAGGGGCCAAATTACAGCATTCGGCTTTGATCGAAATTTCCATTTAAATTGTATTAAAATTCCCATCGATATCGAATGCTGTAATTTGGCCTCAGACCTGATAGACTTACGTAGATATTTAAACCTAAAGTACAAATAAAATTAATTTTAAAAATATTCATATGCGTGAATAAATAAATGCGTGCATATTTTCCTTGGAAATAACATAATAATTTTTATCTTATTAACTGTGGTGATTCTAGGGGTACAAAAACAGCCACTTTGGAAATTTTCGAGATGAGAAATTTAAAATAGGGGATAAGATTTAGAAACCAAACCCGTTCTCTTTGGAAACTAAAGTTATCGTGAGGTGCTTTAAAAATATTGGCCCTTATTACTGGTCTCGAATCGACTAGAAAGTTTGTACCAGATTATATAAAAACTTTGTGTTTTTTGTCTTTAATCTATTATAAACTCCCAAGTCGATTTGGGCACCGTAATAAGGCCCATTATTAATCTTCTTGGGAGTTCCAGTTTATATTTTCTAAGTACATCAGTTATTTGCAGACGTGAGACGTTTTCAAAATATGTACATATTTTTCTGTTCGAATTTCATATGTGTAAAACTTTTCATTGTTTAGTGTTATTAGCCATTTCAATTACTTAAATATTAGTGATATCAAAAAACATTTGTTAATAAAGTTTTCTTAGTATAATATTACTTAAGATTAAGAAAACTTGTTAATTGTTTACTTAGTTTTAGTAAATGCATTTTTTTTAGTGTGGCATTATAGCAAACTTATGATCTTACAAGGTCATTATTTCTTCCATCATTATAAATCCGTAACCATTAGTTTTCCGTAGCCACATATTACATCATACAATCTATCTTCTTATATATATATATATATATATATATAAATTGTCCTATGTTCGTGATTTTATAACTCGAGAACCACTCAACCGATTTTCAAACGAGTAGATGCGTTGGAAAGGTCCACTTTCACTGAGGGTTTATAAAAAAACATCGAAAAATTTCTACGAATATGCGTTATACGCTCACTTTTACGATGGTGTGTTTTTCCTATATAAAATGTATTTTTTTTCTTATGAGAATTACATTTTGTCGGTATAAGGCTCTGGTTGCTCGCGTGATTTGACTTATTTAATTTCTGTGTGTTTATTGATTGCCATTTAAGTTCACAATGCGAGCATTGACATTTTTTAATTATTGATTTGTAATGTTTCAGTTTAAATTAAAATCTTTTGCATCAAAAAAAATTAAAAAAATTATTCAGCAATCGGCAAAATGTCTATTCTTTCTAGAAAATTTAATTTTTAATACAAAGACGTAAACGTATGTAATTGTATTGTCCAGCAACGCGGGCAGGGTTACCTAGTAATACATATATTGAAGTCCAGGTCACAAGAAATTTTAATACTTAACATTTTCATTGTTCTATTTTTCCTGAGTTTTCAAAATGATACATTTATTACACAACCAAAAATAAATAAAATATTCTAAACATGTGTTACTTAATAATATTTTAGGCGCACTATAAACAAGCTATTTATTTTACTTATTTATATTTTCAGCCAGCAAATAAATAAATGCTGTTTAATTTTTAAAAATCCTGGTCTGAAGTTCATTAACCCGTCGCTATATGAACACAACAAACAAAATCCTTGTGAAGGATACACGGTCCGCTGATATTTAATACTAATTACGTGATCTCTACAATCAAAAATTTAAAATCGTTAAACCATTGTTCAAATCATCTCTCGGTGTTCCTTATGAAAAAACCGCAATTAATTTCACTTGAATTGCTTTCTAAAGATCAATTACATAACAATATGAACGAATTTATTCCATAAAAATATTTGGTAGCATAGACAAGTGTATTTATTTCCCAGACTTTAAATTGCCATCAAAATGATTACGAAAGAAGTTGTACAAACTCAAGCCCTTATAATCATTGCTAACTATATGTTAAAAGAAAATGTGCGAACAAGTGATCTTTTATTAGAAATCAATACGATCTCTATTTAACGTTTAAATAAGTAATAATTTCTATGAACTCTGAACTTGAATACACTTTGTTAAATAATACGTTTTAATAACAATTAACTTCCATGGAATAATGATGAAGTCTAAGTGAAATAAATAAAAAGTCTCGGAATTCGGCAAAAAGTGAAATGAACAAAATTATTATGAATTCTTTTACAAAAAGGGTTGTGTCTTGAAAATAATAGTACAACTAGATTTTATTTTTTAAATTTTAAACAAAAACATAGGGAAAAACTTGCTAAATATAATAAATAATCCTTTTATAGTGGGTGTAGTTATCGACAATCAATTTCATTTGTAAAAACATCTTGATTTTTTCTTTTGCTTTTAAATACGTAATTTTATTTTTATTTTATTTTTTGCTAATTCTTTCTGTTCTATTCATAAATTTCTCATTCATTGTTAAAGACCCTCATCATTTGTTTAGAGAACTACGAAAACATCTAACTTGGGGTGTATTCAGAGATGCGCATTGTCTGTCGTAGTCGTCGATAAAACAAACAGTGTGTGATTTTGAATGAAAAATTGTTATCACGATCATGTCCCATTATTGTGTTTGAATTAAGGACTTCATCGTCATAATCGTTGTTACCACTTGTCAACATCAAATTGTTGTTGTAGAACTACCAAAGAAGCTAAAATAACACGTCAACAAATTTATTAGAAAATTAATATCTTGATCACTATGTTCCTATTGCTTTCATAAAATTTTATTCAATCGTATTCTCTCTGTATCTATGAATAAGATATGAATTGTGTCATGTAAACGTCTGAATGTAAGTAAGTACGTGCATCTAGTTCCATTTTGATGCAAAATTATTGAATCGAATTCTGTGAAAGATTTATAAATTGATAAATAAATTTAGTTTTTATTTAAAATTCAAACTCTTTCAGTTATCAAGTGCTGCAATGCACCTGTACCACATAAATCATAAATAATATTTCGAGAGGGTTGAATCTTATGCGTTTACAAATAATCAAAAAATTAATACGTTTCAGATGCGTTGACCTCTTGCAAAAATTAATTTTTTTTAATTTTCATGTATTTGTTTCTAATGAATACGTTTTGTAAGGAGTTTCAAAAGTCATGAAGCTCTTGAAGAGGCTTAAGTCACACGCATTTAAACTAAATTTTTGTCTTATCTTTTGTAACACAATATTACTCAAAACGTGCTTATATATAAAAAAAAAGCTCGTAACAAAGTTTAAATCTCAAGAATTTAAACGAAAAGATTTTTTACATTTTTTTTGCAAGGGGTAATTCTTTGCAAAAATCAATTTTTTTGGTTGTAACACAATTTTACCCAAAACCTGAGAATTTCTAATTAATACGTATTGAAAGGTGTTTTAAATTTGAAAATATCAAATCGCAAGTATTTAAAAAAAATATTTGTTTCGGAAAGTGGTACGTGTTTTTAATAATAACTTCTTTGGTTTTAACACTATTTTACTGAAAACGTGCTTACTTCTTAACTAATACGTATTTAAAAGAGTGTCAAATGTAAAAAACTAATGAAAAAATCGTAAATCGCAAGCATTTAAACAAAAGAAATTTGTTTACTATATTTTTTAGAAACGGGTACCTCTTTGCTTACTAAAAAGGAGTCTTACCTTATATCCAATTGTTTAACTAATAATTTTCTGTAATTTATATTTATTCAGTAAGGATGTAATAAGCTATTGACCTAATAAATAACTAACTAAAAAATTTAATTTTTTAAAGTTTGCATGTTTGTAACTCTATTTTTTCAAACAATGTCTAAGAAATACTTTTTGTAAGGAGTTTCAAAAGCAAAAAACTTCTGAAAAACTGAAATCGCATGCGTTTCCAAAAGAGAAAAAATTTTTTGGAATCAGATTAAAGTTTACTGCTGATTCAAATTCAGGCTATGGATATACTTGGTCACGCAACAAACAAAGCATTTTCTTTAAAAAGAGATATTGTTATTTATTTTCTAAAGGGACAACTTTTGCAAAAATAAAAAATAATTTTTTTTAAAGTACAAACTAGCCAAGCACTATTTCAACAAGCAGAGTGGCGCAGTGGAAGCGTGCTGGGCCCATAACCCAGAGGTCCGAGGATCGAAACCTTGTTCTGCTAAGGAGCTTTTTTCACATAACTTATTTTAAAAATGTAAGTCAGAATGAAATAAATATTCTAGTAACATGGTGTTCCTGGCTCCTCGGTATGTTGATATTCTTTCTTCATATACATATGTGAGACTACATATCAGAGCCTAAACAATTCGGTATTAAAAATGCAGAATAGTTAATCAAAATATATATACAAATATTAAAGGCAAAAGCTTCAGCTCATTTAGATTTTGGTGAATACTCTTTCTTAGAAAGAAATACTCCCTCAATAGGCAGAAATTAAATTTCACTAGTTCAATTAAAGTTCTGACGGAGGGAGCCAGTGTGTAGTTATTTTGAAGCTCTAGAAATTTTTAAATATTTTTTAAATACGGAAGCAAAGACTATATCGAATATATGACTGACAAAATCTTGTATTGTGTTGACTTCACAAGTCGACGCTTCCATTCTATAACGTTCTAAGTATACTTAGAACGTTTTTAAAATTCTTGAATTTTTGAATCCTACGTTCTCTAATTTAAATACTGTCAAAATTTGGTTAAGATGGGCCGATCCGTTCCAAAGTTATAGGCATAAATATACTTAGACTACACACATAACATAGACTACACACAAAACTTTGAGAGCTCGTAACTCAAAACTCACATTTTCGACTTAGAATGTTATAGAATGGAGGCATCGAAGTGTGGTTGGTATGTTATTCAGTATATTCTTCACATCTTGACGGTTAGTTTTGAAGAGCAGAGTGGCGCAGTGGAAGCGTGCTGGGCCCATAACCCAGAGGTCCGAGGATCGAAACCTTGTTCTGCTAATGTAGTTTTTTCACATAACTTATTTTAAAGTATAAGTCAGTATAAAATAAATAGTCTAGTAACACAACATGGTGGCTCCTCGGTATCTTTCTCTATATAAGTCTACAAATCATAGCCTAATCAATTTGGAATTAAAAATGCAGAATGAAGAAATATATTAAACACACAAGTTTCAGCTCATTTACTGCCTGGCCCACGATGTCACTCGATATCGTTCTGTCGAGTAATTACATTTAAAACAGAATAAAATTCTAAAATTTTGTTTTTGTTTTAAATGTATTTATTCGACAGGCAGTGACATCGAGGGACATGCATTTAGTTTTCGGTGAATACTCCCTCTTAGTTTCAATAGCCAGAAATTAATTTTCGCATATGTAGTTCGATCAGAATTCTGAAGGAAGGAGGCAGTCTCAGTCAGCAAAAATTTTGAAAGATTTATTTATATGTGCTTTTAGAATGATTATCATATTTGTTATATAGTAAACCGTGCCTGATAGTTAGTTATTTTGAAGCTCTACGAGTTTTTAAACATTTTTCCAATAATACGTATACAAAGACTACATCGAATATTTGAGTGCAATTTAACTGCAAAATCTGCAAGTGTGGTATGTTATGCGGTATATTGTAAGTTGTGAAGAGCAGAATGGCGCAGTGGAAGCGTGCTGGGCCCATAACCCAGAGGTCCGAGGATCGAAACCTTGTTCTGCTATTGATTTTATCATCAAGTTTTTATATATTATAATATACATTAGTATTTATACATCGTATCTGCGAGATAATCTCATATATATAATTAATATTAAAACTGTGGTACAAAACTGCATAATAATTTCGCTTTCTTTTTTTTCTGACGTATTAGATACCATTTGACAACAAAGTACATTTGATGCTTAGGTTAAAAATCCTGGTACCGTCTTTTCTTTACAAAATCCCATTTTTCATATGAATTTGAACTTTGTTTAAACATACTATTTTAACAAGCAAAACGGCACTATTCATTTAAAAAGATAATAAAAATTATGCAAAATAAATCGCAGCATAAGGTATTAAGAACATCAGCAGTCTTTATTAAGAGTGCATAAATACGAGGACGGAAAGCAAAAGTACAGAGGGTTATAGAATTTAGACGTTAAGAGTTAAAGAAAGAAATGTGAATTAGCTGAAGAAGAGTTATGAATGGAACCTTGTTGTATTCACAACATATTCATTAAAATTACAAAAAAAAACACATCGATTAACAACAAACGTGTAAAATAAAAATTAAGCGTGCATTTGACGGAGTCGTCAGACCTTCTAAGCGGCTGAATTAATTTTAATTTAGTTTTGATTTTGTTTAAGAGATATCCTGATCGAAATTTGTATTATGGTATTTTGCAGTCTGCTTGGCAGTTGTACGATATATTGACGATTTATAATTTTGGTTTCACTCTTTAGCTTCATCTGACATCACCTATAACGAGTTGAAAATAGAACAAGATTTAATTGAAAATTTTGCACTGCAAATGCGGGCTAACATTGCCGTAAATGTCCTCTTAGTCTTAGGATTAGCCCAAAAAATCAGAAAAAAGTACATGAGTTCAATAAATGATAGGCGCTGAAGCGAATGATATGAATTTCGAAACGATCGGAGCAAAATGGTAGGGGGGAATATTATTTTTATGGTCTGGCTGGAGTATTATTTTGTGTGTTGCTTATGGTTTTGTTTTGTTTTTATAAAATGAAATGAAATCATGTAGGTGCACAAAGACATTTTATTTTGTGTGTTGTTCTTTGTGTTGTCTGGGCACCATATCGCTATGAATTTTGTAATATGGTGTTCAGACATGCATTATTAATTGAGTCAATAATAAGTTAATTGAAAAGTTTTCACACATACTCAATATAGCTAACTCAATTAGCGTTTGACAGCAGCTGACAAGGTGTTGTTTTCATTGCCGCTTCACTGGCGTCGTTCCATAAAACGCGCTTTCGTTTTACCTTTTGACCTGATGTTGTACGAAATAATTCTTTTATTTTTCATTTGTTTTAATTGTTATTTAAAAAATTTTATTTTAAAACTCACCCTCAACTTGACTCGCCATTTTTTTCTGTGAATTTGTTTACATATGAGTTGTCAAATTTCATAAAGTTTGTTCAGTAGCACCATAATGCTCACTAAACAAACTTTTA
Source organism: Linnaemya tessellans (assembly GCA_951800035.1). Classification (NCBI taxonomy): domain Eukaryota; kingdom Metazoa; phylum Arthropoda; class Insecta; order Diptera; family Tachinidae; genus Linnaemya; species Linnaemya tessellans. The sequence goes on along the minus strand of OX637532.1, from coordinate 110,155,593 downwards.
CAGTGCTGCATTTTAGACCTTGCTCAATTTTATAGACAATTAAGCGTTAATTGATCAATTAGTTAATTAAGATTTTGTATGGTTAATTGAGCTCAATAATGCTGTTAATTGCGATAAACTCAATTAAGGCGTATGTCTGAACATCATATAAGGCTGCAATGCGAAAAAACGATATTACTACGGTTCATCCGCTTCTAAAATGCAGATAACTTGTCGTTTATGATAGGTACATGACATATTTGTTTAATGCTTGTTGGAAAGTTGGAATTTTCATACACTAGAGCGGAAAACTTAGACGTAGATAAACAGCTAAATGTGCCATCAAAATTTAAGTGATTCAAAAACAATATATCCCTTAAGAGGACGAATTTACACATCCAGAACGAATGACGGTTTCCCAGAAGTAAAGCAGGAAGAGGGAGTTGTGGTTGATTTGTCAACGAACTATTTTAGGAATTTTTTAAAAAAATCTGAATTCTTTATACATTTTTTTTAAACTTTTCTCTCTGAAATTAACAAAAACGGAATTATGCGAAAATTTCTGTTGATAGCATAATAATATTCTCTCTTATATATAAGTACCAAAACATAAGTCTTTTATATCTACTATTACCAATAGGTAGAACAGATAATTCATAACAGTGAAAGAAATTCTAGATACTGAATATAACCAAATTAATATGAGTTGATTAGAATTAAGTCGAACTCGTTCATTCTAGACTTGTGTCCAACTAGCTCATTCGCTCAGTTTTGACAAGAACCTCTGATCAAACCCATTTAAATTACTTAGGAGTGATCAGAGGTTCTTGTCAAAACTGAGAGAATGAGCTAGTTGGACACAAGTCTAGTTCATTCGCCCGTTCTTGGCAAGAACCTTTGATCAAACCAATGCAACTTAAATGGGTTTGATAACATGTTCTTGTTAAAAAAGAGCAACTTAACGAGTTCGACACAAGTACAGAGTTGATGCAATGGATTACAAGTTATCATACTAGAGCTACAGACATGGAAGCAACCACTGAACATTGGCCATAGTGTACAATGTACATTTAAGACAAACAGACCAAATTTTTAAAGAAACTGATAGAAGTTGTACATGAGAACTATGATTCTTTTAAGGATCGCTATATCTTCAGAAATATAAATTCCTTTTTGTAAATTATTTTTAATTTTTCAACTCGAAGTTCATAAAACATCACAATTGCTGGACTAACATATATTTGATAACTTATCTTAGTTGAATGACGGCATTTTGATTTTATGTTAGATCAAATTACGAATATGTGAGAAATGCGAAAGAGCCCTCACCCTCAATGCGATGCTTAAAAATAGCAACCAAATTATTCAACAGGCGCAATAACAATCTGTTATTTGAGATCAACTCGCACAAACGATCAAACGAAAGAAAAACTTCTCCAACAAAAGTATGTCGTTGATGTGACTCAAGCAATATGAGAGTCTATTTATTACATACGGCTGTAGTTAACGCCCCACGTAGTGTAATCAAAGGAACAATGCACGTAAACTGAGCAAATAAAGTTTAACAGGGTTGCCCACATAGAAGTTTCCCCGTGAAATGTGGGGCTATTTTCGGAACACTTTGTCACTTTTTGTTGGACGTATTGACATGAATTTCTTTGTTGACTAGTTTTCCTTATATATTTAGCCGTTTGAAAGCCGCTGATCTGTCAGGGCTGTAAGCTGTTAAATATCTGCTATCTGAACTATAATTTATTTAGTGAAACGTTCGTCATTTCCAGATCTTAAATGGTTATTTTTCGAACACAGCTTTCGGCAACCATGCAGTTCATTTGTTACTGGGAGGTGCTCGTAAAACCCCGACGTTTTTGTGGAAAAAATATTGCATCGGCAAAAAGAGACGGATTGATGAGCATTATGGGACTGGAGATACTAGTATCATTGGACCGCATATCTCAATTTCTAAGAACTACGATGGAAGAACTGTTACCGCCAATTCAGAACATTATGACCGTATGGTAACCGGCTGTTTTTCCCCGCGATTAAAGACTGCAACCTTCACAATATGTGGAGCGTACGAAAAAGAAGTCGTTTGAACTCCATCAAATAATAGACTGCAGCAATAATCTAAAGCGTTTTCCGCCTTCAGATTCGACATTTTGTAATACATTAAAGAAAATGTTAGCTCTTTTTCTTTAAGCTATTACAATTTGTCGAATTTGAAGACGTAAAACGCCAAGCACAATAAGGGTGAATGAAAAAATCTAATTAGATAGATTGGAATAAAATGTTTACTAAAACCAAAATTTGATGTATATTTCTTTTTAATTTGATTTTAAACCGAAACATGGACAGTTGCGGGTTTTGGGCTTGCAAAAAGTGTTTCTAAAGAATTATTTTTCCAGTATTTTATAATTCCAGAGGAAATAAAAAAAAAATTTGTGATGGCAATATTGGTCTAATATGATTCAACAAACTATTTAATACCAATTTCTTTCCTCGTCATCAAATGGTAAAACAAGAATAAATACAACGAAAAAAAAAACAATTCAACAATATGAACAACAAATGAAATGAGCATTTTAATAAAGTAGGGCGTAATAACAGGTCCTTTGTCAAATAATAAGAAGAAGAACAAGTATGTTTCGAGTGCCAGAAACAAAAACTCCTTATTTGTCATTCAGAAGGGTTGGTTGAAAAGTTTCTGAATTGACTGACTGGTTTTGATGACTTGATTCATAGGAATTTTGTTTGCATTTTCTACCCCTACAAATCTGATGGTTTATATTCCATTCGTTTTAACTTCATATTTTAAGAACGCACACGTTTCTTTGTGATCACTCTTCTTTCGTTATTTGCGTTTATATGAATTCTTCAGCAAAATGTATTTCTGCTCAGCAAGTATTTTGAAAATAATATTCGTATAAGATATATATTTTATGCGGGAGTTGACAGTTCGATTGACACTTGCAGATTAGCAAAAGTGTTGAGTATGAAAACAAACAAAATATGTTTTTCTTATTAAATTCATTTAACACTGTCTCAAGTATTTCGAGTTCATTGCATTGTATTTGTCCTATTTTGAATGCTGGGTAGTGCGATGTATCCCATCCCTTATTTTATACATATCTTTTATTTATATTCTTGCTTGACCAATTAGATCGTGTTAAATATGAGAATGATTTTGTAGTTCTTTGTTCAGCTTGTATTTTTTATGAATTAACTTTTTGCTGCATTGACTTTAATAATTCTAATCCCATCTTCCGGCTTTCAAGAGCTGACCATTCTTTAAAAAATTTGAAAGTCATTCTTATTCAAAGGAAGTAAATAAATAGATTTCAAAAAGAAATTTTCTAAGGAATGGTTTACACTTCCCTTTTGTCAATTTTGTTGGAAGGTAAATAATTTAATAAATTGAAATGCAATCAAGCGTGTGATTGTTAGTCTATATCTAATGCCCTTATATATATAAATACATGTATGTATGTATGTATGTATGTATGTATGAATAACAATAATTATAATATGGAAAAATAATGGACATCTGTTAATAACTATTTAGAGCAAAAGAGTTTTATTTCTATGTTATCATGTCAAACAGAGAGTGAATTTAAAAAAAAATTATTCAGGGCAATTAGGACACATTTTATAAATACAAATAGTAAACGTACCCAGCCTATTACAGTCTTATCAAATTGCAATACAAATTTATAAATAGTAGGTTTAAGCTTTTACAAATTTCGTTGGTAATATTTTAAATTAAATTTTTTAATTAATAATTCTGGAAAAACTCTTCCTATAAATAACTACTTCTAAAGTATAATTATGAATGATATATGTATATTGAATGACGTAATATGGAGATAAGAAACCCTTACGAATATTTTAAATTTTGTCAAAATAATAATAATAATAATAATATTAATATAATATTATAATATAATATTAAAAATAATAATAATAATAATATTAGCGAAAGCTAATTTGAATGGAAAAAATTTAATAAAAGCCATAAACTCATATGCTGTTCCCATTCTATCGTATAGCTTTGGCATTATTAAATGGACTGTAACTGAAATTCAATAATTTCAACGAAAAATGTGAACGATGCTAAGTGACTACCAATTTCACCACCCAAAATCATGTTGTGAAAGAATGGTGGCGCCACGGAGAGATGGAGGCAGAGGTCTGGTTGACCTCCGAACACTACATGATAATCAGATAGAGTCTCTTCGTCAGTACTTTCAAATAAAATCAGGCAGATCTAGACTCATAAAGATAATCTCGGAAGCAGACACTAATCTCACACCTCTAAACTTGAATGAAAATTGCAATCGACAAGCAGAAGACATCATGTCGAAAAAGCAAAAATGGTCGATTAAATCTATACATGGCCGATTCTACAGATCCAAAAAACGCCGATAATGTTGATAAGCTAATGTCAAACAAATGGCTAACTAATGGAACCATATTTGTAGAAACCGAAGTATATATGATAGTTATACAAGATCAGGTTATTCCAACGAAAAACTATAGAAAAACTGTAACCAGTGACTTCTGCAAAAGATGCATGAGCCAAATCGAAACCATTGATCACATAATATCAGGCTGCACCAATCTAGAACAAAATAAGTACACAAGAAGACATAATAACGTTGTGAAAATCGTTCACAATAACCTTCTTAAAAAATACAGGTTCCAAGTGGACGAAATGCCTTACTACAGGTCTAATCCGGTACCAGTAATGGAAAATGAGGACGTAAAAATTTATTACGACCGAACGATATACTCAGACCATACGTGACTCCATAATACAAACGTCCTGATAATACAAACTTTGAGAAAAAAAAACGTATTGCCTTCTTCATTGATGTATCATTCCCGGCTACCAGAAATATGAGTCGAACATATGCTGAGAAGATTAATAGATATGCAGAGCTAGCGGTTGAAACCAGAAGAAACTGGAACCTCAGGTAAATTAAAATTATCCCCATTAAAATAAGTGCTGAAGGTGTGATTGATAAACAATTATACAGAAACATGAGCACCATTGGACTGCGCCAACACCTTGTTGATGTCATGCAGAAGTCTGTAATCATTGATCCTGTCATATAACAAGAAATTTCATGAACTAGACTTTAGATATAAAAATTATAGTAATAATATGTATATTTTGTAATGGGCTAAGGCCTCCAAAATGTATTATTTTAATATACCCAAGAAGGAGAAATGTAAATAATAATAATAATACTAATAATAATAATAATAATAATAATAATAGTAATAATAAATCGCAATATATTAATAAAACTATTAAAATAATATATATATAAAAATGGTTAGTAGGCCACGAAAGAAGTAAAGTCTTACAAATGAAGTGCAAGGAGTTGCAACAGCTGATACCAGAAACAATTCAAATAAAATATGTCATAACGCGTACAACCAAGGTATATAAATACAAGGTAGTGCCACTTGCTTTTATTAAATTTTAATAAGGATTTTTGAAGTTTATTTTTCTACATCATATTGAATATGACGTTGCCACATTATAAAAAATAATTTTCATTATTTGGAAATTTTGAAATAAAATCTGTAATACATAAATATACATATATATATATATATATATATATATATATATATATATATATATATATATATATATATATATATGTATTTTAAATGAAATTTATTTGTTGGTGGTCAAGCAATGTCTATATGCATTTCATTGGTGCTTTACCAAATCATCAGTAGACTTTAACCATGATTTGGTAAAGCACCAATGAAACGCATATAGACATTGCTTGACCACCAACAAATAAATTTCATTTAAAATAGTATTGTGACAACAATATGTCAAATATGTCAATATGTCAAATACTAAACTTCATTCATTGATCTCTAACTTATTTAAATTTCAAGGTGTCCAGTTCAACAATTTCCAAAATAATGGCCTTTTTAGTAGCAAGCCACATTTTCATGAGATCACGGACAAACCACCATTATAATGTATTATACCATGGTATTTAACTATTATTTTATCCCCTCTCTTTTAACATATTTCATTGTATTACCTCATTTTCAAATTAAACATACTGAACGTACAACATAGATAGAATCTCCCGCTCAAAATCTCATTGTGAATCGTTTTTGCATATTGACAGAGAGAAAAATTTCGTTTTGAGGTTTTGAACATAAACATTTTGCAATATTTTGTTAAAATAATTTAGTAAAAAAAAATTTAAAGAATATAGAAAACTATAAAAAATCCCAGTTCATATGCATTTCCACAAAAAATAAAAAGTTATTGTGTTGCTTTGCATTGAACCAAAAACATTGAAACCATTACATTGATCAATAAGACAATTTAACAAAAAATATGTTTATTTAAGGTTCACGACAAGATTTTTATAATAATTTAATTGGCAAACGGATTTTAATTATTGTTAATTATGACATCGATGCAATTAAAAATTTTAACAACTCAAACCAAAAAAAAAAAGGGTAACTTAAAATAATATGGTAACTTAATTTTTATGGGAATGTCAGAATCCTTAAAATTGTCAGAAAATTATTTTAAATTTAATAGCTCACAGTGGCAGTAACTTGTTTTATTATACCATGCGTACAACTATCTTTTTCATATTAAAATCATCTTTAATAAAAAACTTTCAGTGACAGTGTTCTAAAGATTGTGGTGTCGACTGAAACACTTTATGCGAGTTTTACGATAGCAGATCAATAATTCCGTCGGAGTTTTCAATGTAGCACAATTTCTTGGATAAAAAAATTATTTGTTAACATAATTTTGTTTGAGCGCTATTCACCTTGTTCGAAGTAAAATCGATAGAGATCATTACAAGAGGCATTTTTTGTGATATAATGACTCGATGCTTGGAAATCAATGTCTTTATGAGTAGCTTTTATCAGGGTTTTAAATAAGAAATAGTCATTTGGGACTTGGTGCGGAGAATAAAGAAAATGAAGAAGCAATTCGTAGCATAAGCCATGGAAACTGCAATTCAGCTTGTGCACTGATGTTACGGCAAGAATATTCATACTGCACTGATCTTTGAAAATCGAAGTCACTGAATAATGTGATATTTTTGTGGCTTCATTAATCTTTCCGGCCAACAGCGCTTGTTGATCATTAAAGTGGATGTTGCACAAATCCATGGTATTTATCAAGTTCTGAAAAAAATAATGGTTAACGAGCACAAGAAATTTACTTCTTCGGACTGCCTCTTCAAATTATACCAGCAACGCCTAAATAAACTAAGTTGTGTAAATTTGGAAAACTGTCAACTGACATATACTTTTTGACAAGATCGGCTCTCGTAACTTTATTAAATATTGCAGAATTTTTTTATTCGAAACTCTTCTGCTACGTTAAACATATTATTACAATTTCGTTTGTATATTTCATATCTTAAATCTTAACTTGGAAAATTAAAGTTTAAGGGCCATTATTACAACTTAAAGTTAGTTAAAAGTAGGATTTTATCGGACGTATAAAAACTTTATCGTTTGCAAAATTTTACTTTAACCTAAAGTGAGCCATAAATTACAGGTAAGTTTATCCTACCTGGTAAGTTAAATCCAATTTGCAATAATGGAAAGGTTTTTATACGTCTGATAAAATCTTACTTTTCACTAACTTTAAGTTGTAATAATGGCCCTAAATTTGTTGCCTCGACTGTGTTTTGATTTTAACCCTCGAACTAAAAGTCAGATGTTATAAACATCACTTGGTAATAGTCTAAATAAATTTACAGAAATAACTTGGAAATATCCTTACCTTTCATTTCGAAAAAGTACTGATATAAACCTTTTTACTTCAACTAAAAAATGCTTTATATGTATGTCCATAGGCACAGCTTTTATAATTTTTAAATTGTGTAAATTTTTATTTTTGGTGAAGCTAGTTTTTCCAAAGTATATCTATAAATGTATGTTATCACGAACTTACATCGGTTACATTCTTTTTATACTTATAGCCATGTCCATTTAGAGCCTTTTTAATATCCCTGCCTTATTTTATTTTTATACCAACCAAATGTCATCTAAGTATTGTATTGCATTGTATTTAAAAAATAATTTACAAAAAAAATTGGCAAAGTATCGGTGCAAGGTGTCGACAGGGTGATTCAGAGCATATGCCGACGACGTTATTAACCCATATTTTTTATCGGTTCCTGTAACTGACTGTACACAGCCTATGCCGTCAGAAGGAAAGTATCAATGTAGTTCACCACTAGAGATGTGAGCGTGTTTAATGCATGATCACGAAACTATCATTCACACACTCACACACGGCAATATCTAAGGCGCTCACGGTCACGCACGCTCACGAAACTATTATTTTTAATCATGTAACGCACGATGGTAAATATGTTTTCAAATTCGTTCGGGCTCACAGTAAAATAGTTCTCGTGTGTGAAAGTATGTATGTATCTGTATAAAACAAATATGTATGTGTGTACATACATATTTTCCTTAGTATTAATAATTCAAAAGAAAAAATTTATCTTCCATACAGTTCTAAATTTTTTTATAGTCACGTGTGACTCGAAAAAATCACGTAATTATACCGTAACAACTAGTGTAAGAGAGATACGCAAAACTCTCGAAAGAGTGTAAGCGATCGGTGATCTAGCTTCACCCCTAAAACATAGTTATTTTGCTATTTAAAATAAACAACGCATAATGAAACATCATCTCAAATAAATGAGGGTTCTGTTGGGTGAAGTAGTAAAACACGAGAGTATGAAGAGGGGGGGTCCTGAGTTCAACCCCGCGCTGAGTCATGAATATTGTATTGACTTCTTCTGTTCAGCATTAGTGCGTGGTTGTGTTAGTTGTGGCCAACATGTTTCAGTGATGAAGGCATAGCACTGGTCGCTGAACATAATTGGCAGCGACTGACACTATGATGTACTAAAAAGCAGAGTAACAGCAGCACCCTCGTTCATCGGTTCTGTAGCAAAAATTAGCCGGCGAAGTAAAAACGTTGAAATAGCTACAAAAATTCTCTAACTTCTCATCTTTCTTCATCTGTCCCCTTAATACTATCCCCGCATTTCTAGCTCCGGCACAATGCACTGCATATGTGGGAGTCATGCCCTGAGTGCTGGTCCGAGATAAAAAGTAAATAAAAAATTGCAATTAAAGCTAAAATAAACAAGTTTTATTATTTCAAGTCCATTTACATCCTTTTTAATAACTCAACGTTATTTTATTTTTATACGAACTAAATGTCAACTGAATATAAATATCCAAAAATAAATTATCTGTATATTTTTCTAAACAACAAATAATATATTTTGAGATTATGTCTGGACGTTTGTTAATAAAAAGTGTACTGTGTTTAACAATAATAATCTTATTGGCAAGCGGCGTAATAGTTTTACATTTCGATTATGTGCTGTATGACAGAATTTTCACCAAATCTGCATGACATTATGAGACATACTCGTATTCGCAGAGCACGCAAATGTTTTTGGATATAATTTACAAATGCTGTGTAGCTGGTGCCGTTTTAGGCAGCACCATAATCGTTGTGACTCTTGTTGGCCTGTGTGGTGTGGTCCTTGAAAACAAAAGCTGTCTCATTACCTACTCGGCTTTTATATTACTTTTTATTATTACGCAAGCTGTGGGTATACTGTGCTTGAAGTATCTAAGACAGGAATATCGTAATACCGTAAGCAAACTTATAGATGCAGCCTGGAAAGGGTTTCAAGCTGAGCTGAAATTGATGTGCCAAAATTGTCATAATTACAAGCAAACATCTGAAGTGGAGAACAAGTATGAAAATGTTATAAGCAGCATATTTTGTGATTTCGTAGCCAGTGGTTATCCACAAATTATATATGAACAATTACCAAATTTGTTTCGTATTTTGGGCTGTGACGAACGATTATTGCAATTGTGGTATAGGAAAACTGATATCTATCGTTTTGCGCTTTACACATACGCAGCTGTGGAAACATGTTCTATCACCTTTGCTGTGGCTCTGGCTCAAATTTTGTAAAAAATATACTCTAATTATTCTTATGATATAGCCAGAGTACGGAGATCTTTCCAAATTAGCCGTAACCACCAAAATATACTTTCTTTTATTTTAGGCGAAGTATTATTGGAGCGAAGTAAGAGCATACCGGATTTCATGCAATATCAAATGAATACTTTATTTTAGTGAATATAAAAGTCATAAAATTAAAAGTTTGCGTTTCAATGTTCCAACTCCTTTGCGTAAATTTTAGTCCAGAAGTATTAAATGGTGCACAAAACTCTGCTCCACATAATTTAAAACGGATTTTGTTATATTCATCCACGCTTTAAATATGATTGTATAGTTTTCAATTTGTTGCATGAATTGCTCGCATATATTAAAATCGTAAATTGAAAGAAGATGTCAAAAAAAAATGTCGCCTTGGCTAAGGAAAAACGTTGTCGCTATTTGGAGAGTAAAGACACAAAACATACCGGAAATAGAAAACCGTTGAACAAGTCTTCATCTCTAATATTTCCAAGTAATAAATTCAAATGAAGAAAAAAAAAGAACGATAATAAAATGAATTGAAAGAATCAACAGGAAGCGACTACAGAGATCACGTCAAATTAAGGCAAATACATTTTCCAAAAAAAAACCAACAAAAAACTGAAAAAACCAGTAAATGGAACCCAGGAAGTGAGTTATTACCGAACCATCAATGCAAGAAACGCAATTACCCGCCAGCAAATAAAGGAATTGAAATTGAAATGCAACAAACTTGTACTCGAAAGGAGTCGTCAAACCAAAACACAAATGAACAGATTTCGAAATGATAAGCAATTTGATATGCAGAAATCATCGCCGTTTCCATAGTCATCATGTGAGTTCAATTTCAAACCAAATCATAAAAGCATCGAAAGGAAGTTTAAGAGTTTTTGTAGCGCATTCACTGTCTGTCTATTGTTCTTTGGCAAGCCAGTAAGTTGAGCAACTTTTATCGGCATAAAACGCCTAAAATGGTTGCGCAAGTTAGAAAGACGAATCAAAATTATTTCTCTTTAGTTCAATTCGCTAAGGATTGTGTCATTATTTTCCCAAGCCATTGATGCACGTGCAAAACTAAAATGAAATACAATGGACAGACAGTGAGACAGCCAGTGAGACAGACAAATGGGACACACCTTCTTCATTCTATACAAAAGAATATTTTAAATGAGTACATGTTAACCTGATATCTTTTCTATATTTTAGTTTTGAAAGTAAAAGAGCTCCTTTTACAGATTTCAAAAATAATAATAATAAGAATTTCAGGATCGTCGAATACTTTGGCAAAAAGGGAACAACAAGTGATGAAGTCGTTGCTGTCGTCGTTCTGTTGTTGTACATCTTTTACTTGTGAACGAATACGTAATTTCTTTAAATTTATTTGTATTTGTATTTCGACATTTATATCTCTATTGTATACATGATTTCAAAGTTCTTTTCTTTATTTAGTCAGTTTTTTGTTCTGTTCACTCTCAGTTCATACGTTTGGATCTGTATGTCTATTAAGTTATGCGATTGACTGGCAAACTGACGGGAAAAACATAACTTAAGGACTTTTGAGTGCCTTTTTAAAAAAAATTTTAAATATATTTTTCATGCAAAACTCGACACACAAAGAAAAAACACGTAAAATCATTTCGTTGGCATCATCTTACCATCCGCATTCTTAAGTAGGATGTCCATACATTTGTTTTAGTAAACCTTATGAGTGTTTGCCTTTTTGTCCTTTACTTTTGTGTATCCTTATTTTTGTGGATTAAAAAACGTCTTATTCAAGACACTGCCTTTTTGATTATGATTTGATTTTTGCAACTAGATATGATGTCATATTACGCATATACATCTTAGGAGATTTGTAAACTTATCACTTCATGTGGGTGTAAACTAGAGTTTTTTGTGATATCCTTAATAAGTCCTAAGATTTAAGTGATATGAGTAAATCGTAATACTTGCGTTGAAACTGCCAACCATTTTGTGAAAACTAACACATTAACATGGATAATGATTGTATCGTGAAATACACCAGGCATTATCACAACTAGGGTTAAATGAGTAGATTCAGGTGAAGAAATATTTAGACACTTTTCTCTCATATTTCACACAAAAAAAGTGGACATTTTAGGTTTCTCATATATTCCAAAAATTTGCATCAAGTGTTGTTCGTGTTTATATGCCGTTACATTCGGTTATGATTACTCTACGCATAGTGTTGCACACATCAATGAAGAGATGTCACGTGGTAAGCATTGTTCGCCACTGTGGGGTGGGTAAATAATAGAGAGAGAGAGAGAGAGAGAGAGAGAGAGAGAGAGAGTGGAGATGCGTTTAGACTTGATGAAACGTTTTCAAAGTACATCAATTCGTATGTATTGAAAATTAAAATTGATACTAATTCTTCATACATATATGATTCGATTTAAATGCAAGTAAAAATGCCAAATTTGGCTGTACCGAATCTCATAAACACTTCACCGATGTATGCACGTGTTGAATAAATGCATACATATGAATGAACTCCAACCAATTTTGAATTTTTCTTATTTTCATTATTTATTTATTTTCTAAAATATGAAACCATAACATTGATCAATAAGACAATTTAACAAAATATATGTTTATTCCAGATTCACGACAAGATTTTTATAATAAATTAATTGGCAAACGGGTTTTAATTATTGTTAATTATGAGTTTAATTGTTCCACCTCTGGAACCGCATATTTTATTTTCCTGATTTTCAATAGCAAACTGTTTAGAACCATTTCCAGAGGTATCTTGTTCTTCGAAAAACGGCCTTTACGTAAGGATAAACGGACGTCGCTTATTCGACTTCCCTATTATAACGACCCACAACATACGTACATGTTAATAATATTGTGGAAATTAAACACGGAATAACAAATCTATATATATATATATATATATATATATATATATATATATATATATATATTCATATATATATATATATATATATATATATATACATATATGTATATGTATAATATATATCGTCTCGCTGTTTTTGGTGAATTGTATAAAGTTATCGATAAACAAATATTTATAGTAATAAGAAAATATTTTTGCTAAAACTAAAATTTGGCAATTTTTTACTGCTGCTAGTCTCTAAGTAGTTTATAAGTTAAAAACCACACACGCTTGCCTAAGCATTGATTTATAATATGCTTACCACAAGGAGGTAACAAATATTAAGTATACGCCCGGACGAAAATAATAAGCTGCAAACGATATTTCAAAAAGTTGTTGAATTCAACTCTAATAAATAAGTTTTGAACTTGGTATAGATGGTGCTGTTGGCTGAAGTAGTAGAAAGCGAGACTATGAAGCAGAGGGCCCTGAGTTCAACCCTGCGCTGAGTCATGAAATATTGTGTTGAATTCTTCTGATCAGCATTAGTGCATGGTTGTGTTAGTTGTTGCCAGCCCGTTTCAATGATGAAGGCATAGCACTGGTCACTGAACATAATTGGCAGCGACTGACACGATCATGTACTAAAAAGCAGAGTAACAGCAGCATCCTCCTTCGTCGTAAAAAAGATTGAAATAGCTACAAAACAAATTCTCTATCTCCTCATCTTTCTTCATCTGTCCCCTCAATACTACCACCTCCTCTCTAGTTTCGGTGCAATGCACTGCATATGTAGTTGTCATGCCCTGAGTGCTGGTCGAAGATAAAGAAAAAGATTAGTAACAAATTTCGAGGCGTGGTTGTGACGATTGTCACACCAACTTAACGGATTTAAAAATAAACTCTCTTGTATTTAATGTACATCTATGTTGAATATCATTAATAAATAAATTATTATTTCCTTGTTAAGTTGGTACAGTAATTTTTACATTATACGCATAGTCGGCTCTGCCAGGAGATACGAGTATGTAGGGAAATCACACAAAGTAGTATGTAGCCCCCCAAATTTACTAATCAATCTGACCACCAAGATAACGGCAACCGCCTTTAAACATTAGTAATAAACTTGCAGGTAATACCTTCATTGAAAGTTTCATGTTACTTGATTGTTTAAATATTTAGTTGCAATTGTAATTTTACAATAGGGACTTCTGAACTGTGACAGATGATAGCGACTGTGACAAATGAAGCTGCATCTGTCAGATTAGATGTCATCTCGACTTGGGGCCAAATTACCGCATTCGATATCGATCGAAATTTCAATACAATTCAAATGAAAATTTCGTTCGATATCGAGTGCCGTAATTTGCCCCCTGTTTTGCTAATCGTCGTAGACGGATACAGAATTCAAGTAATAAAATTGTTTTATTAAAACGGGAGTTCTGAAGAGCTGGCAACTGAGATGAAGCCCATTTCTGGATGAAAGGGCACGTACATAAACAGGATATTTATAGATAGTAATCGCTTAACGAGAGATCCTTTTAGAGTTAAAAAAATTGAAATATTAGTCCAATATTGCCATATTGCCTGAAACATAAATATAAATGAAAGAATATTTTCTTTAGTGATTAGAATATTGCATGAAATTTATGTTTAATAATAAAACTAAAAAAACGCTCAAAAAGTTTACTTTGGCAAAGTCTTACTGATTTGCTTTCAACTTTTCGTTCACTTTATGTTAAACAACAACAAAATACCAAAATATACAAACGACGATCGAAGTACGAAGCAACTTTTAGAGAACATCAAACTCTGGTTTCGCCCCCATTCCTCTTTCCCTTCTCTCCTGTAACCTCAAGACATTTTAAAGTAAACTTTTTGATGTTAAAGGGCTCTTAGTTATTTTAATATAGCACTTTTATTCGTAAACGATCTGTGTGGAGTCCACACTGTGGACACAAAAGGCAACTCTAGTCTAATCTGAAATAGTTATCGCAAGAATGCACTGACAGTTGCTGGTTACTGTTTGATAACTTCTGTTATATAACTTTGTTAGTCATGTTTTGTGTGATATAATTTTTCTATTGGCGACGTCACCGCCATCTATTATAATATACAAAAACAATTACTCAAGACAACAGCCATCGTAAATGTTTATTTTGACGTATACTTTTGGGAGGATTTCAAAAGTTGTTGTTAAACCAAACTGAACCACAATCACGAAGGATAGTTGTAACATTATCGATGTTAAATCATAAGAAAGGTTGTAAATTATATTCTACAATTATATTCTTTTTAAATTGTTAGTCATTATCATGACTAATAGCTCATTATGGACACAAGATTAATTCTGTCATTTCTTGGACCTGCTTGTCAATTGCATTCCTTGTTATGTAGAAGTAAAAAATGAAATCGACGAAAGGATAAGATTATTTTTCTTCAATACTGAATAAAAATTGCCGAAGCGATGATGAAGTCTGATGAAGGAAAGGTTGAGTTAGTAGAGTTCATAGTCTGACTGTCAGTCCAAGAAAAGAAAAATTGCAACGAGAAGATTTATGATGTTGTGCTATAGCATTCTGCTGGCAGCAGGTCTTTGCATTTTTCCGGTCCGGTCATACAGTTACATAAGTTGCTGCATATCTTTTTTCTACCATTTCAAATAAACAAAATTATGTGAAGAGTATATCATAGAATAATTAAAGGCATAGGGAAATAAAATAGATTCATATCGAATATAATTTATTTGTTGGTTTAGTTTTGTATGAGTTTTAAGGCCTACTATGCTTATTCTGTTATGATTTTTAAAAAAAGTTGGTAATATACAAATTGTGAATTCTCAGATTGTTTTCAGAAGTATGTGCATAAGATAAGAGATAACTGTGGTTAAAGTCTACTGATGATTTGATAAAGCACCAATGAAATGCAACAAATAAATTTCATTTAAAATAACTAAAGCTAATTTTTCAAAATTCCACTTAACCCTGTTAGATTAAAAAAAATGCGAAATTTATATTAAGGACATTTGGTCCAAAGTACGTACATAAAAAATTTAATAACGGGTGATTCAAGTAGATATACGTGTGAGTCGTGTCATGCTGTCTTGTTATATTTGTTCAGTATTGTTTGACATTTCATAATGGAAAGACTTACGCCTGAACAACATTTACAAATTCGCTCTGTGGGCTCTTGAAAAGTTCCAAGAAGATCCGACATTTTCGAGGCAAATTTTGTGTAGCGATGAGGCCCATTTCTGGCTCAATGGGTATGTAAACAAACAAAATTGCCGTATTTGGGACGAAGAGCAACTTGAATAGATTCAAGAACTGCCACTTCATCCAGAAAAAACAACGGTTTGGTGTGGTTTGTGGGCCGGTGGAATCATCGCACTATGCTTCGACCCATAGACAAAAATAAAAAAAAAATTTTGTCTCAAATTGTTTTTAAATACAAATTTTTTGAAAGATAATAAGGTATCTCAAATAAATGTTAAAAAAAAAATTTCTGATTGCTTTTGCCACCACGAGAGGGCGTTAAAATCAGATAATTTCTTGCAAAAATGACTTAACAGAAATATAGGTTTTAGTTGTTTCACAAAAATAATTCTGAAAAATTCATTTTTTTTAAATCACTCGAAATTTGGTTTTCAGGTACTTTAATATATTTGCAGTTAAACTAAAATTTAGAATTTAGTATTTATTTACAAAATAACTTTTTTTTATTGCTCTGAAAAACCCTTTTTTTTTGTTGAAAATCCAAAAATTACTAAAGTTTGATGGAGTATAAAAAAAAATTATATAAAATTAGAAATTTTTTTTTCATGTTTTTGTAAGTTTATACTCTTAACTAACAGGGTATTCAAAAATTAGTGCCTATTTTTTACCACAACTTAAAAAAAAATGCGTTTTTTGAAATGCCTAATTTTATGATTTTTACTCAAAAATTAGGCATTTAAGAGTGTGTCATTGCGTAACATGTTTTATATTTTGAATGGTAAAAAATTATAAATTAGATTCTGTTTCATATTTAAATTATTGTGTAAATTGTAAGTTGCGATTTACTTCGATTTTGAAGTTTTTTTCGGAAGTGCGAGAGAAATTTTTATTTTCTATAAAAATTGCTATTGTATAAAAACCGTAAGTGTTACAAATTTAACTGCCTTTAACATAAGTGATCGTGAGTGCTAGTGGACCTATTTGTTGTTGTCTTCAGATCCCGTATTATCATCAAAGAGAAACATTAAGATTAAAAATAATATAATAGATGCTGAAATTGAGAAATATATTCTTGGAGAAAATGTTGAAATCGAAGATGAGATAATAGAAGACGAGATGAGTTCTTCGTTAAGCGAAAAAGTAGCGATGATGCTTTGTTATAAGTTTGCCTTTATATCTTTTTTTAACGTTTTTTATTTTAGGAGTTATAAAATATAATTATTAAGTTAAGCTATTATAATTTATGTTTCAAAATCCAAAATTTTAATTCTTTTATCAAAATATATCGCACTTAATCAACAGGAGGGTATTAAGTCAAAATGTTCAGTAGAAGCAAAACAGTTTTAAATTTAATATTAAAGGCATATGAAAAAGAATTTTTAATCCAACCATTTTATTAACAAAAAGTAGCCAAAATAGCACGATATTTTTACAGCGGATATTAATACTACGCGTCGATTTTTTTTGAAAAGTGAAAAAATAAAAATTTGGATGGATCAAGTGCGATATGATTTTTTTGACGTTAACATTGCTAGTTTTCATCTTTAATTTTTTCATTTATGTTATCTTTCAAAAATCCTTATAGTTTTATTTTTGCAAGAGTATTTTAACCGTTTTAGCCTATTTTTCAATTAATGATGTTTTTGTATTTTCCACATTGATAATCCAATTCTACCCAAATTTGGCATAAATATATATCTTGCAAATATCAATTAACATACCAAAATTTATTACGATCGGACAATTTTTGTAGGAGTGACAGGGTTTTTAATAAAAAAGATATATGGCAGGACCTTGAGTCCTTTGTCCGATTTAAATAAAAATTTACACAGACGTTGATATTTGCATATGTATCAGCATGACCACTTTTTGTAATTTTGTGGGCATTATTGAAGCTAAAATTATATTTTTCACTTTCAGGACACATGGGAGGTAGGCGTGTCCTTTGGCCGATTTTTCCAAAAATTCATATTTTTCTTAACTAGGCTAGTTTATGCTAGTGTACCAAATTTCAAAAATATCTGACA
The DNA here is from genome assembly GCA_951800035.1 of Linnaemya tessellans. Taxonomy (NCBI): domain Eukaryota; kingdom Metazoa; phylum Arthropoda; class Insecta; order Diptera; family Tachinidae; genus Linnaemya; species Linnaemya tessellans. The sequence goes on along the minus strand of OX637532.1, from coordinate 110,137,464 downwards.
ACTCCTTCTGTTTTTGTCCTATCGTTATATGGGGACAAAGCACTGTTCATCGGTCCATATTTCTTTAAAAATGATGCCGGTGCGTAACCGTCAATGGCGACCGTTATCGTACCATGATAACCAACTATTTGATGCCTGAAATTGAAGCTCTTGATCTCGACGACATTTGGTTTCAGCAACACGGCGCCACTTCCCACACATCGCATCAATCAATGGATTTATTGAGAGAACATTTCAGTGAGCACATAATTTCACGTTTTGGGCCGGTCGATTGGCCACCAAGATCGTGTGATGTCACACCGTTAGGCTTTTTTCTGTGGGGATATGTAAAGTCTAAAGTTTATGGGGATAAACCCGCTTCGATTCAGGCCTTGGAGGAAAACTTCACGCGTGTCATTCGCCAGTTACCAGTCGAAATGCTCGAACGAGTTATCGAAAATTGGACTCAACGGATGGACCATCTGTGACGTAGCAACGGCCAACATTTGATAGACATAATCTTCAAAAAATAAATGCCAAAGAATGTTCTTTCAAATGATAATAAACATTCTCCATTAAATTTGAATTTTCTGTGCTTTTTTCTTTAAAAAAGTAGGAAACCTCGAAATGGATCACCCATTTCTATTTTCGCATGTAATATGATTGAATACTTTAATGCAAATTGTAAACGTAATAACAAACCATTGATAATTTATCTAACAACCCGTTTATTTATGCTGTGGTCAATTCAGAAAGTGACTCTGAAGTAACATTGAAAGAGAAAGTGAATCAGATGTGGTTTAAATTTTTATTTTTCCTAGGACCAACACACGTGGGATGACCCCTACATATGCAGCGCATTATTCCGAAACTTCGACAGGAGAGAATAGTATTGAGAGGGCAGATATATAGCTATTTTTTACCTCTCCGGCGAATTTTTACTAAAGCGTCAACGGGGGAGGATGATGTTTTTTGCTCTTTTCAGTAAAGGATAGTGTCAGTAATGTTGGCATGTTCTTTAGCAAACGTTTAGCTGACGAAAGGATTAAACAGGCGAAAGTCTCTTATCCTCTTTTGAATTAGCGAAAAGATTACTTGAAAGGAAACTTAAGTATGGGGGCACAGTGGGCCAAAATAAAACTTGCATACTTCGAAAGCTGCTGAAGATAAAATATCATTGAAGATAAAGACATTGCGACTTTAGGTCTTTTCCAAGAAATTTCGGGCAAGTTTGGGCTAATGAGAGTAAAAAGAAAATTACTCCCTCAAAGTGCAAAATCTACCCAAATTTGCTGAAACGCAAAAAACCATAATTATATCTTTTGAAAAGCTAGTGCTGTTTACTTTTTAAATTAATTTTTATTTTAGTGGTTTTATACACTGAATAAGGCTCAACATCATGAAATGAAAGATTAGCATCATTGTAAATGTAACATGTCGTCTTCATCGGACTAACTTGATGTGTCCATAAGTTGTTCACTAATCTGAAAAAGCATTTTTGTATACTAAACAAAGGGGCAAATATGCGCAAATGTACTAACAACTTCAAGTGTTTTTGAAAAATATTCCATTTTACTTTTAACCAATTTTCAATTAACAACTTCTTTCCTTTATTTGTAAATTTTCTTTTTACTGTTTTTATTTTCAAATGTAAACAAAAAACAGCTGATAATATAATTCTTGCCCAAACTTACCCAAAGAAATAGTTCGGGCGACTTTGTACAGGAAATGAAAAAAATTACTCTCTCATTTTCTCTCAAAATTGCACAAAAATTGTTATCTGGAACGCATTTGGGTAACTTTGGGCGAGTTCGGCCTGTTTTGGGCTGCATCTGGAACACAGCTATTGTTGTCATATGTCAGCTACAAAAGCAACTCTTTTGACAAGCTCAATGTATAAAACAGCTGCAGTTGGCGACAGTTGTCTACAGTTTCTAATGTTTTATTTCTTATAGGAAAATCAGATACAGCTGAGCAAATGATTGGCACCTACGCAATAACGCGTAAAACAAATCCATGACTTTGAATACATATACACTCTTTCCTGAGATCGATGATTCATCGGCAGCCCCTGATCGAAGTCGTGCCAGACCCTGATCGAAGTCGTGCCAAAGTTTTCACAAAAACTGGAACTTTGCTTGGCAAAAGCATATATGATGAAACGATGTAGATTACATCAACGATGTTCTTAACGGATATACAAACGTCATCTTAGAGCTTATCAAAAATTGGTTCTCCTAAAGCAGATGTAAGAAAGAGGGGAATACGTAATTGCTGACTCTGCTAAATCTGGCATAAAATTCTTCACTTGCGAAGGTTTTATATGTAAAACGACCTGAAAAAGATTTGGTACAGCATGTAATAAAAGAGACGTTCAATAAAATAATATTTTTCTTGTAAAAAACACAACAAAAACTTCTTATTTTGTAATCCATTGAATTGAAATATTCACTGGACCAAATGGTCCCTAATACTAGAGTAGTAACATTTTAATTTTTTCGGCATAAGTTTACATTAGAAACCTAATATTTTGAAAACAATATTATTACAAAAATAATCCACGTGAGTCGAAGCAAAAAAACAAATTTTGGACCAAATGGTCCTAATCTAACAGCGGGATTATATGAATCAGAAATACAAACAACATCAATAATCACTTCTTTTTTATTGTTTACCCACTTTATTAAACACTAACTAACAAAAAATATTTTACGCTTATAACCTTATTTGACAGCAGTTTAAAATATTTTTAAAAATTAGATCTTAATCTAAAAAGCAAAAAATTTACAAATAATTTTGCTTGTAGTAACACTTTCATTACAATATGTGTACGTATGTATTACCTTCTTTTCTTTTAAGTAACGCAATGCTAAAAACTCTTTAGTAGGTGGACCCTCTATCAGTTTAAATTTGAACCACTCGTTATTTCGAATTTAGCAACACTTATGCCATCCTCTTTTGCCACAAAATTCGATATATTATCTCCACTGAACGAAATGATTCGATTTACGCTCGAGCAATGTTGAAATTTATTGGAAATTTATTTCCAAAACAAAAATAATTGGTCGAAATTGTAGACGCCTTACAAAGTTCAATCGGTTCAAAAGTTTACACCGCATCTCTAACCGGAACAATTGTACTTCACACCAAAAAAATTCTGGCAAAATTTCAAACCGTTTTAGTTTTATTGCATTTTTAAATTTAAACTTTTAAACGGCCCAAACTACGCATGAGTATTTGTCTTGAGGTATGCACCATGTTTATGTTATACCCGCAACACATGGTGTGCCAAAGGCGCTCACTATTATATCAAAAGGCTTTCATAAACATCAATGACGTGTAGCTTAATATCATCAAAGCACCATGACAAGACAGCAATAAGTGAATATATGATCATGTTAATTTTGGCAATCAAAAAATCGATTTGTCTATGTTAAAACATCATTATACAGAATATCAGTTTTTGCACAGAATCTAGGGTCAATGACCATTGAAAATTAAATTTAAGACCTAAAGCGCTAAATAGCGTAGCAACGGTCACTTAATTAATACTTCGCCTAAACATCTTCATTACATTGAAAATTAAAGTAACAGATTATTATTATGAGTTATGACCGATATTAGCAAGAGCTATTACAAAGCATTAATCAAAGTCAAAGAAATCTGCTTGCGAATATAATTGCAACGCATAAGGACGTACGTAAGCGCACCAACAACAGGCCACTACCTTTAAATAAAAAGACTTGACAAAATGCGGACATTTTCGAAAACTGTAGAATATATAAAATACCTTTAAGATACTTTTAACAAATCATCTGCAAGCAAAAATGCTTTTGTACTTAAGAATTAAAGGGAATGAAAAAAGAATGATGAAAATTAATTGCCCAGAATTAAAGTGAGACCACTTAAATTCAATCAATCATTTAGTGTCAAAATGGGAAACAAGACTTAAGGACGCTTAAGGCATTACAAAATATTCCAACGCATTTTACTCTTCCTGACTACAACTATAATACAAATTTGATTGCTTTAAGAAAATACAATTCTAAAAGATTCAATAAAAAGTGAAGAAGCGTTCTGGAAATTATGAGTTATAACTTCATTATCTGCCTTGTTGGGAAATAATAAAAACCGCCTCATCAATAATGAATGATGAAAAACAATACGTAAATACAATAAAATACATATTTCTGGTTGTCCCAACAACTTGTTTATTGAATCGAAAACGACAGCATTCTTGGTGTTGCTGAACATAAAAATCTCCTGATAAACTGCCTTTTAATGTTCTATATTTAGCATCACGTTTAAAAGGGGGCTGGATAAGTACTAAAAATTAAAATAAAAATAGAATCAGCGATAACAAAAGTTGCATTACACTCAAAGCAAATTGTCAATAAAAATGTATGATTATTTGCTTTGACGAATCGCTAATGTAATAAAATTAATCTGCGTGTGGGTGGTGTTGGTCAATGCGTTGATTCACTCTTGAATATGCGATCGCATCTTTCTGATCTGCAAAAAAGTTTTACTTACTAAAACGTGAAATGACGCGGTTTGGAATCTTTTCGAGTAGTGTAGCTCGTGCACTGTCTTCTTGAATGCAGATATCGTACACTTTATAATTATAAAGGCCGTTTATCATACTTCTGAGAACGCCATGAATGCGTTAGTGCACAGACCTGATCGCGTCTTTAACGTTGCCAGTCTTATGAAATTTCTTTATAATCTTGCCAATGCATTGCATATTCATGCTCAGAAAGTAGCCCCACCTTTGACCCACCACATTTCTTGTTCGGTTGTTAATCGATCCATAAAAGTTTATAGCAAAACGTTCAATAAATAAATGATACTTCAGATGACAGATAATTACACAGCTGATAGCCTTCCTAGACCTTTGGATTAGAAACCACTACTTTATGTACAGATATATTTTTTCTATGAATTCATCTTAATGTCGAAACTTTTATGTTTATATATTTCAACATTCATCAAAATATCGCCTCAACACTACCCACTTTCTCTCACCACAGTTTGACGATTTTTGTAGTACGACCAAATACAGGGGATAATACCTGCATATATGCAGTTCATTGCGTCGCAACTACAAAGATGAGAAAATAGAGAATTTTTGTAGTTATTTTATTTAGCCTTTACTTCGCAGCAAATTTTTTCTACATGGCGGATGAAGGAGAGTGCGTAGAGATATTGTCAATCGCTGCCACTAAAGTTGAGTTACTTCGTCACTGAAATATTTTTTATACATAAAATATTAAATTAAGTTGTATCTATATATTAATGATTTCCAATTCCATAGTAAGTTGGGGGTATTGATGTAATTTAAAAGACAAAAGAATTTGGAAAAAATCAAGACCCTGATATGAGTGTAATCACCTTGGACATCAACTATTATTATATTCGGCTAATGTCTATTTGGTTCAAATATTTAGAACTTAAACGGTTTTTTCTGTAGCTGTAATAAAACTTAACTTGGTAAAATTCTTAAAGAATACGAAAGCAATCTATGATAGAGAAAGTCCTTTCCCAGTTCTTTTCCTGATATTATTAGAAACTTCTCTGGGTTTTTCTGCTAGTTTCTGCTATAGCTGCTAAAAACTGCTTGCAGGGATTGGGCATTTTACAAAAAAGTTAGGTTCCAAATTTTCTGGCTTCGCGTTCTGTGGTGCATTGGAAAAACAATTTGCTACAAGAAAATCCTTTTGAGTTGAGGGTAACATACGTGTACTAAAACTTGAGTTTGCATCTCATTATATATAATCTTTAGATTTTTAATGATATCATTTGCTATAGTTTCATCCAAATATTATTAGCAAACTATTGTAAGTAACTCCGGCGAAATCAAAACTCTTTTATAGCGATGTCAAATCAGTCAATTTACAAATTATATTTTTTATTTCAACATTTTTAGTTTAATAAAAATGTTAAAATTCTATAAGCAATACTAAATTTAATATTAAATTGGATTGAAATTGATAGGATAGTTGTTTGAACAGAGCAGAACAGCTGTTTTCGAAAGCCACTACTAAATTTTGTTTAGCTGGTTAATCGAACAAAATTAAGGGATTTAAAAGTTGTTCGCAAATATCTAACCGATTATATAATTTTTTATTAATGTTGATGACAATTTAATTACAAAAGATTTATTTATAAATTACTGGTGGATATGTCCATAATTCAATAAATATTTTCCTTCGTACACATCTTTTGTGAAGAATTGCATCGATAAAATTTATTCATCAGAAAGGGTCTACTAATCAAATACTTAGGTCTGACGAAAAACAAAAATTTATAAAAAAATATGCAGAATATCTTTCACAAAATATCTTGGACATTTTTCGAAAGAATTAAATGATTAAGATTGCTGCAAAATTCTTCAAAATAAAACATTCAAGGAACTGCTACTTCTGTATGACTAAAAACAACACTAATATATATAACCCATTTTTGTAGTACGACAATATTCAAGTTTTAAAAGAAGATAAACACAACTGCGAATGTAAAAAATTAAAAAATCCGAATATGCTAAGGGCTACACAATTTAAAATAATTTTCAAATGTTAAAGCCATTTAAAAGGTGTCCTATATTGAGGCATCTTTTTAACTTTGCTAACATTTTTTTCTACTTTTTATTCGAAATTTTTATTTTCAGATTCTAAATACATTCCAGATTGTTAATATGCAAAAATTACACTAAGAAACGAAGTGTGTTTATTACTAAAACATTTTTTGGAAAGGGCAAAAGTTTTAAAGATGTAATTAGGAAATTTAGAACAAAATTCTGTAATGAAAATTCGCCAAACAAATCGCGCCATCAAGCTGATGGTTGAGAAATTTCAAGAAATTGCAACTGTTCATGATAACAGACAGAGAGTTGTGGTCGTTCAACCGAGAATATAAAATAGTGCTGAAGAAGATCCAAGAACACCTATGGAAATCACTACAGGGAGATGATTCGCAGCTTTTTGTGGGGGAAAATTCATGATTTAGACGTAGAAAATGTGTGGTTTCAACAGGATGGTGCCACTTGTCGCTCAGCAAGAGAAGCAATGGATCTTTCGAAACAAAAGTTCGAAAATTGTCTTACATCTCGTAGAGAAGTAGTAAATTGACCAGATCGTGCGATTGGACAGATTTAGAATTTTTTGTGAGGTTTTTTGATATCAAAAGTGTACAGCAATAACCCCACAAAAGTTTAGCGAGAGCTTAAAACCAACATTATCAAACAGATATCACCCATTGAGTTTTTTTTTTGAAAAACGTGATTTATCATTTTAGTAAAAGATTGGGAGTCAATAGTGACAACATAATTTTTAATTTTTAACAGGAAGCTAGTTGTAATAAGCTGAAATAAAAATATTTTTAATATATGAAAAAAATTTCTGTTTTTAGCAAAATTAAAATGATTCCGCTATTTTCATATAAATCAATTTGTTGCATTAATATTGAAGTTCTTGTATTATTTCTTCCTGTTTAAAGTTTCACCGGACTTAAAGAAAATAGCCTCAATAAATATTTATTCGAAGTAACTTTTTTGGCTTCCCACGATACTACACTTACAAGTGTGATCTCATTTTAAGAGAACAATAGATTGATCACTAAATAGAAAATATATTCCGTTATTCTACAGGAAACTTTCTTTATAATAAGACCGCTTTTAGCTATTTGACATCTGCGTGCGTGTGTGTTTTTTATTTTTAATTTCTTGCCACTCTTTGTTTTGAGATTGTGTCTGCATACCGTTTGCATAGGAAGCTGAGTCGGTAGTGCGTGCTTTGCCATTTTTCAAAATTCTTTTTGGCCGCCCTTACTACTGACAGATTGAGAAGTAGGAACTGTTAATATTTTTATGCGGGCTCCTTAGTCGGCAACTACCGCGAGTTTTTTCAATAAAAGTTTACAGCATTACTAGAAATATGTCAAGTCGTCCTAATGGTTAACTGGGAATTTATTTTAATTTTTAGTGTAAAAATTCAAGAATGCATCCAAAACTATTGTGACAGCAACAAATAAGAAATCATGCTTAACTTTTTTTCTGTTGCGTGCATCATATAAATTGCACAAGTCAAAAGTGAGTTGAAGTCGTATTTAGTTAATAGTTGCGGGTTGCGTGATTTCCCGAAATCACTTCCATAACAATTTTTATATTTATAATCTTACGCACGCCCCTCTTTTTATATTTGCAAAGGCAGAAATTTGTGTGTTTTTTTCGCTTTAATGATTTCACACTTTTATTTTATTTCTACTTTCAATTATTTATATGCATTTATTTATTTACACGATTGTTGTGTGCGTGTGCCTGTACGTTGTACTCGTATAAAGTTGTGATAATAAACCACAAGAGCCTTAACGGTGCAACAGGTTCATGGTGCGATGGCATGAGTACTCGTACGAGCCTGCGCGCATTGTGGAAAGGGTTCATGTAGAACATTAAATTGAAAAATGAAATCTTCTTATTTAGCATTCCTACGTCAGTCGGTGTTTTATGGCTTCCCATGTAGTTTGTATATGTTGTTTGTTTTTGCTGCATTTAGGTGGTGTTGGAGCCTTTAACTGCCTGCCCCCAGCTGCATTCAAGTTTATTCAACAACTCTTTTCTGACGTTGTAGTGTTCGCCGTCTCCTCAATATATTTGCCTGCCTTGTAATAATTTAACTGTTATTTTGTTTACTTTCATAAGTATATTCCAGTTTACAGGTACTGCCACCCCAGATAAAGGGATATATATTTGAATTTATGGCTTTAATTGCCATACATTAAGATCCCGTTGTTACTGAGCTGATGTTGATGCAAAATAACTTCAATGCATGGGATGAAATGATCGCAATGTCACACTCAAAAAATAATGTTGGTTGTAACGTCGATTTGAAAAGCGAGTATATCAAAGTTTTTGAACTAAATCTGTAAACGATCATGTCACCCCAGCCTGACTATTTAATAAGAATGTGAATCACCCAGTGTCTGGTTATGCTATGTATCTGACTTTTGAAGTAAAAATTCCATTATTTTGAATACTCTAATTTTATATATTATAGGCCTAATTCATAAAAAATATTTCATGCTTATAACCGTCTTATTTGACAATTATCCCATAGAAATATGTCAAATAACGATGTTATAAGCATGAAATATTTTTTATGAATTAGGCCTTATATATATTAGGTCACAAATGAATCAACTCATAAACTCATTTTCATAGTGCCATAACAAAAACAGGACATCAAAATGTATTTATTACAAATGCAAAAACAATAAAGAGCTATAAACAAATAAAGTGTTTTTATTATTAATTTTGTTTAGGTCTATTAATAGATTTAGAATAGCGTTTTTTATATATGAAAGTGGCACCACTGAAATGAGATGTTGACAATGTAGCTGCCAAGGCGAATTCATACCAGGTGGCCTCAGTTCAGAAATTGGTGATCAGGTGTTATCAAGGCAAAATTATTGAACTGTCAAATTGAACTGTTTTTGTGTGCGGCCATTGTTTTTTCCAAAGCATTTTATTTGACAGTCCAAAAAATTTTACACAGAGTTGCATAAATGAATGAATTCGCCTTGGTAGCTGACGTCTCAAAAATAATTAAGTAGCTGACTACGAGGCGACGATTGTAGCCAACGGCTTTTGTAGTCGGTGTTCATGTAGCCTGCTGTCGTTATTGTGTTTAAAGCTTAATTCGAAACAAACTAGTCCCAATAAGGATACAACCAACAATAATGATACTGAAATAATGTGTGTAATGTACGAAAGTTTTGATTCAATAATTGATATGTGTACTTAAATAACCATTAATTCCAGTTTATCACAAGATTTAAAGAGCAACTTTGACTTAGATTGATATTTCGGAATAAGTTATTTTGAGTATTTTTATACGTCATTATTTATATCTTGTAGTAAGCTAATGTTTCTTTTATAAATGAAATGTTGTTTATGTAAAAACTTTTCGCAATTTTTCTTAAAAACAACAAATGCTTATGTTTTACGATACTATAGACCTACTGAATTTTACGTTTAACAATAATTGTAATACAATTACGAAATAAAATAATTTTTTATAACTCAATTTAATATATTATTATATTGGCAATATTTGGGCTCATGTGGGGATATTCCACAACTCATTTAAAAGAAATCTGACAACACAGCGAGAAGCAGTTAACGCGAGACTAAGAAGCAGAACAGCTCCTCGCGAAATTATGAATATGGTGCCCAAATTCTCTGATCAGTGCAGATATTACAATTAAAAAAAAATCACATTATTTGCATCTGGGCCTTAAAATAGAAATTACGAAAACAAGAACAATTTGCATAACCCTCAGTGTTGACCAGACTTTCTTAGATGCATCAAATACTTGAAGGGCTAAAGTTGTTATATAACCTGGAAAATATCTTGGGAAAAGTTTCTCTACAATTACTGAGATTCCAAGTCATACATTAAAAATATCTTTCCCTAGATGATTTTTAGTTCAGGCAGCCTAAAGTCTCTGAGAGGAAATGTAGTACTTTGTAGAGAAGGTCATAGGCTTTTGTGATACTCTAGTGGCTTTTATGCTACTTCTATGTCCTAATAAACAAATTTCTACAGGAAAGAGTCATGTTCAAGTGTGGAAAGTGTACAAGTTGGAACAAGTATATGTAGAATAAAATGTACACAGATGTCATTACACGTGTCATGCTACTTCTTTGTCCTAATAAACAAATTTCTGCAGGAAAGAGTCCTGTTCAAGAGTGGAAAGTGTACAAGTTGGAACAAGTATATGTAGAATAAAATGTACACAGATGTCTTTCAAGCGCATATGACGGGGCTGGAGAGTACTTCTGTTCACCGATGTGCTGTTCGGGGGGCAAAACTGTGATCTTAGACACACAGCATGTCCTTGATCATATTGAACTTACTTTTAGTTTGCAGTTACATTAATTTAGCACATAACACAATCAGATTCTATGGTGTAAAGGTGAACTATAAACAAAGGAAGCAAAAGCAATTTTTTTTTAAATAAAACAACAGAAATAAAATAAAATAAAATAAAATCCGATTTGAAAGTAAATGAAAAAAAATAAAAAATTGGAAAAGAAATAAAACCAAATCACGACCATACGACGCCAAATACAATTTTATAGCCTTAAGCAAGGTCGTACAGCGACCTTCACCACTAAAACATACACAACCATTCATGTAGCAGAATACCAGCGAAAGAGATCATAAAAACAGAAATACTTTGCTAAATGAGCAGTTTTAGCTGCGGTTCATGATGACGATGTTTATGATGATGCTGCTGCTGTTGGTGCTGGATGGCTTGAATTTACTTCTTTCTCATTGTGCCGTTAATTCTTTAAACGTAGTTTTTTAACTTGGGTAGCGTTCTTCTAGTTTATCTTCCCTCCTTTATAAGTTAAACGTTTCGGTGCCTTTGTTATAATAAAAGTATCAGTGTTCTGTTTTATGGTGTTACACTTTGCTGCCAACTATTGTTTTGAAGTTTGGATTGTTTTATTTTATTTTTTGTCATTCTTTTGAGTTGCCAAGAATTTTTTCGAATGTTGCTGTTACTGCCACTGGTTTTTTCCTTATCATGTTCAGTTTGGTTTCCCCGGGTTTTCACTTTAACTTGTTACTAAATATATTTAAAAAAAAAACATAAATAGCGGTTGATTTGATGACCACATTAAGTATCAATTTTAATTGGATTTTCAGCATTTCAGATGCTGTCAGATGTCCATAACATGTCCGTAACCCATAGCAAACTGTTAACAACCAAAAGCGAATCAAGAACACGATTTAATTGCTAATACGCTTGCAGGGATCTTAACAGTTTCTTCAGGGATTAGTTCCAAATAAGATCTCAATTCCATTTGAACACAGTTAATGACAAAGTAAGATGCATGATACCATTTCCTATAGAACTATTGTGAATTGGTTTCCTGTTTTCAGCTTACTTATTGCAAACAAGCGCAAGGAGTTCCTCTAAATTGAATATTTCTCGAACTTTATTTTCTGACACAAAATATATGATTTTAGAAAGAACGAGTGTCATGCTTGGCTTAAAACTTGTGGTTGACATGTACACTACAGGAAATTTATTTGTGCATTTTGCTAGCGAAAAAGTTTATGACGCAAAATGTATTTATTTCGAAGACCTTGGCATGTCAAGTTGCAGAGCATTGCTAAATATAAAGTTGTTTGATTACACTGTGTAACAAACTCAACTTTTTTTTTCGACATAAATTGTATTTGGCCTTGAGTGGCATTTCCGTGCAGACACCACCTACGAATTGTTACGTTAAAATAATCAAAACATCGATTTCACTTTCTTGAGGAGTATTGCGATAAAGTTACCCGCAGAAGTTATATCGTATTCAAAATTACAAATTTCTCGATTGATACAATTAATTTTTGCAATATCTCAAAAAGCCTCTCAAATACAAATATAATATTTCTACAACTTCAAAGAAAATACTTTGCACTACAAAAACTATAAGAAAAATATGTATTTTTGCAAATATATAATATCTCCGGTATTTTGAAATTTTAACAGTACACAACCACAAACCCATGTAAATTTTTTGGGGGTATTTTTTTAATAAAAGTGCTGACTAAAGGGTTCTTCAACAGGAACTTTGGTTTCTAAAACAAAAAATTTAGATGAAGATGATTCAAATTTTTATTTTATTACGAAGAGAAAAGTTCGATATTTAGGAATGAAAAATGATATCTGGCAAATGTCTGGTTTGGCCTATTATTGATATCCACGTTATCAATAATAGGCCGAAACTAAGTTGTTAACATTTCGCGATAGCGTGAAAAACAACGGCCCAATTAAGCCTCCAGACCGCATAGCGCACCATACAGTGACACGTAAGGGCTTCTCAATATCGCTTTAGGATTTTCAGGAACCCAAATGCTGCAAATTTGCTTGTTGACAGAAGGTCTTAGAAGGACTACGATGTTGTCCGAAAATATCACGAATTTGAAGAAATGTAACTTTAACAGAACCACTATTTTAATTATTAAATTATTTTAATGCAATTTTCGATCAAAATTGAATTCATTGCAACAATTGCCAATGCATCTACTACGAATACGTCAAAAAACTACATGTCAAAACTATCATGTTGTTGGTGTTGCAATAATTGAAAAACAAAATTCTTGTTGAAAAAACCTTTACAATTTAAAGATCGCAAAATATTAAACGATGAATATTATAAACATGCTTTATCCTGATCTCTACCTAAAAAATTAACCCCTCCAGTGCAATACATCGATCGCTTAACCCTAGAAAGATAATCTGCGTAAAGTTTACGCATTCCCTTCCAAAATGTTGCAATTTCTTTTTAAATAGCGCGAATTCATCGCTGGGCCTTTTGGATATCCCAGTCGTTGTGCAGATCTTTCGTGAGACACATACAACGCTGCGGTACGTATAACCCATTTTGAAATATACGCGCTATATGAGTCAAAATGACGCGTGATTACATATAAGTTTTTAAACAAATATGATTTCTATGTTTAGTTGACTACTTATGAAGTTTTAATGTTCTTGATTTTTCTCATAATAAACATTTATAAATATATGTAGTAAGAATTTTAACGAACATTTATATTGCTATATTAAATTGAATTAAGATTCTATAGGCTAATTGTTCGAAATTTTTAATTTAAATCTCAGAAAGACATGATAAATATTCCAAGGCACAAAGGCAAGTCAACATCAGTTTTTGTTATTCAACTTACACAGCAGAGCAGAACAGCTGTTTTCGAAAGACGCAACCCTTTCATCATCAGTGCTCATGTGTATTGTGTTTGTCACCACTTATTAGGTGGCTTAGTTGAATGTGATAACAGTTCCTATTTACACAAATTTTATTGTGAAAAAGATTACGCTGTGTAAGTTGAATAACAAAAACTGATGTTGACTTGCCTTTGTGCCTTGGAATATTTATCATGTCTCTCTGAGATTTAAATTAAAAATTTCGAACAATTAGCCTATAGAATCTTAATTCAATTTAATATAGCAATATAAATGTTCGTTAAAATTCTTACTACATACAAATTTAAGCTATGGCTTGAGCTACCAATAATAAATTGGAAAAACGTTCACATGTACTTAAGTATAAAATTCAAAACAAAAAAGTTTGACTTAGGTATGATGGAACAAAAAATTCAGAAAAATGGGACATGAAGAAAAAATAATCAAACGGTAAAACGTGTATTATAACAATAACATGTTAACATCAGCTTGATACAGTTCTCGTATTCTTTTTCACAATAAAATTTGTGTAAATAGGAACTGTTATCACATTCAACTAAGCCACCTAATAAGTGGTGACAAACACAATACACATGAGCACTGATGATGAAAGGGTTGCGTCTTTCGAAAACAGCTGCTCTGCTCTGCTGTGTATGTTGAATAACAAAAACTGATGTTGACTTGTCTTTGTGCCTTGGAATATTTATCATGTCTTTCTGAGATTTAAATTAAAAATTTCGAACAATTAGCCAATAGAATCTTAATTCAATTTATAAATATATTTAAGCTGTTGATATTTTTGATTCATTTATATGCAGATATAGAATTTACATAAGTCGATTTCAAATTAATTTAAAAATAATGAAAATATGCTATTTGAAAAGTATGCGTCAATTTTATGCATGATTATCTTTAACGTATGTCAGAATATGATTATCTGTCTAGGGTTAAGTAAGGGTCATTTCCTGAATGCCGGGTACAAGAACGAAGATATGATGGAAGACTTCGGAATCCAGATTGTAGTTTGCACTTTCCACAAAAGCCAATTACCACAGTAAGACCCATTGGAAATCTATCTAATAAATTAACCAAACAATTCTGTGTAGGAAAAAATGCATTGAAAAATTACACACAAAAATATTGTCATATAGAGACCAGCCATTTTTCCAGACCTTGGAAATGTTCTTGATATCTTCTTTTCTCTTTTTCTTTGTAACGCTGCTACATAATTTGGTATTAATACTTAACATGTTCTAATACGCAAAATAAGTCAAGAGGTGGTTTTTTTGGTGCAGCAGTAGTTGGCAAAACTTGAAATATCAGATTAACTGATTATGTTATATCATAAAAAGACAAATTAAAAACTATTAGCAGTGAAAATATCGCCGATGCCGTTACTACTATCAGCCTAGAAATACAATGTTGTGCTATTCTACAGTTAATTGATGTCAATTTATCTCTTCGAAGATCATTTGACGTAATTTAGACTAATAAAGTCATTTTGGCTTCAAAAGCAAATTAGCTTGATATAATTTCATATACCTAATATGGATTACAATTTTCGAATATCCGTTTTATAATGAATTATAAAATTAATTAAAACATAGAATTCATTTTTTTAGTGCTAAACTTCTTACTGATTAAACAATTAATTGAACAATGAGGCAATGAGTGGAACGAAATTGATTAAATTAATCTCTTACATAACTTATTATTTTACTGCTTTCGGCTTATTTACATAAACCTAAGATTTCATTAAACCTAAACTATAAAAGAAATCTCACGGCGACACATCTTGTGGGTCACTTGACATGAGAATTTCCTGAGATAATTTGTTCTGGAAATTGTTGATGCAATTTCCAAAGCAACGGCCGTTGAGGAAACATTATCTCAATTGTCATGCTCCTGTAGCAAATGCCGTCCGTAGTCATTCCAATTTCTGCCTCATCTTCGAAAACGTAAGGGAGCTAAACGAGCTGTTCTTTCATAAAGTGCTTAATTTTTAATAATCGGAATAAACGTGGCACACTTGCAGAATTTCAGAGTTGCCACTTGCACAAAAAAGTTACACTAAATATAAAAAGGGCATGGCTCTTTACAAAATATCATGTACGCATGAAGCAATTTGTCGTATATGATTCAAGCATTCCGTTATTAAATTATTAATTGAACCGTTTGAGTAAATTCAATGTTATGCGTTCGCAAATGCTTCCATATAATTAATACTCAAACTTTAATTTTGTAATAAAAGTTGACAATCAATATTATTGCAGCTCGAAATATATTGCACAAAGATTCAGCATTTGGGGCAAAATATTTAATTTATCGACTCCTTAATGTATCGAATAAGCTTATATGAGAATAATGTGCACTCTCTGCAATGATTCAAGCCAGTTTATATACAGCAAAATCAAGTCGGTGTTTTCCAATTGCAACAGTCATAATTTTTGTAACATATGCGCGCATATCTGCGTATTGTTTCCCTTCTTTTTTTGTTTGTTTGTTTGTTTGCTTGTGAATTAAGTATAAGCCATAAACAATCTATAATCTGGTGTGGAATTTATTTTGACTGGAATCTTATTAACTGTTGAAATAACTTACAGTTAAATCTTGGTGTTTCTGTGTTGACTTCAGCTGACTTGAGCGTAGTCCTTTGAATAGCCAGATACGAATTAATATATTGATGGCATTTTACACGTGTAAAAATTTAAATTCATTTATTTATAAATAACATTTTATCAATTTACAAGACACATTCACATAGACATATACAACAAAAAATTTGTTGCTGTTGATGGCACAAAATTTATTAAGATTATTAATTTTAAAATTTTGATTACAAGTTGATGTACTCATGAACAAGTTTTTTTTTATTGGCAGCGTTATAAATTCGTTCTTATTTAAGACACTTTAGAATGGAATTTTTCTGAAGTGTGAAATACAATGTTAAATTTTTGTTATCGAAAAACTCTATACATGAATCTTTATGCAAGAAGAATAATAAAATAAAAGGAGCTTTTAAGACTGGGGTCATGCGGATCAGTAATTTCTTCAAATGTCAGTATTGCTGCAGCGTAAAACAAAAGGACAAAACAGTAACGTTATATATTTTCAAATTTCCATGTAAAATATTAAAACCCCTATATATTTCAAGATTTCGATGCCTTTCAAATGTGTACTGTGTATCTCTTGCAGCGACTTAAATATGAATTTGTATTTTGAGTTATAGGCAAACCACTTTTGGCTACTTGCCTTCAATGTCCAAATCAAATTTTTACAACGAATAATTGCGATTATTACATCACACAATAAGAGGGCTACCATTTACACGACATTCCGAATGACTTGAGGGTCCCCATAATGGAAATTTGTTGGGAACATTCAAGTTTCTTGCTCAATTTGATGTGACAGAGAAGTTCCGTCGCAGCGTTGCATTTTCGCAATATTTTAGCCAAGCACAACACCGTAATCATGACATCGTATTCACCGGACTTAGTCCCTATACGTTTTTCCTCTTCCTCATATTCAAGAGACACATCAAAAAGCGGCGTTTCGCAACGATTGAGCCAAATCGATGAGAGCTCTATGACAAACGAAAAAGTTGAAATCGTAACTGCTTCGAGGATGGATAAAACAGTTTCACAAATATATTATATCTGGGTGGCACTACTTAAAAGTGCGCAAAATAAAAATTGACGAATAAATAAATATATTATGAGAAAAATTAAAATTCAGACTTTGAACAGACCGCATAAATGATAATGACAAATCAAAATCAAAAAGAGTGGCGCATCAGACAGGGCGTAGGGCGGAAGCAATCCAAACCCCGAAACTTGGCTAAGCCAATTTTCTTTTAAACCATTTTCGAGAAGATCTGCTTAATACATCTTACTCTTTTATAGTTTTATAGCCTTCTGGCTAAACTTGGCCATCTTGGTACATTTGAGAAAGGTTCGTCATATTGAATAGTGAATACAAAAGTTGCAACATCATTCGAAAGGCTCCAATCCTTAACAATCATTTATTTAAAGGTCAAGTTTCCTTGTACAAGAACTTAAAATTAGTGTATATTTATACCGATATTCATATTCTTTCATGCTTAACAAAAGGGGCCCGCCTCTTGTTTACTTTTTCATTGCTAACTAAATTAAACATTCAATTGCACAGACATTAATAACAACAAGTAAAAACTCTATATTCGACCGGTTCGAATCTTAAATACCCTCCAAATATTTAGTAAGTAAATTTAAAATGTTTAGATTGGTGGGAAAGAGTTCCTTTAAGACATCTCTGTACCCAATTTTAAATCTCTATTTTGACAGAAGGGCCGCGGCGGAGACGTTTCACCGCTGCAAGCTTCTTATAGGCTTAAGGAATAAAAATTTTTCAATATTTACACTATTTTTGCATGTAACATCGTACATCAACGCCCACTAATCGAGAAGGGTACAAAAATATACTATATCATGTTTTCCACAGACAAACGTATGGGCATTGCTAGACCGTCTTAGACTTCATAACTATTCAAGAATATATGTATATACTTTATGATGGATGGATATTTCGCATATACCCTCCAATTCTTTTTTGGAGGGTATAAAAAGCCTTAGATCTCAGCAGTCGATGGCTCTGGGGTATTTCGAATAATAGCCGCAGCGTTTTTCACAAGAGCATGCACAGGCTACGTAAAATCAGGGAATATTCAAACTTTGAGTTCTACATGGAATACCCCTACTGGTATTCATATGTTTACATACTCCCACCCCGACTCAACGTCTGAAATACACAATTATTGTCATATAATGAAGTTGTTGCTCTCCTTATATAACCGACTGCCCATTCACTAGAAAGTTAATTGAGTCAGCAACTTGCGAACAATTTTTGAATACAAATGAAATCTGGCGTTAACACACGATTGAAAGTTGTAAACGGTTAAAGCTTCCAAACAAGTGAATTATATTAAACAGTATTATTTTTATGTCAACACCTTCACTGCAAACATACAAAATTAAACGAACAAAAATTTATAATTTATTCTATTCACACAATCTAGTCTATAGTTCTTAACTTTATGGAAATTATTTATTATAAAATTATTTAATAAAAATTTTGCTTTGATATTTCTCTACTGTTAAATATTGTCTGAAATATTGTTACCAACTGACACAATTTTTCAAACAGACATCAAATTTGCATTTAAATATATAAACAATATAAATTAGCAAATACGTTTATAAAAAACAGCAAACAAAACTTATTGTAGCAAATTATCTAATAAACCAAAATATTGATTTTTTTATATCTTGCGTATTATTTATATTTATTGCTTTTTATTACCCTGTTTAGTTCAGAATTAATTTAGTTTAAATTGTGTTTCACATAAAAATGTAGAAAATGTGAAAATATTAATAAAATAACTCCCAAACATTTTTAAATTTTGTAAACAAAATGAATCGTTTCCTTTCAAGTACTATTTATTATAAATACTGGTATTATATAACCTTTTTATTTGGCAAATTTAACAAAGTAGGAGGCAATAAATCAAATGAAGCTTGATTTGTTTATTTTTTCTTTTATTTAATTTTTAAACTTTGAACTTTTTTATATTTTTAATACGATCATATTATGATAGCCACAAAATGTATGAACAGCATGATCGCCTCAGGGCAGAAGAACGGCAAACTAAAGTTATATAAAATAAAGTTAAACATGCAAGAACTGAAAAATACATGCATTTTATGTGCTGACCATTTTCTAGTCGCGATATACGTACGATTAAATGCATACATATTTAAGATTGTTTAAATTATAAATGAGTAAGAAGGCTATACCTTTTCTATTTACATTAAAAGTGACGACGTTGTCTCTGCAACATACACCTAAAATGATGAGGTTAATCAGCAAAACTTCGGGAAACTTAACTGTGGCAAAAATTAAACGCGGGTGTCAAATTTCGGCTCACGACACAAAAAAGAATTGGAGGGTATATTCACTTCGTCCTTCCATCTGTGACGCAGCGAAATATCTCCTTAAGACCTCATAAAGTATATATATTCTTGATCCGTAATGAAATCTACGACGATCTACCCATATTCGTCCGTCCGTCTGTGGAAATCAAGATACAGTCCAAACGAAAAGAGGCAGATCCATGATATTTGGCATAGATAAATATTTAAAGACATCACAGGTCAAATTCGTAATTGGGCTGAATCTGTAAAGTAATTTTTCGCATAAAATTTTTCTCTTCTCCATTTTACTTTTCCCGCGAAAAATATCTACTATTCTAATAAATAAAAATTTCGTATTCTTAAAATTAAATTTATAAATTCGAAAAATAAAAATTTTAATAATTGGAATTGAATAAAAATTCTAGAAAAATAATTTTCAGATTGATTCTGAATAAAAATCCATATCTTAATAACAAACTGGAGAATAAGTAAATTAGGTGCTGTTGGCTGAAGTAGTAGAACACGAGACTATGAAGTGGAGGGTCCTGAGTGCAACCACGCGCTGAGTCATGAAATAGTGTGTTGAATTCTTCTGATCAGCATTAATGCATGGTTGTGTTAGTTGTTGCCAGCCTGTTTCAATGATGAAGGCATAGTCACTGATCACTGAACATAATTGGCAGCGACTGTCACTATCATGTACTAAAAGCAGAGTAACAGCACCCACCTTCGTCGGCCCTGTAGCAAAAATTAGCCGGCGAAGTAAAAGGTTGAAATAGCTACAAAAACTACTGTCTATCTTCTCATCTTTCCTAATCTGTCCCCCCTATACATATACTATACCCTCGTTTTCAGTTCCGGCGCAATGCATTGCATATATTGGGGTCATCCCCTGAGTGCTGGTCCAAGATTAAAAAAAAAAAATCAGAAACAGTTGTTTCTGATAAATTAATTTGTATTTGAACAAGTAATTTGCACGAATTCGTACACGCAATTTTTATAAAATTATTTTTTGATATATGCTAAAAGTGATAAAATAAAAATCATAGATTTCGAGTAGGAAGCTTATTGGTTGGTTATTTTTTTAGAGCCGTGTCTTTGGACGACCTATTATGCTCTAGAGATTTTAATTTTTGTATTTGACGGGGCTAGATAAATTCGCCATTTGACCTTTGCCTGAATCTAAATAAATTTTGAAAAATGTTTTATTTAATACTTAAATGTTTCTTTTTTATGCATTTAATATCTTTTTTATGGATTTAAATTTGTTAAAAAGAAAACTCGAATGAAATAATAAAATTTTTTTCCCTTTGTACTACTGTGGAATAATATATTTTCCTCCTGTGGAAAAAAATACGTAGGAAATTTTAATTTTCCCATTCAGCGAATCGAGAATATTCACCACGTCATTTAGAGGTTGTGATTCACCTTCACTCTCTCTGAAGGGAGTATGAGCATATTTTAAAACAAATTCGTGTGCACTCAATTTATTTTGTTTGACTGACAAAAAAAAAAATAGAAAAAGTTTTTGTCAGTTTTTCATACCCTCTAATATGTAACATATTGAGAAATCACTTATGGGGTTTTCTTTTCTGGAAAACATGTAACATTCTTTCACTTTATTTCTTAAAATTTGCAGTTAAGCACGGTTTTAGGACAGAAATTAATATTCCTAAGGGATGACAGTTTATTTTCTAATAAATTCACTATTTTAAAATTATATAATAGTGCCATTTTTCCATAAAAAGTGCACAAAATGTTGCACTCTTTTACAGAAAAGAAAACAACATTAATTTCTAGTGTTTCACTTGTATATAAGCGAAATAGTATATGTAAAACGAATATCAGAAGCAATTTGAATTGACCTTCATTTTCACACGTCTTTCTTCACACTTTCAAGCATCTATTGTTTATACTCAATCAGATAAGGTAAACAGGTCTTAGATTTATGTAAAATATTTATCATAAAAGTAAAATCACGAATATTTATTCGAAGTAAATGCAATTTATTCAAAATGCGTTTATGTATTTATTTATTTATTATTCTTTCTTTTTTTGTTTTTATAATTTATCTTCCATTTATTCTGATTGTGTATCGAACAAATAATTGATTAATTTTTCAAATTAATCGTTTTCTTATCTTCGCGTTTAATAATACGAGTACTATTATTTTATATGTAATTATCAAATAATTAAATTCGTGCTGACGTGCAATTAGCACAGTTTCATCTTACATACTGTATGATATATTATTGATTCAATTTTAATGTTCTTTTCACATAATTAAAATATTTTTACTTGTAAATATTTCGTATTTACTATACAACGAAGGAGTCTTTTGGCAATTAGGGCAGTTTTATTTGTAAAAGTTTAATCCTGGTTAAACCTTAATTGAGGCATTATGATTTGCTTTCAGTTATGGGTAAAAGCAGAGCTCTCTATACAAACTTGGAATTTAATTATGCAGTTAAAATTGCATGGGTTTGTCCGATTCCCACTATCCTGCATCAATTACGTGTGGTTTTTAGAATGTCACAACGCATGCAAATTGTGGAAAGTTTTAGTTGAAACAATTGTTCTATTCATCAAAATCATCGTGCACTTCTTCCATTTTATGGCGTATATAATCATCCTTCAGAGCGTCTACTCCGAAGAACAATAGATCGTTTTCGGACCACATTTACGTATACATCCCGTGAGGAAAGCATTGAAGATTATCCCAATCAATCAATTCGTCGCCGTTCTCAGCCCCTGGGGTTGTGTCCTTCCACTGAAAGATTTTCTTAGTTGTTGAAAATTGGTGTTCCGGATTGCGCCTTCTACGCGCCAGCCGTGTCGGGTACATGGCAGATAGCATATTCAAACATTAATTTCATAACATTTTCTCTCCAATAAAGCTCGTTTCATTGACATTAAAAATATCAAAATATTTCCTTGTTTTAATACGATTAAAACTTGTGTCACTGTATAAAAAACACCCTTTATTTGACAAATTTCTATGGAATATTTCTGAAAACATAATTTTTTTATGAATTATGCCATTACGTGTTGGTCAAAGTTGAACACTTTCCACGAAAGCAGAATTTTCAGGTTCATTGAAGTCAAAGCACCACACATATTTAGAGGGGAACTTCCAAGTACCACATTTCAGTTTTGGGGATTCAAAAAGTATCATCTGGAAACCAATGACTGGGAATGTGAATAACACTAGTTTTTTGACAGAAAATCGTCGAACACGTAAAACACTGCGTTTAATGAGATATCTCAGAAATGCATTTCGTATATTTCTTAGTTCATTCGCCATTTCTTAAGAAAGCTGCCAAATAACTTATTTACAGAAATTGGTATAAAAAGGTGGGAAAAGGAAGTTAGTGAATCAAACACTCGTTACAAACCGCAATACTGCTGAACAATTTAAAAGATGATAAAATGATAAATGAAAAGTAGTGAAATTCAAGCCACCTTTTTTAGGAGCTGTTTGATCCTATCTCCACTGATTGGGGACCAAAGGCTCTTAAATACTTTACAGGTGATAATTAAAGATTTTTTGAATATCGTTTTCCGCAGAGTCCATTTTTAATGGCATTTGAAAGAGACTAAGGGAAGCAGAACCAGAGATTAAATGAGTACCACTATGCACTACTATTTCACAAACTTTGAATTTGAGTCCCTAGCCGCCTCTGAATATCTACAACAATTATTGCAGTACTGGGACAAGGACAGCTTCGTTGATAGTATAGACCCTCGTCTAACCTAATGTATATCTTAGATATATTCACCGATCCCATATGAATGCCTACTATAAATACATTCCCCATCCAATATTGGTTGACCTCAATTCATGAAAGAGTCATGAAATCAATATTCTGCTGAGGACTTGCCCATGGTAGCCTTTCCATCTTTCCTAGCGTAATTAGGTAGAGAGATGTCGTCAATTCCTCTCCAAAAGACGTGAATGTTAAGGAAATGAAAAATTCAAAAAGCTTTGATCACGTTTTCAAGATAGTTCGTTTAATGAGTAGTACTGGATTTTCCACTCCTTTCACTTTGTAATATTTAATTTTGATCCTCTATCGTGTTCAATAGTGTGATAATGTTTTCAGTTGGCAGACCTAGAGAATTTGGTTAATCTTTTGCTCTTCAACGTAATCTTTGGATGCTCTCTTAATTGAACTTATCGTCCTAAAATAAATTTTTACATATTTCTTTCCTCTACATTTGCTTCATTGTTATATGTTTCCTTACCCATCTTTTTTTTACTATTGTAGAACTATTACGTTTGCCCCTGTCGAAAAAAATACATGGGAAATTGTAATTAAAAATAGAAGGAATGAGAAAAGGGGAAGACTTCTCACGTAATTTTGATTCATAATTGGGCTGATTATCCATGAGCACCTGTAGAACTAAAGGTAGTAGTCTTCCGACGTATCCCTAAAAATGTATGTACATATATGAAATATAAATGGAATACTCCATGAAATATTAATCAAGTCAGTCCGAATATAACAGGATAAGAGTCCTATCCCATAAATTTTAGTTTAATTTAATACAGCAAAAAATAGATATAAATGCGTATATTGAAGATTTAAGGTACTGACTCAAGCTACTCACAAAATAATATAAAATAAATTCACATATAACTAAGCAGACAATTGAAACAATCGCCCCTATTATAAATGTCGACATCGACGTCGCATCAACATGATAGCAAAGGAATTCTCACTTGTGTACTCCTTGTCAGCAGCAATTGACTACTATTGACTTGTTCTATCAATATTATATGCCTTAGAGAATATTAAAAAATTGTCAAGAGTAATTAATTCTTATCGACAACTAGCAGACAAGTGATAATTTTTTTCTGTCCAGTTGATGTGAATGTCGACGCCGCCATTCATAATAGGGTGGAATAACTATTCGAGTTGAGTAAATCGGAACATAAGCCCAGAAATTGGGCAGCGGGATTTAATAAGTGTTTAATATCAATTTTGCACAGATATAGTTCTCTTATACATCTTTCTAGTAAAAATCGTATAAATTAAAACTGTCATCACATTCAACTACGCCATTTAGTAAATTGTGATAAACAAATAAATATACACATGAGTTATAAAAATGAAAGAGTAGCGGTTTTCAAAAACAGCTCTTCTGCTCTAGGGGGCAAGTTGGATAATTCACCTGATGTTGATTTTTCCTTGTTCATTGAAATATTATAGACTAACAATCTTAATTGGAGAGTTTAGATTTAATATTGTTCACCTAACGTGGCAAATTGCAGAAGTGACTCGACTGATAAAGGCAGATGCAGTCTGTGACATGGTTACCTTTGCAAAAGGAAACCATTTTAAGGATGTTCTGTCGGCGTTCCTTTCTTTCTAAACATACATTACCTCTGGCATTTGTAATTGCTTCTTAATTGCTCCATACAGAAACTCGAAATTTGTGTATTCTAGGAAAAATCATAATATATTTCGGACATTTTTCCACCTTGAACTTCAGATTGGTTTTTATTTTTTATTGATTACAAAATGTTTTTGATTGTCACAATACTTTCTTAGTCGTGTATTAGTATTATAACAATTTTATATATTTGCTATTTCGCTTAGAATATCATACATTTATATAAATAAACTTAACTGGTTAAACTTTAAGCATTGTTTTATTCAATTTTTCTTTACATTTGTTTTACTATAACAGCTTCAGCTGATCGTATTACATCAATAGAACTACAGACTCACATAAATACATGTTCATCTTATTTATACATTCAACTAAAATACAATAAACTTCAATTACGAGCTTGTTTGCTAGATTTTCTTCTTTTTATTTTTTATATTATTTTATAAAATTATTTTATATATTATCTTTTCTGGTTTTTCCTTTACTTGAGGCTACTGCCACTTCTACCATGAGTAGTGCAACAAATCTGGTGTTGCTTAAATTTAGTTTATAGTAGAAATACTCTTAAATATTTATGGCAAGTAGTTTTCATCTGCAAGAATCACTGCGGTATTTTTTGTTTGAAATAATAGAAAAAAGTCAAGAAAAAAATAATAATGGGGACGACAAAGCATTTCGTAATAATGGAATTGGGCTTAAGAAAATTATTGCAATTTAACAAGATGAATTTTCACAGATTGTTAAAGCACTGTTGTGGTCCTACAACGCAAAGTGCAGGCTGTTGAAAAATAAATGGTGACTTATGGACGAGTATACATACATGTATACATATTTACTGAGCGGATATGTCAAGCAGCCGGAATATGTAGGGAGCAGAGTTACGATTCTAGAATATTGTGTTCTTAGTTGAATATCTTAAATTGAGTCGTCCTTGATTGTGAAATATCCTTAAGCGGATTTTATTTAGCGAAAATCACGAGCCTATTTGAAATTTTAATCTCACAGTTAAAAATAATTTAATGCTAAAAATCTTCAGAAAACACTTTAAAAATTTGCGGAAGTAAACAATTGATCTCAATAATTGCTGTTTCATTTATATTATAATTATTTTTATTTCTAGCGAAATTAAGAAACATAACCACATCATTTTCAATCCATACTCATATTCAGTAGTATTGTTTAGGTTTGCTGGAGCAACATAAAATTTTGTAAGAAGTTGTTTCATATTGAAATTTTTCCATTTAAGGAGCCGAAAAAAACAACTCTGTTTTCGGAAGTCGTTATACTCCCATCCAGTGTGCATGTTTGCTTATGTTCATGACAATCAGCTAGTGGCGTTGCTGAAATTTATCATAGTTAGATTTATACGATTTATACAATTTTATTATAATTGTTTATACGAAAATTGCATTGCAGGGAATTTTCTCATTAGAGACTTAGTTGGCACCGGCATTTGGTTTGTTCGATCCGCCTTGCAAAATTTTTTATATGAGCCATTCCACCTTATTCTGTAACTACTTGTCAACATCATTTCTGTTCTCCTTTTCTTTAACAATTGACAATTTCCAACAATCACTTCAAGGCCTTAGAGAGTAGTCGCAGACCGTCAGAAGTACTTAATTTGTGTCCACAAACAGTAGGCAAATGTTCTCCATTTAATATTGCCTTGACGTGACGTTGGTAAATAGTTACAGAATAAAGGGAATTAACAGAAAGTTATTTGTTGTATCAAGCATTTCACGAAATGAAATAACTTTAGGGTGTCCAAGATCATAAGTCCGCGATATTATTGAATGATGCTTGTCTTTGTGATTTTATTTTTTAATAAAATCATTTATCCCCCAAAATCCTCTTGATAAAATTATATTTGTTATGTCATTAAGGAAAAAAAGATTGTTATTCATTCATACCTTTTTAAGAACGAACACAAAAATAAATAAAAAATAATATTCCCTTCTTCTCCGATATACTGATGAAGGTTAATGGTTTCTGAATACCACTTTGCAAAATTTTGGCTGACAAGCACGGACTTTAAGGCGCAATTACTTAGTTACTCAATCAACAAAGTAGTTATGTGTCATGTAGCTCTTTACTAAGCGAACACATTTTTTAATCCCAGTCCAAGAATATCGAATATTACATCACTATGTATACAATGTACTGATTTTAATACAAATATATTTACCAATTTCTTTCTTATAAGAAGCTAAACACGGAGTTAATTTATTTTCATTTGATTTTCGATTGCTGCTATAATATAAAAATTCAGTAGAGGATTTATACGGTGTTCAGACATGCATTTCAAATTGAGTCAATATTTAAAATTCAATATACAAAATTTAGTCAATTCCATTAACGTATAATAACTAAAAGTTAAATTTTTTCATATTCAAGTTCAAATCATCGATATTTTGGTTTTTTTTTTTTTTTTGCTTTTATACTTAATTAATAATTTAACTTCAAAATATGTTATTTATGGTGTTTTCACTTATCCCATATTTTAGGTGCTAAGTCTCTACTAACTTCGTTCAGTGATATGTGTTTTGCTCACTAAACACACTTTTTCGCAGTGCTGCATTGTAACTTGACTCAATATTATAACAATTTTATATTTATTGAACAATAACAATCGATATGGATAATTGAGCTCAATAATACTATTTATTGTGGTAAGCTGAATTAAGGTGTATGTCTGAACACGGTATTAGTTAGTTATCAATTTGGGTGTTAGTTCATTCATTAGAGACTTAGTTCCTACCTCCGAATTTCGGCGAGTTCCACAGAATAAGTGGACTGCAAATATCAATATCTGTGTAGTCAGAAAATAAAAACACTAGCTTCCAGCAATAACTGGGTCTTGTTTAGAAAGATGTTTTTGCAAAAGTTTTGGCAGCCATTGTAACATTTTGCTCGGGTCAATATGTTGGCGTGTTTTGACAACTGAAAAATTTTGATGCTATAATGTTTTTTTCTTTATTGTTCAAAGGAAGCGGAATTGAAATACGCATTGAAGACAGCACTATCACATACAAAAACAAGGTTCGTCGGAATTTTCTCAGTAATGAAAGAAGCATTTTTCATTATACAACTGAATATGTCTTAAACACCTGTCAGTTTGACGCAACTCTATAAAATCGTTTTCTGACTCATCTAAAATACCTTACTGACTTCTCCAGTGAGCTTTTCACCTAGAATTTTCAAATATTTCTTTATTTTATTTTCTATTATCTAAACCAAAAAATCGAGACTTGCCTTTCAAAGAATATATTTCTACCAAACTGTTGTTGCGAAATAAGACTAGTAATTATACCGAAATATGTGTATTATTATTAAAAACTTGATCATAAACTGTTATCCATTTTCTTTCAACACCGCAGGTTTGATAAGACTGCCAACTCTTAAACATCGGTCATCTGAAATAACATTTATTTAGGGAAAGGTTTTCCAATTATGAATGTGGAGTGTTTAACAACCAAAAAAGGAAAAAAAGTTAAAACTTTTCACAGATGTCGTTAATGAAACGTTGCCACTTCTGGAGCGGAGTAAAGACATTCTGTTCAAAAAATCGTCAAGATTATAAAAAATTTAAGTGATTCTGCTTTATTGTTTTAGGTGTTCTTAGCAATTAGACGCTACGGTCTGTAATCAAAGATTGTGAACTGGACGACATGTGGTTTTAAAAAGAAGGTGCCAGAACGCGTATTTTTAAAAATTTTATTTTTTATTAAGTAAAATCTTTCCAGTACTTTCAAATATGTATTGGAAATTTAGTCCTTGAACATATTGTGATTCCAGTACGAAATTCATTGAAACCAATTTCAAAAACTGATCAAGTTGTTAACGATTTTTCAGAAATAATATTTTCCTTCTGTAACTTGGGTGTCACACGATCAAGTTTTCATTCAAATTTTAAAATTTCTCTCATTTTTTTACCAATACAGTCATACTTTTAAAACTTGCTGAGAGTTTGCTTTCAAATTTTCGTTCAAATTGAGTGTTTCAAGTTACAGTCAAGAAAACAGCTGATTGCAGTTTTTTCTTCCAAATTTGCATTCTTATTTAAAAATGTTCTGCTATCAGTGTTGTTTTGTTTTATTGTTGATGACATCTTGCTGAAAACTTGCTTTGAAATTGCGTGCAGCCTACGTCACAGCTTTCAAATTTTGTGAATTTTGACAAGCAGTATGTGTAAAAATCTTGAAAGAGAATTGCAAAAAAACTTGATAGTGTGACTGCAGCGTAAGCAGGAAATTAAAAAAAAAATTAAATAAAATAGGTATTTTGAAATCTGTATAATGTACAATTTGTTTTGTTGCTATTTGTTAAAAATTATTTCATTTAAAAATGTATCTGCGCAGTTTATATTTGTGTTTTTTTGAAATTTTCAGCGCTAACAAGTTTTTGAGGTCCGTGAAAAGTGTGGGCTGCAAAATTTTGATTTTATTTAATGCTATTTTATATTATTTATTTTACATTATTTATTTATATTTCAAAAATAAAAATTAGAAAAAATTAATTAAATTTATTTTACTATAACATTGACCACTACTGTACACATTGTTTCAATACGAGCAGAATCATTATACTACGTTAAAGATAATAAATTATATATAACGACAAATAAACATTTTACAACAACTACAACTATAATAATAAATAATGTTTTGTATGTTACGAACGAAAAACATTTGGACTTAAAGACTGCATTTAGGCTAAAAGGAATGAAAGAGTGTGTACAACTTATAAACTTTAACTAAACACACAACAAAAGGTTTGTCCTACCTTTAGGCGAGAGTAAGGGTATATTGCGGTTGTTGTAGGCGAAGTAGAGCACTCACATAGAGCTAATAGGAAATATCGTGCGTCGTCGCGCTTCTTAACTCACCCTCATGGCTTCTAAAATCACCTAAAGTTCTTAATAATTCATTTACGTTTGATTTAAATTTCACTAGAAATCATTTATAAAAATAAATTAGTGTAATTACAACTATAGTATGAAATAGAAAATAGTTACATAAGCTTTTGGGGGCCAAATATTGGACAAGAGTAGTTTGTAGGCAAGTAGAGAATAAAACTAAAATTACTACATACTTAAATTAAAAACTACTTTTTCTTTTAAAATAGTAAGACTTGAATCACATACGTTTTATTGATTGGTTTTGTTGGTTGGTTCTTTTCCTGTTTGTTGCGTTTCAAACAACTTAAATTAACTTAAAGCTCTACACACTTAGTACTTAACGAAGTAACTATTATTAAACTATGGAATTACTAAAAATATCATTACTACGTTTTACTTAAACATTTGTATCTACTTTATAGTTTATTGTTTCTTTTGTATTAGGAATCATCACAAATAGTTAATACCATACTGACCATGCCACTTGATTGTTATTAATTGTAAACACTTGCTCACTCTCCTCTCAACAGTTCAACACTTACTTCAGCTTCAAAAATGTCAACAACGCCTTTTGTATCAGACTGCGATTAATGGTCGAGTCGGCTGTATAACGCACGCCTCTTAAATTGCCATCGTTGTGATCTACAACACCGTATTCGCCCACAATGAAACCATCATCTGTTTCTTCTTCGACACGATACTTCCGATAGTTCTGGCCCTCAACAATATAGGCCACTTTAGCATCCTCGTCGTTGCCATCGCCATTGTTGCCATTCACTGGAGACGTGCCATCGTCATCATCGTTGTCACCATCAACGTTGTCATCTTCGTTTTCGTCGTCGTACTGCTGGTAGTCTGGTGCATTGTGATGCTTGTGGTTACTATTGGCGTCTGTGTTGGCATTTGCGTTGGTGTTGTATGTCGTTTGACTTATATGTCCACCAGCATGAGCATCTGCTGGATTGTTGACGTTGGTGCCGAAATGAATGCGAGTTCGTTGTCTGTTTGGCTTAAAACCATGATGCTGTAGCTGGTGTGCGGGGGATGTTGTTGGCTGTCCAAAACTATTTCTAACACCAGCGTGGCCTCTCCCATTTGTCGTTACACTTACAGCCTCTTCTATTTCGTAATTTTGCTCTGGGGTTGGTGTGAAGAGCTCCTCAGTATGGCTGCGCTCAGTGGTATATGCTTCAACACCGCCTCCCTCATCATCACTATCAACATCAGATGTGTGGGAAATTGTGGCGACACATTTGACTAGATCTGCACAGAAGACAAATAGAAACAAGCACAAGTATTTGAAAATAGTCAGTGAAATTTTAGCAAAATAAAACAAAAGAAACGTGATAATTGTATTTAAACACTTGAATGCACTTCTAATTGAACGTAAAAATAAAGTAAGTGTTTTAATGATCCTAAAAACTATGTACGGAATAGATGACTTTATATGCGATTAGCAGCACGAGGGAAGCCCATTAAGTCTTTACAAAAGGTTTACAAAAATGCACATGTATGATTGATTATCTTGCTTTGCTTATAAGTATAAATGTAATAGATTATCAACAGACTTTTTAAATCATCTTGGAGCTTCGTACACAATTGGATTTCATATGTTGGGAAAAACTACACAATTAAATTAAAAAGTTTTAATTAAGTTTTATATTAGTGGCTGTAGGCACTTAAAATGCATAACATTGTAAATCAAAAATATTAATACAATTTAAACAAATCGGCCCCCTGACTTAATATCGGATATCGTTGATAGCAAACTTATACGTCCATTTCGAAGAATTCGGTATCGTAGTGTGAATTTCTTGAGAGTAATATTTTCTAATACGAAGTTTGTGATTAATTTGTGTAACTAGAAAAGTTCAGATTTAACGCAAAAATAAAAATACAGTGATTGTGTAAAAATAATATAACAAAAATTTTGTATGAAATTCAAAAGTACTTATTTTGAAGAAATGAGCAGCATTTCAATGAAATCCTAAACAAGTTCTACCAGTAGTTGACAGAGTTTGCCGTCCTCTGGCAACCCATTTATATTTTAAGCACTTGCGTTTCTTCAATAGAATACAGAAGTAATTCACTAGATTCCTGCCGTCACAAATAAGAGTGTAATATTCGGCTGTGCCGAATCTTATATACCCTTCATCGCTGTACGGCCACCTTTTTGTTCTTTCTTGTTTTCAATACTGATTTATTTCTTTCTAAAATAGAAAATATGTTTTTTATTAGCAAAGAAACACATTTGTATTATTTACTTTAATATTTCAAAAAGGAGTTTAAATTTTACAACTCTGAAGTTGTCTTTTTCGCTTTTCCAAATTCTAATACCAATAAACTTCTTTCAAGAATATTAAATATGTTCGATTTATAAACAAAAAGAAAAAATTCGTTTCAGTTGGTTACTTTGATCAACAAAAAAAACAAGTTTCAATTATCCTACCCTGGAAACGTCGTTTTGATTTCTTATTCTTTTTGATTTTTGATGTCAAGCTTATGCTTCCCGAAGTTTAATTCAAAAAGAAAAAAAATTAGTAACTTATTTGGATACTTTTATATTAGATTTTCGAACCCTGAAATGGAGTTTTTAGTTTTTTTGTATTTTTTAATAGAAATGTAATTTTTTCTGAACTATAAAATAGTTTTAATTAACAAAAAAAAAACATATTAGTTTTTGCTAGTTAATTTTTTGGGACCAAAATAGGTTTAAGCTTTCCAGCTCTGGAACCGTAATTTAGATGTACAGACAAACTGACGTATACTTTATGGGGTCCCATGTTTATATTGAGGAAATTACACACGGTATGACAAACCTATACCTTTCACTTGTTTGTAAAGGGTATCAAAACAAATTGCAACTGACATATTCTCTTGTCGTTCCCACATGCTCCTTATGTGAATTTATTTTGTAAAACACTTCGCGAGAGTAAATATGGACGATGCCGTATTTCATAGGTTTGTGAACGCGCTCCCAGATCAATTTTTGTTTGAAGTTTTTTTATGGGAATAGTAGTTCGTGATAGGGGTGATTACCTCAAGATTTTCTTCAGTACCTGCCATTGCATCCTTAATCTTAGCAATGACTGAAGTTTTATATTCACCACCAACCCTGACGTTTTCACAAAATGTAAACTGGTGCGACTTGCAAGAATGGGTGTCGATTCTTGTGAATGGTTACCCAACAAGAATAAAGACTTTTGCTGAAATGGTACTAATGTGGTTCATTAGTAGCAAAAAGGCAGAAAAACGATCAGACAAACCAAAAACATGACATTTTGGCATTTTGTATTTTAATCTAGTTACCATTAAAATCGTCATACAGGGTTTGCCAAAAATATTGAACGGGTCGAAACGAGTTCCATTTCATGCACTGACCAGCTGGATATGCCAATTTTCAGCTTGAGGATATTCCCAGCAACCTGAGACTCCAATGTTATAAATCATAAAGCTGTTGTACGTATAGGGTATCGTGATATTCGGTTTCGTTTAAAGTTTTAGCTAACAAGTTTCTTGTTATTCGACAAACAAGAAAAATTAGCAGGTACTGGTTGGTGCACTCGAATTATGGATTTCATTCACACTCAAGTCAAATGGCGCCTCAACAACGTCTTAACTAAGTAATTCACCAAGAATTTTCCATTAAAAAAATGTGAAGGAAAAAAATGCAAAATATGCAAAGAAAAACCGGTGGAGATACAAAGTCGCAATGTAAACTGAAACTTACCTCCGTTGGGCAATCCTTTGGCATTTTGATTAGAATGTTGTTGCTGCTGCTTTTGTAATGCTGGATGAGCAGACAAAGTTGATGATGAAAAAAGTGAGGAAACAGCCGACTCTAGACATGGATTAATGTTATGACGCTGCCTTTGCTGTTGTTGTTGTTGTTGTTGTTGTTGTGGTTTTGGTTGCTCTTGCTGCTGCTGCTGCTGCTGTTGGTATGTTAATGTCTGTTGAGGCCTCTTGGTTTTTTGCAGCTCCAAAAGTTGTTGCTGTTGTATCGATGATTCAGGTGCATTTAAAAGATCATACGGTAAACGGTCTAAATTAAAAAGTATACGACGTGAAGGTGTTGATGAAGATGATGTAGCGGATGATGATGATGATGGTGACGAAGATGATGACAAGGATGAATTTTCATTGTTAAGTGAAGAGGAAGATGATGGATTACGATGGCTGTTATATGTTCGCGAATATTGATGCTGGCCATGTGAGCCATATGATCGAGATGTTGTGGTCAATGGGGCAATAGTACTAGTTGTGCTGCTGGTAGTACTAGAAAGTAAATGAGCTTCACCAAAAGCTATGCGTGATACTATGGCTGGCTTTCTCGATGATTGATGTATATTTACAGAAGATGGTGTTGCAGGGGCGGTGGTAATTGGTGGTGCAATTGTGGTCGGACTTACGGTGTTGGAACTTTGCGTTGAAGTGGTGGTGCCGGTCAGAATGGGCCAGTATGTTTTTGCTGGCTCGCTGTAAACTTTAGCTGGTTGCGAATACACTTTGGCTGGTTCGGAGTAAAATTTCGACGGCTGGCCATACACTTTGGCAGGCTCGGAGTAAAACTTTTCTGGCTCTCCATACACTTTTGCCGGTTCGGAGTAGACTTTGGCAGGTTCTGAATAAAATTTCGATGGTTCACTGTACATTTTGGAAGGTTGTGAAAAGAATTGTGTTGGCTCTGGCTGCTGATTCGAAGATGATGCATTGACTCTTGGCATGGGTTTTAAGCTTTCGCTGACATTACGCCGGGCTTCTGCTAAGATACCCGTTTGCTGCCATTTCTTTAAATCCTCAACATTTTGCGAAATCGAAGAATAAGAAATTGAACGTGACTGCGGACCGTGACCTATTTTGGTATCGTGATATATTACGGTTTGAAAGGGTAGTAATTGATCTTCGACAACACCACCATCAACAGTATCGCTGGGCATATCATGTTGTTGCTGCTGCATTTTCCCAGCATTAGGTTGGTCATCGTCTGCGGTTGCTGCAGTTGCGGTTTTGTGACGACTCAAAGTAGAATCGTGATTGATGGTCATATTACGTTGACCACTATGATACGTTGTGGTCACCATTGACGTTGAGCGCGCTGAAGCGGACGGCTGTAGCGGGGCCGCCAAGACATTATGTATGTTGGTCGATGCACTATTTTCCGAGTCTAAAGCTTCTAAGGTGTCCGAGACACTTGTTAGTGGATGCTTTCGGTGACGTGAATGCATGTTGCGCGCCTGATGTTGTGTCATTGTGAGCGGTTCAACTTCTTCTATGGAAAACTCACTTTTATGTGAGCGATTGATAAAGTTGTCAGCCGCTGTGTTTTCGACATGTGTTGTCGGTGATGTCGAAGATGTGGCTTTTGAACGGGCAGATGTCGCTGTTGACGGTTTCGGTGTCATTGTCACGAACGCTTTGCTAGTTGTTGAGCTTGTTGTTGGCGCCCTTCTTTCGTATTTGCTTGACGGCGCTGTATTGGCAAAACGGTTTCTGGTAGTTGTTGTACCTCGTTGACTAGAAGAGGAAACACTGACGGCCACCACTTTGTAATCATCCAAATTGGTTTGATTCTTTTGCTTAACTGTCTCTTTTTTCAAATCAATATCTCTGGCCTCCGCATCCAAGATGGCATCATTTTCATCGTAGTCTTCTAAAAATACAATTTTGCTACCTGAGGTTACTAGTTTCACTACTTGTTTGCGGTCTTCCATGTGACCCTCAGCCTGATTTAGTCTGGATCCTTTGCCAATTAAGCTTCTGCCATTGCTAAACCTTCTCCCCGTTTCAGCAGATTTTTTATCAAATGACTCGTCTCTGTTTGCTGCAGCGGCAGCGGCAGCTTTCTTTCTGTTTGCTACGGCCGCTGTATTACCTTTATGACCACCACTTCCACCACCATTAAA
Source organism: Linnaemya tessellans (assembly GCA_951800035.1). Classification (NCBI taxonomy): domain Eukaryota; kingdom Metazoa; phylum Arthropoda; class Insecta; order Diptera; family Tachinidae; genus Linnaemya; species Linnaemya tessellans. Next base: position 110,101,573 of record OX637532.1, on the reverse strand, counting down.
CTCCCTGCTATTGGAATCTTTGTCTAATTGATCATGTTCCATAAACAACTTGAGAAACTCATTGCCTGCAATGAGATCACTGTTGGCTTGTGAATTTCCTTTAAGTGGCCTTGTCTCGTTGCGTGGTATTCGGGCCAACATCTGTAAATGAAGTAAATAAAATAAAGCAATTGTTACTTCCACTATAGTTTAAAGGTTAAATATTTCCTTGATAATTACCAGCAATAAATAATAAATCGTTCATGGAGAAGAAATTTACTTAATTGACTCTGTTAGTAATTGCCTAACTCTAAAGCTGGTTAAGCTACTTATTATATCTCTTATAGCATGTTAAACTTAAAGATTGACATTCTGCTTTTTGTGCTTTTCCTCGTTCAGATTTAAGTCTCACAAGTACATATAGGCAAAAGTGTTGTATTACTTTCAACACTCTAAGTTACTTTAGAGTTTTATTTTTAATGGATATTTTAATGAATAAAATGGAAGTGCCACAAAAAACCACAGTATAAAAAAACAAGTTCTAGATAAAAAAAAATATTCCAAGAATATTGTTTTAATTTTGCTTATTAATTTTTTTTTATTTAATACCTTTAAAGTATAAGCAGAATTTTCTAGTTTTCTTATTAACGTTAAAAATTGCCTTATGGTCTACTATGATCGCAACTATTCATATTCCCATATTATGGTTTGAAAACCCCAGTGATCCATTAAAAAATTGACACAGATTTATTACAACTTTATGATAATTTGTAATGATTTAATGATAATAAAAGATATAGAACCACAAAGAAAAAAAATGGGAAAATTATTGACTCATAGAAAAACACTTCATCGGAAATGCTTCACCAATGACATCAATTAAATGACATATGTATAGTCGAGCTAATGGGTTAAGGGAAGTTGTTATGCAAAGATTAAAATAAAATGAGAGAAAAAAATAAAGAGATATTTACAGCAAAAACAGCTAAGACGACTCTATTTACAATAACGACTTGGAATAGCATTCAAACACTTTTTGAATTGTTTATTCAGTTCTATTGACATTTTTTAGTAAAGCTAGCATTTTGATGAAAATCATTAAGCATTTTAAATCACAACATAATACCACATTGATCAAATTCTTTAATTACAATAAAAGAAAAAGTTACGACAAAATCTTTATCGTATTTTTAGTGCTTTTTTATTTTATTTATTTTTTTATTTTTTTGCCAAATATAAAGAACTTGGAAAAGGCATTCTTATAAATGCCAAATAGTTTTTTATTTGTAAATAACCTCCAGCAAATTTGTATAAAATAAAATTTTACAAAGACAAAACTATAAAAAATATCACAGAAGTAAAAAAAGCAACAACATAAATATCATAATAAACTGCTAATTTAATTTAAAGTTGAAAACATATACACGCACACACACACACACACTCACGAGTATTTAAGCTAATTCAGATAGAGTTACATACATATTTGCAACTTCAGCTATACAAAATGTATTTCTTTCTACTGTGGGCAAAGAGACGCGACACAGGCAGCAATAATAGCAAATAAATATTTTATCAATCATATTAAAACGAAAGACTCAAGACACAAACTCTATATAGAAAAGCAAGTGAAACACACAAAAATGTCAGCAAAAAATTGACTTAACAACAGAATTAACATTTTTTAACCAAATATACTTAAAATACTAACACACACACATTCAAACACACACAAGTAGTAACAACAAGAACGATAAAATCTGCGCAACTAATTGCATGCCGCTGATGATGTATCGAATGTTCAGCTCAAAAGAAACAAAAATTAACTGCAACCAGCAATAACAACAGCAACAACAACAAATAGAACGGAATTTGTTAATATTTTAATCCACTTACCGTGCAATACAACACTTACATGCAATTGAAATTGATTCGAAATACTACGAATTAATTAAGTAACTAAATAGTAGCGCTTGAGTTACTAATGTGAGAATATAAAAATTAATTCATGAATACAAATTACGTTTTTATTGAAAATATTTATAAAAAAAAAACCAGAGTTGTAACTCTGAAGACTTTTAATTTGTTTTTGGCAACAAATTTATCAGCCATTGACAATATTATGGCGCAAATTAGGAGCCATAATGTGGCGGTTAAATTTTAAAAACTGTTTGGGATGTTACATTTCCAGCAGCATTTTAATATTTAATAATATTACAACAGAAATTAATTTTTATTGTTGTATAAAATGATCGCACTATTGCGTATGATTTTATGAATTACATATGATTTCAAGGCCAACTTAGTGCTTTAATCATGGAGATTTAGAAAAAGTTTACTATAAAACTAAAACAAAACCGTTTCGTAATAGTGAATTGAGATTTTTTTCTCAGTCGTCAAGCAGCTCTCAGTCGGTCAACATCAAGCGTCTTTGGCAGCAATTTTTTAGTTGCAGACTGTACAGATTAACGGTTCTTCTGAGGAATATTTGCTACCATGGTGAAATATATATGAGGTGACAGCGCTACGGCACACGACAATTTTTTGCTCCAGCATTGCTTGGCTACATGGATGTTAAGGTTTTATGTACAATAAGTACTCGTTGTGTTTGTATATGGGAGCATTGTTGGTGATTGAGCATGAGACAGGCACTTTAATATGTTTTGTTGCTATACTTTTTGACGTGGACCATTACTTTACACGTACAACAATCCTCTTGGCTATAGTAAAGTTGTATTCGTTGTTGCCACCTTATATTTATTTCACCACGGTTTCTACTTCTTATGTCGCCGACAATGGCCTTAGCCACAGCGTCGGCATCTGCGCGCCGATTTTTTTTATCAAACATTCATATTGCTGTGTTAAAGTCAATTAAGATTTGTAGGCTAATTGTTCGAAATTTTTGTTTAAATTCAGAAAGGTATGATAAATATTCCAAGGCAAAGGAATATAAATCTTAATTGAATTTAAAAGAAATATTTATTTATTCATCAATTTCTTTTTTTTTTTCTTCAAAGTAGTCCCCTTCATATACAAAACACTTGAGCCAACGTTTTTTTCCAATTCAAGAAGAACTTCTGATATGCACCTTTTTATGTGTCCTTGAACACTCTCAGTGATTCGTTGTTTGTGTGCTAAGTCAATGAAAACCGAGGCCCTTTTATTGGTTTCTTTAATCTGAAGACCATAAGACAGTCACGAGAGTCCTCGTCTGATGCATACTTAGGTTGCAGTTTTTTTTGCAAAAACACACGTTTTTTTTTGGAAAAAATGCATTAATTTTGCAACGAACTTCGCATGCAATTTTGCAACGAACTTTGCATGCCCAAAATATTCGAACAAAATTCATGCAAATGAACTTTTGTAACACTTATTGGATAAATCTACGTAAGAATTTTATTAATTTTATTAATTTTATTAATTTTAATTAAAAGATAATATGTATTTGAAACCTGCTTTCGCCGGAGAATTTTTCTCTTTATTGCTTTGCCTTCATCACTAAAACAGGCCGATGACTGATTAGAAAAATTCAGCACCGTATTCATGACTAAACGAGGAGTCGAACACATGACTCTCAGCTTCATAGTATTGTGTTAACTACTTCAGCCAACAGCACCCTTGAAATTGTTTCAAGTGTGATATTCTTAATTAACATTCCACCCTTGGCAAATAATCCGCCTCTTCATTTCCAGCTATACCCTAATGTCCTGAAATCCATATTACCTCGATATTTCTGCCATGCCTGTATGAGTTTATTTCATTCTTGCATCATAGAACACTCCGAGATTGAAATATGTGATTACTTAGAGCTTCGATTACTTTCCTACTATCCGCATATATCCGAATTAGTAGTCTGTTGTCAATTTCCTTTAGCCATTTCTTCCGTAACAACCGTAAGCTCTAAACTTTAGATATCAGCAGCCGATGAATAAGCGAAAGAGATACATATATGGAATATTGGGAATATTAATCGCCAGGGTTGGGGAATTTCGTACTAACCAAAAAGTAATAACTTGTAAAAATGGATGTGAGAACTTCTCATATTAAATTTTCGTTAAAAACATTGGTTAAATAGTTGATATTCCTACTCAGTAGCACCACTTAAAATAGTGGAAAAATTGAACAAAGAACGCTGATGAGATGGCGTAGCGCCCTCAAAATCAGTACTGATCCGTTCTGCTGGTTTACGGACTATGAAAAATATTCTTAATATTCCACTCTGAAAAATAAACAGAATGTAAACACATTCATTTATTAAATAAAAATAAAAATAATTTTCTGTTATAGCCTGTTGAGAAAATTAAAATCCTGTAATACAATTTACATAAGTAAATAAAAAGTTCACTATTAAAATAGAAATTCATACATACCGTAACCTCAGTTTACACGAGACTCAGTCTGATCCGACATATGTAAGAATTAACGAGCATTACGACTGTGTCTATATATAAAATGCCTTCTACTACTATTAGACTCTCCCATTCCGTATTTTCTGATGTTATGGTGGTCAAGTATCACTCTAGGTATTCGATATTTTTGTAAATTTGTATTGGTTTATATTGAAATAGCGGAGATTGGAAAATTGAAGTTTTCGATTTATTGGAATTTAAGATTTATAGGCTAATTGTTAGAATTTTTTTTTAAATTCAGAAAGACATGATAAATATTTCAAGGCACAAAGAAAAGTCAACATCACAAACAACACATGAGTACTGACGATGAAAGCGTAGCTGTTCTGCTTCGCTGTGTAAGTTGAATAATTAAAATCTGATGTTGACTTTCCTTTGTGTCCTGGAATATACATATATCATGTCTTTCTAAATTTAAACAAATATGCGAACAATTAGCCTATAAATCTTAATTGAATTGAAAAAAATGCCTTTTTATACCCGCCAAAAAGGAATTTGAAGGACATTTTGCCGTTCCATTGTAATTCAACGAAATATCCCTCTAAGCCCCAATAAAGTATATATGTACATATGTATATTCTGGTGAAATCTAAGTCGATCTAGCCATACCCGTCCGTCTGTGCAAATCACGATATATTTTTATGTCAAAGAAGGTCTAAAATATTGAACTTGGGGTCAGAAAATCAGAAAAATCCATTTTTGGATTGGGCATTGGCGTAAGATATTATATACAAAAAGCGTTAATATTTAACATATTGTGTTACTTTAGCCTATATTCCTTAAAACGTAAAATTTTTAAGCTTTTATGACGAGGCTGACATGTTCCCTGATCTTCGTCTCCCTCCACCCAAGTTTGCACCCTAAATGAATTTTTTTTTTCTATTCTTAATTACCCCAAACATTTACTTTTTAAGTTTTTACGACAATGGTCTCTACCCCATGGCCCTTCATGGAGTCACCCTGTCAAAATATAGTTATGAAAGTGGGCACCAAATATGTCTTAAAGGAACTCTGGATCAGCAGGTTAACCATTTCTAATTTGTCGCCATCCCTTTTTGTGCGCGTTGATATCAAATATCAACTGCAAAAATAACGTGAATTGCTTTTATGCTGATGGAAAAACGTCTCAGCCAATCTTTAAAAGATTTATTGATAATATGTGTGTATATAAAAGATTCAAATAACAATAAAAATATAGTTTTTATTTAATAAACATTGGAGGATATTTAAAATTACAAATTTTTACAAGAAATTAAAACTTTGATTGAGTCAATTAAAATGTTTAATTGAATTCTCTTTATCAATTAAATTGTTAATTGAAAAGTATATATATATTTTTCAGCATATATTTTATACATATAAAGGCAAAAAAAAATAAAATATTTAAGTAATAAATCCAATTTCTTAAGAGTATCATTCATTCACAATTAGCTTTTAATGCCATTAGAATTAAAAGCTTTATATATAGAACATAATTATAAGAGTGTATGTGTCACCAGAAATAAGTAGTCGTAGATATTCACTCAAACACATTGTAATTGACTGAATAAAAAATATTTACGTACATGTTCAACTTTTTTTTAATGACTACTTTTTATGAGTGTGTAATAAAATAATTATAAACAAGTAACAAATGAACAATTTCAAACCACATCCGGCAGAACTGAAACAAACAAAAATATTTAAAATGACTAGAAAAAAAGCTGCTCCCTTTTTTAAAGCTTTTTTCCTTCTTTTTTACTAAACAACATATTAAGCACAAGAAGTGTTTTGTTAGAATTTTTTCTACTCATAGTGTCTAGAGTTGCACCTAAATGGAAGCGATCTATCACCACAGATCAGACTCATAGCTAGAAACTGAACACGGGACACATGTAAATGTTCTCCAACTCTCATACTTAACACATGCTTACAACTCATTTGTTTTAATTTAGCCAACAAATGACTTATAAACAGCATTTTGGTTAAAATTGTTTAGTTTCGATTAAATTCAATTAAACATACATTTTTCAACTCAAACACTGCATTTCGATATTTCTTCTTAAAATAAACTTGTCATTTTTGTTGTTTGTTGTGTAGCTGCTTGTGGATAAAAATAGCATCAAGTGGGCGTGTTATATAAATCATATTTAATGGCTAAATACCAATGTGCCAATAAAAAATTTTATTCAAGAAATTAAGTGTTGCTAAAGCAATATATTTAAGTCAAGTGCACTTTTTTAAAACTTTTACGCCAGGTATCGCTTATACTAATTGTGAGTGTAATAATGAAATATTGTACACAAGGTTTCTCATGGCCTCTTTCGCAGTCAGAAATCGATGTTAGCGCTGGTTTACCTTAATGTGCCTTAAGAATATGAAGTTATTGGATGCCAAGCCGTAGACGCTTGACTGATGCCTTATTAAACACATGATACGAGCACTTTACAATATCAGCACTTTCATTACAGTTTTCTGTCCACCCATCAATTTTGATAATTAATTTCAGGTGGTTTACTACAATATGAAGTCAGACCATTGAGAAACTCTTATTTAAACTTCCGACATATTTATAGAAATATACACATATATATCTTTTTAATTATAAGCTCTATTCTTCCAAGTCCATCAATCACACAAATTCCACTACAAATTGAATGTGAACAAATTATTTAAAAATTGTAACCGCTGGCGCCAATAATTAATTGATTTTCAGACATAAACGTTTACAATACAAAACGTCTTTTTAAACATTAAAACAAGAAGGTTCCGTTTCATATTTAAATCCTAAAAATTGTTTTCTTCATGTAAAACAAATCATTAAGTTTAAACGATTACAACCATTTAAAAACAAAATAATTTTTTTCCATCACGTCGGGCAAATATATTCAGAATTTCTTTTGTACACTGAACAAAAAAGGCCTTCTTAAAGCATTTCTTAAACTAATTCCAAACATTTTCTCATAAGATTAATATATAAACACAACAAACAGTCCCTTCCAATAGAAAATTTGCCCTTTTATTAAATGTGGTTAAACAAATGCACTTCATACAACTTTTTTTGTAATGTATTACAATGATAAAAATGATTTTATGGATTCGCATTTTTCGGCAAGATAAATAAAACACAGATTATTCAGTCTTTATAATCAAAACTGTTATTGAGTTGAAAATGATTAAACAGGCTTAGGTTCAAACCAGCGAATTCACATATTACTTATAACATAATAAAAACCTGAGCAAATTACATTGATGAGGTGACATGGCGGGCTCCAAATCAATACTGCTCCGTTCTGCTTGTATGATGAATACCAAAAAAATTCTATCAACCATGTCACAGAATCCGATTCGATTCCATTAAATCAAAAGTGCTATATTTGGCTGTGCCGAATCCTAAATACCCTTCACAGATGTATTTGTTCTTTCTTTATAAAACAGAAAATAGGTTTAATTAAAACAAAACAAAATGTTATGAAATTGTTATTTGACATATTGTTGTCACAATACTATTTTAAAGGTGTAGAAAAATAATATAGATTCACATCGAATATAATTTATTTGTTGGTTTAGTTTTGTATGAGTTTCAAGGCCTACTATGCTTATTCTGTTGTGATTTTTGAAAATAGTTTGTAATTTACAAATTGTGAATTCTCAGATGGTTTTCAGAAGTATATGCATAAGATAAGAGGTTTTTAACTTTTCAAAACTGTGATTTGGTAAAGCACCAATGAAATGCATATAGACATTGCTTGACCACCAACAAATAAATGTCATTTAAAACAAAATGTTGTTATCAGTTACTTTCATATTTAAGAAATGTTTAAGTTTTTCGGCTAGGAAGCTAAATGTTTGGCTCTTCTTATTTCTAATTACTCGGAACGTCTTTCAAAAATATTAAATATGTTTAATTCACAAACAAAAAGAAAAAAGTCGTTTCATGAACCACAAAAGATTGTCCACCCCTAGTCTTTTAGATTTTTTTTTTGGTTTTTCATACCAATTTACTTATTCTTGATATATAAAGTAGGTACAATTCATGATAGAAATTAGAAAAAGCAAATTATAGCTACTTTTATGTATCAAAAAATTTCGATACTCCAACCCTGAAATTTAATTTTTATTTTATTTGGTTTTTAATACCAATTTAACTCTTACCGAAGTATAAAAAAGATTTAATTCACAAAGAACCAAAATTAGGAACTTGTATGACTACTTTTATGTATTAAAAAATCTCGATTGTCCAACCCTGGAAACGATCTTTAATTTTTTAAATTTTTAATACCTATTTAATTCTTAGCGAAGTATAAAATAGGTTTAATTCACTTATATGTAATTTCGATTTTCCAAACTTGGAACCGAATTGTTAATTTTTTAAAACCAATTAATTTCTTCCTGAGCCTTTAAGCAAAATTTTAATTTTTAATTTTCGTTTTTTACTAATGCAACTTTTAATGAGGTATAAAGTAGTTTTATTTCAGAAAAACTTAAAATTTATTACCATCTTCGTCACCTTCATGTACCACAAAATATTGCAGTCTTCCAACCCTGTAATCAAAATTTTTAAGATTTTAAATTTTTGATACCAATTTTGTTCTTCCTAAATTATAAAATAGTTTCAATTAACAAAAAACAACGTCAGTAGACTTTTTTGTTACTTTTATGAATAAAAAAGAAATTTCAATTTCCCAACCCTGGAAGCGAAATTTAAAGTGTTTTATTTAAGAAAAACTTAAAATTTTGGTCACTTTCATGTACTACAAAATATTGCATGTACCAAAAAAATACTTTTATTTTCCCTTCCCTGGAAAAACAATTGTTATTTTTTTAGTTTTTAAACAAACTTTATGCTTCCCAAAGTATAAAATAGGTTTAATTTACAAACAAACCAAAAATAATTGTTTTTTGGTAATTAATTTTGCGTAGAAAAATAGGTGTAAGCTTCCCAGCTCTGGAACCGTGTTTCGGTTTGAATATCTCCCTATTTAAGTTAATTATTAATCCATCAGTTCAAGAACGAAGTCTCTAGCTCTTTTGGGGGCTTAGGAAAACCGATTTCACCTACAGACAGACGGACATTGCTCAATCGTCATCGCTATTCATAAGGATCCAGAAAATATATGTATACTTTATGGGGTCCCATATTAATATCGAAGATATTACACATGGAGTGACAAATCTATATATATATATATATATATATATATATATATATATATATATATATATATATATATATATATCCTTTGACTTTTTTGTGAAGGGTATAGAAAAGAAGAAGAAAATCCTTTTTTAATTTTATTAGTTAATTTTCTTCATGATGTTTAAAATTATTTCATTTCGTAAAATGTTATCGTTTATCTCAGGTATCAAAATACGGATCGAAATACGGAACATATTTCGTTTCCGAACGGAACTGAACTGTTAAAAACTTTTAATTTTATAATAACTGATTTTTAAATTCACATATTTGAAATTAGACGTTTCTAAATATCTTCAACTAATTAATTTAATTTAAGCGCATGCAAAAGTTCTATATTCGCCTGAGTCTAATGCACCCTTCAGCAACGTATGTATGTACGTCTGGATCATATACACACATCCATTCCAACCCTTTGTGATTTTCTAATACTAAGTTATTTATTTCTAGGATAGAAAAAATGTTTGATTATGATGAAAAGAAATTTGTGTTCTTTGATAATTCAATAGAAGTTTTTTCTGCTCTGAATCTGTCTTTTCTGAATAGTAATACCAATGAATTTCTTTTAAAGCTATTAAATCTGCTTAATTTATAACGAAAAAAAAATGTTTCAGTCGCTTTCTTTTTTATACCAAACAAAATTCAAATTTCCAGCTCTGGAGTCGTTTTTTATTTTTAATACCAGTTTTATTCTTCCTAAAGAATAAAAACGGTTTAATAACAAAAATATACAAATTACTAATCCGTTTCAGTACCGCGTAAAGTTTCAAATGTCCAACCCTGGAATCTTCTTTTTGATTTTAATTAGCAATTTAATTTTTCCTGAATTACAAAATAGTTTTAATTAACAAAAAACTAAAATTAGTAACCTATTAAGTTATTTTTATGTGCCAAAAGAATGCAATTGTGTAATCCTGGAATCGCCTATATCAGTGGTGGGCACCGTCAATGGATTGGTAAATTGTGTATGTGTTGAGCTTAAGAGCTACCCACCAAACACAAAGCTAAGCGTTTGAAAGATAATGGTATATTTATACATAATTAGCAATATTTTTTAAGTTGAAAAAAACGTTGTTTACGTAAAATCATTAATTAAAAATAAAACTTTTTCTAAATAAACAGTCAAATGAAAAAAATTGAAAAAGAGGACAATAATTTGTTACGTTTTCCATTCAAGAAAAAATAAATAAATAAAAGAATGGTTGCTTGCTAGAGCATAAAACTGAATATTCACCAAAAACAAAAAATACGCGGTTAGATGTATCAAATTTAATAAGTTTTGATATTTGTCGGCATGGAACATCATTTTCATATGGGAAACATATTCAAAACATTTTTGATAAGATTTTACACAGACTAATTAATAAGACTAAGTGTATTACTGAATTAAGGAATTATTATAGTTCGTTATTGGAGAAAAATTGTATAAAAGGCATTGTATGTTATGGAAAGCATTATTTATGACAAAATATTTTTCGCATATCATCATGACTGAAATTGTTTGCTGGGCAAATATTCTGGAACAAAATATAAAAAAATTCGTAAGCATCCGCCTGATATTCATTCGTCGCTATCTCATCGACGACTAAATTAAAGAGGGTAAGAATACGTGTGAATGATCTCAGCACAATTGTGCTATGAAACGCCCGTATCTGGTCTATATCGTCTTTCCAGCTCTGGAACCGTATTTTGTATTTTGCTGATTTTCCATAATACTCCATTTAGCACCATTTCCCATCCATCAGTCTAAGGATAAAGACCCTAGCTCTTCCTGGGCTTTCGGGAAACAGATTTCTCATACAGACAGCCGGACAGACGAACATTGCCTATTCGACTTTTCTATTCATAACAATCCAAAATATACATACTGTATGGGGTCACATATAATTAATGTTGAAATTACACACTTTATCATGAAAAGGGAGAAGGGTATAATAAGAAGGAATAAGATAAATAAGTAACTAATACTAAATTGTTTTTAACCCAAACGTGTCTCTCTCTCCTAAGCGTTGTCCTCAGCTGTTTTGTGAATATTATAATTACTCCATAATTATGCACAAGTATTACATTGGAAGGAAGAGTCACATTAAATATCACCCATGATTCAAAAACTACAGTTACTTTTGATTTTGGCAAAAACTCAACTAATTATAAAATACATTAAAGATCAATATTCACCTACAACTTGGATTTTTGGAAAACTAACACCAATAATTTCCATCAATTGGTGTATATAAAATAAACCAAAGTTTCCTTGGCCTAAAAGAGTTAGTTTAAGAATAAAATGTTAAATGCATTTCAACGCGCTTTGGCTTCTATTAGTAACACCTACAAAAGAAAAAAAAAGATAAAACCTTGCGATGTTTCGTATTTGACCGAAAGCCATGATACGAATTGCCGCTAAGCTGAAACACCCCACACGGTATAAATCTCTTGATACAATGTAATTAAATGAACATGCCATACAACCGACAAAAAATATTTAATTATTGCTGGCAGCATTCACATTTAATAACTATTTAAGTCAGTCACATAAGAAGTACGAGTATGTAGATGCATCTAAAAATATATTCGCAGAAAAAAGTTACCTGCATGTATTTATTGGCCAGAGTATCGTACAAACAACGAACCACCTTCACATCGATGCTTAAATTACCACTAGGGCTATTGAATTATGCCTTTTTAAGCGTTAAATTATAACATCATTTTAAAAAACAACACCAACAATATTTAAAAAGTTTTACGTGGACAAAAGTACAGTGCAGCACAGAATAATATTAAGTAAGTAAAAATATATGATGAAAATTTCTTGATGTAGCAAAATAATGAGACGAAAGCGAAGATCCCAGGTTCGATTCCGCACTCAGTTATGAGTATTGCATCGATTTTTTCTGTTCTGTGTTAATTGTTCTTGGACTTTTTCAAAGACGATGGCATTGAACTGTTCGCAAAACACATATTGGCTAAATCATGTATTAAAGAGCGCGTTGCGGCACTCCCCTTCATTAGTACTATTGCAAAACTTCACTGGCAAAGTAAAATATAAAAATAGCTTCAATAAATTTTCTATCTTCTTAATTTTCTTCGTCTGTCTTCTCAACTGCATCAGTACAAAACTGACAAGAATCCAACGACAGATTCAATTCGAGGCGTGCCCAAAATTTAACATGGTAAAGTTGTTTTGTATAGCCCCTATAAAATTTACGAAACGGTTATAAGCAAACAACTGTCATATTGCTGCATATGGATTGCAACCAAAACGTGCAAAACTCATTCCATTGGTCAAAAAGCCTAAGGTAAGTGAGACTTACAAGAGCTATTATTGTACTTTATTTATATTCCGTTAAAAGAGTGGATAAACAGCTGATATTCCTATTGACTATTACTGCCAAAATGAGAAAAAACTTAACAAAGAACGTTGATGATATGGGACCTCTGCCTCGGTATGAGTTCTTATCCATGATGAGTATAAAATATACTCTAAAATATTTAAATTTAATAAAAAATTCAAATTCTTAAAAACAGTTCAAAAATTTCCAAATTTGAACTGAAGCCTGACTAATAACACTACTTCACAAAATTTCAACAAAGTCGTGACCAAATGAATCTGACACTTGATCTGTATGTAAAATTGCTCACTGAATCCGAATATGAAATCAAAATGGTCAAAAGTAGAACAGTTTTCGAGATATTGCGTAATAACCGTTTTTTGCGTTTTCTAAAAAGGTTATGTCACTATAGTGAACGTACCTTCAAAACAGCTTGGCGGATTTTGAAAGTCTTTTTTGCCGTTGAAAGACAATAAAATTATCAAAACAATCACGGGACGCTTGCAAAAATTGGTTAAGAATTTAGAGTTTTACAGTTGACCAAAGCTTGAACTTCACGAAAATTTTAATGATTTTTTGAAATTTTGCTGTTTTCAACTTCTTTTTTTTAAACCAAACAATAACTTTTTCTTTAGTTTCATCACTTAGGAGATTAATTTATTTCAATACAAATATTACGGGTCCAATAAGAATGAGATCGGTGCAAAAATCACAGAGTTATAGAAGATTAATTAAATTATCCCATTTTTGGATTTTTATAAAATTAAAAAAATGCATGTAGGTAAAAATTGCATTATTAATAATAAATATTAAGAATGACTTAGAACTGTTGAATTGCTTTGCCTATTGTAATTATTTTCTGCCTCTCGCACAAGGAACCAACAATAGTCGCCCAGCATCACCTCATCATACACCCCTTGGTACCGACGTTCCATTTCTTGTATTTGTTGGTGAAAACGCTCATCATGTTCGTCACTTTCATCGCCGAGGTTATTTGGGAAGAAATTTAAGTGCGAATGCAAAAGGTGTATTTTTAAAGACATATTAACTCCTTTTTAAGTAAGATATAAAAATGAGTGTTAAGTAAAATTCTTCAATGAAAAAACGATTTAAAAACCTTACCAATTTTCTCATAGTTTTTTAGCAAATCACGAATGATGTCTTCATAGTTTGGATCCCTAAAATTGCCCAAAAAGCCTGATACAACCAAACCAAATGATCTCCATGCCTTTAACTCATCTTCAGACAAAATCGAATCAAATTTTGAATCCTTGAGTACGCATTTCGTTCTTGTTAACAAATTTCACGCTTTCTTAATTTTATTTTTCGCAAAATTAAAATTTTTTAATATTTAAAATGTTTGTTTTTGCTTTGGGCACTTGATTTAAAAATAGCGAAAAGTGGCTAAATTCACTTAATATTCTGTAGCTTTGTCACTTCTGCACCAATCTGAATCATGTTGGACGCAAAATATTCCCACTTAAATATACTAATACGCTATGTAAAAATACATACAAATTTTTAATTGTTCGGTTTGAAAAAGATTGATTGAAAAGGGCGAAATTGCTAAAAATTAACAATTTTTTCATGGAATCTGAAGTTTTTTTCACCATTACTCTGTCATTTCATGACCGATCTTAACAAACAACCAATGGTTATTTTAGTAATTTTATTGTCTTTCATCGGAAAGAAAGAAATGTCCGAACCGACGGAAATTTTTGAAAATATTTTATTTTAAGTGCCTTCATCTTTTTTAAAAACACAAAAAACGGTTATTTTGCAATATCTCGAAAACTATTCTACTTTTGACCATTCTGACTTCATATTTGGATTCAGCGGACAATTTTACATACAGATTAGGTGTCAAATGCGTTTGGTCAAAAAACTGTTCTCTAGTGTAATTTTTAAATTATTAATGAAAACTCTTTAGGAAACCAAATATTTCTAAAAAAAATACATTAAACTAATTTGAAATACAAAATATATTGCCTCATTTTATTTAAGATATTTTTTAATGAAATCTTTTCTAGTCATTGTGCAGAAAATTTCAATAAATTATGGCCTTCACTGTATATATAAGAATTCTTATGAATGAAAAGGCACTTTAAAAATACACATACATACACACACGTAAGCTTATGTGTAATACAATTTATGTTGGAAAAATAATAAAGACTAAACAATGGCAAAGCCCAAATGCATTATGACAGTTTATTACAATTAGTTGTGACAATTATGCCATGTCCACTTTGACAAATTAACATTGACACAAAATCACTGAGTTGCATGGTGCAACGACAGTAACTAGAACAAAAATCAGAAGAGAACATTTAAGATAAAACCTTTGAACCAAAAATGAAAATTATAAAAAAAAACTTAATAAATAACTTGCCGACTAAAGCAGTTAATTCGCTAGTACAGGGTTTTTCCTATGTGTTGTTAGAAGCTATTTTTTGTTACACATATTTATGTGATAGATTAATTAATAGGTGAATTAATTCATGGAATTTGGTTTTAAGTATGATTTCCAGCATGTGTCCGCCACAGCTATGAGTCACATGTTCCATTCGATTAGTTTAATTTTTGACTACTTTTTGCAAATCGTATGGAGTCAGTGGTGGCATGAAGAATAGCTTCTAATGCTTGTATTTCGATAGGAAGCCATGACTTAACACATACGAAGAGACCAGTGAACAGTACCGCTTCCGGAAATCATGTTTTTACCAAATTCATTTTTATTAAATCGGTTGTTAAGCGCGCTGTCAAAAAAGGAAGAATGGATAATGAGAAAACTGTATCAAACACTTAACTTTTTTTCACTTATTGATTTCACATTAATTTTTGCTTAGTTTTTCAAATATTAATCATTTTCAAACCCGTCGTCAACTGGAAAAAAGTTAAGTTAGCATTTGACGTTTGCTACTTAAGTTTCTGTTTGAAATAATTATTAAGCAAAATATATTCTTTCAGAGTAGAGATCAGGATTTTTCACGTCGTTTGAATGGATCTGCACGTACTTTGCAATTACTGTTCAGCATGATCTTTTCGCGATCCATATATTTCCAAAGATATATAAATTCAAATTTCTGAAAATGCTGAAACCAAATCAAGCATTATAATTATAATTATTATCGACAAAAAAATTTAGTTTTTCGAAGGAGCAATTTTTTTAACAAAATCATGAGCAAGACTAGGCGAATATGTTAAGCCAAATCGATCATGCTTTTTTTCATAAGCGTGCATGATCCTGAGGGCCAATGATCTCATGTCTGCTGAAAACATGATAATTAATTTAATTTAAATTAATTTATAATCACAAATCGAATACGTTCAAGCATCCACGTTTGTTAATAATTTTAAGTTATTCCAGTATGTGCACTGCTTAGTAAGAGTATTTAAAAATTATTTATAAACAAACCTGTTTAATGTTTTATTAATTGTGAATTTTAAATAAAAATATATACATGCTTTTCTAATAAATATTAATTTGAAACAAAACCGTATTCTAAATAATTGCCAAACTAAGTAATAAAAAATATTTAAATTTAACAAAATCTGCATTTTTATTTAACTCCTACCGAAAAATCTGCAAAACTTTCCCATTATCAACAATCCAGATAATATCTGGCTCGTATTAAGAGTTCTAACCTCATAATTGATTAAAATGCTATCGTTCAAAATTAAATTGACGTTGATTTCTTGTGTTATTTGTTATTATTTTGTTATTCTGATTCGATTGTAATTCGGCAAATTGTGTAAGATAATGAAAAATTATTTCATATGACATGTTCGTAATCTAGTTTTTTTTCTTAGACGTTTTTGTTTCTTGGGCTTAAACCTATTAAATTGAAAGTTAATGAATTCCAGATCGAGCGATAAATATTTTAAACACGTCCTGAGTGTTAACAAAAAGCAATAACAACCACTTTGACAACAAACACCACTTAAATACTTGGAATAAGATCATGAAAAGTAAAATTATGTTTGCCTCTTTATTTTTCTGTTTTTTTTTTATCAACTGCATAAAGAATAATAAAAAAATTGTTAACAAAAGAGTTTTAGCGTTGAAAAATTAATATGATTAATACAATTAAAATTATTTCATGAGCGGATTTGGTTTAATTTTTTAATATTGGACGGTGTAATTGTTTAAAGAATAATACTGAAAGCCCAATTGCTCCACAGCATGACAAATTCAGTGGCTGAGATAAATTAATCGCAAAGTAATTTATCAGCATGTCACAGAAGTTGACTTGAATTCTGGTAACTATTTCTTCATAAAATATAAGATTTTTTCGAAGCAAAGCAATTTATAAGGTTTGAGAGAACAAACATTAATAAATGTAATTTTTTTCTTACTTTCAGCAGTCGTGCTTTCTAACAATCAAACTATGAAAAATACTAAATTGTATTCTAGCGAAGGAAGTTGGGGGTACTGCAAAACATAACTAATGGACCAAGATGAAAAATTATCAACTTTTTTTAAAGTTTTGTGGTGGTAAAATTTTCAATCTCTTCCACCGCCTTCAGCAGTAGAGGCTTATCTCAGGAGAATGCCATGAATTCCGGAACTTGAATTCAAGACCGAAAATACTTAAAAAGCAACGTGATATTAAACGAAAAAAAAGTATGAACATTATATTCGACTGGGTCGAATCTTAAATACTCTCCAAATATTTCGTAAACAAAAATTCTATTCTTATTGTTATTTGAATATTTTGGTAATTGTTCAATGAAAGCGGTTAACCTGCAGAGCCAAAGTTCCTTTCAGACATTTCTGTGTCCAATTTTAAAACTCTATTTTGGCAGGGTCACTCTGGCAAGGACCGTGAGGGAGATATCTCACTTTTGTCATTAAAAAATAAATTTTTGTGGGTAATTAAGTATAGAAAAAAATTATTTTTGATAGGGTCGACTAGAAGGCAAAGGTGGGTGGAAGGATAGGGTAGGTGAAGATCAGGGAACATCTTACCTTCATAGTAAAAGCTTCAAAAGATTTTTCTGGTGGATTTTTCTGATTTCTGGCTCCAAGTTCATGGCTTTAGACCTTCTTTGACGTAAAAATATATAATTTTCTTAACAAAATTACAAAATAGCTTTAAAAATTATATTGTTTTTCGAGGTTGGTTTAGTTCTTTTTGGGGGAACTTTTTCCCTCTAGCCCGATTCAGTCCTGTGGTTTTCTTCAACACTTATCTATACCAAATTTCAAAGGTCTGGCTCTTTTTTTTTGGACTGTACCGTGATTTCCACAGACGTACGGACGGACATGCTCTGATCGTCTTAGATTTCTTCACTGATCAAGAATATATATACTTTATGGGGTCTCAAAGTGTTATCTCACTACATTACACACGGAATGACAAAGTAAATATACCTTCCAATTCTTTTTTGGAGGGTATACAAATTAGAAATAAGCAAGCAAGAAAAATGTTATTGAAGCTTAAACATTCAAGGCAAACTTTATAATTTAAAATGTTTGGTAATCACTGTAACCTCACCACCATTTGTAATAATTAGCCTGATGATTATTTAAGGCCATTATGTACTATCCTACACAATCATGCAATTCATTTACAGTAAAGTCTTACAGAAGGTTCGCCGACTTTAAGAAATTGCTTGAAAATTATGATCCAAAAATATCAATTTCGTATATTCACAAAACCACTTGGTACTCGTTGTGGTAAATAGGAATAAAAGTGAACATAAAATGCGAAGAAAGAACCAAAAAAAAGGTTGCCGCTGACTGAAAGAAATTTGCCAGTTTGCCAGAAATGTCTAGCTACTCATCCACTTGTTGAAATTTGTATTAACAAAATATAAGCCCAATTCACAATCCTGTGCAAATGGTCTTGCATTATAGCATTTACAAATTGAGAGAGTATTTGAGAGCATTTTCAATGTATTTTGTTGGTGTAGAGAACAATTATTTTGCTCATGCTACGATGCTAGACTACTTGCTCGAGATTTTGAACTGGGCTATAGTTAATAGATTCTGAGTGCAAAGAATATGGTGGATGTGATAAACGAGTGAAATCTGATCCTTAGATTTTAACAATACTTTTTACAATGTTCAACAGGCAGTACAGACTTTTAGTTTTGAACATGTAGTGAATTTCGGAACCAGAATTCAAGGGCGATAATATTAAGAGAAGAACGTGATATAAAATGAAATATGCATAAGTAAGAAAATAGAGTTCAAACTGAAGTACTAAAATCATTACATAGAATTTAAATAAAAAAGTTCAACACAGACACACTTTGCAAGGGCTTTTAAAATGAATGCATGTATTAAATGTCGGACAATCAATTATTGAGTTGAGTATTCTTTGACACTAATACGAATATGATTTGAAATAAGTACAGTTAACGTAACACAAAAACGTAAAGCAAAACCCGATTTTTCGTACTAATTTTTGCATGCGTAAGCTAATCTTGATGAAAGTTTTTGGATTATAATTTAGCAAAAAAAAGATTATTTTATCCTAAACGTTATTTTAATTTTGTACCAAATAGCCAATTATCTACTAATGTTTTATACGAAATAAAATTAATTTATTCTCAAACTCTTCTAAAAATATCAGTGGTAGTGGCATTTAAAAAACAATAATAGTCCCATAAAATATATATTAAAAATTAATAAATATTCTTAGGCGTCATACATAATTTAAAAATTATCAATACAAAAATCCGGTTTTGAGCATGAAATAAAATATATTTCATAAATAATTTAACAAACAAAAAAAATTGCTTAAAAAAGACACGTCAATGCTCAGCTAACAACGCACTTTTTTAGAAGCCTCCGGATCGATGTATAAGACATTAACATAAGAAATTTGAATTAAGTTTATTGTAATGACCAATTTAGTATTCTAAATTAAGGAATATTAATTTAATACTTTATTAACCGAAGAAAAGCCAATAATAGCCTATAAATCAAACAGCACACTCACTCAGACACATTTTCACAGGCAATGAAATATAAACAGCAAAAATAAAAGTTATAAATTTTGTGTACAAAATAAAATGCAATGGTAATGAAGGACATAATTTCGATCTAATTTATATCGCTAGAACGCTAGGGACAAGATTATAAAAGCTCAGATCGGATACCATGAAAGGAAACACAACCACGGGGCTTTCACTATATGCAAAACAATCCAATCTCAAAAACCAGACTTTAAGGAGGTAAAAATATTAAATATAGGAAAGCAAAGAGAAGATGCGCAAAACAATGAATATGACTATTAATAGGAACAATATGTAAGAAACTACAATACTTGACTTGATTTTGCTACTTAATTATTTTTAATATTTTTAATATTCTGCGAGAAGTTACACCAATTCGTATACTTAGTTGCAAAATTTTGTTCTAAAGTGGAAAAAATGCAAAAACCTGATCATCTCAATATAGATCATGATGACGGATATAAAACATTCTTGGCTTATGACACTATCAAACATCAATCATTGGTCCAGACACTTAATCATACTCCTGTCAGTTAGCATGTTTTGACAAAATTAATTAAATTTTATTTTTGCTCTTGCAATGTTTATGAAAACAAATCCACCAGAAAATAATATAAAAAGGTGCTTTATTTCGGTGTCTCCCACTTCCGTCAAGATCACAGACATGAAAACTATTTTAATGAAATATTTTTTTGATTTCTTATTAATTGTTGAATTCGTTGTCTTTTGCTAATTATTCTCTGAAAGGTTAAATCTCTTCACGCTTTAATTTTCTGAATACTTAGCATGATAAATGATCTTATTTGTATGCTTTGCTTTTGATTTCTATACAGAACAGAAGTTGCCAGTCAACCCCAGGGGCCACTGTACGGGATTGTGAAATAATTGAAAAGAAAAATATAAATAGACTTATTTTGTAAAATAAAAATTCAAGCATATATCATTATTTAATTGCACTTAATAATCTGTTGACTGTGATAAAATTGGCACAATAGACTACACAAAAATATTCTTTTGTGTTCCGCTAAACTATAAATTTAACTAAAAAAGTAGATTTATTTTTAATTATTAATAAATCTTTCGTTTTGTTTTGATATAAACACTAATTTGGCGGAAAGACATGGTGTGAATAAAATAAGCAAGAAATTTAATATTTAAAATCAGCTATAAACCAGTTACTTTGTTAGATGGAACTATTTAAGTCTTTGGATCGTTAAAAATAATTGATGGATTAAATCATTTCATGTCACAGCCAAACACTATCCATTCAGTAATTAATTCGATACTTTTATCACTGACGTACGGCAAAATCTATATTTTAACCTTTTGATATAAGAACAGGTTTTTATTTCTTTGGCCAAACACGGAATTTTTCATTTGCAATAGGTAAATACAGACGCTGAGGGAATTCACTGTCTTTATTTAATATTAAAAACAGTCCCTAAAATTCTACGAACCAACTGCTAAAAGGTTGCTTGGTTTTCGAAATAAGCTTAATTACTTAAAATAGTCACATAAAAAATAATCGCACGACCGAAGGTGCCAGAGAAAAGGATCACTTTTCGAAATAAACTTGTCGCCGAATTATTTAGCGTACAATAAGACACGTTGCTAATTATTAGGTAATTATTTTTTGGAAACAAGATCTCAGTCACCATGACTCGATAGCGATCGCTATTCACTGTAACGGCGAATCGTTGCTCAGTACGAAAGAAATAAAGACAGACTATACCGCCAGCGCACAGTGCTTTGTCCCCATATAACGATGGGACAAAAACAAAAGGAGTTGTCAGATATTTTTGAAATTTGGTACACTAGCATAAACTAGCCTAGTTAAGAAAAATATGAATTTTTGGAAAAATCGGCCAAAGGACACGCCTACCTCCCATGTGTCCTGAAAGTGAAAAATATAATTTTAGCTTCAATAATGCCCACAAAATTACAAAAAGTGGTCATGCTGATACATATGCAAATAGCAACGTGTGTGTAAATTTTTATTTAAATCGGACAAAGGACTCAAGGTCCTGCCATATATCCTTTTTATTAAAAACCCTGTCACTCCTACAAAAATTGTCCGATCGTAATAAATTGGTATGTTAATTGATATTTGCAAGATATATATTTATGCCAAATTTGGGTAGAATTGGATTATCAATGTGGAAAATACAAAAACATCATTAATTGAAAAATAGGCTAAAACGGTTAAAATACTCTTGCAAAAATAAAACTATAAGGATTTTTGAAAGATAACATAAATGAAAAAATTAAAGATGAAAACTAGCAATGTTAACGTCAAAAAAATCATATCGCACTTGATCCATCCAAATTTTTATTTTTTCACTTTTCAAAAAAAATCGACGCGTAGTATTAATATCCGCTGTAAAAATATCGTGCTATTTTGGCTACTTTTTGTTAATAAAATGGTTGGTTTAAAAATTCTTTTTCATATGCCTTTAATATTAAATTTAAAACTGTTTTGCTTCTACTGAACATTTTGACTTAATACCCTCCTGTTGATTAAGTGCGATATATTTTGATAAAAAAATTAAAATTTTGGATTTTGAAACATAAATTATAATAGCTTAACTTAATAATTATATTTTATAACTCCTAAAATAAAAAACGTTAAAAAAAGATATAAAGACAAACTTATAACAAAGCATCATCGCTACTTGATTCTTCCCAAAACCAATTTTCGCTTCACGAAGACCTCATCTCGTCTTCTATTATCTCATCTTCGATTTCAACATTTTCTCCAAGAATATATTTCTCAATTTCAGCATCTATTATATTATTTTTAATCTTAATGTTTCTCTTTGGATATACTACGGGATATGAAGCCAACAACAAATAGGTCCACTAGCACTCACGATCACTTATGTTAAAGGCAGTTAAATTTGTAACACTTACGGTTTTTATACAATAGCAATTTTTATAGAAAATAAAAATTTCTCTCGCACTTCCGAAAAAAACTTCAAAATCGAAGTCAATCGCAACTTACAATTTACACAATAATTTAAATATGAAACAGAATCTAATTTATAATTTTTTACCATTCAAAATATAAAACATGTTACGCAATGATATTAAACACTCTTAAATGCCTAATATTTGAGTAAAAATCATAAAATTAGGCATTTCAAAAAACGCATTTTTTTTTAAGTTGTGGTAAAAAATAGGCACTAATTTTTGAATACCCTGTTAGTTAAGAGTATAAACTTACAAAAACATGAAAAAAAAATTTCTAATTTTATATAATTTTTTTTTATACTCCATCAAACTTTAGTAATTTTTGGATTTTCAACAAAAAAAAGGGTTTTTCAGAGCAATAAAAAAAGTTATTTTGTAAATAAATACTAAATTCTAACTTTTAGTTTAACTGCAAATATATTAAAGTACCTGAAAACCAAATTTCGAGTGATTTAAAAAAAAATGAATTTTTCAGAATTATTTTTGTGAAACAACTAAAACCTATATTTCTGTTAAGTCATTTTTGCAAGAAATTATCTGATTTTAACGCCCTCTCGTGGTGGCAAAAGCAATCAGAAATTTTTTTTAACATTTATTTGAGATACCTTATTATCTTTCAAAAAATCTGTATTTAAAAACAATTTGAGACAAAATTTTTTTTTTATTTTTGTCTATGGTTCGAAGCATAGTGCAGCGTGTGAACCGCACGAAACAGTCAAGTTTACAGTGATTGTCTTCTTCAATCACGGACATTTTGCTTATTGACTTATAAATTTATTCAATAATGAGATTCATCAATAAAGACAATTCTTTGATAAAAATGCTCATACTCGGCCAGAGCCAAATAAACCCAATCAGAAAAAATCAGAAGCAAACGGTAACCATTTCACTTCAATTCTTACACGTACTTTATTTTACAGGCAATATTTTTATGGAGAATTTTCTACCTAGAAAAGACGCCAAAGAGTTGAGAATATTTCGGCATCATCCACAACATGTTGCGCAGTAATACTGTCTTCGGTATGCAAATTTCTTTGCCTTGTTGGTGGTTTTAAATGAAGAAAAGTAAAATTAGAGAAAAATGCTTGTTCACGAAGTCGACTATATTAACCGTAAAATGCACGAAGTGCTATATGACTTTAGCAAACAGACTTTTCGATTTTTTTTGGGCTTAAGTTCGAATCTGCATGACTGCAAATGATTTTTTATTATTTTTATTAATAAATGAATTTTGTTCAAATTCTATTTATTATTTTTTTTATATTAAGATTGGAATATTAAGAATATTTTCAATAATCATCAAACCAGCAGAACGGATCAGTACTGATTTCGAGGCCGCTACGCCATCTCATCAGCGTTCTTTGTTCAATTTTTCCACTTTTGCACGTGGTGCTAGTAAGTAGGAATATCAACTATTTAACCAATATTTTTAACGAAAATTGAATATGAGAAGTTATCACATTCATATTGGGAATATTAATCGTCAGGGTTGGGGAATTTCGTACTAACCAAAAAAGGTAATAACTTAAAAATATGAATGTGATAACTTCTCATATTCAATTTTCGTTAAAAATATTGGTTAAATAGTTGATATTCCTACTTACTAGCACCATGTGCAAAAGTGGAAAAATTGAACAAAGAACGCTGATGAGATGGCGTAGCGGCCTCGAAATCAGTACTGATCCGTTCTGCTGGTTTGATGATTATTGAAAATATTCTTAATATTCCAATCTTAATATAAAAAATAATAAATAGAATTTGAACAAAATTCATTTATTAATAAAAATAATAAAATATCATTTGCAGTCATGCAGATTCGAACTTAAGCCCAAAAAAATCAACAATTTGCATTACAAAGTTCGACTAATAAAAATTCATACATAATTTAAAACAGACTTTTCTTATTTTTTAATAAATTTTTACATATCGAACTAATGTGATTTTAATTTTTGTAAGTTCCTTTCATTAAGTAAAAACAGCTGACCAGTTTCGTTATATTTTAGGGAATGCGTTTGATGGTAGTTGATAGATATAAATGAGAAATTGCATCTTCTAGGCTCTAAGCCGTACAATCTAAGAGCTCAGGATTTCCCCGAAACTTGTACCGATATTACGCCCGTGTAGTTTAGAACTAAAGGGTTGGTAAATTTGAGGGCAGGAAGAAAATTGGCTGTCAATGAGCTATCATCCTTTGGCATTTACTTAGTTAAAAGTTAAAAATACTATCAAAATGGTGAACATTCTACTGTATCACTTCGCAAAATGCGAGCAGCTTTTCCTCAACATCAGGCTCCTTCTGACATCGCTGTGAGTAATTTTATAGCTAAATTTAAAGTTCACGGTACTGTTACTAACAATGGACCAACAACTACGCTCGTAGAGGCCGCATTGATGCAAACATAACCGCTGTACAGCACAGTGTTGAGAATGAGCCTTGGACATAAACTCGTCGAGGTTCGCAACAACTGGCCACAACCAGACACACCTTGCACAATATTTTGCATAGAAAAGCTTTCTTTTCAAGCTTATAAAGTTCAACTCGTTCAAGAACTAAAACCGCCCGAGCACTATTTGCGTCGAATCTTTGTGAATTGGTTGTGTAAAAAACTGAATGAAATTAACGCATTTTTCAACAAGATTATCTTAGTGATGAGGCCCATTTTCAATTAGGCGTTTATGGAAACAAACAAAATTGTCACATATGGAACTCACAAAATCTACAAACAATCCTCGAAAAACTACTACATCCAAAGAAAGTGATCGTATGGTGCCGTTTGTGGCCGGGCGGCATCATCGGCCGGTATTTTTTCAAAAATAAACAAGGAAACGCTGCCATCGTGAATTCTCTTAGCTACCAAACCATGACAACCGACTTCTTGTGGCCAAAATTGGCTTATGTTGACATCAGCCTCCTTTGGTTTCCGCAAGCCGGCGCCCCAAGCAACACAGTCGGCCAAACAACTCAGTCATTGCTCGAGAAATTTCCCGAGTGCGAATCAATTGGCCGCCTCGTTCTTGTGACTTATCTCCGCTTGAATTTTTTTTTTTTTTTGGGCTTTTTGAAAAAACGGATCTTAGTGAACAAATCGCAAACAACTGACGCTCTGAAAGATGAAATTCGGCGTTGCATTAACGAGATTGGCGAGGCTTTGTTGCAAGATGCGGTTCAATACTTTGTGAAAAGAGCGGACATCTGCCGACGTGCTAGAGGTGCACATTCGCCCGACATCACATTCCATTACTAATTCCCATATTTCAACTTTACACTAGTATCAATAAAACTTTACACTGTTATCAATAACACAAAAAACCGGACATCATATTCCATTACTAATTCCCATATTCCTATTTTACAGCTGGTATCAATAAAATTGAATTTTCAACGAAAACAAGTGTTTAAAGTCAATTTACTTCGTAACCTCAAATCTACCCACCCTTATAAATCGGTCTGCCATACATGTAAGGTTTTGTGAAAGAAAGAACTACTTCCTGTATATGGGTGCTGTGGCCTGAATTAGTTAGCGCGGCTTCTAATCCACTATCAG
The DNA here is from genome assembly GCA_951800035.1 of Linnaemya tessellans. NCBI lineage: Eukaryota > Metazoa > Arthropoda > Insecta > Diptera > Tachinidae > Linnaemya > Linnaemya tessellans. The sequence goes on along the minus strand of OX637532.1, from coordinate 110,075,196 downwards.
CAATGGATATGGCACCGAATTTTTCTGATATGCATTTGTGCGTTTGTGTTAGTTGTTGTCAGACTATTTTTAGTAGTACTGTACTAAAAAAACGCTTCTTACGTCCTGGAGCAAACAGAAATCGGCGACGAGGTATAAGAAAGAGATAGCTACAATAAATTCTGTCTTCTTATCTTGCCCCATCTTTCATAGGTCCGGCACAATGCATTACACGATGTTCAAGTAAAAATAAAAATAAAATGTTTCATATTTTATATACATATAAAACATACTTTCCCAGAGTGGTCTACGTGTGTGGCTTAGCTCGACCAATCAGTAATTAATATGGGAACGAAATTTTCTGATATCCAGATGTCAAACTTTTTATATGACGAAATCATGGCAGTGTCCGCAGAACATTACCGACAGCGATTGTGAGTATAACGTGCACTACAATAGCATCCTTCTTCGGTATTGAAGCGAAATTTCCATAGTGAATGGCTTTAGTAAAGGTACTTCCATTAGTAAATTGTGGTTACAATTGGTCAGCAGCAATTAAAAGTCGGTGCACCTTTTAAGTTCTGCCTGACAAACATTTCAAGCATGTGTCTTAAGTCTTTGGTTTTAATGTTACCATGTCATTCATATTGATTGATTTTGGCAATCATTCTTTTTTTTTTTTTGCATCATAAAACTTCTATATTCCCATTCAAAATTCATTACGATTTCATCATTGTGTTTTCCTTGCAACAATTTAATTGATTTTTAAATATTGGTGGCTACAACAGCATTCGAATCAAATCGAAAATTGCATCAGCAAGAGAGAAACATGAAACCCTAACAAATCGTCTTTTCCAAATAATCAAACATTTCGTAATTAAACGTGTAGACATAAAAATGCATCTGTATTTCTTATCTACCTCTCCTACACATGCATCTTGCCACAGCCTCAGCCGCTGTTTTTCTAATGCTGCACTGAGGTTTTTCTTTGTTTCCAATGAAAGTTAGATACACTATAAAACAAAAACTTAACCATAACTAAACATTCAAAGCATAAAAAACAGTACGAGTATTGCATAAAAAATAAAATTACCCTCTTCTGGTAGGTTTTTGTTTTCGTATTTAAATGAAAATTCAAGCGGTTTATTTTCCTAAAATTAACCGCTGGAAAAAGGCAAAATTATTGCAAACATGAAATAAAAGCTTTTGTTACAACAACATGGAAAAAACATTGTTTATTTATATTTTTACATATTTAATGTTTTCTGTTTTTATTTCAAACATTTATCACAACTTGTAAACATGTAAGTAAACAGTGAACAGCCAGAAGTGAACGAATGAATGCATGTGTGTTGATCAGGCATGTGCTCATGCGGTCTCTGTATGTGGGAGCGGTCTAAGGGAAGGTGTATTTACACGTACTTACTTTAGAGTGAAGCCATGAGCAATCATACACTAATTTATTTACGTTATTGTTTTGTATGTGAAGTGTGTGTGTGTTTGCTGTTGTTCGACTTTAAATTGTATGTTTGTGGGTAAATAGCACACAAATAAAAGTGTTTAACTCAAAGTTAGTTTCTTTAGGGTTTTCGTTAAATGCAAAAAAAAATCAAATTAATTAATTCTAAAAATTATAAGAATTTTTATTCAGTTTTAAGTTCAAATCAACGAATCTGCAAATTTTTTCCATTTTAAAAATTCAAATTGTTAATAATAGTGTAATACAGGGTGTCCAGGTGAGGTAGGGGGTGTTTATTTCTGCAGTTACATTGCATAGGTGCGGCGTGGTTGCAGATGATTACGAGGGCTAGCGATTGGAGATTCAGTAGCAATGGAGACGTACGCAGGACCGCATCGCGCTTTTTGCATGCGGGCTTATTACCGAAACGGTGACTATCGTTACTGCTCAGAGGTTATATCGTGCAGAATATCACACTCGTAACGCTCCAAGTGAAAATAGCATCTGGAGATGGATTCACATGCTTGAAAATACTGGTGCCACTCTCCAGATTCCAGGTTCAAGTCGTTCGAGAACTGTTAGAGACGAAGAAACAATTGAAGAAGTGAGAGGATAAGTTCGTCAAAATTCGTCACTTTCAGTATGAAAACGAGCACTTAAATATTAAAAAGATAGGGATTTTTTAGCCTCCCAGCTACAAGAATTTGATGGCTATAATTTGAGGACATGGTTCTAGCAGAATGGGGCCACATGCCATAGATCTGACCAATCATTTCAGGCCGTACATGAATTATTCAAGAATAAGGTGATTTCTCGCAGTGGTAACATTAACTGGCCACCAAGAAGCTCTGATTTCAGCGCTCTTGTTTATTTTTTTGTGGGGTTACCTCAAGGGCAAGGTATACGACAATAAACCAACCAATTTGGCACAGCTGAAACATAACATCACCCTAGAATGGCAGCAAAATCAAGAGCAACTTGTTCAAGCGTAATGAAAAATTTTCGTTCAAGATTGAACGAGTGTTTGCAGCATGAAGGTTGACATCTCGACAATATAATTTTTAAGAAATGGTTTTCCATTTTGTGTAGTTTTATCATAAATTAAAAAAAATCATTTATTGGTAATTAATATTTTTTACTTAATAATAAAATCAACCTCTGACGAGATCACCCTGTATTTAGAATACGTTTTATGATCATCAAATTTTTTTCATAATAATTAAGCTAATCCTAAAGTTCGAATAATAAAATGTACATATATTCAATTTCAAAAATGTCAATTTGATTGAGCCGTTTTTCTCTCAAATTTAATCATGTTTAAAATATAAAGCTGATAATTATTTTAGTTTTAGTGCATAAAAATATTTTTATATTATAATAACTTTAGATGAAATGCCGAACACATTTCGTTTTTTTATAGAAATCAACACCAATTTGGTTTTCAATCCATAGAGTAGAGTCGAACACCGCTATTTCCGAAAGCCGCTACACGTTCATCATCAGTCCTCAATTGTATTTGTTTTTTACCACTTGTTTATTTATATTGATTTTGCTTTATTGCTTCGTATATTGATAGTGTCTATAACTTTTTCCATATAATTTTAAGAACTTTCAAGTAGTCTATCCTATTTAGATTTTTTTTATTTTTACATTTATTAATTAATGTCTGTGGATTAAAGTTCTTATAGACAACACATAAAAAATAGATGAAGAAAAATAGAAATAATCATATGCAAAAGCAAATTAGTTAGAAATAATCAATTAACATGTACGATTTTAATTGAATTAATCCTAATCTCTTTAAATCCACTCCATATTCATTTATTATACTTTAATCTTAATTAGTACAACTCTTATATTTATTCCTTAAAGTTGCATCTCTGTAAATAGTAGTAATAAGAAATTATTATATAAAATTCAGGTCCTCATACGCGTGCGTTTCTTAATTCTACTCTGACTATTACAGAATGTCGAATGAATTCTTCCTATCGTACAAATATATTTGAAAGAATGAACTCATTCGACATTGTGAAATCGAAATTATGAAAATCAAACTAAGAAAATTTATATAAACGCGATTAAGCAAAAATCAGACAATAGGTTAAGAAGAAAAATAAACAAAATTTATCTTTGGAGTTTTTGTAGAATAACATCAATTTAATAGTCAAACGATTTTAGTACGCAAATTTCGAATTGGTTAAATGAGAAAGTACTTAAGACGTACACTTTATAAAAAGTGTGCTGAATATATACGGATACACATAACCACGATTGGTAATGATGCACATCATTCAATAACACTGTAAAAGATCTTACAAGGAGAATTTTACGAAGTAAAAGTCAATAATTTACACTATAACATAAAAGCAATTAATATTATATACTATCTATTTTTTTAAGCACAGCAATAGCTTGCTCACAAGAAGTATTGAAGTGCACGTGCAAACCCACTAAGTTAAAAAAATATAAAAAAAAATTCTGAAAAAGTAGTAGTTAATCTAATCCGAATCTCTTGAAGTTATACTTAAGGCCTGCTTACACATTTTACGTATCTTCAAAACTATTAATTTTAGTTGACACTTCACCTACAAATAATTATATTTTTTTATTTAAATACAACATTACGCGCGAAGATATTTACATGTATTCGAAACGGAATCGAATCCACGATTTCCTTTACTAGATGCCAGGCATCTGTGCGTACTTCTTCAAATGTTTATATTCACCTTAACATGCAGTATCAGTGCACGTATTTATTGTGTAATGGCAAATGTTCGCATTTAAAATAATTGAATTCCAAAATAGGTGAAGTGCTGTATTCGGTTGTGCCCAATTTTATATACTCATCACCAGCGTACGTGTGGAGTACATACATACATTCATTTGAATACTGGAACCATCTTTTTGATCTTTCTTATTTTCAATACTAATTTATTACTTTCTAAAATATGAAACATGTTGGATTACCTAAGAAAAAAATTGGTTTTATTTAAGTGTTGTAATGTTCTAAAAAAGTTTCAATTTTCTAGCTCTAAAACTGCCTTTTTGATTTTTCTGATTTATAATACCAATGAATTTCTTTTAAGAATCTGCTTAATTTATCCAGCAAAATAAAAGCTTTGTTTAGTTGGTTACTTTTATGTACCAAACAGTCTCAAATGTGCAACCCTGGATTTTTGATTTTGATTGATTGTTAATACCAATTTAACTATATTTATTTATAAAACAGGTTTAATTAACAAAAAAAAAAACAATAACTAGTGTTTGGTATTAATTTTTATATAGAAAAAATAAGTTTATATTTCCCAGCTCTGGTTTTGCTGGCTTTCAATAGCAATCAATGTAGGACTATTTCCAATATATTAATCCAAAGTTTCTAGCTTTTCCGGAGCTTCGCAAAACCGATTACACGCATAGAGGGACATCAGTTATTCGACTTCTCTATTCAAAAGGAACCAGAAAATATTTATTTAATGGGTTCGCATATTAATATTGTGGAAACTGCACACGAAATGATAACCCTACCATTTGGAGCTACGGACATTGAATAAATCGAAATCAATGAAACACTGAACCGAAGAGGAATTAAACATTTGCGGAGAAATAAATATAAAAGAGAGAAGATGCAAAGTCGATCGAATAAAGTTATGTTTGCTACTTAATACGGATAACAGATAAAATACTACTTAAATTTCTAGCCTTATGTTCATAATTTATTGATCGAGCGATGAATATAAACTGCCAATACACCATAAACTATGGTCAAATTTTTTCTGCGTGGCAAAATAACTATTCATGGTATTCAAATTATATAAAAGTCTTTTACTTTTATTTTGCAAGACGGTCTCTGGAATCCATTGCAGAACCAAAAACTTGTTTTGATATATTCCAATTATATGCCACGGAACAAAATTTCGACAGACCTTTTTATTGCAAAATAATCTATTTCTGACAAGGCGGCATACTTGAAAACAAATATATTCAATATTGACTAATTTTAATCTTAAAAGTGTATTTTTTGTACGATTGAACGTTATAACAAACTGGATTAATTTAATTAAATATTTAACTTCAATTAAGTTATAATAAAAATATAAATAAAAAATCGTTACAAAATGGGTGGTGCTTTATTATGAATATAAACAGAGCCAACTTCAACAGCCACTTTATGAGACATAAAGTTTTATATTTATATACAAACATTTTATACCCGTAATAAACTAATAAAACACGACAACGAGACAATTTGTTATCTGCACTCTTCTATGGAGCATAAACGGCAACAGTGCTAAGCCCCAGTAATTAAATATTTTAAGTAAAGCATGTAATTACTTGATTAAATAGTTGTGATTCGGATTTGAATTAAAACAATCATAATGTTATTTGTTTAAGTATCTAAAAGTAAGGCAGATTGCAAAATAAATAGTAATAAATATGTATGGAAGGCTTAAGTTAACAAGCAATAATTACAACTTTACGATGGGTCCCACTGTACCACATCAAGAAAATTTATATTACAACACACATACATATAAATTAACTTATATACATATGTATATATATATATATATATATATATATATATATATATATATATATATATAACGGAAAAAGGTTTTAATAATAATTCAGACATCTTATTATTAAAACTTTTTTCTGTTCTAAAAGTTCTCCTTGTAAAAAGGACCTTTTATACTCTTATAATCTAATCTCTTACTAAAGAGTATATTTTATACAAATATGGGTTTCATAGAGAAATGTCTTTTATAGAAAATTACTTTTGTATAGAAAAGTACCTTTTATAGAAGAGTTCATTCTGTAGACAATTACCTTTTATATACATATTACGTTTTTTATTGAGAATCATCTTTTACCGAAAATTTTTATTACAGAAAAGTACTTCTTATGGAAAAATACCTTTTATACAAAAGTGACTTCTATTGAAAAGTAGCTATTGTAAAAAGTTTATTTTACAAAGAATATTTTTTATAAAAATTATCTTTTATAAGAATACTTCTTATAAAATAATATATTTTATAGAAAATAAAATTTCATATAAAAGTATATTTTATAGAAAATTATTTTTTATAGAAAAGTACATTTTTTTATACAAAAGTATCTTTTGCAGAAAAGTAACTTTTATTAAAAAAGTTCCTTTTATAGAAACAAACCTTTTACAGAAAATGACATTTCATAGAAAAGTACCTTTTATAGAAAAATACTTATAAGAGAAAAACACCTTTTATAGAAAAGTATCTTTTACAGTAAATTACATTTCAAAGAAAAGTACCATTTATAGAAAAGTACCTTTTGTAGAAAAGTACCTTTTATAGAAAAATACATTTCACAAAAAAAAAATACTTTATACAGAAAAGTTATTTTTACAGAAAAGTAAATTTTTGTGGAAAAGTGCCTTTTATTCGAAAGCGTTTTTTCTAGAAATTAGCTTTTTATTGATATATTTAGAAAAGCAGTTAATAAGTAGACTAAGATTAAGTAGGTTGCGGGTTCGTTCTGTCATGAATGTGGGATCGAATTTTTCTGATACACATCAGCACATGGTTGTACGTGTTCTAGTCGCCTGTTTAAATGGCGAACCCAATGAGCAATACCGCCAGCAATTGACACCATCACGAACTATTGAGCGCATTACTGCACCCTTCTTTATCGGCATGGTAGAAAACTATTCAGTAACGAAGAAAAATTATCAGTAATACATTCTTAAGTTCTCGCCTCTCCATATCTGTCCACTCAATATAAAATAATATTTTATGGTGGTCCCCTACTCTCAGTTGAAATGGGTGGTAACACACCCATAATTGTAGCAAATATAAATACTAATATATATATATATATATATATATATATATATATATATATATATATATATATATAATGTATATATACTAAGAATATTTCTTCAACAAAAACTACACAAAACCAACAAAAAACGAATTCAAAATCAAGGAAAGCACTCCACTCAAGTTACACTTTTTGAAGCATAAAAATGTTCGAATTTAATAAAATCTATTGGTGACGTGATTTTAATAAATGCTTATCTTTCCAGCTTGGTTTTACCATATAAAATGATTTTGTTAAGGCCAGCTTAAAACCATTTTTTGTATTGGTTTTTAGTAGATTTTATGAAATGGACCCATGTTTTTGTCTGTGCTAAGTTACGTATTGCCAAGTTAAATACAGTAAAACTGCTGATAATGCTATAGAAATTTCACCACAACCGCATTTTTTTCTATGAGCGTTTGCTTGATTTTTATATAAAATAGTGTTATATGTAAGTTGTTCACTTTGTATAAGTATATACTCCATAATTTCAAAATATGCCTATACAAAATAATTTCTATTTCAGGGTTCATTGAGAAATTGGTTAGCTTTTCTTACAAACACAGCTATTGGACATCTGGTCAGTTTAATATTATAAATGGTAGAGAAGAGTACAAAATTAATGCATCTCTTTTTAGGAGAGATTTAATTTATTGTGATCAAATTTATCGCACAGTCTGTGTATTAAACCCAGAATTTACTAAACTTGCAGTGTGAACACAACATCACATGTTTATGGTTTTAATACTAAGAGCACCGTGATTAATTTAACTTATGTAGTTAACTAATTGTCGCAAATATTATTTCGACCGTTAAAAATGTTGAGAATAATCCTAAGAAACTATTCAACAAACGTTTTTATAATAGTGATTTTTTTCTTAGAATAATTATATATTACAAGTTGATATTTTAGTTGCTCGAAGCAAACTATTTTATGATTACTTCATTTGTATACACACACGTGAGTATTACGTTAGACTGACCAATTTCGCAACGTCACATGATATCAATCAGCGCCGGTCAAAAAATATTATTTTGTATTTAAATGCACCATTTCAGAAACGATTTGGCGCCATACAAACGTTTTTACTTAAATTAAGTAGATTTCTAAATTTTAGGATTTTTTCTTTGGTTATAATGCTGATGCCAAAAGTTATTTAAATTAATATTGCAGAGACCAAAAATAATATCGTTAACTTAGAGTCCAAAGAGAAGCTGAAAAGGTTTTATACTCCAGTAGTAAAACGTATATCTATAGGTATTTGCAGTGCCATATTACGCTCTTTGTGGGCTTATTTTTTAATGTATTAAAATCAATTGAGTAACTCATCATGAATAAGTAGATACCCAAATTAAATGAGATGGCATGTCTGCCGGATTATTGTACTATACAACTTTATTCGTGCCCTAGATATAACACATTTACAGAGGATATTTCATTGAATGTATGATCAGCTTTAGGCCAAAAATATGTTTTCGTTGCCATAATATTAGAAAAAATTATATTGAAATATTCATTTTTTATTTCGCAACTTTGGCAATTAAATGATATTAGCGCTTGTTTCTTAAGTCTTTTGTTTTTATCGCCTTTATTAAATGTTTTCAAATTGTTCGCAAACTAATTATTCGCCAGCGATTATAAAATTTTGTTACGACAAGTGTTCTGCTAGTTGTGGTTGTTCTTACATTTTGGTCTACTTGTTTATTGGAAACAAATTGAACGATTAACTCTGCACTAGTATTTTCATTGTAAAATACTTTTAATCAATAATTACTTTACAATTCGTTTCAGTGCAAACAAAACACTATGCAATCACAAGTGGATTTGATAATATAATTGATTGGAACATAAATGAAATCGTCATATTTTGTAGTTGTAAGCCTTCGATAAAGTATTTCAGTCTAATTACAAAAGCAAATGAAATAATTGCACGCGATTGCTTACAAGAAATAACTATTTCAATGCAATAAATAAAAAATTAGAAAAAGTACGAAGTGTATGATTTTCTACTTACAAAGAGTACAAGTATTCATGTGCAGGAAGCACAAGTACTCTAGATTCATTACGAAATAAGTAACATAATGTTAAATTTTTACTTAAAGGCGCCAGATTTGCTACAAAAAATACCTCGGATCATAATAATATAGTAGTTCTGAAGAAGAAGTTTAAAATATACGGGATATTAAGGGAAAATGTTTCTTTACGTTTAAAGAAAATTTGTTGTTGTACTGCAATTTTGAACTGTAGGTATATTTAAAGTTGGTGTACTCTACTTTATTTGTGAGCCTTTCAAAGCGTAGAAGTTGATGTGGTTTCAAAATATCACTACATAATTTACAAATTAATTGATTTATTACACTCGCTATTTGCTGCAAATAGTTTTTTATAATAAATTGAACAAATGAAATCAAATAAATTTATTATCTTATGGCAACATGACCATCATAGGCGTAGCGAGAATATTCGTATTAATTTTTCTTTTTGCGGACCTTCAAGCACAATAAAGATCACCTCGGAGCTCTATAACATCTGAATAAAATAATTATTAGCGACCATTTCCAACAGAATTTTGCATGACGATTTCTGAAAAAGAGAGGAAACTATTTCAAAGTCTATTTGCCAGTTTCATTTATACATGATGGACTATAAAAATCGCTACTAAATTGTCTAAATGTTTTAAATGTCAGCTTCGAGTTCGTTCATTGAAATGTTTCATTTTGTCCGGCTTTTGGTTACATCTTTTGGATAAGTGCCAAAAAGATCCGGTAACATTTACTTTAGCACAGTTGACCTTCTCCATTGGCCATTTTTCACGCAGTGCGTTGAAAATAAAAGTTGTTTTTGAGGTGTTTTCTCACACATTGATTTTTTTTTTGTTGCCACTTAATGTATCGTGCTTAAGATTAAAAGTCTTCACAAAGCAAATAAAAGTCAAAGGTCGAATACCATCTTAGACTATGAGCAAGTTGTTTTATAACTTGTTGAGGTTTTTTTTGTATTGCAGTAACAACTTAAATACAATCAGAGATGCTGCCGACAAACTACATTAATGGTTACAGTGTCTATTGATAAGAACACTTTATAATATGTTGTATTGAGAAAAAGCACGACAAATATTCTAAGGATCCAGGGTAAATGAACACTGAATTTAATTTTGCAACAACAGAATGGAATAGAGCTCTTTTTTGGGAAGTCGCCAGACTCTTATCATCACTATTTATTTGAATTTTTGATTGTCACTTAGGTGAATTAGAGAAAATTATTTTTATTTATAAAAATTTTATAAAAATGTCACTCATTCTTTTTTTTTCTTTAATTCGGGCCAGCACTCAGGGCATGGCCCCTACATATGCAGTGTATTTCGCTGGAACTGGAAGAGAGGGAATAGTATTGAGAGGACAGATGAAGATATATGAGAAGACAGAGAATTTTTTGTAGCTTTAACAACCTTTTGCTACGCCGGCTAATTTTTTGCTACAGGGACGACGAAAGTTGTTCCTCTTTTCAGAAATGCTGCATTTTTACCTAAGCCGATGTACACTTTGGTTAGCTTTGAATTTAGTAATTTCTCTAAAAAAAATTTACTTTATTTAAGATTTTTTCGGTAGACATCTGCATCGTTGTCATTTTCTTGGAGCTTCTCCCTTTCTTCAAAGGCGATGAAGACTTTCAGCAAAAAAATATTATATCGCTCATTTAATGGAACATACGAGTAGTCATTTCTTAAATAATTAATACATATTACGTTTTTATTAAAACAAAAGGGGTATTTCATACTATTTGCATATGTAAAAAAAGTTCATCATTATATTTCAAGCTCACCCGAAGTTATGACAAAATATATCTTGTGAAATCGTATGTGAAAGCCTATATTCGAAGAACGTTAATTACATCAAAGGAGCATCTTAAAGTTTTTTTGAAAGAGCTAAATATTCTGTGAAACATCTACTGATGATTTGGCAATGAAATTCATTTACTTATAGTAAATTTTATAAATCCTTAGGCAAATAACAATTTTTAGATAATGCATTCCTGAGAATATCTCGAATAAATTTGATCAGATATATGAATATATAATAGTATATAAAACATCTACAAAAATAACACAGTAAACAACTTCTTAAATATGAGTGTAAGCATTTTTGAAATAACTAAAAAAATTCTTTGAAACGCAAATTCATGAGAATATCGGAAATAAATTTAATAACTATTCTATTATTTAGGTTGCGTTTTTTCGATTTGCATTAAGCTCAAGCCTGCTTTAAGGTAGTGTGAAACTCTAATTTTCACGGTAAAATGTATTGTTTTATTATTCCATTAGAGACCAACATTTTTAGCAAAACTAAGCTGTGCTGTCAAAATTTTGTATACTAACTTCGTAATGGCGGCACAAATTTGTCTTCAGATTAACTAAACCCAGTTTAACTGAGATCTCAAAAACCCTAATGCTGAGAAATTGTTAAAGTTAATTTTCATAACCCCCTATGAATTTTCTTAAGTAATTCTAATTGGTTTTTGAAAGTTTGTGCATAATATACAAAAGTATGATGACAATTTAAGGACTTGATTTACTGTCCTACACAGTTGCACGATTCATTAACATGAAAATCTTGCAGAAGTCTTAAAGATTTTAAAAACTTTTTCAAAATGGCGTTGTAGGTGGCACACTATTGTATAACAGTGATGCAAAAATATATGACTGACAATAAATAATACTCTGATTTTATAAAAATTTCATAAAATTTTGAAAAAAAATCTGTCACACAGTAACATCCACACTACCATACTTTTTCAGCACATGTCATAGTTGACAGATCGTCCGAATGTGTAGGACAGTGAATCACGGCATTTAGTGTAAAAATATTCGTATAGCATTTCTTAACAGGCATAAAAAGACAAATATTTAATTTAATATACATATATTGCTATTCAATATAAAAACTGTCATTTTATTTCTTCTTACAGCTTGAAACTAATTCTGGAAAGTTGCAAATTACTAAAACAAACAGTATTTATACAATTACTTTTAAAACTAAAAATAATATCTTAACAAAAAAATTCATTGTAATCTATTTGGCGTACTATTTCCCTTACTTTCAAAGTCATTAAGAACTATTACAGTAGATATTTCATGATAGAAGGGACCGACTGGTTTTTATGAATTAGAGGAGTTTTCGAAATAATGAGATATAAATCACCAGGTTGAAAAAAACGATTTATATGGAATTGATTTTAATCACGTTTTAATTTAAAAACTAATCATTTGAAAAGGTTACATTGTACAAAAACATATATAATTCATTTTTCATAAAGGAGCTGCCCCTATAAATTCTCTTTGTCATGAAACCGTTGAAGCAGCGATACTAAATTTTTTAGCAACTTTGATGTTTTTCATTCCTTTTTCACACTCTATTGTCAATAGCAAAATATATTCTTTTTTTCATTAATGAGTACTTTTCATTGACACTCTTCACAAAAACTACAAACAAACTTGTTTTAAGAAAAAAAAAGTCCTAAAAGAAATCTAATGGCAATTGCAATCAAATTTGTTAAAAAAAACCATTCCCTTTTGTATATTTTGTAAAACGTAGTAATTTTGTAGTATACAATTTCCAATAAAGTTTTTATAAATAATAATTGTTAGCACATTTAACAAAGACACCTAACAAGAGATGACAAACCTAAACACACATGAGTACTGGTGATTAAAGCTTTCGGAAACAGCTACTCCGCTGTGTATTTGGATAATTAAAATTGATGTTGAATAAATATTATCATGTCTGAATTTAAAGAAAAACTGTTAATTTTTTCCGGGCTTAAGTTCGAATCTGCATGACTGCAAATGATTTTTTATTTATTATTTTATTAATAAATGAATTTATTCAAATTCTATTTTTATTAATTTATATTAAGATTGGAATATTAAGAATATTTTCAATAATCATCAAACCAGCAGAACGTTCTGGAGATTCGAACTTAAGCCCGTTGGAAAAAATCAACAATTTACATAAGAAAGTTCGACTAATAAAAATTCATACATAATTTAAAGAAAAACAATTTCGAATAATTAGGCTATCAATCAGAATTCAATTTAATATAACAATAAAAAAGTGCAATACAAAATACTTACACAGTGATTTGAATTACGAATTAAAAGAAGTGGTTTACGAAAAAGTACGATTTAAATGGATCTCCTCAGACTTCGAATTAAAAATAACAAAAAGCGAGGTGAACAAAAAAAATATATGGAAATTTTGCGAGCTAATGAGTCTTCCTCCAGCTATTTATTTCAAATTATTGAAGTTTCTACGAATAATTGCAGCTTGATGGTATTTATTTAAAAAAAATCAAACATTATTTGCAAGATTTTTATTTCACCTTCTAAATTTGTTATGTATTACTGGAAATATCAAGTAGTTAATCAAATTCATTGCAGATAAAAAACACACTAACTCATAGGTAAGTGGTTCTGCCACATTAAAAGGAACGCTTTATGTTCTGGTAGTTAACTCTTTGAATGGCCTGCAACTTTTATATTTGGCAGCTCCAAGATATTGACGTTTAAAAATTATTAAGCAAATAATTGTGTTTTAGAGAAACACGCACATGACAAATGTTGAAGTGTTTATGAAAGGTTAATCCTTTTACAACTCTGCTCTTGGGTTTTGTCCTAATTTTCTAAAGCTTATTTGATATTTCAGTAGAAAAAATTTTCGTACCGTCTCTGAAAGGAGCATGAACTCTTTCATAAAATACTATTATCGCTATGGCTAAGAATCAGTAAATAGTCAATATGAATTATTCATTTAAACAGGGCAGAAACAAATCACACAACTAACAACTTCGGCGACTATTGAAAATTTGTATTGTACTGGAATTCCGAAATATGACAAAATTGTATATTTTATATTTCGTAAGTAGATGTTATCTGGAAATTAAAAGAAGGAAAAAAATACTTTAAGGAGATCCCGCAAAAATTTCGAGCTACGCACCTGATATCTAATGAAATGAAGCCACACCAATCATATAATGGACAGACTGAAATTGCTCAGCCAATACTGGCACAACATTCTTTGGAATTTTTTGTTTCACTTATTGTTTAGCTTTTGGCTTATTTATCTTCTGTGGCAGTGTAATTGTTGCAAATATTGCTAGAAATTTATACACACATACAAACATTCACACAAAGTGCATACATTATTATAGAAATCATAGTTTTAACGCTACAATTAAAAACTCTGTAGTACTGGTAAGAGCAAGTGATTTAAATGCGTAAGGGATACTTCCCCACAAATGCAAACGAAAGAGCACTTTTAAGTACTGGTGATGCAGAAACTTTCAGAAGGAGTATTACTGTTGAGACTTTGAGCACAAAGTTGATGCCTAAGCTCGATTAGTTACAACAGGATATCGACTGGTAACGGTACAGGATTATTTCAGAAATAGGGAGCTAGTTTGTGATACTATTGGTGAACTGTTTTGGAACGTTATAGTGTTTTCACACTATAACGTTCATTTTAATAAACTTTTGTTTTAACTGTTATGAAATATTTTATTTAACATATTTGGGGTATTCACATTGTGTGCTATTTAGTCATATTGTCATAAAGATATATTTTATACCAGTTTAAAGAAGTTGAAAAGCCATAAAATAATAGCACTCTTTCAGGTATGTTTTTGTTTTGTCATAAAATAGCTCTAGAGATCTGAGTCGAACGGTTGAAAATCTTTAGGCGAGACGGCGATAGTATATGTTTGCCGCCGTTACTTATATATGATTCACGACTAAAAAACTGCTAAAAAATTATTCATACCTATATGTCTGTACATTAAATCACATTTTTATAACATTTTTATAAATTAAAAGAGAACTAAATCGCAAAAACTAAATATATACAAGTGAAAAATCTTTCCCGTTTAACTTACGTAGCTGGCAGCCACTGAACGTTTTTCCGTATGCCGCCGTAAAAAAATGTATTCAGCTCATATCAAGGCAGCAGCTGTTTTAGTTTATATATACAAATTCATATAGATATTCTTGTGCACCAGAAGACAAATTTAATAATTTTAAATAGAAACATTTAATTAGAAAATTTAAATAGAAATTCAAACAACTTCATTACAATTGCCTTAATTCTCTTTTGCTTCGATAACAGCTAATTACAAATGTGTTGTTATCTTATCAGCTGATCGATGTTTGAAATAGCATACTAAGTTATGACGGGTTGTTCACACTACTCATATATTTCGTGCTATTATTTTATGACTTATGACTTTATGACTACAGTGTGAATCCCCAAATTGTCACAATTCTCTTTTAGATAAAATTTATTTATATAGACATTGCTGAACCGTCAACAAATAAATTTCATTTAAAATAATTTTGTTTTAACGTTAAAATCAAATCTTAGAACCTAATTTTACCACACAAAACGATTTTGTTAAAAATAACTTAAAACCAGTTTCGCATTGATTTCAATTGGGTTTTATTCAACGTTGTTTTTGTCTGAGTTGAGTTGAGTTCTGCCAATTCAAATATTTGATATTACCGATTTTTATATGAAACTATTCGGTTGGGCTTCGTCACACCCATCGCAACAAAATCTAGTACAGAAATGTCCCGCTTTGCTGGTTTTCACATACAGGAAAAGTAATAATTGATTTGTATGGAGGCTAGGCGTCTTCCCCCACTGTACCACTGTAAGAGTTACCTACATCAAATTTAAAGAGTCTCACTATTTTAGTTCTGCAGATATGGAAAATTAATAATTACATTGTATTGAGCGCACCTGTATTACCTCTACTACGCTGCCAAGATATTGTTGAATTTTGCATTTTATTTCAAGCACATATAATTTAGAGAGCCTAATTAACGTAATTCTGCAGGGAAACTAAAAATGGAACTACCCTTTCCCATAAAAAGTAATGCTAGAGTTAATGTCGACACCGTTGACGGCGTTTCAACGCCGAAAAAGTTGAAATAGATTGAACTTTTACGGCGTTGCAACGCGTTGAGATTAACTGCTCTCATACAATTTCATACGATTCAACTTTTTTTTTGACATTTGACGCCGTCGACGACGTCGACATTAACTCTAGCATAAAAATAAAATAAATTATTTTTTTAATTTCCTAAGCGTCACTTAGACAGGTTCAAAATTTCAACACAATCTGTCATATCGTTTGGGATCCTAAAAGAATCAAAGAAACGCCTTACAACGCCATCTGTTGAAACTTTTTTCCGACTTTTTTCCTCAACATTTGTGGACAACACAAATTACAACATTGATTTAAAAAATATCTAATTTTAGTAAAAAGATTTTTTTCTTTTAATTTTCTACTAAACATACCTTGTCCAAAAAAATACAAAAAATAGTATCTTATTTGGTGCAATTGATCGGAAGTTATGCGCGTACATAGAGTGGGTAGTTTCACTTTTATTTACATTGATAGATAGATAATGTGATTTCCAAACACACTGTTTGTTGTCTACATGCCTGCATCTCATTAGCTCTTACTCCAAATTATCAGTCGACTTTAACCTAATTCCAAAAATAACATCACCTCTTAGCTTATTCACAAACTTTCGAAAACAATTTAAAATTCCATCTGTCTTAAAACAAACACTCTTCATTTAGGCCAAACGATATTGTAAGAGGATTACTTACGTACATATAAAGAACTTTAGCAGTGACTCAGAACTTTTCCATTCCAATAAAAGTTACGTTGCTGCGTAAATCCAGATATGTGATCTTAAAGATTATTCTAAAAGCTTTTGATTGTTTTGTAAAAACTGAAGCGCTTGTGTCTCTTTTTTTTTATTGTGTTGCCTTATTCATAACATTCCATTATGCGTTTATAAAAGAAATTTTAATACAGAATTTGTTTTATAAACATTTAATAAATAGTTTGCATGAAACAATTACAGCCTGTTCCACTGTGCCACTTTATTTAGCACAATTACATTTAAAACACCTCGTGGCATCGTGGGAGAGGCAGTTAATATATCCTTATTTTAAATCTAATACATAACATCGGCATTTCCTATTGATTACAATTCAGCAGTTATTTAGAATCTACAAGTAATGTCACGAAGGTTTATCTATTCTCATCATTAAAGCGATTCATTATTATTAATTGAATACTATGGAATCTATAAGTGCCACTCATTACTTTGTAAAAATAATATTTTGATACCGGATTGTACAGACATTCATTTTGCTACATATTCTTAATAATTACTTTGGTAGTGTTCTTTTTATCACAACAAATTTGTTTTTGTAATTATTTTTTTTTATGTAAATAAAATATTCTTTTCATTCAACAGCTGATGGAATGATAATATCAAAAAGTAGGCAACAGAAAACAAATAGTATATTAAATAAAGTGTTAAAAATTAATAAAAACACTTCCGAAAGATAGATTTTTGTGCGTTGGACAATCAGTATTTAGTATGATGTGAAAATTTCTGTGCTACATACCAAAATGCAATAATAATATATATATAAATTTAACATAAATAAATAAAATAGGGAACATACAATTGATTTAATATCCGTCAACAAAATACTCATTGTGCCAGCCTTTTCCGTCAGTACGTTAATGTCAGTTGAAAAAGGCGACGTATAACGTATGACGGATTCTATGTGTCTCGGCCTTTAGAAATAGAAGTAAGCCTATTGTAAAGTTCGTTTTGCACGACGTATTTCGTCGTACGTACATATTGTGTGTATTTTCATTTATGTACATATGTATATGTGTTTTATTTCGAACGACGAATATTCGTTAAGAAAAATTCGTCGTTCGTCCCAGTTGTGTTTATAGCATTAAGTAGAATAATTTCTTAACAATTTCCCTTTTGGCAGCACTGTTTTTGGCAGCTCAGATGTTTTCGGGTAACATGATGCTGTTAAACATGTTCAGTTTGCTCCGTAATTTTACCATGAATCGACTTACAAACATCCAGAAAAATGCACTATTTTTCAAATACAATGAAGGCAAGAACGTTACTTCGAATGGCGAGCGCTACAGAACGATGATTATATTTTTAGCCTGCCGTTGAGAAAATTAAAATTTTCAAAAAAATAGGAAGTTACTGGTTTTATTCCGTTTTAAAAAAAATTGAGTTTTCACCAGGGGCCAAATTACCGCATTCAATGTCGATTGAAATTTCGATACATTTTATATACAAATTACGATCGATATCCAGTGCCGTAATTTGGCCCCAGATCTCAACGTTTTGCGTTCCTAGGAACCTTTCTTAACTACACTGTCACTATATCTGTATGTATGCATGTGTGTGTGGTGTACGTGTGTGACTGTGTGTGTGAATGTGTGTGGGAGTAAAGTGTGTGAGTAAAGTATGTCATAAGTATAAATCTTAATAAGAACAAAAATAGATTTCTTATTTACTAAATATTTGAAGAGTATTTAAGATTCGACCCAGCCAAATATAAAGTTCCTACTTGTTTTTAAATCAAATCCGAAAGTTCTTAAAAAATCGCCCAATTATAAACACGCAACAATCATTTCTGGCAATTTTAAAACAAAATTAGGTAATTTTCGCTACCGAATAGTGCAGTTGAAATGCACAATTTTGCATAAATTTTTTGAATTGAAATCAATTATAGTAGTAAATTTTTATTTTTGGAAAAAACTATATATTTTTTCATAATGTGTTATTTCTTCTTCCTTCCATGAGCATTTTATCAATTACGACTACACACGTCGTATTCTGTTTTAACAAACTTCTGAATGTCGATGTTCAAAAGACAACTGCCTGCCTAAACGGTTGGCTGGCAGTATGACAGACTCTTCAATCAAGTGTTTGTGTACTTACCAAAAGTAAAAATATCAATTTTATAAATCCACAAAAGTGTGCCATGCCTTTAGCCTGTGTATTGAGATGTGATGCGATGTGAGGTGATGAGATGCGATGCGATGCGGTGTATTTTGTGTTGGGTAAGGCTGCTTTGCGGAATTGGGTTTTTTACTATCAAGATGATGATTTCTTTGTTCTGCTCGTACTGACGACGCGGCTGCTGATGCAGTTGTTGCTACTGCTGTTGCTTGTGCTGTTCTTGACTTTAGTTGACTTAATCTAAACAGCTTAGCTGTTAAATATTTATATTGTTGTTGTAGTTGTTGTTACATATGATGAACCGACAAGAGCGTATTGAATTTGAAGACAACAACAACTCTGCTGGCAACTTTCAGTCTAAATATTTCAGTTGAATTTTGGTTTCGTTTTTAATATTCCAATTGTTTCTTAAATTCGTTGCGTTTCGATTTTTGGATTTTATCTTCAAGCTTTATTGATTTTTTTATCTTATTTTTTATTAAACAATCGTTAATAAAGTTAAATAGTTTGTGACTCATTCATTTATTTATTGTCAATGGATCGTCTTTAGTTTACTGGGAATCATGATAATAATATTGTGACTCCTTTCATTCCTTTTGCAAGCATTGCAATAGTTTTTGTTGCTGTTGTTGCCGTAGAGATTTGCTTAAGCCGCAGCAGCATTATAAAAATGAGTTGTAGGTTTTTCTTTTTAAAAATAATTAATAAATATTTTTGTCGTTAATTTTTATTTTACTCTGAAATATTTATAATGATCTCTACAGTATCGACGACTACTCGGGTGAAGTTGATGTTACTCACTTGTGGTATTTTTCGGCTTTAGTTATATTATCGTTACTCCTGTAAGAAATACAAATATTGTCATTGGCGATTGATTTTGGTAGTAGTATTAGCTGATGCTGATGACGCTGATAGCTGTATGACATATGCAGACAATGCCTTTGGTTTTATCGCTGTTACTTCGTTCGTAATTCAAAAGAGTCTGCAAAATATTGAATAAGAAAAAGAAAAGAAAACAAGTTAAATTTTTGTAAAAATTTGGTAGTTTTTGCATTTGTATATACAACAAAAATAAAGAGGCTTGAATGACAATTTGATATTAAAAATATACATAAAATTTATATTTAAAATAGGCTCAGTCCAAGGCAGCTTTACTGCCTTGGCTCAGTCTTTATATACACATACTTAACCGAGTAAGTCAATGTATAGCAATTTTGAACTATCGATGCCAAATTTATTTATATCGAATGCTCTTCGGAGTGTATAAATTCGCCGATGAGCATTTTTTACCAGAAAATCAAACTGAAAAATTTTTGGCAAATATTACAACGAGTTTATGAAAATTTAGTTTTAAAAAAATATGACATTTTAAAGGAAATTTACAGTATTCTTTAATAAAACTTCGTAATTGACAAATGAGTTATAAAAGTTGGCAAACATTTTCTCGGGGGCAAATACGCCCAGCACCCAGCAGTCGAAATAATTGACATGCCTTCACTTCTGAGTATTTAATTTCAAGCAAATTTTTCATCAAAGTTTACTTGCCCTAAAAGTAACAAAAACACATTAATCACATAGTTGTGTGCGTGTAGTCGTGGTTTTTCGGCCACACGTATTTGTTATCGGTTAAATCAATTTTTAATTTCATTAGATTTGATCAAATAGATGCATATAAATATATTAAGTGTGGGCAAATTTAAGGTTAGAAAGTAAATTGGCTTAAAAACACAAATTTTTTTGAAAAATTCAGTTTTATTGATACCACTGTAAAGTGGAAATATGGGAATTAATAATGGAATATGATGTCCGGCAAATGTTTGCTTTAACTTCGCTTATCACGTCAATGCAGGACTTTCATCTTGCAATTTCATCTTGCACAGCGTCATTTGTTTTGTAATTTTTCACGTAAGCCCGGTATTTTAAATGGCCTCAGAGAAAATATTCCAGCGGCGATAAATCACAAAAACAAGGTGGCCAATTGACATCGCCAAATTAAAAAATTACGCAACCGGAAAATTACTCATGCAATAACTGAATTATTTGGCCGGATGTGTGTGTGGCTTGTGGCGCCGTCTTGCTAAAACCTTAGGTCGCTGATGTCAACATTAGCCAATTGTGGCACAAAAAATCGGTTTTCATGATCTTGTAGTGCACAGACTTCACGGTGACGACATTTCCGTGCGCAATTTCGCAAAAATAAAAGCCAATGATGCTGCCTGAAGACAAACCTCTCTACACGGTCATTTTCTTTGGATGTAATAGTTCTTCGAGAACTATTTATGGTTTTTGTGAGGCCCATATGCGACAATTTTGTTTGCTTATAAAACCGCCTTATTACAGAACCGCCTCATCACTAAAGACTATTTGTGTTGAAAAATGTGTCGTTTTCATTCAGTTTTTCAAGTGTAACTTCACATGATAAAAATTTCTCAACTTTTTACTAAATAAAAGTCAATGACAGTGTGCATGCAGAGAGGACATTGGGATAATGGTGCACTTTATTTGTCGCTTAGGAGAGATCCTAATTTTTTCAGAATTAGCTTAAGACAATCATGGCCGGGAAAATAAACTTTGGATTGCAATAATATGTTTAACGATTACGCACTAAACGGCAGAGGTCATCTCATTCCAGTACCAGCCCACCATGGAATAATCCGCCTACACAGAACGTTATAAATTAATGCACATCAAGGCAGCTGGGACGGAATTAATAAATTGGGTGAAGAAGACGTAGGACACAATAGAATCATTATTTGAAGCAATACGTAAGAATATAGAGCTAGGGTGTTACGTCACGACCGCGACACGCCCTATATAACTAATTTATTTCTAATATGAAACAAAACAATATAAAACAACTATTAAAGCTAATACAGTGCCACTATGCAAAAAAAAATACTATGATGTTATTTGCGTTTATATTATCAAGGCCTACATTTTACGTCTTGGAATTATATAAGAAATTTAAAACCAAGTTTCTAAAAATAGTTTCTAAAACAACAAGACAATAAATTCAATAATAGATTTTTTAACACAAAACAGGGGTGGCCCATTCCGCACATTTTTTGTTTGGTATTTGAAGGCATTAAAACATAGTTTTTTCGCTTCTACTCAAGTATATCAGATATCCCCAAACTTTATTTATAGTATCGCAGAGTTTTATTTAGCCAAGAGTATTCATTAAATTCAAATAGAAAAAAACCATAAAAACCATAAAAATATTTGCCTGCATAATTAATCTAAAGAAAGTAATATACGTTTGAGCCATGCCTCAAAATCCAATTGCACTTTCTTTTCTAAAAAACATATAACATCTTTGCACTTCTTTTTTGAAAAGTTGCAGCTACATGGATTTTTAAAACAAAAATAACTTGTCTCAAGACTGATAAACTAATTCCCAATAAATCCATCATTTTCATTCAAATTATTTAAAAGTATAAGAAATTTAGTATTCATGGCTAGAAAAAGAAAACAACAGTACATGTCAATAAATATATCTTTTTCTTTTTCTCTTAATCGAACACAAGGTGGCCACTTCGGGAAACCTGGATTTAATGCTCATTTGAAATGTACCATGCGTCAGTAATTTATTTAATTTATTTATTCATTCAGATTCGTCAATTAAAATTGATCACGATTTATGTTTATATGCAGAGATCATAGAAATTCCTGATTTTTTTTTATTTTTTATTTATATTTACGAGTAGTCCAATAAAACTGGTATTAAGAAGAGGAACATTAGCATATTCAACATCACTTCTTAGTTTCATGCAAATATAATGTTTTTGCCTTAAACAACTTTTCTGCACAAAAACAAAAAAAAAATCACAAATTTAAGATGTTTTTGCACACTTTCAACAGCTATATTGAAAATGTATATAAAATTTATATGGCTTTTTGATAGACAACATTTGCGTAAATCAGCCAAATAAATTTAAATCTTAGCCGCATAGTGGACCCTTAAAATTAAACATTTAACCGCTTCTTTTACAAAATCTCACAAACTCTTATCTAGTCCTTAGAATTTTAATTAAAGTTTTGGCAATGTATTTTCAATATTCCAATAAATATTCCAGCAAAAGGACTGCGGAGTTAGATATTGCGATTTACAGGTTGCTTTTGATTTCTCCAACCTGACAACTAAAGCCAAATCCTGAACATTTAAGCCAAATTATTTTTCTGAAAAATTATTGAAATATCTAACAAAAATTAAATATTTTTTATTTTATACATATTCTTTAATACGTATTCCCGCTGAGAAAATTTAAAATTAGCGGGAAGTTACAAGGATGGCGTTTAAGATCAACGATTTCCCATCTTTTTCTTTTTTTTGTGTGCAAATAAGCTTCACTTATTCATTTATTTAAGTGATTGAACTGAGCTCGTGGCGAAGGTATACAGCAAAAGAACAGACATTTCCAATATTTTGATTATCGATTGCTGGCTGAAGTAGGCAACACGAGACTAAGACGAGAATCCTGAGTTCGACTCAGCACCCTCTTTCGTTAGCCCTGTAGCGAAAATTCGCCGGCGAAGAAAAGTTTAAAATATCTATAAAACATTTTCTATTCTCATCTGTCGTCTCCTACTGTTGGCCCCTACTAAAAATAAATTTTAATTAATATGACGTTTAAAGGCGAAGACAAGTAAATACATAAATATCATTAAATTTATTTTTATTTGTATCCTCATTAGATCGATAAGATTCGCTCTTTAATTGATTTATTGCAAATCTTAACTGTTTTTTCATGTTTTTAAATAAATAGTTCTTTTTACGACATTTCAAGTGTTAAAAACCGCATTTAATCTTGATCTTGATTTATGTACTAAACAAATTGCATCGACGGTAATTTGTTTTTTTTTTTTTTTTTTAATTTCTAATCATAGAAGGCTAAGAAGATGTTTGACAACAAAAATTTGTTTTTTACTGGTTTTAAAATGAAATTTTTACGATTTTTACCGCTTAGTTTTAACTTGAAACACACTAATTTGATTGCTTGTACAGCTGATATTCAATTTGTTATACAAATTTAATTAAGTGGGCATAAAGTTATTTATATTTCTGTATAAATTATTTCAAATCGATATAAAATTTTATTGTTTGTCATGATGGTTGAATTAAACTTGATGCAAATCTGTGCTAAATTGTGTTTAACAGTGGACCAGAATTGTTGGTTTTGAAAAATTTTACAATTTGGATGAGTAATCTTTTTGTTTTATGACAAATTAATTTGTAGTTTTGTTTTAGCAGCGTTGCATTTTTAAGGAAATTTTCAATAAAACATTAATGAATGACATTTTTCCACTTCTTTCAACAAAATACTCGCAATACGCCGAAGAAAATATAATTCGTTGGGACGCATAAACTAAAGTTCATGCAATTGAGAGAAATTATTTAAATTATTTTGAGCTTAGGCTAGCATTATTATTGACAAGAATTATGGTTGACCAGAAATTACTAGACATTATCTGGGGAACTTTTTACGATTATTCACAAGATATTTATATGAATTCTGCAAAAAAAAATTTATAAGGATTCTGTGAAAATTAAAATAACTTGGCCAAATTTTGCCATATAATGCTTAGACTCTACTCATGATCTTTAGTAGCAAAACGAGCCTGGCAATATTTCACTAACTGCTTTGAAAATTAAATTCCGATACCACAATTATATATGTTATTATCCCCAAAACATATCAAAAAATATATTATCATATGTCTTTTTTAACGAGCAGAAACAAAGCAGTGAGTCTTGGAGATGATTAATACCGGAAGTACCGGTATGATGATAAGTACCGAAATATGCCAAATGCCTAAGGGAAAATATCGGATGATTATCTGCGAAGATACCTTTAAAACGTATTTGTACATGTTATGCCTCAAGTTGATACTCTTCACGAAAAATAGAGGCTATCTTTCAGTATAAAAATTCCACAATATTAATATGCTACTCCCATGAAGTATATATCGCACATTAATTTATAAACAGTCACAACTCAAAATAAAAGTGTAAAAACGTTATATTCGACCGTGCCGAATCTCAAATACCCTCCAAATATTTAGTAAGTAAATTTAAATTGTTTAACTTGGTGGATGGGACAGAGTTGCTTTAAGACGTCTCTGTACCCAATTTTAAATCTCTACTTTGAGAGAGTCATTTCGGGAAGGGCCGTGGGAGAGACGTTTCACCTCTGCAAGATCAGAGAACATCTCAGCTTCTTATATGCTTAAGGAATAAAAATTGTTAAATTTTTTACACTATTTTTGCATATAATATCGAACGTCAACGACCACTAAAGAGGCAGATGAACGTATGGGTATTGCTAGACCGTCTTAGACTTCGTCGCTGATCAAGAATATGTATACTTTATGGGGTCCAATTCTCTTTGAAGGGTATTAAAACTGTATCTTGGCGGGGTTGCTCTGGCAAGGGCTGTGGGGAGACACCTTTGTCATAAAACTCTAAAAATAAATGTTTGGGATAATTAAATACAAGATTTAAAAAAAAATTCTTCTTTTTTTGATATTGTCATTTAGAAGCCAAAGGGGATGCAGGGGGTACGGCAGAGTAGTACCAGGTTACGTCTCAGCTTCGTCATTAAAGCTTAAAAATGTTATTTTTAAGGAATGTAGGCTTAAATAAAACAATTTGTTAAATTTTTACATTATTTTAGCATATAATAACGCCCACTATAGGGGGCGGAGTCCAAAAATCATTATTTTTTATTTTATGGCTCCAAGTTTTACGTGTTGGACCTTCTTGAACACAAAAATATAATTTGCTTAACAAAATTCAAAAAAAAAAATTTTAAAATTATGTTGTCTTTTTTAGAGGTTGGTGTAGTTCTTCTTAGGGGAACTTTTTTCCCTCTTGTCCGATTTAGCCCATTTCCGAAGATAATCTGTCCTATCCTTCAATATATATTTATACCAAGTTTCAAGAGTCTGGCTCTTTTTGTTTGGACTGAATCGTGATTTCCACAGACGGACGGACGGGCATGGTCAGATCGTCTTAGATTTCATCACTGATCAAGAATATATATACTTTATGGGGTCTCAGATGGATATTTCGCTGTTTTACAAACGGAATGACAAAGAGAATATACCCTCCATATTATTTTTTGGAGGGTATACAAAAGTCATTCCTTATGTACATAAATATAATTTCCTACGACAAATTTTTAGTTTCACAAATCATAATACCTTAATAATAATACCTATATATTGAACAATTGATGGTTAATGCAACTAAAATTTGAACCAAAAGGAACTTCAATGGGCACAAGTGGGTGCTGTTGGCTGAAGTAGTAGAACACGAGACTATGAAGCGGAGGGTCGTGAGTTCGAGCCCCCGCTGAGTCATGAAACATTGTGTTGATTTCTTCTGATCAGCATCTGTGCGTGATTGTGTTAGTTGTTGCCAGCCTGTTTCAATGATGAAGGCATAGTCACTGGTCACTGAACTTAATTAGCAGCGACCGACACTATCATGTACTAAAAAGGAGAGTAACAGCTCCCACCTTCGTCGGCCCTGTAGCAAAAATTAGCCGGCGAAGTAAAAGGTTGAAATAGCTACAAAAAAAAACTGTCTATCTTCTCATCTTTCCTAATCTGTCCCCCCAATACTATCCCCTCGTTTTCAGTTCCGGCGCAATGCATTGCATATATAGGCGTCATCTCCTGAGTACTGGTCCAAGATAAAAAAAAAATAATTATATTTAATTTCATGATTTAGTGTGCGATATGTATAATCTGGGTCATTATGAATAGGAAAGTGAAATAAGCAATGTCCGTCAGTCCGTACGTGAAATCGATTTTCCGAAGCCCCTAGACTAGAGACTTCATTCCGGGATTGATCTATTGGAAATAGTCCTAAATAGATTTCAATTTAAAATCAGCAATATTAAAAATACGGTTCCAGAGCTGGAAAATTTATACGAGTACTCAGGAGTATTTTTAGTATATAAAAGTAATTGGGTAAACAAATTAAAAAATTTTTTTTGTTAGTCATACCTATTTTATACCTCAGAAGGAATTAAATTGCTTATAAAAATTAAAACGACGATTCCAGGGATGGACAATTTAAACTTTTTTTGGTACATAAAAGTAACCAAATAAAACTATTTTTTTTTCTTTCATATAAAACATCTTTAATGTTTTTGAAAGAAAGTGATTGGTACTAGGAATCAGAAAAGTCAAAGTGACAACTCCACAGGTGGAAAATTTTAAGTTTTCTTAATATTAAAGTAACAATATTAAGTGATTTTTTTTTCTTTGGTCATCAAACATATTTTCGTTTTTAGAAAGAGTTCAACTCGTACTGACGATGAGAAAGTTTAATCCCGAATTGGAATAAATGTGTGTATATACCTTAGACGTAGATTGGTGAAGGGTAGTCGAATATAGTCCTATTACGTTTTCTAAAATGAAAAGGCGCATTTTTATATATCAAGTTGGAAATGATGTAATTATTACTCTGAAGTATAAGGTATTCCTGAAAGAAGTAAAAGAAATTTTTTCCTTCATTAAAAATAAGCACGTTGTGCATGACGATTTCAGTTATGTCGCAATACTGTCTTGATATTTTTTTTTAATATTTCAGTAATTTCTCGATTGGCTTTAATTTTGTTAACATTTAAATAATACTAATTTTTCACACTTCGGTTAATTAATATGCAAGATTTAATAACTTTGCAGAGCGGCATATTTTATGAGAAACTTTAATCTGAATAAATAAAATTTTTTTAAATCAAATATGTGTGTGCGTTATTTTCATCAATTAATCGAATAAATTTTTTAAGCTTAATAGTTTGATCGAATGAGTAAAAAAGCAGTTATTTGAATTATTGCAAAAAAGTTGAATTCACTAACGCAAAGGGGTTTATAAAATTAGGGCCTTAAAAGTTGGGAAAGTGGTCTTGTTGGATATAACCAGAAAATCGATAAAGAACAAGCCGTTTATTCGAACATAATAACCCCCTCTATTATTTAACTATTTGTCAAAGTTAGATCAAGACGATATCATAAATAGGACACTTGCATTTACTCCTTATTTACAACAATTAACTGCTTCTGATAGCCTGTAACTACTATCTAGGAACCTGGATTTGCAATAGGCGGTTAGAAATTGTCCAATGCTGAAGCAAAAGAGCACAGAAGTGTTCTCTTTTTGATATTCTCATGATATGAATTGTAATTAATTTCCCGAATAATCGTTTTATCCCTGCACCTGCACTGCTAACAGACATTTTAAAACCATCCCGAGTTTAATGGTTAAAAAAACTTTCTGCACAATCGGCTAACCTCCAAAGTGAGCTAACAAAATAATATTGAAAAGCAATTACGAGTTACACACCAAAATACAAAATAACTTTATAATTTTTATGCAGGCCTTACATTGTATCTTAGTGTGTTAGTACTATATTTGCAAAATCATTGAAGTTAAATTGTTTCGACAAGAAACATTTTATTATTAGTCACGTTTAAGACACACACACACTCGTACAAAAAGTGAAATAAACAACCAAAAAAAAGTACACATTGTTGAAAGACATTAGCAATTTCTATGCAAAAGTTATTTATATATGTGAGTTTTATTTTAATCATTAGTTTTTTATTATTTTTTATTTTTTACGTTAAGTAAATAATTAAATTAGAAAACATTAAAAAAAGAATCTCTAAAAGAAACCCTAAAATGTCAAGGTGCATTTCACACCAAATTAAAAAAGAAGAAATAGAATATTAAAAAAAGACACCACTAACACAATAACTGAAGCAAATCGAGCAAATGAATACCAGAGAAATAAAATCCAACAAATACGTTTATTCTCCGCATTTTATATAATAAAAAATAAATACATTAAAATAAGTAACGTTGATATTGTTTACTAATTTAGTACTGAGTTTTATTGAGCTCTTTTTTTTCTTTCATTACCGACTACAATGAATGGTACGAGTATTTTTATTTGCCAATTTTTGTTTGTTATTGAACGGGTGTTTTTTAGGTGTATAACTTGCATTTTAGCAATAGGAAGGGGACTGTTTTTTTTAATATCTACAAATTTGTTTTTTTTAGAAAGGCAATTTAATGGCACTAATTTTTTTGTTTTGGCGTCACTGGTGTACAGATGTTTAATTCTGAATTTCCAATTTCAGCACATAATATTTCGGCATTAACTCATTGGACATGGAAATGTAGGCAAATAATTTCCAAAGATAAAATAATATAAAAGGGTGACATCACTTGATGATATTAATGGCCAATAATAAAGAGCTGTACATAAAATTCTTCATCCATGAAATGTTCTTTCAAGCTAACTTATTAAGTCCCGGTTTACACTATGCAATTTTTGTCGCAGCAATTCTTGATATTTAGTGAGGAAGGGCGAGAAAGGAATACAAATGGTATATATTCCTATTTCAGAACTCTCACCCAAAATAAGAATTGCTGCAACAAAAGTTGCATAGTATAAACCGGGAATAAGTCAACAAAATTCAAGCCTTGCCCAGGCAGTAGTTATTTATATGGAAAAAGCTTTTGTTGAAACCAACATAAATTATATTACAATTTTTTACAGTGCATCGGTCTATCAGTGTGGTAGTAGAAGGTTCGATTCTCACTAGGCTATAATCTATTTCTGCACAATGAGTGAAGCTTTTTTACTGATATAATAATATGTAATTTTTTGTGCCACTTTATTGTTGGCAACACTGTTTTTGACAGCTCAGCTATTTTCGTGTAATATGTTACTGTTAAACATGTTCAGTTTGTAATTTAACCCTGAATCGACTTACGAACGAACAACAGGTTATTGCTATATTTGGTGTGAAGAGCTGCCAGAAGCAAGAAATGGGACTGTATTCCGAAAAAACGTACTCTTTGGTGTAAATTATTGGCGGATGGTGCCATTGACCGCACTTTTTCAAGGACGACGAAGGCCGAACACTACTGTGAGATTATTGCTCTTTTTTCCAAAATGAAAGAATTGAACTTGGCTCACATGTTGTTTCAACAACTAATCACGTGAAACAATAGCCCGATTTAGAGGCAAATTTGATAGCAGTCTATTTCAATTTTGGGGCCGATCAACTGGCTGCCTAGATCGTGCGATTTAACGCCTTTAGACTATTTTTTGTAGTCCTATATTAAGGCTCATGTCTTCAGGAACAAGTCCGCAGTAGTTAACGCATTGGACTATAAAACTGAAGAATTTATTCGTGAAATACCGACCGATATATTGGAGAGAGTACTCTAAAATTTAACCCAGCGCATGAACCATCCGTAGCTATGGTCATGAAATATGAAATCATCTATAAACATTGAATTATATAGAACGTTCTATCGACTAAAATATAAATTTTATATATTTCTATAAATTTTAAACATTTTTTAAATCGGATCCAAAAGCTCTTAAAGAATCACCCATTATAATATAATCTGTAATTTAGTTGTAACACTTTACAAATCAAAATATAAATAGGTTTCATTAATTATTTTCCAATTTTTTATTTACGAATATATTTTAATTTAATTTTCTCCAATTTAAAAGTAAACGTAATGTTGCGAAATGAAATACTCAAGGAACTGAAAGTCTAAAATAAACACCCATTGATATAATGTCTGGCCAACCTTTAATTAAACTGGGGTCATGAACACTAAATTTTTAAATTATAATGCCGCAAAAGGTACACATACATATATTCTCCACAGCATGTAGGTGTGACAGTGTCTGAGATTCAACATTTTAGCATAAAAATTCCTTCACTGGAATACAATTTTCTAAGAACATCCTTTTGTAAATTTTAGTTGTAATCACACGATTATTCGGTTAATAAAAAATTATCTTCATGATCGAATATAGTAAAACCGAATTTTGTATTAATGAACAATTCGAAGAACTTATATCAATTAATCTATTAAAAATAACGTCTGTTATTAAATATCTATTAGGTTATTCAATTAATCTGGTTTCTGTTTTAAGCGGTTCATGACTCGATGGATTACTCTCGTTCTTTATTTAATTGTTTAATAACTAGTTAATAATTATTTAATTTTTTATAAAAACTTTTCATATACTATTAATTAATTTCAACAAATGAAAACAGTAACAGACAGTTTCAGTGTAACAAATTTTTTAAAATAATTAAAATTGTCCAAATATTTATTGTAGTATTTTTTCTGTTTAAATTTTAATAAATATTTTTGGGTAAATTTATAATTTTTTTTAACGACATAATAAATTTTAATAAATGTTTGCTAAAAATACTTTACCATTTCATTTCATTTTTCATATATTTCACTTTGCAAGATAATTTTTTGCAAGTGATCACAATAAAATTTATCAATTTCAAAACGAATTTCCAATCAGTATAAACAAGAAATATATGCCAATTAAATTAACATCATATTGGAAGTGCCATTGATTGTACAGCCCCGACATTCATGATTGATTTGTTGCATTGAAAACTGATGAAGTTCATTATTAAAACACGAAGACACATTGAACCTCTGTGAACGCTTGTATCATATTTATGCATAAAACGAGTACTGCGATTGTCTGCTTAAAACTACAAGTGTCTTTTTTGCCGTCTCTCTATTGTGGAATGGCTTTAAGCAAATATCGCATAATTAATTAAATTATTTCATATTATTTTCGAAACAGAATATGTATTTTTCCGCTGTTGCTTTGTATTACATTATATTTTTTTATTATTTTATTTTTTTCTTAACGAAATTGTACATGCCATAAAACCTATTCAAAGCTGGCAAAATTTTTGTTCGATATGTTTTTGTGTTGTTCATGTGAACCAAAAACTTTTAAGACAATTAATTAAAAAAATAATATTTCCGTAACTAAAAATAATGGTAAATTTTGATGATATTATTAGACTTGCTAAAGTTGTTCATGCTACAAGTTTCAAGTGTCTATAAAAAAAACCAATTGCAACACACAAGTACGAACAACTTTCTTAAGAATATATTTTGAATAATTTTTTCTTATAATAAACTCGCACATATTTCTTCAGTTAACAACATTCGAAAGGGAAACATGCATGTGGGCTGCTAATTGCGTAAAACTTTACATGGCTAGTAAGCTGGTTTAATGGTTTCTTATTTTAGCAAGAATTTTAATTAAATTAACCATCAATTAATCATGCTCAAGAAAATACATAAAAAATGTGCGCAAAGCTTTATCGTTTTACGTGAAGTTCACAACCAAAATAAAATATATATTGAAAAATAAAATCTTTTATTTCCGTCTGTACAGTTTTCTTTGTCTGTTGTAATATTGTTATTCTCTGGAAATTCTTAACTTAGAGATTAATTCAAATTTTAGTAAAATGTTTGAGCATGCAAATTACAGATTTTCTTTCTGAGAATGAAAGAAGTTCTCTCAAATTCTTAATTGATAACTTAATAAATAACTGAATAAAAATGGTTATACAGTTTAAGGAATGATAAGAGCATTTGAATAAAGAAATATTTTATTACGAATTTTGTTCCCTTCTCAAGGATGTAAATGGATATATTTTTATCTCCAATGGCAATGTAGTGGACTTTGCACCGTCATGTTTTACCGCACACTCAAAAACTTCATTTTTCTTGTTGAACTTGCAAAAGGACTATTGACAACAGTTGAGGTGTGCCAACAACAAATATTAATTAATTTGCAATGTTTCAGCGATTAGCATATTTGGTTTGTATATGAGTCCCGTAAAAATTTTAGAAGTGTTTTCCGAATTCGCAATAAATTTATAAAAGAAATTGCATTAAATTTTATGTAAAAATGGAATTAAGAGGTTAAATCACTTGAAATGTTCTTTTTTGTATATGGAATCAAACAAAAATATTTTCAAGTAGTGAAAGGTTTTTAAAGTTGAATAGGGTCACAGAAATAGGAAAAACTTTAATGCCCGCAAGACTCAATCCTGCATGCTTACACACCGAGGCATGCCCGATCATGCTGCTCTATCTGTAACCGTGGGTGGTATAGCTATTGAAGAATCAGAGCTCTTGATGTTCTTGGCATGAAAATCCAGTATGATACTCGATGGAAAGAGCAAATTTTTCGTGCTTCAACAAAAGCATTTAGGTGTCTCGGGTTTCTAAGGCGGCGTAAGACATACTTCCTGCATCTGATCTTCTTATTATACAATTATGCCACTTACATCCGACCAGGTCCTTCAAAGTTTATTTTGAAGGTACACAAGAAAACTCATTAGGGACGTTAGGATAGCCAACTCTATTGACTTGCTTAAGCATCGTCGCAATGTGGGGTGTGTTTCACTGTTTTATCGTTACTACGAGTATAATGGGATATATTCCAAAGAAATGAAGGAGCTCTTTTCCGAAACGCACACTTTTCTCTACTCAACCCGGTCTTCATTCAGGTCAGGAATTAAAAATTATATTTTAAGGAATGTAAGCTTAAGTAGTACAATTTGTTAAATATTTACACTATTTTTCCATGTAATATGTTACTCCAAGACTCACTAAAAAGGGCGGGGTGGAAAAATGAATTTTTCTGATTTTCTGGCTCCAACTTCAACGCTTTGGATCTTCTTTAACATAAAAATATATCATTTGCTCAACATAATAACAAAAAAAAAAACTTTAAAAATGATATTATTTTTAAGAGCTTGGTTTAGTTCTTCTTAGGGGAACTTCTTTCCCTCTGGCCTGATTTAGCCTATTTACGAACACGACCTGTGCAATTCTTCAAAACTTATTTGTACCAAATTTCAAAGGTCTGGCTCTTTTCGTTTAGAGAGAATCGTGGTTTCCACAGACGGACATGGCTAGACTGTATTAGATCTCATCACTCATCAGGAATATATATACTATATGGGGTCTTAGAGGGTTATTTTGCTGCGCTACACACGGAATGACAAAGTAAATTCTTTCTGAATCGTATAAAAATAATGGTTAAGAAAAGTATGTGTATGTAAACCGCGAAATTTTTAAATTCATTTAATTTTTTAAAATACCTTGTTTACGATCCATGGATCACCCAGCAAACCATAGCTGGACATTCCCTCAAGTTATACAAGCCAAGCACAGACAACACAATCTACAGTGGGCATATTCAGCCACTGTAAAAATCTTAATCATTTTTTAAACTCATTTAGAATAACAATATAATTTAATATCTCTTTGTGATATGGAGTTGCATTAAAAAAACGTTGTTTGCTTCTACTGAAAATCGTAAAATGTCGAGTTGTCCTTCGCTACAGGAACAAGTGTAATAAATATATTCCAAATAGACAAATAATTCTGTAGAGAAATAATAATAAATTAAAGAGAATGGAGAAAAGTTCTTCAAAAAACTAATTTATAAACACAAAAAGTATTTGAATAGAAAATGTTACTGAATAAAGAATTAATTAAAGCCAATTCATGCAGTCAATAACAACAAACAAAATTAATTATGTGAATGGATTTCATATCAAAAGTATTTTGACAATTATTTCAAATACTAGACATTGACCGAAATTCCCACAATAAATATTTCATTGAAGCCATTTACTAACTGCAACAAGTAAATTTAATTTTGCATGCTAATTGAATTGGCTTAATTAGAATTTATTAAGAAATAAGAAAAAAAAACACACACACAAATGTTGCCAAAAACTAAAGTAAATAAATAAATAAGGATAAATGCAATGAATGGCCAAATACTCAAGAGAAAAAACACACTTTGAGCAGTCGAATGTCTCCAAAAAAAAAAACTTCTAAACTTTCGCACCATCATTAATCATTTCAGTAATTGGCAAAACTGAAAAATCAATAAATACTACAAACAACCAAAAGTGGATTTGCAAATAAAAAATACATAGAAAAAAATTTTAACAAGCAATTTTACAATAAACAATATTGAAAATAAATATTAACACTTTTTATGTATTTGTTTAATTATACAGCAGCTTTATAAATTAAACAAAAAAAGATAACATTCTATGTATGTGAATATAATGAATCTGTTGTACATATTAATTTTATAACATCATTTCACTTATACAGGGTGGCCCAAAATGACCGAAGAGGTTCGTTTTCGTTTTGATTATTTTGTAAAGAAGACTAGGGGAATTTTAAATGGAACAGTACACAATTGAATGACGTGCCAAAATCGTTGAACTTTATTTTTCAAATCAACGATCCATTATTTTGATTCAGCATGCATATCGTCGTTATGTTAATGTGCGGGTTGGACTCTCAAAGTAAATAATAAACCGTCTGGTTGCAAATTTTCTGACAACAAGATACTTCCAGGTACCGGCAGACGAGGGATGGTGCACACGGATGACAATATTGAAAGGCTACAGGAGAGTATTTGGGAAGATACCATCTGAGAATTCACAATTTGTAAACTACAAATTATTTTCAAAAATCACAGCAGAATAAGCACTATAGGCTATAAAACTCATACAAAACCAACACAACAAACAAATTGTATTCAATATGAACCTATTTTATTTTTCTACGCCTTTATCACTAAATAAATTTCATTTAAAATAGAACTGTGACAATATGTCAAATAAAAATTTCATAACAATTTAATACTTATGTCTAAAATAAGAAGTCAAACGTCTTTAGTTATTTCGGGCCAACTAAACATAATAGTGGGCATCAGAGCCCGCCAAAGTCGATAAACAATCCATTATTCAAATTTGTATCGCTCATTAATATTCGAGCTGTTACAAATTAAAAAAAAAAATTCAAGCCAACTAAACTATAAACAGCACAGTCGCTGACTACTGCCGTTCGAAAACAGAATTCTATCTGTTTCCATTCTTCAGAAAATTAAAAATTAAATAAACTTTTGAGATGCAATCATTTTTAATTTCATGAATTAGCTGTCGAAATTAAAAATAATTTAATTCCAAAAAACCGTTTCCATGTTCCCCATTTTGTTTATAGTGCTAATAGCTATCAATTCAAGGTGAATGTCGTCTTGCTTTTGTAAAGCAAGTTTTTGTAAATTTGTTTACTTAAACTTTCGAAACTTTAACCACCTATTAGCAACCTACTGAACCTGCCACCGCTTTACTAAACATGTCGGCGGTTCTGTTTGCTCCACGGTGACTAACAAAAACTATCCGCATTTTAGCAAAGCCGAATAAGCGCCGAATTCCGGCAATAACACCGTTTTTTGTGTTCTTAAATTTATTAGAATTTCTAAAAAAGATTTAATATTTCTAATAAAAAAATTTACAGTAGGAGATCTTTTAACATACAATTTAAACATCATGAGGAAGGGTAAACTAGCTTCCAATAAACTTTTCTTTCGACGGATATTTCTTCAATTTGTAATGATTTTCTGGGATTCCACCTCAAGATTATTTTGTACACAAACCAGTTTCTGAGATCTGACATCTTCAGTCTCATACTTCGCAATTAAATCTAGTTTTATCTCTCGAATGTGACAACTAAATACATATAAAAAAATGTTAGTATGCTACCAAGACCTAGATATTCATTATGAAATCACTTTTTTGAACGGACGAATTATGTCGTTAAGATTTTGGTCTCATAAGCATATTTTTTCTTGTTTGTAGATGTGGCTTCTTCTTCCATGCAAACATGAGTGACCGCCAGTACCCCCTGGGTAAACATCTGCTTGTTTTAAAAGTGTTCGAATGCTTTTTTATGGAAACATTTCTGCATAATAAATAAGGGGACGCTCTAGCTAGCCGATATACAAAGGAAGGTTAGTGTTGCGAAGCCAGATATATGTACACTAGGGTCTCGTTTTATGCGGTTTTTTATGCGGATTCGAATTTATGCAATTTTTAAATAAACGATTTTTATAGACATTGCTTAACCACCCAAAAAATAAATTTCATTTTGTGAAATATATATATTTTTATGTGGTAAGAATTTTAAGGAACATTTTAGATTGCTACATTAAATTGAATTACGATTTTTATAGGCTAATTGTGTAAATAGGAACTGTTTTCACATTCAACTAAGCCACCTAATAAGTGGTGACAAACACAATACACATGAGCACTGATGATGAAAGGGTTGCGTCTTTCGAAAACAGCTGTTCTGCTCTGCTGTGTAAGTTGAATAACAAAAACTGATGTTGACTTGCCTTTGTGCCTTGGAATATTTATCATGTCTTTCTGAGATTTAAATTAAAATTTCGCACAATTATCCTATAAAAATCTTAATTCAATTTATATATATTTTTGTTTATTATTTTATGCGATGTTGTTTTGATTTTTTAACTAAAATTTCAATTTATGCGATTTTTCAGAATTTTGGAACGAATCACTAGTTTTTATATGAAGCTAGAGTATCGTTTTATGCGAATTTGATTTATGCGATTATTTTTTTTTTTTTTTGAAACGCATCTATCGCATAAAACGAGACCTGGATGTACATAGAACGATGCCAACCGGAACATTTATTATAATAATTTTATTTATTTTGTTTTTTATTCCTTTACTTCATGGTCAAACTTTTGCTGCAATACCGATGAATGTCGATTTTAAAGTACCAGTCGGTAATTTTGTTCAGTGACTGTGCCTGCGCTATTTAAACAAGCCGACAATAATTAATACGACCCTGACCTAGTGCAGGTCATAAATGATCCGTTACATATTTATGACAGACCGTGATTGAACCTTCGACTTCATAATTTATGCTTTAACTATATCAGCCAAAAGCACCCTGCCCGTTATAAAATATTTTTTTATAACACATTCAGGTTTGTTTTCCATCTAAATCTTTATGATTTTTCATAGTTGGAATATTAGCGTTTAATTTAGTATCAAACGATAAGGCGGCTTAAGCATAAATTTTCTTAAGCTCTTATTTCCACTCAATGTCTTTTTAATACGAATCAACTTTACATGACACACATACGAATCAATTTTAACATGACATACATACGAGCATGTACATCATCTTCTCTGTAAAAGTCTACAAAAAAAAACGCACACACACCTAAAAACGTGACGTTTGCCATATTTCTTTTGTCAGTTCATGTTGTTGTTATTGTTAAAAGTACTAAAAGTGTTGACATGATAAACGTCAAGTTCTGCTAACAATCAAAATTTTCAAACAAACAAAAAAGTCACACACACATATACAATCAAACAAGTGGTAACAAAAATAGTCAATTAATTAAGATGACAAAGAGACAACATGCCGATTTCTACGTACAACCTGCCAGGCACAATGGCAGACTCAGAGTAGACAAGCAGGTTGCCAAGCCAACCATCATGCACGCATTCAAGCAGCAAAAGATACAACATGTGTGATTAGGCCTGCAACAATTTCAACTCTAAGCCGGATAAGCTATAGGCGACAACAAATAAAAATTCATAACAAAATTGTCAAGTCACAAAAGCATTATTGTCCAAACTCAAAAACTGGGGAAAACCAAAATCAATTTGCAATAAATTTCAATATAAAGTGAAAAGTTATCTTGCAGCAAATATGACTCATTATATGCTGCAGTTATTGTTACAATCCCCTTAAGCAACTTTTCTTGTTAGAATCGTGTTCAACTCATTTTTATCCGCTGTTCTGTAGGAATAAAAGTAGAACAAGTTTGTTAGAGCTAAAATATTGTGCGACTACAAGGTAGCACGAAAGTAAGACAAACAGCTTAATACCAAATTATAAATTCCAGGAGAGCAAAATAAATACATACAAAATATGGCATCACTGAATTTTTAAAACAGCTGTTTGGTTTACTGACACATAAGCTGCGTTCGGTAACTCTAAAGAGGTTGCAATTTTTACTGTTTTTTCTGAATTGCGTTCTCATACATATAATTTTAGAAATACAAAAAATTTTATTATTAAATATTTCAGTGCATGAGAAGGCAAATTAAGAGAGAAAAGTGCCAGTTCATTGACCAAGGGAATGCAAATTCTTACTTAACAATTTTTCGCATTAAAGAAGGATATAAATTTAAAGTCTTTTATGAAATTTTCAAAATATCATAAATCAAAAAAACTTTGAGCAAGCAAATCGTGTAATTACTAATATTTTCGGGGTAATTTAACTCGGAATTTTTCTTTTCGAAAATTAATCACCTAAACATCAACAAGATGGCACAAGTTGCCATACAGTATGCTTAATGTTCATTAGCCCCGTTCAAGTGAGTTAACGCCTCAGGTTTATGTTGACAAAGCATAAACTTTAGCAATAAGCCAGTTACTTGAACTTGTACTATTGGAAGCCAAACGGTCAATTTTATTCGAAAATCTATTCGGAAATTGAACTGATCGAATGGTGCATGTAACCGGTAACAACACGGGAAATCATAACTAAAAAATTATCTATCACATCATAAAAAATGATATTCTACAATATTTCTGTCCTCTACTATCATTTTAAATTCTCATGAAAGCAAGAAACACCGGATATATATTTTACTAGATTTTACAGTTTTCTATGCAAAACATTTCATTAGAGTAATTTCTTTCCCATATTCAATATTTACTGAAAGTTTAGATTTTACTAAAAAAAATACTAGAATGGATCTACAATTTTCTAACATCTTTTTTTTGTAGATATCGAAAATCTTAATTTATTTTAATCTTTCTAAATTGATTATAATCAATTTAGAAAGATTAAAATGAATTAAGATTTTCGATATATCTACAAAAAAAAAAGACAGTAGAAAATGGTAGGTCCATTATCTATATATAATTATCTGACATATTTTCTATAAACTTTTTTCAAACAAAAATTAAGAATATCGTTGGACAGAGAGTTAAAACAAGAAGAAAGAATTTTCTTCTTTCAATGTAATTGTACGAAAGAAAGAACTAGTTCGATATAGTGAAATACTCCGTAAAAAATTATAAAGAAAACTATTTAAGAAATATGGGAAACGGTTGACCCTAAAGTTTATCCCTGCAACTTCCCGCCATTTTCACCGCTAAAAACTGTATTATTTTAATTTTAAGACTGGTGTAACTTTCGAATGACTCGGCCGATTAATATATACCGTTCCGAACCGCTTCGTTGGATTTCGTTCAGCCGTTCAAAAGTTATAAGAGGGTTACTTAGTCCCACACATACATACATACAGACACAGTGACGGCTTCTCAGGGGTAGTCATGAAAGCTTCCTAGGAAATCAAAAGGTCGAGATCTGGTGAAAACTCGATTTATTCAAAATGCGGTGAAACCAGTAACTTTGCACGTTTTGGAAATTTTTCAATTTTCTTAGCGGTAAATTAAAGACGAAAAATAATTCAGGTGCAATTTTCATGAGCATTCAAAAAAGTTTAAAAATTTTGCATTTATATCTTATTTGTGGTCTTCAATCCAGTTTTATAAAAATATTACTAACATT
This sequence comes from Linnaemya tessellans, assembly GCA_951800035.1. Taxonomy (NCBI): domain Eukaryota; kingdom Metazoa; phylum Arthropoda; class Insecta; order Diptera; family Tachinidae; genus Linnaemya; species Linnaemya tessellans. The sequence continues at coordinate 110,034,733 of OX637532.1, read as the reverse complement.
TTTATGAAAGTTCCTTTCCCTTCTATTTAAAAAAATAAACTAAATTGATAAGCATTGGAAACACTTTGAAAAATTCCATGATTAATGTTTAATCATAAAAGAAGGAACCGGAAATGAGACAAAACTCGCAAAGGCTTCTTACTTATCATTGAGCTGAAAGTTTTGATCACAGAAAAATGTTGTTGGTTTTAATTTCGTGTAGAAAATTAAGTTTTTTAAGAATGCAAAGTGTTCTTTTGTCCTTTTTGGAATTAAACAACTTGTCCCAAGTCTTGGATTGGTACAAAAAGGGGACAAATTTTGTGTAAGTGTAAAAATGTTAAAGTGACAGATGATGTTCCAAACTGAAATAAATATATATGTTCTAATTTTCTATACCACTTATAACTTTAGAAAATAAAACGGGGACAAATTTTTATTTTAACATTTCTTCTGAGATTTTTGGCTAGTAATCAATTCCTTTTGCGGGGATGTGACAGCTCCGCCAGGTATCATGACATTATCGCTGTTAATTGAAATAAATAAACATTTTCAAAACATAACAACAACAATTAATTGCGGAAAAGCTGCTTAACTAACAAAACCTGAAAATGTGAAATGAAAACAAAGACTTGATTTGGTTGATGCCTGTGTTGTGTGAGTTCGCTTTTGCCAATCCTCAACTAAAAGCATTAGAAGGGGGCAAACGCCTGTAAATGCGTTTGAATTGTTGCAAACAAAAAATTGCCTCAACAACTTTATGTTCGCGACTCAAGATCAATTATAACAAGACTTCAAACAAAAAATATTAATGTACATATTTTCGTTCAATGTTGGCATAACGACAAAACAGCCAAACAAACAAGATTAATTGCAGCCAGTGTTACCGATAGGTGTGTAATTCATAATTACCGAAAATTGCCATACTAGGAGAAATTTGTTTACAAAATATCACAACGATCCCAGAATGTTAACTGGGCCTGCTAAATATATTCGTTTTCCTTTGTTTTTGTAAAACACTAAAGGTCATATAATAAAACTGCCATATGGCAACAAATAGCCTAGATGCACAAATCTATTAAAAGGGCTTTGAATAGGTACATATTGTACCACAATAAACTTAGTTTTCACATTAGAAACCCGTTCAGTAATTTCCTCCCGTTAAAGTTGTTTCCGATTCCCATTCAGAGTCAACAATAAATCGCTAAGTTGAAAATTTTCCGACAACAAGGGACAGCAAGGAACCTTTCTGGTGCCGGCAGACGACGAACGGTACACACGGATGACAGTATTGAAGTGGTACAGGAAAGTATTCGGGAAGATGAAGAAACATCAACTAGAAAACGTTCGACTCAACTTGACCTTTCACGAGGGTCGCAGCAGAATATTTTGGAACCGACAGATTGCCAGCAACGACCTGATTATGCAATTTAGGGAAATCTGCGGGAAATCCAAGACTATTTCAACAGTCAGAATTACACCTACTTAAGTAGAAAGGACAATTGGCTCATATATTTTTTAATGCACAAGGTGTCGCCGTTTCCATCACTGATGCTAGCTATCGGACAATGTTGGAAAATTTGTCAGTGCCAACCGTGGAAAACCATGCGCAAGTGCACACTGCGAGGGACACAAAAGCTTTTTACGCGACATTTTTGGTGAACCAATTAATTCCCGTACAAGCGATTTTAATTGGCTTCCGCGTTCACCGCTCCAAACAGTTTGTTTTGGGGTTATTTTAAAGAAAAACTTTATATTAATAAGAACCATACAATTAAAGAAATATGTATAAGCGATGAAATTAACTACATAACACCTGAAGCTTTGCGAAAGGTTAGGAAAAATTTTTCGGAAAGAGCACGAATATGCAAAGCAGCAAATGGCCACCACTTGCCGGATATAACTTTTCATAATTAAATTTAAAATATTCTATTAATGGAGAACATTACCGTATTAAATAATAATGTAATTAGAAAAAGTTAATAATTTAGACCTGGGTCATTTTGGGCCACCCTGTGCAGAAAAAAGTAAATGTTAAAAGTTATACCATAAAAATTAATTAATAATTTTTTTTGTGGGTTTAATGTTTATGATCGCATGAAATTTGAAATACTCCATAATATTTTTTAGAAGACAAATAAATATTTTATTATCATAATAATTACATATGACGGGTTTCTGACATTTTTAGATAGAATTTGAAGATAAATTTTAGATAAAAGTTGGCAGCAATGGGCAGGATATACTCCTAGCAATCACTTACTTCTGGCGAAAGGAGCCGAATCGCTTGTTTCGAAAGCAATCAAAAAGTCTCTTTTTCTAAAAAAAAAATTTATATTATTTGTAAAATTATAAAGTTCTTCCATTTTAAAATGAAACAACAACTCAGGCTACACTTTCAATTTCAATCGAACTGGAAATTAATTCATTTTAGAAAAAGGGTGTTATTACGTTTATGTGAGAAACGGCATTTTTTGAGGCATCGATCAGGAATGTCGATGTGCTTCTAAAACAAATTGCCTATTTAATTTTTACAAAAATTATAATATATTTTTTGAACGAAAAATTACCATTACTACGATGAAAATTATTAGTCAGGCTTGAGTTCAGATCTGCGAATTGACAAATTTTATGTTAAGAATTTGTCTTAAAATCAGGTTCCTTTTATAGAGAGTGGAAGATTTACAATATTTTTTGTGATCATCAAGAAAGCAGAACAAATCAGTACTGATATCGAGGCGTGCTTTGTTTGGGGTTTCCACTTTTCACGTTGTTACAAGTCAGCATGAATATCAACTGTTTAACAAATTTTTTTAACAAAATTCCCAAACTCTGATTATTCATATTCCACATATTCCATATTTATTCTCTTTGTTTTTTCCAGAACAGTCGGCTGCTGAGTTTAAGAGCAAATTTCTGCTTTATCTTTCAATCAGAAATAAACAATAATGATCAACAAAAAAAGTCTTTTGAAAGCAGGAATCTAAAAAACAATATTAAATAAGTGAAAGTGTTATGGAACAAGAATTTGTTCCATTTATCATAAATATTTTCATAAACGTCACACTTAAACGCAACCGACGATATCTGGACTATTGTGTGTGAACATTAAAGTACTTCCCGAATCTTGTTAATTAGAGCAACTGAGCGTTAGTATTTACAATTTCAAGAGAAAATTTAATGAATTTTTATTTCGAAATACCTGATATTGTTTCTTCATTAGTTAATGACTTCATATTACACACGTTTTGATATAATCCTGTTTACACAAGCCAGACATTCAACTTGTGCAAAAAATTTCATTTTGATGATACATACACGTATTATATAATATAAATTTCATGCTTTCAATAAAAATATAATTATAACAAAAACATTAACAAAACTTTATAAATGAATAATATTTACAATATAATTTATATGAAGAAAATATTAAGAATAATGTGATGTATAAAGATATTATATATAAAATCCATATCTTTGAATTTTTTAGATTTTTATACCCTCCAAAAGAGAATTAAAGGGTACATTCACTTTGTCATTCCGTGTGTAACGCAGCGAAATAATCCTTTAACATTCCATTAAGTATATATATTTTTGATCAGTGATAAAATCTAAGACGATCTAGCCATGTCCCTCCGCTCATCTGTGGAAATCATGATTCAGTCCAAACGAAAAGAGCCAGACCATTTGAAATTGGTAGAGATGAAATTCGAAGGATAGCACAGGTCACGCTCGTAAATGGGCTGAATCAGGCCAGAGAAAAAAGTTCCCCTAAGAAGAACTAAACCAACCACTAAAAAACATCATTTTAATTTTTTTTGTAATTTTGTTAAACAAATGACGTCTTTTTATGTCAAAGAAGTTCCAAAGCCACATAATCATAAAAATTAATTTGTTGACCCCGCCCCTTTTAATCAGTCTGGAAGTAACATATTAAACGCAAAAACAGTGTATATATTTAACAAATGGCAATACTTAAAAACACAGTCTTTGAAATTTAAATGTTTTAACCTTTACGGCGAAGGTAAGATGTTCTCTGATCTTCTCCTGTCCTACTTCTCCACCCATCTTCGCCACCTTAATAAAAGGCTAGCAAAGATGGGAACATTAATGGCGAACATCACAATAGATAATCCGAAGCCATTTCGAGTTTTTAAGGACGAACTAAAGCAATGGGCTATAGAATTTCATACAAGAGATTGGCAGCATTCTACCGTAGGTAGGGTGACTAGAATTCTATGGGGAGACCCAGATGGTAACAGGACAAAGGGGAGATTGGTTTATTTAATAACGGGACACACGCAGTTAAGGAATCACCTGGCACGCATGGGTATCGTTGACGATATAACATGCAGGGCCTGTCAGGAAGATGACGAGACACTGCAGCACTACTTGTGCTACTGTCCATCTTTTAGCCAAGTCAGAAGACAAACATTTAATGAGGAGATTATACAGGAGATGGAATTTCTTAGGGGTTCTAATTGGAGAGACTTAAGAAGATACACTGAAGAAACTAGTTTCTTAACGTAATCAAACTCAGAGGTTTCCATGTTATCGGTGGAGGCTCCTTACAGTAGAATGGGAACTCCTTATTATAGAGCGCACAACAGGCCTATGAGGCCTAAGTGTAATCCTGGACGGATTGGGATAGCTTATGCCGCTCTCTTCAACTTAACCTAACCTAGTAAAAAGGTGAGATGTCTTCCCCCGGAACTTCTCGCAGCGACTCCGACAAGAAAGTTTTATAGTTGGGCAGAGAAATGTTTTAAAAGAACTCTGACCCAGCAGTTTAAACATTTAAAATAAATCAATTGTCCAACCCCGGAATCATCTTTTTAATTTTGTTTGATTTTTTATAAGAATTCAATCCTTCCGGAATTTCAGGAAGAATTAATTTGTTTATTAAAAAAAAACAAATTAGTTGCATTCAATTAATTTAAAAATAAAAAGTTAAAATTTTCCAGCTCTGGAGGCGTATTTTTGATTTTTCTGATATTCAAGAGCAATAATTAAAACACTTTTCAATACATCAATTCAAAACCGAAGTCTATCGCTTTTCGGCCATCTTCGAAACCCCAATTTAAGGTACAAACAGACTGACAACGCTTATTCGACACCCCACTATTCGTAAGAACCAAGAATATATTTATTTTATGGGGTCGCATATTAATATTGCAGAAATTTCACGCGGAATGGCAAACGTATATAGACCCTTTGACGTTTTTGTTGAAGTGTATCAAAATGTTCCGAATAAAAATTTTGTACCAAATATTCTAATAAAACAGAGTTCTTTCTTTCGTATAAATACCTTTGAAACAAGAACAGTTCATAAAATTTGTTTTTCAACATTGTGAAATAGGCCGTAAGTAGCTAGTGGCTGCCAAAATTTAACTATTTGCTTATGAAAGGTTAGAAAATACGGAATCATTTATTATTCGGCATCGAAGAGCCATGGACAAGAGAAAACGTCTTGCTATTCCTTAGGCCAGTCTAGAAACAGTTTTTCATTCAACTCGCCTTTTAGTGTTTAAATGTTTACAAACACATGGTATCTGCCCTAAGAATTAGAGACTCAGGCTGTTAAAGATCTAACCGTATTGGACATGTCACAATTCCAGTCCTGGAGAAACAAATTGACTGTATGCTTTCTGTGATCAACTCTGACAAATTATTCTCAGTTGAAATCCTTTATAGGGAAGACGGGAAAGGAAATTTTGTAATTCTGAGCAATACAGGTTCCGTCTTCACGGATGTTTCTAAAACGAACGCTGCTATTGAATCATGGGGTATTCTCTATGAATTTTGATCTTTCTCAGACCAGAGATCTATGACGAAGAGAGTAGGTGGTTAAGTTGATGTATGTACTGGCATGTTTAACCGCTGGCTCTTCTTGAAAGATTATAAACGACAGTAATTTAGACAGACCGTCAGTTTTTATTAACAAATTCAACTCAATTGGATGCTGGGATTTTGATGGAAATCACACTCACGACCTCCATACAAATAGGCTACCATCGCTACGAATCAGCCATAGCGCTCATTAATCAACTTCAATTGATTGACAGCAAATACTTTGATTGCAGTCAAATCCAGTTAACCCAATCGAAATTAAATCTGAATCCAAATCATCGTTCCCTTGGAAAGTTCTTCTTTTAGAAATAAAACTGAATGTAATAATTTTGAATTTCCAATAATGCCAATTTTTATTAACAGAATTTTCTAAAATTAATAGCACCCCAAAATTCAACTGCATATCATTTCGTTGGACTTTTACTGTAATTGTTATTTCAGGGAAATTAATTGAACTCCCATGATCTCAAAAAAAATCGCATAGATTTTGTTTTATGGGAAAAAAAATTATTTCAAAATTATAACAATTACAAAATATTGTAGCTTCGACAAGATGGAATTTTAAAAACTGAAATCATTTTCAAATTCAACAATGATATCAGATTCTCGGATTCTTTTTCACAATAAAATTTGTGTAAATAGGAACTGTTATCGCATTCAACTAACCCACCTAATAAGTGGTGACAAACACAATACACATGAGCACTGATGATGAAAGGGTTGCGTCTTTCGAAAACAGCTGTTCTGCTCTGCTGTGTAAGTTGAATAAAACTGATTTTGACTTTCCTTTGTGCCTTGGAATATTTATCATGTCTTTCTGAGATTTAAAAACAAATTTCGAACAATTAGCCTATGAGTCTTAATTCAATTTATATATAGCAATATAAATGTTCGTGAAAATACTTACTAGATATCAGTTTAGTTTAAACCACCTTGGTTTCAATTTAAATTTATTGCAGCATTTTACAGCCCTGATATTTTCATATTTCAAATACAATCAGTTTGGATTCAAACATTCTTTTCCACTTAGACGCCAGCAGGATACCGACTACAAACTGTGAAAATTAAATCAAAATCTTTGATATGAAACCGTATATCAGCTACACTGATACAAGACCAGATTGTAGGTGTGGTTTACATATACTAATTAATCCGCTGTTGCAATACAATAAAACATATGAAATGCTTGAAAATCATGTTTTTTGCGCAAATGAATTGATTTATTTTTTTAATTGTTTGTGTTTTTTTATAGGAATATCACTCAGGAGATATTTTCTACTTATGTCTTGCATTGTGACCAAACTATGAAATATAGGGAATAGCGTTGGGAGAACGGATTAGTATCGAGTTTATTTGATGTAATAAGTTCACGTTCAAGGTCGTGGCTTTCCCTGCGACGGAAAAGTTTGATTTATTTTAAATAGTTTGGGCTCAATCGATTTGATATAAACTTTTACCAAGATTTATCAGCAGTTAAAATGGCACTCCTGAAAAAACAACTATTTCACGCATGCACCTTAAGTCTTTTGTTTCAATGCTGCTATTTTGATTAATTAGAAATTTTTTTCTTTATTTACCAAACATCCACATACATATATTCATTCCCCTTAACAAATTATTGCAATTTTAAATGTAAAAATATATTGATGATTAATGAATTTCCAATGAAAACAATGAAAGACCTTTTCAAACAGCCTTCAAAAGGCACAAAGTAAGACAATGATCTTCCAAATATTTTACAGCTAAACAATTTCAATGCAAACTACTCTGAAAAAATGGACATTGAAAATGTTTCAGTTTCATTTATTTATTTATTGAAATTATTTTACATATTCTCATGTTGCTTTTGAATATTTGCTTTTAATTTATTATTTTTATATTTTATACTAATTCCCATTTTTTTTTAATTTAAGTATTTCAATAAATGCAGAAGAGTTTGAACATGATCTGCAGATGGATTACCATTAGCAGAAATGACAGCCGCACATTTCACGCATATGTCTTAAGTCTTTTGTTTTAATGCTCCTATTTGATCAATTTTAGCATTTATTTTCTTCACTCACAAATCATCTATATTCCTGTTAAACGTTATTGCAATTTTAATTTTAATTACAACAATTTTGTTGATTTTTAAACAAATCCAAAGCCACTACCAGATAGAAACACGAAACCGCAACAAAACGTCTTTTCAACAAAAAAAATCACAGATTTCGCAATTAAACGTACAGAGATAAAAATGCATCCGTTTTTTTCTCCACATCCACTGCATTTCGCACCAGCCACTGTCATATACATAAATACAACAATTTAACTCGTATTGTTTATATCCTCAAAATACCAAAAGCATAGAAATGGCACAAAAAAAACTTTCTAAAGAAATTTATTGCCATCATTAATTTTTTATTAAAACATTTTATTAAAAATAAATTTATAAATGCAACTAGAAGATTTTTATCACGAAATTTATGGTATCAATAAAAATTTTGATATGAATCGTTTTCCTTTGGACAGTTTTGTTGGTGCAAAATTTTTTAGAAATCTTTCTTTATCCATTAGATTTATACACAATTATTTTATTGATACATTGGCCGAATCAATTAATAAAGCAAATACAACAAACACTTCTTCACAACTTCTCACTGTCTGTTTTTAATTACACATTTTCAATAAAAAATTTCAATCATCGACATTGGAAAAATTAAAACAACAGGGATTTGCACCTGAAATCTCCAGATCTGCAAAAATTTGTCGGTTTTAATTTCAAAAAATGTTTCCCTTCATCTGAGAAATCACAATACGAAATCAATTTCGTACAAAGTAAGTAACGTAGCGGTCTGGAAATCAGTACTAATCCGTTCTGCTAAAGGGTGGGCAAATTTGAGGTTAAGGAGTAAATTGAATGTCAAATAATGAAATGTCAAGAATTGAGCTGTCATCCTTTGACACTTATTTAGTAAAAAGTTGTGAAATTTTAACTACGAAGCGCTACACTCAGGAACAAAAAATTTTAATTGTGAAAATTTACTATCAAAATGCTGAAAATGTTACCGCATCACCCCGTAAACTTCGAGCAGCCTTCCTTGCAATAAGGCTCCTTCTGAGACCGCTGTGCGTAATGTAATCGCTAATCCGAGGCTCACGGTACTGTTGCTAACAATAGACCAAAACAATACGTTCGATGCGAGCGTAGCCGCTATTTTGAGTATAAAGCCCGAACATCAACTTGTCCAGGTTTGCAACAATTTTGCATAAAAATCTTCATCTTCTTAAAAACTGCAGTTTATAAAGTTTCAGAATTGAGTCGAACGCTTGTGCATTAGAATTTCCAGTCGCGTCGTTTTCGATTTGGCGATATCAATTGGCCGAAAAGATCGGGTTTACCTAAGCAAACCACAAACAGCGGACGCTCTGAAAAATTAAATTCGGTGCTGCATTGACGACATAAGCGAAGTTTTGTTGCAAAATGTGGTTCAAAATTTTGTTGAAAAGAGCGGGCCTTTGCCGACGTGCTGGCGGTGGACATTTCCCCGATATCATATTCCATTATTAATTCCCATATATTAATTAGAAAATTTAATTTGTATTAAAGTGTATTTTTAAGCCAATTTACTTCCTAACCTCAAATTTGCCCACCATGCAGTATAATAATTATAAGAAATATTCTAAATATTCCACACTTAATTAAAACTCGTGGATTTAAACATGAGCGAATTATTATTTTTGCAATTAAATATTTCAGAACCGGAAAATGTGTCTTCCAGCATAATGAATATAAATGTATATACAGTCAGACTACTTCGAAAACTTTGCCCGAATTTCGGGCAATTGAAAACCCTACACTTGAATAACACGAGCTTCGAATGAGTGAATGAATGAATTTGACACTGAAATTTAACGATTTTCGCAAACATAAAAGTACGCATTTATTTCGGACAGACTTCTGAACAGACATGCACAAGACGGTCAAGTAAAAAATTTATTGCCGCTTTGTCTGTCACTCTTCCGTTTTTGTTTTAAAAACAATTTAATAACGCCACCGTTAACATTGTTTTTACCTTACGTTTTCCTAGCGTACGTGTAGTACACATACAAGCATGCATGTGTGTGAGTGTATCTGTAACAAAGTGTGCAAAAATGAAACACTTTGAACCATTTTTAAGCTTGGAAATTAGTTCATATACATATTTGGCCTTTAATTTATGTGGTTTCGTTTGTCTTGCTTGTTTAACCAAACTAATGTAGTTTATTTCAGTTTCATTTTTTCTCGCTCTTTTGCAAATTTTTGAAATAAGTTAATGCACTTACAAATTGTTTTTGTTAACAGTTTTGTGAATTTGTTTTAGAAATGAAATAAAGTTATATTTTTATTGTGTTAATTTGTTAACGAAGTTTGTAAATTAAGTAGATAATTTATGAAATAATTTTCAAAGGCAGAAGTTAAAAGTGTTTTCTTAAACTCCATTGCTCAACAATAAAACGGATATTAACTCAAATTTTTCACATTAATATTTTTGAAAATGAACAATTAAGATATCAAAACACTTATAATAGTCCGGTCAATTTAGACATTCGAAGTTACATAAAGTCCCAACAAGCTGAATTTCTGTGAAGTTGTTCAAAACATAATTATAAACAATGTCTAGAAGTTCCCCATCATTCCCCTGTAAGGAAAAAATTTAATTCAAGGTCAAAGGTCAAAAAAATGAGTTTTTCGCGGTTTTCAGCAAAACGGTAAGTTTTATCATAAAAGTACCTCAGACAAAAATTGTAGATCATAAAATTATCTATAAAAAATGTATCAATACTTTTTTTCTTACGAGCCCCACGATACGATGTCCCTAAAATTAGAGGGAAGTTGTAGGAATGACCTTTAGGGTCAACCGTTTTTCCATTTTTTGTTTTTATACCCTTCACAAAAAACTGAAAGGGTATATATAGGTTTGTCATTCCGTGTGTAATTTCTTCGGTATCAATATGGGACCCCATAAAGTATATATATTCTGGATCCTTATGAATAGCGATGACCATTGAGCGATGTCCATCTGTCCGTCCGTCTGTACGTGAAATCGGTTTTCCCAAGCCCCCAGAAGAGCTAGAGACTTCGTTCTTGGACCCTTGGATTGGAAATGAACTTAAATAGAGTCCTATTGAAATCAGAAAGATCCGAAGTATGGTTCCAGAGCTGGGAAGCTGACACCTATTTCTCGAGGCAAAATTTATACCAAAAATCAATTATTTTATTTAATGTTTGTAAATTAAACCTACTTCGTGCTTTAGGGAGCCTCAATGGTCTATTAAAATCCAAAAAAATTAAAAATCCAATTTCAGGGTTGGAATATCGGCATTTTCTGATTCAAAAAAGTAACCACATAATTTGTTATTTTTGATTTTTATGATGAATTATACCTACTTTATATATCAGGAAGAAATAAATTGGTATTAAAAACCAATAAAATCTATTCTACGGTTGCAAAATTACAACCTTTTGGGGTACATGAAATGGATTTTTTCTTTTTGTTTGTAAATTAAACATATTTAATATTTTTGAAAGACGTTCAGAGGTATTAGAAATAAGAAAAGTCAAACATTTAGCTTCCTAACCAAGAATTTTAAACGTTGTCTTAAATATAAAAGTAAATTATAACATTATTTTGTTTTTTTTTTAATTCTTTTTTAATTAAAGCTACTTTCTGTTTTAGCAAGAAAGAAAGAAAGAAGAATTACATCTGTGAAGGGTATTTAAGATTCGGCATAGCCGAATATAGCACTTTTACTTGTTAAAACTAGCATTCAGGGGTGATCCCTTTATACGTAGTGCATTGCCCCGGAACTAGAAAGGAGGAGGGGATAGTATTGAGAAGATTGATGAAGAAATCTATGAAGGTAGAGAATTTTTTGCGCATATGAAATTATTTTACGGGAATTTGTTTCTTTTGATAACACATATTTGCATACATCGGCGCTGATTATCCACTTTGATCGGCATACAAATGGCAGATAAAAACCGGTGCATTTTCGATCGTTTTACTGCTCATCATTACACTGAAAATGTTCACATTATGAGCACATCAGGCCTATTTTTGATTGTACAAAGACGGCACGATTTCCGCGCATATCGTCATGTACTCAAAAATTAAGTGCGTTCACATTATCAGCTCATTAAATTTATAAACAATCGGTACAATGCACCGACAGTGTGATCGTTAGCAGCTAATGGGAAAGGAGAATAGAAAGAACGCTGCTGTAGCGCCCAATCACCATTTCTATGGCGTTATGAATGGTCAGCCTGTTTTAACTGTTGCCTGAGTTGGATTTTACATGAGCGCATGCGGAAATCGAAATGGAAAATACACAATAATGACCCATTAGATAGGTCGAATTGCTGATAACGTCGTGGAATCGTCAAGTTCAGATTATTCGCCAAAATTTCTGGTATCAAAAACAATATTTTCGTCAGTGCTCCCATTCAATGTCCAGGACAGTCTTGTAGAACTTGTTTATAATCCTTTCTTCCACTCTAAGTTGATCTTGCCCATAGACGCCCTTGATGCTCTAAAAGTGCTCCCGTTGAAACCAAAAAATTTTAAATATTTTAAAGAGTTTTGTTTTAGTAATAGTTATTTAATATTTTTTCAATATTTCGCCCTTCCTCTTCAGGAAAATATAGCTTATCTTTTCGCTTTTTTTTTTTTGAAAATAGATATATATATAAATATTTAAACAACTAAGAACGTTATATTCGACCGGGTCGAATCTTAAATACCCTCCAAATATGTATATAGTAAATAAATTTAAAATGTTTAAACTGCTGGGTCAGAGTTACTACATTTCTGTGCCCAATTTTAAAACTTTCCTGTCGGAGTCGCTGCGAGAAACTCCGGGTAAAGACATCTTACCTTTGCCATACAACACTAAAAAGTAAACTTTTGGGGTTATTAAGTGTAAAATTTTTTATTGAAAAGGGTATTTAGTTCGCAAGAATGGGTGGAGGAGTAGGGCAGCGGAAGATCTTAGCTTCGTCGTATTTAATTTTTAGAAACTGAAGGCTTAAATAATACAATTTGCTAAATATTTCCACTATTTTTCCAATTAATATGTTACTTCCAGGCTCACTAAAAAGGCCGGGGTCGAAAAATAGATTTTTATGATTTTGCGGGTTCAATTTTAACGCGTTGGACCTTCTTTAATATAAAAATTTATCATTTGCTTGACAAAATTACAAAAAAAAACTTTAAAAATTATGTTACTTTTCAGAGGTTGGTTTAGTTCTTCTTAGGGAAACTTTTTCCCTCTGGCCCAATTCAGCCCATTTACGAACTAGACCTGTGCTATCCTTCAGAATTTATCTATAGCAAATTTCAAGGGTCTGGCTCTTTCCGTTTAGTCTGAATCTTAGAGGGATATTTCGCTGCGTTGCACATGGAATGACAAAGTGAATATGCCCTCCAATTATATAAAAAATATTATATAAAAAGACCTCAATCTTAAAGAATTATTACTCAAATAACATTGAAGGTTCAAGAATAAATAGAAAGCAATATTTCTGCAAGTTTTTCATTTTATGCACACTCGTAAATAGAAAGCCTCTCACATAGTAAATGACACTTGAAATGACAGGTATTTAACAGCTGATAGCCTTGCCAGACCCGTGGACTTGAAACGACTAAATGGATAAGCCGTTATATTATATCTTAAGTTCGACTTTGAATTCATAAACATATTATTTAAAAATAATATTTCTTTTCGTATGCTGACGAATTTTGTTCCTGAATTTTTGTTTAATTTTTTAATTTTTTATCAGCTGATGGCAACACTGCCAAAAATCAAACTTTGCTTTATTTATTTATTTATTTATTTTTTTTTTGTTTTATCTATTAAAGTTGTTTTTGTATTTACATATTTTTTTATTTTATGTTCATAAACATAAACTACAAGCAACACACCAAATAAACATAAAACAAACAAAAAATGTTTAATCTCAACAGCAGAAGCTGCTATAAAAAGCAAAGAGAGCAAGAATGCATTGAATAACTAGTTATCAGGGATGGGAAACTGCTATGAACCCAAAGTGGTCATAAACATTATTACAGATAAACAGACTTAGCCTATTTTGACAATAAATGGTTGATTTATTAACAGCAACAACAACATAAACTACAATAATAAACCAAATAAATTGTTTAGTATTGTACGGCATGTCTGTCCTTCTAACGTGATTTCACTTTATCTGTTTTTTAACAAAAAATTTATGCTGTTGATAGAAGATCTTGTTATTTTACTTTTTTGTTAGTTTTTAGATGAACTGAAAGATTTGTCTACTTCCTCCGATGCGGTTTGTTGTATTAATACATATTATATTTTTAATGTTTTGGACGTCACTTTAAATGGCATTTACTTTAACTAAATATCACGCATTCGAAATAGAGGTTATAGAATCTAATTTATAAAGTTGGGTATGAATGAATTAAGTTAAGCACATGAATAGCAGATTAAATTAATATGATTGACACTTAATTGAAGAGCTTAAAAGAAATATGATATTTAGAGCAAAATTTCGACAGTTCGGCTAAATAATTTCTAACTGATTAAATAACCTGAATGTTTCAAAAATCTAGCTTGGATTCCAAACAATTATATGCGCAGCGTCTTTCCATGTGTATTTTTATAACCTTCACCAAAAATGATATTCCGTGTGTAATTTCTTCAGTATTAATATGAGACCTAATAAAGTAGTGGGTGGACAAATTTGAGGAAGGAAACGCCGTCACCGTGAATTCTCTGGGCTAAATCATGATAACCGATTTTTGTAGCCGCCATTGGCTAATGTTGACATCAGTGACCTTTGGTTTCAGGGAGACGTTGCCGCAAGCCACGCAGTCGGCCAAACAATTGCATGTAACATAAAGTACGACGTGGTTATCTTGTGTCCTCCACGTAAAATACTTAACTTTTAATTACAAATAGATTAATAATAAAATCCATCTAATAAATTTGTACATACTTTATGAACGGGGAATTCGAATATACAATGCAAGTCGGTCTGGACATGATATTGGTTTTTTGAAGCCCCCAGAAGAATTATCGAGTTCCTTTAGAAAGATCAAAAATACGGTACTAGAGCTGGAACAATTAAATATATTTTTGCATATAAGAGTATGCAAAAATATATTTAGGAAGGAGTCGATTTGTATTAAAAATCATAACAAAATAAAAAAGCAAATATATTCAGCGTTTGTCACTAGTTTATTATTGGCAGTTGACTGCATCAGTGTTGCATTTAAAGTTACTGCGAGAGAAATTAAAAAAGTCACAGCGTTATTAAACAATCCTCGTACTTCTGCCTAAGCTCAACTCAATATTACAATGAAATTATTCGCTTGGCGAAATTTAAAACTCCATTACGATGTTTAAATGTATACTGGCCAAGAACTGATGTTGGAAAATGCACTGCGTTTTAATAGACTATTTCTGATTTAATCTTTAAAAATCTCACAGGGCTGAAAAATAAGCAACAAAATACTTGAAAAAACGATTATTCTTTGCAGAATGGACCATTGTGATATCCAGAACTAGCAGAGAAAATATTGAGGTTCAATCTTACGGGCCTATAAGAAAAATAAATAAACAGTATTCAGTGCTCTCCATTGGCATTTGACAGGTTTTTGAAAAAGTATATCACAAAGGCCTGATGCATTAATTAAAACAATATCTACCCACAACCATCCTTAACAGTTTAAAATGTTATTTAACATCTTAAAAATTTAAAGCTATAGAAGGCTTTAGTCTTCTGCAACCGATTGAAGCCGGAACTCCTCAAGGCCATATCTGCGGCCGCGTATTATATTCGATACGTATTACAACTGACTAATCTAAATTACAATTGCCACTTTCTGAACAGAAATTTATGCTTTCTGAATTACAACTGGAAATGGTGTATAAACCAGTTCTACTGTGTCTCTGATAATCACCAAAGAAAGAATGTACAATTTCCGCCGATTCTAGTTCTTCTTATAGAAAAACTTGTCGAAACATCGAATACAATAAATATGCAACATATTTGCCCCTGAGTGTAGTTAAACGTCCCTTGTAAATTCTTGGGAAATGTTATAAATTAACACGAAAACAAGGAGAAAAATGTAATGGCAAGCGACTGACAGATGTTATTGTATTAAACGGTTGTATCTGAGCAAAAAAAAAATAACAATTAAAACGTCCGATGAAAGAACAAAAAAGAGCAAAATAATTATAATTTTTTTATATTTTTGCTCATGCAACTGCTCAGCATTCACGTAAATACAACAATTACTATTTATTTATATTTACAATTTATAATTTGTAATTGTAAAAACGTAAATTTGTGGAATTGTCGTTGTACACGTATTTATGTATTTATGAGCACGTTGCACTGTGTCTCCAAACTGATATTTATATGGACAAAATTCTTTTATCGAATATATTGCTATTCAATTAAGATTAATAGGCCAGTTGTTCGAAAATTTATTTTCAATTCGACGATATTATTAATATTCCAAAGCACAGAGGAAAGTCAACATTAGTTTTTAATTATTAAGCTTCCAGAGCAGAGCAGAACAGATGTTTTTGAAAGCCGCTACACTGTCATAATCAGTACTGATGCGTATTTTTGTTTATCACCACTTATTAGGCGAGTTAGTTGAATATGATAGCAGTTTTTAGTTAATTTTATATATTTGGGTATTTGATGTTTTCCACAAACTTACTTCATTTTATTTGTGCTGATTCTTTTACTAAATTTACAAAAAAATATTCACAATTGATTATTGAGGACTTGGCTAGTTCAATTAGCCTAGGCTTGGAGAAGGTTTTATGAAGTGCAACCTTGTCTTTGTCTATGCTAAATTGGGTGCTGCCAAGTTAAATATTGGAAACAGTGACACAAATTCCACCACAACCGCATTTTTGCTTGGCGAACTTGCGCGATTTTTTGTATGAAATACTGTGATTTCGAAGCACTTATTCACTGTGTAAAACTATAATAATTTTTGGTATTTATTTACTGCCTATTTCTCATTGCCGAATGAATTCTTTCATTCGTATAAATACATTTTAAACAAAAACAATTTATAAAATGTTGTTCTTGTTTTAAATATATTTGTACGAAAGTAAGAATTCATTCGAAATAGGCAGTTACAAAATATTGAATATCTCTATTTTGGACTGCCTTTTAAAATTTCTTAGCTGCTGTTGTACAGTTTGCCAGTTAAATGTTATTAAGGTAGAGAAAAATGCAACAACAACTACACATATTTCTATGAGAGATTTAATTTATTCGGATCAAAGTTATTGGACAGCCTGTATATTAAAATCAAAATTGTAGGATGAATGCAAAATCACATGTTTATGGTTTTAATGCTAAAAACAGGTTTTTAACTTTAAGGGTAAAAGGTCTATAAATGTATTGATCTAAGAGGAGGTTATTTTAAGAAATATTTATTTGCCAAAAAGAAATTGGTTATTCAAATAATTATGTTACAGTGGTTTGATCAAAGATCCTTGTCAAAAATGAGCGATTGAACAAATTCGACGCAAGCCAGCTACATTGAAAATTACAACTAAAAATCTATTTGATAAAATTTAATAAGCTCGAGTTGTAAGCTATTAGATGCTATTAAATTTTATTTTGTTCGTCTTGAGTTGCAATTGAGGCCACTGTGCGTAGTTGCCCATGTTGTGTCGAAGTCTGTATTACATCGTGAATATGGAATAGTACGTGAACAAATCTGTATTTATCATGACCCGTCAACATTTTGGCTTGAAACTATTTGTTAAATGAAGCATGTAATTTCTTGGTAACCAACTATGTTGACAAGCACACGAATACATGAATTTATATTGTTAATACTCACGTGTATTAATAAATAAATAAATATTAAATGCTTATATAATGGTAATAACTGCTAAGGGAATTCGATTGTGTTTTCGGCATAAATCTATCCTATGAATTTTGTGGAATTTAAACGATCTTTTGTGTTCACTTTTTTCTTGTAAACAATTATTAAGTTAAGGTTATGGGAAGATGGTCAAAGATCAAATTAATGCTAGTGGCATATTTATGCTGAAATAAGGATTTAATCACAGTGCCTTTCCAAATTCCTATACGAACTGTTGTGAAGGAAGTAGAATATTATTTTTAACCACAAATTGTAATAAAAAATTATGATCATATTTCATTATGAAGTTACACCTTCGAAGCTTTAATATTGCTAAAATGTAAACAAATTTGAAACATTTTTATTTACAAATAAAAATTTTTTCTGTGTACTTTGACAAGCTCGTTATGGGTCGGTAGGAATTTTCTGTAATTATTTCTTCTAGATCATCTTATCTTCCTCTAAATTTACACCAAAATTCAAAATCCATTCCAAGTATCAATTCACTCAATTACAAACTTCAAAGATACATATATGTACATTAGGGTTGGAATAGTATTATATGGAAATCTTTAGTAACAAGATTTGGATACGCTAGAACCCCTAGTTTTGTGGGGTTTGGCAAAAAAATGCTTGAGCCAAAAAATTAGGAAGGTGGGATGGGGGTAAATGGCTCCTCATCGGGGTCAAAAGTAGGAGAAAACGTGGTAAAATCCACGAAAAACTCAATAACTATCGCTGGGTTGCTCTTAGTGGGGTAAAATGTAAGATGGACTCCTACTAATATTTCCAGCCCTACATTTTTTCTAAACATACCTACCCTTTATCTGCCCTCCTTAAGGGTGTTCCCATACAAAGTGTTATTTTTTTTTTAAATTAGCCATACCGCCCTAACTAGCTCCAGAGTGCTCCTAGAGGGGTCAAATATATGACCGACTCATAATATTTTTGTCAGCCCAACAATCTTTCAGAACATACCTAGCGTCCATCTTCAGTCAGTAGGGTGGCTCCCATACAAAAGTTTTAATTAAAAAAAATTATATGAATTATTAAAACATATTTTGTTATTGAATAATGCTTATTATTATGATAATTAATTTTAATCGTTTTTTTTTTATTTAGCGTCATTGACACAAAATTAACGTTATATTTATATGAATTTTTAGTTATTGCATACACACATGCATATAAATACAAGCGCTGCCACATACTTTGCATAAAGTTTATAACTTGATTTACTTTAAAGCCTTAGCATGTGGTAGCACAATTTTCTTTTGATATGAATTAGGGGATTTACAAATTGTTCGCTTTGATTTATCTTATTTTATTGTTATACATATTAAGCCACTTCTAAATGAGTTTTGAAAAGGAAAGTCACACTTTTACGTAGTGAAAAAAATTTACATTCTTTACATTAACAAGTGAACAAGGTAAGTAATTATTAAATAAACATGTGTATATGATACAATTGTATTCCTATAATACTTATAAATTTTAAGAGCAAATATGGCATCAACATCAATGGAAATTGCGAGCAGTTTGAGATCTCATACCGAACTCTTTTTGATTGGACAACCATGCTCGAATATAACGGGGACAAAGTTGCCGTCTAAACAACAAGTGCTTAGACTCTATTTTTATGGCACTGGACAGCGTAAAATAACTGCTGACGAAAGTGCATATTTGGTAACTGACTCTGTCATGATTTTTTGGCGTCAAGCGTTTATTCCAACGAAACACAGGGGCGATGTGAAAAAAAAGGTAAATTCTTTAGTCGCTGAATGGTTAGCAATACAAAAGAATACGTTAAGAGGCGGTGAAACGCAAAGAAAAAAGGAGGCTGAATTTGTCGGGAATTTGGATGATCTTTTTGATATTGCACATGCTAATGCTCTCGAAATGGTAACGAATCCGGAAGATATAGCTTTTTTGCAACTTCAAAGAGAAAAGGGGCGTCCAGGATGCATGGCGGGTATTGACAAGACTCTAGCTAAAAAACAGAAAAGACGAGCGGAACGAAAAAAGCTAGAAGAAGAGCAGAGAAAACGCGCAAAACTTCAAAAGGATGCTTCAATAACGGGTAACTTTTTTTATTACAATACAAATATAATACAATTGTACATCGTAATTATGATATTAACAAGTGCGTGCTGTGTAATTTCAGTTTGCAAGATTTCATCCACTGAATCGAGTGAATCAGATGTTGAGGTCGAAGCGGCCGATGATGGAAAGTTTTCGCCCAAGCCAATACCAAAAAGAGCAAGAGGCAGAATCGAGTGCATTACTCCGGATCTTGTGTCTGTTTTCGACCGATGTAAAACAACAGATATAGCAGCGGTTCGTATATTGATTGCTGCAGCACGAGCTTTTCAACTTGATCCGAGGCTATATATAATCAATCGGAAGTCACTCCGACAAGCCCGCACAAAAAACCGTCAGCAGATTACAGAATTGTTAAAGGAAAACCCACAGGTAAGCTATATGAAATGAAAATTATATTTCTGAACAATGCAGCACGAGTACTTTATCAGTTGACTGAAACACAATTTTTCAATGTGCACTGGGATGGCAAAATGTTACCAGACTTGCAAGGCAGCGATAAAAAAGTTGATCGACTTCCTGTTATCGTCACATATGATGGAAAGGAGCAGCTCCTGGGCGTGCCAAAGATACCGTCGGGTAAAGGGAAAGGAAAACGTATTGCGGATGCCATTTATGAACTTTTGCTTGAGTGGAAAATCATTGACCGTGTATCTACCGTGTAGACATCACATTTATGAACTGCAATTAAAAGAAGTTTTTGAAGCTAAATTCGGTAAAATGTCCGGGCCAGGAGTGCCCATTTTCGCTCGTTTCAAAGGGCAATGGCACCAAATTAAAGATAAACCTTTTAGTTCTGGCATAGAAGATAGCAAGGTTTCAGAGAAAGTACCAATTGAAGTTCAATTAGAGATCAAGTCGTTTTGCTTAGCGCAACTGAAGGAAAAGCAACCTAGAGACGACTATAAAGAGTTTCTTGAAATCATTTTATTGTTTCTTGGTGAAAATACTCCAAACTATCGCTTTAGACCACCAGGAGCCATTAGCCATGCCCGATGGATGGCGAAAGTCATATACTGCTTAAAAATATTTTTATTCCGAAAATATTTCGAACTGAATAAGGAAGAACTAAGTGGAATTCGCGATGTTAGCATTTTCATTGTAACACTTTACGTGAAAGCTTGGTTTAACGCCACAAGGGCAATCGAAGCTCCAAATAATGACTTTAATTTTTTGAAAGCGATTGCTGATTATGCCTTGATTGATGAGGATGTGTCGCAAAGGTTGTGGAAAAGATTCTCTGGACATCTTTGGTACCTCAGCGGAGAAGCTATTTCTCTCGCATTATTTGACAGATATGTCTCCTTCAACACCAAACGTAAAATGGCGAACGCAATTCGTGCATTTGAGAATGAAAAATATAAGAAACACGAAGACAGCGAGGAAGAAGACGATGTGGATGATGCCTTGGAAGAAGAGTACGATAGCAACGTGGACCATTGGGTCAGCAGTGTCAATCAAGATCGTCCAGCACATATTTTTGGTTACAAAGGTGTGAAAAGAATTAGCGTGCAGTCTACACAACAAAATGAACAAATGATTAATAATGATTTAAGCCAATACGTAACACCTGAAACAGCCAAATTTTTCGTGCGCTTCGGATTGTCATTGGACTTTATAGCCACTGACCCAGAAAACTGGGAAGAACGCAAAGATTACCAGCAAGCCACAGAAATATTGCGTAAATTACATGTTGTTAATGACGCTGCCGAAAGAGGAGTAAGGTTAATAGAAGAATACAACAACATATTGTGCCGCAACGAGAAAGAAAAAATTTTTTTGCTTCAAGTTGTCTCTGAAAATAGGAAAAAGTATCCTTCCCATAATAAAAAAGATTTAATTTAATTTTTATAATAATTAACATTATTCAATAACAAAATATGTTTTTATAATTCAAATAATTTTTTTAATTAAAATTTTTGTATGGGAGCCACCCTACTGACTGAAGATGGACGCTAGGTATGTTCTGAAAGATTGTTGGGCTGACAAAAATATTATGAGTCGGTCATATGTTTGACCCCTCTAGGAGCACTCTGGAGCTAGTTAGGGCGGTATGGCTAATTTAAAAAAAAAATAACACTTTGTATGGGAACACCCTTAAGGAGGGCAGATAAAGGGTAGGTATGTTTAGAAAAAATGTAGGGCTGGAAATATTAGTAGGAGTCCATCTTACATTTTACCCCACTAAGAGCAACCCAGCGATAGTTATTGAGTTTTTAGTGGATTTTAACACGTTTTCTCCTACTTTTGACCCCGATGAGGAGCCATTTACCCCCATCCCACCCTCCTAATTTTTTGGCTCAAGCATTTTTTTGCCAAAACCCACAAAACTAGGAGTTCTAGCGCATCGAAATCAAAAAGTTGCGCACTATCCCAACCCTAATGTACATTGAATTTTTTGGTTGCAGGACAACTATCGATGTCGATAAATATGCTTTAACAGCTGAGAATTTCAGTGTTGACATTTTTGTTCAGTAAGGTTCGGCCAGCCATCATGAATCGTTTACCGCCAGAACAATGATTCCAAATTATGTAACTTTATTTAAAAAAATTAATAATTCATAAATAAGATTGATAGTTTTAAATATGTTTAAAAATTCATAGAAATGAAACAAAAATACGAAGATACAAGGGAAAGTCAATATCAATTTCAATTATTCGATACATAGAGTAGAGCAGAACAGCTGTTTTCGAAAACCACTACACTTTCATCATCATGTCTTTTTTTTTGCCACAACTTATGAGGTGGCTTAGTTAAATATGATAACTGTTTTTATTGATTAAGATATTCATTTAATCGCGCTTGTGCACTAATCGCTCGATTATTTAACCGAGAATTTGGTTTAATCGGTTAATAAACAGATCATTTTGTTATTGGTCGGTTAACGAACTAAAAAATTTTTTCTATAAATTAACTAATTACAATAAATAAAAATGTATAAGTTATTATTTGAAGTTTATTAGTAAAAACAATAACAACAATTATTAAACTAAAACGAGCAAGCAAAAAATAATTTATAATTATGTAAAACATATTACTTATTATTATGTTTTAACTAAAAAATAAACTATAGGATCATTTTGTTTGCAATTTCAATAGATTAAGGACATATTGTAAAATAATCTATAAGAATAATCTATTTGGCTTAAATGTTTAGGACTTAAGCGACTCTTTTCCTTAGTTTCTATAAAACTTGACTTTAAAAAAAAATCTTTCACTTAGATTCTTTTCTAGATGTTGAAGAAATCTATAGCAACCCATAATGCGCAATATCTAATTTCTCATTATTTTTTCTCGATTTCTCTAAATAAATAAAATATTCCATTATGCCATTAGATTCCTGTTTTAATTTTTTAAATAATTTTTTTAAATAATTCTAATTGTTTCAGTTAATTTTGTTAAAAGATTGTTTGTGTTACTATCAAGAGTTTCTTCTGTTTGTCAGATCATCATCTAATTCGTCCTGCCAAAGCTCAGCACCGAACATTTTGCAAAAAAGTTTATTCTGAATTCCGTAGTTTCTATTTTTGTACTCTATTTTAAAAATATGTTGCTGGAAGGAAATATGCCTGAGCGGAGGTAAAACACAAGTATATTTAAAAATTGAATTCGTCTCTCATTAAATCTAAGACTTGGATTTTCAGTTATATCGTTGGCAATAGTGTTGTTGGCTTTTACTAAATCACTAATCAAAAATTACTTCAAGTTCGATTAGATTATACCCACTCCCCAAGACTCTCAAAATGTTTTAAAACGCGTTGGTCCAAATCAAAATCAGCCAGACACATTTATAAGTATATACGAAGGAATTTGTCCACCATTCTGAACAACGGTGACGAAAGATGTTTTAGATCAGGCGAAACTCTTTTCCTTCTTGGATCTTTATGTATGATTGTAGTTTTTGCTGTCTATCATTTGACTTATTAAAAACAACACCTTCCTAGTTCGTATGAAGAAATATTTTCTAAATGCACACCTTTTGTATATGAAATGAAATAAATAATTAAAAACGAGAATGTTATAATACCACAAAAAATTTAATATTTAGTTACATCAGTTAATTGGCCAATCGACTAAAATTAGCCGATTTAATCGTTAGTCGAAAATAGCCAATTTTAAATTAATCGGTTAGTAGTTAATTGGTTAACCATCAGTTGCAAAGAAATCTAATTTTATTAGGAAATCGCATACGAGAAGTGCAACAAAGCGATAGTAACACACCTTTAATCTCTGTGTTGCCATTTCATTACTTTCTCCACATCTCATAACTCTGTTCGCGAGGCTCATACAATATTTCATTAATTTTAAGGTCAAGATAATCGGTCTATCGACAAAGCATTTCTTGAAGTCGTTGATTGTTTTCGCACTAACCTCCCTCTTCTCGGTGTAAAGCCATAAGCAAGACAAAGAAAATTGCCTGTCGAAGGGAATGGATGCTGTGGAGCATGGAGTTAATGGTCTTTGCGGTTAATGGTGAGCACAATCAAGTGACTGAGTGAGTGACAGAGTTTTGGTTTCCAAAAACAACAAATGCAGTGCACTAAATAATCGATTTATTGCAACTTTAGTTTTAGAAGTGTTCCTGCTTACTGGCACCTCTTTCTTGATCGTGTGATTTAACGCCTCTGAATTACATTTTATAGGGTTTCATTAAATCATTGGCTTATGTCGCCAAACCAGCATTTGAAGAAAATATCCAAGCCACCAATGATGCCATATTGGAAAAAAGCAATCAAAAGTTGAACTGATCGACGAAACCATGCAAATAGTAGCCGCGGCAGTCATATGTGGGAAACCAGCTTTTAAAAATAAATGGCATGAAGTTCTCTACCAGACTGCAATAACGTATTTCCCTTTAACAATATTTTTGTCTTGCACTATATTTTAAGTTCTCAAGCAGCTAAAAAAGCCCGATACTTCTTTCCAGAATAGCATTTTATATAAATCGTTGTGAAATGATACATTATGAGATGAAATGCTAATGAGGTGTCTAAGTGACAACAACATAATGTGTAATAGTTAACTAAAATATCTTGAAGGTTAAGAATTACTCACGTTTAATTTGGACAAAAATTACTTTTGAAAAAGTATGTACTTCAAAATATGTTATCTAGTTTTAATTTGAAAATAATAGGTTAACAGAATAAATACTTAAGAAATTCTAGCGAACTAAAAAAAAAAATTTCTAAATATTTACTCACAACAGAAACGATTTTACTCTTTACTCTTCTTGCATAAACATATTTTCATCTGCTAAAGGTTAAAAGAAGTGACTGCTTGGTTGGCTGAAATGCACCGTCATTGTGTTCATGGAAAAACATGCAGCTTTACTATTTTAATGAATTTATTAAACAAATACCAGTTAGTATGTATCTTCTACCAAGAAATGCGAGGGTTATCTGTTATATTTTGCGAAAGTCTTTAAGGAGAAATATTCATGATTGAAAATAATTATGCTGTTGATGCAAATCAATTAAAATCTATTTTCATAGATTACCGTTCACAAGATAACCGGGTTTCTATTTGACCCAATGAAAAATAATTGGCAGCGACTGACACTATAATTGGGGGGGGTCATCCCCTGAGTGCTGGTCTTGCTCCTAAAACAAAACAAAATATTGGAAGCCATTTTTGTGGAACTACTTTTTTTTACTTCCAAAGAAGAATGTGACTTATGAGAAAGTAATTATTAACAATATTCAGATTATTAATTAAAAAGTTATTTTACTTATACAAAATTCTAAATTATTGGTAGTTTTTACAAGTATTATATTTTAGTTTCTAAAAAATATTTCCGTTAGCAAAAATATTATTGATAGAAAAATAATTGATGAAGAGAAACAGTTATAATAAAAAAATGTATTATTAATTATTAAATTGAATTAAGATTTATAGGCTAATTGTTCGAAATTTTTTGTTTTAAATTCAGAAATACATAATAAATATTCCAAGACACAAAGGAAAGTCAACATCAGGTTTTAGTTAATGATTATTTTTACCGCAATAGAGACTTTTTCTAAATCCTTAAATGTGATGAAAAATTAGTTCCTTTTCAGTTTTTAAAAATGACATACAAAAATTTTATTTATTTAACATCAGGAACATGAATTCAGTTTCAGAGAAAAAGAGTTAAAAGGAACTACTTGCAATGAAAACCCTTGCAAAAATCATTAGAAATGATCCATATTTGCACTACTTCCGGATCAGGATATTATTGACTTCCTTGGAGGCTCTTTTTTGCTGGGGAGTTAAACATTAATCTGGTTTGATGTGCTCCTTCAATTTTGCATTGATTGGCTAACTTTCTAAACTAAAGTTTATTTCAATAAATTCATGATACCGTTAACATTTGTTTTATATTTTTCTGAATTTTTATATTTTAAAATATATTAATAGTTTGCTTACGTATGTAAATATATGCGAAATCTAGTATTTGCCAGATTTCGAGTTAATTTTTATTAAACTTCTCAAACAAAAACCATATTTGGTTGCACACTAGATTTTGTTAAAATCTCCTGGTAAAGAGCATTTTAATTTAAATGCCCACCACGCCTGTTCTAGGTGGAGGGCATCTGAAATGTCAAATTTTCCATGATTTTACCTCATAAATCGGACTGAATTTGACCGATGGCATGGCTTAAGTTGGCCTTGCGAACCGCTCTTCTTTGTGACTTATTCTCATTCTCCGCACAAGTATATTTAATCGCACGATCTCTATATCACCTGCAGGTGATATGCTCAATGTGACCATGAGCTTTTGACACGCAGCGCCCTTCTGTTGAAACCACATGTCGTCAGTGTCCAAATCATCCAATTCAGCCCAAAAAAATTGGTAGTCATTGACCTATAGAGCTCGCTGTTGACAGTGATATTTTGGCCAACTTCGTCCTCAAAGTATATGCAGCCATGACGTCGCGAATACAAAATCCACATCAAACAGTGACTTTTTTGGGATGCATTGAACGCGCTTGAATCGTCCCAAATTTGGCAATTTCGTTTGTTCACGAAACCATTCGTGCAGAAATAGGCTTCATCACCCGAAGAGAAAAGCCATTTTGATAAAATACTTAGTAGGAGACAGTGAGGTGAATCACTTGACCATACCCACAATGTGGGGTGTGTTATGTCGTTTTATCGTTAGTACTCGTATAGTGGAAAGTCCTCTAATCTAAGAGTGTTGGTCGTCGATGTGCTAACAAATCGTAATACGCATTACAGATAGAACCAACCTTCCTACTTCCGGCGTAATGCAGTTAAATGAAGTGTTGTCCCTACTTAACATATTCACCTTTTGCTTTGGTGCAAATCTAAAGTTTTCACTAATTGAATGCACTAAATTTGCATTCAGTGGCAGTGAAAAAATTTGCACTTTTTATTTTTACCACTAAACTGGAATAAAGACTATGGCAATTAATTTTTTTTAATTTTATGCAGTCTTAAGATTTCTTAAGATTAATTTCAAAAATATCATTTCAGCAAACCAGATAACTTTTGTGTCGCCGCCATAATGCAAGATATTAAAGACTACCCTCGTACTTAATATTACAAGTTAAACTATTTGCAATTTTTCCATGTGCAGAATGGAAATTACTGTTGAGCATAAAACCAATCAAGTTATTGTTGTCTAAATGACCAGTAGCAGTTGACAGATATGTCGCTACAAAGGAAATGAAATATTCTAACAAAAAGTTAATAAGTTTGTGGCGAATCTATTATAAAGTATTTTAATGAATTGTAGTTAATAAACTGCTCATATCTGTGGTTCATTTGCTGCTCTTTCAGATTTGAAAGGCAGTGAGTGATTGAATACAAAACTTATAGAAAAAGCAAAAACAATAAGAGAGAATTAAAAGAGTGGTAAAGTTGAATATATTTTGCGTTTTTTTCTTAGTTTTTATTTTCTTAGCTTTTGTCTTTCTGCTTCAATATCTATTCACATTTGAAACAAGTTTAATAAAATATGTACAGCAAAAAAAGATACATAAATAAATTAATATTGTATGAAAATAATAATAGTTATAATAACAACAACAACCACAACATCATCACACCAAACAACACATGTTGCAACAATTACAACGTGTTTGAGTTAAAAGAGTAAGAGTGAACTTTTGTTGTTTAGTTGGACGTATTAACACAAACATGCTTTCGAGAAGTACGTCAGTACTGCATATTACTATCGGTTGTATCTTTTATCAGGCAGAACAGTTTTTTATTACACCAAAAATATATACATACATATTTCCAAAAAAAAAAGTTTCAAAAACTTTGGTTGCAGAACATGGAAAAAGAAGTCAATAAAATTCCGTATTTGATTCAAACACGTTTCTTATCAAAATAGCCACTTTTCAAAATAGCAGGCAACAAACTACTGAAGAATAATTATATTATTGAGATAAGAACGTTTATTTAGACTCATGTTCAAATCTACGAATTATTTTTTTAAAAATTTTTATTAAATTCAAGTTATTTTTATTAAAAATATAAAGATATTCTAAATATTAAGATATTTAGAATATCTTTATAGTCGTCAAACTAGAAAAATGGATTAGTACTGATTTCGATCCGCTACGCCATCTTATCGGCGTTCTTTGTACTATTTAAGAAATATTTTAACGAAATAGAATATGAGAACTTATATTCATTTTTAAGTTAAATCACATTTGGTCAGCACGAAATTCCCCAACCCTGACGATTATTATTCCAAATATTCCATTTTCTCTTTGCTTTTTGCAGAGCCATCCACTGCTTAGATCAAAACCTTTTTGTTATTTATGCCCGTGCAATTGAAATTTTTCCTTCTAGGTAACAATTAACAAGGATAAACTATAATTTCTTTATGTTTTTAAGTCAGACCAGTGATCAGGGGAGAACCCCTACATATGAGAAGGCAGATGAAGATGAGAACAAGGGAATTTTTTAAGCTCTTCTAATCTTTCATTCGCCCTTACTTCAGTCGCTGCATGTTTAGCGACAAGTGCTGTGCCTTCGTTACAGAAACAGTCCGACAACAAACATGCACTAATGCTGTTCAGAAGAATTCGACACCGTATTCATTACTTAGCACAAACTCGAACCCGGTACCTTCGGCTTCATAATCTCTTGTTAACTACTTCAGCCAACGGAGGGGCTGTTTATATATACCAAAAATAAGTTGAAAATTTCCGGCTCTTTTAAATTTTCTAGACTTTCAATATCATCTATTTAGGACTAATTCTAAAACATCAATCTTAGAACGAAGTCTAGATTTTCTGGGTGTGGGTAAAATCGATTTTACGTACAGACAGACGGACATCGTTTATTCGACATCCTTATTCATAAGGACGACGTATACATCAATCAGCACAGAAAATTCAAACACATTTACCAAGAGAAGCAAGAAACTTATTTAAATAAAAAATATATTCGCAATTACAAAAAAAATATTGAAATATGGGTAAGAAAAATCAATAAATATATTCTGCTGAAAATAAATTGTTAATTTGAATATTGATAATATTACATCAGTTACGACCTTTTGGTTTGTTATTTTATGAAACAAGCCCCTTCTACATTGCTGTTTTTTTTTTAAATAAAAGAAAAAAAGGTCAACATTTCACAAGATTTCAATTACTTTCATTTATAAATTTTTTATACGTACTTATTCAGGTCTGTTTTTAATCTAAGCGAAATAAAAATGTTCGGAGTATTCATAGCATAACAGCGAAATCTTAATAATTCCGAAGTTTTTCATTTTGTAAGGAACTGTCAATTGTGTGTAAAAAATTAATAGCAAAAAGAAAATAATAGAATTTAATTTTTTGGGAGAAACTTTTTTCAGATCCTGTATATGTTGCCTGTTTCTTCTGAAAATTTAAATAACTCCAGATGTAATTTGAGGAACTTAGATTTCTGTGGAACCTATTTGTAATTATCATTCATATTGATTTTACAAAAAAATATAATGCAAACAAAAACATGAAATCAAGTTTCAAACTATTGAAATTGTCATATGCAAGCCATCGTTGCCACCCTGGTGCTAGTTAGAGCATTTTGCATTTAATAAATAATCGCATTTTGTCGGAAAAATTATACATTTTGCGAGATGATGCAAATAGTTTGACCTAACAGACCACAATTAATAAAAAAGTAAACTTTGAATTTTTTGTTAGATAGGGCATTTTGCATTTTATGTGACGATATGTACTTTATGGGCTACCATATTAAAATTGTAACAAGCTATTACCATTTTTGGTGGAGGTTATAAGAAAATTTGTTCTATTAATGTTATAAATCAGAAAAAAATATTTAAATTGGCCTTTAAAATATACTTTGCATTGACTATGAGTATGGGCCACTATAGTCCAATAACTCTTCAACTTCATTTTTGTAAATATTAGCTTTCTAATATGCCCGTGCAATGAAAATATTTTGAGCTCGTGATTGTAAAAACTAAACCCATGATCCCATCTCTTGTGCATATGAACAAACATTCACATGCATCTACTCATACCTAATGAATTTGTGGCTTAAGCTCGGTACACGAGCCAAGAAAAATCTCCAGAGATCGATTGTATTTATTCTAGCAAGATATTTATAAATATAAATGAATAAGTAAATTGTTGAAAATATAAATACAACTATTATTTGTTACCAACTTGGTTGGCTAAAAAGCCAGTTGAGGAGAAAAACAATACGTACTGTTTTGTTTTTATCAAAAATTGTCTGTTTCTGTTACTTTTTTACTTTTATTCGTAAACTTAATTGTCTAGTCGATACTGGTAAATTTATAAAAAAAAATACATACAGAGCACCGTTGCTACGTTTACCATTTTAACGAACGCAACGTACTGACTGCCACAGCTTGCTGGTAGTGAGTGTTAAATTTGAAATTTACAGAATAAAAACAACAACAAACAAGAATTGCAACATGTGATTGTTTTTTGATTACACTTCAAACAATTAAGATACACAGTGGTTCGAATGATTTAATATTAAAAACGTTTCTTTGCTGTATTTCAAGGACACTTTATATTTGCGAGAAATAGTCTTTCCAAACACGAAAATCAAATGCGAATTGGTGCAGCTTAAATGCATGAAGCCATTTTCGGATATGGTCAATACGTCTTTAATTACACACAATTCCCATCCGAAGGTTAGATTATTAAAATCGAAAGTAATCTTTGCTAACAGTGGAAGCCGTTGCAAAGATATTGATGACATACTCTCATATGCTATACTCATACTCTCTCAAATACTTTTATTTATCTCAAGCTATTTAGTAAACATATGCTTTGTTAGTTAGTTTACATGTAACATTTTAAAATATCTTTGAAGGTAAAGTTTGAAGTTTTTATAATTATTTTGTATTGGAAATTTTTTTGTAAAAATATTTCTCATTTTTAATACAATTTTTAAATTCATTTTGTATTGAAAAATAATCAAACTTGATTTTTTTTTTTTTTTTGTTTACGTCTAAAAATATAAATAACAGTTTTTCACAAAGTTTTATACGAAAATAAATTGTCTACGTAGAGAGAGTTTTTTAAGTCCGATAGAAATTTAATTGCAACAAATGAAAAAAATTATATTTTAATCCCCAAACTTTTTCTTTCTAAAAATTAATTATCCTAAAGAGCTTTATTTTGTACAAAAATATTATTTATTTTGCACTTTCATATGGCGCTGTATTGAGTCCACCACTACGTATACGTTATATAGAACTCCCCACATTTATATGTAACGTATACGGAGTTTACATCTTTATTGACATCATAATATTTTATATGAAAAGATTTCAATTACAAATAACTTCTGCCGCGATTAAGTGGAAAATTAAAAGCTGATCACTACGACCTTGTCCTATGTAATTCTCAAATGGTTTTTTTGAGTTTGAGAATGCTGAGAGTTTTTGTTTTTAGGTTGAAGACTTCCGATGATTTGGTGTTAGAACAATTGAAATGAGGACATATAACAGTATAATTAACTCGGGAAAAGAGTACGACAAAACAACGACAATTGGTAGAATAGAGGCTAATACAGTGTTCAGACGTGCATTTGTAATTCATTCAATATTCACTTTCTTGCCATAATTATCGTCCTGTTTGAATATACATATAAAATTTAATCAATTCAATTAACGTATGACAACTAAAAGTAAAAATTTTTCATATTCAGAAGGACCTCAAGTTCAAATCTGAGACTTTTTTTTAATTTGTAATTTAATTTTTATTCTAATTAATTATAAAATTAATAACAATAACTCAACTTCGTTTTTTAATTTTCCCATCTTTTAGGTGCTAAGTTTCGACTACTTTTGTTCAGTGAGTTGTGTTCTGCTCGCAAAACAATATTTTTAGCAGTGCTGCATTTGTAATCGATTTTATAACAATTAAGTGTTAATTCCAATATGCCCTGCTGAAAACTTCACTAGTTATTCTCCTAAACTATCTTAATTAAACAAATTGAAACCGTGACATTTTAAGACTTTTTTAAACAAGTTCTATCTATACAAATATGAATTTAAGATTTCTATGGAATCTAGTTTTATTTTAAAAAGTATTTTTGTGGAGGGTATATTCACTTTGTCATTCCGTTTGTAACGCATCGAAATATCCCTCTGAGACCCCTAAAGTATATATATTCTTGATCAGTGATGAAATCTAAGACGATCTGAGCATGTCCGTCCGTCCGTCTATCCGTGTGTGGAAATCACGATTCAGTCCAAACGAAAAGAGCTAGATGTTTGGTATAAATGTTTGGTATTAATATATTTTGAAGCTTAGTGTAGGTTCAGTTCGGAAATGGGCTAAATCGGGCAAGAGGGAAAAAAGTTCCCCTAAGAAGAACTAAACCAACCCAGAAAAAACAACATAATTTTTAAAGTTTTTTGGTTATTTTGTTAAGCAAATGATATATTTTTGTGTTAAATATGGTCCAACGCCTTAAACTTGGAGCCATAAAATAAAAATATATAATTTTTGGACCCCGCCCACTTTATTATATGCAAAAATAACGTAAAAATTTAACAAATTGTTTTACTTAAGCCTACATTCCTTAAAAATAACTAGTACTACTCTGCCCTACCCCTCCTCCACCTCCACACCCTAAATGACCCTACCAAAAAAAATCTAATTTTGTATACAATTATCCCAAGTATTTATTTTTAGTTTTATGACTGCCGATTTCTGCCCTACCCCCTCCTTCCCCTTTCCTCCCTAAATGACCCTACCAAAAAAAAAAATTAATTAAACTTGTTATACAATTATCCCAAGCATTTATTTTTAGAGTTTTATGACCGCCGATTTCTCCCCTAACTCCTCCTCCCCTTTGCCACGTAAATGACCCTATAAAAAAAATTACAAATTTGGTTTTGTATATAATTATCTCAAACATTTATTTTTAGAGTTTTATGACAAATGTGAAATGTCTCCCCCACAGCCCTTGCCAGAGCGTCCCCGCCAAAATACAGATTTTATACCCTCCAAAGAAAATAGGACCCTATAAAGTAAGTATATTCTTGATTAGTGATGAAGTCTAAGAAGGTCTAGCAATGCGCATACGTTCGTCTGTGGAAAACATTATATTGTCTATTTTTGAACCCCGCCCCTTTAGTGGGCGTTGACGTATGATATTATATAAAGGAACTCTGTCCCACCAAGTTAAACATTTTAAATTCACTTACTACATATTTGGAAGGTATTTAAGATTCGACCCGGCCGAATATAACGTTTTTACTTGTTTTTAATTATTTATTTTTTTTTAAATGTTGCCTTTTGAAATAATATTCGGCAAGACACATCAAATAGGCATATGCAACAGCACATTTGATAGTGAGCACATTGTCAAAATTTTCTCAATTTGCCGTGATTTTGTTTACGTATTTTAGAACTGACTTCGAAAAAAAGTAAGTGTTGGTAAGTTTGCCTATTCAATTTTTACGAGCTAATATCTGCCAGATTACACATTAACTGATGTACAGGCCCATTAGTTCAAGAATAACTTCATGTGATGTGGTCTCATTGTAGCTAAACACAAATTCCATTAGTTCATAACATAAAAACCGAAATAATTTTTTTATTCAAATTATGTGTGCATACAGTGTTGATCAAAATAATAGACTAATAGAAAATGTTTATTTTTAAATGATTCCAATTTAAATTGTTTTCTCCCAAGATCAAATGTTACCGTTAAATTTGTTAATGTCTTCTCTTAAGATTGTTGTTGCTTTTTTGCGAAATTTATTTTTCATCTTTTAAGTGCAAATTCCACACACAGTGCAAACGTAGTAGTTTAAAATAATAGTCGTTTTTGCAATAATTTTGTTGTATTTAAAAAAAATTGCATTATTGACAGTTTCATTGCTAGAACAATGGACTGATCCGAACATTGATGATTCTAAGAAAATATTATGGAGCGATGAGCCAAAAATTAATTTCTTTGGATCTGAAAGTCGAGATAATATCAGAGCGCCACAAAAAAAATATGGGAAACGGTTAAACTTAAAGGCAATCGCTGCAACTTCCCGCTAATTTTAGCTAAAAATTTTATTATTATACCCTTTACAAAAAAGTGAAAGGATATACTTATAGGTTTGTCATTCGGTGTGTAATTTCTTCGATATCAATATGGGACCACATAAAGTATATATATTCTGGATCCTTATGAAGAGCGATGATGATTGAGCGATGTCCATCTGTCCGTCTGTCTGTACGGTTTTCCCAAGCCCCCAGAAGAGCTAGAGACTTCGTCCTTTGACCAGAAAGATCCGAAGTACGGTTCCAGAGCTGGGAAGCTAACACCTATTTCTCGACGCAAAATTTATACCAAAAATCAATTATTTTTTTTAATGTTTGTAAATTAAACCTATTTCGTGCTTTGGGAAGCCTTAATGGTCTATTGAAAACTAAAAATATAAAATTATTTTTCCAGGGATGGGAAATAAAAAAAATTTCGACCCATTCCGTATTTTGTAGTACATGTAGTAACTAAAATTGTTAAAAATTTTAAGTTTTTCTTTAACAAAACCTCCTTACACGTCATGAAGTTTTGCATTGGCCAAAAAATAATTTTTTTATTCCAGGGGTGGGAAATTGCATTTTTCTATACGTGAAAGTAATCAAATAGGCAACTGATGTTTGGTTTCTTTTTTGCTAACTAAAACTGTCTTATAATTTAGGAAGAACAAAATTGGGATCAAAAATTAAAAAAAAAAATCAAAATTTCGAATCCAGGGTTGGACAAGTGCAATATTTTATGGTATATGAAAGTGACCAAAATGTTTAAAAGTTGTAAATTTGTCTTAAATAAAACTACTTTATACCTCATAAAGAGTTGCATTGGTAAAAAAACAAAACAAAAATTTAAATTTCACTTGCAGGGTTGGGAAAATAAAAGTATTTCTTGGTACATGCAATATTTTGTAGTACATATAATAACCAAAATGGTTAAAAAATTCGAGTTTTTCTTAATCAAAACTACTTTATACCCCATAAAGATTTGCATTGATAAAGAAAATTTAAAAAAATTTAAATTTCGCTTCCAGGGTTGGGAAATTGAATTTTTTTTTTATACATGAAAGTAACCAAAAAGGCAATTGACGTTGTTTTTTTTTGTTTTTTTTTTTTTTTGCTAACTAAAACTATTTTATATTTTAGAAAGAACAAAATTGGTATCAAAAATTAAAAAAAAATCAAAATTTCGAATCCAGGGTTGGACAAGTGCCATATTTTATGGTTTATGAAGGTGACCAAAATGGTTCAAAATTGTAATTTTTTATAAAACAACATAAAGAGTTGCATTGGTGAAATTTCACTTCCAGGTTTGGGAAGTTGAAAGTTTTTTTGGTACATAGAATATATTGTAGTACATGAAAGTGACCAAAATGGTTGCAAATTTTAAGTTTTTCTTAAATAAAACGACTTTATACCTAATGAAGACTAGGATTGGTAAAAAAAAATTAAAATGTCGCTATAAGGGCTGGAAAGTTTAATTTTTTTTATACATAAATGTAACGAAAAGTAACCAAACGCAACTATCGTCGGTTTTTAACTAATTAAAACTATTTTCAGGAAAAACAAAATTGGTATATAAAATTAAAAAAATCAAAATTTAGATTCCAGAGATGGATAACTGCAATATTTTGTAGTATATGAAAGTGACCAAAATGGTTATAAATATTAAGTTTTTCTTAAATAAAACTATTTCATGCCTCATTAAGAGTTTCATTGGTAATAAAAACAAACAATAAATTAAAATTTCGTTTCCAGGGTTGGGAAATTGAAATATTATTTATGCCTAAAAGTACCCAAAGAGGCAATTGACGTTGTTGTTTTTACTAATTAAAACTGTTTTATAATTCAGGAAGAACAAAATTGGTAATTAAATTTAAAAAAATCAAAATTTCGACTCCAGGGTTGGACAAATGATATATTTTATGGTACATGGAAGTAACCAAAAAGTTTGAAAATTTTAATTTTTTGTCAAGTAAAACTATGTTACACTAAGAGTTGCATTGGTAAGAAAATAAAAATTCGCTTCCAGATCTGGAAAATCGAAATATTTTTGGTACATAAAAGTACCCACATAAATTCAAAATTTTGTGTTTTTAGTGAATTAAACCTATTTTATATTTCAGAAAAAATTAAATTAGTATTAAAAAATTAAAAATTCGGTTCCAAGATTGGAAAATCGAAATTTTTTGGTACATAAAATTAACCATATAAGTTTCTAATTTTGGTTTTCTGTGGTTGAAATATTTTTTATAGTTTGGGTATAAAAAAGATTGGTATCAAAAATCAAAAAAAAAATGTAAAAGACGATTCTACGGTTGGACAATTAGAACTTTTTGGGGTACATGACACGGATTTTTACTTTTTGTTTTTAAATTAAACATATTTAATATTTTTGAAAGACGTTCAGTGGTATTAGTAATAAGAAAAGCCAAACATTTAGCTTCCTAGCCGAAATATTTAAACGGAAAAAATTACATCTGTGAAGGGTATTTAAGATTCGGCACAGACGAATATAGAACTTTTACTTGTTTTAATTTTAAAACTGCTATAACTTTTAAATGGATCAGCTGATTCGCTCGTGGTAAACAATGATTGATGTAGTTCTCCGATACATATAAAGAATCGAGAACTCTAATTGATCACATTCATTCACATATAATTTTGTAGTGTTTTGGAAAAACACTTTTTTCAAGTTTTTCGTTCACAAGATCTTACGACCAGCACTCAGGGGATGACGCCTATATATGCAATGCATTGCGCCGTAACTGAAAACAAGGGGATAGTATTGAGGGGACAGATTAGGAAAGATGAGAAGATGGACAGTTTTTTTTTGTAGCTATTTCAACCTTTTTTACTTCGCCGGATAATTTTTGCTACAGGGCCGACGAAAAAACCTTGCAGTTTTTCTTTGATATTTCCGAAAATGTACCGGTCCGAACTGGTTCCAATTTACAGGATTTCTAAGAGTGGTTGGATTCGGTTCAGCTGTTTAAAAGTTATAAGAGGGTCACACACTTCCACATACCTGCAAGTTAGTATTTTGCCCAGTACTGCACATCGTAATTTTATTATTATTTTTACAAGATGTTTTACAAAAAAGTTGCTTTGTTGCACATGTACCACCTATTTGATGTGCCTTGATATTCGACAGTTGTACGCAGTACGCAGTTTATTAAATATCGATTCTAGCATGTGTCCAAATAACGGTTGTACAAGTTTAAGTTTAGGCCTTCGTAAGCATGAAACATGAAACCAGCTACGAGTAGATGGCCAAAAACTTAATAGGGAAACTACTATTAAATATATATGTACATATGTATGTGTAAATGTATGCACATTATTAGAAATATCCATACATGTTGTATAGTTGCCATTGATTTCTAATGGCTTTGGCGATAAACATTCGATGCACAGTGGTGCAAAATAAAAATAAATTGGTAATGCGTATGAAACTTTTAAAGTACTGAATGGGGTTGTCTAAAAATTAAAATGCTTGCAGATCAGATGAACCAACTTCTCTGAGTAATTTCTTGTTTATTGTATAGCTCAACCTAGAATAAAAATCCAGAAGGCGAAAAAGTACTGGTGGGATATTAATTCCTTAAACAGATTCCTTTTCCTAAATAAAATTAAACATGTTATGAAATCTTTTTATTCGACACATTGTTGTCACAATACTACTATATGTAAATGAAATTTATTTGTTGGTGGTTAAGCAATGTCTATATGCATTTCATTGGTGCTTTACCAAATCGTCAGTAGACTTCAACCAATCCAATGAATTTCTGATTGTATAAAGGTGTAGAAAAATAAAATAGATTCATATCGAACATACTTTATTTGTTGGTTTAGTTTTGTATGAGTTGCAAGCCTATGTTCTTGTTCTGTTGTTATTTTTGAAAATAGTTTGTAATTTACAAATTGTGAACTCTCAGATGGTTTTCGGAAGTATATGCATAAGATGAGAGGTTTTTAACTTTTCAAAACTGTGGTTGAAGTCTACTGACGATTTGGTAAAGCACCAATGAAATGCATATAGACATTGCTTAACCACCAACAAATAAATTTCATTTAAAATTAAACATATTTCATCCACTTTTTATACCCTCCAAAAAAGAATATGGAGGGTATATTCACTTTGTCATTCCATCTGAGACCCCATAAAGTAAATATGTATATTCTTGATCAGTGACGAAATCTATGACGATCTAGCCATGTCCGTCCGTCTGTGGAAATCAACATTCAGTCCAAACGAAGAGAGCCAGACTCTTGACACTTGGTACAAATATATCTTGAAGGATAACACAGGTTAAGTTCGGAAATGGGCTAAATCGGGCAAGAGGGAAAAAAGTTCCCCTAAGAAGAGCTAAACCAACCTCTAAAAACTAACATGATTTTAATTTTGTTTTGCA
This sequence comes from Linnaemya tessellans, assembly GCA_951800035.1. Classification (NCBI taxonomy): domain Eukaryota; kingdom Metazoa; phylum Arthropoda; class Insecta; order Diptera; family Tachinidae; genus Linnaemya; species Linnaemya tessellans. The sequence continues at coordinate 109,995,987 of OX637532.1, read as the reverse complement.
TGTTATATATTTTTATGTCAAAGAAGGTCCAACGCGTTAAATTTGGAGCCATAAAATAAATAAAAAATAATTTGTAGACCCCGCCCACTTTAGTAGGAGTTATTATATGCAAAAATAGTGTATAAATTTAACAAATGGTTTTACTTAAGCCTACATTCCTTAAAAACAAAATTTTTAAGCTTTAATGACGAAGCTGAGATGTAACCTGGTACTACTCTGCCCTACCCCCTCCTCCACCTTTACCACCTAAATGACAAAGTAAAAAAAAAAATTTTAATTTTGTATTTCATTATCCCAAACATTTATTTTTAGAGTTTTATGACAAAGGTGAAATGTCCCCCCACAGCTCTTTGCCAGAGCGACCCCACCAAAATACAGTTTTAATACCCCACAATGTATATATGTATATTCTTCATCAGTGATGAACTCTGAGACGATCTAGCAATGCCCGTACATTCGTCTGTGTAAACCAAGATATAGCCTATTTTTTAACCCCGCCCCCTTTATTGGGCGTTGACGTACGATATTATATGCAAAAATAGTGTAAACATTGCACAATTTTTATTTCTTAATCCTATAAAAGCTGAGATGTTCTCAGATCTTGCTGAGGGGAAACGTCTGCCCCACGGTCCTTTCCGGAATGACTCTGTCAAAATAGAGATTTAAAATTGAGTACAGAGACGTCTTAAAGGAACTCTGTCCCACCAAGTTAAACATTCGACCCGGTCGAATATAACGTTTTTACTTGCTTTAATTTCAAGATCTGAGTCCGCTAAAGCGTATAGAAGCTCCATATGCAAACTTCGACATTAAAATAACGAAATAGTTGAAAATGCATAGAGTATTATAAAGTAGACTTGTGTCTACTATGATCAAACCTAAATTACATAATTACATTGAAGTCTATTGTAAAGTCATATTGACCTAAGTTGAGAAATTGTATAACTTTCGTAAGCAACCTCTGTAAGAATTTAAAATTATGTGAAAATACTTAAACGGACTCTACATGAATCTAATGCTTATTTGCGGGTTTACGGTATTTTTGAAAGGTTTTTATTTAATTTATATAAGATTTTTAAGCAATTTGTTGTTAAGTTTTGCCATTTTTTTATATGATGATTTTTCCACGATTTAAAGTTTTTTACAATTACTTCCATCATAGGCTTAAATATATTTTATTTTTTGCCTATTTATGATTTTTTTACAAATTTCTCGACGGAGTTTTTTCCATGCAGCAATTTACCGTGCAGCAATTGGAAATGTGTTTGATCTTTTTTACCACTTCAAAAATACTTTCCAAAATAAAATTCATTTAGTATTGATATGCTAAGATTTTTCACATTTTATATTCAGAAAGACATGATAAGTATTACACAGAACAAAGGAGAACCGATATCAGATTAATTATGTACAGCAGATTATCAGTTTTCGGAAGCTTCTACACTGCCATTGTCAGTATCCACATGTCCTTCTCCACTTCTTAGGCGGATTAGTTATTTACAAAAAATTTTATGACAATTTTGTTCGTTCATTTATCAAAAAATCGCTGAAGATGAAAAATCGCGCGGTACGTTGCCCGAATTGCGCACCCATTTTGATAAAACCATTTTAATATTTACACGTGTCGTTGAATGCTATACATATATGTTCATTGTGAATTGGCAAAACTGACTGAATAAATGACAACTAATTTGGCAATTGTAGATTCAATCAGATGGCCGTCTTGAACAGTCAAACAACTTTTATTGGATAAGAAATAAATATATGTATGCAGTTGTAAACTAGTTTATCTTCTTATTCTGAGAGTCATTCTCTCAGAAAGGAACACATTTCTGCAGTACTTTTAATTTTTTTATAACTGTTTTGGATATATGGAATAACATTAGGTGTTACATAAGGAATGAGTGAGTAAGGCTGTAATTAATGGCTTTTATTTTGAATATTAATGACTTTAAAGCACCATACATGATAAAATTAAGTAACAAGTAGCACTAGAGACACCATCAAAGGATGGACTTTCACTATGTCAAGATAGAATATTAGAATTTCCAAAAACTTTTTTAAATATTTGAAAATAATATTACGATAAGAAAAAAAAGAACGCTGCATTCGACCGGGTCAAATCTTATAAACCCTCCAAATATTTGGCAAGCAAAAACCTTATTTTTATTCCTATTAAAATTTACATTTTTAGGGTATTTGCTTTAAGTAAATAAGAAATAAAATTATTGTGGGGAGGAGCATGGGTGAGACACCTTTCCATCAGCATAAAAGCAATTTACTTATTAATATTTTATATCAAGGCGCAAAAAAGGAACTGAGATAAGTTAAAAATGTTTAGCCTGATGGGTCAGAGTTTCTTTAAGACTTATCTGCGCCCAATTTTCTCTCTTAAAACTTTATACAGGATCACTCCGGGAAGGGTGGTTGGGGAGACATCTCACCTTTGTCTTAAAAACTTAAAAAGTACGTTTTCATGGTAATTAATTAAGTGTAGAAAAAATTTGTTTTGTTTATAGAGTCATTTAGAGGGCAAAGTTGGGTGGAAGTGTAGGGCAGGGGAAGATCAAAGAACATCTTAGCTTCGTCGTAAAAGCTTATAAATTAAATTTTTAAGGAATGTAGGCTTAGGGAATATAATTTGTTAAATATGTGCACTATTTTTCCACGTTATATGTAACTTCAACGCCCACTAAAGGCGGTGGGGTTCAAAAATGGACTGTATCGTGCTTTCCACAGACATTCGGATGGGTATTTCTAGATCGTCTTAAATTTTATCACTGATCAAAAATATACATATGTACATATATATACTTTATTGGGTCCAATTCTTTTCTGGAGGCTATAAAAACTCAATTTTTCCCGTGTCGCACTGGCAAGGGCAGTGAGAGAGATATCTCACCTTTGCCATAAAATTCTAAAAAGTAAATTTTTACAGTAATTAAGTGTAGAAAAAAATGTTTATAGGGTCATTTAGGGCCAAAGGAGGGGGAGGGTAGGGCAGAGAGCGATCAAGTAACATCTCAGCTTCATCATAGAAACTCAATTATTATATTCTTGAGGAGTATAAGCTTAAGTAAAACAATTTGTTAAGTTTTTACACTATTTTTGCATATAACATCTTACGCCAACGCGCACTAAAAATTGATTTTTCTGGTTTTATGGCTCCAAGTTTAACTCTTTAGACCTTCTTTGACTTAGAAATATATCACTTGCTTAACAAAATTACAAAAAGAGACTTTAAAAATTACTTTGTTTTTTAGAGGTTGGTTTAGTTTTTCTTAGTCGAACTTATTTCCCTCTGGCCTGATTCAGCCCATTTACAAACTTGACCTGGCTCCTTTCATTTGGACTGAATCGTGATTTCCACAGACGGACGGACCGACATGGCGGGATCGTCTTAGAATTCATACCTGATCAATATATATACTTTATGAATATACCCTCCAATTATTTTTTGTAGGGTGTAATAAAAAGTTACATTCATGTATAATAAAGGCTTTAATATTATTCAATAAACATTTTTTCAGAAACAAAATTTAATAGACGTTATTTTAGACTATATTATACTCATTCCTCTACAATCGCTTAAGACAAACACATAGAGTTCCTTAGAAATTTCGTATATTCTAACACTTAATTTATTCTGCCTCACAGTGCGATGATTAGACAGATCCAACTGAAAAAGGCGCTTCTAACCTTCACTGGAAACTGTAAGACACTTCAATTATTTGAAACATTATTTAATGAATAAACAATGAAATTTGATATTATTAAAATAATTATAGTTTAGAGACACCCATTTAACATATTAAACAACGGATTCCGTGTAGGGGCGGAAACATAAATAGTTATCTGCTGCATTGCGGCTACTTCGTCGTGGTGTGAGACACACATGTTATTAAAAACCATGTTTAAAAGTCTTAATAAAATCATCGACAATTTTACTTTCATTATCTGAACTAGTCATTCACACAAACTAGATTTCCGAGATACAGTGTCGTACAAATAAAATAAGGTTTGAAGCAAACAAAAACATTTTTTCAAACATAAAAACAAAACAAAATTCAGGTTATTAAATTTAACTTGAGACTTTGAAAACGCTTGTCAATCATTTTTGAGACTTTTTATTAATTCAGTCTTATTTTCATACTCGACGCAAACAAAATATTTAAACAAAACGTTATACACAATCATCACTCGGAAGGAATTTTTAATTCACACAAAACAAGCACCAACATACAATTTATTAAACTTTAACAAGCGAACAAACAAACAATCGATCCATCGAACGCACGATCAATATCGAATGAATGTATGATCGAACAAGCCAAGCAGCCAGCAAGCGATCCCATATATTTTTGATAAATACAACAACCCAAAATGTCCCTCAATCGTTCGTTGTTGCTACGGGTGTCGTTAATGATTTGGGCGTTAAAGTACTTTAGGGTATTTTTTAACTTTTCCATTTTATTGCCAAGTATTATGATTATTGTTGTCTTATTTATTATTTGTATGCAAAGAGTTTTGTTTGGGAAACGAAAAGCCTGCCAGCCATGTCTTTCTATCTGGCTATCTGACTATCTGTCTACCTCTCTGTCTGCGTGCATTGAGGTCTGGCCTGGTCGGCGGATGAGTTGTTAAGAAACTGTAATTTAATGGTTTAATATTTAATAAATAAATCAAATATTGTACAAGTATGCGAGTACTTTCATTCATGACCTTGAGGTTTTAACTGTTACACAGTTTCGTTAACAGTTTTATTGTCATAAAGGCTGTTCTTTTTAGATTGGGTTAGACGAAAAACAAAGTGTCTAGCTCCTGAGCATTATGACCGTAGACATACAATTAAGAAAGTGGATTAGTATGTTATATGTCCTTTATATACTCGTATGATTTGAAGATCAATTACAATTTTGTTTAACTCTAGATAGATAATCATATTCTGACATACGTTAAAGATAATCATGCATAAAATTGACGCATACTTTTCAAAGACCATATTTTCATTATTTTTAAATTAATTTCGAATCGACTTATGTAAATTCTATATCTGTATACAAATGAATCAAATATATCAACAGCTTAAATATATTTATAAGTGTTTATTATGAGAAAAATCAAGAACATTAAAACTTCATAGGTAGTCAACTAAACAAAGAAATCACATTTGTTTGAAAACTTATATGTAATCACGCACCATTTTGACTCATATAGCGCGTATATTTCAAAATGGGTTATACGTACCGCATCGTTGTATGTGCCTCACGAAAGATCTGCACAACGACTGGGATATCCAAAAGGCCCAGCAATGAATTCGCGCTATTTAAAAAGAAATTGCAACATTTTGGAAGGGAATACGTAAATTTTACGCAGATTATCTTTCTAGGGTTAAGTCTGACAGCGATCTTATCCTCACGAGCACACGATGCCTATTTGTTGGGAATGTTTCTGTTACATTTTCGTAAGGAAACTCGCTTTATCTCGTACTTTTTTAATGATAAAAGGTTTCTTGTTTTGCCCCTCGTTTAGAACTCTCCAAGGAATTTGGTTACTATTTCCTCTATGTCTTTATTACATATGGTTCAGTGGAGTCACTTCGGGTAATTCATTAACTCGGCCTTTTTGTTCTTTTTAATTTTGCTTAGTGATCACTAAATTTAACTGGTAGGATGTTAGCTTCATCACATAATGACCTGGAACCCAAATAATTAGCTTGCTGCCATGTGCACAGCATCACTGGGCTTTAGCCACTTCATACATTGCGCCGTGTTGTTTCGTCAGCAATGATTATTTTTTTAAATGAACTCTTAAATTTGTTTGAAATCTTTATATACGCTAAATACCATACCAAAACCTGGTTTGTTCAATAAAATAAACTAGTTAAGGCATAGATCAAGAAGCTGAACATTCCTGGTTCGGTTCCGCTCTCAGTCCCGATAGTGCATACTTGTGTTCACGGATGGAAAACATGATAAAATTATACTTTTTTTGGTACAATTAGACTTTGTTGGTACCATGGTACCACCACGACTAATTTGGTACAATTTAAATATCTCACTCCTAGTTCATAAAAACGTTTTATGCTTGGAAATGTTTGTTAATTTCTCAGTGAATCAGTTAATAAACATAAAAAATTTCTGTGAATTATACGGTTACATAATCAAAGATTTTGTGTCAACTTTTTATTACATACAGTATTCCAGTCAGCACTTCATGAAATTTTCGGAGCGTTTCTTACTCCTCTGCTTGTTCTATATATTTATGTTGTCGTTTCTTTTTGAAAATGATTGTTCTTTCAAGAGAAAACGGTTCTTTAGACCCGAATCTTTCAAAATAGTGTCTTATGTTTAAATAACGGACCTACAATTATTTGCTATAATTTTTCGCAACAGAAACATTTTTCATCGTCAGGCTGCCTTATATTTGATTCAAAAAAAATCACGTTGAAAAAGGGTCTAATAATTGATTTCCAAATACCGAAAAAGTTTTCAATCAATGTCTCGTTGCAAATTTATTATCTTAAATTGTATGACTTTTTGAATAAAATTTAATCAACTGATTCCTAGATTTTTATGTATATAATATTATTTTGTTGTATACTTGTGTAGAGAAGTTTTTGAATTTCTATTTATAGAAATATAAAAAATATAAAAAAATGGTACCGTCATGGTATGAAAAGTACATTTTATTTAGTTAATTGGTACAAAATCAAAAAAGCCCTTTTCCATCCCTGCTTGTGTTAATTGTTGTCGGCTTATTTCAATGACGAAGCCATTGAGCAAAAGTTCGCTATCAAACTGAAGTCTAAAATGGCTACAAGATATTCTCTCTCTTCTTATCTTTCTCCGTATGTACTTTTATGTACCAAAAAAATTTCGATTTTACTACTCCGGAATCGAATTTTAAAGTTTTTATTTTCAATACCAATTTAATTCTTGCTGAAGCATAAAAAGGGTTTAATTCATCAAAAAACTTTTTGACTTTTTTGATTATTTGATGTGATAAAAAAAAACTTCCGTTCTGCAAACCTGGATTCAAATTTTTTTATTTTTTTTATAACAATTCAATTCTTATTGAAGAATAAAATAGTTTTACTTAAAAAAACTTTAATTTGTAAAATTTTTTAAATTTTCAATGACCGAACAATATTTCAATTTCCCAACCCTGGAATCGAAATTTTTATTTTAATGCCAATACCAATTTTATTTTTCCTAATTTCTAAAATAGTTTTAATTAACAAAAACAAAACGTTTATGTACAAAAAAATTTGATTGCCCAACACTAGAACTAATTTTGCGTCCACAAATAGGTGTAAGCTTCCCAACTCTGGAACCGTATTTTGTTGAATTTCAATTCCACTCTATTTAAGTTCATTTCCAATCCACAGTCCAAGAATGAAGTCTCTAGCTCTTCTGGGGGAAGGATCCAGAATATAATTAAATTATGGAGCCGCATATAAATATTGTGGAAATTACACACGGGATAGCAAACAATCAAGCAAAATCAAACAGACGATGCCAGAGTTGAAGAGTTACAACTATTTTTGTTATATAATAGTAATCAACTCAAACAAATATTTTCTTTTTCTTTATTTATTAAAAATATTTGATAATTTTGAAAGATATTCGTTGGTATTAGAAATTAGAAAAGTCAAAAAGACAGCACCAGAGCTGGAAAACTTTAAACTTTTTTTGGAATATTAAAATAATTAAATAAAACTTAAATGAAATTTATTTGTTGGTGGTCAAGCAATGTCTATATGCATTTCATTGGTGCTTTACCAAATCATCAGTAGATAAGAGGTTTCTAACTTTTCAAAACTGTGGTTAAAGCCTACTGCTGATTTGGTAAAGCACCAATGAAATGCATATAGACATTGCTTGACCACCAACAAATAAATTTCATTTAAAATAGTATTGTGACAACAATATGTCAAATGAAAATTTCATAACAATTAAATAAAACTAATTGTTCTCCTTGGTAATCAAACATATTTAATATTTCAGACATAAATAAATTAGTATTGAAAAACAGAAAGATGAAAAACGTGGTTCCACGGTTGGTATGAATGTATGTATAAACTCCAGACATACAGCGGTGAAGGGTAATAAGATTCGCCACAGCTGAAAATAGCATTTTTATTTAATAATAACAATTACTTGTAATATCAACAATGTTTTTAATCATATTAACAAAATATTCATTAGCCATGTAGGGCTGAAAGAATTTTTTTATGGTTTGCTACAAAAAACTGGGCTTCTTTCGAAACAATAAATAAAATAAAATGCAGTCCTGAATAAAGTGTTCGCGTTATTACATCATCCAAGTGCTTCATCTTTATACAAAATTATTTAAAACTATTATTTAATAATCTCTTATTTGCATGCAATAAGTAAGAGATAATATTATTGTGTATTAAAAATGCACATTAAGAGATCTCTCCCTTGACTTGCGAATGTGAAAAATGTGTAATTTTTGTTATTGCATTCAGAAACGTTTCTGTTTTTTTTTTTTTTGCTTGAGTAGGAATATGATGTCCATTTCCAGAATCTGCGAGTATAGGATATGTTGAACTCTAAGTAGGTAACTCCAAATTTTATACTAATGGAAAAACTAATATCACTTTAAATTCAATTCAGATTGAAAGGCTAGTGTTCGATCTTGTTTTAATTCAGAATGACATGATAAATATTCCAAGGTGCCATGGAAAGTCAACATCAACTTACACAGAAGAGAAGATGAGCTGTTTTCGACAGGTGATACACTTTCATTAGCAGTACTCGTATGTGTTTTTACTTATCACCGCTTATTAGTTACTTACGATTATTTCAACCAAAACATTGGTTTCAGAAATCGGCTCAGTATATATTTGGGTACCTTTTATTGCTGGAATCCAAAATCCGATATCAAATGAATTGCTTTTGATAAAAATCAATGTGATATTCAATTGATTTTTTTTTAATCAACTATTAACAGGGCTACGTTCTTTCCCCTGCCTTATATTTAATTTTTTTTATGATCTTCTATCACTCACTTCCAAGCCTATCACATTCATACCAATTTAACAACAGGCCTTCAGTGCTTGGAATCGAGACAATAATGACCTTATAAAAATCTCTGAATTAGGTTCATTTTAATGCGCGTAAGACCCAGTATTGAGAAACCAGGGGCTGTTGATGTTCTGGACTTGAAAGTGCAATGACATAACATTTTTTAAGCCTCAAAAGAAGCATTAAAGCGCAACGTCTTCTTAACACGGCGTAACAGATACTTCACCCCATTTGATCTCCTTACTATTTATAGCACTTCCAACCGACCAAAAAGGGACCACACACAGCTTTCGTGTGTGGTTCCATGCTGCAAAGCTTATTTTGAAGTTACTTGACTGTGTATAGGAGAGGGCAAAGAAACTCATAAAAAAATGTGGGGTGCGTTTCGTTTTTTTATCTATAATTGGATTTGCTTTAACAACTCGCCTTTCATCAAAAGCTCTTTTGTTTCAATGTGCCAACAAATCACATTGTCGAACAAACTGTCTGCAAATGTTTTCCCCATCACATACAATTTGAGAAAGCACACACTGAACATCCACGAACACCAATTCCTCTGTCCTCCTTCTTATAAACAATTTTCTTAGTTCTGAAGCAATGCACTGCATTTGTAGAGGTCATCCGCTAAGTTAGAAAACAAAATCTAAGAGATGAGTTTTTTTCATTCAAATCAAGTGAAGGTCTTCGCTATTAATATGTTTTGTAACGAATATCATAAGCACACATTAAATGAGAGTAAATGGCACTGAAAGTGGTTTAGACAGTTTTCTCTAGAATATTTTTGTATCCGGTATTTTAAAACCACAAGTGAGAGTTGCACTGGTTCTATAGATACCATAATCAGTGGCGGATTTATGCATAAGTCAGTGAGACCCAGGCCTGGGGCGGCATGATTTGAAGGATGGTGGACTTTTCAGAACTCTAAATATTTATAATCCAACAATGCTGTTGTCTGAAGTAGTTAACACGAGACTATGAAGCGGAGGGTCCTGAATATCGTGTCGAATTCTTCTGATAAGCATTAGGGCATGGTTGTGTTGGTTGTTGTCACCCTGTTTCAGTGATGAAGGCATAGCACTGGTCAGTAAACATAACACTATCATGTACTGAAGAGCTCAGGAACAGCACCCTCCTTCGTCGGTCCTGTAGCAAAAAATTAGCCAGCGAAGTAAAAGGTTCAAATAACTACAAAAACTTTTCTATTTTCCCATCTTTCTTCATCTTTGCCCTCAATACCATCCGCTTCTTTCTAGTTCCGGCGCAATGCACCGCATATGTAAGGGTCATCCCCTGAGTGCTGGTCCGAGTTAAAAAAAAAATCCAGAAAGTGTAATGATGTCCAATAAAACAGCAAAATGAAGAATTTTTGTACCAGAAAAAATTTAACAGCAAATAATTGCGATTATTATATCACTGACAATAGGAGAGCTAGAATTTTCAAGACATCTTGAACGAATTTAAGATCACCATTCGGCATTCTTGCTAAATTTGGTATAGCAGCGAAGTTCCTTCGAAAGTTTTTATTAAAAAAAACTGACCATATTCACAGAATTTGCTCTCTTTTCCTCTTCTTAGGGTTGAAGAAGCCCATGAAAAAAGAGCAAACGAAAACTGCTTGAATAATTAAGTATTTTTCGGGATATATAAAAATTTACCTTTTTTAAACAGATCTCTTGAATTACAATCAGCCCGATTGTGTAAGGCGTTGGCGTTTACGCCGAAGACGTTTTTTATACCGGATTAAAGAAACACACAATCAGTTTTCTTTAATCTACTACGAAAAACGACAGTGGCGTAAACGCCAACACAGTGATTAGGGCGGCAACAACCCTAACTTCGCCACTGACCTCAATAGGACACGTACATAAAGGTTAGATCTGGAGAGTATACTTGTATATAGTCTAAAGAGCTAAAAAATAGTTCAATAGAGCAATAATCTACTTCAATTATTTCTTATTACGGGGCCTATAAAAAACTATGAGTTACCACATATTTGGTTTGGTGTCCTTCATAATTAACATTATGCACACAAACGCTGCATTTCCATTGTAATTATTGGGGGACAATTTTAAACGTGCAAATGAAAGAGGGTGAAAGAGCAACAACAATTATGAATTATTCTAATTATGGCAGCAGTCTAAGGTATCTAACGTTTAGTTGGAATAAATTGAAAGCCAATTATGTAAAATGTGAATGGATTTTAATTCGATTTCGTATTATTAAATTTGACTTACCCCCATAAGACAAAAGCCAGCCAACAAAATTATTCACCCACATTCGTTGGTGGCTTTAATTTAAGCTTGTTTTTCTTTCTTTTTCGCTGTGGTTCTTGTTGCTGTTGCTTTATCTTTAATCCCAATTATTGTTATTGTTGTTAACTGGTTACAAACGTTATACGTATGTATGTATTTATCTTTGTTGTTGTATTCACTCTTTTGTTTCTTTAATTTAAGAGAAACCGTTATAATTTTTAGCCACGTTTGAAACAAGAAACAAAAACAAAAATTGATTATATTTGTTTGTTATTGTTATGAATAGTGTTTTCGTTGTTGTTGTTGTTGCCGTTTTATTTTTTACTTTTGTGATTGTTGTTGCTGTTACAGTAATAAATTCACGAATGCAACCGTTTCGCATAAATTAAAAACAGAAAAACGAATGTAACACAAATAAAATCGTTAAAAGCTTAAACAAAAATTGTATTAAATAATATGGCAAATTCATGGTAGATAGATACCTAGATATTATTATTAATGTGTACTTTTATAATTCTGTAGGTACATATTTATTAATATAATATTTTATTTAGTTATTCTCTTTTAAGATTAATTAACAGCAGTTTGTGCTAAATAAATGTGGCACGTTTTAAAACAATTTTTCACTGTGTACACAACAATTTCTTGGCCCAATATAGGCGTTCGCTATCAACGTTTTACTTGCTGCTTTTCTTATTGTTGCTGTTTCAACTAAGCCAACAATTAGAAGGGGAAATTTTTTTATTTAAGCCAAGTTAATATTAAACCAAGGTGATGTGCTTCTAACACACAATATGCATATAATACGTACAAAAATATATATATATATTTTTTTGTTATATTTAAAAAAGTCTCAATAAAAATATATTGAATTTATTTTTCTTTTAGATTTCGAAACACAAAAAAACACTCACACTCAGATCGTTTGACGGGTAGAAAGATAGACAGGCAAATGAAAAGACACACTCTGAAAACGCTTATTTAACTGACTAAAACACGAAACCGTAATTTTATTTCTTAACTCTGATTGCAATTGATTGCATTAGTTAAGATCTTTATTTTCCTATTTCAAGTCGTTTCTTTTTTACTATGAATTTTAAGCAGATCGATGAAAATTTTCCACGGTCCTTAAATATGTTTTCAGCTGTGTTGTAATAAAAGAAATATTTATATTTTTTTACATGTCAAGATTTAGTTTTTAAGATTTTCGTGGCAGTGAATTGATGGTGTGTGATCGTTAAAGTTCTTTTCACATTTCGCAAGATTTCCAATATGATTCACTTGTAAAATTGTATTATTCTTTTACAAAAGATCCGTTCTATTTCTTGTGTATGTTTTGTGTCAAACTGATGCAAACTGATGGAGATAAGTTTTTTGCGTGCGAATCGCTTCAGTGTTTCCACTTAACTGAATTACCAATTTAAACCGCAACTGATAGTGAACTCTGTTGTGTTACAAGTATTGTCTCAGCTTAATAATGTTTTTTTTTTCTTTTTGTGGTTGTTGTTGTTGTTGTTGTCGTTGTTGCTATTAACAAAAACCTGAGCTAACCAAGCAGCCAGCAAGCAAGCCCAGCTTACTATCCAGCCACACAAGCCCACAAAAAATGTATTTTGCAGAACATACAGCAACAGCTCTAAGAAGCAAAATCAAAATAATAATAATAACACTCAAAAAATTAAAACAAAACCTGTATACAAAACACAAACAAAACAATAACAACAAGATTGGCAAGTAAACTGGGCTTATATGAATACCCCCCTCGTGCATTCCACCGTTTGCTGGAAACAAAAAAAGAAACGAAACAAGATGACAACAAACATATTGCAATTGCTCCCATCCACTGTCATACTTAAGCTCGCTTACCACAGAAATTGAGCACTCTTTAGCGCTCAATTACAATGCAAACACTTCACTGCAAGAAAACAATAACAAAATTTGCAAGCCAAAAAAAAAGCAAAGCACAAACCACTTAAACTAATTACTGACCATTTGCGCGTGCGCACTGCACACCATAGCAGCTCAGTAGTTTCTGTAAGCTTGTACTCTTCTTTGTGATCAATCACTTTTACTCTCAATTTATTGAGTTTGATTTTAGTAGTTTTATTTAACGCAGTTGCCAGACGTCAGTCATTGAAATTTTTCACTGAATATGTGCAATCAATTTGGTTTTTCTTAACATATTATATGTTCGCACTCATTTATGGTTAACAGAGAGGCCTTGTGAGCTTTTCAGGGACTGCATTTAGGTATTTTATATGAAATGTTGGACACATCTGGTCAAGATTTGTGAACCGATATTACTACTGTTTGTAAAAGAATTAGGGTATTCATTCACTTAACCGTTAATCGGTTAACCGGTTAGTAATCGCTTACAACAGGAGCGTGTGCTTGCTCTCCAAGCTAATATAAAATCGCATTTAAAAGTAAAAATAACATTTATCAAAAATAATTGTAGTGAAACAAAATAAAGCGTAAATACGAAAGTGTGGATGTGCATGCAGATCATGTAACAATGAAAAGAAAGATAAATAATAAAAAAAATTACTGCAGCCAATGACGATAGTACACGTAATAATTATTATTCCCCGTTACAAATCATAAATATTGATGATATTGAAAATGACAAAATTCCAAAGGAAGAGAAGAAATGCTCTAAAGCGCACAATTGAAAAAAATCATGAGAATGTAGGGTACTATGATATTTGAAAAATTTCGATTTCACGTAAACTTGACTGAAATTCTTGCCTTAATTATGATGTTATGTAAAAAGCACTCAATGATAACTAATATCTTTTTCCTTACGAAACTAAAGAGATGAGAAACGATACAAAGCGTTGCTATTTGGTCTGCAATTGCAAGACCCGACATCACTCAAAATTAAATTAATCGGCATGGAATGAAAACGTTTTGAAATAAAAATGTTTCCAAAAGAATTGACTAGAATAGGAAGATCAGAGAACATCTCAGCTTCATCGTAGAAGCTTAAAAATTGAATTTTCAAGGAATGTAGGTTTAAGTAACGCCCACTAAAGGGGGCCCAAAGATGTCTTTTTTCTGATTTTCTGACTCCAAGCTCAACGCTTTGGACCTTCTTTGACATAAAAATACATCATTTGTTTCACAAAATTGGAAAAAAAATCTTTAAAAATTATGTCATTTTTTAGAGGTTGGATTAATTCTTCTAAGGGGAATTTTTTCCCTCTGAACTGACGTTAACAAATAGTTACAGTTCTGATAGTGTACAGAAAGGAATCCCAATGGAATCTACAGTTTTTCCATTTGCAGCCAATATTAAATGAAACCAGTAAAAACGTTATATTCGACCGGGTCGAATCTTAAATACTCTCCAAATATTTAGTAAGTAAATTTAAAATGTTTAACATGGTGGGACAGAGTTCTTTTTTATAATATCGTACGCTAATGCCCACTAAAGGGGGCGGGGTTCAAAAATAGACAATACCATGTTTTCCACAGACGAACGTATGGGCATTTCTAGACCGTCTTAGCCTTCATCACTGATCAAGAATATATATACTTTATACTTGGGTCCAACTCTCTTTGGGGGGTATTAAAACTGTATTTTGGCGGGGTCGCTCTGGCAAGGGCTATGGGGGAGCCTCTAAAAATAAATGTTTGGGATAATTATATACAAAATTTAAAAAAAAAATTAGTAAGGTCATTTAGGGAGCAAAGGGGGAGGGGGTGGGGGTAGGGTAGAGCAGTACCAGGTTACGTCTCAGCTTCGTCATTAAAGCTTAAAAATTTTATTTTCAAGGAATGTAGGCTTAAGTAAAACAATTTCTTAAATTTTTACACTGTTTTTGCATATAATAACGCCCACTAACGAGGGCGGAGTCCAAAAATTATTTTATTTTTATTTTATGGCTCCAAGTTTTAACGCGTTGGACCTTTTTTGCAATAAAAATATATCATTTGCTTAACAAAATTAAAAAAAAAATTTTAAAATTGTTGTTTTTTAGAGGTTGGTTTAGTTCTTCTTGGAGAATTTTTTTCCCCTCTTGCCCGATTTAGCCCTTCTCCGAACTTAGCCTGTGCTATCCTTCAAGATATATTTATACCAAATTTTAAGAGTCTATCTCTTTTCGTTTGGACTGAATCGTGATGTCCACAGACGGACGGGCGTACATGCTCAGATCGTCTTAGATCTCATCACTGATCAAGAATATACGAGTATATACTTTATGGGGTCTCAGATGGATATTTCGCTGCATTACAAACGGAATGACAAAGTGAATATACCCTCCATATTCTTTTTTAGAGGGTATAAAAATTATTACTTGAAAAATTGAGAATTAAACCAAGAATAATGACTAAATACGGAGATGACTATATTCAAATAAAACAAGAAGAAAGAAGAAATTAATGAAATGTTAACAGTATTTAATTAAAAAAAAAACCCAGAAGTAACAACTTAAATAAATAAAATAAAAAAGGTCAAATCGCATGAGCGCGGTATCCACGTGACATGCACATGCCCTCAAATCGTTCGTGCAGAATATTTAATGTGGCATGAGCTACATGGCATGCAGCGCCATTCTGTTGAAACCACACGTCGCTGATGTCCAGCCAAAAGAAGTTGGTCCAGTAGCACTTGCCGTTGACAGTGATGGTCTGATCAACGTTCTCTTCACTCCAAGTAGTGAATTTTTCGGAATGCATTGGGTGCATTCCACATTTCATGTGGACTGCTATTGTCCCAAATTCGACAATTTTGTTTGTTCACAACCATTTATTTTGAAATTGGTCCCATCACTGAAGATGACTTTTCGATGTAAAATTACGCTGTACGATTAACGAACAGAACACTTATTTTGGTAACACAATTTCATTATTTGCACGTGTTGTTGAATGTTATATCCGTTTATAGGGATTTAATAAAAAAGACTGTATAAATAACGACTAATTGGACAGATAGCTTCAAATTTTATCAACTGTACAATTTACGAAGTCCCTTTTGGAAAACCCGTTACATACATATATAGTAAGGCTGTCAAATAATAAAATTGCTGAAAATCATCTCTGAATTTGAAATACTATGAAAAAAAATGGAAACTTCTTTTAACCACGTCGTAACGTTGACTTACTATGCGGATCTTTAAAAAAAAAAATTTTTTCATGCACCATATTTCTTTGATTTCTCAACATAAAAAATCAAAGTTTGATAGAACTCTTTGAAACGCTACTAGATTGGTTCGTACACTAATCGATCAGATATATAATTTCAGAGTTTATTAAAAAATCAATTTTTCTGAATTTTTTCGTTCGCATTAACCGATTTTGATCCGATTAGAAGCGAATGGAATAGATCGATAGATCTTTTGAAAGAAGATTTTATGATATTTCTCGAAATGCAACAGTAGGAACCGGTGCCAATTCAGAATGAATCTAAATTTAAAAGAGCCTTTTGAAACTCGACCAGCTTGGTTCAATTCGGTTCAGCCGTTCAAAAGTTATATGCGGCTCACATACTTACACACACTCACACACATACACATACATACAATCATAGCTGAAACTCAAAACATCGAGATCTGGTGAAAACCCAAAACGAGGTAAAACCAGTAACTTCCCACTTTTTTTTAATTTTAAATTTTCTTTTTAATTTTTTTTTTTTTTAAATGAAGTAAATATTCAGATTAAAGAGTTAAATCGTAAAAAGTCTCCAGGATACGACAATATAGATGTTAAAGTAATTCAAGCTCTCCCGAAAAAGTGTATAATATATCTTACATACATATATAATGCAGTCTTAAGATTAAGTTATTTTCCTTCACAATGGAAATGTGCAGAAATTATAATGATAAATAAACCCAATAAGCCAGAAAATAATATTAAGTCTTTTAGACCCATAAGCTTATTGGTCATATTTTCAAAACTATTTGAAAAATTATTTTTGAAAAGATTATTACCAATTCTTGATAAACTAAATATAATTCCTGAATATCAATTTGGTTTTCGAAATAAGCATGGAACGCCGGAGCAATGTCATCGAATTGTAGCTTTTATAAGAGATTCATTGGAATCCAAAAAATATTGTTCAGGAGTTTTTCTAGATGTACAGCAAGCATTTGATAAAGTATGGCACGATGGATTGTGTTTTAAACTTAAAAAGTTACTTCCAACTCCTTTTTATTTATTAATAAAATCCTATTTGACGGATAGAAGTTTTTACGTTAAAGTTAACTCTGAAAACTCTAAAATATGCAGTGTAAAAGCAGGAGTCCCTCAAGGAAGTGTGCTTAGTCCAATTCTTTATACAATATTTACGTCTGATATGCCAATTAGCAATAATATTTTAATTGCAACTTATGCAGATGATACAGCAATCTTAGCATCAGATACCTGCCCTAATAATGCATCTAATATGTTACAACAACAACTGAATATCATTGAATCCTGGTTAACTAAATGGAAAATTAAAGTTAATAACGAAAAATCATCACATATTACTTTTACTTTACGTCGAGGCAATTGCGGTGCAATAACATTATATAACAATCCTATACCACAACTTGATTGTGTAAAATACCTAGGATTGTACATTGATAGAAGATTAATATGGAAGACTCATATTAAAATGAAGAAACAACAATTAACAATTAAGACTAAAAAACTACATTGGCTTCTTGGACCAAATTCAAAATTAAGTTTAGAAAATAAAGTAATCCTATATAAAAGTATTTTAAAACCTGTTTGGACTTATGGAATTCAACTTTGGGGAACAGCTAGTAACTCTAATATTGAAATTTTGCAAAGATATCAGTCTAAAACTCTACGCTCTATAGTAAACGCTCCATGGTTTATATCAAATAATACAATACATAATGATCTCAATATTCCGAAATTAAAAGACATAATTAGAAGATGTAGTGAAACCTATTTAGAAAGATTAAGTCAACATATCAACCCACTTGCTATTGCTCTTCTTGATGATACCAATGAAATTACCAGACTTAAAAGATACCATATTTTGGACCTTCCTTTTAGAAATTAATTTACATGTTTTAATTCATTATATTAAATGTGCATATTAGTTATCTCTTAATATTTCTGTTTAATTATGTTATCCTCAGTGGAGTTTAACATATTATGTTAATATTATTTAATCAAATTTACTTATTGTCCTTAAATGGACAGATTGTAAATAAAGAATTACAAAAAAAAAAAAAAAAAAAAAAAAAAAAAAAAATTTTCTTAGCGTTAAGTTTAAAATTTACAAAAATATGTTGTAAAAGCGCATAAAAATTTCAAAAATGTTTCGAAAACTATACATGTAGTTGCAGCTAAATTTTTTATATTTGAAAATCATTGTTTAAAACTTAATTTTTAATTTTAATCGTGCTGATTCTTTTCAACCAAATTAAGAAAAGCGTTAAATGGATAATTATATAGAACATTCGAAAAGTCTCACCCTTTAAAAAAATCTTATCATACTTTTCTTTTTTTTTCAAGTATATGAATCAACAGATTTTTATTCTTTAAAATAAGAACTTAACTTTTTCAGCATTCGTTTCTTATTTGCGTTTTATTGGCAGTTTTAAGAACCTGCAAGAGGCAATGGACAGTTGCAAGGCATTAAGAACGACTCCATCAACTACTACCAATAATCGAACTGTAAATACCCGTAGTATTTTACTGCTTGATTACGGTATTATTATTGTTTTTACTACGTATGAAAATCTTGTACGCCCAGTTGGTGTTACAGTTGTAAATGACTCCCGCTGTTATTAAAATATTTATATTGAGTATTTAATGTTTATTTGACATGAAATATATGACTTTTATATACTTTTATGTTAAAAGCGATTTTTGCTATTTAAAGGATAATAAAAATTTACTATCAACTGAGAAGAAGAAATGCGCCACTATTTATAATAATCACAATGGAAATTTATTTTATTGGAAATTGTTTCTTTTTTTTTTAATTTATTTATTGTGGTCTTTAATGTAACATAAATAAATAACAGTTCGTTGAAAATTTGGACGATGGACGATTTGTAGCTAAGACTTTCAGAATACACAATTCTAAAATCTTGACTCTTCCTCTGCAACCGTTTCAATTTTTATACACATCCATTCAGTAGGTTAGAAGTTTAAGCTTGGAGATTTCGGATGTGCTCCACTAAGAGAAGCCTTGACAGATATTTGAACGATGGCATATTCCACACGTAATTCCAATTGATAACTTTATTTAAAATGACTTGTTTAGTCGTTGTTTTTATTATTATTATTATTTGCAGTTCCTGTAGAAACTTTAATAAAAAATATACTTTAGGGGGTCCCATGTGAATCGAAGAAATTACACACAGAATGACAAACCTAGATATACCATTTCACTTTTTTGTGAAGGGTATAATAACTTGAATTGTTAAATGTTCGGCGATGTCGCAAACTATCGTTCGATCGAATGAAAACAAACAAATGAAGCAGCATGGCTGAGGCACTTTTCCATCAGCATAAAAGCAATTTGCGGTATTTTTGCAGTTAACATTTTATATCAATGCGCACAAAAAGAGTCAAAGGTAAATTAAAAATGTTTATCCTGCTGTGTCAGAGATCCTTTAAGACATTTCTGTGCCCAATTTTAAAACTCTATTTTAACAGGGTCACTCCAAGAAGAGCCGTGGGAGAGACATTTTATATTTGTCGTAAAAACTTAAAAAGTAAAATTTTGGGATAATTAAGTGTAGAAAAAAATTGTATTGATAGGATCATTTATTGGCCAAAAGTAATGGGTGAAGGAGTAGGGCAGGGGAAGATGAGAAAGCGTCTCACCTTCGTCGCAAAACCTTAAAAATTGAATTTTTAAGAAATGTAGACTTAGGAATACAATTTGTTAAATATTTACACTATTTTTCCCACGCGGGCGGGGTCTGAAAATAGGGCTCCAAGTTCAACACTTTGGACTTTCTTTGACATAAAAGTATATCATCTGCTTGACAAAATTACAAAAAACTTTAAAAATTATGTTGTTTTTTAGGGGTTGGTTTAGTTCTTCTTAGGGGAACTTTTTTTCTTTTGACCTGATTCAGCCCAATTGCGAACTTGACCCGTGTTATCCTTCAAATTTTATCTATAGGAAATTTCAAGAGTGGCTATGTTCGTTTGGACTAAATCGTAATTTCCACAGACGGACGGACAGACGTGGCTAGATCGTCTTAGATTTTATCACTGATCAAGAATGTATATATTTTATGGGGTCTTAGAAGGATATTTCGCTGCGTTAAACGCGGGATGACAAAGTGATTTAAAAATAAGTTTAAGTTGTCCAGCTCCGGAACTGTATTTTGGATCTTGCAGATTTTCAATACAGGCTATTTAGGACTATTCCCTATACATCAACAGAAGACCGAAGTCTTTGGCTCTTCTGGGGGCTTCGAAAAGCCGATATCAGGACGCATATTAATATTCTGGAAATTTCACACGGAATGTCCAAATTCTCTCGCTCAAAAAAATGCTTGTGTCTTAAGTCTCGAAATTTCATGTTGATTGTATATTGAACGACTTAAGACACAAACTCGCATTCTGAGTACTTCCTGCAGATGACTTCTTTTACATTTTGCTTAATATATCGAACATTTTTAAAGACACGAAAAGTGGGGGAGTGATAAATAACATAATGAGGAACAGTTTGAAATGGTGTCTTCTGGGAAGTATATTTTGGTTTATGCAAAACGGTATTTATTACCTTTTTTAAAATAGTTTCTATAAACATGTATGGTACAAAAACGTCAATACATTTTATATTTAACTATTTTCGCTATTAGAAGAATTTTACAAACTGAAATGTACTTACTTGTCTTTACTTCAAACTTTAGTAAAATTTACCAATATTTTCTTTCGGCATTTGATTGTAGCAATTTTATTACAAAACAAGTAGCAAATCCCTTATACGAGTATATGTTTAACACTCCTTTGACGTTTCTCAATGACCATTTGAAATATCTTTTCATAAGGCGTATTAGTACAGAAAATTCATATACGAATTATTTAGAGTTCTACTCTAACGTTCACGTTTTCCCTTTTTCTCCTTTGAAATTAATTCAAAAGTTCTTAGCGTAGGAGAATTGGACTGTGCACAGTCCTCAACTTTGCTATAAGGCTTTTGGGATTTTAATTTTGTTGATGTTTTTAATGGACTTAGTTTAGACGATGATGTAGCTTTCGAAGTCTCTCTCGTGTTTTCACTTACTGAAGGCACTTTCTTAACAGGCAACTTGCTGCCTATTTCTATTTTCCGCTTTCTTAACCTAGACGAAGATGATAAACTGCACTCAGGAAATTTTGTAGTTCCTGCATTCTCAATAAGTGTTGAAATTGCTTTGTTATCGGTTTTTTGCAAACAGTGTTCATCATCGTCGTCGTCATCATCACTGCCAAAAAGTTCCTTATTTTTCCGCGAGGATTTATGTTTTTTAAAACTATTTTGTTCTTCGATTAACCTTTTTGGTTTGTTGGGTGACCGTTCGGATCGTCTAAATGACTTGGCTCTTTCAGTGCTGCTTACTTCTACTTTTTTATCTTTCCTTGCGGACTTTTCCACGTGTACGTCGACGTCGCGTACACAATTCTGCAGTTTAATATTTTTATCGAATTTGTAACCATTTTCTAATTTTTCATTACTTTCTATTTTTTTAATTTTTGAAGACCTTTTTATGTTTTTAGCTAGGGTGACCATGGAATCATCTTCATTCGATGTTGATATTTTTAGTTGTTTTTCAGGCTTCTTTTCCACAGATATCCTTGTTTCTTTTGCTTTAGATAAAAACTCATTTATTTCATGTACGTTTTCCTTTGCGATACGTAAAGCGTTGATCTCTTCAAGTGCAGTTGGGATTTCATCAATGGTCATAGAACGTTTTTTTAAGTATTTTTTCTTACAGCCCATTTCTTCTTTATGTAAAGGATGATTTCCTTTACTTTTTTCATCAAGAAATTCTGGCAGCGCACCCATTGTGCTTCCCTTTTTTGGAGTTGGAATATAAATTGGCATATTTGCAAGTGCAGCTGGAATTTCATCAATAGTCATGGAACGTTTCTTTGAAATATTTTTGCGAGAAGACTCATCCTTTTCTTCGTTAACAAGTTGTTCTATTTCCTGAAATTGCATTTCTCTAATGTCTAAATCATCAGGAAATACATCTATTGTTTTAGATCGTCTTTTATTTTGTCTAATATTATCAACTTTAAATAAGTTTTGAGTAGATGTTGTTTCTCGTATAGGTGTTGGAATATAAACTGGCACAGTAGCCCTGGTAACTTTTTGACTTTTTGGTATGTATTCACATTCCATCACTTTTTTAGAGGCTTGACTTAATTTTGTATTCAAGAGCTTCTGCTTGTCTGGATAACTAAACTGTTCAACAGTTTCTTTTATGGCATCATTAAAGAAATTGAATTCAGTTGTTTTTTCAATACCAACTGCAGCATTTATTGGTGCCGGTGTATATTTGGGTACTGCTTGGGTTCCATGAGATGCATTTCCATCTACCTCACAAATTGGTTTTGGCGAATATGTATCTTCGTTGTCTTTAAGAGCATCTGTACTATTAATATTTTTAATAACAATTTTATTCTCTCCCAGTTTTTTCTTTGCGGGTCTGTATGGTTCATATTGCAAGTGATTGCCATCTGTTGGAGTACCAATTTGTGGATCATATTCTTGTACCTCATCCAATAAACTGAAGGGTACCTTAAAATTTAATTTTAAAAAAAAGTACATAAGTAGGCATATAAACAAAACATTCTGAAAAATATTCATACTAAAGAGCTGCACTGTATTGCAGAGCAAACATGCATAACAAAACATGACTCATCAAAATAAATCAAGCATAATTTGAAAGTGCTCTCCTGTTTCCAAAACAAATAGATAGCATATCAATACATAAGCCCACAATGAAATAAAAAAACGGTAAGTCTTACCAAAAGCATCGAGTGAAATACAACACATAGGAAAATCCGAAAAATATTAAATAGTAGTTTTATTAAATAAATGAATTCTAGGCAGTTTTTTAATAATTATCAGTTATTTAATAATTATCAGTTATTTAATAATTACAGTTATGTTTACTGATTAGTGTCACTTTCCTGAACGCATTGAGACAAATTTGATATCAGTTTTATTTATTTAAACTGCCTAATTCACTTTAGAGGCATTTTGATGCAAAATTATATAAAAACTATATTGACACATAACCGCTACGAATCAAAAAACTGCATATTCAATATATTATTTTCAAATTGGCACTAATATTATCCAAATGCATTAACAACTATAATGGATAGTTAAATTTTTAATTTGTTTTCCAAGACTCTCTAATTTAATATATTCTTCTTATTTTTAAATTTTCGATGATTCGTCACTTAATCATGGGTGCTGTTGGCTGAAGTAGAAGAACACGAGACTATGAAGCGGAGGGTCCTGAGTTCAACACCGCGCTGGGTCATGATTATTGTGTTGAATTCTTCTGATCAGCATTAGTGCATGGTTGTGTCAGTTGTTGCCAGCCTCTTACAATGATGAAGGCATAGCACTGGTCACTGAACGTAATTGGCAGCGACTGAAACGATCATGTACTAAAAAGCAGAGTAACAGCAGTACCCTGTCGATCCTGTAGCAAAAACTAGCCGGCGAAGTAAAAAAGTTGAAATAGCTATCTATCTCCCCGGCGAAGTAAAAAAGTTGAAATAGCTATCTATCTCCTCATCTTTCTTCATCTGTCCCCTCAATACCACCCCCTCCTTTCTAGTAGTGGCACAATGTACTGCATATGTAGGAGTCATCCCCTGAGTGCTGGTCGGAGATAAAAAAAGAATAAAAAATAATGTCCGTTGTTTTGTTGGAAACTTATATTAGGGGTTGTTCACATATTACGTAACGCATATTTCGTTAATGCTCACGCTGTCTTTGGGATGCAATACGCACTGGCGTAGTATTTTACAGTTATGTAAAATATACGTATGTATATGATAAGAAAAGTTTTAGTACGCAAAGTTTTTTTTTTGTAAAATATAACATACATTTTCATACAAAAATTCGTTTTATAAACCGCCTCTTATTAATCAAAATTTGTTTATAAATCAGGCTGTAAATATTTTATGCCTAAATATTCTACAGGAGAAGAAAATATACATATCGCACCCTAAATACAAAAGGGTCACAACTCAAAATACTAACATTTTCAGGAGAGACAAAAAACTGTTCATCGTGCACAAGCAACACACTTAACAAAAATAGGCATAATTGTTTTTTTCCAGTTAAAGAAGATAGTGATGTGAAAGAAATTTTTGCAGTAGTTAGAGATGTGTACTCTGAATTAATTTATGGAAAAAAGTCAGTTTTGGAAAATTTTGAGTTGTGACCCTTTTGTATATAGGGTGCGATATGTACAACGCAAAATTTATATTATTTTTCACCTTTTTAATACAAAAACACACATGCGTATATAAATTCCAAAAAATATACATAAGTGATTTGATGCAATTACATAAGTTAAATATGTGCAAGAAGTCGTTGGCTACAATAATAAAATTACTCTTGCCAACCCCGAAGTTTATCAGCCTAATTTATAAAAAATATGATTAAGAAGAAACTTATAAAAAAAAATTTTTTATGACAATTTGTCCTACTGACCGCTTATATAACAGAAAAAAATTTTATGAATTAGGTCTTATATATTTTAAAGACCTAATTTGTATTTGACATATTTCTATAAAAAAAACTTCAAATAAGAAGGTTGGTTATAAGCTTGAAATTTTATTTTCATGAGAAGGCCTTAAAATTAAAATGTTGAAAGTACGTATTGAAATTTACACCCCAGAAAAGACATCGCTATAAATTTGTTTGCATAATTCTTCAAAAATGCATTTGTTCCTTTCTTATTTTGTTATGATCTTTAAGTGGATGTATTTCTTTAAATTGATAAATAAATGAAAAAATAAATTATTACTGTACAAAATTTATAAATTTTTTGAGACAAAGCACAATGCAACAGCTTAAAAAGTGTGGGAATTAAGAATTTTTAACAACAGCACATTATTTGTAATTATTTTTTCCAATTCGTGGGGAAATACTTTCATTGAATTTTTCCATATACTGAATTTCAGCTGGGCACCGCAAAATAATTAATGTTTTACTTTAAAAAATAGATTTCAGTAACTAGCCAACCAGCAAAATAGTCCGACATTATCTGAATCAAAAATTTTGCCTGAATCAAAAATTTCTTGTCCTATTTCATTCTGAGGGACCTTGTATAGATTTCTATCATATATTGAATTTCTGATCGATTTCTTGTAGATATATCGGAGGGGATTTTATGTACCAATATGCCTGATAAAGTTTCCTTGTGATTTTTGTGTAATGAGGAAGTTTGTAATATAAAATTTACGTTTTAATTTATACATATGTTAAAAATAGGAATAATAACTGTCTATTGTTAGATCTTGCTTTTGAGTATATTCAAAGAATAACTAGGTGCTGCGTGAATTATCTCATTAAAAAAATTCTAGCTAATTCAGCTATAGAATTCATAAAGAATAAGAAGCTAAACAAAAAGCGCAAATATTTAAAAGTAGCCAACTTATTAGAACTTTAACTGATTTATGTATGTACTTACATATGAAATATATAAAAGAAATAAGAAATATACAAAGGTTAGCTTTTAATCACATTTCTGGAAGACTAGGAATTTTCTTAGATTTATAAGAAATCTATAGGAACATACATACTCGTACATTATTTGATTACCTTAATATTGAAGTGGTGTAGTACTAAACGACACTTGAATGTCATAAAACCGTGTGTGGTCTATGCAACATATATACATATTCGTAGTCAAATTCGCAGACCGAAAATTATCTTTTAAGAGAATAAATTTCAGTACAGTTTTTAATTTAATGTTGTGAGACTTTTAACTCATATAGTCGGAACCATTTAAATGTAACAAACTTCCCGGAAATTTAATTTAAATAAAGCCAGGTTTATATTATATAGTTTTAATTACAAGAAAAAAAATATTCGTCGATTTTCAGATATTCTTACTAGAATTTGCTATTCAAGCAAATATTTTTCGAATATTTTATAAACCAAAATATAATATATAATGCTTAATATGTTAGAGAAATTCTCAATTAATCTGCAAATAAATATAATAATAGCAATAACATTTGTGAAAGTTGACAAGTTACCGAATTAAAGTGTATTATTTCGGAATGGCGAGTCTTTTGTTAGAGCTCTTTTACTATAGAAATTATTTATTTGCGTACTGTTTTTAAACGATGACGGGAGTATAAAATTATCTTTCATAAAAAATTTTTCATTTTAAATTCCCCTGACGCAAATAAAACTTCCAAGTAAATGTCTGCGGATATTGTTTCAGGTATTTATTTTCGTATGCACGAATCCGAAATATTGACGTTCACAACTTCACTAGAATAGATTCATATAATCCAGATTGATTAAAGCGTAAAAATATTTCATGAAATCTGTTACATAAACATTTTTGAAGGTAAGTGCTTTGGAGCAAAGGCAATGAAAAAATTGGTGAGGATTAAATAAAACATCATAACAAATATGTTATCGTTTCAATTCTGAAAGCAACTGTAATTATAATTTTTATAGAAATAGCACTGGAAACAAAGCAAAGAAACAAGCACACTCTAAAATAATATTTAAATTTTATGAACTTATAGATACTTAAGGATGATTTAAAATGAAAATTTTGATGGAATCTCTCACCTCTAGTTGACCATCAATTAGGCACTCCAAAACTAAATTGTGTTCTATGGCATTAATGGCATTGCCCTTGTTACACTGACCAAATGCATCCAATAATTTGCCAACATGTTTGTATGCCAATTTAGATTTTTGTACTTTAACTTCAATGTCTGGTTTTATGTTAAATTTTATAGATTTTTCATTTCTCCAACCTTCTTTAGCATTCAGCAGTATTTGCAGCTCTTCATCGAAATTAATCCACTGTTCTTCTGTCAAATAGCTACAAGTGTTTTTCAATTTGCGACTTTTAGGATTAACTTTAATATGACAAAGGATTTTTCTGTTTTTATGCTGCAATCAACAAATAATTTTTGAAACCAGAATTTTCTTCATGCAGATGCTACTTACTGTATAAAAATTCAATATAGTTTGAAAATATAAATTCATTTTTGCTATGTTAAACAAATATATAATTTAAAAAAGAAAACATTTTATTAAAAAGAAAGTGTAAATAAAACCTTTGACGTTGCAAAACTTTGTTTATCTCCGACAGCTGATATTTTATCAATCACAATAGCGGTATCAGTGAAAAGAATACAAGTTAAACCCAACACACAGGGTATTTCACATTCCTGATAACTTTATTTAGAGTCATGTTTGACCGTTAAAAATTGTGTCCTGTTTACGTTTTACAGATGTTGGTTCCCGGAGCTGATTTTTCTTATTGAAAATAAATTGGTAAGAACCACAAGCACGTTTTGTGCTTACACAAATAAAATGCCTATTGGTTTTTGTATTTTTACATTGTTTTCTAGTGAGATGGTGTGATAATTGGGCCATGAACTATTGTATATATGTATATTCGAAGACGAATACTACTATGTACTTATGTATGCTTTAGCATTAATAGGTTATCTATTTTTATAAAAATAATATGAGAAATAAGGAAGCAGATTCATCATCAAATTCAGACATGTTTGTAATGTTTCTTATATAGAGTTGAAATGCATTATATTTATTATTCTCTTTATAAGTATTGCAATTTCAATCTACTCCACGCGTTACCTTGGTGTATAGGCAAGGACTGAATATACAGGACAATGAAAATCTGCACAAAGCGGCCCACCCACTTGCAATATAACTGTGCAATTTTTCGTATTGTACAATCATATCGCCAATGTGTATGTCATTGGCAAACATCAAAAGAAGTGCAATATACTGCGAAATGTGTTGGCAACATTGTACAATAAAAAACAAAGGTTTTCATGTCGCTAAACATTTTTATTTATAATTAATTAGTAATAAATATTTTTATTTTAAATTGAACCAAAACTGCTATGAAATTTTTATTTGACAAATTGTTGTCACAATACTATTTTAAATGAGATTTATTTGTTGGATTTCTGATAGCATAAAGGTGTAGAAAAATTAAATAGATTCATATCATATTATTTGTTGGGTTAGTTTTGTATGAGTTGCAAGGCCTGCTATGCTTATTCTGTTGTGATTTTTGAAAATAGTTTGTAATTTACGAATTGTGAATTCTCAGATAGTTTTCGGAAGTATGTGCATAAGATAAGAGGTTTTTAACTTTTCAAAACTGTGATTAAAGTCTACTGATGATTTGGTAAAGCACCAATGAAATGCATATAGACATTGCTTGACTACCAACAAATAAATTTCATTTAAAATGAAACCAAAACTTTTAATAAATGCAACGTCGCAATTTACTAGTCCGTATGCTTTTGTTATGGGTTATGTTAACTTTATATTGTTAGAAAATTGTGCCATATTTTATTTGAAAATATTGTGCCACTAATTGCATAATACAGGGCAAAATGGAAATAATATCACGATTAGTATATACAATTATATTGTATAATGGATGGGCCGCTCAAGATTTCTTGCAATGTTATGCTTAGGCCATTAAAACCAGATACATTTATATTCACATTGTTAAAATTTGTTAACATTTTAGGCCGCAATTGTGAAGTTTGCTTACATTTTACAGACACGTGTCTACTATGTAGTTTTTTTATTGCGAAAAACGTAATCGCAAAACTATATACATATGTACATGTCTTTCTTGATTTTGTAGTCAGCTGCCTTTGAGAAATTGTTACATGTATTGCAAATGAATTGATAAATAAATAAAAATATATGCAGACAAAATTAAATACAACTACCATGCCAATTTTTAAACAAAATTGTCAATGATATGTATCTATTAGCACATTGCGGGTTTTGCTGTCAATTTGGGTACAAACATTTTTGAGATCTGGTCACACTGAACAACGCAAAAATGAATTTAATCAGCTGTTCAATTAATCGCTGGAATGCAAATTTATGTGCAATGTTAGAACGCACAAGAATGAAAACATTATAAAAATGAATTTAAATTATGAAACTATATTGGATTTATACACAGTAAGTAGTTTTAGCAAAGGATACCACTATTTGAGTTGAAAAATAATTGTTCGCTATTTGCAGTACAACAATAAAAGAGTATTCTGCGTGATCAAAGTTGATCCTGAAGGCGGCAAACTTAAAAAAAATTCTTTGAGGCTTTTATCGGAAGGTGATTGGAATAACTTCGACAAAGAACTAGAGAATCTAATTACGACAGTTGATGATTGGAACAATGAAAAGTGCCTTAAATTTAATATTAAATCCAACATTCAGGTTAAAGTTCGGAAGTCGAATATATCATTGAAAAACTTTTGTAAATGTTTGGGTAAAATTGGTGATTGTGAAAATGGCTTCGATGTGGAGTCTGCTAATATTTATTTGGACTGCCAATTTCATTTTCGACAAGAAGTAAGTATGCTACTTTAAAAATTAAATTGTTTCCAAAATCAATTCACTTTAGCTACGCACTTCCGATTGAAGTGAAATTTCGCATATCGATAGAAAATTGAAAAATAAGACGAAAATTTAAAATGGTGAATGTCTCGGAAATGCATAGTTTTCGAGTTTGGGACTCCGCAATTTTCATATAAAATCGCAGTTTTCCTACATTTTTTTTAATTTATTTAGGTATATATGTATGAACACCGGTATAAGTATGTATGAACACAGAGAAGCTTTAGTTAGCGAAGCCGGTGTTTGTTATACCATAGAGGAGAAAATCTTCCAGTCCGGCCGAAGGCCGGCTATGCAGAGAAGCTTTAGTTAGCGAAGCCGAAGAATTTTTTCATAAATTTTGCATATATCGTAAGATTACTTCAAAATCTTTCAAATGATACCAATATTGTCTAAGTAAATTAAAAAATGTAGGAAAACATTGCATTTTTATACGAAAATTTCGGAAGTCCATAACTCGAAAACTATGCATTTCCGAGACTTTCACCATTTTAAATTTTCGTCTTATTTTTCAATTCTCTATCGAAATTTCATCTCAATCGAAAGTGCGTAGCTAAAGTGTATTTGTTCTATAAAACTCATGTTGCATACAATACTTTTAACTCTGCGATGTCCATAATTTCTTGTCGTTTATACTACTTTTTCTCTTAAGATTAATAAGTGTTAGCGAATGGTTTTAGTTATTCAAGCTGCATCGTCTTTGGGGAGGCATTTTAAAAAGCCTTCAAATGATAATATGCTAAAATTATTGTAATGTAGAAGTAACAAAAGCTTAAAACTAATGTTTTACATTTCAGGTTCCACTTAGTGTTTCGAAAGAATATGAATCGCATACTGAAGCTTCATCAAATAGTATCTCATACAGTCCATTATCGCATGTAACGCACACACCAACAACGAAAAAGTTCAAAACCGATGAAATTATTACCTTTGAACCTCATGCCACTGATTTTGTGGAATGTGATGAGAAAATATCCACTGATGATGATATATTAAGCAAATCTGTAATTGAACTGGAACATGTTATTGAAACTCGATTTAATGCTGTTCGCAAATCAATAAACAGTTTAAACTTTGCCCAAAGCAATGAAATCGGTACATCTGGAAAAGATGAACCTTCGAGAAGAAAATTATCTAAAAAGATAAACACAATTAATAGCCTATCAGATTCCCCTTTCGATCCACCAACACAAGAAAAAGTTTTCCAAACAGATCATGTCAGAATACATAAGAAACGGTCCAAGTCAGATAATGTTATATCAGATAATGTTTTATTAGAACTAAATAATGTAAATATTTATGAAAACAATTTACATAAAAAGGACGAGATAAGAACTAACGCAAATCACGGTCAATATGACGTCAAAGTAAAGAAAAAACGTTCTAAAACTCTGGATGAAATCCCTGAGCTGTTTTCCTCGAATACGGAAAAATTAAGTTCAAAAAGTAAAATGGAGGATATAATTAAAAGCCCATGTGGAAACTTTAAAAAGATATGTAAAGCTTCATCTCATAGATCCGAAGGGAAAGAAACCAAAATGTGTTCCTTAAAAGAAAAAGACGCGACTTCCGAAAACCAACCCATATCATCTTTAATGGAAGACGAGGTAGTGGTAGAAAATTTCAAGCAAAAATCGAATAAGTCACCCCAAACGCCAGAATGTGATAGTTTAACGGACTCCACACCTGATACGTCCCCACAAAAATTAACAAGGCGAGAAAGAAAACAGAAATCCAACGTGAAAGATACCATGAAAATTTTAAGACGATCCGAAAGATCACCTAGCAAACCAAAAAGATTTGTAGATGAACAACCTGAACTTTTAATGAAAACAAAGGGAAAAAGGCATAAAATCTCTCAAAAAAACAAAGAACTTTTTGGCACAGACGATGACGAAGATGACTTATTCGAAAATGTTAAGAAAAATAATTGCAACAGCAATAAAATAACAACATCAATATTCGAAACTCCTGTGCGTAAGAAATCAGAACCGAGCACATCGTCGTCATCTAAATCAACGAAAAAGAAACGCAAAGGTGACATAAATAGTGAATGCCAACAAGAAAAACGCCACATGAGCAAATGGTTGTCTAAGAAAAAACTATCCTCGAAGCAAGAGGAGACAAAACCATTAAAAACTAAATTAAAAAGTAAATCGTCATCGCATAAACCTCTTCCATTAAAATCGTCGGCAAAAATTAAGCCTAGTACGCGAGATGATGATTTAGAGAATACTTCACAATCTGCAGCTCCTTCGCAAATAACATTGGAATTGCCTTCAAAGGAAGAATTAGAGTTGATAAGAAACAAAACAAAATTAATGCAAGAAGAAAATGCAAGAGTTAAAGCAGAATTGGAAAAAATGCGCACTTCACCGCCAAGAGAAGTGGAAATTTTGTAATAAATGTTATTGAATTATGAAAATAATTGATTATATTATATGTATGTGTATTTCCATATCTCAATAGATCTCTTAAAAATATATCTGTAAACGATATATTAGACACATTTTCAACGTACAAATCAGATCTGGATGAAATCTATGAGAACAATCACAAAAGGGACTATATTAAGGGGCACGATGGAATTAATCATTGCTTTGTAATAAGACTGCTGGACCAAAATGTTCAAATGAAAATGCTGGAAAAATTAACAGAAGTGTATAATAATTCGAAAAGTACAACTGTAAGTATCACGATGACGAAAATCACGTCGCTCTAAATCGCTTAGCCGTTTTACAACCGCACGTGTCATTTTTTGCTGTTCTATAAATCAAGTGATTTATTTAAATGTTTTTGCTTTGATTCAAATTTCATGTCATTTTCTTGAGCAATCTGTTTGAATTAAAATTTGTGTAGATTTTTAAAACTAAACTATAAAAATCGCTTATGATAATAAAATAATAGAATTATAGAAAATTTACAAAAATCAGACATTTAAAAATTTTTTTAAGTTACCAAATTCACGAACACTTATACTGAAGACTGTAAATGTATATTATATATGGAAGAAGTAACGTGCAGATTTCAAAAATCTGTGTCAAGCCTTAAAATTTACTATAAATCTTAAAAAAATTTATAAAAGTGGAAAACTTGGAAATATTACGCTAGTAAAAAACAGTATATTAATAATAGCAGGCCTGCACTTTCGAAATGCGAAAGAGTCACCCATACAAGCTGATGATTTCCATAACTTCTATATGAGAGTTTTAGTTTTGAGTATGATTTTTTTAATATTGGGTCTTTGGACGTCCTGCGGATCAATTTTATCGAACAACTTTTTCGTGATCGAAAATTGGGCCAATAACAATGATTTTTATTTTAGCAAAGTATCAGATGTTGATTAAATTATTGTTGTTTGTTTGTATGCTTATAGGGACCACGGATGTGGGACTGGCAAAAGAACTCAAATTATTCTTCTTTGTTTGCATGTTTTTTTTGTTTAATCAAAACTTTGTTTGCATGTTTTAGGATGAAATATTGTACCGCTAAGTGAAGAATAAAATGGCTGTAACAAATTCTCTATCTTATTAAAGTCACACTTTGTAGGTTCCAGCTTTTTTGCCTGACAGTGTGCCACCGGCAGTAGATTTTTGACTTAATTTTTTTTTAAGTCGGATAGAATTGTGTCATAAATAATTTGCGTAATTAAGTGAGCATAATAGAAAATAACTATTGGAGTATTTATTTTCCCTAATGCGGACTTGTTCACGCAAATCATAGAAGTTGAAAACTTATTTTTATCACAGTGCAAAATTAGACAAACAATACTGATGGATGGTGTATAAAAATTTAACTTCAAACAAATTATAAAGTACATAATCTTTTTTTTTTTTGGAGTAGGACCAGCACTCAGGGGATGATACCTACATATGCAATGCATTGCGACGGAACTGAAAACGAGGGGATAGTATTGAAGGGACAGATTAGGAAAGATGAGATGATAGACTTTTTTTTAGGTATTTCAACCTTTTTTTTACTTCGCCGGCTAATTTTTGCTACAGGGCCGACGAAGGTGGGTGCTGTTACTCTGCTTTTAGTACATGATAGTGTCAGTTGCTGCCAATTATGTTCAGTGACCAGTAACTATGCCTTTATCATTGAAACAGGCTGGCAACAACTAACACAACCGCGCACTAATGCTGATCAGAAGAATTCAACACAATATTTCACGACTCAGCGCGGGCTCGTACTCAGGACCCTTCGCTTCATAGTCTCGTATTCTACTACTTCAGCAATTGTTTATTTGTAAATAAACAATTTAACTTGAACCAAAATATTTTCTTTTAACTTTAAACGTATTATTTTTGTTTCAGCAAGCAACGTTATTTGCCAATGCGCTTCTTCCCGAATGGGTAATACGAGTGTATATGGAAAAATTTGATTTTACCCGACAACAGGCGATCGACCAAGTTAAAGCACAAGAAGAATTTCAATTGCATCTGGAAGAGCAAAATGATAATCCTTTTATGTTTGATTAAAATTGAATATCTACACTTAATAATAAACATCCAGATCATAGATTCTAAGTTACACATCGTTACCTCAATATAGAAATGCCTTAACTACAATGTTGTTTACTTCGCGGGAGAAGGAAACAGTTATATAAAAATAAAAATTTATGTAGTCGCCGTTTTTAATTGATTGTATTATTATTTTCAACCGGAGCACATCAACTTCCTTTAGGTATTATAGAATCACGTACTCAAATATGCAAAAAACATTATTTGAAAAATAAAATGAACTAAGGCCTTTCCGTATTAAGGTAGCAACGATATGCATACATTTATAACTATTAAAAATAAAGAAAGCTGTGCTTTGTTATAATTATTTTTGTAATCCATTTTGAAAATAAACAAAACAAACAGTTTTGACAAACTTAAAATGGTGTAGCTTCTTATTGTTTTAATGTACCTGCTAGTATGGCAGGGTTTCTTAAAATTTTTGCACTAGCCAGGATAGAATTTTCTGTCGGATCGAAATATTTTTTGCAGTGCAAATTAAAATTAGAAATACTGTAAAATAGGGAGCAAATACACATTGATAAAACTAACTGTCGATTTCACAATATCGAAAGTTATTTCTTTCGTAAAAATACATTTGAAACAAAAACAATTTATAAAATGTTGTTTTTATTTCAAATATATTTGTACGAAAGAAAAAATTCATTCGACATTACGAAATAGGCAGTAAGAAATTAAAATTGCGGCAAAATTGTCGATCGTTGTTACAATGTGATTGAACTTCAGAATTGAAAATATCCTGCGCTTTTTAACACCTACTGAAATACCTTCATTTCGTTGGTGTTGAATCAGCAAATCAGATGAAAATAACTTCCTGCAAATAAGTTGAATAAATGGAATAACCTAAAAATGGCCACCTTCCGCACAAAACCGTCCATCCATAAGATTGAAATTGTCTACTTCAAATCATTTGATTTTCAAAATTGATTTCCATCATGTGTACACATGCTAAGTGCTTATTCTGCTGCCCTAGCCAACAAGGAAACTGTTCCTATATTCTTTTAAATCAAACTGAAGAGATAATTCGCCATATAAATTGTTTTTAAATGTGTTTGATCTTTATTTTTCATAGAAAATATTTTTATTTAAAATTAAGTGATAACTGTTCATACAATAATTACCACACTTTCTCTTAACATAAATTAAAAAAAAAAGATATTATAAAAGAGAATTGGAGTGTATTTCTGATTTTCTCTTCAAATAAATTAATTACATAAAAAACTAAAGAAATATCTAAGTTAGTATGAATATTACAAAATATATTAATTGCATTATTTAAAAAATAAATGCTAATTATGACTTTTCTTTAATGAATGGAAAAGTTAAAGAACAATTTGTTCTTTAAGAAGTTCTTCAATGGAAAGTAAACACACATACAACACAAAGTGTCTTTCTTATATAGACCTATCAATCTCTTCTGTGTCATTGTTAATCACATTAATTACATTTAAAGTTCATCGTGTTGTGGGTCTTCATCCTCCTCATTGTCATGGGATGACGAAGAATATTCCTCATTTGGTTCAGTTATGGACGCATCGTCATCATCGTCTTCATCCAATTCGATTTGTTCATCTAACGAAACTCCCAGTGTTTGACGCATCATCTTTTCAATTGTATCTGCAAAATCGGAGGTCTCTTGTAACATAAAACCTGAGCGCAAAGTTGCTGTACGGAACATCATTAAAGCCATTTCTTTGGCAATTTCATCAGCTTCATCTGCTTCGACACGTCTCAACAACTCACGCATCAATGGATGTCTGGGATTGATTTCCAGTGTCTTCTTTTGATTTAAGTAGTAAGCACGCTGAGGATCATCAGATTTTTGATGGGCATTCGACATAGCTAAACGTTCCATATTTCCGGTCCAGCCGAACATACCAGCAACCAAAGCACAGGGAGAATTGCTTAAACGTTCAGATACTTGAGCACGCAAGATCTTATCTTTCAATGCTACTTCATTCAACCATTTCACCAGTGGTTCAAAGGTGGTCTTTAGTTCTTCAAATTTGTTTTTATTCTTCTCCGATTCATTAAGTTTAAAACCTTCTTTTGCAACATTCTGGAATCTTTTGCCATCGAATTCTGGTAAAGCAGATATACAATACTCATCGACAGCTTCAACGAGGTACAATACTTCATAGCCCTTAGCTAACAAACGTTCAACGAATGGAGATTTGTCAACTTCATCACGGTTGGCACCAGCAATGAAATAGATGTTTTCTTGTTTGGGCTTCATGCGTTCCACATATTCGGCCAAGGAAGTGATACCTTTACCATTTGAAGATTGGAATCGTAGGAGCTTAGCGAGACGAGAACGGTTGCTTGGATCTTCCATGATACCTAGTTTAATATTAGTGGAATATTCCTTCCAGAATTTTTCATAGGCATCCTTATCAATCTTCTTAATCATGTCCAGGACTTTGCGTATCAGTTTCTTCTTAATAACCTTAATCAGCTTATGTTGTTGCAAAGTTTCACGTGAAACGTTCAATGGAAGATCATCGGAATCAACAATACCACGAATGAAACTCAAATAATTGGGCATCATGTCGTTGAATTCGTCAGTAATGAAAACACGTCGTACGAACAATTTTATGTTGTCGGATTGGGTGCCATAACGATTGAAAGATTCGGATGGCTGCAATTTTGGAATATACAACAAGCTCTTAAATGTAACTTCACCTTCAGCAATGAAATGCGTATGTGTTAGAGGGTCACTGGAATCCTTGGTTAAAGTCTTATAGAAGTCATCGTATTCTTCTTGGGTAACATCACTTGGCTTCCGAGTCCATATTGGTTTGCTGTCATTAATCAACATCCAATCCCACACAGTTTTTGACACCTTCTTAGTTTTTGGTTTATCAGCTTCATTGGTATCTTCTTCAACTTTAGCATCTTCTTCATCGTCAATGACTTCATCATTCGAGGCTTCTTCAGCGGCAGGTTTCGTGTCCTCAACGGGAACTTCTTCATCGACAGTCTTGCTAGACCACAACATAATGGGGAAGTTGATGAATTGAGAGTACTTGCGAATCAATTCACGTAAAGTATCTTCCTCCAAAAAGTCCTCAGCTTCTTTTTTCAAATACAATGATATAACAGAACCGCGCTTCAAGGTATCACCGCGAGGATCTTCTGCGGTGCTAAAGCTATTGGCATCAGATTCCCAAATATACTGCTTGTCAGTATTATGTTTGGTAGTCACAACTACGCGATCAGCCACCAAGAAGGCAGAGTAGAAACCAACACCAAACTGACCAATCATATCGTTCATTTCGTTTCCATCAGCCTTTGAAGGATCTTGCATTTTCGCTAGAAAATCCGCAGTACCAGATTTGGCAATTGTGCCCAAGTTTGTTTTTAAATCTTCATGAGTCATGCCAATACCAGTATCCATAATGTGCAAGACTTTGTTTTCCTTGTCAGCCTTAATGCGTATATTAAGCTCAGGATTAGTTTCCAATTCATCTTTGCTTGTTAAACCCAGCAGACGAATTTTATCAAGAGCATCGGAAGCATTTGATATCAATTCACGTAAGAAAATTTCTTTGTTGCGATACAAGGAGTTAATGATGAGTTTCATCATCCGATTCACTTCAGTTTGGAATTGGAATTTTGTAGCCTAAAAAGAGTTGGAGGAACATATCATATTTAGTTTAGTCGAAATAAAACCAATATCATATCAACTCTAAATTTCAAAGAAATTATGTTTCTGTGGGTAACTAAATAGATGAAAGCTTTTCTGTTATGTAGCATATTCATAATGGATTACATCAACAACATAGATATTTTTGCCTGAACACATTCATTGCGAGTGTATACAAGTCTGAGTGTATAATTTTAAAATCTTGTAAAAATTTAAAACTTCTTCACCAAAGAATAAAAACGGATTTGTCAGACATTTTTTCTGTTCCAGTTAATTGATTCGACGTATCATGTGAATTAAAACTTGAGTTTAACTGCAAAATTTGTTAATGCGTGAAGTTCTATCTCGAGCACGAAACATCTCTATGTATGAATACTTAAATGGTTCAACAGGCTGGCGGCATTAAAACCACTAGGATGCTTAATTATCCATCAAATTGATTGACGACTACGCCCTACAGCGATTTCAAACTATATAAATTAATCTCTTTGAAACACAATTCATTTTTTAAGTGTATGATTCAGCCAAATGGATTACAATATCCATACAGCCTAGCAATAAAAATTGGTTTAATAATACCTCTACTAAATCCTTGTGGTCTAAACACAGTTTGAAATTGAAAATTACACGATTATTACGAAGATCCAATGTAAAAAATATTTCCTTGATTCTCTCAGTTCTATTAGGTTGCATAGCATAAATTGTGTTGCATACGAAGGAACAATATTCTAACCCAGAGAGAACAAAATCATTGTATATTTTCAGTCGAAGGATATAAATTTTTTTTTAATAAATGGATATGTAGAATAGGCTTTGGTAATTACATAATTCAGTCGTGAATTTTGACGTCATTAATTATACAAACTTCACGCCACTAGTTTGTACAATGTGTACGAAATAAATTTTAGGGGCGTGTAACTATATTAAGCCTTAATAAAAACAATTTAAATTTTAATTTTTCTTTTCATTTTGAAAGTATATTATCAAAAATAGTTCACATTTACTCCTCATTGTGATTAATAAATAACTGCTTCCGATGTCAGTAACTACTCCCTAAGACCTCAATAATACCAAAAGCCTGTTAGAATTTGTCGATTACTGAAGAAAAGCAGTACATAAATGTCGTATTTTTGTTATTGTCTTGGCCTGATATTAATATAATATCAAGATCTCGAATATTTGTATAAATTAAAATAAATCGGGTTATCTACACCGTTGGTTTTTTTTTTTTTTTTTTTTGCTTTTTGTTTGTCTATATGCCTTCATTTCATAGATTCTTACACCAAATTATCAGTACATTCAAACTAAATTCCCAAAAAAAAAAAAAAAGAATTATGTTTAATAAATTAATTAATAATAAATCTGGCCGTTTCATTTAAAATACTTGGGGGAGAGCCAAGCCCCATACAAAACTATTATTAATATTCCTATATCTACTGTACTATAAGATTGACGCACAGCGCAATTTACAAAACATTTTAGGATCTAAACATAGAAGGCATATGACGGTGTATAATTAGGGGTTTATCTCCTTTTATTAAGTTGCAATGATTTCAGTTAGGATCTTTCTGCATGCAGCCTACGATATGGAGTTTGCGTATTTCCAACAAATAATGATAAGTTCAATTATAATCTCAACTTATCAATTACGCAAACAGAGGTAAACCATAAAGTTTAAAATTTATATATGTACATACGGATGAGTATATACGTTTTATGGGAGTAACTGTTTGAAAGTTTCGAATTACATTTACCAAGGTCGTTAAACAGAAACTTACCTTTTCGCGAATTTCTTTCATTTGCGCCACATTAAGACCATCTAATTTAATGGCTTGCTCCTCACGCTGAACGGCATCGGAGTCTATAGTCGAAGATACATAAACAAGATTTTTTTAAT
The DNA here is from genome assembly GCA_951800035.1 of Linnaemya tessellans. Classification (NCBI taxonomy): domain Eukaryota; kingdom Metazoa; phylum Arthropoda; class Insecta; order Diptera; family Tachinidae; genus Linnaemya; species Linnaemya tessellans. The sequence goes on along the minus strand of OX637532.1, from coordinate 109,956,015 downwards.
ATAAATATATCATAAATATGTATAGTATATACATACATATTTATGTACATATGCAACATCACCGACTAAAAAGTTAAAAAAATCAAGCATTATACCTATGTAGGATCTTACCGAAAATCAATGACGTGTTAGTAAAACCGTGTTGATAAGTTTACCACACATATGTACATACTTGTGTATGCGTATACATACATTAATTTCACTTACCGGTTCTAGAACCTTCTTTGAATGAACCTAAATCTAAATCGATTTTTTCCGCGGAAGGCTGCTTGTTATCATCTTCAGCTTTTATTTGGGTAAAACCTTAAAAACACGTTTAATTCGTATAATAATTTAACCGGCTTTAGCGGGCGGATTAAAAACCCTCGAAAAGAAAAACTCACCCGCAAATAACAGCAACCCCAACAATAACAAGTAATTCATAATGTTTAAAACTAATGAAGAATTATATTGCTTTACTACAACAGAAATAAATATTTTTTCTTCAGGCCACGTCTGCTTAAAATGCAGTGGTTTGAATTTGTTATGCACAATATAAAATTTTAACCTTGTTTGTTCCGTTTAGCGATTAAGAAATTAATGACAACAGAATGCAATGAAAGAGACTTTATAATTGCCTGAACACTAAGTGCACAAGGTTGCTTTTAAGAGTACAATTTCATCCCGAAGTTAAATTAGATATACAAACGAAATACATATGTCTACGATGTAGTTTGGTACCACCAAAAATTGGATACGGGCAAGGCAGATTTACCAGGTACTCTTACTAGTACAACAATGAAACAACACCAAAAACCACACGTATTTTGTTGGTAGAAAATGAAGAGCTAATGTCAAATTCAAGGAAGAAGAAGCATCATTAACAAGGAAGATTTAAGAAAAAAAAACATTTTATGTGGCTTGTATATAAACTTTTGACAGTAGCTCAACAAATTTTAATATACACCTGCGGTACTGAGAGTACCTGGTAAATCTGCCTTGGATACGGGTAAATTGAAGCTAACTCAAAACAAATTTAAGACACAATATGGAAAATTATATGATAACATATGTTCTTATTAGCAAAGGCATTAATTTACTAAAATATGTATGTAAATATTTAGTACGTGATTATACAACGCTACAGAAAAAGTTTCCTCACACGCAAACGATTCTGATTGGTCCAAATCATTCTATTCAGCTTGTAAACTAAGCTGCCAGATAAATTTGTCGTAAAAACGTCCAATTTGCTATAATATATTGCAGGTTTCAATGTTTGTCACTAACTCAGAATGAGATTTATATCGAAAATAAGTAGTTTTGAGCCAGTTCCAAATCAATGACAAAATTTTAAAAAGGATCAGTTAAGGCCCACGTCAAAAGATAAAATATTTCAGAAGTATGAAAATAAATTTTCTAAAAACTTAATAATAATTATATATTGAAAACATATGTGTGACAAAACATAACATATTTTTTATCGTTTTCAAACGTTTTTTTTTTTTGTTTAAAATCGTTTTTCATCACACGTTCATATATAATTTACAACCCTGCAGAAGATCGAACTAGTATCAAATCAGTATTGCACTGGTACAAAAATCACCAGTACTAGTTCCCAACTGTGAACTTTCCTATACCATGTTAATGCTCAAATTAACATAGAGTGTGTTTAGAAAATTCCTAGTACCCTTGGTACTAGATGGAAACTAGCGGGATACTAGTACTATTAGTACTAGATACTAGTACTAGTACAATCATTTCTGCATTAAGAACTGGTTTACACATAAAAAATCCCTAAATTTATTGGTTTTTTAAACCCAATGAAATTTGTTAAGTCTTTGTCTTCACAAGCAATTTTTTGGTTCATCAATTCTCAGTTTATAAGAGGAAATGGAAAGTTCCTTTAGGGCACACCCATTCCACTAGCACATTGTACAACTTGAGTTACGTTTGGTAATCCACCATATACCAAACAGTAATGAACATACAATACATATATCAGTTTTTATTATTTTAAAAAAGATCGCTGCTTTTACATATGAACATAAATTTTAACAAAAAAACACATTTAAAAAATTTTTAAATTAGCTTTTAATTTTATTTATTTTTTAAAATGTCACTTTTTTAACACACAACAAAACTGCGGCTTACTTACATAAATTATCGAATAAATAACTGATATGCAGGTGGCAAAGTCTTCTAATACTATTCTTTGTTTCAAATTTGAATTTGTTTAAAAATTGTAACAATTAAAAATAAAATAAATGAAAATGAGAATTAGCAATCTGGTTATTAGCAGATTCGAACTCAAGCCCAAAATTAACAATTAACAATTTAATGTTTAATACCAATTTAATTCATAGCGAAACATAAAATATGTTTAATTCACTGAAAAAAAAACCAAAACTGGGAACTTATATGGTTACTTTTATGTACCAAAAATTTTAGATTTTCCAACCCTGGAACCGAATTTTTAATGTAAAACTTTTTAATACCAATTTTAATTCTTAGCGAAGAATAATATAAGATTTTTTTTTGGTTTTTAATACCAATTTTTTTTCTTCCTGATATATAAAGTAGGTATAAAATATCATAAAAATCAAAAATAACAAATTATATGGTTACTTTTATGAATCAGAAAATGTCAATATTCCAACCCTGATATTGGATTTTTAGTTATTTTAGTTTTTAATACCAATTTAACTCTTCCCGAATTATAAAAAAGATTTCATTCACACACAACCAAAATAAGGAACATATGTATGTATATGGCTACTTTTATGTGCTAAAAATTTTCGATCTTCCAACCCTGGAAGCGAATTTTTCATACCAAATTAATTCTTCCTGAAGTATAAAATAGGTTTAATTCACTAAAAAACAAAATTTGGAATTTATGTGGGTACTTTTATGTTCCAGAAATATTTCGATTTTCCAACTCTGGAAGCGAATTTTTATTTTTTACCAATACAATTAATTCTTAGTGAATTTTTAAACTTTTTGGTCACTTTCATGTACCATAAAATATTTCATTTGTCCAAGCCTATAATCGAAATTTTGATTTTTTAAAATTTTAATACCAATTTTGCTCTTCCTGAATTATAAAATAGTTAAAATTAGCAAAAACAACAACGCCAATTGCCTCTTCTGTTACTTTTATGCATAAAGAATATTTGAATTTCCCAACCGTAAAAACGAAATTTGAATCTTTTTTGTTTGTTTACCAATGCAACTCTTAATAATGAGGTTTATTTAAGAAAAACTTAAAATTTTTAACCATTTAGGTCACTTTCGTGTACTACAAAAAATTGACATATCGCACCCTGGAATCGAAATTTTGATTTGTTTTAATATTCGATACCAATTTTGTTTTTCCTGAATTAAAAAATGGTTTTAATTAGTAAAAAAAACGACGTTAGTTGGCTTTTTGGTTACTTTTATGTATAAAAAAAATTTCAATTTCCCACACCTCGGAGCGAAATTTTAGTTTTTGTCTTCTTTTTTTACCAATGCTAGTTTTCATTACTTATAAAGTAGTTTTATTTACAAAAATGTTAAAATAAGCAACCATTTTTGTCACTTTCATGTTCTATAATAGATATATTGCATGTTCCAAAAAAACTTTCAATTTCCCAGCCCTGGAATTGAAATTTAATTTTTTTTTACTTTTTTATAAATGCGAATCTTCATTTAGTATAAAGTAGTTTTATTGAAGAAACATTTTAAATTTTTAACCATTTTGGTTACTTCTATGTATAAAAAATTTCAATTTCCCACCCCGAAATTTTAATTTTTAAAATTTTTTTTTATCAATGCAAATCTTCATGAAGTATAAAGTGATTTTATTTAAGAAAAACTCAAAATTTATAACAATTTTGGTTATTACATGTACTACAAAATATTGCATGTACCAAAAAAACTTTAATTTCAACAACCCTGGAAGCGAAATTTTATTTTTAATTTTTTATCAGTGCAAGATTTCTGGAGGTATAAAGTAGTTTTTTTTTTTTAACTTGGACCAACACCCAGCTTTTATTATATAAATTATAAAATTTGCTTATTATCTCGCATTACATAGATTGCATATATATGTATAACAGAAAATAAAAATTAATAAAAAAATTAGTGCTTTTTGTTTGTTATGTGGTCAAGTATGTCTAAAACATCAGTAGACTTTAACCTAATCCCAAAATAACAAAACCTCTCACCTTATACATGAACCCCCAAAAATGAATTGAGAATTACACAAGCAAAACCATAGGATTTGAAATAAAATTTGTTTGTTGTGTTTTCTTGAATTTCTAATCCTATGGTTTTGCTTGTGTAATTCTCAATTCATTTTTGGGAATTTATGTACTTATAAGCTGAGAGGTTTTGTTATTTTGGAATTAGGTTAAAGTCTATTGATGATTTGGTGTAAGAACCAATGAAAAATGCAGGCATATAGAAATACTTGACCACATAACAAATAAAAAGCACTAATTTAATTGAGACAAAATGTCGAAAAACGATTTTAAAATTAATAAAAAATATCGAAAAAAACGGATAAAATTATTGCACATATAAATTTAAGTTCAGTGAAACTCCGATCATCAATACCTTGTTAGTTTATCACAACTTTATAATCCAGATTACATGAAAACTATTGTCTTACGTTAATATCTGTCAGTTGCTGCTCTAAAGTCTTACTGCTGTATTCACAAAAATTAGTGTGTACTTCAAGTGTGCTTTAAAGTAAAAATTTCATAGATAATTTAATACTATTACAATCTATTTTTATTAATTTTTCTTTTAATTTATTGTATCCCATAATTTTTCATTGCTTATTGTGTTATATGATTTTATTTGCCACAATTACGGCAGGCTTTTATATTGTTTAATGAATTTTTTTTACAACTTTCCGATTAGCACACATCAGCGTCAACAAGCGAACTGAATTTTTATATGAAGTACGACAGACACGCTATTAGACGAGTATGTTGGTATGCGACAGACATCAGAAAATCAAAAATTTTTGAAAACTAACATACATGTCGGACGTACTCGACATACATGCTATTAGACAGTGAGATTTGGTATGCCATCACACATGTCTGCAGACAAGTATGCGTGTCTAATAGCCCTTTTAGATTTAATAATTTTATATAGAAATGGAGTTTTTAGACGATTAATCTTTAATTGTATTAATTTTCTTCTGCTTTGATAACAGCTAATTACAAATGTGTTGTTATCTTATCAGCTGATCGATGTTTGAAATAGCATACTAGGTTATGACGGGCTGTTTACACTAGTCATATTTTCCGTACCAACCGAATCGCGTAATGAAACAAGGCAGATCTGCCTTGTAATGAAACAAAAGTGTGTGCCAAGGCGAATTCATACCAGGTGGCTTTAGTTCAGAAACTGGTGATCAGCTGTTACCAAGACAAAATTATTGAACTGTCAAAGTGCTTTTCTGGTTTTTCGTTTTTGTGTGCGGCCCAAGGCAGATTTACCAGGTACTCTCAGTACCGCAGCTGTATATTGAAATTTGTTGAGCTACTGTCAAAAGTTTATATACAAGCCACATAAAATGTTTTTTTTCTTAAATCTTCCTTGTTAATGATGCTTCTTCTTCCTTGATTTTGACATTAGCTCTTCATTTTCTACCAACAAAATACGTGTGGTTTTTGGTGTTGTTTCATTGTTGTACTAGTAAGAGTACCTGGTAAATCTGCCTTGGTGCGGCCATTGTTTTTTCCAAAGCATTTCATTTGACAGTTCAATAAATTTTACACAGAGTTGCAAAAGTAAGTCCACCTTGTATGAATTCGCCTTGGTGTGTGCTCTACAAATTGCTAGCTACAACAAATTGTTTATCATCGCATCTGTCCTCCAAATAATGTGCAATCCTGTCAATGTACTACACATATAGTGGCCTATAGTGGAAAAAAGTATGATACACAATAGTTACTGCTGATTTCACAATATCGACAGATTATTTTCTTTCGTACAAATATATGTGATTCAAAAATAAATTTTTATAAATTGTTTTTCTTTCACATGTATTTATACGAAAGAAAGAGCTCTGTCGGCAGTTATTATCATGGTATAATAAAATGGTATTTATATACCTTGGTTATTATCGTGCTTATAGAAGCTCCACAAACAAAAACCAAGATATTTTTATTATCGTACAACATAGCATACTTCATTAGTTATTCATGCTAGTGGCGAAGTTTTTTTTAATCCCAGTAACGTCTATAATCTACATTTTAGACACTTTAAATAAAATATATATACTAGTTTATGCAACTGTGCGATGTTATTTCAGCTACTTTGTTTTTTGCGAATGAACTTGTTGATATTTTTCCCGCAATACAGCAGATATTTGATATTTTTAAACGAAAGTTTTTATGAATTAAATAAATTAAAGTATTAAGCCCAATATTATTTATTAAATATGGAAAGAACTCCAAAGTTACAGCGAAAGGGCTCGTTGTCTTTATCAACGCGCATTAATCAAAAAAGACACGGAGGTAATAAATTGTTTTGAAAAGTCAGATTTAAGTATGTACGATAAACAAATTTAAAACTGTTTTCTTCTCTAGCATCACCGCAAAATCTTTCAAAGACTTCAACCGTAATGAATTCCCATGAAACTATTTCCAATGGTGACACTATGCCGCGTTCACCTTCAGTGATATCTGTATGTTCTGATGGAGGCATTGAATGCACTCCGCCGCATAAGAAAATGGCTTTGACTTTGGATGAAAGCTTCGAATTTTCTCCAAGAGTGTTTGATAGTAGTTTTTCGCCAACCTGTTTGTTATCTCAAACCTTAGCCATTGATAGTCCAGAAGTTGGATGGAAATGGAATCGTCATACGGCAAATGAACGCGCTTCCAACTATAATTGTGTTGAAAACTCTTCTACACGGACGCCAGATTCAGCGTATACTGCGGACAGTAGTTATGCATCAGCCGGGTCTAGTAGCACTGAAATTGGCGACAATGAGCGGAAACGAGCCGATTCCTACAAACGACGTTTTGCCTACAATGCCCGCATAGATCAACGAAAAATTTTGGAACAGGAATTAAGACGAGTTGAAAATTCGCGGGCCGAGGAGAAGTTAAAGCAGCGTTGTGCAAAATTACAAGAACAATTAAAAAGTGCTGGAACGCAGAAATCTAAAATAAATAATACATTGTTAGAAGCGAATCTTGAAAATAGTTCTAAAAATGATGTAAAAAATAAAATGCAACCAATTGCTTCGAGTTCATTGGAACCGACAGGAGCAGTAAAATTGAAAACATCAGAAAATTTCAAAAACCCAGAGCTTCTAATTGATTTTTTTAACGACTCGGATTCAGACTGTTTCTTACTTGAAGCTACACAGGAAATAGAATCAAGAATTGAGGCAGTGTCTCAGACAGATAGTAAACACTCTGCAAGTACTACGTCTAACACGTTCCCTGCTTCCCAAACTACTATAACCTATACTAATTCCGCTCCTGCCGCACCCTGTATGACAACTGACAAAAAAGCAATTGAGCGTGCAGCAAATAAGTATCCCGCAACGGATGAGCAGAAGGAAAAACGAACCTCATTTTACATGAAATTTCTTGAAGATGACTGCCCTGATGAGTGGTTTATATCTTTAGATGAAGTCGATTTACAAGCAACACAGAACAAAAAATCTCGGAACTCTTTGCAGCGATATAAATCTATGCCGGCAGAGACGGTTACAAGTGCCACTACAACATCAAATGAAAAGGATACCAATGAAAATTGCATAATGGGATCAAGAGTTAATTCTAAACATGTTATGAATCCTTCTGAAGGCACAGCATCATCCCTATCATCTTTTTCCAAAATGAAGCGCCATTCAAGTACCCACACTCTGAGTCCTACTTCCACAAACTGTAAGTTACAATATAAGGAATAGTCAATCTAAGAGAATTAACTCAAAATTTAGCCATTTTCAAAGGGTATATATAGCAGAGTTCGAAATAGTGTACATATTTTATCCTCTGTACACACAATTTTACATCAACGACATTGAAAAATGTATGCATGTCTCACTGTATACACAAATAAATCTTGAATATACAGGACTGTGCATCATCAAGTGTATACATTGAAGACATTGAAAACATTGAATTCACTTTATGTACGTATGCACATTTGCGGAGATGATAATATTGAATTTGTTTTGTAACTTCATAAAATTAATGTCTGTGTGCGCAAATACTGAAAATATTATACATACCCACCTGTTTCAAATTAAGCATATACACGACATGTACACGAGTACACTCATAGTTATACACAATGAGAAGGTGTACACGATGAAAGAAAGACAATGTCTATAGTGTATTCATTGTGTACATTGTATTAAAGGTGTCCATTAAATTTTGTTGTACATTATATTACAAGTATATCGTCACCCAAAATGCAAAACGCCTTATCTAACAAAGAATTTAAAATTTACTTTTTTTATTAACTTTCGTCTGCTGCGTCGAAAACCGTCATCATCTCGAAAAATTTTAAAATTTTCCAATAAAGGAGAACAATTCTATTAATATAATAAAAATGCCTTATCTGCAAATGCGATTATTTATTAAATGCAAAAAGTCCTAAATAACATTATGGTGAAAACGAAACTTGATTTCACGTTTTTGCTATTGCTTATATGATCATACATTGTAAAATCACTATGAATGATAATTACAAGTAGATTCTACATAAATGCACTAAATATTTGTAATTGTAAGTCCTCTCAAATTAAATTTTCAGAGATTTAAATTTTTACAACAAACTGGCAACATACATATATAAATTCAAACCAAAACGGCAAAAAAAAAATTAAAAATTTGAAAAATTGTTTGTATATAAAACTGGAACCAACAAAGAAGCACCCTTTGACAATACAAAGTATTTTCTTGAGTTTTTTTATTTCTATTTGGAAAGGCACTCAGGGCATAAACCCTGATATAATGCATTGTGCCGGAGTTATGAAAGGAGGGATAGAAATATAAAAGATTCTTAGTTCGCTTTTGAATTTTTTATCGTAACTTATTTCAAGCTTATTTTACAACGTTTATACATTTCCAATAAAGCCTTGATTAATTTGTTTTTAAAACTTTCAGATCGAAGCCGACGACAGTTGTAAATTCCAGTAAACGATCGATGTGGAGAAGAATACAGCTGAATACTGGAAAACATTCAAAAATTGCCATCATTTTTTGTAAGAACATTTTTCATTTATCTTATTTTCATAAATTGTTTTGTTTTTAATAAATTTAGTTTTAAGCAATACCAAAAACAAGTTCTTTACCGCGACATACTTAAAAATATTACTTAGTTAAATCCAGGGATTTAGTGTGAGATTCGACACGAAAAGAAGACTGCGAATTTTTATGTTTTCGAATTACACAATAAAACCCAGCACTTGTTTCTATTGAATGCTAATTGCAGTTTACCAGTATTCTTTACATATTACCATTGTGTTGGTAAAACATCTTAAGTGTGATAAGCAAAATTTCTTTTTGATAATGTTAAAATTAATGTCTCCAATGTGATAAAATTAAATGATCAAAAAAAGTTTACTTGTAACCAAGAATGATAAAATAAAGATTACGCCTTGCGCATGATTTACCGTTTGATGACGTATTTGTTCCCCCGAAGAGATTGCCAAATGTTTATTCAATGCAAAACTAATACTTCCTCGTACAAAATTAATATTTTATGCTATATTTGGCAACTCTTCACTCAATTTACTCAGAGAGATTTCCAACAAGCAAATGAAATCGGATTTATGAAAGTGCAAGTTTTGTGTTATATTTTATAATAAATATATTAAAATAATTATTAAATAACTTAAAGTGTTAAAAACTTATTAAAACTTGATTTTTAAGGCTCATAAACTGTAAACAAAAAACCTAAATTAAAGAGAAAAGAGAACAACAAGAGCAAGCATGAAATGTGCAGTGGGCAATTGCAAACAAAGTGACAGCTAAAAACAAGTGAGAAATAATTGTGTTAAAATGTAATATTGTTATCAAAATTTTTTTTGTTTTCAAAAAGCTGCGTCATTTTATAGTTTTCCAAGAAATGAAGCTCAAAGGAAGTTATGGCTGATATTTTGCAAGCAAAAAAATTTGTTTTGAACGTGGAAAAAAGAAAAATAATTAGCACTTGGGTTCAATATTTATATAAAATGACTATAAATTAACAATTTCAAATAAAAACAAGTGGAAAATAAAATAATTTTTTAAAATTATTTATTATCAAACAAATTTAATTTGAAAAATCGGAATTTGCCCCACTGTCCTGTTTTTAGAATAACATAATAGTTCTCCAGCTGACGTCAGAGTTCCATCATGCGCAGAAAAGTATTTTTATTTCAGCTTGTTGGCGTAATCTTTATTTTATCATTCTTGCTTGTAACAATCTTTTCTTTTACAATATAAAAAAAAATAGTATACGATTTATTTTTACTTATAAATATTTAGCTATAAATGAAATTTTTAAAAAGTTGAATAAGTACAAATACTAAATAATATACGAAAATGTTTTCTAGAATTGAAAATTATGTATTATAAAAAATATTTACATGAATTTACATTCTGATCATTTCGAATGAAACACAGAACAAGGTAAAATCTGCTTTGCAAGCTGATGTTGGCGTTCGGTAGGGATATGCACCAATGCACAGTGCTTCAGTAGTAGGACATAGTGGTCAAATGTCTATGTTCGATTTTTTCACCGTTAGTTCGCTGTTATACTCACTATTAGTGGTACTACTAAAACATGCAAAAAGATTTGCAATCAGTTGTTTTTTACATTAACTTTTGTGAACAAATCAAAACAACTTTCCTTATCTTTTTCAGCAGTGCTAATAAAGTTAATTTCTAGTGCGTGTTTTTCAAAGAAAAACACATTTTTGATTTATTGTTTTACAATGGATATTTAAGTTGAAGGTGTTTACCGTTATTATTATGTATTTAATAATTTTTTAAGCAAAACGTATTTTGCGGAAAGCGTTTTCACTACAAACAAATTTTTTCGTAAATTTTTTACGACTTTTTTTACTTAAGGTATCAACTAAGTTGCGGTCTTATGACGCCTTCAAGTTACGTATCAAAATGTTCCTCTATATCTGTACTTTTAATTTAAAGAGAATTTATCTGCGTTTGTTTGCGAATGGGCATGGTACAGAGGGTCTTCGTCTCTACGACTACATTCGTAGCACATACATATTTTTTACCGTTTGTTGCTCACTGCACAGTTCATGTTTACGATTTGATTTACTGCTTTATTTCTTCACAATTTTTAGGACACGATTAGGTTTAATTGTCGACAAAGATCAAAGTGGCGAAAGTGGCACATGCAATGACGGAGACACTGCAAGAACTTTTTTTTTGAATTCAGCTGTATCATCTGAAATAACTGGCTTAGATCAAGCATTTATTGATCGGTGTCATCATCTTTTGCAATGTCTTTCATCGGGAAACAAAATTAATAGTGCAAAATTTAGAGATTACTCGTTAGGAACCGCGCGAATGCTTATTAGTACGTATTCATGAAATAATTTGCCTGCTTCAGTTCATAAAGTGTTAATTCATGGATCGGAAGTAGTTGATCACAGTCTAGTTTCCATACGCGAGCTCTCCAAAGAAGCCGCTGAATCTTGTTATAAATTATTTAAGCAATTCAGACGAGACAGCACGCGAAAAATGTCTCGTGTTGTCACAAACACTGATATTTTGCATAGACTTCTTCTAAATTCCGACCCGTTGATTTCTTCTTTACGTAAATTATCACAAAAGAAGAAGTCTATGCTATCACCTGAGGCTTTACGTATGTTACGTTTTTGAAAATAATGTACAAATGTTGTATTAAATTGCCGTTATAAAATTTATTATTTTTTTAAATTAATAACTAACATTTTTGGTAAATAAATTATTATAATATTATATTTAAAGAATTTTTTTAATCTTATTTTACCCTAATTGGCCCATAAATACCGTAAACATATTAATTTTGATGACTATAGCTGAGTAAACTACCTATGACCGCCTTCCTTAGAAACTTGAACCACTGTGCAATGCCGCAAACATAAATAACAACTAATGGTAGGAACGCAACTGGGACGAACGACGAATTTTATTTAGTACGACGAATTCGTTGGTAAAAATTCGCTCTATAAATTCGTGTTATGAAACACAATAACGACGAATAAATTAAAATAATTAGCAAAAAAAAAATTAATTTTTTTTAAAAATCTTTGTAATCTTCTGACGCCAGATTGCTTAGAGATTCAATAATTACCATTGCTAGTGCTGGATCCCGTGGTACCAGTTTAGACTACTGGTGAAGTCTCGAAAGCCAAACCAGTAGGTTCTATAAACTTTCTATTGACTTCAGTTTCTGTTTAACCCAAACTCAGGCGCCCTTACACCTATTGATTCTTACTCAGACTCGTAGGTACTAGTGCGAACAGTTTGATATGCTCAGCTCTTAAAGCAACTATCGATATCTATAGTTCTCATGCAGTTAAAAAAACTTCCGATATAAGGACATGTATCCATAACCGCCAAATAAACTTAAGAGACAAGATCTTCGAAAATTAGTTTTCGACGAAAATCGACTATTTACAATAATTTGGATATCTCTCAAAAGATGAAAGTCGTATCAATTACCGTTAGAGAAATACTGTAAATTCAGTTTTGGCTTAAGTGCATTTTCCCTTTTCAAGGGATAACAATGAAATAGTAAAAGAACACTTTGCTTGTTAGTAATTACTAATTTCAAGATAATAAATTTCTAAAATAAAACAGGAGGTACACGAATTACCAAAATATATCAAAACATGAGGATGATCTAGCAGTCAACACGAGACTATGAAGTAGAGCGACTAGAGTTGGACTTCGCCCTCAGTCACAATTATTGTGTCGAGTTCTTTCGATCAGCATTAGTGCATGGTTGTGTTAGTTGTTGTCAGCCTGCTGCAGCGACGAAGGCATAGCACTGGCCAGTCAACATAATGGTAGCGATTGACACTACCATGTACCAGACGAACAGCACCCTTCTCGTCGGAACTGAAGCAAAAATTTAGCTGCCGGAGGAAAATGTTGAAATAGTTACAAAAAATTCTCCATCTCCTTATTTATCTTCATATGTCCTCTCAATACTACCCCCTCCTTTCGAGTTCCGGCACAATGCACTGCCTAAGTAGGGGTCATCCCCTGAGTGGTAGTCCGAATTGAAGAAAAGAAAGCGAAACGGGCTAAAAACCAAAAATGCATAAAAAGAGATAATATTATATTTTCAAGGACTTATCCTTATTGTTAGATAGCGGATAAAATAAACTAAAATAATTTACTTGTTATTAAAAGCAACGATTAGGTCTCGATGTGCGGAATGCAGTGCTTTTCCATATTATTTCTGAGAGGAACTTTTATGTACTACATATTCAAAGGTTGACCCTATTCGGGTTTGTATATTTTCGCAGCTGAATGCACCTTCGATCAATATATAAATTAACCAGAAGTTTTGTGTGCGTACGTACGAAGATGACTTAAAGACACTTCGATTCAACTAATATATCTGTTCCTCTTCTGACTTGGTTTTTGGAATTTTACGTCATCCCACGTCTAATTTGGCTTTTAAAAAGTTTTCTTCTAAAAAGTGAAGTTTTCTTTCTAAAATACAGCTATTCTCTTTAAAATACATATTTTCAATCTCTCTTTTGAAACTCTAAATGAATTGTGAAGTTATAAAAACGAAGTTCGGTAAAATGTATGTGAACGCCAACGAAAGTTCAAGGAAGAAAGAGGTGATTAGTTTAAGGATAAGCAGTGGACAGTCTAAATTGCTACACGAGACACCAATAATTATATTTACGATTTTTAGCTAGTCTTTTAAGTTACTCTGTTTATACAAAAGCATATTTTAAATATTTTTAAGAAATAAATGCTCAGTTACTTCTGAATAATATTTTGCAACCTTTAGTGTACTACAACTTAGTTTGGATTAAATACCTCTTATTTTAAAAGTATGTAATTATTAATCTTAAATATGTTTTTAAACAATAATTAAAGAATTTATGAACATCCTTATGTTAAAACACAAATGAATAGCTTAGAGTAGTAACCATACAAGCCACAATATAAAAAAATTAAATAAATCAACTAATAATTTAAAAAATATTTAAGTTAAGCTGAGTTTATTTGAGACTTTAAAACAATGCACAACAATGAAGATAGGATCAAATTACTATGAAGGCTTAAAACTGCTAGTATGTATAATGCTTTGTATTAATAATAATAAACTTGTGGATTTTTGTGACATTTAATTAGCATTTAATTTTTTTATGCTTTTACAATATATTTAAATTATACATATGCATATATTCAAAAAATTTAAAATAGTGGAACTTATTAATTAAATCTTCATCTAGCATGCAAACCTATAGGAATGAAAGCATTAAATAATTTTTTTGAAATTGTGTGGCTTGTACAGTTGCTGGCACTAAGATGCTCACATCCATTATTAAAGCTAAATATATCATTTTAATAATATAAAAGAAATACTAAAAAAAACTATATTAAAGTCGTACTGCCCAGTTATTACACGAAAAGGTGAGTCTCTTCAAGAGCCATTATTAATTTTGTCTAAATCAAAGTATTGCCTTAACATTGGCCACATACAATCGTAGAGGACTATAATATGAAATGTTAATCGTTTTAATAAATTTATTATAATACATATTTTCAGTGTTGATGTCATCAAAAATTTAATAAAATTATTTTAAAGGTGGTAATTTTAGTCCTCAAAAAAACCCCTTTTATAGCCTCCAAAACTGAATTGGGGGGTAGATTCACTTCGTCATTCCGTGTGTAACGTAGCGAAATATCCCTCGAAGACCCCATAAAGTATATATATTATTGACCCCATAAAGTAACCACGAAATTTTGTATAGATACATTTTGAAGAAGAGCACAGGCAAATGATATATTTTTATGTCCAAGAAGGTCCGAAGCGTTGAACTTGGAGCCATAAAATCAGAAAAATCAATTTTTGGATTCCGCCCGCTTTAGTTGGCTTTGACGTAAGATATATGCAAAAATAGTGTAAAAAATTAATAAACTGTATTACTTAGGCCTACGTTCCTTAAAAATAATTTTTTTTTATTTTATTTATTTTTATCTTGGACCAGCACTCAGGGAATGACACCTACATATGCAGTGCATTACGCCGGAACAAGAAAGGAGGGGATAGTATTGAGCGGACAGATGAAGAAAGATGAGAAGATAGAGAATTTTTTGTAGCTATTTCAACCTTTTTTACTTCGCCGGCTAATTTTTGCTACAGGAATGACGAAGGTGGGTGCTGTTACTCTGCCTTTAGTACAGTCGCTGCTAATTATGTTTAGTGATCAGTGCTATGCCTTCATCATTGAAACAGACTGGCAAGAACTAACACAACCATGCATTAATGCTGATCAGAAGAATTCAACACACTATTTCATGACTCAGCGCGTGGTTTCATTCAGGACCCTCCACTTCGTAGTCTCGTGTTCTACTACTTCAGGCAACAGCACCCTGAAGCCTTTATGACGAAGCTGAGGCGTTATCTAATCGTTCTTAGTTGTTTTAACTGTTGCAGTTTTTGGCACTAGTTTTGCCCTACTTGAAAAATAAATGTTTAACTTAACCGACACCCAGTTACAAAAAAGAAGTAAGTGCTGTATTCGGCTGTGACGAATTTTATACAGACTTCGTCGATGTACGCCTGGATTTTATGCATATGTATATTCATTCCAGCCCTGGAACCATTTTTTATCCTATTGTTTTTCTGTAATAACTTATTTATTTCTAAGCTATAAAATATGTTTGATTACCAAAGAAACAAATTTGTTTACATATGTAATTAAAAAAAAAATAATTACTTTACTACACCAAAAAAAGTTTAAAATTTCTAGCTCTGGAACTGTCTTTTAGACTTTTCTAATTTGTAATACCAAAAATAATCAAAAGTAATCAAATAAATAATTGACTACTTTCAAGAATTATTTTCGATTATTTTTAAAAATTTAGAATGCGCATCATTTTATACATACATTTTATTTTTAAAAATTTGCATTTAAAACATAAAAAAATTAATGACAAGCATACGTTAAAATATGTGATCATTTTACTTGTATTGGAGACGGACCTTCAATTTGGAACTGCGTTGATTTTGTGGGGTTGTTTTATAAGTGATAACGAAAAAAAAAATTATTTATCATAATAGTTATTTTTAACCAAAAAAAATTTTTGGTTGCTATAATGCTATAATTTATAACCAAAATATTTTTCTGGTTGACATAATGGTTGTTTACAACCAAAATTCTATCTTTCTCAATGTAATTGGTCACGGTAAGCAATATAATATAAATACGACCATAATGGCTAAAAATTCCCAAATGCAATAAAGGGCATTTTTGCGAAACCTTTTTGCTCCGAAATAAAAACATAGCAATTATTTTCGATGCCTGCTTTATACGAATAGAGCACAAACCCGTGATAAATAAGAAGAATGCAGAATCATGAAGAATGCAAACAGGTTGTCAATTATCAAATCGATGCACATCAATAATAATAACAAAAAATTAAAAAAAAAAACAACTAACATTAAACCATAATTTCGCAAAATAAAAAAAAAATAATCAAAAACAATCAAAAGTAATCTTCGAAAGTAGTCAAATTATTTTTCGATTACTTTTTATTATTTCTGATTATTTTTTCCTAATTTTTATTAATCTTGATTATTTTTCGATTATCTGTAATCGTAATCAATTAGTAATCGTGCGAATCTGAAAATAATCGTAATATAATCGTTAATTATTAGTAATTATTATGATTAGTAATCATTACTTAACAGCTATGCTTTTATGTATAAAAAATTGCAATTGCCCAACTCGTCTTTCTTCCTGAAGTATAAAATAGTTTTGATTAAAAAATATACAAAATGTTTCAGCTTTGGAACCCTATTTTGTATTTTACTGATTTATTTTCAATAGCAAACTATTTAGGGCTATTTTCAATACACCAACCCAGAACCGAAGTCTCTAGTTCTTCAGGGAGCTTTAGAAACCGATTTTACGTAGTGACGGACATCCTTTACTTCACTTCCCTACTCATAAGGGTCCACAATATATAATTTATGGTTTTTATATACTTTCTTCTCGGTAACACTGTTTTTGCCCACTCAGTTGTTTTCGTGTAATATGTTCACGTTACACCTACATATACATATGTGGCCTATTATTATACCCTTCACAAAAAAGTGAAAGGGTATATATAGACCACCTTATACGTCATGAAGATTTGCATTAGCTAAAAAAATCAAAAATTTTATATTCAAATTTTCTTCCAGGGGTGGGTAATTGAATTTTTTTATACATGCAAGTAATCAACCAGGCAATTGATGTTTATTTTTTGTTGTTTTTTGCCAACTAAAACTGTCTTATAATTTAGGAAGAACAAAATTGGTATCACAAATTCAAAAATATAAAATAAAATTTCGAATCCAGGGATGGACAAGTGCAATATTTTATGGTACATGAAAGTTACCAAAATGGTAAAAAATTTTAATTTTTTTGTCAAGTAAAACTATGTTACACCTCACTAAGAATTGAATTGGTAAAAAATTATAAATTCGGTTCCGGGGTTGGAAAATTGAAATATTTTTGGTATATAAAAGTACATACATAAATTCCAAATTTTGTGTTTTTAGTGAATTAAACCTATTTTATATATCAGAAAAAAATTAAATTAGTATTAAAAAATTAAATATTCGGTTCCTGGGTTGGAAAATCGACAGTTTCTGATTCATAAAAGCAGCCATTTTATTTGCTATTTTTGATTTTTATGATGAATTATACCTACTTTATATATCAGAAAGAAGTAAACTGGTATTAAAAACCAACAAAATCTAAAAGACGATTCTACGGTTGGACAATTAGAACTTTTTGGGTTTTTTTTTGTTTGTAAATTAAATATATATAATATTTTTGAAAGACGTTCATAGGTATTAGATATAAGAAAAGCCAAACATTTAGCTTCCTAAATAACCGATAACATCATTTTGATTTTTTAATTAAACCTACTTTCTGTTTTGGCAAGAAAGAAAGAAAGAAGAATTACATCTGTGAAGGGTATTTAAGATTCGGCACAGCAGAATATAGCACTTTTACTTGTTTAATCATGTGATGATTAAATTATAGGCCAAAGGAAAGGTGACATTGTTAAAAAAACGACGAAGGCAGGAAGGTTATTGTGAATGGCGAGCGCTATTGTGCGATGATTACAAATTTTTTTGCCCAAGAAGGGAGGAACTGCACTTGGCTGACATGCGGTTTCAACAAGATGCTCCAACATGCCACACAGTATGCGAAGTAATGCCACAATTGAGAGACGAGTTCGGTGAACAGTTTATTTCATGTTTGGGGCGGCCGATCAATTGGTCGCCTAGATCGTGCGATTTAACGTCATTAGAACATTTTTTATGCTTCTATGTTAAAGCTCACGTCCTTAGGTACAAGTCCGCAATAGTTTGCGCCCTGGGGGTTACTTCATAATTCGATTCGAAAGAAAAAGTGTTCAAATTTTTATATTATTTACGTTGCAGTTCGAAAGCATTTTTTTCGATTCGAATTACAGAGTAACCCCCCGGAAGCCAGTATTGAAGTATTTGTTCGTGAGATACCGCCCGATATGTTGGAGAGAGTAGGTCAAAATTAGACTGATCGTATGAACCATTTACACGAACATGAACATGAACACGACATTATCTTGAAATATTGATTTGTATAGACCGTTCTGTCGACTCAAATATAGATTTCATACATTTCTCTAAATTTTATGTGTTTTTTCAAAAAACAAACCTGAAAGCTCTTAAAAAATCACCCATTATATGAATTTGTATTGCATAACATATTGTAATACTGTTATATATAGTTTTAAGTATTTCTTAAGCTTAAGGCTTATGTTGCTATTGCCCTTATTTCTTCCCTTAGCTTATAATTTCGAATTAAAAGCTAAATCAATTAAATTAATAAAGTAAATAAATAAAAATTGCAAATTAATTTAATTTTACATATCGCACTGTTTCCTCTAAGAGCGTCAAATCAAAATTTAAAAATTGTCAGTAGAGGCAAAAAACTGAATTTTTTATTCTACTTTATATGACTAAGAGGAATACAATTGTATATTTTTTGGCGGAAGAATAGAGATATTGATGTAAGATTTTTACAGTGGGTAGATATGACCACTGTACATCGATTTCTTGTAAAAAGTGAAAATTGTAAATTTTTTAGTTGACCCTCTTTAGAGGAACCAGTGCGATATGTTCTATGTATGCTCCTTTATATGAAATAAATAAAACGAAAAACTTGTTATCACATTTAACTGAGCCACCTAATAAGTGGTGACAAACACAAAACACATGAGCACTGATGATGAAAGTGTTGCGGCTTTCGAAAACAGATGTTCTGCTCTGCTGTGTGAGTTGAATAACTAAAAACTGATGTTAACTTTCCTTTGTACCTTTTTTTCTTTTTATCTTGGACCAGCACTCAGGGTATGACCCCTATATATGCAATGCATTGCGCCGGAACTGAAAACGAGGGGATAGTATTGGGGGACAGATTAGGAAAGATGAGAAGATAGACAGTTTTTTTGTAGCTATTTCAACCTTTTTTACTTCGCCGGCTAATTTTTACTACAGGGCCGACGAAGGTGGGTACTGTTACTCTGCTTTTAGTACATGGTAGTGTCATGTCTGTCTGAGATTTAAAACAAATTTCGAACAATTAGCCTATAAATCTTAATTCAATTTAATATGGCAATATAAATGTTCGTTAAAATACTTACTATATACAAAACGAAAAACTATTTTTCGAATAATTTTTTGTTATAATTTAAATTGAATTAGGATTTATAGGCTGAAGTTCTTAACATTAAAATCAGAAAGACCTGATCAATATTTCAAGGAACGAGTGAAAATATATATCAATTTTATTTTCAACTTATTATACAACAGAGGAGGATAACACTATTTTCGAAAGCCGCAGCTCTCTTATCATCCGTGTATTTTTGTTTATCACCTTTTATTAGATGGCTTTTCTGAATGTGATAACAGTATTTATTTAAACAATTTCTATGAAGAAATAGTATACGAGAACTTTATCAATACTTGTACTAGACTGATATTAACGCACATTAAATCGCTGTGTACTCGTAGTTGTTTGTTTATTTTCTTTGTAAATTTTTTCAAAATTGTTTGTGCTAATTTTAATTAAATCACAGTTTTTTGGTTTGAGTTTTGTACTTAAATACATGTGAACATTTCTTGTTTTTGTGTAACGATCCAGCCAGATTTTTTTAATTTAAGTCTACGTCTACACTATACATCGACCATGACATGGACATGACGCCGGCAGAGCATCGGTATTAATATGTCCATGGTTTTGTATGTGGTGACAAAGTGTTCAGACTTCTCAATTAATTTTGAGGTTGTGGAAAAGATAAAAAATTTAACTTATATACGAAAGCGAACATCAAGTCGGACATGGAAGGTGGGACACATGTCCAGACATCGATGGCCGGACATGGACGAGGCATGGACATTTGCGGTCTACATTGACATTTATCCGGGCTTGATGTTCGGACATATTTTTGTTCATAAATGATATTACGTTTGTTTTTTTATATAAATTACTTTTCTTCTTTTTAATAACAAACACAGCCCGTGAAGCGATTTGCTTGTCTGCTGAAAACACCCAGAGTTTCCGGCGGGAACCCACGCTCATTGCACTGATAGGCTAATAATGCTACCCATCAGCCATAGACGTCCTTTGATGTCTAGTGTAGACGTAACGCAATGTTACGAATTTCGGTCTATAAATCTTTTTTGAATTCATCACATTTCCGCAAGACTAGAAATTTCTGTGAGCAATTTCCACGATTAGTCGATTTGAATTTGATATTCTTTCAAATATTTGTCACAAAATAATAAGAATGCCGGCCAACACATAAGAATTTTCATGATTTTCTATAAGATTTCTGTATCATTTCTTCTAGAATTGGCGGCAAAAATCTCGAAATTTCCCACGACAATCAGAGTTCATGTCAATCGCTTTGTAGCACTAGTCACAGAACATAACTGGCAGCGATTGACACTCCCACATACCAGACTAATAGCACCCTCCTTCGTCGGCCCTATAGCAGAAAAGTAGCCACCGAAGTAAAAGGTTTAAATTGCTACAAAAAGCTTTATATCTTCTCATCTTTCTTCATCTGTCCTCTCATACTATCCCGTCCTTTCTAGTTCCGGGGCAATGCCTTGCATATATAGAGGTTATCCTCTGAATAGTGGTCCGAATTAAAAACTTACAGAATTCACTATGTATGTATGTATCTGCGCGAGTTAAGTAATTTTAAAATTACAACACCAAAATTTTATTTTAGTAAAATTTATTAAACTTTTCAAAGTGAGTTCTTACAATAGACTGACTTAACAAAATAAAATTCAGATTAATGATAGCTTAATATTAAAGAAAGAACATAAAAAAGCCCGTTAAATACAAAAATAGGAATTGAGAAAAGTAAAATATTATTAAATATATTGTTACAAAGTTTAAAAATAGATTCAAATATAACGACAATGTGGCTATATGTACTTGGCAGCACTGTCAAACCATCTCTAGTTGTCAAAATGTTACAACCCTGGTCAACACCATGCAGATAATATTTGAATTAACGGAAATGGAATATTCCGGATACATCGTTGAGAATATACAAGATCATTCGAGGCTGTGCAATAATAAGTGTAAACAACAATAACGAAAAACCTAGTAACATCAATGCTAAGAGATGATGATGTTATTCTTAATGATCTTGTACGCAAGTATTCGCTGCTAATAAAAACTAAACATGTACATCAATATACACAGCAACATACACACAAATATACACAGCAACATGCCCACATAGCACAAGAAGAAACAAAACTACACAACACACAAAACACTCATACATACAACCACACATAGTTACAATAAACAAAACACAAGACAGCATTGTCATATATACAAACGCACGTATATAGCTACATGTTAAGTAAAGCACAACCAACAACAACCATGACCAGATGCTTCGCGAAGTTACCAGACGACGTCATTTTGCTATATAAAGACGCTGCCAGTGAACAGCGGGATTCAGTGTGTGATTTTAAATCTAGACGTGTTTACATCGCTAAGTGTTTAGTAGTACAAATACTCGTGTTAATAAAGTAGTAAATAAAGTGTTGCCGCATTATATTTCTAAAGTTAATTGTCTGTGTTTTTAATTTGATGCAATTAAACGAATCCTTGAAGGATAAGTAAAAAGCGTTTTTACGAAAAGGTCTAAAAACGTAACAATTGGTGTCAGAAGTGGGATTGCAAAAATAATTAAAAAGGACATTGCAATATAAGAAAAAAAGGACATTAAAAAAAAAATTATTATGAAATTTGATGAACTGAAAGTTGAACAGCTAAAAAAGGAGCTTAGTAAGCGGGAATTACATACAGCAGGTAACAAGGCTGAACTGCAGAAGAGGCTGATAGATGAGTTTAAGAATCGCGGCATCGACATCGGGACATACGAGTTTGAGGACAAAGACGATGTAGAGGTATGTCCTCCTGCTACGACCAGCAGCATGGACATGAATTCAATGTTCGCTGCTATGATGATCCAGATACAGGAAGCAACAAGGATCAGCACTGAAAAGCTTGTAGCCGAAATAACTGGAATAAAGCAGAACTCAGAAATCAGCAGTGAAAAGCTTGTAGCCGAAATAACTGAAATTAAACAGAACTCTCAGCAGATGCATGAAGCATCAAGGATCAGCACTGAAAAGCTTGTAGCCGAAATAACTGAAATTAAACAGAACTCTCAGCAGATGCATGAAGCATCAAGGATCAGCACTGAAAAGCTTGTAGCAGAAATACAGGAGTCAAATAGAGCCACGAACGAGACTCTGGTAGAGGTTTCTGAGGCCATTAATAGGAGGGTGGATTCTATTGAGAACAAATTCTCAGAGCTGGCAGAGAGAGTCCAACATCTAGAAAGCGGTGGCCTAGAACAGCATGCAAAAGAGTTCGAAGAAAAATTTCATGCTCTAGAGGACAAAGTGCATAACCTTGAGCGTAGTGGCGGGACAGTACGAGCAGTTGCGGAGGTTTCTGCGCGAATAAAAGCGCCATGCTTTGACGGCAGCGTACCATTGGGCATCTTTAGATTCCAGTTCGAGACGGTTGCTAGCAGAAATGGATGGGATGCTGAAGAAAAAGCCATACAGTTGATTTTGTCCTTAAAGGGTACAGCCGCAGAGGTACTTGAGACCGTGCCAGTAAGCAGCAGAAACAACTATAATGAAATAATGGCAGCATTGCAGCGCAAGTATGGTGGTGAGCACAAGCGCGATTTATACAGAATGGAATTGCGATGTAGAGTTCAAAAGCCTAACGAGTCTCTACAAGATTTCGCAATGGAAATCGAGCGTTTAGTGCAGCTCACATATCCAGGCGAGAGTCACCCGTTCCTGGACCACTTTAAAACTGAGGTGTTCGTTAACGGCATTCGCGACTCTGATGTTAAACTGGCTGTGTTCGCAACGCAGAAATCCACTTTCGCTGAGACAGTTTCATTTGCTCTGGCTCAGGAGACTGCAAGGATGGTTTGTAATCCACAGATCTGTAAGGTGCAGAATATGGAGGTTTTGTCTGAGGAAGATAACAGCCTAGTTGCTAGTTTTAAGGAGGCAATGCGACAACTGTTGGCGGAAAGTGCTACCAAAGAAAAGCCTAAGTGCTTTAACTGCGGAAAAATCGGTCATTTTCAGCGCAGCTGCAAAGCACGAAGAAAAAGAGGTAGATCTGTTTCGCCACCAAGAAACAGCAAACGAGTGAACTTAGAACCACAGCAGCAACATCATAAGAATCATCAGAATAAGTCTAACCATGGCGGTGGTGGTCAATCGTGCGATGCTGGTCGTAAGCGGCAGAACCATCCAAATCAACGTGGAGACAATCAGCAACGCAACAGCGGTAATTATTGTTCCAGTCGTATGATGGAAAATTATAGCATGAATCATTACAACCAACGCAATTATCAGGGCGGTAACCCTAATCGGCGCAATTGGAATACAAGTCGTGGCAACAATATGAGCAATTATGGAATGGGACCACGTTCTAATATGCGTAACATAATGGCCAATAGATCAGCTAATGGTCCCAGTGTGAGTCAGAAGCCGTTAGGTAATCCCATTAAGTTTGAGCAAGATTTCGATTGTGAACAAGCAAATACCAAGTTCGAAGAACTTCGGTCACGACTACCAAAACATAAGGTGAGCGATGAACCAAAATCAGAGCAGATGAGTGGCGAAACTGATAAAAAGGATGAGTCCGGCAATGAAACTGGAGCTGGTGAACATGAACCAAGAGAAAAAGAAATTACTGTAGGCTACGATAAGACCAAAACATTCTTTGATAATATTTCCGGTAGAACTACACGAGTTCGTACAAAGCATAAGAATTATGATTGGCGCCAGGAACGGATATTGAATGGTGAAACATTTGGCGTGTCATCTACAAGGCGCGGAGTTTATAGAGGATGCGGCAACTACAATAATCGTAATATGAGCAATTACAGTGGTGACAGTTACAACAATCGTGGTTATTATGGCAATAATTATCGTAATCGCAGCAACAATCGGAGTAAGATGCATAACAGAATCCAGATGGTCAGTGACAACATGAAGGCTAGACAATTGGTTCTACTTTATAAAACCCAACGGAAGAAAGGATTGTCCCCAAAATTACAGACTCACTGGGATGGCCCGTATAAAGTGAATAAGAGAGGGAATGACGTCGTGTACCGGAAACAGAAATGCTATAACCCAAGGTCGAAAATGAAGATGGTACATCTCGAACGATTGGCGCACTATGGAAGAGGTGATTGTATGCCTATTCGGGTCGAACAGGCTTAAGTGGGCGGCAGTGTTACAAAGTTTAAAAATAGATTCAAATATAACGACAATGTGGCTATATGTACTTGGCAGCACTGTCAAACCATCTCTAGTTGTCAAAATGTTACAACCCTGGTCAACACCATGCAGATAATATTTGAATTAACGGAAATGGAATATTCCGGATACATCGTTGAGAATATACAAGATCATTCGAGGCTGTGCAATAATAAGTGTAAACAACAATAACGAAAAACCTAGTAACATCAATGCTAAGAGATGATGATGTTATTCTTAATGATCTTGTACGCAAGTATTCGCTGCTAATAAAAACTAAACATGTACATCAATATACACAGCAACATACACACAAATATACACAGCAACATGCCCACATAGCACAAGAAGAAACAAAACTACACAACACACAAAACACTCATACATACAACCACACATAGTTACAATAAACAAAACACAAGACAGCATTGTCATATATACAAACGCACGTATATAGCTACATGTTAAGTAAAGCACAACCAACAACAACCATGACCAGATGCTTCGCGAAGTTACCAGACGACGTCATTTTGCTATATAAAGACGCTGCCAGTGAACAGCGGGATTCAGTGTGTGATTTTAAATCTAGACGTGTTTACATCGCTAAGTGTTTAGTAGTACAAATACTCGTGTTAATAAAGTAGTAAATAAAGTGTTGCCGCATTATATTTCTAAAGTTAATTGTCTGTGTTTTTAATTTGATGCAATTAAACGAATCCTTGAAGGATAAGTAAAAAGCGTTTTTACGAAAAGGTCTAAAAACGTAACAATATTAAGGGACTTTAAAATGGGATTAAGAGAATAATGATAGATCATAAGAGTTACTATCGTAACGCGCGTGTATATAAGTATGTATAAATAAAAGTATGAGAGCTCTATCAAACTTAGATTACCTGTGAATTTGAATCAATTCGGAACAGAAAAAATATCAAAATATGTAATTATAAAATTTTTGTTAATGTGTTGTTTTTAATTAACTTTCGAGAGTTTTGCGTCTCACTCGCACTAGTTAATTTCAACACCTCAGATAACTGTATAGTTTTACAGTTCTTCTGAGGAATATTCCGTGGTTAGCTACGTTGCTACTTCTTATGTGAAGGCATAGGTCGTGTACAGTCAGTCACAGTAACGGAAGAAAATACGGGTTAATAACATCGCCGGCACCAAATACTTTGCAAAATTTACTTTGTAAAGTATTTCATTAAAAAAAAACTTTCTAACGGCTTAATCGATAGATTCCACAAACAAACCAGCTCTTGACATTGAAAAACCTCGTCCATCACCACTAATTGGATCAAAATCGGTTGATGCGTTCGTGGGATATCGAGGACGAAAATATTAACGAAACTTAATATAAAAAAATCCCAATTTATATATCTGGTCAACTGATGTGTTCTCGATTCTTTCATAAGAAGGGAAAAACTGTTGGAAAACTAAAATAATAATATAAAAAAAATAAATAAATTGCGGGAAGTTGCAGGAACGGTTTTTAGGCTCAACCATTTTCTACATTTTTTTATATAGAAAAACTAGTGGGAAGCAAAACACTACTTTAATATTTTATATTACAAAAGGGAATAATTAAGAGGTAAAATAAAAACAAAGAATATAGTATCTGTCCTATCGGTCTAGCAAACGGCATTTTAAAATATTTTAATTCTTCAGGTATGAGCTTCATCGAATCTTTTGGCCTCTACTGTAATTTGATTGCATTTTTTTGCTTTCATATTGGCTTGAGTATTTACAGATGCTCACAAATTGTAATTACTTTCGCGATTTGCTCCACTATGTATCCTGTTCAACCGCGAAAATTCAAAATAAATTAAATTGAAGGTTGCTGTTCAATAAAAATTGAGAATGACGTTTAACGGAACTCGAACATTTTTTGCTTACATACTTACGTATGTATATCCATATGTATGTACGTGTGTGTGTGTATTTATTCTAATATATGGTGTCGAAAAGACAACGGAAAAACACACCAATCGCATGCAAGTGAAATAAATGTAAATTGGAGGAGAAAAGTTAAATATTGCAGGAGTTTGTAAACAGGATTTCCTTTGGAAATATTGTTACTCCTTTAGTAACGAATTTTTGTTAGATTCCAAAGCTAATATTTCCAAACCTGAAAAAGAATTTCAAATATGCCGAGGAAGTAAAAAGTAAAAAATATGTTTTTACATAAAAAAAAAAAATTAAAGAGAATGTAATGACGTCGCAACCATTAAAACCACCATAAAGTGTTCGTCACTAACACATTGAAATTAAGGAAAAACATATTGTTAGCCCTTATCTGAAATACCAAAAGGAGAGAAGAAAACAAAACATCAGCAGGATTCAACACAACCTCAATATTTGTAAAATACAAGCGTATGTGCTTTGCAAATAAAATCACCTACCACAAGTCTAAAGGCTTTATATTCGCGCTTTTATTTCATTATTTCACTTTATCTGTCTATCTCAATTACCCTTCATTGTGCTGTGTCCACTAAAATTGTCTCACTGGAGTCAAAGTCTCAATTGAGTGTAATGAAACTCGTGCCAAGCACACGATGGGATTCCTTTTGTCAACCTTCCTCAGAGAGTTCACTGTTGTATTTACACATTTTCTAAACTATAATCGCCAATATCTCCATATGTAGTAGACGTCTTAAATGTATGTAAAAATCGGGAACCGTAACTGTTAGGACATTTATCACAAAAATTTATTTATGCGTATCCAACTTCTTAAAGTTTATTAATTATCCAAAGAAGATATAATTGTTTTATTTAAAATTTAAGTAAGATTTCATAGCTTAAAAGTCGTATTATTAAATTCATAAAGCCTTGATCAATGTTCCAAGGAACAAGGGAAAATCAACATCAATTTAATTTTCAACTTACACAGCAAAGCAGAATAGCGCTGCTTTCGAAAGCCGCTGCACTGGCAGCGTCAGTACTCATGATATTTCTGAATTATTCCAATAACGACTATTATTATTATATTTGTTTCTCAAAACATAACTGATATACGAGTATTGTGATTTTAATGTACAAGGTATTCCATTAAGCATTTCCAATTCTTAAATTTTATTAAAACAAAGTGTGTGTGAGATATTGGCAAAATTGGTTACCCTTTTGAAAGATTTATTGATGCCATTATTGGTAGAATATGACGTCTGTCATATAGATGTCACGACTTATCTGGATGGAGCGCCAGCGAAACGACCGTTAGCAAGGATATCTTGCCTTTGAGGACCGCTGTGGTCTGTGTCCTACTCGCATACACCTGTGATTTAAGAAAACTCCACAAGAAGAAGTCTAATGGGATCAAATCGCTTAATAAGTTTTAATTTAAAAATTACATGTTAATAATTATTAAAATTACATCTTAATAATTATTTATTTATTTTTCGTTTAGAAAATCAAAATTATTTTCAGAGTTTTATTTATTCTTCAGAAAATAAAAGTTATCTTTTGATATCAATTCTATTCTACAGAAAATAGGAGTTATTTTTATACCATCCAAAATAGAATTTGTCATTCGGTGTGCAATGCAGCGATATATTCCTCTAAGATCCCATAAAGTATTATCGATCGGTGATGAAATCTAACACGATCTAGCCATGTCCGTACGCTCGTCCCTCTATGAAAAACGCGATACATTCCAAAAGAAAAGAGCCAGACCATTGAAATTTGGTAGAGACAAATTTTGAAGGTCAACTTCGTAAATGGGCTGAATCGGGCCAGAGGAAAGAAAGTAACTCTAACAAAAACTAAGCCAACCTCTAAAAACCCACATAATTTTTAAACATTTTTCGTAATTTTGTTAGGAACTTGATACATTTTCATGTCGAAGAAATTTCATAGCGTTGAAAAATCTATTTTTAGATCCCGATCTCTTTACATGGAAAAATCATGTAAATATTTAACAAATTGAATTCCTTAACACATTCCTTAAAAATTTGTCCCCTGGCCTAGCCCCTCCAGAATTTTTTCTTCTGCACTTAATTCTCCCCCACGGCCCTTCCAGGAGTAACACTGTCAAAATAGAGTTTTAAAATTAAAATTTGTGTGCGCGTTGATATAAAATATTAACTGCAAAAATTATGTAAATGATGAAAAAGTGTCTCAGCCATGATGCTCCTATTTGGAGGGGTTTTAAGACCCGGCCCGGTCGAATACAACGTTATTACTTCTTTAATTTTCATTTATTCCTCACTTAATAAGAGTTATTTCTTTTCCTCATGATTGTTGATTTTTACTTATTCAGTTGAAAATAAAAGTTATTTCTTGATTTTTATTTACTCCTCAAAAAATAAAAGTTATTCGTGATTGATTGATTGATCTCATAAACAATTCTTCGTCAAATCTTTCATCATCTAGTTCGTCATTTTCAGGAATAAATAAAAACACGATTGTATAACCGTTATTTTTTGAGGAATAAATAAAACTCATCGGAAATGTGGAGTTTTTTAATAAAATTCAAACAAATAAAAATGAGTGCAGCTAAAGGTAGTCCTTGCAACAGGGATTACTTTGGTGTATTGGTTGTACACGTAGCACTTCTCTTTTAGTTTTAATTTTTTGTTTAGTTTAAATTTGGAAAATGATCGTTATTTGCCGTCGCTCAATATAATAGTATCGAATACATACATTAGAAATGAAATCACAAGATTCAGGTTATTTTCCTTTCATTTAAAATTAATATTACAATTATAAAGAATGACTATATTTTTTCTTACAACTTCATTAATTTAAAACAAATCTGATCCGATAAAATATAATCTGCTTATGTATGACATGGCAACCCGCAAATAGGATTAACAAGTGGAAATGGCATTTACTTTCTCAAGAGAAAGCTTTTGTTTTTACGTGCAGAAAAAAGCTTTTGCAGCCAAGTAAAGCCACGAGTATTCATAATGGCGCACAAGAATGTCGAATAATGACAGTTTTGTTCGGTAAGCTTAGCAGTAAAGTCGTAGTAGACGGAAACTAAAGACACACAGAAAAAAGTTATAAATAAAAAACAGAAAAAAGCAAAGTAGAAGAAAACATTACCGAACTTAATTGCAAATAAAACTATCAAACGAATTGAATATAAATTCAATAAAAAAAACAAACGACAAAAATTTTTAACAAAATTTTTGAAAATTATAAATAATAGTATATTTTTAGGCGAATTTAAGCAAAAGCTAACAAATTTCTTTGTTCATATTGTGTATGCAGAGGTGCGTGTGTGCGTGTATATAGAACGTATAAGAAGAAAACCAAGAAAACGAGTTCTCTTTTAATTCTTTTTTCGGCAAGTGTCAAAATAAAATATTTACCTGTCATAATTCATTTTTACTTTAAGTAAATACAACCAGTGGTGTATACTATAAGGCGAAAAATATCACAAAAGGCCATTAAATTGAGATTTTACTTGTTTTTATAGATATAAATTATTATCAGTAACAGTAAATAACAATAAAACAGCCAGCAGAAATCATAAAGTAATAAATATCATAAAGTAATTACAACAATTAAAATAGTCGATAAATTGAAACGAAAAGTGAAAGAGAGAACACAAAAAACCGTTAAAATAAGCATAAAAATATAAAAAAGCTAACTTTTTAAGGGGAAAAACGCCGTAAGAAAAGAGAAGTACGTTTCTTTATAAAAAACCTGAAACGCGTGCAATGACTTTGACAGCATGCGTTTACCCCACAATGGGTCTGCTATTTTTATGCACTTTCATATTTGCTGGAGTGTGCTCAGGAGAAACTGAGGCTGACGTTGCAACTGCAGCAGTGTCAGCGACGTCGGAAGATGCTGGCACTAACCATGCCCGTCCGGTAGCTGGAGGAAATGATGTCTTTACCAGTTCATTTCTGGTTCGCTTCCGTCGTAGTGTTGATAATGATTTTGCTCACAGTGTAGCTAACAAATATGGTTTTGAAAATCTAGGAGCTGTAAGTATTTGGAAATATTTTATACTACTGAGTTCAAATCATAGCATGCTGTAAACCAAATATTTGTTAAAGAAAAAAAATCAATAACACAGCCTATGCTTATGCTTTTATGTTCAGCAGGCTAATGGTAGCACGAGTAAGTGGTAAAAATCAATGAATCGTTGTTACTGGTGCTGCTTAGTTGCTTATGCATGCAGAACAAAAATATCAAAGGGGCTTCAGTGGATTTTTCCCTCAAGTGCTCAAACAAGTTGATTTAATTAAACAACTAAAACATATTTATTTAGATAAAATATAAATAAAAGAACTTATGTGACCGTAGGAACAAAAATCTTTCCACTCCATGCAAAATACGTGTGTACAATGTACATACTCGTGCACATGTGTGCGCTGTATCTGTTATATGTTTTAGAAATATGTCTATTTTACGTTTCTAAAAGAATTTCATATAAAATAAAATCGATACACAGAAACAGTTAGATGCATTTATATATATGTACATATATATATATATATATATATATATATATATATATATATATATATATGTATATATTTTTTTTACATGCATTTTAAACCACATATGAAAGACAAATAAATTCATTGAAATTATTTATGTTTGATTTGGTTAGCATATCATCAAGGCGCCTAGAACATGTACATAATATGATAACTATTGTAGTTGTTTTTAGGCTATTTTCCTAATAAATAATACGAAATTGTAAATTTAGTTTAAAGCCAAATTTTAGAGCACATGAATTATTTATCTAGTAAAGTTATTGCAATTTCTTTTGGCAATTAAATGATGGCTGATAAAGGATATGGCATTTTTAGATTGTTGCTCCAAAGTATGCAACCATATGCTTATATAAACACACAGTACAAACTTGCACATACATGCTTAACATGGAGTGGACAATGTGTAGAGTGGACAATGGGTGCCTTTTAGGCTACGTTTGTTAGTGATATATGATCTAGTCGACTAGTATATGCAGCGGCACTCAACACATCCATTGTAGGTGCTGTCGGCTGAAGTAGTAGAACACGAGACTATGAAGCGGAGGGTCCTGAGTTCGAGCCCGCGCTGAGTCATGAAATATTGTCTTGAATTCTTCTGATCAGCATTAGTGCGTGGTTGTGTTAGTTGTTGCCAGCCTGTTTCAATGATGAAGGCATAGTCACTGTTCACTGAACATAACTGGCAGCAGCTGACACTATCATGTACTAAAAAGCAGAGTAACAGCACCCACCTTCGTCGGCCCTGTAGCAAAAATTAGACGGTGAAGTAAAAGGTTGAAATATCTAAAAAAAGTCTATCTTCTCATCTTTCCTAATCTGTCCCCTCAATACTATCCCCTCGTCATCAGTGCCCGCGCAATGCATTGTATATATAGGGGCCATCCCCTGAGTGCTGGTCTAAGATAAAAAAAAAAATATGCTTAAATTTTATATGAAATATTTCTATGATAACTGGACTTTTTAATAATAGTTTGTTATACTCAATATTTAGTTTAACATGCGATGGAAAATAGGTCTCACTTCGCTACCATTGTGGCCAGCTACTAAAAACTTTTAGCAGCTAATGCTTCGTCAGGAATATATGATAGAATCTTTCCGGTCTTTAGTGTTTTCAGCCTAAAAGTAAAAACCTGGTTTTAGCGCTAAACCCATAAACAGCTGATTTTACGTTCACACTGCTTATTGTGGTTTTACATACAGACTGTATAATAAATTCGTTCAAAATAAATTAAATCGCTAATTTGTTGCTGTAGTTGTTCTCTATATTTTTACAACACTTAATTGATAACCTGTGCAACGGAAGTTTTTGTTTGAAGGAAAAATGAAAAAGTTTTACAAAGCGTTCTAAAATAGAAATTATTTTGCATTTTGTGAAAGAATATTTTAAAATTATAGAACTACTTATACAAAGTGAAGAACTTCTTGGAAATCAAGTTGTTATATATATATATATATATATATATATATATATATATATATAACAACAAAAAAATACTTCAGGCGTCAGTATATATTCTTATTATACCCTCCAAAAAAGAATTTGGAGGGTATATTCACTTTGTCATTCCGTTTGTAACGCATCGAAATATCCATCTCAGACCCCATAAAGTATATATATATTCTTGATCAGTGATGAAATCTAAGACGAACTGAGCATGTCCGTCCGTCCGTCCGTCCGTCTGTGGAAATCACGATTCAGTCCAAACGAAAAGAGCTAGACTCTTGAAATTTGGCATAAATATATTTTAAAGCTTAGAGCAGGTTAAGTTCGAAGATGGGCTAAATCGGGCAAGAGGGAAAAAAGTTCCCCTAAGAAGAACTAAACCAACCCAGAAAAAACAACATAATTTTTAAAGTTTTTTGGTTATTTTGTTAAGCAAATGATATATTTTTATGTCAAATACGGTCCAACGCCTTAAACTTGGAGCCATTAAATAAAATAAAAATATTTTTTGACCCCGCCCACTTCAGTGGGCGTTATTATAGGCAAAAATAGCATAAAAATTTAACAAATTATTGTAATATTTATCAAGCTTGTGGTCGTTTTTTATAATATATTATTTCTTATAATTTTTATTCGATATTTCGTTAACAGCTTGTTAACATCTTCAGGAAATAAAAATTATTAAAATTTTATACATAGAAAAATGGTTTTGAAACATGACATGAAAAATTATTCAAAATATTTGTTTTTCAAATACAATAACATAAATAATTTTTTCAACATTAACAATTTATAGCAAAATACAATTTTTCAACATTAACATTACTTAAGCCTACATTCCTTAAAAATAACACTTTTAAGCTTTAATGACGAAGCTGAGACGAAACCTGGTACTACTCTGCCCTACCCCCTCCTTCCCCTTCGCCCCCTAAATGACCTTACCAAAAAAATTTTTTTTTTAAATTTTGTATATAATCATCCCAAGCATTTATCTTTAGAGTTTTATGACTGCTTATTTCTGCCCTACCCCCTCCCCCCCCTCTTCCTTTGCCCCTTAAATGACCCTACCAAAAAAAAATTTTTTTTTAAATTTTGTATATAATCATCCCAAACATTTATCTTTAGAGTTTTATGACTGCCGATTTCTGCCCTACCCCTCCCCCCTCTTCCTTTGCCCCCTAAATGACCCTACCAAAAAAAAAGAAATTTTTTTTAATTTTGTGTATAATCATCCCAAGAATTTATTATTAGAGTTTTATGCCTACCTGTTTCTGCCCTGCCCCCCTCTCCCCCTTTGCCCTTTAAATGACCCTATCAAAAAAAAAGAAATTTTAATTTTGTATATAATTATCCCAAGCATTTATTTTTAGAGTTTTATGACAAAGGTGAAATGTTTCCCCCACAGCCCTTGCCAGAGCGACCCCGCCAAAATACAGTTTTTATGCCCTCCAAAGAGAATTGTGATGAAGTCTAAGACGGTCTAGCAATGCCCATACGTTCGTCTGTAGAAAACATGATATTGTATATTTTTGAACCCCGCACCCTTTAGTCGGCGTTGACGTACGATATTATATAAAGGAACTCTGTCCCACTAAGTTAAACATTTCAAATTCACTTACTAAATATTTGGAGGGTATTTAAAATTCGACCCAGTCGAATATAACGTTTTTACTTGTTAGTATATACATTAACAGCTATTTCTAATATATAAATTGGCAGCACTCAACTTAGCGCAGACAAAAACAAGGTTGCATTTCATAAAATCTACTTAAAACTACTAAATTCGAGAGTGGTTTTAAGTTGGTTTTAACAAATTCGTTTTGTATGGTAAAATCAGGTTTTAACGTTAAAACCTAAATTTATTAAAATCATGTCAGTGTGAAGACACTGTTAACCATGCACTTGATTGTGTTAATTGTTGTCGACAATGACGAAGGTCGCCGAACAGTACCGATCGCGATTGGCACTATCACAAGCTAAAGAGAGTATTATGGCGCATTCCTTCGTCGGCATTGTTGCCAAAGTTCACCTCAAATTGAGGAATAATATAACAACAAAAAATTATCTAGACTTGCCTTTGTGCCTTGGAATATTTATCAAGTCTTTCTGAGATTTAAAATTAAAAATTTCGAACAATTAACCTATAAAATCTTAATTCAATTTAATATAGCAATATAAAATGTTCGTTAAAATTCTTACTCCATACAAAAAATTATCTATCTTCTCATATTTCATCATCTGTCCTCTCAACGCTATCCCTTCTCTCATAGTTCAGGCACAAAACCCGTCCAATTACAGAAATATTAATGCAGTCTTTACTCGAACTGTAACAGAAATGTATGTATCTTCCCTTTTATTCGAACAAGCTGCCAATATTAGATTAAAGTATTTAAAAATGGAAACAAGCTGAAATCAAATCAAGATTATTTAGCGTATTTATAAAAAGTAATTCCCTTTATTCTGCAACTTTTTGTCGACGTTAACGTCAAGACAATATTAAAAATAGGACAATTATTTGCACTTTTTCTTCACCAATTGTATGCTTTTAACAGTCTCTTGCTACTTTGTAGCGCTTAGAGAATAGTAGAGAATTGTAATTAAAAAAATGTAATTGTAATTGAAAAAATTTCGATTACATTTCCATGTAATTGAACTAAATGCAATTGAAATTGCCCCAAGTTTGCTAGATGCACACAAAATTCTAAACATATTAAATTTAATTAGGTAATTTAAAAAATAGAAAGAAAATCAGTTCGGAAACGGAATTGATTCCGTATTTTTGTTCCTGTGACACGGCCGAATGTTTAGTGAATTGAGTGAAAATATAATCATAATTACATATTGTAAAATATATTGTACCAATATAATATACACAAAGCCAATTTTATTGCACAATAATATTGTAAATGTGGGTTACCCAGTATATGTATGAGCAGGTCAGTTGAGAGAGCGAAATGACAGTTCATTGACGAAGTAAAAATGCAAATTCTTACTGGGCAGTAAAATACAGTGAAACGAAACTGTATGTCAATGTAAACAAATAGACAAAGTGAAAAAAATATATCATGTTTGTGATGAAATTTTTTATACAGCAAGTTTTTTATATAAAGTGAAATGACTTTCAAAAATAACATATGGGACCTTCTCCGAGAAAAGGGACCTAGTGTGTGGAAACACACCTTCAGTTGGGAAAATCGATTTGGTATGGTTAGTTATGATTGGGTGTCGACTTTGGTGAATTATTTTTTCGCTTTTAGTGTGACAATACCTTCGCTATTGTTGCTGCTCTGTACACATTGTAGAAAGGAAAAGAATAAAATGACGCTTCAGTCTTGTGCCAACTGTTCGTTTGTACGGATTTTATGGAGTAAATAAATTTTTATCAGAAATCTAACTCATTTCATCTTATTCTACACCCTTTTAGGTACCAGAATCCACAAATAATAAGTTTTCGATGTGTTCCAGGTGAGCACTTTACGCTCAATTTTGTTTTGTTCGGTTCCATTATACAAAGCGTTAGAATTTCTTTAACTAAGACGTTTTTGGCAATAACTTTATTCAATTTATTTATCTATTTTATTTAGTGTATATATAATTTTACTGTACCACACATCTTGGTAATCAGCTGTTGCCTATGTCTTCTGTGGATTCTATAGCATACACGTTTGATTTTTTTTATTAACCACTATTTACTTACTTTTGGAAAAGTGCTCGAACAGACCTAATGTGAACTTGAGCAGTGTGTGATACCATACTGACAACTGAGTGAGGAATCGGGTCCGACATATTCGGGACGTTAACTATTTCAGCCAATGCACACTTGCAGTATAAAAATATTTATTGAGTTTGGCAAACCAATTATACACGAGGCATATCCTGCTTCTTGGGGAGTTAGTTTACACCAGTAGCTCGAATTGCTAGCTTTTGTTTCATTTTAGCTACTTTGAAATTAGCTTTTTAAATGGAGCATTAAATGAGGAATTTTATATAGAGGTTTCTCAAGATCTATCTATCTGTTGATAATAATAAGTTTACTAAATTGAATTGAATTGCTGGCTTAAAACACTAACAGATAGTGGGTTGATTTCCTACAGGGAATGCGATAGCTACACCTTTGCAGAGCACATTTCTTTTTAAAAATAATAAAATTTGAGTGTGTGTACGTTGTCGTAAATACATATAAGTATAACATTATTTAAATATTAGAATATAATATTTAGAAACGGTAGGCGTGAAAAACTTGATTTCAAACAATAACAGCAATTAAAAAATATATGGCTTGACCAGTAACACTTAGCAACACGGCTTTGGCTGCGATAAATTTATACATGCAAGTAAAAAAGTTCAACAATTTTGATTTAAATTTGCAAGACAATAGTACACAAATATGTGCAAGTGTGCTACTTTAAATTTTTAGCAAAATTAAATTTTAATAGAAATGAAATTAAAATTTTAATATAAGCAACAGTTACCACATTTTTATTTTACTGCAGAAAAAATCTAAAGATTTTCCACTTTCATTGATGAATCAATGAATGTCAATATAAGCAACGGCTCTTGTTTTTAACTTCTCGCTAAAAAAGTTGAAAATGCTCAAAAAATTGGGAAGCTATTGGTTTTAGTCTGTTTTGCATAATGGAATT
This sequence comes from Linnaemya tessellans, assembly GCA_951800035.1. Classification (NCBI taxonomy): domain Eukaryota; kingdom Metazoa; phylum Arthropoda; class Insecta; order Diptera; family Tachinidae; genus Linnaemya; species Linnaemya tessellans. The sequence goes on along the minus strand of OX637532.1, from coordinate 109,918,402 downwards.
TTCGCCAGATCTCGATGTTTCCTAGGAAGCTTTCCTGACTACTCCTGAGAGAGTCACTATGTCTGTATGTATGTGTGTATAAGTATTGACCCGTTTATACATTTTGGACGGTTTGACTGAATCTAACCAAGCTATTGGCATTCCAAAGATATAGATTTTCTGTGAATCGGAATAGATTCGGACCGGTAGGTTTTGAGAAACCTCAAAAAAAGGTAAAAATTGTTTTTTAAAATGTTTATCTTTTGGAATAACTTTTAAACGGCTTTACCGATCGATTCCGCAGACTCAATCAACTCTTGGCATTGAAAATCCATCGTCACTAACCGGCTCAAAATCGGTTGATGCGTTTTTGAGACAATTCGAAAAAAGTGATTTTCTTCCGAAAATATATATCTGAACAATTAGTGTTTTCGATTCGTTTAAAGGACTCGAAAAAACACATCAATCAGCGAATTTTTTTGTTCAAATTCGGACCAGCACTCAGGGGATGAGCCATGCAGTGCATTGCGTCGGAAATAGAAAGGATGGGATAGTATTGAGAGGATTGATGAAGAAAAATGAGAAGATAGAGAATTTTGTTTGTAGCAATTTCAGCCTTTTACTTCACCGGCTAATTTTTTGCTACAGGGCCGACGAAGGAGAGTGCTGTTCGTCTCCTCTTTAGTGCAAGATAGTGCCAATACTGCCAGTAATTCTTCAGTGACCAGTGCTATGCCATGTACTAATGCTGATCAAAAGAATTCGACACAATATTCATGACTGAGCGCGGAGTCGAACTCTACACCCTCCGCTTCATAATCTTGTGTTAACTACTTCAGCCAACAGCATCCTCACGTAAGAATCGGTCCATTCATCCAAAAGTTCAATTGAAAATGAAAATGTTGTGTTTCACCAAACTCTTATTCGACTTTTGACCCCGAAGAGTTTAAAGCCATAGATACAACAGCACAACAAACCACGTTACGATAGTATTTCGGTTGAAATTAGCGGGAAGTTGAAGGGATGGCCTTTAGGGCCAACCGTTTTCAAAATTTTTTAAGTAGTACCAACAGTCAGGGGAAACCTCTATATATGCAGTGCATTGCGACAGAACTAGAAAGGAGGGTACAGTATTCAGAGAAAAGATGAAGACAGATGAGAAGATAGGGAATTTGTTGTAGCTGTTTTTTAAATTTCTTTGTCGGCGAGTATTCGCTACAGACCCGAGTAGGAGTTGCGTGATTTTTTTCTCTCAAGATATTTATAAGATCAAACGAATTTTTTTGGTAAACACGTTGAATACTGGTTTCCAAAGCGTCAATCGTTGCTCGTTTATCCACGTAAACCAATGATTTCAAGTATCCCCACAAAAAATAATCGAGTGGCATTAAATCACACGAACGCGGAGGCCAATTCACCGGTCCAATTCTCGAAATAATGTTGTCGTTGAAATGTTCTTTCAATAAGTCCATTGTTTCGCCCGCAGTATGACAAGTGGCACCATCCTGTTGAAACCACATTTCGTTTACATCCATATCTTGAAGTTTTGGCACCAAAAATTCATTGATCATGATTCTGTATCGATTTCCATCCACGGTAACGCGTCGTCCTTCCTCATTTTTAAAGAAATAAGGACCGATGATTCTACCAGCCCATAGACCGCACCAAACAGTACATTTATCGGGATGCATTGGTAATTCTTGAACGGCGTGTGGATTATGTTTGCTCCAAATACGGCAATTTTGGTTGTTGACATATCCATTCAACCAAAAATGCGCCTCATCACTGAGGAGAATTTTGCGGTAAAATAGCGGATCTTCGTCTAATTGATTAAGCGACCAATTACTGAATTCACGGCGCATATGATGATCGTGTGGCTTTAATTCTTGCACCAATTGAATTTTGTATGGCACCAAACCCAAATCCTTACGCAAAATTTTCCATAAGGTCGATGGACAAAGTCCAACTTCTTGCGCACGACGACGAATCGATAAATTGCCGTTTTCTTCGACACTGGCCTCAACGACAGCAATATTTTCTTCTGTACGCACTCTTTTCATTCTTTTCGGTGGCTTGGCATCCAAAAGAGTGAATGTAGACCGAAATTTGGTAATTGCGTTCTTTATGGTGGTCTCAGACAGACGATTATGTGCACCATAAAATCCACGAAGTGCTCTATAAACATTTTTAATTGAACACTGTTTTTGAAAATAAATTTCCACGATTTGGAAGCGTTGTTCTGGAGTTAACCTGTTCATGATGATTTGCTAAACAATACTGAGTAGAGAACGTCACTTTAAACTGTCAAAACAGCTGTCAGACAACAGAGTGATTCGTATAAAAAAAAACTTCATAAAAAGACACCCTTTATAACTCTAATAAAATTTTAATTCGAGATTTTAAGTTAACGAAATTGGCTGCACATTAAAATCGCTTCTATCAAAGGTGATCGTAAAAAGATATTTAAGAAAAATTTTATTTCTCCGCCGCCGCACATTCGTTGATATGGTCTAGCATAAAAGTAGCATTGAACATTGTTCTCCGACTTTGAAGTGTGGGTAAGTTGATCAGTGATCACATCAAGTCTAATTTTGTGTGACGGTAGAATTGTATTTACGTAAGCAAAATAGTAGAAATTGTTTTTGAATTAATTATATTTTTCTAATATGACTTGATACGCATCCTAAATTGATCCATATTCTAAAATTGATGGAATTAAGGTAGTGTGCAATTGCTTGGTAATTTGAGGATCAGTAAATCGTTTGATGAATACCAGAACATCAGGGCTTTTATTTGACAAGAAAATAATATGTTGTATAAAATTAAATTTTAGAATCCCCAAATTTAATATCGCCTCAAAAGTGGTGTGATCATTCAGTTTTCTAGAGAAATGCCCATACTTGCATTTATATAGATTTAACTCTTTTAAGTTCATGTTGCACCAAGCGGAGAGAATATCAAGATCACGTTGCTCGTCGTTGGCATTGACTCCTTGGAAAATTTATTTACCAAAATCTTAGCTTGAAACACTCTTGGATAACCCGTTATAAGTATATATTTAATTTTTTAAATTTGCGTGCCATATATAAAGGGCACTTCACAAAGTGTACTAAAAGTAGTATCTGTAGTACCGGTTGCATGATTTAAGATACTTAAATATTAAAATGTTGTATCTTCTATGATGAAAAGGCTAATATTAATTTAGCACAATTTAGCTCAAACAATCGCAGTTGGTACGCCTTGTTGTTGCATTTATTATATTGCCAATAAAAGCTATTCCCATTACTAGACAGACAACAAAGAAACACAAATCAAGGTTATAAAGGCATGTGCAGGAAAAATGTGCAAACAAGTTGACTGAAATAAAACGCTTTCACTTGTTTTATTGTCTCATAAACTAAACACACACTCGAAAATTTTATTGTTGTTGTTTAGCTGTTCAGTTGTTTGTTCATTTTCTTATTGCTTTTATTTTTAGAATTTTGCTAAATCATCAACAGGTGATGAAGGTTTTCTATTTATTACGATGAAAAAAGGACTACATTCTGCTTTGCCGAATCTTGTATACCCTCCATATTAATATAAACATGCGTGAATGTGTTTAAAGAATGCCTGTGGTTGTTTAAAAAATGCCTGTGGTTGTCACAAAAAATTAGTTTGCGGACTACTTCGAATTTTATCTGCTTTTTGTTACCTTTGCCCCAGTGTGACTGCATTTTAGAGTTCATATTATCAAGTGAAATATGAACACAATACAATAACTTGGCTGTATATAAAATTAAATTTTCTTAAGGTATTTTTAGCTACCCACTAAGAAAATGGAAAATTTTCATAAATCGGGAAGTTACTGATTTTACACCTTTTTAAATAAAATCGAGTTTTCACCAGATCTCGTCGTTTTGAGTTCCGAGGAAGCTTTCCTGACTTCTACTGAGAAAGTCAATGTCAAGACAATATCAAAAATGGGATGCTTAGATACTCGTTGTGGTGAAAAATTGAATTCTGCGGATGGCCTCAGACCATTCTCTAAGAGTTAGAAAATAAAAAGAGGCTGTTAAAAGCAGAGAATTGGTGCAGAAACAGTGTAAATAATTGCCTTATTTTTGTTATTGTCTTGACATTGACGTCGACAAATAGTTACAGAATAAGGGGAACTATGTCTGTATGGAAGTGTGTATTTGTGTGTGTGTGCGTGTGTGTGTATAACTTTTGAACGGCTGGAGAGAATAGGACTAGTCGCGAACCGATTCAGGACGGTAGATTTCGAGAATTATCTATAAAAACAAGAAGCAATTTTTAAAACTTTTTTTATAAGTTTTAAACGGTATTACCAATCGATTGCAAAAACTATTCATTCAAAAACGTCGACTAAATTTCTCAAAATCCGTTGATGCGATCGTGAACGAAGAAATTCGAAGAACGTGACTTCTCTAAAAAAACTCCGAAATTATATATCGATTAGTGCTCTCTTCTTTTACAAGTGTGAAAATTTATATATTTATTATAGTTCTTTTTATCAAAATCGTATTAGAGTTTTGAGCTTGAAGAACTTAAAGGCGTAGAACAGCAGAAAAACACGTTACGATAACTTAGCGGTTAAAATAAGCGAGAAATTGCAGGGATGACCTTTAGGCCCAACCGTTTTCATATTTTTTTTAATCGGATAAGGTCTCTCTGCTTAGGTTGTACTCTGTAGAGCGGCGTTTTTAAATTTATAGTTTTGCAAGAACGAGTTGCTTTTTAGTTTCCACTGAATCAATTTATTACATAAAATCTTGCTATTTTTATAAAAAAAGAAAACTTAATTAAAGCTATTAAAAATAAATAATTTAAAATAACATAATAAACACGATTCCCGTTCATCACCTTTCAAAATGACTGTTAAAATATTTTCAGTCACTAAATTATTGTTTTCTTATGTGTTTTAAATATTTTAATGTGTTTATCCTGTTTAATAACTTAATTCAATTAATATTTAATATGATTTTCATTTATATTTGTTTGAAGTGCTTTAATAAACTTTGAATTTTACTTGAATTCAATTACGGTTTTTAATAATTAAATAAATATGTATATAAATAAATATTTATGGAAAAACTATGATTTTATTTCATAATTTACCTACGGAAAAAAGTATTACGTTTATAACGTTTTGGATTCTCTATGAACAAAATGAAATTATGAAATAAAGTCATGCCAGTTTTGCACAAAAACAATTATTTTTCATTATGTCGGTCTGAACAACTGCGAAAACTCTGAGTGCATATGAAATTGATATAAAAATATCTAGTGGCAATGAAATTTTTATACCTTTCACCAAAAATAGAGGAATGTTTGTTCCGCCTTGATTTCTATAATATTAATATGCGAGCCGGGTCCTTATGAATACGGAAGTTGAATTAGCGACGTCCGTCTGTACGTGAAGCCATAAGAGAAGCTAGAGTCTTCAATAGTGAAATGATGATTCGAAATAGTCTTAATTAAATTGCTATTGAAAGTCCGCAAAATTCAAAATGCGGTTCCAGGGCTGGAAAATTTACACCTGCTTTCGGTATTAAAGGTATCGAGCTTAAACTAATTTTCGTTTTTCTTTTGTTAATTTTATTTTATACTTCACGAAGAATTAAATTGATATTAAGAGTCAAACAAAATCAAAAGGACGATTTCAGAATTATATATATATATATATATATATATACATATATATATATATACATATATATATATATATATAGATATATATATATATATATATATATATATATATATATATATATATACATATATATATATATATATATATATATATATATATATATATTGTTTTCGAAGGGAGTTCATTGGTATTAGATATCAGAAAAGCCAAAAAGACAGCTCTAGAGCTGGAAAATGTATACTCCTTTTATACATTTAAGCTGTTGGCTGAAGTTGGAGTCGGGTTTTTCACCAATATGGAGTCGAATTTTTCTGATCATCGTTAGTGTGTGATTGTGCTATTTTTTGTCAGCCTGTTTCAGTAACGAAGGGATAAAAGCCACTGGACATGGACACTATCATGTACTATAGAGCACATCGCAGAACCCTCCTTCGTCGGCACTGTAGCAAAAGTTACAACAAATCATATATTTTCTCCTCTTTTTTCACCCGTCTTCTCAATACTATTCCATCCTATCTCAGTGCACTGCATATGTAGCTGTCGTCCCCTGAGTGCTGGTCCTACTTAAAAAAACATAATTTTTTATAACCAGAAATAATTAAAAATATGGTTCCAGGGCTAGAATGAATGTATACCGGATATATGAAGGCAATGTAAGATTCGTCACAGACTTGAGTATCACTTTTAATGTTCTTTTTTTTGTAAAATTAATAAGAGTTTAAACATTTAATTTAATATTTACGTGCAAGTTTGGCAGAAAATAAAATAAAATTATCAAAGCGGAGAAAAAGAAGAGAGTGTCTTAATTTTTCGCTTCGCGCTGCCTTAATAGCACGTTATATGGAATGATTCATAAATATAAGTGCATATATTTTTTCTTAGAAGTCTAAGCAAATCTGCCGCGCAATGCTATGCAAAAGTTTTATCTGACGCGGCCTTTTGAGTGTTAACAACTTTCGATATTTTTGCTCGGCACTTGCAAAGTTAAATTTATACATTTTGGAATTGTTGTTTTCCACTTCCATTTAATTTAAATCGTGCTGATTTTTTTTTTATTTCATGTTTTATAATTTTATTTTTTTTATTCGCATTTCCGGAAATAAATCAAAATAATTCATTTAAGAAGTTCCAACGTACTGCATTAAATTTGCATTCAGTTTTTGCAAGGGCAACAATGTTTTTCATTTTAACATTCAAGGGCACGCAAATGAACAATTTTCACGCGTATGAAAAAATATATGGTTGTGTTGTTAAAAAAGTGTGAGTGTATTACGTTTTCTGAATATTATCAGCCGGTGTTTTACGAATACATTCGTCAATATTGGCTTTCAGTGTAGCAACCGTTGCAGGTTTATCCCTATAGACATGCGCCTTAAAATTTTTCTAAAGGCTTTAAATAGCACGATCTAGGCGGGTAATTGATCGGCCCAAAAGGTGAAATAAGATGTTCACCGAACTTGGCACTCAGTGGGGTGATTGCTTCGCCCGCTGTGTGGCATATGGCACTTAGTTGGTGAAACCATACGTCAGCCAAGACCACCACTCCCAAAAAAAGGGTTTTAATCTTCGCACGATATCACTCACCATTCAGAGTAGTTTTCCTGCCTTCGCCATCTTTCGAAAATGATGCCACTGGCCAATAATTCACATCAAACAGTGCATTTTTCGGGATGCATTGCATCTGGCTGCTCTTTACACCAAATACAGAAATTTTGCTTGGTCACGTATCCATTCAAACTTCGTCTATAAAATGGAAAAAGTGCATTATGCCCTTTCTTACCCGAGCATGAATTTTGACAATCAAATTCAATAATCTGCAAATGGTGTTTGTTTGTAAGTCGATTCATGTTTAAATTATAGACCAAACTGAACACGCTTAACAGTAACATGTTACACAAAAGCAGCTCAGCTGTTTGAAACAGTGTTGCCAAAAATAAAGCTGTTAAAAAATCACTAATTTTGTGAATTTGGGAAATGAATATTGCAAAAAGCGTCAGGACAATGACAAAATCAAATATGCCCATTCTCATTGTTGTACAGCGTATAAAAAGAGTTATCGATTTTCTCATTTGTCATGGTATTGAAAATATAAAAATAGTTTTTGTTACATTGGCAAACACACTCGATACTAAATTTTAATTGCTAAATTTTACTGCTGTAACTCACACACACACATACAAACTGAAACAAGCAACCAACTGTCTCGAATAATGAATGAGTGATTGAATTTGTTTAAAATATGGCAATGGGAAATATTTTACTTGTTGACTTACTTGAGACAATGCTGACAAATCATTTTTACAGATTGTTTGGTTACAACTTAAACTCGAGTGGGTGTGAAGATTCTTTTGCAGAAGACGCTGCTTTATGAATATTAAATTTTGTGGAGTCAAAAACAGTAATTTTCTTATGTTTACCTTCTCTGCAATAGCAAGCAAGAAGAAAAAAAAAAGGAAATTAATTAATTTGAAAAGGAAGAAAGCTTATAATATGAAATATAATGCTCTACGGTATATTTAAGTAGTTTGCGTGAGCAGCGCGATAGACCAACTTGAGGACACTTTAAAATGTTATGGCATGGTTTGGACATAAAGGGGGAAATTAAAAATCGTTAAAAATGTTTACGCATCAATTTAAATGTTTGATAGCGAAACAGTTATTATTTTCATAAGAAAAATTATGTAAATACCACAGCCTGACCCACGACGTCAGTAGATATTGTTCTGTTGAGCACTTTAATATAAAAAGCAAACGCAAAATTTTTGAATTTGTCTTTGCTTCATATTTAATTATGCGATGGGACGATATCTAGTGACATCGTGTCACAGGCAGTTAATTTTACAACATTAAGTTGTTGATAATTTAATGAATAATCTTAATAAAGAAAAAAATCATCATTTTTTAATCACGAACCGTTTCTGTTGGTTACACTTGGTAACACCAAGTTTATATATCGCACTAGTTCAACAATACTGTATTAACTCAAAAACTTCAAAGCTTTCAGGAGAGACAAAACTCTGTTTTCTTAATGCTTAAGGAAGTTTTCATTAACAAAAGTTCGGCAATATTTAGAAAACCATCAATTATTATATTGCGCTGCATAACCTTTTTATTTGTTCATTGTCTGCAGATAGAAAAGCGATTTCTTTAGTTATTATCATTTTCTTGAATTATATTTGTTTATAAGAAGTAAATATTTTGAGTTGTGTTTTTTATATGAAATATATTGCTGCATTTAATACATTTTTAATAAAACACATAAACATGAAATGAAAAGAGACTAAAGTAAACAAAGTTTTTGAAGCTAAATAAATGCTAACAACTGCTAAAAAGTTTAAAATATATATTTTATTAAATTAATTCCTTTAAATTTTTTTAGTATGATTCGTAATACTTTTTAGGGATTATGTTTCTCTTGACTAGGTCCATAATATCCTTTCTTTTATTTTCCGACATTGGCACCTATTCCAAATAAACACACGATAACCTCAAATAACTACAAACAAGTAAGTTTGGTATTAGAATTGGGAAAATGGGTTTAGAACTTACTGCAGGTTTTTCCAATAATCTGTAGATTTCAAATTATCTTTCTGTGCAAAAACTTTTAAATAGTCTTTGTTCTTATATGATGTTTTGTAAAAAAAATGGATCGATGTTGTCCTTTTCTACACGAAAACTTTTAATTCTATGCCAATTTACTTATTCGCGCTTCTCATTTACTACGAAATTTTTACCCCCCACAGTTCCTGTAAGGTCCGTAGATCATAAATATCTTCATGACACAATTCGTCAACTTTATATGGCATTCTAGGCTTTTTAGCTGTTCTATTAGAGCCGTATATTCAAAATTATTTCACGAAAACAGTAACAACTCAATGAAAAAGTTAAGCATTATTTCATGAAACAAGTAAAACGGCCACAACATGTAATTTCATTAAGAAAGAGTAGTCAGAACTATGGGAATTTTTAACCATAGGTAGACAAGTGTTATGTCTTATTTTTTTGCCAAAAAGATAAAATAAAAACATTTTGAGTTAATACAGTATTGTTGAACGAGTGTGATATATAATATATAATAATATATGGATGGATGTGTATTGTGTGTGTGTAATTTATTTTGTGCCTGAGCATTTGCTGTCAAAGCTGCCAACAGATAAAAACTAGGTTACCAGACTGCTGACCACGCTTGTTCTCTGGCGTTTTGCTCCGGCTAGAGCTCGCCGTCTTGAAAAATTCAGAAAAATGGGACATGAAGAAAATAATGAAACGGTAACACGGGTATTAAGACAATAACATGTTAACATCAGCTTGATACAGTTCTCGGATCGTTTTTCATAATAAACTTTGTGTAAATAGGAACTGTTATCACATTCAACTAAGCCACCTAATAAATGGTGACAAACACAATACACATGAGCACTGATGATGAAAGTGTTGCGGCTTTCGAAAACAGCTGTTCTGCTCTGCTGTGTAAGTTGAATAACTAAAATCTGATGTTGACTTTCCTTTGTGCCTTGGAATATTTATCTTGTCTTTCTTAGATTTAAAAACAAATTTCGAACAATTAGCCTATAAATCTTATTTCAATTTCATTTAAATTGAAATTATTACAATATGTCAAATAAAAATTTCATAAAAATAAAATATTTTAAATACAAAATTTAAGTGTAATAAATTAAATGGGGAACAAACAACTGATTTAATAGCCGTCAACAAAGTACTCATTGCGCTAACCTTCTCCGTCGGTACGTTCATATCAGTTAGAAAAGGCGACGCATAACGTATGACGAATTCTATATGTCTCTGGCCTTTAACGTTATTATGTAAAATGTCAATAATCAAAGCTTTAATGATCAAAATTTACGATCAATAACTTATAAATATATATGTATGTCGCTATGTGTGTGTGTGTGTAATGGCTAGCTAAAAAAAATATATAAAGGAAGAAGAAAAATACAAGTATATAAAAATAGAAATTTAAACCACAACAGTGACGCAATTGCAGCCCAATACTGGCAAAGGAGCACAACGACTAAATTATTTACCCGTAGTGATATTTAAAGCAATAATTGCTATATTATTCGAGTACAAGATTGTGTTTTTATGGAAATAAAAGTAAATGTGCTACAATAACAATTTATTATGTAGTTTTATTATTCTAATAAAGAGTAGTTGGGTAATAAAATACACTGAGCAAAAAATATAACGAAATATATTGGAATCAATTGCAGCTTCTGTTAGCATTGTGCTGTTCTGCAATATTTGTTTATATCCATAATACTTTACATGCGAGATAAATAACAACTACGCAAGTGGGTAACTGCTTGAATAAATTGTATTGTTGAAAAATAGTATTTGTAATCGCTTACAAACATACGTACGAGTATTCGGGGAATTCACACGGTGTGTCATTTAGCCATATTGTCGTAATACGTTAAGGTCTAAATTTCTATACAAAAATTGTCAGATAAGCAGTTTATAAACACAAAATATTTTTTATGAATTAGAAATTTAATATTTTATAGCACTTTAAAAAATTTATTTTCTAAGTATTTTTATTGAACATTTATATTTTTATATTAAATTCAATTAACCTTGATAGCCAAATTGGATGAAAATGTGTTAAAATGTAGAAAGATATGATAAATATTCTAAGGGACAAAGGAAAGTCAACTATTCAGTTTTTAGCTATTCAATTTACACAGCAGACAGAGTAGCTGTTTTCGAAAGCCGCTACACTTTCATCATCAGCTCTCATGTCTACTTTGATTGTCACCAATTATTAGGTGGGTTACTTGAATATGATAACGGTTATTATTTATACATATTTTACTATGAAATATGCTAATATAGCAAACCGATGGTAACAAACTTTTATTTAATACCCGTGTTGCGCGTTTGATTATTTTTTTTGTGTCCCATTTTTTTGAATTTTTGTTTAGCGGATTTCGAAAACAGCTGTTCTGCTCTGTTTGGAAGTTGAATAATTAAAAACTGCTGTTGACTTTTCTTTGTGCCTTGGAATATTTTTCATGTCTTTCTGAATTTCAACAAGTTTTCGAACAATTAGCCCATCAATATTAATTCAGTTTAATATAAAAATATTATTATTGTGCTGCGTACAAAAAAGTTATAAAATAATACGACTTTTTGAAGTGGGTTTATTGTTTTGCCATAAAAAAGATATAGAAATCTGAGTAGAACGGCTGACACTCTTTAGTCGTGACGGCGAAATATATATTATTAGCCGCCGTTATTTATATATGATACAAGAATAAAAAGTTATTCACACTTTATATCTGTATATCTAACAATTTTATAACAAAAAAATAAGTAAATAACAATTAAACCGCAGAGTCTAAAAATATACAATTGAAAAATTTTGCTTATTAAAATTATGTAACTGGCGACCACTGAATATTGTTCCACTTGCCGCCACCAAAAATACATACAAAGTATAATTACAAAAATACCCACATGTTCACTTCGAACATCTTGTACACAAAAGACAAATTTTTCGGTTGTAGATACAAATGGAAATTTTATAAGATTTTAAAAAAATTTTAATTTCTGTTTTTTTTGAAAGCAAATGCTTCATTTTCTTATCAGCTGAAGGAATTTTGAAATAACACATTAAACAGCCACATTTCTGTTTACAATTATGAGTTTATAAAGACTATTTAAATTTTCTAATTATTTGGAATTGAAAATTAAGGAAGTTATAGTGCTTTCACACTAATAGTTAAAACCTGGTTTTAGTGTATTGCTGACTTTGCGTTCACACTGCAAATTGTAGTTTTAACATACAGGATGTATAACAAATTTGTTCAAAATAAATGAAATCGCTCATAGAAATGTATGAATTTGTTGCTGTACTTGTCCTCTATTTTTACAACACTTAATTGACAACCTGTACAAGAAAAGTTTTTGTTTGAAGGATACAAAAAAAATGTTTACAATGCGTTGTAAAATAGAAATTATTTTACATTATGTGAATGAATATTTTAAAATTATGGAACTACTTATACAAAGTGAAATCAAGTTGTTATACATAAAAAACAATAACAAATACTTCAGGCGTCAGTATATATTTTTATTAACATTAACAAAATCAGCTGTTCCCAATATACATATAACTCGGCAGCACTGAACATACCGCAGGCAAAAACAAGGTTGCATTTCATAAAATCCACTTAAAACCTATTCGAAAGTGGTTTTAAGTTTGTTCTAACAATATCATCTTGTATGGTAAAAACAGGTTTTAGCAGTTGGCTTTAACGTTCAAACAAGAATTTATTAAAACCATTTCAGTGTGAAAACACTATATCGATATGCCTTCTTGATGATATTAACAGAAGTCAATTAGATTGTATTTTTATTAAAAAAATAACAGTAGTAATAATGGAAAATTTTAATTTTTGTTAGCAGATTAATACAACTAATTGTTTTCTTTAGTAGTAATACATATTTTATGTATTTGGAAAGAAAAAAAACGGAATCGAACTCACGGCCTTACCATGTACTTACCGTCAGCAGCCACGGTTCTCAATAGGACATAAAAAAAAATACAAGCGAAAACAAGGAGGTTTAATGTCTGCTCACATCAGTTTATTACTGATATGGTTCTGGTTTGATATTTCCTCATAAATAAATTATGTTTATTTAAAAAAAATAATAATTGACCTTTTGCTTAAATAAACATAATTTATGAATAATAAAATGAGGTCGAATAAATTTGTGAAACAAATTTTCTCATGAAAATCGTATGAATAAAAACTGTCTTCACAATCAAATAAACCATATAATAAGCGGTGAAAAGCAAAAACACGTGTGAATACTGACGATGAAATTGTAGCGACTGTCGAAAACTGCTGCCCGTTATATGAAAAGCATAGAGCTTGCGCTAGATGTGTGCCAACGAACAAGTCCTGCATTGTAAAGCTTAGGATACAATTCTTTTTTAATAGCTGCTTTTATAATCTGTTACGAGTTTTTTAAAATATCTTCAGAATAAATTCTAAGGGCGCTGCTACAGATCAATATATATTGAACGCGATCCAGTATCGCGATATTTATTAAACGTGTAGCATGCAGCATTGATGGATCGCGATCCATATCGCAGAATGGCCTAAAATATGAAATCGTGGATCTAGGATTGCGTGATAAATATTGAACGTGTAGCATTTTCATGATATTAGATTGCGATACGTTAACCCTTAATAGCCTACTGGTCCCACTGGGAACCAACCAGGTATTTGTTAAATTTTGAAAATCAGATTTTATGATATTAGATTAGCATTTTTATGATATTAGATTGCAATACATTAATAAGAAGTGAAATAAAACAAATTAAATAAAATACGCAGTGTAAAAAATTTAACAAATAACAAGTAAAAAATTAAATTTACTTGTTGGTGGTCAAGAAAAAATAAAATAAAATATAATTGTGACAATATGTCAAAAAAAATTTCATAAAAAGTAAAAAAGTTTATTACATTTGTGGAAAGTTTGTTTTAAAAGGGTAATCGCAGAAGATAGCGAAAACGAGTGGGTTCTGCCGGTGGACTCGGAACTAACGATCGAAAAAATAATTTTGAAAGACTTCATGTTTAATTTGGAAGCATTGCTGGAATTGCTTCTCTCATCACCGTGTCTTTCTTCAATAAAATTGGGGTAATTAATTCCAAAATGATTTTAAAATTATCATTAGACATGCGGAAATAATTTTTAAAGTCGTCTATTTCTTTATAAAGAAGAATTCTGTCCATTAAAGTTAAGTGTGTGTATTTTTTTCGTCCCTGCAACCACTTTTAGCTCCAACATTTTCTTTCCACTTTTCTCTTCAATGAAAAAGCAAGTAAAATAGCTAAACAGGTTTATTTTTTGGTTTTCTCGCGACATTTTTTTTAATAAATGATCCGCACGGCACAAAAATAACGTAAATACTGACGCGATAAGTATTGAACACGTAGCATACGCTCGTGATGCATCAATCCATTAAAATGGATCGCGATCCAAATATCACAATATATATTGAACGTGCCTTAAAGCCACCTTTATTTACATTGTGTTTTATTCATAAAGTGAGCTTTTTTGAAGTGAAACTTCTTTAGAATCGTTGTGATTTCAAACTCGATGAAACGAAAAAATAAGTCCATAGAGCATACACAATTGTGGAAACAAAACTCACATATACGCTTACGCTCTTTTATTTTGCGAGCGTAAAATACAATTGTTCACTGAAAAACACTCTAATTTTTTAAAACAAAACTTTTTCTAATTTTTTCCCAAATTAAATCTGGTGATTTTTCCAATTTTCCAAAAACTTCACTTGTTTATAGAAATCTCGAAATCGACAAAAGATATGAATATGCTGAAATAGTATTTGAAACACTTTTCAATAACTTTCAAGCCAGGTTTCAAGATTTTGTAATTTTACAACCGCTATTAGATCTTTACGAAAACCCTTTTCGTTGCGATGTAAGCAACTACGAATTTGATATTCAATCAGAACTAATCATACTACGAAGCGAAGTAAATGCTCCAGACGAAAATAATATTGTAGAGTTCTGGAAAGATTTGGATGGCGAGTTCTATCCTGAACTAAAAAAAAATTCATTTAAGTGCCCCTCTTTATTCGGCACTACTTACCTATGCGAACAAATTTTTTCGGATTTGAAATTTATTTGTTCCAAGCAACGTAATAAATTAAAAGCATTCTACTACTACGAAACTGCCATAAAAGTATAAATTTAGAAGATTTTATTTTATAAGTTGTATAACACAAGGGAACAAAATTAAACATTTTTTGTGTTGATAAAAAATTTGTAGCAGTTCTTTACCAATTCAATTTCGCTGATTTTAAAACTGCATTTTTTTTCTATCAGCTGTGATTTGCGTGCAATTTTTATTTTTTATGAATTTTTAAAACATAAAATTCTTTAAAAAAAGTGCAGTTTTAAAATCAGCGAAATTGAATTGGTAAATAATTGCTACAAATTTTTTATCAACACAAAAAATTTTTAATTTTGTACCTTTGTGTTATACAACTTATAAAATATATTACTAACATTTTATTTCGGCTGTAATGAATGTATTCTCTCAATTTTTTTACTCTCTGGTACTCACTACTACACAACCAAAAAATTTTTGGAAATCCCTGATCTACATATATCTATATCTTGCTCCAGGTTCGAGCGTTCTACGTGTTATGTTAGTATGTGTTTAATGTATGTGTTTGCGCCTGCGTATTAGAAAGTTTCAGTATATATATGTAAGTGTGTTGATTGTTGATGAATTTTTATTTACGTCAATATTTTCATCTCCTTGATAAATTAATTTTACAATTATGCCAAAAACTAAAGTTGAAAACAATCGTGAATACTGGCGGAAAAAATATGAAAATAAAATTAAATAAAAATACTCATTGAAGAGCATTGAAAATGATAAAATTTGAATTGTTTTCCGTAATTCTAATTACTTTTTTATGTACTTATAAATATACAGTTTACATGAAGCGACTGTTAATTTGTTCAATACTTTTCAATAAGTTTTTTAATCAGGGACTTTCTGCCGTGTGTGACTTGCATACACACACAAACACACTTTTTTTATTACTTTAACATTAAACAGAACTATTTTTGGAGTTATGATTTATTAAAATTATTCTGGTTAAAAAAGCATTAAATTGTAAATGTTTTACACACGCTATAGATTATTAATTTAGCTATTAGTTTTTTGACTAGAAATGTGCAAATGTCGTGATTTTTTCGTATCACGCGGGTATAACATGAACCGTGATTATAAGTTATTAAAATCACGCGTGCGTGCGTGAGCGTGATTAAAAAAAAATTTGGGATCGTGCTTGATTTTTAGTACGTATAATATCCACGCATTCTATAGAGATACATGAATTGACACACAAGAACAATTTTACTGTGAGCGTGCGCAATTTTTCCAAATTGTTACGTCGTGCGAGAAACTTCGTGATTAAAAATAATGCGCTGGTGATCGTGCGAACGTGAAATAAATTTGAGTTTCGTGATCGTGCATGATCGTGATGTTAATTTTACTCACGCGCACATCCCTAGTTTTTACTACTATAAAGTAAAAACTCAATGTTAAGCCGCTTGGCTTAAAGTTATCTGCCGTCCGAATTATAATTATAAATTATATACCCTAATTGTGAAAAATAAGTGGCTTTTAGAATTTCACTCAAAGTCGTATCATAATCATAAATTTGACGAACTTCCAAAATTATGATTGATTAGATTCTCAACCTTGCCTTTTCACAATCCATAATAAGTTCGAAAAGCTCAATACACTCACATGTTTTTTTACTACACTACGCCATATGCATGTGAGTGAAATTTAGTGTTTGCCCAACGTTAAGTGTCTGAACGAGAAACAATGTCCCCCCTTTAAAAGCTTAATGCGAATTTGATGGATTACAATAATGTTGCCACTTGTTGTTAAAAAAAAACGAAAATATTTTCCAACATTTTCCTAAAGAAGTTACCCAAATACGAGGCGAATATTGATATAAAGAGTGTCAAAAGTTAAATATCATTTTAATTTTGCTGCCACTTTTTTTCTACATGTAATTTTTATTTTCAGATTCTAAATATATTCCCGAAAGTTAATGTGCAACGTTACACTATGAAACAATGTGTTTTTTTATTATTAAAACACGTTGTTTCTTCGTAAATCTCATTATTTCTCATTAGGATATAGCATTTTTTATCGTAGAGTAGGTGTAAATTGGTCACCAAAATCATACAATTTGACACCTTTAAATTTTTTTGGTTGGTTTTTTGAAATCCAGGGTGAAGTCCAACAATATCACAACAGCTTATCAAGAGCTTAAAACCAATATTATCTAGCTGATATCAATCATTGATAACAGTTTGATGGAAAAATGTGCTGTTGGCAATTTTGGCAAACGATAGCGAGCCGGCCGAGCCGGTAGACCGACATCGTTTTTCATTTTCAACCGGAACCTAGTTGTAACCGTAAATTGAAATAAAAATATTTTTAATATCTGAAAGAAACATGTTTTTTAATTACAATTAAAATGTTATCTCAATTTTGGACGCCCATTACCCTATCACCAATCAAGTAAACATACACACATGTACATATGACATACATACATATGTACCATGTACATACATGTACGAGTACAAGCAGTACAAACTTAATTTGTCTATAATACAGTGGTGGGCACCGTTAATGTATGTGTTGAGCTTGCGAGCTACCCAGCAAACATAAAGCCAAGCGTTTGAGAGATAATGGTGCATTATATATTTATACATAAGTACCAATTTTTTCTAAGTTGAAAAAAACCTTGATTATGATTTTTAATTGTTAATTAAAAATAAAACTCTTTTTTAACTAAACAGTCAAATGAAAAAAATTAAAAAGATAGGACAATAATTTGTTATGTTTTTCATTCAACAAAATATAAATAAATAAAAGAATGGTTGCTTGCTGAAGCTGAATATTCGCAAAAAACGCGGTTGGATGTATCAAAATTAATAAGTTTTGATATTTGTCGGCATGGAAGATCATTTTCATATGGGAAACATATTCAAAATATTTTTGGTAAGATTTTACACAGACTAATTAATAAGACTAGGTGTATTACTAAATTAGGAGAATTAGCACAGTCCGTTATTGGATAAAAATTGTATAAAAAGCATTGTATGTTATCGAAAAGATTGTTTATGACAAAATATTTTTCGCATATCATCATGACTGAAATTGTTTGCTGGACAAATATTCTGGAAAAAAATATAAAAAAATGCGTAAGCATCCGCCTGATATTCATTCGTCGCTGTCTCATCGACGACTAAATTAAAGAGGGTAAGAATACGTGTGAATGATCTCAGCACAATTGTGCTATGAAACGCCCGTATCTGCTATAATACAAAATAAAGCTATTGGGGCGTATGATAATGTGAATGTATGAAATTAATATAAATCATACGCATGCAAATTTGTTCATGACTTATTTTTGCCTGTGGATACGAAATCAAATCACCACGGCTGCCAGGCAAACAATATGTTGCGATCTCAGCCACATATTGTTTGCCTGGCGAAATGTTTTACATTTTATACATTTATCGTTCGAAAAATCCGTTTTTGTTTTTGAATTTAAATATTAATTTATTGTGTTTCTATTACAAACTCAAATACATCGTATACCAAAACACGAATGCCTTTAATTTCCTTTTTCTAGTCGAAATGTACAATTAAGCAAATACGCTACTTCTAAAGCAGAATAAATATAATTATTAAAAGAACATGTTAAGCACAACTGTAACGAACACGTATTTCATTTATATATCTTAAAACAAAAAACGTCAAATTGCCTTTTAACTTTTAATTCATCTCCCTGTTTAATACTTAAAACATGCAATATCCTTTCAAAAAAACATCAACAAACATAAAATCTTTCATTCAATCTTTTTTATAAAGTATTAATACACACACTTATAAACACGTAATAGCTATTGAAGCAAACATGTTTTTAAATCAAGTGCATGTTCAGGAGAATTTTACGTATTTTTGTTGTTCAATGTCGTCGCTGCCATGTTGCAAACAAAAGTTGTTGAGTATTTTGTTGTTGTTGTTGTTGATTACGTCGTTGCAAAGTTTATTTCTGCTTAATATCGAATGTGGGCGGAAGTAAGACGCAGAGATTTATGCATATTTTACTGCATCATTTACCGTTTGCAATAACAACTGTTTAAGGTTAGTGTATAAAGGATATGGGGAGACTCCTGATGAACGAACGTATAAATAAAAGTCTCTTTGCAGCAAGGAGTGTATTCAACGTGACACTTTCTTCATTTGTTTGCTCAAGCATCACTTATTTATTTCTCTCTTATGAATTCCTTTTGGAGTGTAGAATTCTCATTAGTTTGTAAAATACTTAAAAGGCGAGACAAGAGGTTTTGTTATTGCTTTGATATTCGGTGTCATGCAGATGCAGAGTTGCAAGGAATACATGTGCAGATATTAGGGATGTCAAAAGGGAAATCCCGAAATTTTCGGGACTACCAAATCCCGCATCCTGGCATCTTTAAAGAAAATCACAGGATTTTTATTACAAAGAAAAATAAACTAAAATAATTTATTGATATAACTTTTTTAAAGCTGATGCTGCTGAAGTTATATGTGATAAATTTATTGAAATAAACAGTTCGCTTCACAAAGAAAAAATCAATAAGAGGAACTGTGTACTGAACGATAGCACACTTTTTTAAAAATCCAAGTAAAAACACCATTTTTCGTTTCACACAAAATGTCGACTTTAACAATTCAATGGGATTAATAAAAGTGTATCTGAAGAGAAATTACAAAATTATGGTTCTCCTTCAAAGATGTGGAGGGCATTTGCACAATGTGTTATTCTATATATAAGGAAAATAATAACAATCAATAGAGTAAAAACGCTGTTTTCTATTTAATTCAATTAAGGCGTTAATTTTGGGACACCCTTTATATATCTATGTATTTATAAATACGTAGTGAAGAAAACCTGGGGATCATTGTCGCCAAGTCACCACTTTTGTGTACTATTTTGCTGACTGTTTGGATACTTTGTCGACAAAGTGTCTACATTTTAATATTTTCCTTTAATGAGAAAACAAATTGTGGCGGCGGCAGATGACTGAAATTAGTACTACATTATTTTTCCTCAAATATTAAAAAAATTCTTCTACTAATTGGTGCCTTTCAGGCTGGATTTTTGAGATCTCAGGTTTAGTTAATCGAAAAACAGATTAGTGTCCCCATTACCAAGTTTGTATACCAAATTCTGACATAACAGTTTTGCTTAAAATGTTGGCTTTTAATAAAATAAGAAATAAATCACATTTCGCTGGAAAAATCTGAGTTGCAGACCATGTTAAACTAAGTTTAAATTTAATTCACATCTCAAACACACGGCCTTGGTGTTTTAGTTCTTTTTCTTAATAAAACTTCAAGAGTTCACAAAATTTGTATTTTTATTATCCACATCTATTTCTGAAAAAAAGTCCACATTAGAATTAATTAAAAAAATGCACTAGTCAGTCACTAGTACCAATACCAGTAGTGGATTTTCAATAACAGGCACATGCTAAATATCTATATTAAACATATTGTAGTTTTATAAGTCACCATCACAGATGACTGTGCCAATAACCCTTAAACGCTCACTGTATCTTTGAAGATCCAACCATTTAAATTGCTCCAACAGGCATATTTTTAGAAAAAAAAGCTAGAAACATCATTGGAAAAGGAAGATATCATAAACTATTTCTTTTAAATTAGCTTTTGAAAAAATATAATAGAATTGTCAGCCTACTTAAATCTCAAAAATGTTATTTTCTCAAATTAAGTTATTTAAGCTTTTCATATGGTAATAACTCGAAATAAGAAAGAAATAGAAGCAAGAAAAAAGTATAGGTGTTCACTTTTGGTATACTCGGAAAAAAAATTTCGAAACCTTTACGGGAAGCTTTATTTAATGGTTGTATCTTTAAGGATACACTGAGCGCTCGCTAGCAAATATAAAAGCCGTGCTGTTTTATTGTTTAGAGGCATTCTTTTGTTGAGCTTTGAAGCAGTAGGTTGGTTGTTTAAGTACATAATGCATAGAAATTCGTTAACAGTTTTTATTCATGTCTTTTTTAAAACTTTATAAACAACTTCGTTTAAAAAATATTCCCTCATGAGTGCTCAGTGTATCTTATAAGACAACCAAATACTTTGAAATAACTTTAAAATTTTGTGGTTTTCTAAATTTAAGTACACAGTTTTGTTTTGTCATAATTTTTACGTATCATATACATAATTCACCTAAATCGGTGTTTTTGAGTATTTAAAGGATAATGAGTCAGTACTGTTTCACTATTAACATTTCCCACAGAGCTGCTACTCTTACTAGCACAACTGTAAGCTCTCGTACTTGAGATTTTATAATAAAAAGAATTTTAGGAATATGTTTTCATTACAAAAAGTTTTTCAAAAAGATAAACTTATCTGTACTTTTTTTTAGCAGAATTTAAGTTTGAAACAAGTTGAACATTAATTAAACAAATTTTCAATCAAGAACTTTTCGAGTGGCAAACAAAAAAGGTTTATTTTAAATTGAAGCATAATTTAATAAAAAACTTATTGACATTTTACAAATTTTATGTGGGTAAATTGTTTAACAATTTGTGTGAAATATAACAAAGAAATTTTGTATCTAAAATATTTTATAATACTATTTGCATACATCTAAAAAAACTTTTTTGATGTTCTTACGTTGGAAAGAGGACTTTATGCATGCTACTCCTCATAACAGTTACCGACTAAGAACGCGTGTTATCGCGCCTGGGAACCGTCTTAGTATTCCTTCCATGTAAACCTCTTTTGGGCCTATTTTATTCTGTAAAGCATTAAGGTCCATACAGACCATTTTCCTTTCGATGGATCACTTTGCCGCTATACTTAGCTACCGCCTTCCACGCTCCTTCGTTACCTTATCTGCTTCGAAAATATTAATTCGCATCTGCAGTTGTTGGAGAAAAAAGTATTTTATGCAAATACTTTCTGCAATATCCGCGGCAGAGCAATATTTGTGTCCGGAAATAATTCAACTCAACATGTTTTTTACATATTTTCATCATCAGAACCAGAGCTGCCGTTTTTGGTTATTTCTAACCAAAATTGGTAATTTTTTCTCCAATGTGAAGATGTGAATATTTTTTTCATTTTGGTTACTTTTTTCCGAAAATTATAATAGGTATAAATATTTTCATATTTTACTTGTTAAATTATTAAATCACGGTTTATAAAATTGTTGACATTGTTATTTACTTGTTTGTATTACGTTTGTTGCATAACAACGTCAACGCTTCTGAGCTCTGTGTTATTAAAAATATACACAAGGCGAATTCGCCTTGAATGTACATCTCTGTTGTAATAACAGATATGCTAACCATCCCTGTATAAAATTTTGAGTCTCAGCACTGTGAATTAATTGTAAATCTGTTGATCTCCATTTGTAAAACAATAACTTTTCCATAAAAATATCGTTTTACAAAAACATATTTTTCTTAAACCTGTGAAGTACAATTTTTTTTGAAACAAAAGCTTTAAGTTTGTTTTTCAAATAACTTTTTGTTATGTTTTTCATACACTTTTTTCTTAATTAAACTATTTTATTTTTTTGTTTTTGTATAACTAAGCGTCTATACATATTTAAAATTTGTTAAGACAAGCTTAAAATTTTATATAAAAAATCAGTTTTGTCTTGATGAAAATTTATTAGGTTTTTGTTTTGTGAAGTTTAAATTTAGTTTATTGTAACGTTCCTATTAAAAATAAAAATTATAATAATAATTTTATTCATGTACTTTAAAGAAAATGAATTATATATAGAAAATTGACTCTTGCAAAACAAAAATATAAATATGTACATGTGTTTCTCGTTATTATACCCTTCACAAAAAAGTGAAAGGGTATATATAGGTTTGTCATTCCGTGTGTAATTTTTTCGATATGCACATGGGACCCCATAAAGTATATATATTCTGGATCCTTATGAATAGCCATGACGATTGAGTGATGTCCGTCTGTCCGTCCGTCTGTACGTGAAATCGGTTTTCCCAAGCCCCCAGAAGAGCTAGAGATTTCGTTCTTGGACCGTTGGATTGGAAATGAACTTAAATAGGCTGCTATTGAAATCCAGAAAAATCCAAAGTATGGTTCCAGAGCTGGGAAGCTTACACCTATTTATCGACGCAAAATTTATACCAAAAATCAATTATTTTTTTTAATGTTTGTAAATTAAACCTACTTCGTGCTTTGGGGAGCCTCAATGGTCTATTAAAAACTAAAAAAATAAAATTTTTTTTCCACGGATGGGAAATTAAAAATTTTTTTTTCGGCCTATTCCGTATTTTGTAGCACATGTAGTAACTAAAATTGTTAAAAATTTCAAGTTTTTCTTTAACAAAACCACTTTATACGTCATGAAGATTTGCATTAGCCAAAAAAAAAAAATAAAAAATTTTAAATTCAAATTTTGCTACCAGGGGTGGGAAATTGAATTTTTTTATACATGAAAGTAATCAAACAGGCAACTGATGTTGTTTTTTTTTTGTTTTTTGCTAACTAAAACTGTCTTATAATTTAGGAAGAACATAATTGGTATCAAAAATGCAAAAATAAAAAATAAAATTTCGAATCCAGGGATGGACAAGTGCAATATTTTATGGTACATGAAAGTTACCAAAATGGTAAAAAATTTGCAATTTTTCGTAAATAAAACTACCTTATACCTCAAGAAGCGTTGCACTGATAAAAAAACAAACAAAAAAAAATTAAAATATCGTTTCCAGGGTTGGAAAAATTAAATTTTTTTTGGTACATGCAATATTTTGTAGTACATGTTATAACCAAAATGGTTGCAAAATTCGAGTTTTTCTTAAACAAAACTACTTTATACCTCATGAAGATTTGCATTGATAAAAAATTTTTAAAAAATTTAAATTTCGCTTCCAGGGTTGGGAAATTGAATTTTTTTTTAAACATAAATGTAACCAAAAAGGCAATTGACGTTGTTTTTTACTAATTAAAACTATATTTATAACCTATATGGTTATAAATATTAAGTTTTTCTTAAATAAAACTATTTCATGCCTCATTAAAAGTTGCATTGGCAAAAAAAATTTAAATTTCGTTTCCAGGGTTGGGAAATTGATATATTTATTCTGCATAAAAATAACCAAAAAGGCAATTGACGTTGTTTTTTTTTGCTAATTAAAGCTGTTTTATAACTCAGGAAGAACAAAATTGGTATTAAAATCTTAAAAAATCAAAATTTCGACTCCAGGGTTGGACAAATGATATATTTTATGGTACATGAAAGTGACCAAAAAGTTTAAAAATTTTAATTTTTTTGTCAAGTAAAACTATGTTACACCTCACAAAGAATTGCATTGGTAAAAAAATAAAAATTCCAGAGTTGGGAAATCGAAATATTTTTCGTACATAATAGTACATACATAAATTCAAAACTTTGTGCTTTTAGTGAATTAAACCTATTAGTTATTTCAGAAAAAATTAAACTAGTATCAAAATATTAAAAATTCGGTTCCAGGGTTGGAAAATTGAAATATTTTTGGTATATAAAAGTACATACATAAATTCCAAATTTTGTGCTTTTAGTGAATTAAAGCTATTTTATATATCAGAAAAAATTAAATTAGTATTAAAAAATTAAAAATTCGGTTCCAGGGTTTGAAATTCGACATTTTCCGATTCATAAAAGCAGCCATTTTATTTGTTATTTTTTGATTTTTATGATGAATTATACCTACTTTATATATCAGACAGAAGTAAACTGGTACTAAAAACCAACAAAGTCTAAAAGACGATTCTACGGTTGGACAATTAGAACTTTTTGGGGTACATGAAACGGATTTTTACTTTTTGTTTTTAAATTAAACATATTTCATATTTTTGAAAGACGTTCATAGGTATTAGATATAAGAAAAGCCAAACATTTAGCTTCCTAGGCGAAAAATTT
Source organism: Linnaemya tessellans (assembly GCA_951800035.1). Lineage (NCBI taxonomy): Eukaryota > Metazoa > Arthropoda > Insecta > Diptera > Tachinidae > Linnaemya > Linnaemya tessellans. Next base: position 109,893,197 of record OX637532.1, on the reverse strand, counting down.
AAACGTTTTCTTAAATATAAAATTAACCGATAACATCATTTTGATTTTTTAATTAAACCTACTTTCTGTTTTGGCTAGGAAGAAAGAAGAATTACATCTGTGAAGGGTATTTAAGATTCGGCACAGCCAAATATAGCACTTTTACTTGTTTATGTTGTTATTGATTCAATGTTTTTTATTTAAATGAACCAAATATAAATTTTTATATTTTTTATACCTACATAAACACCATTTAAACTATAAAAATATAGAAATAAGGAAAAGTTGCTATTGTAAAGCTATAAAAAAATGTAGCTTTATTTTTTGGCTTTAAAAATCCTTCTTTAGCTCCTTTTAGCTCTATTTCAAACCTAATTTAGCTTTATATTATTTTAAAATCTGGTCACACTACTCCGAAATAACAAAACAATGGAGTGTAAAAGGAATGAGCATGACAGTATAAAAGGAAGTATATTCTTTTACAACAGTCTAATGGAAGTCGAAAATGCGTCTAAGATTGCCTACAGAACCAACGTCAAGAGCAACTTAGCCCCCAGGGACTTATTGACCATTAACCTAATACTGATAACACACGATCCGGTATGCCTCGTAGACGACATGCTTTTTAGAGGGAGAAGTGAGGATTCTAGTCAGCTAGTACGATATTTGATTCAATATGTAGCCCATATCGTCATTTACTATGGTGTTCAATCTTGTGCACGTACAAGCAGATGATATCGTGTGGTAGACTTAGTTACTTCCTCAACAAAAGTTGGATGATGGTGGGTCCGAATATTAATGACGTCTGATATCAAGACTTGCTGGTAGAAATGTCGGGTACGGATTGTTGCTCTCTTTTCCTTGCTGCTACTATTCAGGCTTGTTTTTATAAGTGAGAAGGGATTGTGAATAGAACACAAACTTTGTAAACGATAGAATACCTGCAGACATTTTTTGACTTCTACCATGGCTATGCGGCGTTCATATAACGCAAATGTTTTTTGTAAGCACGATTGAAAAACTTAAATAGTAAAAAGCAATCACTTTGTAATATTAAAGCCTTTGGCACATTAAAAAAGAAAACTTTTAATGTTTTTTCCCCAGTTTGTGTCCTTCTACTTCAATGTTGATAATTGTTGCGACTGAACACAAAAAGTTAATAAAGCCAACACCAGCAAGTGCTAGAGATAAGTTTTATTTCACTTTTGTTTTCATTTTGATTTTTTTCCATAGCGATTCAAAGCAAAAAGTTTCGCAATCCTTTTCAACAACAAAACGGCATTGTGTTGTAATAATAAAACATTCTTATTAAAATATTTTGTAAAACAATATTTATTCAATTTATTTATAAATTACAAATGACTGTTCTTTCTCAACGCCTGTACTCCAATGATAGACAAGTTGCTAGAGAGCTCGAGTCAAGCTCACCAAAAATGTCAAGGCGCGCTTAACTCAATTTCTCAGCACTCATTCAAAATGAATTGGCGCTAAACATTCATCGGTAAGTATTAAGGTGACCCAAATACTTCTCGATGAACTGAAAAGCCAATAAATTCATGACACCTACCCATTTTAGAAAAAGAATGATCAAACATCATTCTTTTAACAATTCCATCTATGTACGGGAATTTTTTTTTTTCGATTCAAAGCGCTTTCATTTGTTTTTAAAGTACTACAATCTTAACCTAGTTATTCAATTATTTGTTCTTATAACAATATATTATTTTCAGTTCAAAATCTACTAATCTATTACATTTTATCTTTATAAGTTTTAATTAAGAAGGCAAAAAAAACATCTTGAAATTATTTAAAGCCTGGACTTATAAATATATATAGGTATATACATATATGTATATCTATTTATGTTTTTTTTTTTTTTTTTTTTTTTTTAAATATTTAAATTATAATATGATTGTTCCTCACCCGTTTTGAAGAAGAAAAAAAAATATATATATATATGTATATGTATAAATGGTTCCATGAATCCAGTAACTGATATTTGCATTCATAAAAATATTACCTTTGTTTTTTTTTTTTTTTTTTAAACGGGGTTTTTTTTTTTTTTTAAATATATCAAAGGAAATGCTGTATTCTGGTTAATTTTAGAATGCTATAGTTTATAAAAAAAAATATATTAGTTTCTGACATTAATATTTGGATTTACTAAAACTTATTTGCGGTAAAGCTTATATTATTATATAATTACAATAATTCATTAATAAAAGTGGACTTAAAATTAATGTAAGAGATTTAGGCCATTATTTTATAACCGTTCGTTCTTAACAGAAATCTGTAAAATCAATAGCGTGAGCAAAAAAAAATATTAAACTTTAAGCGTGTGAATTTGATTAGCAAACAAACAAATTGGCAGAATTTAGTTTTTGAAAAAGTTTTTTTTTCACTTCTGTTTCTGTACAGAGTAAACAAAAAGTAATAAAATAATGGCATTAATGAAAAAAAAGATTTTTTTTTTTTTGAATTTTTAATAACATTTATCAATATTTAATTTTAAGTAAGCAAATTATTGCAAACAGATTCAAAATATTAAGAGTATAATATATTCTTTTTTTTTATTATAAGGGTAAACTTTAATTGTACTTTTAATTTAAAATTTTTAATCGAAAATTGTGTTATATGTAAATATTTCTCATATGTGTTTTCATATTTATTTTTATTATTTTTTTTTTTTTTTAATTTTATTTTGCCAATTTTTTTTTTTACCATATATACATATAATAATTTAGTTGTTTTTGATCACTGTGTTATTTTTTTTTTTTTTTAAGTATTTAGAATTTTGCAAATTGTCTGAATTACAGCAATTTTAATTCATAAGAAAAAAATTAGAGGAAAAAAAAACTGAACTTCTCTCTTTTTTTTTTTTTACCATGTTTATATATTTTATCCTAATCTAAGTCGGTTTTTATGAACAGTAGTGGACTTCCTATTGCTAGGGTTAGGATGTGGAACCATGGTGCAGTTACCAAGCTCATCAATTTGCGTTACTAAAAACGGACCTTTGAATTTATTATCCAATTTATGACCTGCGGGGTTATCGATGTATACTCTGTCTTGTAGTTTAATATTTTGTGGTCGAGCCGTTTTATCATATTGAGCTTTACTTGCAATTTTTGCTTTTTCAACTAACTCTCTGGCTCTTTGTTTAGAAATTTGTAGCCTATATTTTATTTCCTTATCATAGGCGTCAATATTATAGATTGGGTCTATTGTATTATTTTGAATAAATTCAATATTACTAGGAAATTTCCCAAAAACAAGTTCATACGGAGTGTATCCATGAACCGAAGAAGGGGTCGTATTAAAACAATACGTAAAGTATTTTAGCCACACATCCCAATCTGTTTTATCAGCGGATATATATATGATCGAAGATATTCATTTAATGTTCTATGGCTCCTTTCGATCGTTCCGACTGTCTGGTGATGGTGGGAGGTGGATGTTAAGTTTTTAATGTTTAAAAGTATACAAAGTTCATCTAGGAGTTGATTTTTATACTCCGTACCCATGTCTGTTAGGATTTCTTTTACAGGACCATAAATTAGTATAAAATATTCAAATATTGCTCTCGCGATAGATTTAGAAGATTTATCGGGAATGGGTACTGTTATGAGATATTTTGTCAAATCACAAATGATCGTAACGGCGTATTCATTTTGACTTAGAGATTTCGGCAAAGGCCCAATAGTGTCTACTACGATTCGATCAAAACTGTTCAAAGGCGTTGGTGTTAAAGTTAAATTTTCTTTAGGTTTATTTAATGATTTGTTTTTCTTGCAAGCCTCACAGGATTTAATATATCGGGAAACATCTTGGTTCATGCCTCGCCAATTAAATAAATTTCTTAGTTTATTAAGTACTCTAGTAATTCCTGCGTGACCTCCACTAATGGGGTCATCATGGTACTTTTTAAGAATTTCCTGTTTTTCTTGATGGTCAACAATAATTTTTACACGAGGAGTGATAGCAATTTTAATGGTTTTTAACCTTATATTTCCTATTTGTTTAAAATTTGTTATAGAAACAATTTCAAAAAGTTTATCATTAGCCGAAATTTTCAATTTAAGATAACCAAAATCGTTGGCCCTTTCTTCTAGCCTTAAAAACAATTTCTCTAAAGAAATATTTCCATTAACGATAATGTCTCTTAAGTGAATTTTTAACAGATTGTTTTTTTGTTGTCTTATAACCAATATTTTCTTTTTAGGCTCAAAAAACAATTGCGCGTATTTTTTTACGTCCGTTTTTCGTAAAGCTTCAAAAATACATGGTTCGTCGAATAGTGTATTATTAGGGGTTTGTTGTATACCAGACTGACTGGAACTTCTTGTTTTTGATCTTGTTGTCATTTTAAGTAGATTTGTTGAACGTGCATTTTCTTTCTTGATCTGCCCAAAATCAAGTCTAGATAGCGCGTCAGCTCCGCAATTATCTTTTCCTTTAATATATTCGATCTCGAAGTCGTACTCTTCGAGATCTAACCTCATTCGTGTTAATTTTGATGATGGATTCGTCATTGAGAATAAATATACCAGAGGTCTGTGATCAGTTTTTATTAAAAATTTTTTTCCATATATATACGGTCGAAAGTAATTTATACTCCAGTGTATGGAAGTTAACTCCTGCTCTATCGTGCTTTTGTTGCTTTCCCCCTTGGTGAAGGTTCTTGAGGCGAAGGCTACTGGTAGTTGAATACCGTTATACTCTTGGCTAAGCACTGCCCCAGCCGAAATTTTTGAGGCATCAGTTGTAATGCAAAAAGGACGATTAAAGTCCGGATATTTTAAGATTTGGGGACTTAGGAGTGCATTTTTTAAATATTTGAATGCATTTTCGCATTCATCGGACCAAACAAAAGGAACAGATTTACGTCCTAAACGTGTCAAATGTATGGAATAATACGCAAAATTTTTAATAAATCGTCGGTAGTAATTTACAAATTGAACGAACCTTTTTGCTTCATCACCCGTTTTGGGTGTAGGGTAAAATAATATTTTGTCATATTTGCTGTCATCTGGCAAAATACCTTCACTAGTACATTTATGCCCTAAAAATGTAACTTCTGGGTTGAAAAACGTGCATTTGTCCGGATGAAGCTTTAAATTGGTTTTCCTACAAATTTCGAAGACTTGTTTAAGATTTTTGATCATCTGTTGAATCGAGCACCCCACAACTATCAGGTCATCCATGTATACAAATGCTCTATTAGGTGTAAGTCCCGCGAATGCCAAGGACATCATCCTTTGAAAAGAATTCGGAGCGACCTTTAAGCCATAGGGAAGGCGCCGGTACCGAAAAGATCCTGCGTTTGTGGAGAATGAAGTTATATCTCTAGAGTCCTCATCAAGTTCAATTTGGTGAAAACCAGATACTAAGTCAATACAAGAGAAATATTTAGCTCTCCCAAGCTGATCCAGGATGTCGTCAATACGGGGCAAAGGATATTTGTCTGCAACCAGCTTCTTATTAACTTGTCTATAGTCAATAACCAAACGCCATCTTTTTTTTTGAGTACCTGGTAAAGATTTTTTTGGTACCAATAAAATTGGACTATTGAATTCAGAAGAGGACGGTTCAATAATATTATCTTTCAACAATTTGTCCACCTGTTTATCTACTTCCTCCTTGTGGGCATATGGAATTCTATAATTTTTTATATAAACCGGATTATCATCTTTCAGCCTAAGTTTTTGTTTGTAAAAGTTATTGCAAGTTATAGTATCTGTTTCTAAAGCGAAGACGTCCAAATATTTTTCACATAAATTCGTAAGGGTGTCTAAGTGTTGTAAGGGACAATTGGCTTTTAATTTTTTTAATATTGTTGATTTTCTATTACCTGTTTGGTCTATTTGATTAAACTGTTTTAATTCATATTCTTCAAGATTTTCAGACTGAATTTTATAATTAGTAATTATTTGATTTTTCTCGGTAGAATTTAAAATTTTTACGTACGGATTTTCTGTACTAATAATTGAGTTCGCAATAATCACTCCCGGAGCAATTTCCTGATTGGGAATTAGAATCTCTTTATGAGCGGAATCTATTGTAATTTTTCGAATAACTTCTGCCCTTGCTGGCAGAGAAATTGAGTCCGCCGTTGGCGCATGTCTTATTTCATATTTTACGCCAATTTGATTTGGAAATGGATTTAAAATGAACCAATCTTTATTATTCTTTTCATAGTTTATCCTGCAATTAAATTTTTTTATTAAATCCAGACCAATAATACCATCAGTTGGTATTGGAAAAGACTCTTCCACAATTTGAAACTCATGCTTTAAAGTATATTTTCCTGTAAAAATAGCAGCCTCAACCGACCCTAAAGATTTGACAAATCCCTCGTTTATACCAGACATTTTAAAAATAACATCGTTATTGATGTTTGTATTTTGTTTTAATTTATTTATTTTGAATACGCTGATTTCGGACCCCGTGTCGAGAAGAAAATTTAAAGACTTTCTATTTAAAGAAGTCTGTAATGTTACATAATTTGTTAATTTCAGATCTATGTTATAAATTTTTGAGGTTTGTAATGCACGATGTTTTTTTTTTAATAGTCTCCCAGTTGGGCGTCCTGGGAGACATCTTCGTTTTCCTGTACCGCATCAATGGCTCTCATGCTTTGATTACCATTATTTTGCCTATTGTTATAATTTCTGTTTGGGTTTCTGCTTCTAAAATTATTGTTGTAATTACCGTTATTTCGGAAAGAATTTTGGTTTTGAAAATTATTGTTTTGGAATTGATTTTGATTAGGAAAGTTATTGTTACTAAAGTTGTAGCCATTATTTGCTCTGTAACCTCCACGGCCTCTGCCGTTGGAACGTCTATTTTGGTTATTGTTGACATAAGCGACTGTTGCTGTGTTATCATCTGTATTTGAGATTGCTCTAGCATATTTTGCCACTACCTGGTTTGTGTTAGAAAATTCACCTGCTTCCATTACAGTTTTGATTCTGTCATTATAAGCGTTTTTAATCATCACATTGACCGCAATATCTGCGACGCACTTTGAAGCCGCTGTGGTTGATAAACCACCAGAAATATAGGCGTTTTCGAGCAAAGCCGACATGTCTTCGATTTCTTTAATAAAATCGGTAGTGGATTTTCCTTGCTGCTTTATAGCTGCGAGTTTGGAAGTTAATGTTGTTATTGATGGACCTTGAATTGACGATTTTAATTTGGCAATAATACCTTGTATTGTAGTTTCATTTGCAACTATGGATTTGGCCGCAATGGCCAGTTTTGTTTTAATTAAGGCTACTGCTGTGCTTTCAAACCCTTCTTTTAATTCATCTAACAATTGCAATGCATCTAAAAATTTATCCAAATTTTCATACTTGCCGTTGAAGTCAGGCAGCAACTTAACTGCTATTTTCAAAAATTCGTTTTTCGTAGTCATTATTGACGTATTTGTGTTGTTAGTAGATTCAGAATGAAGTTTTAAACTAGTTGTGGCGGTTTCTGTTTTTTGAACGTTTGATATTTCTATTTGTTGTGATTTATTAGCGGTTATATACGCTCCTAGCTCTACCTCTATTTGCGCGATATCTTCTTGAGTTAATTCTATTACAACTCCTAATTTTTCTGGAATAGGTTTAGTAATTTTTAGTCTATCAAAAATTGTATAAATTTTATTTTTAATATATGTTGCTCTAGCCTTTATGTCAATTCGTTGTTCCTCTGTTAGACTTTTATAGGTATCTATAAGTAACTGGGTTACAGTATTATATTGTATTACTAAGTTTTGAATATGTTCCCTTGAAGTAGGAATGGAAGGTATATCTGTTCTATTCAAATTTTTATATAATCTATTGCATTGACTTTTTGCTTCATTTACTGTTTCATCTATTTCTTGCCAAGAGTAGGACATCATAAAGTTGAAAAGATCAAAGATAAACAACTAAATCATGACATTTTGCATTATTTACAAATATATATGTATGTATATATTTAGTGTATTCGATTAAAAATAAAATTGGCTCAAAAAAATTAACATACACGTATTTTTTTAATAGAAAAAAAAATTTTTTTTTTTTTTTTTTAAATATCTTTAAATAGTTTTATTATAGTATGACATAGTTATTTTATAAAGAGCAAACTTAGAATTATAGTTGTTGATATTATTGTAGCTGCCAACATGCTTAATTTAAAAGAGCTTCGAACTTTATTTAAAAATTTTAGGGCAAAAAAAAGTCATTAAAAATTCAAAGAGAATTTTGTTTGGTACTAAATTTCTGCTTCTTCTCTTCTGATTTTAAAACTCTTCTTATTGCTGATTTAATGCAGGAGATCTTTTATGCACCACTGTGGACTGTTAACGAGAAAAAAAAATTGTTCTTGATGATGTTATGGCTTTGATGTTAATGTTGTCCGATTTAAACGGTGGAGAGATTTGGTTCTTGTTATGTATTTTGTTATTTTATTTAAATTCATGCTTTTTTTTGAAATAGTTTTCTTGTTATATTTTTTTGATGAATTTTTGCTTGGAATCTGGTTTTGATTTTTGGAATTTTTCTTTTGTTAAATTTTCTTTAATGTATTTAAAATTTTCGTTAGAATTATCTTCCATTTACGTTTATAATTTATTTAAACTAGGTCTTCCTTTTTTTTTTTGCTAACTGTCCCTCTATTTGTTCAATGTTAACAAAAAGTTTTTTTTTTCAATATTTCGTTCGTTTAATTTCTTATTGAATACTCTTTTTTTTATACTCTTTTATAATTATTTTGAAAACTGTATCTTAAATTTGTTGTTTTTTTTTTACATATGTACATACATAAAATTCTATTTATTTTATTTAAAAACCGGTTTTTTTTTTATTTTACTGATTTTTGTTAAATTTTTGCTGTTTGTTTCTTTTTAATTTATTCTTTCTTATAGGTATAATTGATTTTATTTGTACTTTCATTTAAATTAGATTTTTCTTCTTTTTGTTTCAGATTGAAGGATTGATTTAAATATCCATTTTTTTGCTAGTTACAGATTTTGGTTTGTGTAAATGTTTTTGTTTAAAAGTTCTTTTTCTTTAACCACTCTCACTGTCTTCTCAAATGACTGCTTTTTTTTGTTTTTAATTAAAAATAAAACCACACAGAAATTGTGCTAATTGTTGGTTTAAGTGCAAGACCAACTTGTTTAAATGTCACGGTCGCCATGTTGTAATAATAAAACATTCTTATTAAAATATTTTGTAAAACAATATTTATTCAATTTATTTATAAATTACAAATGACTGTTCTTTCTCAACGCCTGTACTCCAATGATAGACAAGTTGCTAGAGAGCTCGAGTCAAGCTCACCAAAAATGTCAAGGCGCGCTTAACTCAATTTCTCAGCACTCATTCAAAATGAATTGGCGCTAAACATTCATCGGTAAGTATTAAGGTGACCCAAATACTTCTCGATGAACTGAAAAGCCAATAAATTCATGACAATTGTGTACATTCACACACACGCACACACATAAACAAACACTAATACGTAATTTATATGAATTCATATCTATATATATGCCGACGTAACTACTCCCACTTGGGAAACTAATGATAATAGTGGCATAATTGTTATAGATACGTGTTTCGAGATAATAATGCGTGTTTGTGTATGATGAAAAAATGGCCATATTAAGCTTCGCAGAACAGGACTAGAAAGCGAGCGCACTTGTTTCATATGAATTGTACAAATATTTTTTTATCCTGTTTTTGAAATCTTATAAATGCTTTCAACATGTCCGTTATATTTATAATAGAATTTGGAAATTAATTAAGTGAGAGTGTGTTTCAAATTAAATCGATTTCTAGTTCTTCATAAAAAGGGTGTTTTTGAAGGTCGACAATAGCTACGAAAAGACTATCTAAGTTTTGTAGACTACTACGAGATAATAATGGCACGAGTAATCGTGTTCGTAAGAAATCCATCCGCAATGGGTGCTATTGGCTAAAGTAATTAATCTAATCAAAACATAAAAAAAAGTTACTACGAGTTTTCTCTCTTGAGTGCTATAAAAAAACCAACACGTCAAAGAGATTTGCATATTGAAAAGAATGCAACCGAAACTGTGGAAGAATATCGAAATTTAATGTTTCGTCGTTGGCCACCTGTATCGCGGTTCTCTGTGTCCACAAATATATATATTTTTCTTAATAGGACTAGCAGAGAATGGTGTACAAATTGAGTTCACAAAATCATCATATGTATCGCTGTTTCGCCCATTGGACTTTAATGCAGTTGAAAACTAATTGAACTAATTTTTGACTTAACACTCTTACTAGTACCCGATTCACAACAGATGCTACCCACTTCGCTACATCCAGAAGAACGCAACGTTTAATGCGGATTTTATGCTGCTGGCATTAATGGACTGGCGTTATGCTTAATGAAAATCGTTGCCAAGATTAATGATTTTGCGTTTGAAAATATGTACAACATTGTTCCGATCGAAATGGAGCTACAAATTTGCCTCTAAGATTGTGCGGTTTGATATATCTCGACTATTTCCTGTGACGCCCAGTGGCGGATTTAGACTGCTTCTACCCTAGGAAACCAGAGATACGACCCCCCCCCCCCCCCCCCCCTTTTCATTAACCAAATTATATTCGTTTTAATTCAATATTGTTTTTTAGAATGTCTGTTCAATAAAATAAATGGGGATGATGTTGGCTGAAGTAGTTAACACGAGACTTTGAAGCGGAAGGCTCTGAGTTCAACACCGCGAATTCTTCTCATCAGCATGGTTATGCTAGTTGTTGCCAGCCTGTTTCAGTGATGAAGGCATAGCACCGAATTACTAGCAACGATTGACACTATGAACTACAAAAGAGCAGAGAAACAGCACCTTTCTTCGTCGGCCCTGTAGCAAAAAATTAACCGGCGAAGTAAAAGATTGAAATTGCTACCAAAAAAAATTTGCTGTCTTCTCATCCATCTTCATTTGTCCTCTCAATACTATCCCCTGGTTTCTAATTGCGGTGCAATGCACTACATCCGCTGAGTGCTGGTCCGAGTTAAAAAAGCAGCTGCATTTTAATTTTTTATTCATTTCTGTCTTGTCTCGTTCAAAGTAGTCCCCCTCAGATAAAATATACTTGGCCATCGTTTTTCCTACTCCTCAAAGCAATTTTGGTATGTAATTTTTCGTTTGCCCTTGAACTCTGTAAAAAAAGTGGGGTTTTATCTTTTCAGTCGTCCTTTTATGAGTACCTCCAAACTTGGAAACAGAAAAAAGTCGCCAGGCTAGAATCCGTTGCATAAGGTGGCAGAAGCCCGATCACGGTGTTATATTGGGTCAAACAAATTGTGATCAAAACTGAGCAATTTTGGAACGAACTTTTCTGCTACATCGAATTCAGCAGGAAGATCGAATATTTCCAACAAATTTCCATAATAGGGATCTTTAATTCTTCGTTCTCTGATTTTAAATGATTTGACAATAGCAATTATTCCTTATGAAATGTGTTTCAGTGCAAGATTTCTTCATCGTTACGTTTTTTTTGCCACCCTCGGCCCGCGTCCCACGCGCCTAAGCATACATATATCCATAACTTGTGTTGTCACATAAATTCACTATCTTATGCGGATAAACTATCGATTATTGAATTTTCGGAGGGCAACAGTTTTCGCACTGTTTGTTACATGAGGTCAGCAATGCTCGAAAAATAGCTTAAAAGTGGGACGTCAGAATGGGCTTCGTTGCCATGTGCCCAATTTTTTTTAATCTATGTGTCATACACTGAACTCTTGAATGAAGAAATAATATAAAATTGTTTGGGGTATATTTTACAAATTAAAGTTTTATAGGACTTAAAAAAATACTCTATATTTATATATAAAAGTCAAGTAAAACCTTTGTAATTACAAATTAAAGCATAACTCAATTTACTGAAGCCCACACTGAAAGTAACAATATATTGACATGTGTGTAGTTGTAATTACTTTTCGCGTTAGAATAATGATTTCATTAGAATGTGTCATGGCTGCTAGGAAAAGTGTTGCGTTTATTGAAAAAAACTATAAATAGAATATTTTGTTTTACTTATTAATCACATATGGTTGATTTAAATACATGAAATAAAATGTTTCAAATAAATGAATTAAAATGTTTACCAATAATTCTCTTCCATGCGATCCACATGTCAAAAATGCATCCAACTCAAACTCTTCAAATATTTAGTATTTATACTGACCAGGGACCTCTCTGTAACTAATTTGTTTGGACTAGGACGCAAGCGTCATACTTGTTTAATCCTGCTGTTAGGTTGAAAAAAACTTACGAATCTTAGGTAGGAGACCATTTTGGTCCACCTCGTATTTTTCATAAGTAATATGATATTAAACTTTTTTCACCAAACATTTTAAATAATATATTTAACTGAGAACATTTAATTTAAACCCAATAGCAATAAAAGCTTCAGTATATTTTTAAATATTTAAATTAACGGTCAATTTTTACTAAGTGTTCTAGAGTAAAAATAATATTATAGCTTTATAATTCTGGGATTGCCCGCTCTATACAGGTATGTGTACAACCAATCTATGTTTTACTTCAGTCAGTGTTAAGCTTCTGAAGTCTTTACTTCCGAAAAGAGAAACAAAATGGAATATACAAGAAATTTGAATACCAGTGCTATTCTAAATAAAAGTGACTCAGATATTTCAACTTCTTCCATAATAGAGAAAAATATTGAAACTGAATGCGATAGTGAAACTTGTGAACATGAACTGAAAATGGTGAAGAAAGTGAAGCAGCTTGTATAGATGCATCATTCATTGCTAAAAACAAGATGAATTGGAGTGTATTTCCTTCACCAAGCTGTATAACTCAAAAAAAAAAGTTTATTTTGTGTTATTATCAGGCAGTGTAAGACAATAGTTCCCTTTACCTATATTAGAAGGCGTTGATACTGCTGATCAAATGATAGGTTGCTACATCACTAAAAGAAAAATAAATCGATGGCCAAATGTTGTATTTTCAAATAAAATTGATATCCGCATTGAATGCATTTATTTTATATTCAGAAATTGATTCTTCGTGGGCTGCAAATGATTCAAACAATAGAAGATCTGATATTTTACGTCAGCTAGCCATGAGTCTAGCGGAAGAATACATGTTGAATAGAAAAACTAAACCGAAAAATTGACTCAACTGTAAGCTTCGTCGTCAAATAGTGTACCATCTGCAACCTATGGTATAAAAATGTCAGCTCCAAGAAAACGGGGAATTTGCAAATTGCTGTAAGTCAAAAAGTGTGTTGACAAATGCATCATATGCAGCAGATTTATATGCATAATAAATCGAAGAACAACATGCACATCTTGCTGCGAAAAACTAATGGACTATAACTGTTCTTTCTTATATTCATATACTTTTACTGAAATAAAAAATTTCATGGACCAAAATGGTCCGTAACCTAAGATTTGCAACTTTTAATTTTCTTCCGTTCTATTTTATCGTATCTAGCTAAAAACTCACTAAAAGTATTAAAATAGAAAAAAATACCTGAGCTGCCGTTTTAAGTTGATACAATAAGCCATTGCAAATTTAAAAGAAAAAACAAAATAAAAATGACCAAAATGGTAAAAACCTAACAGCAGGGTTAAGACTAATTTTTTCCTGATTTATAAGAGGTTAATAATAATTTTTTTTTATAAATAAAGCTATTCGTGCTTATATTTATACTTCTTCACTTTTATTTGCATTTTGCAATTTTTCTAAATGTTCAGGGGTTCTTACAATCAGCCTGAAGACTTAAATCGAATGCAGGAAATAATTATTCTTAGAAATAAGATTATTTATTTCTGTTTTGAGTTTTATAAATATAATTTCAAGATTTATTATAACTTAATTAAACGAGAATTATTAGAAATTACCGCTGCACAAGGGTGCTAAAGGCAATAATTTTGCGGATTAATTGAAAAAATAATTCAAGTATCGTGAAAACTGAGAGCACAAAATTCGTCACCATCAGGCAAAAAATTAAAACTTTTAAATGAAATTTGTTTGTTGACGATTTTCTTCCGGGTGCCGACAAACCAGAGATAATTGAGCATTTGAACGCCAACATTCGTGATGTCATTGCCGAGAGACGACCTCATACACTCGAAAAAGTGCTGTGAGTCCAGCCGCGGCAGTCATATGAATGAAATAATATTCCATCTCTAACTGGAGCAATTGTAGTTCACAACAATAAAATTTCAAACCGCGTTTGTTTTAATGCAATTTTAAATTTAAAGTCTTAAGCTTTATAAATGTATTTAGAATAGGCGATTTTATTGTATATGAAAGTGGCACCACTGAAATCATTTCTTACAATGCAGCTGTCGTGTTCAAAATAATTAAGTTGCTGGCCACATGGCAGCATTTGTAGTCATGTTGCCATGTAGCTGGCTGTCGTCTAACCCCCTTATTCATAAAAATTATGAGAGTCTAATAACAGCGTAATAAAACAAAATTTCATATGAAATTTGCTCTATTACACTCTTACAAGCCTCTCATAATTTTTATGAATGAGGGTGTAAGTGTTTAGAGCTTAATTTGTAATCTACAAATTGTGAATTCTCAGACGGTTTTCGAAAGTATATGCATAAGATAAGATGTTTTTGACTTTTCAAAACTATGGTTAAGTTCTACCGATGATTTGGTAAAGCACAAATGAAATGCTAAACATCAACAAATAATTTTCATTTAAAATAGAATTGTGACAATATTTCAAATAAAAATTTCATAAAATATGTAACGGTACTTTTGTGGTGACTAAAATTAAATAAAAACTAAAAATTTTATGCTAATAAATACTGTTTACAATGAATAATTTCAAAAAATCAATATATCTTATTATGTGGTCGTCAAGTTCAGGAAAACATATATCAATCCGTTTTGCTTAAATTTAAATTAGTTGCGGCAATGGTTTTGTTTGTGGCTTTTATATTGGAAGTAAAAAAATATAATTTTCTAAGTTCAAGGGGACATAAAGTTATCAGTTGGGGTCAATTGGTCAGGGAATCAAATATAATTTAAAGCCCGCACAGTTTAGTGTTATTTATAAAAAATAAATACGTTGTGCATCGGTGCGTCTCAGAAATTAGTAACAGCTTATGGCGCTAACTTTACCAACAAATATTCCTATGCGACTTCTGCTAAAGTTTTATAACTGAAAAATCAGCCGATATAACTGGACTAAATTTAAAATTAATAAAGCATATGCAAGTGCTGCTTATTGTACTCGTTGTGTCCAGTTATTTGCATATAAAATAGGAAGACTTTTTTTTAACCATATCCATGGTACAACATGACCCCTACTCTGTACAAGAAATTGTTAACCACACTCTTTTAGCTATTGGCCAACTTTCAGAAGAGGCTAGAAATGAAGATTTAAAAAAAAAATGGGAGTTTCATTCAAGAAAGTGCAGCCGTGAGAAGTCTAATGAAGATATTGTAAACTATCTTTTGTTAAGTTCTGATCCTGTTGTTACCAGCATGCGTGAATTGCCGAAAAAGAAAGCACATACATTGCCATAGGAGGCCATGGGCTTCATTAGACATGATGATGGAGATAATAATGATGTCTATGATTTTAATGAAAGTTTCGATGATGATGAGGCTGATATTGACGATGAATAATAATTAAGGCCCTTAAAATATTTTCATTCTTAACTTTTTGAAATAAAAATCGTTATATTTGTTTTTTTTCTAGCTGAGTTAACAAATCATCGAAAATAAATTTTTAAATTATTCATATCTGAAGTATTTTAGTGCCAGGAGCTGGAAAAATCTCATCTCTAGTTGATATAATAATACTAATGATACATGATCGTTTTTTTACCAATAACATTCATAGCTTTAGTGCTTGTAACGACTATAGTTCTATAGATACAGCACAATTAATAATTATTTTATTAGGGGGTTATCTGACTTCCCGTCCTATATCTCTAAAATTTTGCTTAAATATGCGGACTGGTTCTAGAATCCTCACTATTGTTGTTTTTGACATATTCGCCCCTATTATGAGTGGCGACATCGACGCAGTATCAAGACGACAGCAAAGAATGGTCGCTAGTCTACTCTTTTTCGACAGCAACTGACTACTATTGACATGTTCTATCAATATTATATGCCCTAGAGCATACTAAGAAATTATGAAGAGTAATTAATTGTTATCGATAACTTCTAGACAAGTGATAATTTTTTACTGTCGACTTGATGCGACGTCGATGTCGCCATTCATAATATGGGCTATTAATAAATCCGTGAAAAAGCGCATTTGACCCCACTGTGCGCTGTAGTGAAATAGACGAGAGCCTGTGAATCCAATATACGACCTCCAGACTGGTAGCACAGCATGCTATTAACTTGCCTAATGAGGCGTTATAAAAGGAATACGTTTTGAAAAACTTGTGAGAGTGCGGAGAGAAAATTAAGAGTTTCTCTCTGTGATTATGAATTTTGGGGTGGTCAGCCATGGTTATGGTCTATTGCCCTTGACTTTGTTGGAGGAAATTGAAATTTTTTTTAGTCAAAACTATTTTATTACTATGAACTCTATTATTAAGATGAGAATTCGTTATATGGACTCAAGTTCAAATCTGAAAATTATTTTTTTTTTGTGAATTTTGATTAAATTCAAGTTATTTTATTATGGCATAGTGGTCGGGAAATCAGTACTGATATTCCACTCTTAATAAAAATAACTTGAATTTAATAAAAATTCATAAAAAAATAATTTGTAGTTTGAATTTGAGTTCAAATAAGGAATTCTTATCGATAAATAAAACATACCTAATATGAAATCTTCTAACAAAATTTTCTCAAATCACACACCTAAAATTTAATTATTTATTTATTTACGCCAATGGATTACAATGTTATTACAGGTAATAGCAACCTAATATTTTCTCCAAAAAATATACATATATAAAAAATTCCTATTTTCTAACTAATTTTTAAAATTGCTGTACTTATAATATTATTCATATTATTTAAAGCACTTAAAGTTCGTAGTGCAGGCTGACGCATGGGAGAAGGTGGTGAAATATAAAATAATGATTACGTCAATGGGTTCTGAAAGATAGAAAGACTTATGATATGAGTGTTACGATGAGCAAATTTTACAAATTTCCTTCGGATTCTTCCAATTCTATTCGTATTTACTCCATATATCTGGCTTCATTCAGAGGAGAAATACTCAAACTTAGAGGGAACAAAAGCAAGATCCAATATTATTTATGTTTACAATTTTTAAATCCTGATCATGAATTTTGTGTTGGAAAGTCCCAGAGTTATGAAAATTCATTTGGCAAATCATATACCATCGATACAACGTCGTAGTGTAGGGGCATCATTATCAGAAATTACTTCCTTATAAATCTTTAGATCATCCGCGTATAATAAAAATTGGGCACACAAAAATGAGTTGAGTTAAAAATAGCAACGGACCTCATATGCTACGCTGAGGTACACCAGATGTTGCAGATGTTGTTTGATGGTTACGAATAAAATTGTTAATTATTCAGATATTGAATGTCAAGACTCTACAACTGCTGTTCTTTAAGAAATGCTTCGGGACAGCAAGTTTCAATTAATCGAAAACATTCACTTTAACATTCTTAAGTATAAAAGAATTCAAACCAAAAAAAGTTTGGCTTACGGAACAAAAAATTTAGAAAAATGGGATATGAAGAAAATAATCAAATGACAATATTTATAATGCCTTTCTGAATTTAAACAAATTTTCGAACAACTGACCTGTCAATCTTAATTGAATTCAATCGAACCTGTTAATTGAATTCAATAAAACCTGTCATTAATGCATCGTTTGTACTAGTACTATACAGGCTGGCAACTGTTTCAATAACGACAACGCAGCACTAGTCGGTGAACATTACCGAGAGCAATTGACACTATCGTGTACTAAATACTATCCCCTCCTTCAATACTTTCCCGTCTCTTCTAGTTCCGGTACAATGTACTGCGTATGTGGGAGTCACCTCCAAGTGCTGGTCCTACTTAAAAAAAATCCAATGCCACTTGCAAATATTCACATATCTCGGATTTTTTTTAAATTGGGATCGGCCCTCTAAGGTGGCGCCCGTGCAATGCATTATGCCGGAGCTATGAGAAGGGAAAGAATTTGTTGTAGCCTTTTTTTTTGCTAACAAATTTTTAGTCTAGCACCAGTAAAGTGTCAATCGCTGTCGGTAATGTGAACCAAATTTGGAACCTTCGATCTTATTCAGGAATAAAGTGATGCTGTTGGCTGAAGTAAAGGGTGTTTTTATAAGAGCTTGCTGATTTGAAATTTAAATAAAACACATGCAAAATTATGAAATGGCCAAAAAATTTTTTTTTATTTGGTAGATAATTTCTTGTCATTTAACATTTAAATATAATTTCGGGCATATGGCCACCACGACTAATTTGCACAAACGTCATTCTGAAGGTCCAATTTTCGACCACCTTTTCAAGCATTTGTGGGCGTATTTCAGCAATGACACGTTGAATACTGGTTTCCAAAGCGTCAATCGTTGCTGGTTTATCCACGTAAACCAATGATTTCAGGTATCCCCACAAAAAATAATCGAGTGGCGTCAAATCACACGAGCGCGGAGGCCAATTCACCGCTCCATTTCTCGAAATAATGTTGTCGTTGAAATGTTCTTTCAATAAGTCCTTTGTTTCGCCCGCAGTATGATGAGTGACACCATTCTGTTGAAACCACATTTCGTTTACATCCATATCTTGAAGTTTTGGCACCAAAAATTCATTGATCATGATTCTGTATCGATTTCCATTCACGGTAACGCGTCGTCCTTCCTCATTTTTAAAGAAATAAGGACCGATGATTCTACCAGCCCATAGACCGCACCAAACAGTACATTTATCGGGATGCATTGGTAATTCTTGAACGGCGTGTGGATTATCTTTTCTCCAAATACGGCAATTTTGCTTGTTGACATATCCATTCAACCAAAAATGCGCCTCATCACTGAAGAGAATTTTGCGGTAAAAAAGCGGATAAACATTTTTAATTGAACACTGTTTTTGAAAAAAAATTTCCACGATTTGGAAGCGTTGTTCTGGAGTTAACCTGTTCATGATGATTTGCCAAACAATACTGAGTACAGACGTCACTTTAAACTGTCAAAACAGCTGTCAGACAACAGAGTGATTCGTATAAAAAAAAAACTTCATAAAAAAACACCCTTTAGTTAACACGAGTCTATGAAGCATGAATATTGTGTCGAATTCTGTTTCAGTGTTGAAGGCACAGCACTGGTCAATGAACATAATTGGCAGCGATTGCTACTGCTGTCATGTACTAAAGAGCAGAGGAACAGCACCCCTCTTCGTTGGCCCTGTAGCAAAAAATTAGCCAGTGAAGTAAAGGTTGAACAAAAATATTCTCAATCTTCTCATCTATTGTCATCTATCTTCCCAATACTATCCCCTCCTTTCTAGTTCCGTCGCAATGCAGTGCATATGTAGGGGTCTTCCCCTGAGTGCTGGTCCATCTTAACAAACAAAAAAAAAACTTGATTGATTCCGGAATTAAACTTGCTATAAATTCCCTATTTAACATTTTTCTTTGACATGATGGATAATTCAACTTTCTACAAAAACTCATATGTATATTGGAACACACAAATTTGTTAAATTGTATAAAAATGTGTACAAGTGGGGAAATCCCGCAACACTCTTAATATCTGTTCATAAGTGTTACATGATTTCAGAAGCAATAATTAAATCTGTTGTTAAGTTATTTCAGTTACCACACATTCAATGCACAATTTTAAATCCATTCAATTACGTCACATAGTTATTGACATAAAACTTTACAGCGCAATTAAGAAGCTTTTGACTCGAATGCAGTTGTTTGCAACTTGTGAAAGTTAATATCGTTGATGCAGCAATAACATTGAAAATGCGATTAAATACAATATTATTGTGCACATTTGAATGCAAGTTTAGTTCATATCAAAAGCAAATTACAAAAATAAAGTCGAATAGAAAAGGTCATCTGCAAATGAAAATCGCAAAGAAAAAAAATGCATTTTTATATGTTTTTAAAGATGCGATCTTAAATTGAATCATGTTTTATTTTGAAACTATTTTCAATTTTCTGGCCGTAATATGTCAAAGTCTGCTTAATGTGGTTAATATTTAAAGATGTTTAATTTCGAAATTTTTTAATGTACAATAAAAATATTTTCATATTAAATTCAATTAAAATTGTTCGAAATTTTGTTTAAATTCAGAAAGACATTAAAAATATTTCAAGGCGCAAAGGAAAGTCAACATCAGTTTTTTTAAAATGATTGAACTTACACAGCAGAGCAGAACAGTTGTTTTTGAAAGCCGCTACACTTTCATCACCAGTAGTCATGTATATTTTTTTTTGTCACCACTGCTTCTTCAAAAAAAGCTTTTTAATCACTATTTCATACCTTAAATATTATTGCATTCCACTGACGTTTTTAGTGGTCAGAATCATACACACAAAAAACTTAATAAAAGCCTTAGCACAAACGTTTTTATTAAGCAGACTTAAGTACTTATTACATATTGCCATAGACATATATAATGATAAATCTCGATATATTCCTTGAGTTTTTTGCTGAAGCGTTTAATAAAGATTAAAACGTTATTATATTCTCAAAAGAGGCTTCAAGCTCAAAATTGTGATATTTCTGCAAAAACTAAAAAATATTAGAGCCAATACAATGGCAAATCGTTCTTATAAAAAACCACATCTAATGACACGTAATAGAAACATTTGCAAAATCATAAGCCATTTCTTATCAGAATAGACTGAGTAAAATTGCCATAGAGTTGAAATAATGACTTGAATATTAATAAGGGAAAATATATACGACAGTGCCACATGGGTTTGTTAATATTTATACACACTGCAAAATGAATGGCAATAAATATAAAATTTCTACACTGTCTATTGGATGATTCGAAATTACAAAAGATGCGTAGTAGACACATAGAGAAGCAACAATTCATGTTTTCTGAAATAATCTGTGGTTAGGGAACAGCCCTTATAATTAGTTTAAGCATTATAAAATATGTAAGCAGCACGTTAATGTCCTTGTTAATCGGTTGTTGTGTATGCCCTCTAAAAAAGAATTGGAGGCTATATTCACTTTGTTATTCCGTGTGTAACGCAGCGAAATATTCCTCTAAGACCCCACAAAGTAGATATATATGAAGTTTTTTTATACGAATCACTCTGTTGTCTGACAGCTGTTTTGACAGTTTAAAGTGACGTCTCTACTCAGTATTGTTTGGCAAATCATCATGAACTCCAGAACAACGCTTCCAAATCGTGGAAATTTATTTTCAAAAACAGTGTTCAATTAAAAATGTCTATCCGATTTTTTTCCTCAAAATTGTCTTCAGTGATGAGACGCATTTTTGGTTGAATGGATATGTCAACAAGCAAAATTGCCGTATATGGAGCAAAGATAATCCACACGCCGTTCAAGAATTACCAATGCATCCCGATAAATGTACTGTTTGGTGCGGTCTATGGGCTGGTAGAATCATCGGTCCTTATTTCTTTAAAAATGAGGAAGGACGACGCGTTACCGTGAATGGAAATCGATACAGAATCATGATCAATGAATTTTTGGTGCCAAAACTTCAAGATATGGATGTAAACGAAATGTGGTTTCAACAGGATGGTGCCACTTGTCATAATGCGGGCGAAACAATGGACTTATTGAAAGAACATTTCAACGACAACATTATTTCGAGAAATGGACCGGTGAATTGGCCCCCACGTTCGTGTGATTTGACGCCACTCGATTATTTTTTGAGGGGATACTTGAAATCATTGGTTTACGTGAATAAACCAGCAACGATTGACGCTTTGGAAACCAGTATTCAACGTGTCATTGCTGAAATACGCCCTCAAATGCTTGAAAAAGTGGTCGAAAATTGGTCCTCCATTTGTCCTTTGTGCAAATTAGTCGTGGTGGCCATATGCCCGAAATTATATTTAAATGTTAAATGACAAGAAATTATCTATCAAACAAAAAATTTTTTTTGGCCATTTCATAATTTGGCATGTGTTTTATTTAAATTTCAAATCAGCAAGCTCTTATAAAAGCACCCTTTATATATATATTCTTGATTACTGATGATATCTTGATACTGATGAAATGGGCTAAATCGGGCCAGAGGGAAAAAAGTTTCCCTAAGCAGAACTAAACCAGCCTCTAAAAACAATATAATTTTAAAGTTTTTTTGTAATATAAATGATATATTTTTATGTCAAAGAAGGTCCAACCCGTTAAACATGGAGCCATAAAATAAAAAAAAATAAATTTTCGGACTCCACCCCTTTAGTGGGTGTTGATGTAACATATTACATGGAAAAGTATTATAAATATTTAACAAATTGTATTCCTTAATTCTACTATGCCCTATTATGCCCTTCTCCTCCACCCACCTTGGCCCCCTAAGTTACCCTATCAAGAAAAACTTTTTTTATCCACTTAATTACCGCAAAAATTTTATTTTTAAGTTTTTACGACAAAGGAGAGATGTCTTTCCCATGGTCCTTCCCGAAGTGACCCTGTCAAAATAGAGTTTTAAAATTGGAATTGAAATCTACAAAGGAACTCTGATCTAGCAGGATAAACATCTTTAATTTACCTCTGTTCCTTTTTTCCGGACCAGCGCTCAGGGAATGACCCCTACATATGCAGTACATTGTGCCGGAATTAGAAAGGAGAGGGGTAGTATTGAGGGGACAGATGAAGAAAGATGAGAAGATAAAGTTTTTTGTAGCTATTTCAACCTTTTTATTTCGCCGGCTAATTTTTGCAACAGGACCGACGAAGGAGGGTGCTGCTGTTACTCTGCTCTTTAGTACATGATCGTGTCAGTCGCTGCCAATTATCTTCAGTGATCAGTGCTATGCCTTCATCACTGAAACATGCTAACAACAACTAACACAGCCATTCATTAAAGCTGATCAGAAGAATTCAACACAATATTCATGACTCTGCGCGGGATTGAACTCAGGACCGTCCGCTTCATAGCCTCGTGTTCTACTATTTCAGCCAACAGCACCCACGCGTGGACGTAAAATATCAACTGCAAAAATAACTTAATTTGCTTTTATGCTGCTGGAAAGGTGTCTCAGCCATGCTGCCCTTATTTGGAGGGTATTTAACTTAAGAAATTTGTGTATTTCGCATACCGTGGGATATTTGTTTTAATAAAGCAGGCACCAAATGTCACTTTTGACATATAATTATTAGAGATGTAGAAATGCCGTGATTTTTTCATGTCACGCGTGAATCACCTGAATCGTGATTGTAAATTATTAGAACGTGAGCGAGCTAAATTTTTTTCTATTGAATTTTTAATACATACATACGTATCTATGTGTTATACTATAGAGATACATATTGTCGCACTGTGAACAATTCTACTGTGAGCGAGCGCGATTTTTCAAAATTGTTACCATCGTGCGTGAAAGTACGTGATTAAAACTAATGGCGTGAGTAAAAAATTTTAGTTTCGTGATCGTTATCTTAATTTTACTCACGCACATCTCTCTAGTTATTATTAAAAAGAAATATGCTGCATTTGTTGTGGGCTGCATACTTGAACCAGCTCAATGTTCACATCATGAAAGAAATTTCCGTTCTATCCTTGTCTCTGAATAATCGAAAGCTGACTTTCAAAATAGAAGTTAACAAGAAAATAACATATAACAAAATTTCTTAAGTGAAATTTATTTGTTGGTGGCCAAGCAATATCTATATACATTTCATTGGTGCTTTACCAAATCATCAGTAGACTTTAACCAAGGGTTTTGAAAAGTTAAAAACCTCTTATCTTATGCATATACTTCTGAAAACCATCTGAGAATTCACAATTTGTAAATTACAGACTATTTTCAAAAATCACAACAGAATAAGCCTTGAAATTCATACAAAACTAAACCAACAAATAAATTATATTCGATAAGAATCTATTTTATTTTTCTACAATTTATACAATCAGAAATCCATTGGATAACAAGAAAAGTATTTATAAGGCAAAATGAAAAACAAAATCTAAATCAAGCTGTTATGAAATAAATAAATAAATTTCATTTAAAATAGTATTGTAACAACAATATGTCAAATAAAAATTTCATAAACATTTCTTAAGATTTTCTTGTTAATTCTGAAAAAAACATAATTTGTAAGAATAAGAAGTTCAAACAAATATCAAGGTCATAGAAAAGAACTCAAATTTTACACTTTTTATACATTTAAGTACAAGTTTTA
This sequence comes from Linnaemya tessellans, assembly GCA_951800035.1. Classification (NCBI taxonomy): domain Eukaryota; kingdom Metazoa; phylum Arthropoda; class Insecta; order Diptera; family Tachinidae; genus Linnaemya; species Linnaemya tessellans. The sequence goes on along the minus strand of OX637532.1, from coordinate 109,868,915 downwards.
AATAATTGTAGTATTCATACTGACATAATGTCTTATTATTTAAAAAAACTGCTGTTGCGCTGCACACAAAAAAGGCGATGAAATAATAATCCTTTCTAAAGTATTTTGATTGCTTTGCCATAAAATAACTATAGAAATCTGAGTAGATTTACTGACACTTTTTACTCAATACGGCCAAGGAGCGCCAAAATTACCGAAGGGGTTTCAGTTCAGTTTTTATTTAATTTAATTTTATTTAACATACAGTATATTAATGAAGAATGTTTTTAATTTAATTATGAAAAATTATATCTCGCAAGTGGTGGCCATTTTCTGTTTCGCATGTTCGTGCTCTTTCCGAAACATTTTCCTTTCCCAAACCTTCATGTGTATAGTTGATTTTGTCGCTTATCTGTTTGTAATTGCTGTATAGTTCTAGGCTTATTAATAAATACTTTTCCTGTCTGGGGCGGTTAAATCCGGTCAACGTGGAGGCCAATTAAAATCGCTTGTACATGAAACAACTACTTTACCAAAGATGTCGCGAAAAAGGGGAATTGTACGCTGTGGCTCCATGCTGTTGCACTCATAAAAAATTTTCCAACATTGCCCGATTCCGCGTTCATTTTCAAAAATATTTTATCCTTTCCAATGAAACACCGCACCAAACGTGACATTTAAGTGGACGTAATTCTTGCTGTTAAACTACTCTTGGATTTTCCCAACCCCATATCTTGCAGTTTTGCTTATTAACGAGCCCATTTAATTGGAAATTGGCCTCGTCGCTCAGAATTAGGTTATGAATAAAATAATTTTTTTCTTTTGTTTTTTTGACGACAATAAATTGCATAATCAAGTCGTTGCTGCTAATCTGTCGGTTCCTATTGTTGGACAAGTTGAATTTTGTATGGAAATATTCTTATTGTACACAAAATTCTCTGCAGCAACCATCTTGAGTAGCCAAGTTATTCTCACCGGTACCCTTTCAATTTTGCCATCTGTCCGTCGTCTGCCGGCAACAGGGAACTTTCCTACTGCCCATTTTTTTTTTAAATTTCCAACCAGACAGTTTATTGTTGACTCAGAGGATCCAACCCGCACATTAAAATAACAACGATATGCACGCTGAGTCAAAACAATGGATCGTCGATTTGGGGAATGAAGTTTAACGATTTTGGCACGTTGTTCAATTGTGTACTGTACCATTTTAAATTCCCCAAGTTCTCTTTACAAAATATTCGGCAAGTAAGAACGTCGTATTTGACCAGGTCTCATCTTAAATACCCTCCAAATATTTAGCAAATAAAAACTCTATTTTTATTCTTATTAAAATTTAAATTTTTATGGTATTTGGCAAAAATAAATTTTTCAAGTAATATTTTATATTACCACGTACAAAGAGGGACGGATATAAAATACAAATGCTTGACCTTCTGCGTCAGAGTACTTTTAAGACATTTCTGTGCCCAATTTTAAAACTCTTCTTTGAAAGGGTCACTTTGGGAAGGGCCTTGGGGAAGACATTTCCCCTTTGCCGTAAAAACTTAACAAAATACATTTTTAGGGTAATTAAGTGAGGTCGAGCAGCTTCGTCGTAAAAGCCTAAAAATGTAATTTTTAAGGAATGTAGGCTTAAGTAGTACAATTTGTTAAATATTTACACAATTTTTTGCATGTCTTATGTCAACGCCCATTAAACAGGGCGGGGTCCAAAAATAGATTTTTCTGATTTTATGGCTCCAAGTTCAACGCTTTGGACCTTCTTTGACATAAAAATGTATCATTGGCTTAATAAAATTAAAAAAAAAAGATTTACATATTATGTGGTTTTTTAGAGGTTCTTCTTTACTCTGGCCTGGTTCAGACCATTTACGAACTTGACCTGTGCTATCCTTCAAAATATATTTATACCAAATTTCAAGGATCTAGTTCTTTTCGTTTGGACTGAATGGCGATTTCCACAGACGGACGGATGGACATGCTCAGATCGTCTTAGATTTCGTCACTGATCAAGAATATATTTACTTTATGGGGTCTTAGAGGGATATTTCTCTACGTTACACACGAAATGACAAAGTGAATAAACCCTATATATATTTTGAGAAATTTATATATATTCTAACATATAAACTAAAGCACCTAATGGCCTTAGTCCTATCGTATTTAGTGAAGGTCACGATGTAATCAGTCAAACGCATTTGACATTAGAGTAATAAAAACTACCTTAATGCCACTGCTGCTACTCGAATATATTTAGACGCTTTAATTAATTTTCATGTTATCAAAGTCTCAAGCACTTACAATACCAACGATTTTTCATAATAACATAAGCGTGTGGATAACTCTGTCATGAAAGTGTTCAATTTATCGATTTATATTTCTTAATGGAAAACAGGCACCCACACACGCAATTATATTCTCTTAAGGACCAACATATGTACATACATACATACAAACATACCGTGTTTTAACTGAATTGTGTTTTCCATTAATTACAACTTGAATCATTTTTTTGATTTATACTTGTTCGTGCAAAGTTCACAGACAGAGAAACAATACGTGTGTTTATATCGTCACTTGAACTCCAAAGAGTCAGCCGTATTGTCATGAATTTTTGTCATGAATTGTATAAATTACGTTTCATTACACATAAAATTATAAGAGCCTAAACATTAAGTGGAATATATGAAATAAACGAGAGCGCTGAAGAGGAATTCTTGCGGCTGCCAAAACAGGCATTATTTTGTTCAGCCACTTATTTTGTGGTATTAATTAAAATTAATTTTCCCCTTGATATTTACATTATGACAAAACAAGCTCGTTGAACAAAAAGCCAATTAATTTCGCAAAATAGTCAATCGTATTGCAAATCATTGTAATATTTAAGCTACTCAAAAGTTAAGATTTCAATTCAACTTTGGAATGAGTAGTTCGTTTTAATGAAACTTCAGTTTCATATGATGGAAAAGAATTGTCGAAGACAGCAATTTTTCCACAATAAATAGGATTGATCACTTTTTAAAAGAATTTTTTAAATTGTATTTTTAATTTCTACCCACTTTATGTATATATTTCATTTTAACGGATACTTAAGCAATTGTATAAAAGAAACAGAATTGTTTTGAGTTGGTACTACATATGCATTTTATCTATGGCGTACTTTTTGTTGAGGTACACTTTTGTTAAAATATTTCTCACCAATATTGCTACAACGTTAATTTTTCAAAAGATCATTTGATGTATATATGCACAATATAAATATTTTGGCTAATGTCTAATATAAAATACGTTAGCTAGGGAGTACCTTTTCTTGTGATACACTTTGGGTTATATATTGCCCATCAATATTAATAGAACGGTAATTTTTTAAAAGATCATTTGACAATATTAATATTTTTACTAATGCATGATATAAAATTAGTAACAAAGCGTTTTAAATTTATTTGAAAAGCTGGAATGAAGTTTTTAGCATTTCGTTTTTGTTTTGTTCCTCCAAATGCACATGTACATAGCTGTAACAAGTTTTCCAACAAGGACGTCCGAACTTTGGCAGTTGATAAGGCCCACCTAGTTTTAAATTGGTTGTCACTTCACTATTCAATAACACTAAAAATAATAAAGTCGTTTTATCAAAATGGATGTTCTGTTGGAACGTCTGAATTTTGAATCAAAAAATCATCTTCGGCAATGATGCCCACTTTTGGATAAAGGGACAGACACATGAAAAAACAAAATTGTCGAATTATTAGAGACGCCAGTCTACATGAAATCCAAGAGCGTTCAATGCATTCCGAGAAAGGTTACTGTTTGGTGTGAATTTTAGGCTAGCGGCGGAATTCGTCCGTATTTTTTTGAGCAGCGTTAGCCAGACTAGCATGGTATAGCACTAGTTGCAGAATATTGCCGACATATACAATATATCATATTACAAAACCCTCCTTCGTCGGTACTCTATAAAAAAAAATTCGCTGGCGAAGTTAATAACAAAGCAGCTGCAAGTAATTCTCTATTTTCTTCTCTCAACACTATCCCTTTCTTTCAACGTTCGGCCACTCTGGCATAGGGTTAACATCCTGAGTAAAAAAAAACACTTCTAGAGGCCATGTTGCAAAATACGATCATACATTGGAAAATATCATTGTAAAAATGTTTATATGGACTGGAGCCCTAATTTTTAACGTGTATAAGAGCATTCTCAATACTATTCTTAATTACCCACACACATTTTTAAGGGGTATTCGCAAGTTGTATTAGTTAATCGATAATATAATGACAAACCTTTCTCATTGGTTTTTCTCAAAACCAAAGTTTTCTTTTGGCCAACAGTAAATAATGAATTTGAAGTAGTTCTGTTTAAGCTTTAAGATTTATTTATATATTTCTTTTTTCAGGAAATTATATTATAATTTTCGCAAGAAGCTAACCGATGGGTAGCGAAAAGTTGAAAGAAAGAAAATTATGACTATGCCTTAAAGCTCTTATATACCGTTTACACACATTCATTCCAACTCTTGATGTTTTTGGTTTTGAATACTAATTTATTTCTTTCTAAAATGGCAAATAGGTTTGAATACCAACAAGTAAAAGTGCTATATTCGGCTGTGCCGAATCTTAAATACCCTTCACAGATGTAATTCTTCTTTCTTTCTTTCTTGCCAAAACAGAACGTAGGTTTAATTAAAAAATCAAAATGATGTTATCGGTTACTTTTATATTTAAGAAAACATTTAAATTTTTCGGCTAGGAAGCTAAATGTTTGGCTTTTCTTATATCTAATACCTATGAACGTCTTTCGAAAATATTATATATATTTAATTTACAAGCAAAACAAAAAATCCGTTTCATGTACCCCAAAAAGTTCTAATTGTCCAACCGTAGAATCGTCGTGTTGTTGGTTTTTAATACCAGTTTACTTCTTTCTGATATATAAAGGAGGTATAATTCATCATAAAAATCAAAAATAACAAATAAAATGGCTGCTTTTATGAATCAGAAAATGTCGATTTCCCAACCCTGGAACCGAATTTTTAATTTTTTAATACTAATTTAATTTTTTCTGATATACATATATAATAGCTTTAATTCACTAAAAACACAAAATTTGGAATTTATGTATGTACTTTTATATACCAAAAATATTTCAATTTTCTAACCCCGGAACCGAATTTATAATTTTTTACTAATTCAATTCTTAGTGAGGTGTAACATAGTTTTACTTGACAAAAAAATTAAAATTTTTAAGCTTTTTGGTCACTTTCATGTACCATAAAGTATATCATTTGTCCAACCCTGGAGTCGAAGTTTTGATTTTTTAAGATTTTAATACCAATTTTGTTCTTCCTGAATTATAAAACAGCTTTAATTAGCAAAAAGAAACAACGTCAATTGCCTTTTTGGTTACTTTTATGCAGAATAAATATATTAATTTCCCAACCCTGGAAACGAAATTTAAGTTTTTTTTACCAATGCAACTCTTAATGAGGCATACAATAGTTTTATTTAAGAAAAACTTAATATTTATAACCATATAGGTTATAAATAAAGTTTTAATTAGTAAAAAACAACGTCAATTGCCTTTTTGGTTACTTTTATATTTAAAAAAAAATTTCAATTCTCCCACCCCTGGAAGCGAAATTTAAATTTTTTAAAATTTTCTTTATCAATGCAAATCTTCATGAGGTATAAAGTAGTTTTGTTTAAGAAAAACTCGAATTTTGCAACCATTTTGGTTATTACATGAACTACAAAATATTGCACGTACCAAAAAAAAATTAATTTTTCCAACCCTGGAAACGAAATTTTAATTTTTTTTGTTTGTTTTTTTTATCAGTGCAATGCTTCTTGAGGTATAAAGTAGTTTTATTTACGAAAAATTGCAAATTTTTTACCATTTTGTTAACTTTCATGTACCATAAAATATTGCACTTGTCCATCCCTGGATTCGAAATTTAATTTTTTATTTTTGAATTTTTGATACCAATTTTGTTCTTTCTAAATTATAAGACAGTTTTAGTTGGCAAAAAACAAAAAAAAAACATACATCAATTGCCTGGTTGATTACTTGCATGTATAAAAAAATTCAATTACCCATGCATTTCTTCATGATGCATAAAGAGGTTTTGTTGAAGAAAATCTTAACATTTTAACAATTTTAGTTACTACATGTACTACAAAATACGGACTGGGCCGAAAATAAAATTTTTAATTTCCCATCCCTGAAAATTTTTTTTATTATTTTAGTTTTTAATAGACCATTGAGGCTCCCCAAAGCACGAAATAGATTTCAATTACAAACATTAAAAAAAATAATTGATTTTTGGTATAAATTTTGCGTCGAGAAATAGGTGTAAGCTTCCCAGCTCTGGAACCATAGTTCGGATCTATCTGAATTTTAAAACCACTCTATTTAAGTTCATTTCCAATCCAACGGTCCAAGAATGAAGTCTCTATCTCTTCTGGGGGCTTGGGAAGACCTGTTTGATTACTTTCACTTTTAAAAACAATGCAATTTCCCAACCCTGGAAGCAAAATTTGAATTTAAAATTTTTGATATTTTTTTTGGCTAATGCAAATCTTCATGACGTATAAAGTGGTTTTGTTGAAGAAAAATTTAAAATTTTTAACAATTTTAGTTACTACATGCACTACAAAATACGGAATAGGCCGAAAAAAAATTTTTTAATTTCCCATCCCTGGAAAAAAATTTTTATTTTTTTAGTTTTTAATAGACCATTGAGGCTCCCCAAAGCACGAAATAGGTTTCAGTTACAAACATTAAAAAAAATAATTGATTTTTGGTATAAATTTTGCGTCGAGAAATAGGTGTAAGCTTCCCAGCTCTGGAACCACACTTTGGATCTTTCTGAATTTCAATAGCAGCCTGTTTAAGTTCATTTCCAATCCAACGGTCCAAGAACGAAGTCTCTAGCTCTTCTGGGGGCTTGGGAAAACCGATTTCACGTACAGACGGACGGACAGACGGACAGACGGACAGACGGACAGACGGACAGACGGACAGACGGACATCGCTCATTCGTCATCGCTATTCATAAGGATCCAGAATATATATACTTTATGGGGTCCCATGTGCATATCGAAGAAATTACACACGGAATGACAAACCTATATATACCCTTTCACTTTTTTGTGAAGGGTATAAAAAAGAAAACAATTTTGTGTTATTTAGTTAACTTGATATTTCGAAAAAAAAAGTTTAAATTTTCTAGTTCTGATGCTGTCTTTTTGGCTTTTAAAATTTCTAGTACCAATAAACTTCTTTCAAATATATCTAATATGTTTAATTTATAAATAAAAAGAAACCATTTGTTTCAGTTGGTTTTATTTATCTGCAAAAAAAGTTTCAATTGTCCAACCCTGGATTTGCCTTTTTAATTTTTTTCGGATTTTTAATTATAATTTTATTTTTCTTAGAGAATAAAATAGTCTTAATTAACAAAAAATTTTTGAGACTTTTTGGTTACTTTTATGTACCAAAAAAAATTTCAATTGTACAACTCTGGAATTGTCGTTTTGATTTTTTCGGATTGTAAATACCAATTTTAATCTTCCTGGAGAATAAAATTGTTTTAATTAACAAAAAAAATATATATATATATATATATAAATAAATTTTTTGTTTTTTGCCTACTTTTGTGTAAAAAAATTCCATTGTCCAACTCTGGAATCGGTTTGTATTTTTTTTTCTTTTTTAATACAAATTTAATTCTTCCTGAAGTATAACATGGATTTAATTAAAAAAAAAAATACTAATAATCCATCAGTTCAAGGAAGAGGTCTCTAGCTGTTCGGGGGCTTTAGAAATCCAATTTCACGTACAGACAGACGGACATACGCACATCGCTTATTTGTCTTCCCTATTCATAAGGACCCACACTATAAATATTTTGACCCCTTTCACATATATCAGGTTTGACTCTTTAGGAGAGAGCGGTGAAGAGCGTGAAAAGGGGTACAGGCTTGACGGTACTAGTGAGTTTTTATATTTTCTTTTGTTTTATCATCCGTAATATATTAAATGAAATTTCATTAATGAAATAAAACTTGCCATGACGTTTCGTGTATGAACGTAAATGCAGCTTCGAAAGAAAATTGAAGAAAGACTGATCAAGTAGACCTGATGTGTGTGAAAGAGGACTTTATGGCGTGCCATATTAATATTGAGGAAATCACGTACAGAATGACACACATTTCTTGCTTCATAAATACCTGAATTATATACATAAAGCTGGCGGATTAAGAATGCGCTTTAACCGGGGGCTTTAGGTAATACGAGTAGTAAATGTTTTGGAAACTCTAATGACGTTAGAAATAATTTTGATATCTTAAATATGTTTTAGCATAATCTAAAAGTATTTGGCCTTTAACTTGTGATTTAACTTGTTTTAACTGCATGCACTTAGAACTGGCACCTTTTGCCGATTATTATTTTGTTTAACAGTGAAAATAACAAGGAGCAATTTTCTACTTGAAAAAAATTAAACAAGCAGAAAATTTGAAAGTAAAAACACACATAGAGACTTTTACGAGTCAACTTACTACAGGGTTGTAAGAACACACTTTGCCAGCAGCAAAAGGTTTTATGAGTTTGATATGATATTTATTAATTACAGTAAAAATATTGAACTTGAAAGTAAAAATTAAGGATTGAAGTTCATAAGAGTATGCGTTAAAACCGACTAATATTTTTATTCAAGAAAATATGATATTTTTGGTTAGAGTTTTAATCTTCCTGAAAGTAAAAATTAAGGATTTAATTTTTGGCAACAGCTTTTCCACTCTGGCAGGGTGCTGATAGAAAGGATTATAGAAATAATCGCTTTAATTTGGAAGTTGTAATTGCTGCGTCATGGGATCCTCATCATCTTATATAAAATTGCCTTTCCAATACTTTTGTATAATATTGGGTCTCAGTATTCATTCCGTTTCGTGACTGCGGAAAGTATTTTCTTGTGCTCAAGCAATATTTGAGATTATTCGTTGCGTAACTTTATTATAATGCTGTTGATTCCGCTATATACACATTTTTCTCTTCCAAGCTAAATAATAGAAAGAACAAAAATTTATGAAAATAAGAAGAATTTTGTAAAGAGATAATTTTCTTTGTTATGAAAAGAGAATTTAGTTTTATGTGTGAAAAAGTGTAGGAAAAAAAGAGAGAAATACTCTAGGAAACTGCGAATATAGTCAATAGGTGATTCAATGAGGCAAATCAAGACATCAAGATGTTTAAAAGTTGTTAGAAAATGGATGCCAAATGGTTACAAGTCACCTCTAAAAGGAGCAGTTTTTATACCCTTCACAAAAAAGTGAAAGGGTATATATAGGTTTGTCATTTCGTGTGTAATTTCTTCGATATCAATATAGGACCCCATAAAGTATATATATTCTGGATCCTTATGAATAGCGATGACGATTGAGCGATGTCCGTCTGTCTGTCTGTACGGGTTTCCCAAGCCCCCTGAAGAGCTAGAGACTTCGTTCTTGGACCGTTGGATTGGAAATAAACTTAAATAGAGTGGTATTGAAATTCGGAAAGATCCGATGTACGGTTCCAGTGCTGGGAAGCTTACACCTATTTCTCGACGCAAAATTTATACCAAAAACCAATTATTTATACCCTTCACAAAAAAGTGAAAGGGTATATATAGGTTTGTCATTCCGTGTGTAATTTCTTCGATATTCAGATATGGGGTCCCACCATAAAGTATATATATTCTGGATCCTTATGAATAGCGATGTCCGTCTGTCTGTACGTGAATTTCTCGACGCAAAATTTATACCAAAAATCAATTATTTTTTTTAATGTTTGTAAATTAAACCTATTTCGTGCTTTGGGAAGCCTCAATGGTCTATTTAAAACTTAAAAAATTTAAATTTTTTTCCAGGAATGGGAAATAAAATTTTTTTTCGGCCCATTCCGTATTTTGTGGTACATGTAGTAACTAAAATTGTTAAAAATTTCAAGTTTTTCTTTAACAAAACCTCTTTATACGTCATGGAGATTTGCATTGACCAAAAAAAAAAATTTCGAATCCAGGGTTTTGCAAGTGCAATGTTTTGTAGTACATGAAAGTGGCCAAAATGGTTAAAAAATTGAAATTTGTCTAAAATAAAGCTACTTTATACCTCCAGAAGACCTGAACTGATAAAAAATAAAAAAATTAAATTTCGCTTCCAGGGTTGGGAAAATGAAAGTTTTTTTTTGGTACATGCAATATTTTGTAGTACATGTAATAACCAAAATTGTTATAAATTTTGAGTTTCTCTTAAATAAAATCACTTTATACTTCATGAAGATTTGCATTGATAAAAAAATTTTAAAAATTAAAATTCCGCGGTTTTTTAAAATAACGTCGGTTTTTTACTAATTAAAACTATTTTTTAATTCAGGAAAAACAAAATTGGTATCAATGATTAAAACAAATCAAAATTTCGATTCCAGGGTTGGATAACTGCAATATTTTGTAGTACATGAAAGTGACCAAAATGGTTATAAATTTTAAGTTTTTCTTAAATAAACCTCATTATTAAGAGTTGCATTGGTAAAGAAAACCAAAAAATTAAAATTTCGTTTCCACGGTTGGGAAATTAAAATATTTTTTATGCATAAAAGTAACAAAAGAGGCAATTGACGTTGTTGTTTTTGCTAATTAAAACTATTATAATTCAGGAAGAACAAAATTTGTATTAAAATCTTAAAAAATCAAAATTTCGATTCCAGGGTTGGACAAATGAAAGTGACCAAAAACTTTAAAAATTCACTAAGAATTGCATTGGTAAAAAAATAAAAATTCGTTTCCAGAGTTGGAAAATCGAAATATTTCTGGTACATAAAAGTACCCACATAAATTCCAAATTTTGTTTTTTTTAGTGAATTAAACCTATTTTATACTTCAGGAAGAATTAATTTGGTATTAAAAATTCGGTTTCAGGGTTGGAAAATCGAAATTTTTTAGTACATAATAGGAGAAATATAAGTTCCTTATATTGTTGTTTGTGAATGAAATCTTTTTATACTTCGGGAAGAAATAAATTGGTATTAAAAACCAAAAAAATCTAAAAGGCGATTTGACGGTTGGACAATTAGAACCTTTTGGGGTACATGAAACGGATTTTTTCTTTTTGTTTGTAAATGAAACATATTTAATATTTTTGAAAGACGTTCAGAGGTATTAGAAGTAAAAAGAGCCAAGCATATAGCTTTTTAACCAAAAAATTTAAACGTTGTCTTAAATATAAAAGTAACTGATAACATCATTTCGTTCTTTTTTAAATTAGTTTTTAATTAAAGCTATTTTCTGTTTTAGCAAGAAAGAAATAAAGAAGAATTACATCTGTGAAGGGTATTTAAGATTCGGCACAGCCGAATATAGCACTTTTACTTGTTTAGAAACATTTTGCTGCCGTTAGCAATTGCGGGTATAGACGGACTACACAAACGCTATAGAACAGAAACTGTAAAATAATAATTAACGTTTAACATAAATACTCACAAATTTATACCCCAAGACTCTTTTTTCATGCCAACTAGCTAAGAAATTATCATCAACTATCCTCTTAAATGCGAGTGTGGTTAAGCTCTAAACACTTACTCCAACGTTTCTCCAATTTTGAAGGGTGTATAAAATTTGGCAAAGCCGAATGTACCCCTTTGACTTATTACTATTCTGAAAACAAGTTTATTTTATATTTTTTCCCCCAAAAATTAGCAAGCAGTGGTTGAATCTTTAAAAGGTCAATATCTGTGTAATTTGTAAAAAGATTTTAATAATTTGTGTGACACTTACATATATTTATTTCATTCAAAGGCTCACAAAACGCAGAGTTTTATGGAATAGTAATTAAAACAAATTTTTTTCTAATAATGGTTATTTTTAACCGAAAATTTTGTTTTGGTTGATATAATGGTTATTTAAGACAAAAAAGTTTTTGGTTGATATTTATAACTAACAAGAAATATTTCTCATTTTAATTGGTTGCGATAACCAAAATAAAATATATTTCTTGATAATAGTTAATTATAACCATTACACAAATTCATCTATGTTAATGGTTAAATATGATTTTTTTTGTCGTTTATCTTATAACTGTTACGTGCCTGGTACAAACACGTAAGCTCAAGCCTCGCTGAATACCTTCATTATCCTTCTGTATGTATTTACGTTTTACTTTGGTGTTCATCTCTAATCCTCAAATGGGTTACAATAATTACTTAATTGAATCCATATATTTAAGTAATTTTTCAAGACAATTAGTACAACTCATTTGCAATTTCAAAATTAATTAATTAAAGCATTTAATGTAATTTATTTGAGATATTGTCCCATTAATATATTGAAAAATTGCTTCTTTGTCCGATGCTGACTGACTATCTCCATACGCCCACATTTCATTGGCTCTTAAAGGGTGTATTTTATAGAGTGTCACAAGTCTACATCATAATAAAACAAGGATATATATATATATATATATATATATATATATATATATACATATATATATAAATTTTTTTTTTTTATGTTTTATTATTTATCAATGAAACGGGCTTTATCGGAAAGAAAATTTTATGAAATTAATGTTTAAATATGAACTAGAAATCCAATTTTCAACAACTAAGAAAATCTTCCATAAAGTGGAAGGACACAATCCCAGTTACTGAAAAGACGACGAATTGATTCATTAGGATCATCTTCAATGCTTTCCTGTACAGCGGCTACAGCTTCTTCAGTGCGCACTGTTCGGCGTCTCACGGGAGCACATTATCAGTAACAGTAAGCATTGTCCAAAAGCGATCTATTGTTCTTTGGATTAGCCGCTCTGATGGACGATTATGCACGGCATAAAATGGAAGAAGTGCGCCATTAGTAGAATAGAACAATTATTTTTATTAAAAATGTCAACAATTTGCACGCGCTGCTCTGGTGTTGTGACACTCTAAAAAAAGACGCTTTACATCGAATAATTACGTATTAAAGAAACCGTACCTTTGAACGAATAAAACTTATGCCCATAATTTACTGAAAACATTAAAAAGAAAAAACTTTTTGGTTTTCATCTTTTTAATTTTTGCTGTATATTCACAGAACGGCCCTTTCATTTTTGGATGACGATATGTTTTTATTATCTGTTATCATTGTGGTATCTATAATTTTTTTATCATGAATTTATTTATAATAAAATGTTAATAAATAAATTATAATTACTTGCGTATTCACGAATGCTAAGTGGATTCTTTTATGACGGCATATTACACATGTACATACACACAAACACACTCACACCCATATACGAGTATGTGTGCATGCACAATCAGTTAAAAAATCTGAAAAATTGCCCTAAAGGTCATCTGAACGTAGTTTGTTGTGCTGTTCTGTGCTTTTAAACTCTTCGAACTTAAAAGTCTGACAAGAGTTTGATGAAACACAATAATTTTAATTTTCAAAATGCTATAACTTTTGTATGAATGAACTGAATCCCACGTGAAAAGTGGTGATTGATCTAGTTTTTCGAGTTCTATAAAAGAACCGGAAACATTGATAGATCAGATATGGAATATCCGAGTTTTTTTTAAATGCCACTTTTTTCTAGTTTTTTCGTTCACGATATCTCACGAACGCATTAATCGACTTTGACCCGATCGACGTGGTTTTTCAATGTGCGTAAAATCGAACAGTAAAAAACTACTTCTGGAAAAAATTATTCCTAGTTTTTTTTTTGAGATTTTTCGAAATTTACCAGTCCAAATTTATTTCAAATTACAGGAAATCTAAGTTTGTCCCAAAAAGGGTAAATATGGGAAAATGGTGCTAAAAATTTAAAGTTCTAAAAAAATTATGTAATTGAAATATTTCAAGTCTGAGTTAAGTATTGTTAACTGATACAGCGCATTCTTGAACTTTGAAGACTAATTCGGTAAAAAATAGTTTTAGCAAAAGACAATATTTCCGAAAATGGTACTTTATTGAAAATTATGCCTTTTTACAACATGCAGTTTGTGAAAATGTAATTTTAAAAATTTAATTTTCGAAAATAGACGTTTTAAGAAAATACTTTTTGAAAAATTTACTTTCTGATAATGGTACTTTATGAAAATAGTACTATTTGAAAAGAAGTACTTTTAAGAAAAGTTATGTACTTGAATTTAAATATATGTACTATTTTCTAAAGGTTACTGCGCATTGATCCCGATATTGCTCAGGATGTGGAAAGGCATCGTAATAGGAGAGATAGCCAAACTATATATATCGAAGCAGGATTCTCCGTAATTTTAACTATACATTTTCTTGCTGTATAAATCGAACCTTTAAGGCGACTTAATCCACACATAAGAAGTATCTGAGTGTGAAAACAGCGTGTATTTGGGCGAAGCAAGTAACACATAGCCAAAGTCAACATTTCCAATTGTTTTTTCTTAACATAAGAGTTTCTTTATATTATTTTATTATTGCTTCATATGGAACGTATGCATGCTATAAATTAGATTTACTTGTAAGGCAAGAAAATGAACTGATTTATACGTGCCTTTTATAAAGGAGTGCCATTTTACTATTCGTAGAATTGAAATTAATCGATTTCCATGTTATCGAATAGCGCCCCATGTGGTTCGCTGCTCATTTTTCATATAAACGATAATAATGCTTGCAGAAATTTACTTGGGGAGTTAATCATGTATTTTTATTCCCAGAACGGAAATGGGAATATATTTAAATATAAATTTATGTGTGCAAAGAACAAACGGATTTGTGGCTTATTGACGTCAAATTAATATGGTTAATATAATGGGAATGAAAGTCAATAACAATGAAACCCACAGAATATGAATAACAACTAAAAATGATACTCCGCTGAAATTTAAATTGGGATTTATTTTAATTGACTAAAAAAAGATTTTCCTGGAGGTTTTTGTTAACGATGTATAATTTTTATGATAATGAGCGAACGGAATTGTTAAATAAATGAAACCGAATCATATTCAAACTTTTATATAAATCGATATATTTTATTGAAAGTACTTATAGCTGCCAGTGGGCATAATTTTTTATACTCTGCACGTATTAATGAGTTTGTGATTATTTTAATTTTTTAAACTCCATCTCCCGGTTCTTTATAAATTATTCGGTGAAATTATTTTACGATTGTCCTTTAATATGTAAATAAAGAATGTATTATGAACAATTTAAAAAAGAGGAAGTGTTTTGGAATATTAATGTTACGAGTATAACAGTTTGTCATAAAACATTTTATAGCCTTAAATCAACGAGCGGAATATAGTAGAGAGCTTTTTATATTTGTTCGAATGAGATATCCACACTTAAAAATTCACAGACATCATATACTTTTGATAGGAAAAAATAAAATGCGAAACAACGCCAAAAAGGTTTATGCGACAAAAATGTAAATTCTACAATGGAAGTGTAATTTAATTACCCTTGGTTTAAGTCGAAGTAGAGCCTTAATATTGGCTACGGAGGATTGTAGAGGGCTGTTATACGTCATGTTAGTGGTTTTGTGTGAAGAAAAATCAGTACATTTAATATCATTATTTGAAAAGTACGTGGGCGGATCAATAAATTAGTGACTTTTTGGCAACACTGCTGTTACCAACGGAGTCAACATTTAAACCAGCGGCGCCATTTAGCTTTTGTTTGACAACCGTTGATAGCAGACTACCGCGCGTTTTAAGAACAAATTGTGAAAACATTAATTTTATGGGCTTTTAATCATCATTTTTTGGGAAAAAACCCTCACTCAAATCAAGGTTAAACTTGTTAAATATTATGGGGACTCTAAACCAATTATTTTCATGGCAGGGAAGATTCTGAACGTTATGGACGCCCCACTGTGGGCTTTTTGATACCAATAATGGGAAATAATTGGAAAATTAAATTTAGGAGAATCGAATAAATTTTTGTAGTCGGTAAAAGTACACAACATTCCACATCACTAGTGTAAACATTTTGTTTTTGACAACTACCGTTATGTCACTATACAATTTTAAAGTTTGAGTTATTTGACGTTTTCTTCGCGTGCAATATAAATTTCAACTTTTGGTGTCTTAAAAATTAGTTTTGAGTGTTTTCCAAAGTGATAATTAAAAATATTTTAATTGAACCTTCAACCTCAGGTTAGTAAGATTAAGTTATGTTTTTTGTTTTTATGTGTAATTTGAGTTATTATTATACCCTCCAAACAAGAATTTGGAGTGTATATTCACTTTGTCATTCCGTTTGTAACGCATCGAAATATCCATCTCAGACCCCATAAAGTATATATATTCTTGATCAGTGATGAAATCTAAGACGAACTGAGCATGTCCGTCCGTCCGTCCGTCCGTCTGTGGAAATCACGATTCAGTCCAAACGAAAAGAGCTAGACTCTTGAAATTTGGCATAAATATATTTTAAAATTTAGAGCAGGTTAAGTTCGAAGATGGGCTAAATCGGGCAAGAGGGAAAAAAGTTACCCTAAGAAGAACTAAACCAACCCAGAAAAAAGAACATAATTTTTAAAGTTTTTTGGTTATTTTGTTAAGCAAATGATATATTTTTATGTCAAATACGGTCCAACGCCTTAAACTTGGAGCCATTAAATAAAATAAAAATATTTTTTGACCCCGCAAAAATAGCATAAAAATTTAAAAAATTGTTTTACTTAAGCCTACATTCCTTAAAAATAACACTTTTGAGCTTTAATGACGAAGCTCAGGCGAAACCTGGTACTGCTCTGCCCTACCCCCTCCTTCCCCTTCGCCCCCTAAATGACCCTACCAAAAAAAAAATGTTTTTTTAAATTTTGTATATAATCATCTCAAGCATTCATCTTTAGAGTTTTATGACTGCCGATTACTGCCCTAGCCCCCCCCCCCCCCCTTCTTCCTTTGCCCCCTAAAATGACCCTACCAAAAAAAAATTTATAGGCAAAAATAGCATAAAAATTTTAACAAATTGTTTTACTTAAGCCTACATTCCTGACACTTTTAAACTTAAATGACGAAGCTGAGACGAAACCTGGTACTACTCTGCCCTACCCCCTCCTTCCCCTTCGCCCCCTAAATGACCCTGCCAAAAAAAAAATTGTTTTTTTTTAATTTTGTATATAATCATCCCAAGCATTTATCTTTAGAGTTTTATGACTACCGATTTCTGCTCTACCCCCCCCCCCCCCCCTCTTCCTTAGCCACCAACATGACCCTACCAAAAAAAAAATGTTTTTTTAAATTTTGTATACATATAATCATCCCAAGCATTTATCTTTAGAGTTTTATGACTGCCGATTTCTGCCCTACCCCCCCCCCCCCCCCCTCTTCCCTTGCCACCAAAATGACCCTACCAAAAAAAATGTTTTTTTAAATTTTGTATACATATAATCATCCCAAGCATTTATCTTTAGAGTTTTATGACTGCCGATTTCTGCCCTACCCCCCCCCCCCCCCTCTTCCTTTGCCACCTAAATGACCCTACCAAATAAAAATTTTTTTTTTTTAAATTTTGTATATAATCATCCCAAGCATTTATCTTTAGAGTTTTATGACTGCCTGTTGCTGCCCTACCCCCTCCTCCCCCTTTGCCCGCTAAATGACCCTATTAAATATGGGGTCAAGCGAACAGGGTCGATTTTAATGCCCGTAAGACCCAGTGTTGTATGCTTACGCATCGACGTACGTATGACCATGCTGCTTCATCTGTTTCTATGGGTGGTGTAAGTATTATGGAGTCAGGGGCTCTTGATGTTCTGGGCATGAAAGTGCAGTGTGATGTCAGATGGACGGAACATGTCTTTCAGGTCGCAAAAGAAGCATTCAAGTGCCTTGGCTTCTTAAGACGGTGCAAGAGATTCTTCACCCCTTCTGATCTTCTTAATATTTACACCACTTACATCCGACCGAAGATGGAATACAACTCTCATGTCTGGGCCGGTGCTTCAAAGTCTATTTTGAAGTTACTCGACCGCGTACAGGAGAGGGCGATGAAACTCATCGGAGACAGTAGGGTAGCCAACTCTATTGACTCTCTTGAGCATCGTCGCAATGTGGGGTGCGTATCGTTGTTCTATCGTTACTATAATGGCAGGTGCTCTGGTGAAATTAGGGAACTTGTTCCCGAAACCCATTCTTTCGTACGCTCAACACGTTTTTCATCAAGAGCGCATGCGTTTGTGGTCGATATTCCAACGAATCGCACTACGCATTACAGAGAAAATTCGTTTTTTGGCCGAACAGTCCGTATGTGGAACAAACTACCCGCAGATGTCTTCCCCGCCACTTACAATTTGAGCAGATTCAAATCGAATATCCACAGACACTACTCCCTTTATCCTCCTTCCCAAAATCTATTTTCCCAGTTCCAGCGCAATGCACTGCATATGTAGGGGTCATCCCCTGAGTGCTGGTCCTACTCCTAAAAAAAAAAAAAAAAAAAAATTAAATATATATATAAATTTTTTTTTATTTTGTGTATAATCATCCCAAGCAGTTATTTTTACAGTTTTATGTGTATCTGTTTCTGCCCTCCCCCCTCTCCCTTTGCCCTTTAAATGACCCTATCAAAAAAAAGAAATTTTAATTTTGTATATAATTATCCCAAGCATTTATTTTTAGAGTTTTATGACAAAGGTGAAATGTTTCCCCCACAGCCCTTGCCAGAGCGACCCCGCCAAAATACAGTTTTTATAGCCTCCAAAGAGAATTGTGATGAAGTCTAAGACGGTTTTGCAATGCCCATACGTTCGTCTGTGGAAAACATGATATTGTATATTTTTGAACCCCGCCCCCTTTAGTGGGCGTTGACGTACGATATTATATAAAGGAACTCTGTCCCACCAAGTTAAACATATGAAATTCACTTACTAAATATTTGGAGGGTATTTAAGATTCGACCCGGTCGAATATAACGTTTTTACTTGTTTTTAATTAATTTTCACCCGTATAGGCTTACGGGTGAATTAGTGAATTTCGGGAAATATGTCGATAAATAGTTGTGAATAAAGCCAAATTAAGAAAAAAATCATTTCGTTTCTAAAAATTTAAACGCTTTTGAAAATATGTATGAAAAATTTGTCTGCACTTTTTTGCACATTTTGAAATAAAATTCAAATGTATTGTTGCACCTACATATAAAAAACACACTTTTTATAAAGAGCAATACAAACATTAGTGTTATTATTGCTTTTGTTTTCATGAGAGCTTGGGTTTAATTATTAAATTAGATTAGATAAAAACGTATTAAAAGAAGAAAGGGAAAATAATAAAAATTTTAAACAATAATAGCAACAAAAACAATAAGTAACCTAAGCTAATATTACAAAATTGGATGCAAAATTGTTAAGACAACTGCATTCAATTATGGTTACCATTTCTAGTGGTTTTCAAATAAAGACTAATGCCTTTCAAGATTTCGCATTCCTGGTATTATATGTCCTCAACTATCCATAAGTTTTTAATCCATGGGCCAGAAATAGTAAAACACGCTTGACGGAAGAAGCACAGAAAGCTCGAAACAAAGATTTAAAAAGCTTTACGCAGCATTTTTCGCGAAAACGTTCTAGAGAAAAATCAAATGAAAATATATATAAAAGGCTATTAGTTACTTCAGATCCTGTAATATCATATACTAGAAAATTTAAAGAGCAAACAACCCATAATTTTCCTATGGAAGCAATTCAATTCTTAATATTTGATTCAAGTCTCGATAGTGAAGAAAATGCCAGTGATGATGATAATGATATTTATACCAATTATACAGATTATGATGGTTATTGATAAGCATTAGATACGTAATAGAGCTGTTCAAATATGTATTTTGATTCCATTTTTAACCTACTGCCAATAAACTTGCATTAAATAATGAACTAATAATAGTAAAAAATAATAATAATAATTTGAAGCCTCTTACAATCATAGGTTTCTAGATAGCAGATTTTTTAATATTATTTTGTATGGGGAGTACTCCTTCCTGCAGTCCTATTCCGCCAATTTTTTTTGCCCAACTTCGAAAATCACTATCTTTAATTGATATTGACCAAAAAAATCTAAAATTATAAACAGGGAAGTCACCACTTATTAATTCCCATTTTAGCCATCGAAAACCCCACTGTGCGCCCCGTGGAAGTCTCTACATCCGAGACAAGTGAAAAAATTCAAGATATGTTTTAAGAAGATCGGATATTGAAAGCGAGAGAGGTTGTGGAGGCTATAGGCATTTTACATGGCTCAGTGGCTTCAATTTCGAATGATCACTTGGATATGTGAAAGCTTTCCGCAAGGTGTGTGCCACGTTTCCTCACACACGCCCAGCTTCCATGGCAAAAACCCATGAATTGGGCAACGAATTGTTCCCTCATCTATCTATTCTCCAGATTTAACACCGAGTGACTATTTCTTCTTCCAACACTTAAAAAACGACTCGGCAGAAAGTGATTTGACTCCAAGGACTCCAAATGTCCATTTTGATGACCTCGTCAAATCATATGTTTCGGAAGGGACAAACAAAATTGTAGAAACTTTGGACTAAGTCTATGGAACTCAAAAGAGACTATGTTGATAACTAAAATAGCTGTTTACATAAAAACCTGTGTTTCATTCAAAAAGACACGGACTTATTGATCCACCCTCGTAGTACTTATTATTCTGTTTCATTGCTTTTCTTAGGCTTTTTGGCACTAGTTTCATTCTACATAAAAACAGGACATATACGAGGGCTGCTTGATAAATCTGTAACATATTGAATTTCCCTCGCAGTAACTTTAAATGCAACACCGTGCCCGTCAAGCACCTTCTCTTATTATTTGAGTGCCGCTGTGGCTGTTGGGTAACAATGCTACCCTGTCCCTGCAATGGTCATGGGTTTAATTCCCGCCGGAAAGTGGATATTTTCCCCAGTCAAGGAAGCCCCATCGTGAGCTGTTCTTCTTGAAAAAAAGTGTACTGCTGTCATATTTTGAGCAAGCCGCATATTTTAGTTTGTGTTTAACAGTCACTAAAAGCAAAAAACCTTGTGAATTTTAACAGAAACAATAAAAACTGAATTTTATGTGATTACTAAACATTATTTCTGGAAAATAAAACAAAAAACATCACTGTGACCAAGAAAATGCGATGGAAAACTCTGCTCGATAGTGACACAGGACGTACGATTAGCTAGTGCAAAAGAGCTCATCACACCAGAAATCGTCTATAAAATTCATGGCATAATATTGGGCGATCGGAGAATGAAAATAAGTGAAGAGTGCATCACATTTTACATGAACATTTACACATGAAAAAGCTATTGCCGCAATGCGTGATGGGATCATAACAATGCACGAGTACACGAGTGTCTAGCCAACAAAAAAGAATTCATGAATTGGCCGAAGCGCTGCTACCCCATCCAGTCTATTCTCCAGACTTTCCCGACTGTTTTCTTATTCCAAACTTGAAAAACCAACTGGATGGTAAGAGATTTGGGTCAAATGAAGAGTACATGGCATGGGGAGTAAAAAATTGGAAAAACGCTGCATTAAATGTATAGATTCAAAAGCAGATTACGCTGAAAAATAAAATTTTCATTTGCCGAAGAAATCTTTATGTTCAAATACTCAAAAAGCGCTCGTACTAAAAACAGTACTCTCATACTAATTTATATGATTTAATATGATATTTTGAAAATTTAAATTTTATAAAAGATAATTCAAACAAAAAAACAAGTGCTATCGTATTTATTTAGTAAAACAGTGTAATATTCGTATGAAAAAATTATATTTTAATACGCGGGCAGTATACGCTTGCTTTCATGCAACAAATGGCCATGATCTCTGACCTTATAAAAAACGTTGTGGAAAAATAAATAGAATTGAAATTGAGGATGGTGCAAAATATGAGTAGTTAAATTTATTCACAAAAGTTTACTTAAAGAAGTAACAAAACATCCCACCGCCTAATTCTGATGTGCAACCCAAAGTTGTTGTGGTGCTGCAGGAAATGTTTTTGATAGCAGCATAGACATTTTCTGGGAATAAAAGATTTTTAATAAATTGCACATCAAATTCTTGTTCAAAGTATGAAAAGAAAAAAATGTAGAATATTAAATAGTTTGTTTTGTTGGCTTTAAATAGCACCAAGAGATTGCCTGGTATACAAAATTTCATTACCGATAAATTCTGGCAAATTGTTCGCAAAAGTTTGCAACATTTTCCTTTTCGGATAAACGCATTTTTACGACATTTGCTTTTGTAAAGGTTCTTTTATAAAAAACTTGCAAAAAGAACATTAACTTGAGGCAACCATAATCAAAGGGCATCAAAGCATAATTGAATCGTTTATTGTAAAAAGGGCGTAACCAACACGGAAACAGAAATTGAGTTTTTGGGTGATTATTGTTCTACGAAGGTAAATACATCATTTATTAAAAAAAAAATTTTTCCCCATGTGATGGCGAACCAAAGCCGAGAATTTCTTGTTTAAAGTAAAAAGGGCGCAAGCAACAAGTAAAATTGAGTTTTTGGGCGATTAGTGACTGTGTTTGACTTGTATTTGCTTAAAATTCAAACGGCAATGATTGAGAAAGAATATAAGAATTTTAAAAATTTGTATATATTTTTGTAAAAAGGGCGTATCTGCAAACTCAATATTATTTTTTAAATATATATTAGCATAGATAAAAAAAATATTTTATGTTTATCAAAAAATTGCAAATAGTAATAACTTTCACAGGAAAAAATATCAGATTTTTAAAAATAACTTTAGGGTCGCTACGCAGTTTTCTTTGAATTACTCAAAACTATAAGATTGTTGGCTGCGCCCTTTTTACAATAAACAATTCAATTGTGTTGTATTTATTAAAATAAATCTGTTTTGCAATATTATGCTGTGAATGCAGCTGGGATAAATGACGAATATTTCGCCGTAAATATTAATTAATTGATGAAAATGCAACGCATTTATGGATATGAAAACTCACACATATCATTCTTTTTGTTAATACATATTTATGAATACGTATAATACATATTCCCATTTATGTGGCGTACTTCGCCACACAGAGAATAATTATTTGTAAATACAATTAATTTTTTCTGTCAATAAAAATAAATTATTAATTAAAATTGAGCCTACAACAATTTTGGCAATACAATTACAGAATAATATTGTAAGATGCTGGCAACAAAATTACTTTAATTTTACTTTTTCTTAGCTTCTTGTTTATGTTTTTGTTTATTTTCTTTTTTATTCAGAGCAAAGTCTCGCGTAAGCTATTTCACCCAACAAATATGTGCACTGAAAATAAAAAAGAGTCCAAACGTATTTAAATCAATCCTATTTGGTGTCAAAAATACGGATATTCTTAAGTACGGATCATTTAGGTAATATATAGTTAATTTTAGCCAGGTCTAAAATAGGGTCTATTTTTTCGTCCAAAATTAAACTATAACAAATATTTGTTTTTAACGACGATCCATTGGAATGACAATTTATTCAATTGCTTAGAAATTTACTTCATACAGGGTGTCCAGGTTAGGGTGGGGGGTTTATTGCTGCAGTTACATTGCATATGTGGGGCGCGGAGTAGCAGAGTGCGGACGATTAGGTGCGCTAGCGCTTGGAGATTCAGTAGCAATGGAGACGTACGCGGGATCAAATCGCGCTTTTTGCAGTCGCGCTTATTACCGAAACGGTGACTCTATGGTTACTGCTCAGAGGTTATATCGTCGTAATGCTCCAAGTGAAAATAGCATCAGGAGATGGATTCACATGTTTGCGAATACTGATGCCACTATCCAGATTCCATGTTCAAGTCGTTCGAGAGCTGTTAGAGACAAAGAAACACTTGAAGAAGTGAGAGGATCAGTCCGCCAAAATCCGTCACTTTCAGTACGAAAACGAGCACAACAAATACAGAATTTTGTAGCCTTCCAGCTACAAGAATTTGATGTCTATAATTTGAGGAATTTGATGGCTATAACTTCAGGCCGTACATGAATTACTTGAGAATAAAGTGACTTCTCGCGGAGGTGACATTAACTGTCCACCAAGAAGCCCCGATTTGAGCCCTCTTGATTATTTTTTTAGGGCTACCTCAAGGACAAGGTATACGACAATAAACCAACCAATTTGGCACAACTGAAACATAACATCACCCTAGAATGGCAGCAATCTCAAGAACAACTTGTTCAAGCGTAATGAGAAATTTTCGTTCAAGATTGGAAGAGTGTTTGTAGCGTGATGGTCGGCATCTCGGTAACATAATTTTTAAGAAACGACTTTCCATTTTGTGCAGTTTTATAATAAATTAAAAAAAAAACATTTACTTGTAATTAATATTTTTTGTTTAATTATAAAATCCCCTTTACCTCGCCTGGACACCCTGTATAAAGTGAATTTTTTATAAAACTCGTCAAATCAGTGTTATTTTATGAGGGCGAAATAAATATCTCTTGTTAAGTGTTTCAACCGAACTTCAATTTTTGAGTTGAAAAATAACTGTTTTGGATGAATATTTTGTTTTTAAAGTCATAAAATGATTGATTCACTTCTAAATGTTTAAGTCCCTGGTTTTTATACAATCCAAAACAGAATTGCAGGGTATATTCACTTTGTCGTTCCGTGTGTAACGCAGCGAACTATTTTCCCTCTGGCCCGATTCAGCCCATTTACGAACATGACCCGTGCTATCCTTCAAGATTTATTTATTCCAAATTTTAAGGGTCTAACTCTTTCCTTTCGTACTGAATTGCGATTTCCACAGACGGACTGACGGACGGATATGGCTACATCGTGTTAGATTTTATCACTGATCAATAATATATATACTTTATTGGGTCTTAGATTGATAGTTCTCTGCGTTACACATGCAATGACAAAGTGAATATACCCTCCAATTCTTTTTTTGGAGGGTATAAAAATCATACGATGATATAATTTTATGAAATAAGCCAATATATTCTCCGTCCATAATCAGTCACGTTACAATAAGTTTTTGCTATATAAATTTTGTTTAAACAAAATATGTACACTAGAGCCCCGACTTGCGTCGTCCCGATTTGCGTCGTTTCGATTTGCGTCGTTTTTTAAAAACTGGAAAAATTTGATTCGCGTTGTTACAATTTCAAGTTGAATTGAGCTCAATGTAAGCTAAATAAAAACAAATTTTTTAATGCATCTACTTTTTATGAATATACTCGTACATATCGCACTGCTTCCTCTAAAGAGGGTCAACTCGAAATTTTTATATTTTCACTTTTTGCCAAAAATCAATGTACAGTGGGGATATCTACCAACTGTAAAAATCTTACATCAATATCTGTATTCTTCCGCCAAAAGAATATACAATTGTAACCAAGTTTGTGCTATAAAGTAGTATAAAGAATTTTCAGTGTTTTGCCTCTACTGAAAATTTGTAAATTTTGGCCTTAGGCGATATGTAAATGAATTTAATTTTTGCTATGTTTTTTCTTAATTTATTGTTTTGTTATTTCTTTATAAATAATAATTATAAACATTTGTTCAAGTAAAGGAAATAAATAAATATGTATTCATACTTGTTTTCTATCAAAAATACAAAATTTTTGCTTTGTTTTGAATATTTTCCCCAATAAATAAAATTTCAGTGCATTTATATAGAAAAAGGTGATTCGATTTGCGTCGCGTTTCTCCGGTCCCCATTAACGACACAAGTCGGGGCTCTAGTGTATTTCTAAAACACATTTCATATGAAAATTTGCTACACTCAAGCTAATGGCGTATACTTAATATTGATTTAGTTCATTCTACAATAAACATACGCCACACAGACGACTACCGCTGGCATTTTTACTCAATACAATTAAGAACAATTCTCAACATGTTGTGTTCATTGAATTAATGTTAATTATTCGATCTCTGTCTCTCAATGTTAGTATGCTAATCACAGTTTGAGTCAAATGTAAATAAAATGTTTACAAAACAACGTGGGCTGTTTGACAGAGTGTAGGAGGCGACATGCTATAGCGATTCCATACTGCATATAGGAAAACATATAAATCTTGATAAGTGTAATAAGCATTGCTGCCAATATGTGGGCAGGCAGCCAAATCACATGTAATTTTTATGGTACAGAGAGCGTGAGTAATTGCTCCCGTGGGTAATCGAAGTGCAATATGCAATTTTATGTTAGAGACTTTTGAGAAAATGTAATCACAGAAATAGAATGAAATAAAATTAAATAAAATAAATAAGGATTTGGTTCTTTTTGTGAAACTCATACTATTTAAGATATTAAAGCGAACTCTATAATGCCTACCTGGTGAGTGAGCGGATCTAAAGAGATCCGTCTAAAAATTAAAAATTTTTAGTAGAAGAAATTACTGTTTTGTTTATCAAAAAGAAAAATATATGCACGTCACAATGTTGATATTACCACCGTTTATCGTTGTTTTGTAAATAGCGAAAATTTATTTGAAAGAACAAGTGCGATATATAAAATGTCATTGCCAATTATTGATGTTAAATTTGCTCAACATACGATCAGTTTTGGTTGATATACCGTATATTAAATTTGCTGGTTTTTGCTGTAGATGAAGTATATCAAAAGAGGTGATAAAAAAACAGGCTAAGGTGTCTTCACTTCTGTTCGCAACTTATACTGTCATTGTGATATTTCGTAGGAATGTGGACGAAGAGAAATTATCAAATAAATAAAATGATTATAGGTTATTAGATATCCTGTAGACCTGCTTCGTCATTACAAAATGGGTTGCAGAGTGATAGGCTATTTGTTCGAAAAGCGGGTTTTTTAATTCAGAAGGACATGATAAATATTCCAAGGCACATCAGTTTTCAATTGTTCAACTTACACAGTAGAGCAGAACAGCTGTTTTCGAAAGCCACCGCACCTTCATTGTCAGTACTCATGTGTATTTTGAATATGTGAACTGAGTTGAATATGTGAACAGTTTTTATTTATACAAATTTTATTAGTTTTATTTGTTATGAGGAGTTTTATTATTTCGTTTAAATTCAAACAATAATGAGTTTTGTATGAAACTCCTCAGTTTAAAACAAAACTCCTAAAATGAGTTTCAATTTATGACAGCAAATAGAAATTCTCTTTTTAAGTGTCCTATCTGATCTTTTACTTTTACTTCGATTAATAACTGTTTTGGATAGATACGGCAATACACTTTTCTATGGTTAATGTATTCTAGGATATCATTTATATCTACAATTTAACAGTGACGAATTTTGAACGACAATCATCTTATAAGACCGTTGCCATCTTTTTTAAAGTGAAATGTGCTGTAGGGAATTCGTTTTATTTGTTGATCTAATATTAAGACATGTAAATACATACAGAGAGCATCTACATACAAATGGATATTTAATAAAAAATATTATTCCCCTATATTTTGTAACTATTTGTCCAGGTCACAAAAATAAAAATAGAGGTCTTGGTCTTCAGCAGTTAACAAGTTCTAACAGCCTATTTCTACAGCCAAAGCCTTAGGCAGTAGTCACAGTCTATCAGAATTTGTCAAATATTTACAGGAGAAATCAAATTATTTGTTATATGGAGGGTTTTCTAGCTGCTGGAGAGCTTAAAAAAATAATGCCGGACAGAATTACTTAGTTAGAGTGATATTTCCTTTCACTTAATTCGAAAGTATTAATTTTCTAAATATGTTTTCCGGCCCATGCTTCATTCGATCAGTCCAAGTTTTACTAATTTTTCAATAAATCTGGTCATATGGAATCAATAGCAAACCAAAGATTGACTTTCAAAATAATCCAAAAGCGTTAAATGGCACGAACGGGGGGTTAAATGAACAGGTCCACTTTTGGAAATAAGGTATTCGGCAAAATGATTTTACAATAAATTGATTGTTAAGTGCCTTGTTTTGAAAAACTCAGTCAGCACCACTTGATAGCGCTCGCCATTCACTGGAAAGGAAGTGAAGACCGATGATGCCGATAGTGCGGAAGCCGCTGCATGACACAGTCAATTTAGATAGTGGTTCCTTGAGCGATTGAGGATTGACATAAGTGCTTAACCGTCAGTGAGCTAAATGCAATTCTTTGACCAAGAGATCTATTAACTTTCCACAATTAGGAAGCGCTGTCCTGGCATAAAATGATTTAAATCCTACTGAACAAACAGTTCAATATAGTTTGACATTCTCAACTATCAAACCACTGATATCGACATAAATAGCTCTCATGTATTTTGAAAAGCACCCGTTAAAAACACACGGTCTAAATAACTCTACATCAGCTGCATACAGACTGCACTGATACGCTTTGGGCGACAACCAACAAGTGCAAAAAATTATCAGCGGCCTCGAAAGAGTTAATACTTGCTGTTAATATTTTGTGTCATTTTCACCCGCATGAAAAATGCCAGCATGTCAATGTCACTTGACACACAATCGCACGACACAGTAAAATAAAAAATAAATACATTTTTTTCTAAGTAAGAGTATTAAAAAAATACTGTAGTTTACAAACAAATATCATGTTCTAAATAAGTACATGGAAAACAACAACTACACTAATCGTATGTTGCAAGTTCTACTCGTATTAATTTAAAATAAAATGCTAATAAGTGTATGGGGTTGCGTGAGCATATTGCAAATGGAAAAGCTTGATTTTGTGTTTTACCCGTGGCATGAGTAATTTAATAAGTAAATAAATAAATTAAATACAATAGAAAAGTGCTAAATTAAATCACTACTACTCAGATCCAGTGTTTCATGTTCACATACTTGACGCGCCATGCAATTTATTTCACAGCTGGGATTTTAAAGGAAAACAAAACAAGTAAAATAGCTATAGTCAGCTGTGCCGAATTTTATATACCCTTCAACAGTTTATTTTTGGACCTCTTTTTATATAATAATACAAGATTTTTTAAGCTTAAGGTCTTTATGTTATAATATATATACATATATATATATATATATATATATATATATATATATATATATATATATATATATATATATATATATGTATATGTATATATATATATATATATATATATATATATATATATATATGTTTATTTTTAATATTTCCCTTTGGCTAACTTCTTCAGGAAATTTTTATATTTTGTTATATTTTCATTCTATGAAAGAAATTAATTTCAATATGCTTGAAATATGTTATTTTTATTTATTTACTTTAATATTTTCAATAATGAAAAAATTAAATTTCCCAGCTCTGGAGATGTCTTTTTGACCTCTCTGGTTCTAATATTATTGAATTTCTTTCAAAAATATCAAATATACTATTTAATTTATAAAAAAAGTAAAAATTTGTTTTAGTTGGTTACCAAAAAGGTTTTCAATTATCCAACCATGGAATCGTCGCACTTAATTCTTCCTAAAGTACAATAAAAGTTTAATTAAAAAACAAAAAAAAATATTAAATTAATTTGATTTAGTTACTTTTATATACCAAGAATAAGTTTAAATTTTCCAGCTCTGTAGCAGTCCTTTTAGTTTTTTTGATTTCTAATATTAAGGGATTTCTTTCAAAAATATCAAATATATTTAATTAAAAAAACAAATTTTTTAGTTGATTACTTTTATATATCAATATATCAAAATAAATTGTCCAACCCTGGAGTTGTCTTTTGGATATTGTTTGACATTTAATACTAATTTAGTTCTTCTTGAAGTATAAAATATGTTTAATTAACAAAAAAAAATTATTTTAGCAGGTTACTTTTATACACAGAAATAAGTTAAAATTTTCCAACTCTGGAATTTTGCAATTTTCAATTGCAATCTATTTAGGATCACTTTCAATCCAGCACTTCTTTTCTGGCTAATTCCGACAACAGATCTTACGAGCACACAGGAGGACAGACGGACAGGCTGACATCTCTTAATCGATTTCCTTATTCATAAGGACCCAGAATACATATCGGCTCGCATGTTATTGTTGTGCAAATTATACACAGAATGAAAAACTCACATAAACCCTTTCACTATTTTTGGTGTAGAAACAGCTTTAGATATTGGACTTTCCGCTCCAATTGGTGTTCAAATATTTGGAGAAAGAATATCTATTCTTTAGAATACCTGCTGATATTTTAAATTTCATAAACTTTTTTAAACAACTCTCAGCATAGTATTTTTTCCGTCTAATATTAGAAGTCGCTGCTTCTGTGTTTGAAGGTGCTGTGACCTAGAAAAAGAAAAAACAATATTGTTTTGTAGCACACACTTGTTGGTTGTAGATTAATATTTTTTTACATTTGCATATGTAAAGGTTCTTTCGTTAGGCGCTTTTAACTTTGAATTTAAATAGAAGCAACGTTTGTGTGGGATTCCTTCCATTCGTTTAGTTTACTTGAAATTAGGGATATGCGCGTGAGTAAAACTAAGCTCACGACCACGCACGTTCATGAAACACAATTTTCAAGAACAGCAGGATTTAAGGCGCTCACTATCACGTACGCTTACGAACGCATTGTTTTTAATCGCATACTTTTACGCACTTTGGTAAGAATTTTTGCAAAATCGCTCACATACAAGAAAATTACTTACGTGTGTGAAAGTATTTATGTCTATCGCACATAGATATGTATGTATGTATTTATGTATGTATGTATGTATGTATGTATGTATGTATGTAAATACCATAGTATTAAAAATTCAGAACAAGAAAAAAATTATCTTCTATTTAGTGTGTGTGGCTATTATACGTATTGAAAGTCACGAGCAGTCCAACATTTTTTAATCACGCTCACGCACAAAGAAATCACGGCATTTGCACGTCTCTATTTGAAAGGTCTATTAATGTCAGCGTATATGAAATATTTGAAACAGATTCGTTGGTATGCAAAATACCCAAGTTTTATTGACTCTAACTAAAAAATTAAAAATTTGGCATCAGCTGCGTTTCAGCTATGTGTTGGAGTCCATATAATCTAATTAAGGCCTTGAAAGTGAAGGCCTCCCAAAATACGTTTTAAGGTGATAGCTCATTGAGATCTAAATCTATACCAATTGTGAGTTTTTCAAGATGAGTTGAATGATCTTAGATCATATGAGGATTAGTATCATATTAACTCTGACAATTGTGTTTGTTGAGGTCCCCATTCATCCAAAATAAGTCATTATATCTGAAGAAAATGTTTTTGGTAAAAATTAGGATAATATTTTGACTGTTTAAAATCGTCTGCCACGAAATCTCCAGTGACTATTGACGGATATTTTCGAAAATCTTGGGATTCGTTATCATACGGTTGTTGGTCAATAGTTTACCGAACCATCTGGAAGTTTTTCTGAAACTTTGAAAATAGTCTGATTTAAAGTTGATCCTAAAACGGGCGAAGTGACATCATACGTAGCATTTGCCTATAATATAGTTTCTAACATTTTCTTAAGGGCCACATGATAAAAAGAAGGTATGGAAACTTTTCTGTACTTGTGATTTTTGTCTCAGTGGAGAAGATCAATTCTAAAGATCATGGAGAAGATAATCCCACTGTACAGTCTAGTATTATTTACTAGTCAGCCATAATATAAAAATTAAACATTGATGACCGGTCAAATCTGATGAATATACCAGTGAAAACTGACAAATTATTAATGTTGTTTACATTATATGTAAAAAACCTGCTTTAAATGCTAAAGTAAGAGAAGAACTGGTAAAAACTTTCAGCTGGTTAGTTTATTCACAGTGACTAAATTCAAAAAACATACATTTTGAAACCAATCAAATGTTTTTTTTTTGGTTTCGCACAAATTGTAGAACTTTGGAATTGGACGGCGCACAGAGGGGTATTTGGCCAATCTAGGCGGCCAAAATTATTTTGATTGAATTTTGTATGCAAAATATTTAGAAAAGACATGTTGTGGCATTTAAAATTGTAAATTTATATAAACAAGCAAAAATACGTATTTCATGTTTTTCGGCAGCAGCTATATTAGCAATTATTGATGAAATATTGCAGATTTCGGAAATTCGAAAAACGTCTTCACGAACTATGAATTTGACCTTTGAAGAACCTAGATTTGGAAACAAAAAATATTGTAAATGCTAAATTTTAAAATGAAATGTGTAAAAGAAGTGTGCAATAAAGCAGCACGTACGGTAAAGCATCAGAATTTTTGGTACATTTTTCAGCAGTAGCATACTTCAAAGGGCTATAAAATAGTCATCCGCACATATCCGCAGCCAATTTTTTTTTTCCAAACCATGAAATATCAATTAACACACCCGAGCGAGAATCTGAGTTGCGTTAAGTGGTGTTATACAACTTTATGACTATAGTTAATTTTTTTAATCAATTAAAATTAACAAAAATACCATCATTTTCAATGTAGCTCTGCCGGTACCAGAATATATTATATTCCTATTAAACTATGTGAATTATATCATATTTACCTGCATTACAATTATCCATTTTAATAAAATTCATAAACTGAAAACACGCTTTTACTCAAGTTTTTTTCACGTTGACTTGTCTCAAAAACAGCAAAAAAGCATATGCCCAATTAGCAACACGAAACTTTGACTGCGTGGTGAGAGCGAACGAAAGCAAAAAGGAATTAAAAAATAACGGGATCTAGTCCAGCATTCTATTCTCTTCACCCTACGGTGGGTAGTTAAAGAAAAAGTGAGTTTTGAAAATTCGAATTTTGGCCGCTTAAATTGGACAAATACCCCTCTGTGCGGCGTTCATCTGATCACTGAAATCATCGTTGAATTTGTTCAATGGTCCGAACATATTTTGAAAGGACTAATAAAAAACATGAAAAAGTGATATATAGGGTGTGTCGAATCTTGCATACCCTTTACTGACGAACGTCTAGAGTACATATGTGCATAAATTCATTCAACCTTGGAACCATATTTTTGATCTTTCTGATTGTCAATACTAATTTATTTCCTTCAAATACAGAAAACATGTTTCATTAACAAAAACAAAAAAAATATTAAAAATAAAAATATAAATAAATAAGCAAATAAAATAAAAATTAAATATATGGAAAGTGATTTAAAAGCCATCCCTGCAAATTTTAATTTTAACCGCTAAAAATGATATTATTTTTAAACTGCTAAAACTTTCGAATGGATCGATCAGTCGAGTTTCACGTGGTGAGCGGTGTTTGATGTAGTGCTTCGATACCTATAAAATAATCGAGAGTACTAATTGATCACATATATAATCTCGCAGTGTTTTAAAAAATTTTTTTCGAAATTTTTGTTCACAATATCTCACGAACACGCAAACCGATTTCACATGGTTTTTGGTTGTCAAGAGTAGATTAATTTTTGGAATCAAGCTTAAAACCCGTTTAAAATTTATTAAAATCAAAAACACCTTTGAAATTTTTTTTTACTGCCTATTTCTCATTGCCGAATGAATTCTTTCTTTCGTATAAATACATTTGAAACAAAAACAATTTATAAATATTTGTACTTGTTTTAAATATATTTGTACGAAAGAAAGAATTCATTCGACAATGAGAAATAGGCAGTTAGTTTCTTTTTAATAATTCTCGAAATCACTGCCCTGAAGTGGTTCCAATTCACAGTAAATCGAAGTTTAAAAGAAACATTTGAAACGCGACTAGCTTGGTACGAACACTATTCGATCAGATATACATATGTATGTATATCATTTCAAAGTTTTTTTAAAAAAATTAATTTTCTCTGAATATTTTTATTCACAAAATCTTACGATTATAAGATTGAAGGAACCCTTTGAAACGCGACTAGTTTGGATGGATTCGGTTCACCGTTCAAAAGTTATAAGCGGGTTACATACATACACACGCACACACCCAAACACACACACCCCCACATTCACACACACATACATACAGGCACAGTGGCAGCTTCTCAGGAGTAGTCAGGGAGGCTTCCTAGGAACTCAAAACGTCGAGATCTGGTGAAAACCCGATTTTTTCAAAACGGCAACTTCCCACTTTTTTTTAATTTTTTAATTCTTAATTAAAATTTTTAAATTATCCAGCTCTAGGGCTGTCCTTTTGATTTTCTGATATGTAATCTTAATGAACTTCTTTCAAAGATATCAGATATTTTTAAATGATTAAAAAAGAAAAAAACTTGTTTTAGTTGCCTACATTTATGTACCAAAAAAATGTTTCAATTGCCCGACCTTGGAAACGTGTTTATGTGAAATTTAATTTTTAAAACAAAGTAAATTTTTTTTTGAAGTATAAGATAGGTTTAGTTAACACAAAAACAAAAATTAGTTTTAGCTAGTTACTTTCATATGCTAAAAATAAGATGAAATTTTCCAGCTCTGGAACCGAGTTTTGGTTTCTACTCTTCGATTGTCGACTCGTTAATGGTGAACCTTTCTGTAAATATTTGACACTTTAAAAGACAGATATTTAACAGCCCTGCCATACCGACGGTTGAATAAAATTTTCACTTAGCTGATGTTTATAATTTATATATACGACTAGGAATGACATGTCAACATGTCATTCCGGAGGTTGTCAGCTTTATCGTTATCAAAGATTCTACTTAAGAACAACATTCAATTATTACACAATTATTTCCCCATATTCTATTTGTCAACGTCACGTAATGACAATATCAAAAATAGGACAGTTACATACCCTTTCTGTGCAAAAATCAACTACTTCTGACAGCCTCTTACTACTCTCTATGTCGTTGAATATAGCAAAAAGTTATGTGAAATTGGCAATTGTTGAAGAGAATGAGTATAGAAGTGTTCTAAGTTTCATATTGTCTTGACGTGACGTTGACGTTGACAACTAGAATAAGGGGGATTATATTTCCATATCCATCGAAATGGCATTTTACACATAATTTATTTTATAATAATGTTCAGTGACAAGTCACAGGGTGCATTAACAATAACAACTCTGGATTATCCCTATTTAAAATTAATGCTCTGCTTCATGGAAAGTATTGCAACCCAGACCGATTCCTAACACCTGTTCTGTTCTTTCTACGACTGTCACAAAGCATTGGAGTTTATAAAAATTTCCAAAAATAATTTCCTATTTGAATCCATCATTGAGTGGGAAATTTACGTGATTATTTTCGTTGTGAAAACATGTACTTGACAAACTGTGTACATTTTTATTTTGTTGTCTATTTAACTTTCTAACGTATTTAATTCGTTTTTATAATTCGTATTTCTTTTTTAATACACTGAATCCTTTTCTACATATTTTTGTACGATGCTTGCGTAGAAAGGAAAACCATTTCTCTCCAGCTGTTGAAGGAAGCCCTCTCTGGGCACTTTTCATTTGCATCCTTATAACGAAAATTTTAATTTTAGAAAATATTCACATACTAACTTACTTTTATATATTGTTTATACAAGTATGTTTGTTTGTATTCGCAAAAAAGCAAAAACTTTTGTTTTATTTAAAATAGAACGATGATGCTGATGATGAAACATGCTGATGCTGAAGCTGCTGCTGCTGCTCGTGTTCTCGATGAGATATTTGTGTGTTCGGTTTAAAGTTAAATGAATTTAAGCAACTCAAATTGTGGCCAGTGAATAATTTATTTTATCGCTTAGCACTTTCTTGTGCGATGAAGTAATTCAGAAAATATATAAAAAGTAAAAATAAACAGCAGAAAATGTTTGTAAAGGGAACAGTTGAGTGATGGCATCTAATTTTATCTCTTTAAATAGTTTTGCAACTTTTTGATTGTCATTTTTCTAAAGAATTTAAATGAATTTAACGCTAATTAAAGATTTTGTGAAAAACACAAACTTTTCTTGACTATTTTGTGGTGTTAAGAGTATTTATTTCAAATATATATATTTGAACTTTATATTGAGGTTGAAAAGTTTTCATTAAAAAATATTTTTGGGAGGATATTTTTTCTAATTGGCAAAAGTTGGCTAAATAAATTAATGACAAAACATGGTTTACAACTGTTTCAAAACAGATTGTGTGGTCACCTAAATGCCAGTTACTTACCACAGCCTTTCATGGAAAATTAAAATGTTTTCAAATATAAACTTATATGTTAACATATTAATATACATTCTGATACAAACCAATTAAAATATTTACAATTCAATTTATGCACTAACAGACCGGTGACCGCAGATATGCTGCAATAACTTTTTTCACCAAAAATGATATACGTGCATAGGTTTGTCATTCACAACATATTAATATGCGATCTCATAAGGTATTTCTGGGTCCTTATGAATAGGGAAGTCGAATAAATAATCCAAAATACGGTTCCAGAGCTGGACAATGTTAACTTATTTTTGGTATATAAAAGTAACTAACTTAAATTAATTTTTGTTTTTTTTTCAAATGAACTTGTTTTTTTTAATTTAGGAAGAATTAAATTGGTATTAAAAATCAAACAATGT
The DNA here is from genome assembly GCA_951800035.1 of Linnaemya tessellans. Classification (NCBI taxonomy): domain Eukaryota; kingdom Metazoa; phylum Arthropoda; class Insecta; order Diptera; family Tachinidae; genus Linnaemya; species Linnaemya tessellans. The sequence goes on along the minus strand of OX637532.1, from coordinate 109,832,607 downwards.
CAAAAATACGATTCCAGGGTTGGGCAATTGAAATTGTTTTTGGTACTTAAGAGTAACCAACTTTACTTTACTTTTTCTTTATTAATTTAATTGATATTTTTGGAAAAAATGCATTGGTAAAAAGGCGGCCCAGAGCTGGAACATTTACATTTTGTTTGCAATATTTAAGGAACTAAATGAAAGTAAATTTTTCCTTTGGTAACTAAATATATTTTATATTTTAGAAATAAATAAATCAGTATTAAAAATCAGAAGGATTGTTCCAGGGTTGGATGAATGTATGCTTGTGTATACCCCAGATGTACGCCGATGAAGGGTGATAATATTGTAATTTCATTTTCATTTTTTGTAGAAACATCCATGTGGAATTTTTGTCTCAATGCAGGATGCGCTGGACACATAAAACCAGAAACAATACTTTATTGCTGTATTTCAATGCAGTGAATATTGTTTGGCTAAAGTCAAGAAAATACATGACATTTTGAGGTATTGCGAACAAAAACACAATAGTGTATATTATGGCAGGCAAAGGTTGTCATTTTATTGTGTGACATTCCCTTCCAAATTGTAAAGTACTAAATGACATGACATACGCAATGTTATAACATACCACATTGTGTCCCCGGCTTTAGTCTCGCAATCTGCTGTATTCAGAAAAACATCGCATTGCATTTTCATAAGTCATCACACTCCCATCATCAGTACTGTTGTATGTGTTTGTTTACTACCACTTATAAACATTTTTTACTAAACACAAATAAATGCCTGCATTACGTTTCTATTAGATACATACTTCATATAACATTTATTTTGATATTTTGCTCGATTTCATTTTGTGGGTGCTGTTGGCTGAAGTAGTAAAACACAAGACTATGAAGCGGAGGGTCGTGAGTTCGAGCCCGGACTGAGTCATGAAATATTGTGTTGAATTCTTCTGATCAGCATTAGTACGTGGTTGTGTTAGTTGTTGCCAGCCTGTTTCAATGATGAAGGCATAGTCACTGATTACTGAACATAATTGGCAGCGACTGACACTATCCTGTACTAAAAGCAGAGTAACAGCACCCACCTTCGTCGGCCCTGTAGCAAAAATTAGCTGGCGAAGTAAAAAGGTTGAAATAGCTACAAAAAAAAACTGTCCATCTTCTCATCTTTACTAATCTGTCACCTCAATACTATCCCCTCATTTTCTTTTCCGGCGCAATGCATTGCATATATAGGGGTCATCCCCTGAGTGCTGGTCCAAGATAAAAAAACCCAACTTTTTTGCTATGGTTTCACTTTTACTCTAGGGTATATGTGAACATTTTAGAGAAAAACTGATACCTTGTTTTTTAATAGAAATATTATTGAAATTGATAAATTTCCTAGGAAAACTGAAACTTTTCTAAGATTTTGTCAATCAATCAATCAATCTCGTTTTAAGAATTTATTAAATTTTTTATTTAACTGTCCACTTTTTAGAACTTATTAATATAATAAAATTCTTTTTTCGAAAGTATGCTTTTTTAAATTGTCAAAATGTACGGAACTATGTCGCAAATAAGAGGTTTTATTAAAAAAATATTTTTTTGTGTAAATAAAAATATAAACTTGCGAAAAGTGAAAATTTCTTCCCATTTTGTGTAAGCCAAATAATTTCTTAGTTAATTATCTGGTCTCACTTCGGGGTGATCTTTGCCCTTGAAGGCATTAGGAAGCCACATAAGTAGAACTAGGCAGGTGGCCACAGCTCAAGGTGCTCGGATTCATCTAAAATCCTTGTTAGTCCAGGGGCAGCATGCCATGTTATCACCAGCAGGACAGAAAGGAGCTGTACTGGCCTTCTTCAGCACCAACTTTACAGCGTCATCTACAGGGCTTCTGTTGAATTGAAAACACATGCATAGATGTTCAGGCTATGTGTTACACCGAAGTCCGGTCCACCACTCCCTGAGCATCAACTTTTGCTACAAAAGGGCAGAATTCGCAGCCGCGTGTGCGCTGGTCCGAATTAACAAAAAATTGTTGGCATGAAAATATATTAAATAATTTTTTAACATCTCGCTAATATAGAAATTTTGAAAATTTTAAAAAAATCTGGAAGTTACTGAATTTACCCCGTTTTGAAAAATCCGAGTTTTCACCAGATCTCGACGTTTTGAGATCGTAGGACGTTTTCCTGACTACTGCTGAGAGGCTGTCACTATGTCTGTGTGTGTGCGTGTGTGTATATAAGTGTGTAACTCACTCATAACTTCTCGCTTTTCAAGGGTTTTTCCAAACTTACATTTCCTGTGAATTCCAACCGGCGCGGAACTGTACATTTTGAGAGATATTAAAAAAAAAATAAGAAAAAATATTCTTTCAAAATTTTTTTGTACTAACTTTTGAACGGTTCACTTTTGATTGATTTCAAAGACTAGTCAGCTCTCGACATCTAATCACGTCGATCGCAACTAACCGGACCATAATCTGCTATTGCGTTCGTGAGATATCATGAACGAAGAAATTCGGAAAAAGTGAGTATCTTTTAAATACCTTTATCGATCGATTCCATGAACTCGTCACTTCTTGACATTCGAAAACCACATCGATCGCTTTTAATCGGGTCAAAATCGGTTGGTACGTGCATGAAATGCAGTGGACGAAAAAATGTGTAAGACTGGACTTTTTTAAACTCCGTATCGTTAGGATGTGGTTAAAATTAACGGCAAGTTGCGGGATAGCCTCTAGGGTCAATCGTTTCCCCTTTTGTTTTTATTAACATTTGAACTTATGCCAACAGTTGATTTAAGCCGCAGTGCCTATAAGACTTTAATCAGGCGAATGATACTGGAAAAAAAATAAAACTAGTGGCATCAATCTTCTGAAAGAAAAACTGGCGTGTTGTTGTTTGTGGCATGCAGTGCATAGTTTTACCGTTATGGTGTTGAGCTGATTTGCATTTTATTTATAGCTTCAATTTGTTGCAGTTCCATGGAAAATTTGTATCTCAAATTTAACATTCTACATGGGCAAGCTATTAAGCAGTAGATTTAGCTACGTGCCATTTGGGAAAATTGTCTAAAATTTGCACAATTTTATTAATCCGTCCACCATCATTATGAGGCATACAACGGAAGGTAAGATACGTGTGCATAAAAAGATAATGACGATTTGTGTGGACTTTAATTTTCTATATCACTTGCATGCAATACCATTTAAGATACGAGTAAAATCATTAACCTGAATTTAGTTGGCCCACGTAACCATCTTCTTACATTTGGTGCGTTATGATTTTCCTGCAGTCTTTCCTTTTCTTTTCTTTTGTTGCTGTTGCTGCAAGTCTAATAACACTTTGCTCGTAAGCAGTGGAAACTCCTTTAAATCCACCATTAAGTTTTACTGATTTAAGCTTCATCCTTTTAACTGAATAGAGAACATATTGCAACTTAAGCTGCTTCACTAGATAATAAATATTTATTTTAAAATTGTACTCGTAATTTCACGTAGTTATCCCATTTCCTTTTAGTTGGAATACTTTTATCTTCAGTAAGAAGCAGTTTATAAATATTACTTCACATAAAGCAAAAACTTTTTTCACTTGTTATTTTCCAGGGTGGAAGGAAAAACTTAGTTTTTTAAAATTGTTTTTTTAAAAGATATTCAATAAGGGCGAGCTGCTCATGCGAACTGACATAATGAAGTTTGCAGTTTCCTTATCACTGATTTGTCGTTAGCAGTGAGGACTTCACCATCTACCCGTTTCTCCCACATATTTTGCAGATACAGCAGTTTATTAAAACAGTGATTATTCCAACAAGAGCTCTGTTATCTACATTGTCATCTACATAGTTTTTCAACAGTGACGTACTAAGTATGACAGTGAGGAACTGTTGGCTGAACTAGTAGAACACGAGACCTTGTAGCGGAAGGTCCTGAGTTCAACACCGCCCTGAGGCTTGAATATTGTGTTGAATTCTTCTGATCAGCATTAGTGCACGGTTGTGTTAGTTGTTGCCAGCCTGTTTCAATGAAGAAGGTATAGCACTGGTCACTGAACGTAATTGGCAGCGACTGACACGATCATGTACTAAAAAGCAGATTAATAGCAGCACCCACCTTCGTCACTCCTGTAGCAAAAATTAGCCGGCGAACTAAAAAAAGGTTGAAATAGCTACAAAAAAGTCTCTATCTCCTCAACTTTCTTCATCTGTCCCCTCAATACTATCCCCTTCTTTATAGTTCCGGTTCAATGCACTGCATATGGTGGGTGTAATCCCATGACTGCTGGTCCGAGATAAAAAACTATAACAGTTGATAACGGTGTTCTTGTTGAAGCACTTCTGCCATCTGCCACCTGACATTTATTCAGTCTGATCAGTCCATATATGGTTATATCAGTCATAAACAAGACAAAGACGTTTGCTTAGTGAGTAGAATATTGTTGCTGTGGCGCAAGGTGCAAGCAGCTGCCGTTACTGCGATTTGTGACGACTATCGCGTCAAGCTGGCTGATCTTTTGTTTTAAAGTATTAATCAGCTAAATATGCACGATAATTGGTTTGAAAAATATGAAGCAACTTGCCATGCAGCGCTATAAAATTCAATTTAGAAGCCGACTAACTCTTGAAAAATTCAAACCTCTATTGATGTCATATACGGGCAGATTTGTTGGAAAAAGTAGTCAAGTAGCAGACTGATCGAATGGTCAAAAAATAACTCGTATGTCAGTAATCATATTTAAAAATTAATGCCCGGAAACCAGGGGGTTACTCTGTAATGCGATGAGAAAGGAATTGCTTTCTCATTTCAATGTAAATAGCATACAAATGCGTTCAGTTTTCCATTCGCATCGCATTACGGAGTAAGACCCCTGATTATAAAAAAATATTTCATGTCAACGATATTTTGGTCATGTAATGGGTGATTTTTTAAGAGCTTTTCGGATTTGAAAAAAAAAAATGGAAAATGGTTGACGGCTAAAAATCATTTAGTATCAATTTAATTTCAAAACTGCTATAACTTTCGAATGTATCAGCCGATTCCTTTTTGGTGAGTGATGATTGATGTAGTTCCTCGATGCCTATAAAATAAGCGAGAGCACTAATTGATCACATACATAATTTCAGAGAGCTTTAAAAAATTAACTTTTTCGAATTTTTCGTACACGATATTTCACGAACACGTAAACTGATATTAAACCGGTTGGCAGCGCTCGACGTGGTTTCTGATTGCCAAAAGCTGATTAGTTTTTAGAATCGATCGACAAAGCTGTTTAAAAGTTATAAAAAAACACTTTCAAAAAAAAACAACAGATTAACACATACACATATTCCCACAGATATGGTGACGGCTTCTTAGGGGCAGTCAGGAAAACTTCCTAGAACATCAAAACTTCGACATTTGGTGAAAACTCAATTGTTTTCACAACGGGGTAAAACAAGTAACTTTCAATTTTCTTAGCGGGAGGTTGAAAAACATAATATTTAGATATATATATGAAATCTGTATTTAAGTCGTTAAAAGGATCTATGTAATTCAACGTCTAAATCAGTGATGTCAGCGTCATACACAATTGTGGAAACAAAACTCACATGTACGCTTACGCTCTTTTATTTTGAGAGCGTAAAATATAATTGTTTACTGAAAAACACTCTCATTCAGCGGGAAGTATCGCAAGTCCTGTTTTGAGGCCTCTAAACAGAAATAATATATTTATATAAATATATATACAATATATAAAAGAGGTTTGAAATAAGTTGGAACCACTGTATGTAGGTACATCTTTTCGAAAATTTCTTAAAGTAGCTTTTAAATTAATTCATAAGTAAGTCTTTTTGTAAAAATTGTTTCTCTTGCATATAAACTAACCAAATTTTCAGCTTAAAAATGGAGAAATATTTTAAAATTAAATATCTGGGCACTTGGCAATTTTCGAAACCCTTTTATACAACTTATAAAATTAGAAGATATTATTGGTAAATAGAAGGATACTCTTAGAAAAGGCCACTAGTTAGGCCTCGCAACCGCACTTTTCTCCCGCTGGGAATGTAAGAGATAAGAGTGATCTCACCAACACAATCATATTTGACATCACTGGTCTAAAGATAATTTTTTGTTGACATTGATGTTGAACGCAGCTACGCCTCAAACTACTTTTTTCACATGCTCTCTTCCAATATCGGCCGGCAACTCTCGAATAAATTCGTATTATCCCTGTAAACATTTGAAATAATATTGCCCCACAAAAAATTTTTTAAAGGCGTTAAATCTCACTATTTAGGCAGCCAATTGATTGGGCTTAAACGTTAAATATTAAATGAACTGTTCATCGAAACTGCCTCTCTATGGGGCCATTGTTTCGTGAGTTGCGTACTATTACATGTGGCACGGTCTTGTTGAAGCCAAGTCCAACTCTAAACAGAAAAAAGGAAAATTGTTGTTATATGTAGAACGATAGCGCTCGTCCTTCGCAGTAACGTTCTGCTGTCTTTGAAAAAATACTGTCCAATGACGCCACTGGCTCATAGTCTGCACCAAACAGTGCATTTGTCGGAATGCATTGGCAGTTCTTTCAAGGCTCATACCAAATACGGCAATTTTCGTTCTTTACTTATGCGTTCAACCAGAAATGATTGATGAAATCTTAATGGAATTTAATATAGTAAAATGTTCGATCTTGAGCTAATAATAAAAATGTACTTCAATATATAAAAAAATTGAAACCAAAAATTCAGAAAGATGCAGCATGAAGAAAATAATCAAACGGCAACACGAATATTAAATAGAAGTATGCTACCATCGATTTGGTACAGTTCTCGTATGCAATTCGCTAATAAAATTTGTATAAATAAATAATGAGTGGTGATAAACAAAATACATATGAGTACTGATGATGAAAGTTCGGTGACTTTCGAAAACATCGGTTATGCTCTGCTGTGTAAGTTGAATGGTTAAAAACTGATGTTGACTTTCCCTTGTGCCTTAGAATATTTACCATGTCGTTCTGAATTTAAAAATATTTTCGAACATATTCCCGTTTTCCCAGGATACTGGATTATCCTTTCTACAAAATTTTAAAATTCTTGTATACAAAAAATCAAAGCTTATCGGCATAGCTATACCAAAGTATTATGAAAGGTTGATCCAGGAATGTTGCCATTATTCTATTTGTAATACATACACTCAGATTTCTCATGCTTAACAGCGCTATGCTAACATGTAAACAGAGCTTCTGTAAACGGATTTGGTTTGTGTCTAGGATTATAAACTTCGAAATTTAACTTCACACGCTTTATTTCTTTTGTAAGTTAAATTATAGACTAAACTGAAGATGTTTAACAGTAACAAATTACACGAAAACAGCTGAGCTGCTAAAAACAGTGTTGCTAATAAGAAAGTTTTTAAAAAAATCATCCGATATTATCATTTTTGGTTTTCGTGTACCTAAAAAAATTTAACACTTCGGAAGTCCTTTGACGCATATATTTCTGTGCATTTGTTGGATGGAAAAATTTTATAAAAAAACAATAACAAATTTATAGTCCGCCAGACAGATATTAAATCATTTATTTGTTTGCAATTTTAATTATTTAACTTGTGTTTTCACATTTTGTACATATTTTTGTATGCACGTATATTATTTAATTTTTACTAAACATACAGCGCCAAGAAAATATAATCAACACAACGTATTTTAAGGGATAAACGTTGCTCAACTATCACAACATGCGTTGACACAGACGCATAGAATTACTCGTGTATGAACCTCACAAGAAAACCTGTACTTCAAGATTCTTGTCAGTTTGAAAAAGCAACTTATAAAGTTCCAAGAAGTCTACATCGCAAGCAACAACTTGGAAGCGGAAAAAATTTTATAAATGGCGCAGCTAAAAGTGAGAAGAAATACGGACAAAAACTATATAAGCGAATTGATAACCACCTCCTTTTGTTCAACTCGTTTAAAACGAGGAATGAACTGTCCTGTCTTACGACCACCTCTTTAATACCAAAAGTTTAAACAAATCAACCCACTCCTACCTCATTATTATGACACGCAAGTTGCAATACAAGTGTGTATGAGTGTACGAACACAAATATTATTTTTTTCGTTCCATATGTGTGAAGGGAAGGAAAGTAAGTGCGAGAAAAATCTTTATTTCACACTTGCTGCACAATAAATTATGAAAATATTAAGATGTCAACTTCGCCCACACAATGACAGAAATGACAGATCGTATTTTTAGTGTTGGCTTAAGCTGCTGCTGAGTAACAACAATCAGTAATGAAAGAGATACATAAGTATGTGCGTGTGCTGTAGATACTTGGAAATTGTTAAAATATTCAGTTAAATTCAGTACACAGATTCAACTTTTGTTGTTGCAAGGCGTAAATATAATTAAGAATTTTAAACAAAATTAGTTGAGAGGCGGTACTCTATCCACTGCTGTGGAAAGAAAGACGTTTTTTTATTGAAAATTTCTTCGTTTGCTTTTTTTTAGTACAGCTCAGGGGATGACCGCTACATATGCAGTGCACTGCGCCAGAACTACACCTTTTTAATATGAAATTCAGAAGATACTAATTAATTAATGTTGAGAAAATGCTAATTGATAATAAGAAATCCAAATTAACAGTCAGAAAAAATAATTATTAAGATAAGAATTGTGGATTCAGACACGAGTTCAAAAATGTAATCTGCAAATTATTTTATAAGAATTTTTATCAATGCTTTTTGTTTGTTATGTGGTCAAATATGTCTATATGCCTGCATTTCATTCGTTCTTACTCTAAATCATCATACAGACATACTTGACCACATAACAAACAAAAAGTACTAATTTAATTGAGACAATTGGGGTATTCACACTTCGTGCTATTTAGTCATATTGTGATAAAGTCATAATATTTTAGACTAGTTTAAAAAAGTTGTTGCTGTGCACTCTTTCAGGTATGTTTTTGTTTTGTCATAAAATATCTCTAGAGATCTGAGTCGAAAGGCTGAAAATCTTTAGGCGAGACGACGATAGAATATGATTGCCGCCGTTACTTAACTAAAAAACGGCTAAAAAATTATTCATACCTATATGTCTGTACATTAAATCAAATTTTTGTAACATAAAATATATTAAAAGAGAACTAAATCGCAAAAACTAAATATATACATGTGAACATTTTTTTCTCGTTTAAATTACGTAGCTGGCAGCCACTGAACGTTTTTCTCTATGCCGCCGCAAAAACAAATTTTATTCAGCTCATATCAAGTCAGCAGCTGTTTTAGTTTATACATGCAAATTCATTTAGATATTCTTGTGCACCAGAAGACAAATTTAATAATATTAAACAGAAATAGAGTTTTTAGACTTTTTGGCATTTTCAAACAACTTTATTACAATTATCTTAATTATATTTTGCTTTGATAACATCTAATTACAAGTGTCTTGTTTTCTTATCAGCTGATCGATGTTTGAAATAGCGTACTAAGTTATGACGGGTTGTTCACACTATTCATATTTTCCGTGCTATTATTTTATGACTTATGACTTTATGACTACAGTGTGAATCCCCCAAATATGTCGAATAAACGATTTTAAAAAGAACATTCATAAATTTCAAATTATTTTAAATAAAATGGTTCTTATACCTATTTCTTTTACATTCTTATACATTCTTATACATTCTTATAACTATTTCTTTTACAAATTTTATTATTTTTGATCTTTTAGCGGTTAGCGAAATATTGAAAACAATAGCATATAATAAAAGTTAAAAATACAACCTCAAAAAAACTTCAAGTTTTTATTTTAAATAAATTTATATTACTATTTTAGTAATTATAAAAATATTCTAATTTGAACTTAATAAAAATTCTTAAAAAATAATTTACAAATTGCAGATTGAAACAATAAATTAGTATAGTTTGAAAAATAAAAATTTAGAAAAGAAGGCAATATAATATTAAACAATCCAGAATTCATATTAAGAAAATGTAAATTGATCATAAGAAATCGAAATTGATGTTGTGAAAATACAAAAAAATATGAAATTCTACAAATACAAATTAATATTTAGAAAGAAAAAATTAAAATTGAGAGACTAAATTAATATCAATACTTTTTATTGGCACATTTTTAAAATGTTTTATAAAGAACAATTTAAAAATTTTAATTTTTATAGCAAACACAGCAACATAAAAATACATGTGCATACAAATTGCAATATTTTGTTGCATCAATATTGGCATTGCCACATATGTACCTTTGAGCACATCCTTGCCATTTAAAGATTAATATCTAAAAATTTGGAACTAACAAGGAGGGGATAGTATTGAGGGGACGGATGAAGAAAGATGAGAAGGTGGGTTGTAGGTATATCAACCTTTTTTACTTCGCCGGCTAATTTTTTGCTACAGGGTGTTATCACCGTCTTCATAATAATTATCAAGGAAAACATACTATAAGATACACAACATCCAGGATAGAAAACGAATTGTGGAAACAGGTTCTCTCGGTAAGGATTGCAAGATGTATGTTGAAACATTAGAAACAATATATAACTTTGGCCACCGTTGAGTTTTAGATGGTAAAATTTTTATAATTTAGCGGACTTAGTAACAATAAAACAATTATTAATCATTTATTATTATTAATTTTAGTTTTCTTAATAATAAATTGAACTTTCTTAATTTCATCATTTATTTTCTAACTATCAATTTATATTTTCTCAATATCAATTTGAATTTTTTAATGTAAATTTTTTTTAGTATGAATTTCGATTTCTTATTATGAATTTGTATTTTCTCAATATGAATTTGAATTTCTTAATATTAATTTGTTTTGAATTTGGATTCCTTAATATCAGTTGTTTTTTCTTAATATTAACTTCTATTTTTCAAATTTCAACTTAAAAAGGTGTAGAAAGCACAGAATAGTATTGAAAATACAGATGAGAGAAATATGGAAAGATATATAATTTTGTTGATGCCGATGAAAGATAGTATCAGTCGCTGCCTGTTATGTTTGGTGATCAATGCAATGCCTTCATCATGCACTGTTGATCGGAAAAATTCGCCACCGCGCTTATGACTGAGAGCGGATTCAAACTTGGACGGTTCGGATTCTTAGTCTTGGAATCAGCCCTTCGCTTTTGAGCAGTGGTGGATTTAAGGTCTTAGTATATGTAATTGAAGGCTTCTTATTCTCTCTATGAACAAGCCTATTGACATTTTTTTCCGGATTGCTTAGATTCTGGCAACTGTCAAGATTTGAACAGCATAATTTTGACATCAATTCATTTTTTCACCGCTACTCAAGGGATGTATTCTACTCATGAAAGGGGTGATAGTGTTGAGAGGACAGATAGAGAAAAAGGAAAATTAAAGAATTAATTAATTAATTTTATCGACGAAGACGTTAACGTCGTTTCCAAAGAGTTGAGAGCTGCATGGCTGAGACACCTTCCCATCAGCACAAAAGAAATTTAAGTTACAATTGCAGTCAATATTTTATATCAACGCGCACAAAAAGAAACGGAGATAAAGTAAAAATGTTTAACCTACTGGGTCAGAGTTCCTTCAAGACATTTCTGTGCCCAAGATCAGGGAATATCTCAGCTTCATCGTAAAAGCTTGAAAAATTTAATTCTTAAGATATGTAGGCTTAAGGAATACAATTTGTTAAATATTTAAGGCCCATTTAGCCGAACGCTGAAATCGTAAATGCTGCACAAACGCATCAGCTGATCAAATCTGTGAAAATGCTTATTTGAGCGTTATTAAACGCAGCGCAGGGTAACCAACCTGCAGAAAATAGAATTTCACGCAGAGGTTACGCAGAGAGTGATGGCATGTATGTATGTTGAATGAGAGTGTGGCACAAAAGGTTTTTTTTGTTACTTGTTTGGTTTGATATTTAGTTGATTTTTTTTGTATCTTATTTTTCTTTATAAAATCTCACAAAAGGCTGTAAATATATGTGAATATTATTTGTAGAATAATACGTTAATGTTATACATACGCATGTATATACGTGTACATATGTATTTGAACGCATGGGCATGAATTTATGTAGTACCAAAATTACTACATATGTAATTTATGTATATGCAGGCAAATATGTCGGTTATATTTAGCGACCAGTGATATGCCATTGAGACAACCCGACAACAATTAACACAATCGTGCACTACTGCAGGTCAGAAAAACTCGAAACCATATTCATGACTGAGGGCGAAATCGAATTCGGGATCTAAGGCATCGTAGTCTTGTGCTCACTACTTCAGCCAAAGGCACCCTTATAAAATAAATGTCTAAATAAAAGTATAATTTAGCCATACATATAATGAAGATATTACATCGATCGCAAGATTGAAAATAACATATTGTACTATTTATAAAATTTCGTACGTTTTCTGTACAAACGCAAAATTGGAAAGTGCCATCAATGTTGAAACACAATTATTTGTTGTATGTGTGTATGCATACACAATTTTTTTTCTGTAAAAACATATGTTACGTTTTTAAGCATTCTATAAGCGGAGCTGCGTTAGCATTTGCGCTACGTCAGCATTTACGCAGTATTTACGTTTTCCACCTTCGGCCAAATGGGCCTTTACACTATTTTTGCGTATACTATGATATCTTACGTCAACACAAACTAAAAAGGGCGGAGTCCAAAAATGTATTTTTCTGATTTTCTGTCTCCAAGTTCAACAGTGGATCTTCTTTAATATAAACATATATCAATTGCTTTACAAAATTACAAAAAAACCTTAAAAATAATATAGTTTTCTTAGAGGTTGGTTTAGTTCCTTTTAAGTCCATTTGCGGACTAGACCTGTGCTATCCTTCAAAATTTATCAAAAACAAATTTCTAGGGTCTGTTTTTTTTCGTTTGGAGTGTATCGCGATTTCAACAGAGGAACGCACGAGCAGACTGATATGTACGTATATGTATATACATATATATATATATATATATATATATATATATATATATATATGAAAACTTCTTATTTGACACATTGTTGCCACAATACTACTATATATAAATGAAATTTATTTGTTGGTGGTTAAGCAATGTCTATATGCATTTCATTGAGTTGCAAGCCTATGTTCTTGTTCAGTTGTTATTTTTGAAAATAGTTTGTAATTTACAAGTTGTGAATTCTCAGATGGTTTTCGGAAGAATATGCATAAGATAAGAGGTTTTTAACTTTTCAAAGCTGTGGTTAAAGTCTACTGACGATTTGGTAAAGCACCAATGAAATGCATATAGACATTGCTTAACCACCAACAAATAAATTTCATTTATATATAGTAGTATTGTGGCAACAATGTGTCAAATAAGAAGTTTTCATATATATATATATATATATATATATATATATATATATATATATATATACATATATATACACATATGTATATACATATATACTTTATGGGGCCTTAGAGGGGTATTTCGCTGCGTTATACACGCAATGACAAACTGAATATACCCTCTAGTTCTTTGTTGGAAGGTATAAAAAGATAAATAGATTCTGTCATTAATAAGTCGTCACAGAATAATTTTGTGCACTTTTCAGATCTCCTTCTCCTTCTATTGTATAGATATAAAAATTTATAGTAAATGAAAATATACTCACACATATTCTATTGTGTCTGTCATAAAATTCAAATAAAAAGTTCAGCTTAGAGCTAAAGGAGCATTAATTATCATAAATATATTTTACGCAACTGTAATTGAAAACAATGTATATATTAACCCTCTAACCCGCAAACTTTTAAAAGTTTTAAAAAAATAGTTGGATAATTTTTTTTAAAATAATTATGACTTAATAAACTTAAAGAAAACATCAGAAAGTCATTATCGAAGTTAGTTTAAGAGTTAGGTGAGAAAAGGTGAAGAGTGCCTCAGGGCACTGTTGGCGGTTCCGGTGTAAGAAAAACAAATATTATTTATGATAAGATTTTATTAAAAATTGGATGAATGTTATAAAAAATATGAATGTATGGTTTACTTCCTACGATGATATTCGTAAAAGTAATTTTTAGCGTTTGAGCAGCACAAATTAAGGTCGCACTTTGAACAAACACACTGTGTTTGTGATTTTTTGTATAGTTTGCAATGAAGCCACCATTAGATGGCACATTTACTGGACCACTACTTTCCATCAATGGTAACGAAGAACGGGGTCTTTTCTATGGTTTTCTTTCAGTTGTTGATGGGGCTTGTTCTTTGGCTGCAGAACATGACTCGACAAATGATGATGAAGGCTCGTCATCATCATCAGTCGAAGAGGATAATTTAATACGTCTGCGGTTTCTATCTGTCATTTCTATCACTTTTTGACAAAAATTTTAAAATAATATAACAAAGAGATAAAAAGTAACGGAATAAAAGTGATCGATAAATTTAGCCGGAACGCGCAAGAGTGCCCTGAGACACTCTTTAGTTTTTGCGTTCTGAGTACATGTTCTTTGTTTTGTTTTGCATTTACAAACATATAAATTCAAAGTACGATATCATACCTTTCCAACAAAAATTATTTCGAAGAGATCGGACGACTAGAAGTTAATACAAATTAGTTAAAAAAAAAATATTACAGACAGAATTTCACTTGCAGTAACTTTGATTCCTCTTACTAACCAGCTGACACAATCGAAGCCAAATGTCGAAATTTATTTGAACTTTCGAGAGAAATGTAAATAGATATGTAACTAAATGCTCCGTTAAAATTAAAACAAAATATGGTAATTGGTTTCTTCAGTTTTTGTTATAAGTGCCTTGAAGCATTCTTGCGGGTTAGAGGGTTAATATATTTCTTTGAACTAATAGATGTTTTCAATATTTTGATGTGTATCAGATATTTGCATGACGTGACGTTGAAAGTAATTACAGAGTAAGAATGAATTATCGTATCCTAATTATCCTATGTTCTATTTTAACTAGGGTCGGCACTCAGGGGTGACACCTACTGATTAAATACATTGTACAAGAAGTACAATGAGTTTTTTTTTTGTAGGACCAGAACTGGAAAGATTGGTTGTAGGAAAAAGGATATGACAAGGTAGTGCTTGTGGACATTTAATTTCAAAATTTCTCAAATTGTATGTGGCGGGAAAGACATTTACAGGTAGGTTATTCCACATAGGAACCGTTTGGTCAAACAACGAATTCTCTCTGTAATGTTTAGTACTTGAATCAATCCCTGCCAATACTGTTCAG
This sequence comes from Linnaemya tessellans, assembly GCA_951800035.1. Classification (NCBI taxonomy): domain Eukaryota; kingdom Metazoa; phylum Arthropoda; class Insecta; order Diptera; family Tachinidae; genus Linnaemya; species Linnaemya tessellans. The sequence continues at coordinate 109,817,416 of OX637532.1, read as the reverse complement.
CGACCAGTTCGAGCCTATCAAAAGTTGGAGGCTTCTGTACTCCTTTTTTCAGCAATTGACAATTTCTAACAGTCTCTTGCTATATTTGCAACCTTGGAAAGTAGTCACAAGGAGTAAGTAAGTGACCCATTTTGAATGTGATGTTGACAAATAATTATAGAATCAAAGTGAAATTTTTATTTTTGGGTGTTTTGCATTTGTATGATGATTCCAATGCATAATAATTAACGCATAAAAATTATAAAATTGTAGTGACAAGTTGTTTGTTATTACTTTTCGTAAGTTACAGAAATGAGACACAATGTAAAACATGTCAAAGAAAATTTAAATATATAAACGAGTATTTTCTTTTGCTATAAAATTTGTTGGCAAAATCTCATTTAATCTGTAAAGAAGAAAAAACTTTTTATCTTCGAATAATGAGTGGTTGACAAGCCATTTGAGTCTTTCCAAATAAATCTGACATATTTGAATTTGAGAATAATTTCTTTTACGAAGTAAACAAGAGTGAATAAAAGTTTCTATTTTTGAAAATCTGCAAAGTTTTTCGACATTAAGGCATTTAAATAAATAAGTAAAGAAATACGAATAAAGTTTTGTTGTGTTGCCAAATGGACTCTACTCGTTTCTAACGCAAGCTATTCATGAACGAAAGCCATGACCAGGAATTTCTCAAGAATAACTGTGCTAATTATTTACTTCATTACCGGTTAAGGTTTGATCAACTGTCAAGCAGTTTCTAAGAAAAGTTTACTGCTGTCACACAATTATTTTCTATTGTGTACTGACAAGGTTGACTAATTAGCACAACGTTGGCGTTGACAAAAAAAAAATAATATATGGACATTGTGAATAAATATAATTGAATGCTAAATTTAAGACATAATTTGCTTCATTTAGAACAAGTACAATACCGCTCTTTAATTCTCGTATATAAAACACAATACAGATACTTTGCACCATCAAACTGATTAATTTGTAATCCCTTAACGGGTGCTGGGCGAAAAATTTTGTGTATTTTGTCTTCTTGTAAAGAGTGAAAGTTACGTCTTATGCAGACTAAAGCCAGTACCGGAATAATTTTCTAGCATTATTGTATTTTCTATTGATAGTTTCTTATCCCAAAATCTGTTTGAAGATGTCTCTTTCCAAAATAAGGTTTCTGATGATGGCTACTTATTTATATATTTTTTCAAAATAATTTAAAGTTCTACAGTAAATGGTCTTTCATTACGCTTTCTTTGCAAGACATATTGATGCCATTATCTGTGGAATATAACATCGTTCAAATATCCGCTCCGTTCACATGAGATTAAACCTAAGATCAGACTGTCGGCGCAATGTACCGATTTTCGTCGGCTCACTGAAATAAAGTTATAAGTAATAAGCTAAATTTGCTTATTTGTCAACTAATTGAAATTTAAGGAAATAATTGCACCACACTGCATTGGTAATGAAGCCATATAGACTTATTCCAGAATTAATTGAGAAATAATGCAATTTTGTTGTAGTACTTACGACTTTATTGCAGTGAGCTAACGAAAATCGGTACATTGCGCCGATAGTGTGATCTTAGCTTAACAGCCCTCAAATCGGTCGTGCAAAATATCCAATGTGACATGAGGTTTGTGGCACGTAGCGGAGTCCTGATGAAATCACACGTCGTTGGTGCTCAGATCATCCAGTTCAGGCCAAAAAAAGTAGGTAATCATAGACCTCTCGTCGTTTTCCAGGGGCCAACGTTCTTCTCAAAAAAAAAAATATATAAAAAAAAATTTTGTCCGATGACGCCTCCAGCACAAATTCCACAATATTTGGATTTCATGTGGATTGTTATCGCTTCAAATTCGACAATATTGTTTGTTCACGTATCCATTCTCGTAGCTAAGGATGATTTTTCGATGAAAATTAGAGTCAGTTGCCAACTAGTCCAGAGTTTATTTTGCTCTTGCGAGCCAAATCGATTGCCTTGGATTCTCGTGCACACTCTTACGGACTGCAGCCATGTTTTCGGCAGATCGTCTGAGAGTTCGTCTACTGAACTAGTGGACTCTATTTAATTCACAATATTGCGAATAGTTCTCCCTGCAAGACGATTATGGCGACCGTAAAATGGGCGAAGCAAGTGCTACGTTGCCCGAAAAGAACACCCTTTTTGATAAAACAGTTATTTTCACGTACGATTTAGCATTCCACCGTACATGAAATTAAAAAAATTCTCAACTCTTGGCATTCACCTAACCGGGACAAAGTCGCTTGATGCGTTCATGAGATATTCGAAAAAAGTAATTTTTTTTAAACTCCGCTTCATAACCGCAAGTTGCGATGTGGTGAAAGTTGCTGGGATGGTCAACCGTTTGCCATATATATTTTTTTAAAGCAGGCTTTAACAACTTTCCCACAATTGTTTCGGCGTTAAAAGAGCCGTAATGACTTACTGAACAGAAATGTCAACACAGTTCGTTATTCCCACCTGTCAAGCTATAGATATAGATAATTCTTGCGCATTTAAAAACACTTGATAGTACTTATAAATATAAAATATTATTTTCAAATTTGCTGTATATAGAACTGTCATATTATTAAGTGCTGATTCTGAAAGCTTTTGTTATTCTGGCTGCTAATATTACGCAGTGATAGTATCGTACACAGTAGGCGGATAATAAATTATTTACCGGATATTGCCAACGCAATGTATCATAAATTTCTATAAACATACGCGCTTAAGGACGCATGAGTATGTCTCACTTGTATTCATTATCTTAGCTTTTGTACGCACATAAACATGTGTGTAAGTGTTATTTAAATAAAACACATAACAAATTTTGTTTTCTAGGATTTACTGACGTCTGAATGATGTATGTAAATGAATAAATATAAATACGTAAAAGTGCTATATTCGGCAGTGCCGAATCGTATATACACTTCAATAACGTACGCTGTAATATATAAACACATTCACTGCAACCCAGGAGCTATCTATCTGGTTTTCAAAACTAATTTATTTATTTTTATTCTTGTTTCTAAAATAAAAAATAGCTTCGATTGGCAAGGAAATAAGTTCAAGTTCTTTAGTTACTTTAATATTTTAAAAAATTATGAAACTGTTCAGCTCTGAATCTGCCTTTTTGGTTCTTCTAATTTAGAATACCAATGGGTTTCTTTCAAAATATCAAAAGAAAACCAATTGTTTCAGCTGGTTACTTTTACATACTAGAAAGAGTTTCAATTGTCCAACCATGAAATTGTCTATTTAGTTTTTTTTATTTATTAATACCAATTAGTTTTTCTGGAGTACAAAATAGTTTTAATTAACAAAATGTAGTCGACTTTTTTATACCAAAAACTCTTGCATCGTGTTTTTATTTTTATTTTATAGTACAAAATTAAATTTTCCTCAAGTATGAAATAAGTTTTATTCACAAAAAAAAAATAAAAAAAAAAAAAATATATATATATATGTATATATATATATATATATATATATATATATATATATATTAACTTCTTTGGTTACTTTTGCGTACTAAAAAAACTCCTGGAATCGAAGTTTAGATTTGTAATACAAATTAAATTTTTCCTGAAGTGTAAAATAAGTTTAATACACAAAAAAACTAGTAACTTAATTTACTTTATGTACCAAAAATAATCGATTCTCGGATCCTGGAGTCGAAATTTTTATTAATTTTTTTTTTAACTTTTAATATCTACTAATTTAATTTTTTCGTGAAGTATAAAATAGGTTCATTCATTATCTTATTTGGTTACATTTGCGCTCCAAAAAAATCGATTTTCGAACCCTGGAATCGAAATTTTGATATTTTTTTCAATACAAATATCATTCTTTTTGAAGATTAAAATAAAAAACAAATATAATTTTTTAGAAGTTAATTTCATGTACGAAAATAGAACTTTCCAGCTCTGAATCAAATATTTCGAAATTTTTTGAATTTCAAAAGCACTCTATTTAGGATAATTTCTAATTCATGAAGAATGAAGTTTCTAGCTTTTCTGGGGGCTTCGGAAGCCCAACTTCACTTACAGACAGATAGATATCGCTTATTCGTCTTCCCTATTCATATGCAGCCAGAATATATATATATATATATATATATATATATATATATATATATATATATATATATATCTTGAGGATGTTACACACAGAATCACAAACCCATACAACCTTTCACTTTTTTGTGAAGGATGTAAAAATTTGTAATCAAAATATTATTTGGCTGTCATTATGAATAAATGTTATTTCAAAGCGCAAGTGTTCCTTATAGTCGTCAGAGGCGTAAATAATATTTTTAAGAATATCCATTAAGTGATATTTTGCGAGGAACATACGAAAACACATTGATATATTCTTTCGATATCTTTTAGAGTAGACTGGTTTTTTTTGTGAACGATTATGCAAATTTGTTTTCTTTATTTCGCATGTGAACAAATTAGAATGTAATCGCATGCTGGCGCCAGCAGAAAGGTGTATGTACTTGAACCATTTGTGTTTATTATTAGATACAAGAGTAAAAATTTAATATTAATTATAATTTTAGTTATAAAGGCATGTGCTCTCAAACTATGAAAAGAGAAAGTAGGGCTGTAGTGCACAACTCGTAATAACATTCACAGTATGGCATTTTGTGTCATCGTAAGCAAACACAATAGTGTGTACTACTGGCATCTACTGCCATTTTCGTATATTTTGTTAAGTGGTGTTACCTTCCAAAGTGTAAATTTCTAAGAGGTATGCCACAATATGCCTTATGAGCGTGTTCTCAGTTGTACCAAATATATCACGGCTGGTATTGAAGAAGGAGTACAGGAAAATTAAACAATGTATCTTTGTGAGATAGGCTAATGGATATTTTTTAGGCCGAAACGTATGTAGATCTTTAATTCCAAACAAATTTTATTTGCGCGGCAAAAGTGTATTTCGTTCCAATTTAACTTTTTAATGCGTATGACGTCATCAAAGACCACAACCGCCTGTATGTTGCAAAGACTTTATGTGATTTGTGGTGGCAAATTAAAAAATATGTTTAAGGTTTATTTTGAATAAAATAAAATGCACAAGCATATGATTTTAAATTGTGAAAATTTAAAGCATTTCGGATAACTGATCGGTTGTAATTAAACGAAAATGTCTTTATTTTCAATAAGGACATATTTGTTTCTTTTACGTTTATTTGAGATCGTGGAACATCAGCACAACAGGTAAAAATTGTCACTTGTACACTTTTTCAACAACAATTGATTGATATTTACACGCTTTATCAATATTACATAACTTAGAAAACCCGTGTGAAGCTAAATTTCGAAACTTATAACCCTAGACACAAACCAAGTCCTTTAACAGAACTCTGATGGCAAGTTAACATAGCGCTGTTAAGCATGAAAGAATCTGAGTGTTTGTGTTCCAAATGAAATAATGGCTACATTTCCGGAGCGACCTTGAAAAATATTAACGGACCATCCAACCAGACTCATAGCTTTCATAATCTCTTTTGTATAGAAATGGCGATAAGATTGGATTTTTTATAAACAAAAATTTTGAAAGTCTAGAGAGGATAAGCCAGGATCCTGGGAAAACGGGAATATGTGGGCAACAATATTTTGTTTGATTTTGTAGCTCTTATGGTCTTCTAGGTTAGGTTAGGTTAGGTTAAAAAGGGCTGCCCGCAGTAAGCGAGAAAAACACTCGGAGGCCATCAAAAGGCCCATTGTGATGCCCAAGAGGACTATACCCTACACACTCTTCTCAAGACGAAGTGGTGGTTCCTGAGAACCATCCAGAACTTCTCACAAAGCCCGCCAGGGCAGCCAGCGGTGCATCCCTGAGGCAATCAAGATCCCGCAGGAAACGAGAGCCTAGATGTCTAAGCCTACGCTCCTGCAGGGCCGGACAGTCACAAAGGAAATGCTGTACTGACTCCTCCTCCTCCTCATCGAAGCAGCTCCTGCAGCGGCCATCATGGGGAAAGCCCAAACGCTCCGACATGTGCCCAATTGCACAGTGCCCCGTCAAGACCCCTACCAGGAGTGCCAGCGGCTGTTTCCCAAAAAACAGAAGTTGCCTAGTCCTAGCTTTGCTAAGCGAGGGCCATAGAGTTTTGGAGACCCTACAGGTGGTAATACTTGACCACCTGTTTGTCACCTCCCTCCTTGCCCACCTCTGAAATCTGCCCAGCAGCTCAACTGAGGGAATGTCAATGTCCCTACGCGATACTGCTTCATCCAAGGCCGAACCCGCTCTCGCGCATTCGTCCGCCATCTCATTCCCCTGAATGCCTTCATGCCCTGGAACCCAAACCACATTGACATCATGCCCCCTAAGTCTGGCCAGAGATTGAATGCATGCCAGTACACATCTCGTCTTTATAATCTCCGAACCCAGGGCTCTAATTGCTGCCAGACTATCTACACAGATGTCAATAGTTCTTGCCTCCAAATTGAGCCCATCAATCCTTAATGCTGCCTCGGTAATGGCATAAATCTCTGCTTGGAAAACTGTCGAGGTATCGGGTAGCCTGAGCGATACCGAAAGGCCGAGACCCTCGGAAAATACCCCCGAACCAGTGCCAGTGTCCATCTTCGAGCCGTCCGTAAAAACCAAAGTTGCATTACTACGAGTCGCAGAGTTTTCCTTCCAGTCCTTCCTCTCCGGGAATGCGACTGAGAAGGATTTGTCGAAGCACATGACCGGAGTCATATAATCAGTCCGTCCCCCCAGGACCTGCCCTCCTACCTTTTGTAGGATAATGCCATGTCCCGTACGATCATGCCTGAAACTGCCCGACTCCATGAGCCTGAGGGCAGATCTGGCAGATATGTACTTGATGTATATATCAAGGGGAGCCAAATCAAGCATTGTCTCTAGACTGGCCTGAGGGGCCGACCTCATTGCGCCAGTCACAGCAAGACATGCTAGCCTCTGTACCTTGCCCAGTATAGAGAGATATGTCCTCTTGTCCACAGCCCTCCACCAAACAAGTGATCCATAAGTAAGAATGGGTCTGATCACCGCCGTATACATCCAGTGAAGGATGTACGGTTTCAACCCCCATCTCCTCCCTGAAACTCTCTTGCATGCGTAAAACGCACATAGAGCCCTCCTCGTTCTATCCTCCACATTTCGTCTCCACGATAGTTTAGAGTCTAGAATAATGCCGAGGTACTTCGCTTCCCTCGAGAGTCCCAAGCTCATGCCACCAAGGCATGGTGGCCTAAAAGCCGGGATCTTATATCTCTTGGTAAAAAGTACCAGTACAGTCTTCGAAGGGTTTATGCCTAGACCGTTCCCCTTGGCCCAGTCCAGTAGTTCGTTCAGCGCCGATTCCATGAGTTCACTTATCGCAGGCAAATATTTACCCCTTATAAGGAGCACAACGTCATCAGCATAAGCAACTACCTTGGTGCCTATGGTCTTCTATATTCACTTTATTATTCCGTGGGGAATGCAGCAAAATATCCCTCTAAGAATCCATAAAGTATATATATCCTTGATCCGTCCGTCTGTCTGTGGAAATCACGATACAGTCCAAACGAAAGGAGCCAGACCCTTGAAATTTAGAATAGATAAGTTTTGAGGGATAGCACAGGCCAAGTTCGTGTATGGGCTGAATAAGGCCAGAGAGAAAAAAGTTCCCCTAAGAAGAGCAAACATTTACTTTTTAAGTTTTTACAACGGAGGTAAGATGTCTCCCCCACGGCCGTTCCCAGAGTGACCCTGTCAACAAAGAGTTTTAAAATGTGGGCACAGAAATGTCTCAAAGGAATTCTGACTCCATTAGTTGATATAAAATAGTTGCTGCAAAAATAACGTAAATTGATTTTAGTTGACGGAAAGATGCTGCTCTTATTTGGAGGGTATTTAAGATTCCTGCCGGCCGAATATGGGTGATGTTGGCTGAAGTAGTAGAACACGAAACTATGAAGCGGAGGGTCCTGAGTTCGAGCCCCCGCTGAGTCACAAAATATTGTGTTGAATTCTTCTGATCAGCATTAGTGCGTGGTTGTGTTAGTTGTTGCCAGCCTGTTTCAATGATGAAGGCATAGTCACTGGTCACTGGACGTAATTAGCAGCGACTCAACCGATCATGTACTAAGAAGCAGAGTAACAGCACCACCCACCTTCGTCGGCCCTGTAGCAAAAATTAGCCGGCGAAGTAAAAAAGGTTGAAATAGCTACAAAAAAACTGTCTATCTTCTCATCTTTCCTAATCTGTCCCGTCAATACCATCCCCTCGTTTTCAGTTCCGGCGCAATGCATTGCATATATAGGGGTCATCCCCTGAGTGCTGGTCCGAGATAAAAAAAAACAATAACATTCTTACTTGTTATTTATAAAAATTTTATTGTGACATTGGAAACGAGAACAGATTAGTGCATCGCCGTGGTTTAATGTTGTTCAGTGCTGTTGAAAGAAAATATATTTTCATTAAAATTAATAATTTTTTTCAATTAAACGGCGTGCTCTTATTCAAATAAGTGATAAATAAATATTTTATAGCCTATACATACATATTTATTTCAAATGGAAAACAAGTCACATTTAGAATTTTGTTTTGCACAAAATTACACGTTCTTAAAAATTTAAAGAGTCTACACGGGTGTTGTAATATGGTGCATTATTTTTAAACATGTTCCGAATTTGTGTAAAGGATGTCGCCAAAAAATACTAAAGGGTCCTCCATCTAACTTTTTTTCATCTAGTGCTTATTTCCTGAATGGTAACACTTAGCTCATGTCTGATTCGACAGATAATTAGTTTTATCCTTCCGCTGAACGAATATGGTTGTGTATACGCTTGAATAACGCTGGGAAAGTGGGCCTGCGAACGACTTACAGAAGATGCCGATTTTGCCAAAAAATTCATCTCTTCAGATGAAGCTCATTTCGATCTTGGCGGGTATGTAAACAAGCAAAATTGTCGCATTTGGGGCACCCAAAACGAGTCACTGTTTGGTGCGGATTTTGGTCCAGAGGCATAATTGGGCAATTTTTCTTCGAAAATGAGCAAGGAGTGGCCATTACAGTCAATAGCGATCGTTATCGGACAACAGATTTTTGTTCACAAAAATGGAAGAGGAGGATATTGGCAACATTTGGTTTCAACATGACGGCGCTACGTGCCACACAGCAGAAGCTACACTCGATGTTTTGCGCCCTGTTTTTGAAGATCGCATTATCAACCGTAGAGCTGGGCCCAAATTACCGCATTCGATATCGATCGAAATTTCTGTACAATTTAAATGGCAATTTCGAATGCCGTAATTTGCCCCCTGATGTCGTTTGTCCACCTCGGAGCTGCGATTTGACACCGTTGGACTATTATTTGTGGGGTGCCGTCAAAGATAAGTGTTATGTCGACAAGCCAGAGACAATTGACGCTTTAAAGGACAATATTCGTAAAGCCATTGGTGAAATACAGTTGCACACAACCGATAATGTGCTTAAAAATTGGACCGATCGTGTAGGCTACTACATGGCCAGCCGAGGCAGCCATTTGAATAAAATTATCTTCCGTTATTAACCGGATGGATTGTACTTTCAAATAAAAAAAGAAATTTGAGAAAATATTCAGTAGTTTTTTTATAGCATTTTCAAAAAAAAAAGTTATTTGCCGGACCCTGCATAATCCCATGGAACACATTCCTAAAGCTTATGGCTAACAATCCGCCAGATTGTGTAAGGCGTTGACGTTTACGACGAAAGCGTTTCTTGTGAACGATTAAGGAAACACACACTTTAATCTATTACGAATAACGTCTCAGGCTGTTTAATTTTATTGAAATATTTGGGCTTTGTGTGGCGGAATATTTAAAATTTTTGCGAAGCAATATTTTAATTTTTTATACATGGATGTATTGGAAAGGTTTCTAAAATAAATAGTTCAAAATCAGCAAAATCCAAAATACGGCTCCAGAGCTGCAAAACTTATACTTATAAATTTAACTGGCCAGAACTAATTTTTGTTTTTTGTTGATTAAACTTATTTTACACTCCAGGAGGAATTAAATTGCTAATAAAATCAAACAATATCAAAAAGACGTTTTCAACTAAAACTAATTTGTTATTTTTCTTTATAAACTAACTGATATTTTTGAAAAAAATTCATTAGACTCAGACTCAAGCTCAAATCTGCAAATAATTTTTAAACGAGTTTTTATTTAATGTATGAATTTCTATTTTTAATAGTGAACCTTTATTTATGTAAATTGTATTACAGGATGTTAATTTTCCTAACAGGCTATAGGTTCAAATCTGCGAAACTGCAAATTATTTTATTTTATTTTTATTTTTTATTTTTTTTAATAAATGAACGTGATTACATTCTATTTATTATTTTTGAGAGTGGAATATTAAGAATATTTTTCATAGTCATTAAACCAGCAGAACGGATCAGTACTGATATTTTCAAGTTATTACCTTTTTGATTACTACGAAATTCCCCAACCCTGAGGATTAATATTCCCAATATTCCATGTATCTCTTTCGCTTTTTCCAGATCCATCGGCTGCTGATATCTAAAGCTTTTTGTTATTTATGATCAAGGAATTCCATTTTTAGTTAACAATTTGCAATGAACATGTAAACAAGTGCGCGTGCCCTCGCAATGTTTTAAATTATGTATGAATTTCTATTTTAATAGTGAATCTTTATTTATATTCCACTATCAAAAATAATAAATAGAATGTAATCACGTTCATTTATTAAAAAAAAAATAAAAAATAAAAATAAAATAAAATAATTTGCAGTTTCGCAGATTTGAACCTATAGCCTGTTGGGAGTTTTTATTTAATTGAAGTTATTTTTATTAAAAGTGGAATATTTAGAATATCTTTATAATTATCAAACTAGCAGAACTAACAAATACCGATTTCTTTCTTTGGAAATCAAGAATGTTTTATATTTTAGAAGGAAATAAATTAGTATCAGAAAGATTCGAAAGATGGTTCCAGAATTGGAATGATTACATTTATACGCTCCAAATGCACTTCGGTGAATGCTGTATAAAACTCAGCACAGCCGAATATAGCGCTTGTAAAACGTCAGATTTCCAACGGTACGAATATGTTACTTGGGATTAATTAGCAATGGACCAAAGTACATGTTTAAGAAAATATTTCCTAACAATTTATTTATTGTCAAAAAAATGCGAAATTAGCAAGTTCGGTGAAATTCATTTTAAAAGATTAACTTATCATTGTAGTCCATTGCTGGTCCCTGCACTAGACGATGCTAATGAAGTGAGAGGACACTTTTATGTTATTTATTAACCCGTCCAGTGACTTTATTTTTATGTTAATTACAGTCTTTACACTCATTAATATGTAAATCAGTGGAACTCATTTGTATAAATTTCCTTCCTGATTTAATACTCTTATATCAAGCATTTTTAAACTTTTGTCGTCGTTGGTGTAAATTAATTTCTGTTACTTTTAAATGCATAGACGGAGTTTGTTATGAAGACAGTGTTGAAGTTTAAAATAATGTTTTATATATTTGGTTCTAGCCTAGAGCTGAGAGAAACCTTTTTTTATTGGGACTGGCACTGAGACGATGAACCCTTGAAACTAGGAAAATTGGTTGTGGGAAGGAGAATAAAGGGATTAGTGCATGTGAACATTCTTTGGCTGACCGCATGTGCGGAATGAATTCTCCTTGTAGTCTGTAGTGTGGTACACAGGTACATGCACGACATGTGGGTGTGATCGTAATGAAGAGCGCGTTGAGCAGGAAAGAGATCTCTGATTGCATTGGCACACATCCGATTATAGTAACGAAGTGAAATAGTGTTTGCACCTTGACATGGTTTTAATAAAAGTTTTTTTAAACGTTAAAACCAACTATTAAAATGTTGCTTTACCATACAAACTGATTTTTTTTAAAACCGACTTAAAACACTTTTTGTATTCGTTGTCAGACGATTTTTAGGCACTTATTCACTTTGTATAAATATTTCCATAATTTTAAAGTGTATTTTAAAATCTCTTAGCTTTTCACTTTTCATACACGCATTAACTATACACGTATTATACAGTTTTTCAGTTAAGTATTTTACAAGAAAAAGGCACAGAAAAGTACAACAACAAATACATCTATTTTTCAAAAATTATTGAACAGCCAGTGTGTTGTAACAAAAATTGAACTGTGAACGCAAAACCACATGTTTATGGTTTCAATGCTTAAACCAGGTTTTAAATTGCACAAGTGAGTGAATAGAGTTGGATACCCTACAGTGTGCCATACGTTTCTTCGCCCTCTTCTGTACGCACTTTGAATCCCGGCCCATACATGAGGGTTGCACTCCATTTCCTTAAAGTTGATTGAAAATTGGCTTCCGACTCTGTCGACCACAGCCACAAAAACTTTCAACAAACATTTATTTTCCCATATCCTTCTTCATGAATTCCCAAGCCGCGTCGTATAATTTATGCGGTGACAGACATTGATGTCTTTCATAATTTAAAGTTGAAATTAACGCCAACTTACTTTTAATATTGTAAGAGAAAACAAACAAAAATATATATATTAAGGCATTGTATTTTAATACAGAAAATTCCACAGACTTCGTAAAGTTTATTCAAGTATGAAATCGCATTACTTTGTCCTCTAAAGGAAGTCCTTGAACTGTTTCATTTTTAATGAAAACGAAATATAGAGTAAAACTTTTTTGTGAATTTATCATAAAATGCAAATGGGAAAGAAAACACTTGGAATTTCAATCAAATAAATATTTCATTTATAATACTAAATAATAACTCTAGGATATCAATAATACAATATAATATCTACATTAATGTGTAATTAATATCTGCAGCTATTAGTTTGGCTTATCTAAATAAAACCAAAAACTGTGTATAGAGAACTTAATTATGCTCAAATTAAATATGTTTTAGCCGCAAGAGCTTTTACCAAAAATAAAAAAACACAAGAAAATCTTCTATTTAGCCTCAAACCACAATTCGTATTGTCTCAAATGTCAAAGGATGTGTTGCTTTTTCTTTTGTAAATCTCGACCGCAAGAATATAAAGTTAAACACATATAAAATGGCAAAATCTGGATGTAAAGAAGAAATCCATTAAAAATGTATTCTATGTTTCCAGCACGAAAATAAGTAAAAAAAATTATTATCTGTGCATCATTCTAATAAAATAATAAAAATGATAAATTGCATTTTTTATACATCACGGATTTTAAAAGACATAAATAATTCTCATAAATCATAAAAAAGAACCACAAAAGGACGAGCTGGATAACGTTATGCTCAAACAGCTCAATGTCTGAATTAGTGTTAAGCGCTTTTTTTATAATATTGTTCTAATATTAAAAATAAAATACGGCGATTGTACTCTAAGTTAGAAAAATGTTTGCTAGTAATACTGGCTTTTCATAGAAAGTCGAAAAGATGTGAAAAATGTCACTCGTCCAGCACATACATACAACAACCGATGAACATTTTGGGAGAGTGAAGAAAATTCGTTAAAATTCTTTGACTTTTAGAGAAATTGCAGAGGATGTGGGCACATCAATTGACTCATGCCACTTAATTTGTTTGGAATCGCCGAAAACGCAATATACTTCTAACAACCTTGATGTTTTTGTAGGCTCCAAAAAATAATTGTAGGGTATATTCACTTCGTCATTCTCTGTGTAACGCAGTGAAATATCCCTTTAAGACCTCATAAAGTATTATAATATTATTGATCAGTGATAAAAACTGTCGATGTAAATATGTCAGTTCGTCCGTCCGTTCGTCTGTGGTAGTCACGGTTCAGTCCAAACGAAAAGAGCCAGAGCCTTGAAACTTGGTGTAAATATATGTTGAAGCACAGGTCAAGTTCGTAAATGGTCTGAATCGGGCCAGAGGGAAAAAAATTCCCCTAAGAAGAACTAAACTAAAAACAAAATATAATTTTTAAAGTTTGTTTTTGTAATTTTGTTAAGCAAATGATATATTTTTATGTCAAACTTGCGTTAAACTTGGAGCCATAAAATAAAAAAAATTAGATTTTTGGCCCCGCCTAATTCAGTGGGCGTTATTATATGCAAAAATAATGTAAAAATTAAACAAATTGCATTACTTAAGCCTACATTCCTTAAAAATAAAATTTTTAAGCTTTTATGACGAAGCCCCCAAATGACTTAATCAACAAAAAAAAAATAAATATATAATAATAATAATTTTTACACTTAATTATCCCAAAAATTTATTTTTCGTGTTTTATGACAAAGGTGAAATATCTCCCCCACGGCCTTTGCCAGAGCGACCCGGACAAAAAAACAGTTTTAATACTCTGCAAAAAGAATTGGACCCCATAAAATGTATATATTCTTCATCAGTGATTAAGTCTAAAACGATGCCCATACTTCCGTCTGTGGAAAACAGGATATAATATATTTTTGGACCCCGCTCCCTTTATTGGGCGTTGAAATAACATTTAAAAATAGTGTAAATATTTAACAAATCGTAGTCCTTAAGCCTACACTTCTTAAATACTTACACCCTTATTCATAAAAATTATGAGAGGCTTATAAGAGTGTAATAGAGCAAATTTCATATGAAATTTTTTTTTATTACGCTGTTATTAGACTCTCATAATTTTTATGAATAAGGGGGTTAATTTATAGGCTATTTCCCTGCCCTACCCCTCCACCACCATTTGCATCTTAAATGATCTCATAAAAAACAAATTGTTCTCCACTCTTAACTACCCCGAAAATTTAGTTTTTAAGTTTTTACTAAATATTTTGAGGATATTTAGGTTTTTACTTGAATGGTGCAAATATTTAACAATTTGTTTTCCGTTAATCTACTTTCCTTAAATATTAACCCCCGTATTCATAAAAAAATAAAATGTGTTTGAAATCTGTTTTGAGAAAATTTTGTATGAAAAATTTTTAATAAAATACATTTCAAATCCATTTTAAATTTTATGAATATGATAAAACAGAGATGTTCTCTGTTCTTCCCCTGTGTTAACTTACATTTTAATTCGTTATTAAATAGTTTAATCGAACGAACAAAAATAATTATATGAATTGTTGGAACAAAATTTAAAGGCCATTCTAGTCGTAACTAAAGCCCCACCGTTTCAGTGGAAGAGCCCAGTTTATTCAAAGCAGTATAAGAAGTTATAACATATGAAGTCAAACCCCTCCACCCTGCATAATTCGTTTATTGGATAGAGCAGCTGGCAGAGTTGATATTTTCAATAATTTTATTCAGTTTCCTTTGAGGCCCACTTTGCTTTAAGCAGCCCATCCATTATACAATATAATTGTACATATTAATCCTGATATTATTTCTATTTTGCTTTATATTATGCAATAAGTGGCACAATAATTTCAAACAAATTTTCTTACAATAGAAAGTGAACATAATCTATAAGCAAAACAAAAGAATACGGACTAGTAAACTGCGAGGTTGCATTTATTAAAAGTTTTGGTTCAATTTAAAATAAAAATATTTATTACTAATTAATTATAATTTTTTTTTAGCAACATGAGTGATGAAACCCTTTTTTTTATTGTACAATGTTGCCAACACATTTCACAGGACATTGGACTTCTTTTTGTTTGTACAATAAAAATCAAAAGTCTTTTGATTTCTGCCAATATATTGTGACACCTTTGAATATGACATACACATTGGCGATATGATTGCACAATACGAAAAATTGCACAGTTATATTGCAAGTGGAAGGGCCGCTTTACATTTGTTAATAATAAAATGGGCACATACTATTTGCCGCTTGTAACTACGAATTTGGCGCTCCAGAACTTGCTATGAGTAAATTGTGTGTGACTTAGCTCTAGTATAAATGAGGGTTGAACCATGGGGAAATACAAATAAGGTGGCAGCGCTAAGACAGGCGAAAACTTTTTTCTCAAGCGCTACACTGATGTCAAGTTTTCGTGTACAATAAGTACCCGTTGTGGGTTTTGTGTCTATAATTTTTGACATGGACCATTATTTTACACAAACAACAATCCCCTTGGTTGATCTAATAATGTATTTGGTGCGTAGTGCTGCCACCTTATATTTATTTCATCATGAACCGAACGGGCTTTGCCGCATTCAGCTCTTTAAAGGAATGCGTTCAAGTCTTCTGTTTTCATGGTTATTCGTCTACAATGAATAGGGACGATATGAATAAGAAATGAAAGTGAAAGTTTCATGATCTCTTACTCATTCTTGTGTTCATGCAGATGTCTAACAAATAATATTTATGTTTGTTAACAGCTTCAAACTCTGTGCACACAAATAAAAAATATATTCCTATTAAATATAGTAAAAGTATAACTCCTGTGGCTTTAACTTAAATTGAATAACACACAAGTAAAGCAAAGAGGATGCAACAACAACAACTTTTCGCACAAGTCCGAGCAACTTTGAACATAAAAAGCGAACACACACACACACACAAAAATGGAAAGACTTGAACTGAAATTATTTTATTTGGTTTCCATTATTATACTTGTCGTACTTTGGAAAACATTAAGACGCAGAGCGCGAACCAGCAAATGGGTTCGGGGTGGTTCGAATATGAGTGCATTTATTTCATGGCATGTATTCATTTAATTGCAAAAAAGTAACACTGATTATTCCTTTGTAATGCTCGAATTAAGGAAGTTCATGGCTCATAAATTTCTATTTATTCATATTATTATTATTTTATAATTTTATCAGATACTCGAGAGGTTGTGAAGAAAAAGTGTGCAAAGTTGGAAATATATTTTTAATTCATATAGAAATTTAGAAAAGTGCTGCGATCTCAATTATAGTAAAATAAAGACATTCGAGTTTCAAGTATTCACTTTATATAAAGGCCGAGACACATAGAATCCGTCATACGTTATACGTCGCCTTTTTCAACTGACAGCTGAGTTGAAATACATGATTTTTTTATGTGAGTTGTCACATTCAGTACTTCTGCGTCAAACCAAAGTACGAAAGTTGGCCAAATTTTAACTTTTGACGTACGTTGAATACTTTGACAGAAATCGATGAGCTTTCAATTTGTTTTAATCAATTTTTTGTATTGTGTTTTCAGGAAAAATTAAATAATATACAAGAAAAATTTATAAAATATACAAATTTAACATAAATAAATATAATGGCGAACATACAATTGATTTAATATCCGTCAACAAAGTACTCATTGTGCCAGCCTTTTCCGTCAGTACGTTAATGTCAGTTGAAAAAAGCGACGTATAACGTATGACGGATTCTATGTGCCTCGGCCTTAATTTCCGAACAAGTATAAAATTTGCCATTGTTGCTAAAAGTATGGGACCAGTACTCAGGAGCTGGGCGCTGGGGAGTAGTGCTTGCGGACACTCGATTTGAACTTGGTCAAGTTGAAAGTAGCAGCAAAGAAGTTGGTGGGAATCTAATTTCACATAAAAATCGTTCGACTAAAGAATTTGGGTTGAAGCTGGTTACAATCGGAAAAAAATATATTAAAATAGTTATCGTTATTGTAAAACGTGTGAAAATAGATTTAAAGTTTTAACAATAATCAGTTTTTTTTTCATCTGTGTACTCTTTTATAACCCTGTTGTTGTACAGTGTCCCAAGATTAATGTAAAATATGTGTTTATTACTTTTTTTATTTGACTCGAAGTTTCCAACGTGGTGAATACTACAACCACATGTGGAGTATATACGCACCTTCATTCCAACCCTCGAACCATCTTTTTGATATTTCTGATTTTAAATTCTAATTTATTTCTTCCTAAAATAGAAAATATATTTTATTATCAAAGAAAGAAATTTGTGTTATTTAGTTAATTTAATATATCAAAAAAAAAAAATTTACCTCTAATGCTAGAGTTAATGTCGACGTCGTCGACGGCGTCAAATGTCAAAAAAAAGTTGAATCGTATGAAATTGTATGAGAGCAGTTAATCTCAACGCGTTGCAACGCCGTAAAAGTTCAATCTATTTCAACTTTTTCGGCGTTAAAACGCTGTATATTTTCCTTTTCTGATTTCTAATATCAATGAACTTCTTAAAAAAAAATTAAATTTATTTAATTTATAAATACATATAAAGAAAAAAACATACATAGTTTCAGTTGGTTACATTTAGTATTAAAAAAAGATTCAATTCTCCAACCCTGGAATAGCCTTTTTAATTTTTTTAATTTTTTGTAATAGGTTTAATACAAAAAAAAACAAAATTAATATCCTATTGGGTAATTTTTATCTACAAAAAAAAAAAAAAATTCAGTTGTCCAACCTTGGAATAAAATTTGTTATTTTTAATACAAATTAATTTTCCTTGAAGTATAAAATAAGTTTAACAAGAAAATATAAATTAGGAATTAATATGATTACTGTATGAATTTCTATTTTTAATAGTGAACCTTTATATATGTAAATTGTATTACAGGATGTTAATTCTCCCAACAGGCTATAGGTTCAAATCTGCGAAACTGCAAATTATTTTATTTTATTATTTTTTTTTAAGTATTTATTTATTTATTTATTTACAAGATTTAATCTTATATTTAAAGTACAAGAAAGCAGTATACATAAGTTAAGTCAAAAGTTTAATAAATGAACGTGATTACATTCTATTTATTATTTTTGAGAATATTAATCGTCAGGGTTGGGGAATTTCGTACTAACCAAAAAGGTAAAAACTTGAAAATATGAATGTGGGAACTTCTCATATTCAATTTTAGTTAAAAACTTTGGTTAAATAGTTGATATTCCTACTAACTAGCACCACTTGAAACAGTGGAAAAATTGAACAACGAACGCTGATGAGATGGCGTAGCGGCCTCGAAATCAGTACTGATCCGTTCTGCTGGTTTAATGACTATGAAAAATATTCTTAATATTTCACTCTCAAAAATAATAAATAGAATGTAATCACGTTCATTTATTAAAATAAAAAATAAAATTAACAATTTAATAAAAAATAAAAATAAAATAAAATAATTTGCAGTTTCGCAGATTTGAACCTATAACCTGTTGCGAAAATTAACATCCTGTAATACAATTTAATATGATTACTTTTTTGGACCAAAAAATTTCGATTGTCCACCCCTGAAATGGAATTATTGATTTTTTTCGCTTTTTAATTCCAATTTAATTATTCCTGAAGTATGAAATAGATTTAATTCACCAGAAAAAACCAAAATTAGGAACATATATGGTTACTTTTTTTACCAAAAAACATCGTTGATCCAACCCTGAAATCAGATTTGTTATTTTTTCATAACTTTTATAAAAAGTATAAAATAGGTTTAATTGACAAAAAAAAAACTAGTTGATTTTGTGGCCACAAATAGTTAAGTTTCCCAGCTTTGGAACCGTATTTTTAATTTTTCTGCCTTTCAATAGCACAATATTTAGGACCATCTCCAATTTATCAGTCTAAAAATTAAATCTCACTTCCGGGGGCTTGGGAAACCCGAAATCACCTGCAGACCGAAGGACTTCGCTTAGTCGTTTTCCTTATTTATAAGGATCCAGAATATGTATATTTTATGGGATCCAATATTATTTTTTTGTGAAATAGTGTATAGAAATAAAAAAATATGTTAAAACTGTTAAAAGAAATAATTCTTTTTTAAAAGGCTAATTGGTTAATCGACCTTAATCGAACCAGTTTAACCGTTAATCGAAAATAGCTAATTTTAAATTAATTATTCGGTTAAGTTATTGAGTAGACTAGTAGATACCCAACTACAGGATTTTACTGTAAAACTATTCAAAAGGACCAAATAGTTATGGAAATATATTTAAATTTACTAGACTGCACGTTAAGTTATCGAAGTGTGATTGTCATGGGCTGCATTAACTTTAAGTAGGCGAATATCTCCGGCGACTGAAATTGCAATTAGAACTAGTTTTCTCAAATGCGGTTACTTAAAAGTGGATCAGCCGGTAAAGACGTTACTACCATTGAAATGGTGCTGACAACATGTAGTGTGTCCTTGAAAAGTATGTTGTTCACATATTTCAATACATTACGAAAGTTAAGTGCGTGGGACGCCCATAACATCTTACCCAGGATTGACCATCTTGTGGCTTTAGGTGTACTTATTATAGTCATAGTGGAACATATTCATATGTGTTTTGTATTTGCAACAAGTAACAAGCAAAATATGAAATGTGTTTTGTTTAGTCCCCCAAGAAAATCTGACACACACGCACTCAATGTTCGACACACTCTGGGAGGGTTTGCAAACCATTTTCTTATTCTAATAAACATTTCATTTAATCATATTTACATACAACTATAAGTAGAGTGCACATGGACACATACACAGACACACACACACATATATGGAAATAAAATTGTGCTGTTTTCAACAAGCAATATGGAGACATTTATACATACTAACGCATATTGTATCCTTATGTTCAGTTAATTCTCAATTTAGTCGCCATATGTTTGTAATTTCCTTTTTTTGTTGCTGTATTGTCTTGTTGTTTATTTTTAACTTAATTTATTGTAAAAATTATACGCAAGTACATAATAGGTTTTTTTTCTGTTTTTCTCTTTGCTTCAGCTGCCGAGAGTCTTGTAACTTAAGAAATTTAATTTCGAAATTAATGCGTACATCCATCATAAATGGCCATGTTGGAACTTTGTAAACCATATGTACATTTTGGAAAAGGTCACGTAAATCATACGCACACTTTTGAAAAGGTCATATACCTCAGGCCTGGTGGGAAGTGACAAATATTTGTTTTTATCCTTGATGATAATTTTATGCAGAGTTAAATCAAACCGAATTTATGCAGAATATAAATATTTCAATTAACGTCCCCGTAAATATATCATATGTGAAACTTCGAGAATTAACACAAGGCAGAGTGAAACTGTCGCTACACATCCAAATATTACTCAGAATTTTATTATTTACATATACCCTTTGCAGAAAACATTGTTGTGCAGTTTTTTATACCTTCCAAAAAAGAATTGGGGGTTATATTCACTTTATCATTCCGTGAGTAACGCAGCGAAATGTTCCTCTAAGAATCCATAAAGTATATATATTCCTGATCAGTGATGAGATCTGAGGCGAACTAGCCACGTTTGTCTGTTCGTCGTGTGGAAATCACGATACAGTCCAAACGAAAAGAGCCAGACCCTTGAAATTTGCTATAGATAAATTTTGAAGGATAGCACAGGACAAATTCGTGAATGCGTTAAATCGGGCCAGAGGGCAAAAAGTTCCCCTAGAAAGAAGTAAGCCAACCTCTAAAAAACAACTTAATTTTTAAAGTTATTTTGTAATTTTGCTTAGCAAATGATATATTTTTATGTCAAAGAAGGTCCAAAGCCCCCCCGACTCTCTTAATGGCGTAAGTTATTGTATGCAAAAATAGTGTAAATATTTAACAAATTGTATTACTTAAGCCTACATTCCTTGAAAATTAGATGTTTAAGCTCTTACGACGACGACAAGCTGTTCTCGGATCTTCACCTGCCCTACCCCTCCACCCACTTTCTTTTTTCAACACTTAATTACTCCAAACATTTACTTAAGTTTTTATGACAAAGGTGAGCTGACTCCCCCGCGACCCTTCCGAAATCTCACGAACACATCAAACGAATTTGACCCGATTGGTAGCGTTCAACGTGGTTTTTAATTGTCAAGAGCTAATTAGGTTTTGAATCGATCGGATAAGCCGTTTAAAAGTTTTTCTAAAAAAACACTTTTGAAAAAAATATTATCGTTCTTTCTTATATTTCCGATAATGTACCGGACCGAACCGGTTACAATTCACAGAAAATCTACGTTTGAAGAAACGCGCCTAGTGTGGTTGAGAGAATCACAAATTTACGCACACACATACACACACACACACATACAGACATAGTGACTGCAGTCCGAAAAGCTTCCTAGGAACTCAAAACGTCGAGATCTAGTGAAAGCTAAATTTTTCAAAACGGAGTAAAACCAGTAACTTCCCACTTTTTTTCGAAAGTTCTCAATTTGAAAATATAGCTTAACATTTTTTTTCTAGTTTAAGCTCTAAATACATTTATTTATTTAGTTTATGGATTAATTCCTTACAAACAATATTATTACAATAAACCAGAAATCTGGTATTAAAATTTAGTTATTTAAAAATAGTATTATATTCCCTTTAATAGTATATGTATCTAATGAAAAATCGACAAAATTATACATTTCATTAAAGCAACAACATAATCTTCTTTGTGGATCAGACATAGCAAAGTTGGTACGAAAAGTTCTAACAAATAAAGGTTGAAATGATCGTAATGAGCGTTGTGGAATGTTAAACGTGACATTGCTCAATAAAAACTCGGAGCAGATTCTACCGTTTATTAAGTTGAAAGAAAAAGCTACATTGAGCATTATTCTCCGGCTTCTTAAAGTAGTCAGGTTAATTACAGCTAATCATGTTGAATACGGCGGAAGTTGAGTTAGGTCATGGTAAATGTTTCTTAAGCAGAAAATAAGAAACTGTTTTTGAACAGACTCAATGCGATCAATATGTATTTGGTAGTAAGGATCCCAAATGATGGAACCATGCTCTAGAATTGGCCTTACGAGTGATATGTATAGTTGTCTTGTTATGAAAGTATCGTCGAATTCGTTCGACCATCGTTTCACAAAAGCTAAAACGCTACGCGCTTTGTTCACAGACATCGTTATATGTTGGACAAAACTTAGTTTTGAGTCTAACAATATGCCCAAATCCATAAATGTTTCAACAGTGTCTAAGCAGTACAAATCGAACTTGTAAGCAAATACAGAACCACGAACTCTTGAAAAATTTAGATGTTTACATTTTTTTAAATTTAACTCCATTAAATTAATTTTACACCATTTGTAAAAATTATCCAGGTCATTCTGTAGAAGAAGATGATCAGCTGGCTGTTTAATACTTAAAAATATCTTAACGTCGTCAGCATACATCAATACGTTGCAGTGTTTAATTGCCTCCGGTAGATCATTTATAAAAAGTAAAAATAGAATTGGGCCAAGGTGACTACCTTGTGGCACACCAGATTTAACTTGAATACTTCTTGAGACTGCATTATAAAATTTAACAGATTGCGTTCTGCATACAAGATATGACTTTATCCACGAGATGAAAATATTGCTAAAACCCAATAAATCCAATTTTTTAATAAAAGAACATGAATTACTTTGTCAAAAGCTTTACTAAAATCGGTGTATATTGCGTCAGTATGATAGCCATTATTGAAAGCTCGGTTTACTACTTTTGTAAGATGGAGAATATTGGTTGCAGTGGAACATCCTTTACGAAAACCATGTTGTAATGGGGATAAAATAGGACAAACTTGATGGGTTAGACAATCAATCATACATTTTTCAAACAGCTTGGGTAAATCACTTAGTTTTGCAATACCTCTGTAATTGGTAATATCAGACTTGTTTCCAGACTTAAACAAGAGAATAATAAACGATTGTTTCCATATTTTAGGAAAGTAACCGCATTTTAGTGATGTATTAAAAATTATGGACAAAGGCATTGCTAAAGCTGAAGCGCAGTTTTTTAGAACACAACTAGGAATGCCGTCGGGGCCGCTAATCCTGGATGACGTTTTATTTAGACAATTAAAGATGTGACAGGTAGTTATTACAGGTGGCGAAATAGTAAAATTATTAAGGATTTTGTTTGGGTAGATAGAGTTCTTTTCATACGTAACAGTGGAGTATGTTGAAGCAAAATAATTCGCAAACATGTTGCTAACTGTAGGCTCATCACTGGACTCGGAACGTAAATATTTCATTACTTTTACAAAGCCCGAAGCTCTTCTTTTACGGTTTACAAAGTTGAAAAACGATTTAGGTTTATGGGCATAGTTAAGTTTGGTGACATGCAGATACCTTTTATACATCTGTGCATTTAGTAAATTATATTTCGCACGTAGAACTGAATATTTACTATAATAAAACGAGGATCCAGTGCTTTTGTACTCCTTGTATTATTTATTCCTTTTGTTTTTTAACGCTGAAAGTTGTCTAGAATTCCACGGTGGACCGCCATTTAAATGAGGTATATACTACATTCCTCCATATAGCCAAACATAATTTTATAAAAAATGTCAACCATAGTGTCTACTGAATCCCACATACTATTCGGTGTAGACAACAGCTGAAGCCAATTGGTATTACAAATTTGATTATTTAATTCATTGTAGTTACAACGATTATTTTGACATGCATTAAAAAAATATATATACTCGTACATATTCTATTCAGGTGAAATTTTTATGCTAATTTGTCAACAATTTGTTTAAATTCAGAAAGACAAGATAAACATTCCAAAGCATAAAAGAAAGTCTACTAACATCAGGTTTTAATTATTCAACATACACTGCAGTTTCCTGTACTGAGTACTGATGATGAAAGTGTAGCGGCTTTCGAAAGCAGCTATTCTGCTCAGCTGTGTAAGCTGAATAATTAAAAATTTATGTTGACTTTCCTTTGTGCCTTGGAATATTTGTTTGAATTTAAACAAATTTTCGAACAATCATAATTGAATTTCAATATGAATGTTCGATAAAAATTATTTTTCAGTTTAGAAGTTCCAAAAACAGTGGACTTTGGGGCGGAAAAAATACCTCGTATTGCACACACGGGGATAGCAGAGCCGCTCTAAATGGTCCTTGGGGTATATGCTCGCGAAGCAATAATAATAGTTGGGCATGTTGAAGTTGAAGGAAATACTTTTCTTTTGACTTTTGTGGGTGCTGTTGGCTAAAGTAGTAGAACACAAGACTATGAAGCGGAGGGTCCTGAGTTCAAACCCGCGCTGAGTCATTAAATATTGTGTTGAATTCTTCTGATCAGCATTACTCCATGGTTGTGTTTCTTGTTGCCAGCCTGTTTTTAAGGATGAAGGCATAGCACTGGTCACTGAACATAAGTGGCAGCGGCTAACAATGTCATGTACTAAAAGCTGAGTAACAGCAAACTCCTTCGTCGTACCTGTAGCAATAAATTTGCCGACGAAGTAAAAAGATTGAAATACCTACAAAAAAAAACATTGTCTATCTTCTCATCTTTCCTCCTCTGTCCCCTTAATACTATCCCCTCATTATCAGTTCCAGCGCAATGCATCGCGTATGTAGGAGTTCTCCCCTGAGTGCCGGTCCAAGATAAAAAGATATAGTGCTTTTTGTTTGTTATGTGGTCAAGTATGTCTATATGCCTGCATTTCATTGGTTCTTACACCAAATCATCAGTAGACTTTAACCTAATTCCAAAATAACAAAACCTCTCAGCTTAAACATAAACTCCCAAAAATTAGTTGAGAATTACACACGCAAAACCATGGGATTTGAAATTCAAGAAAACACAACCAACAAATTTTATTCGATATAAATCTATTTTGTTTTTCCACCTTCATACAATTAGTCTGCCGTTGGCAAACAATAAAAGTATATAAAAAAGGCACAATGAAAAACTAAATTTACACAAAATGTTTTTAAAATCGTTTATTCGACATATTGTCTCAAACAAAAAGCACTAGCATGTGCGGTTTAAAATCCATTTATTTCGTCAAGGCTTCGAAAACTGTTGAGTTATTTTTATTGCTAAGAACCCTTAACATATTACTTTTGTAGTTTTTCCTGCATTTGTACAAAACAGAAAAGCTTTTAAGATTAAAAGGCCAGCTATTTTAAAAGACTGTCACGAATAAAATAATATCCTCCAGACGGAGCTCAAACATCCATCGTATCCATTTACGTAAATCTGCCATTGTTGGCTAAACACGGTTAAGTACTTTTTTGTGTATTCAAAGGAACAAATTTATCTTTTCTTTTCGACAATCCCTTAAAAATGAAAAAAGAAAAAGATCAGAAGTTTATGGGTTTCAATTGATTTTTCCTTTTCATATTAACATTATCAATGTAAATTGACAATTTGTGCTGGCATCTTTTATTTGTTTTTCATTAAACGTGGTGCAAATAGATTAACATTCTGGGCAATTTGTTTTTTATTTTTGAGAATACAATCGTTATCTAATAGAGACATAAAAATTTATTTTCAAATATATTTTTGTATTTACGCAAAAGCATATAAAAGAATGGCACAGTGCTGAAATTCCGTTTGTATGTGCTTCAGTAAACAGACAAATAAAAGGAATCTTAACCTGTTAAATACTAGGAATGTTTGTAGGGTGAAGAAAACTCATGTTACAGATTTTCTTAAGAATCTTTTTTTTGGTGCGCATTTGTAGAGTATTTTAACAAGTATTACGGAACATTAAGTTAAATGCGAAACTCATTTCAGTGTTTTGTAAATACCGTGCATCTTAAGATTAATAGGGTGATTGTTCGAATATTTGTTTAAATTCAGAAAAAGCTCATAAATATTCCAAGGCACAAAGGAAAGTCAACATCAGTTTTTTAACTATATAAATTACACAGCAGAGCAGGACAGCTGTTTTCGAAAGCCGCTACACTTTCATCATCATTACTCATGTATACATTTGCTTGTCACCGTTTTTTTAGGAGTAGGACTAGCACTCAAGGGATGACCCCTACATATGCAATGCATTGCGCCGGAACTGAAAACGAGAGGATAGTTTTTTTGTAGTTATTTCAACCTCTTTTACTTCGCCGGCTAATTTTCGCTACAGGGCCGACGAAGGTGGGTGCTGTTACTATGCTTTTTAAGGCCGAGACACATAGAATGCGTCATACGTTATACGTCGCCTTTTTCAACTGACAGCTGAGTTGAAATACATGCTTTCTTATGTGAGTTGTCACATTCATTACTTCTGCGTCAAAGCAAAGTACGAAAGTTGGTCAACTTTTAACTTTTGACGTACGTTGAATACTTTAACAGAAATCGATGAGTTTTTCAAATTGTTTTAATCAATTTTTTGTATTGTGTGTTCAGGAAAAATTAAATAATATACAAAAAAATTTTTTAAAATATATAAATTTAACATAAATAAATAAAATGGGGAACATAGAATTGATTTAATATCCGTCAACAAAGTACTCATTGTGCCAGCCTTTTCCGTCAGTACGTTAATGTCAGTTGAAAAAGGCGACGTATAACGTATGACGGGTTCTATTTGTCTCGGCCTTTAGTACATGATAGTGCCAGTCGCTGCCAATTATGTTCAGTGACCAGTGACTATGCCTTCATCATTGAAACAGGCTGGCAACAACTAATACAATGCTGAAAAGAAGAAGAATTCAACACAATATTTCATGACTCAGCGCGGACTCGAACTCAGGACCCTTCACTTCATAGTCTCGTGTTCTACTACTTAAGCTAACAGCTAAATAAGAATTGATACTTTCCAATTCACGTCGCCATTCTGTGGGTAAAGCAGCGAAATATGCTTCTAGCCATGTCCGTCCGTGCGTCTGTGGAAATCATGATACATCTCAAAGAAAAGGAGCCAGAACTTTTAAATTTGGTATAAAAATGAGTTGAATCGGGCCAGAGGAAAAAAGGTTCCCCTAAGAGCACCTCTAAAAAACAACATTATTTTTAAAGTTCTTTTGTAATTCTGATAAGCAAATAAAATATATTTAATGTAAAAGAAGACGCAAAGCATTAAACTTAGAGCAATATAAATTCAGTTTTGGATCCCGCCCCCTTTAGCGGGCGTTGAAATTGGAAAAATACTCGTAGTGTAAATATTAAACAAATTGTATTCGCCTGCAATTCTTGCAAATTAAATTTCTAAGCTTTTATGCCGAAGCTAAGATGTTCTCGGATCTTCCACTGTCCTACCCATCCAGCCACCTTTGCCACCTAAATGGCCCTAGCAAAATAATTTTTTTTTCTACACTTAATTACTTTACTTTTTAAGTGTTTATGACAAAGGAGAGATGCCTCCCCAACGGCCCGTCTCAGAGTGACCCTGTCAAAATGGAGTTTAAAAATTTGGCACAGAAATGTCTTAAAGGAGCTCTGATCCATCATGTTAATATTTGGAGGGTATTTAAGATTCGACACGGTCGGCTATATTTTATTAAGAAATTGCATACGAGCTCTTTGTTGTCAAGATTGAAGAAACCGATGAGAAAGCGGAGTTTCACGGCATTTGAGGATATAAAAGCTGAATCGATGAGAGAGCTCAAGGACATGCCCAAAAGTGTAAATCCGATCTGCTCGCAGGATTGAAAGAAAACTCTGCCATGCGTATATTTTACCTGAGAGGTACTATTTCGAAGAGGACAAATAGAAATTGATAAATAACTAAATTTATGTTATATTTTGAACAGACCTCGTATATAATAAATTTTCTGAATCAAAAACAGCGGGCCATCAGAGAGGGCTGAAGGCGGCTCATGTACGTAGTCGGCAGAGAATTATCGTTTAATGTTTAATATTGTTGCAGGAGTTGAGTACTTTTAATTAACGGCTTTTATTTCACTTCTCAATTAACGCGACTAACACAACCTTTTTTGTAGAGAGCAGAGTGTTAATGCCACGACGTAAACAGATATTTGCGTTGGCTAATAAAATTATAAGTTGAAACAAGCTTTTATTGCCACAATGGACTTCCTTTTAAATTTTTTTTACTTTGGTTTTTGGAAGCAGAGATACAATAATTTCTGTTATAGCCTCGTTTATGTCCTTGCGTGCTGGTATTAATTAATGTGCGAAATAAATTGCCAAACGAAATTACGAAAAGCAGTTAAATACAAGTCGTTATAAATGTTTACAAGCACAAAACTCAACATTAGCTGATTACACCAGCAAGAATATTTTTATCAAAAAGAAACCTTTAATGTTGCTTTACTTAAATCGTATTTGAAAGATACACAAAATCATGAAAATATTAATACGTAAAGGTCATATTGAAATTAATACCCGTAATATATCTTGTCTTATTCATCTTTCGCATTGACGTAAGCATACACAGTTTGGTTTCCTTTCATGTTAATTAATTAGCCAAGCTAGAAAGGGAAACAAAAGAAATATGGGAAACATTTTTTCGATTCAAATTTTTGTAATGATATTTAACAGGCTTGATACCCTGTTTATAGAAAGAACTGTCTAACTCCTTAACTTAAATGCAGTTCAAATAAGTATTTGTGCTTCTAGCTGTAGTTTCTTCTGTCATCAACAAGAATAATTACTTAATATACTTATACATATTTAAAAATTACTTTTGTTCTTATAAGAAATCAATTTAAATAGATAAATTAAAGGCATTAATATAAATACCTGAAGGAAGTCCTACCGCAGATTTGTGATTTACTCAAATTTATCAAACAAATAATATTATATTATATGCAAAATTTACGTATCGATGGTGCTAACGTTCTATAAAAGTTGGTAATGGTTCTAGGGTCAATAAATCGCAGACTCGACTTCTTTACTTTTGGCAAATCTTTTTCCTTTAAACTAGTTTCATGCTCCAAGTAAAACCTTTAGATCGAGCTTAATTTAGAAAATACGAAACGTCATGCTCTAATTGCTTCATCGTGCATCTTATTTCTTGTGTAGATCAAGCTTCATCTAAGGATTTTACTTGTATGTATTGAAACAAAAAATAAATAGTGCTACTGGGGAACAAACCGGGCGCTAAGGTAAATCGTTTGGTTATCGCAGTAATGGAGAGGTCAGCTGCTGCAATGGTTTGATGAAACAGCACTCTCTTTTTCATCAAATGAGCTCTTTTTTCACAATTTTATCACTTGAGGGTATTGTTGGCTGTAGCAGTTACCACATAGACTAAAAATCAAAGATCGCGGGTTCAACTCTGTATTTTTCCGGTCTGCATTAGCGCATAGTCGGCTGGTTTCAAATGACAAAGGCAAAGAAGCCGTTGCTAAATGTTATCGAAAGCAATTGACACGGGAGGGAGCAGGAGGATCCAGATACCGACTTCTTATTTAGTCATGAATATTGTGTCGAGGGCATTTCACTGGTCCCTAAACATAACTGGCAGCGATTGACACCATTATGTACTAAAGAGAAGAAGATCAGCACCCTGCTTCGTCGCGCCTGTTGCAAAAATTTACCCGGCGCAGTAACAGATTGAAAGAGCTACAAGAAAATTTCTATCTTCTTATCTTTCTTCTTCTGCCCTCTCAATACTATCCCTTTCCTTTCTAGGTTCGGCGAAATGCTCTGAGTGTTGGCAAAAATTCTACAACGAATTTAAAGAATGAAATAGCTGGACTGAGTTCTATATCGTAATCTTTGTTCATCTGCCTTCTGAACGCTATATAACTAATAATTCTACAATGCATTGAGTGTCGATTCAAGTAAAAAAATAAATAAATAAGAAAAGGTGCCCTATTCCACCACCGACGTACGTCTGGAGCATACGCATAAATTCAATTCAACCCTGGATTTTACACACTAATTTGTTTCTTTCCAAAACATATGAAATATATTTGATTGATTACAGCTCTGGAAAATGAATGAAATTTTTTCAAAAATATCAAATATGTTACTATGTACTAAAAAAAGTTTCAACTGCCTAACTAAACTGGTCTTTTTGTTTTACTTAATTTTTATTAACAATTTTATTATTAAAGAAGTATAAAACAGGTTTATTTCACAATAAAAATAGATATATAAGTTATTCGGTTACTTTCATGCACAAAAAAAAAAAAGATTCAATTGTCCAACACTGGAATAGTAGTTTTGATTTTTTTAATGCTTTTTAATGCGAATTTAATTTTTAATTAAAATAGGTTTAATTAAAAAATAATCTTCTTCTTATATATATATATATATATATATATATATATATATATATATATACATATATATATATATATATATATATATATATATATAAATATATATGTATATATATATATATATATATATATATATATATATATATATATTTATATATATATGTATATATATATATATATATATATATAAATAAGTTGTCCTGTGTTCGTGATTTTATAACTCGAGAACCACTCAACCGATTTTCAAACGAGTACATGCGTTGGAAAGGTCTACTTTCACTGATGGTTTATAAAAAAATATCGAAAAATTTCTACGAATGTGCGTTATACGCGCTCTTTTATTTTTGTCGGTATAAAGCTGAAGGTCCATACCATGTGTTCATGCGTCTCTCCTTTTTATGCAGCTGACAAAAAAGTAGAATCCGCATAATTGTATGTGGCAAGTTACACAGCAAAACGCATAGAATGCATACACAAATCAACGCATCAAAGTAGGTTTACTTTCTACTTTTCCATGCGTCGCACGCGAGTTGAGAAAATGTTTGAGTGGAGGATTACTTTTTTCTTTCTCTCTTGTCAGGTGAAATAAATATATTTATTTCACCATGGTTTTTTGTATTAAACATAGAAAAAAGTGGGCGTATAAAACGTTTTGCATGTAACTTGAATTTAGGAACGCATAGAATGCACAGGAAGTATGAAACGCATCCACGCATGGTATGGACTTCCGCCTTAAGGCTCTGCTTGCTCGCATCATTTGACTTATTTAATTTCTGTGTGTTTATTGATTGTCAGTTAAGTTTACAGTGCAAGCATTGACATTTTTTAATTATTGATTTGTAATCTTTCAGTTAAAATTAAAATCTTTTGCATAAAAAAAAAATTTTTTAATTCAACAATCAGGAAAATGTCTATTCCTTCTAGAAAATTTAGTTTTTAATACAAAGACGTAAACGTATGTTATTGTATTGTCCAGCAACGCGGGCAGGTTTACTCTAGTAATAAATAAATAAAGACAAAAATTAATTTTATGTACCAAAAGTAAGTTAAAATTTTTCTAGTCTGCATCTGTTTTTTAGACTTTTCAGATTTCTAATAAAAATTAATTTCTTTCAAATATAACAAATATGTTTCATTTCTAAAGAAAATTAATGAAATTGTTTTAGCTGGTTAGTTTTATGTACCAAAGAAAATTTCAATTGTCCAACACTGGAATAGTTTTTATTTTATTTTATGGATTTTTAATACTAATTTAATTCTTAATGAAGTGGAAAATAGATTATTAAAAAAAATAAATAAATAAAACAAAAGTCTATTTTATGTACCAACAATGAGTTAAAATTTTCAAATTCAATATCAATACATTTAGGAGTGTTTCTAATACATTAATATAAGACCGAAGTCAATAGCTTTTCTGGGGTGTTTCGGAAAACCGATTTCACGTACAGATATCGTTTATTAAATTTTTCTATTCATAAGGAGCCAGAACATATGAGGTCGCATATTAAGATTGGGGAAATCACACACGGCATGACAAACCTTCATATATGTAGGGGAAACTTTTTTTGGTGAAGGATATAAAAACAGCCCCTCTGCCAGTTTTTCCAAATATCTTTATTTTCGTGTATCAAATAGTTGGTTTCGGTTCATAGAGTTCCGCGGTAACAGAAATGATAGTGCTTAAAACTAAAAATAATTAGAGATTTGTTTTTGGGATTTACTCTTAATTATATTAATTGCCCATTGAGGATATCTGCATTTCATTGGAGTTTATGTCCAGTAGCAAAACTGCGACGGTGAAGTAAAGATTCAAATAGCTGCAACAAACTTTCTATCTTCGAATCTTTCTTTATCTGTCCACTTATTGCTATCCCCTCCTTTCCAGTTCCAGCGCAATGAATTGCATGTTAGGGGTCATCCCCTGATTGCTAGTCATACTAAAACAATCATGTGTATTTCACGAATTCCAAAAGCGCTTACCTTACATCGAACTAATTTGCCCAAACCATTTGAGAATTACAGATATTGAATATCATTCATTATTTCCTGCTAAATAATTTTTGAAACATGAAGTAAAAATATTTTTAAAATTGCTTACAAATAATCCCAATTTAGGAAGACGATTAAAATTCAGGCGTAATAATAGCCTGATTAATGATTGAGCACATGGTGTGTTTGAACGAAAAGCTTCCTTACTTAACGCACTTGTCTCACGCATGACTTGAATACTTTTCAGTGTATAAGCAAATGAGGTAAAATGTTTTTATGCAAAGCGACTGATTTAGAATCAATATCGATCTACTTAGCATATTAACATTTCTAATAGATTTATATAATTTTGAATTTTAAGTAAATGAAATTTTAATGTTTTAAATTAAATTTTGTTTTAATGTTCCTTCGAGTCTGTTAAAATACTCGTATGTTTACCATCAAACTTAGCCGTTTTTTCGTTCTGAAGAAAAGACTCAATTATGCTTTTTAGCAGCTGAATAAAATGCCAGTCATCTAATACGTATTAAAATGTAATACAAAATTATTAATGATTTTCTAACAGGACTTGCGAACCCTTACAATATTAATTTAATTGAAAAACTTCTTCTGCAATTTAATCTCCAATTATAATGTATTTAATGCAGCAGTGAACATGTTTTCTATTTGTGGAATATTTGAACATCACCCTGTTTAGTTTAGTTTCAAGATACACACAACTTCAAATATGAAACAATGTACAAATGACTAATTAATTTATTTAAATTGTTGAACTACTGTTTTAAATATTTCTTGGGGAAATGTTTAAATAAACCATCCACCCTATTTGTTTGTAGCGTAAATAACCCACAACCGCTTCAAGTAACAGCTGTGGCTTTCTTTATTTGTTTGTATTTATTTTTGCAAAGTCAGACTCATTTTACGTCTTTAAAATGTGGAATACAGTTCAAATGTGCTCTTAGAGGTCGCCAATTTTGTTTAACATTTATTATTTTTAACTGTTGAAAGTTCAAAGTTGAAGAAAGTAATTCAATGTGGATGCTCAGGGCTTTTCGGTAAATTAGAGAAGAAATAAATGAGCCACAGAGAAGACTGCATGTTTAAATATTTTAATTAAAGGAGTTTGCCAAGCGACATGCATGAATTACAATGTTACCGAGTACTTGTGTGTGCGTGTGTGTGTATTTGTGAAACCTTATACATCACTTATACACGAGGTATGTGCAATATATGAGGTGAATTTTAAAATTTCGTAGACTACGTGCATACGACCAGCGTTTTATGTTGGTAAACTCGTTTGGAAAATGTATTCACAGTTTCAGTTGTTTATCATGTTTAGTTCAGAGATGGAAAATAAATATTTTGGTTTTGTACTAACAAAGTAAGCAAAATGTACTGTTCATGCCATTACGGTGTCATTTTGAAATATTTATGAAAAACAGAAATTCTAAAAATTGCGTATACAAATTTACAAGTACACAATCATGAAAACATATTATAGAAATCGGTTAATTGAAATAAATTGGTATTCATCATTTTTTATACTCTTTAAATTGTGCGCCTTTTTCCTATTCTATCAGTAAAAGCATTTTCCAGTATTACTTTGAAGCGAAAAATTTAAACATCGAATAAAAAAATATTTTCTATCAAAAATGAAATTAATTACATTTTTAAACAGGCCTCGTATATATCTATCTTATAAATGTATTCATCTAAATATTTTTAAGGCTCGTACATAAATTTTCGTAAATGCTTTAACGAATTATCAAATATTTACGCGTCATTAAGACTTCATTTATCGTTGCGCTAATAATAATTTAATTTAATATAATTTAATACTTAAGTGTAAGAGTTTCATGGTGATTTCTTTTCTGAAAAAAAAATTTAAAATTTTATCACTGTTTTCCTAAAAAATACAATTTGGCGCACTTTTGAAATACAAGTAATTTTTTTAATAAATTCACTATTTCCAAATGCCATAATATTGCCTTTTTTTATTGAAAAGAGCAAAATATGTAGCATTCTTTTTTAGAAAAGAAATCAACATATCATTTACATATCTTATCTGTAAGGATATTCACTCAAATAAAATTTGTTTGCAACGGAAAAGTTAATAAAACGCGCAGAACTTATCAGGGTGAAATCTTATAAAAAAGGAGTGAAGGCTTCTGTTCAGAATCCTCTGAAAGGCTACTGAAAATACTTCTTGGTTTCCACTTTCACAGCTGTTATGATGAAACGTGGACTTGTAGTCTCTCTACAGATAATCTCGTGGTTAACTGGTAGTTATTCATCGAATAAATTGATGTCACCATAACAATTATTCTACAGGCGAAGAAAATCTCGGTCATTCTCTGGCTTTTTAAAATCTATCAGAAATACTGGAGTGTTTTAACTTTAATTTTCATACTCTCCTAATTGTAATTTTCTACTCTGCCACAAGCCATTGGAAGTAGACATTCTTTTCAACCGAGAGTTCCTTGAGCGCCTTCATTTTAAACATTTTTTTAAGACAAATGAAAAATGGGACATGAAGAAAAATAATCAAACGGTAACACGGGTATTATAACAATAACATGTTAACATCAGGCTGATACAGTTCCCGTATTCTTTTTCACAATAAAATTTGTGTAAATAGGAACTGTTATCACATTCAACTAAGCCACCTAATAAGTGGTGACAAACACAATACACATGAGCACTGATGATGAAAGGGTTGCGTCTTTCGAAAACAGCTGTTCTGCTCTGCTGTGTAAGTTGAATAAAACTGATGTTGACTTGCCTTTGTGCCTTGGAATATTTATCATGTCTTTCTGAGATTTAAATTAAAATTTCGAACAATTAGCCTATAGAATCTTAATTCAAATTTAATATAGCAATATAAAATGTTCGTTAAAATTCTTACTACATACAAATTTAAGCTATGGCTTGAGCTACCCAATAATAAAAATTGGAAAAAACGTTCACATGTACTTAAGTATAAAATTCAAACCAAAAAAGTTTGACTTAGGTATGATGGAACAAAAAATTCAGAAAAATGGGACATGAAGAAAAATAATCAAACGGTAACACGGGTATTATAACAATAACATGTTAACATCAGGCTGATACAGTTCCCGTATTCTTTTTCACAATAAAATTTGTGTAAATAGGAACTGTTATCACATTCAACTAAGCCACCTAATAAGTGGTGACAAACACAATACACATGAGCACTGATGATGAAAGGGTTGCGTCTTTCGAAAACAGCTGTTCTGCTCTGCTGTGTAAGTTGAATAAAACTGATGTTGACTTGCCTTTGTGCCTTGGAATATTTATCATGTCTTTCTGAGATTTAAATTAAAATTTCGAACAATTAGCCTATAGAATCTTAATTCAAATTTAATATAGCAATATAAAATGTTCGTTAAAATTCTTACTACATACAAATTTAAGCTATGGCTTGAGCTACCCAATAATAAAAATTGGAAAAAACGTTCACATGTACTTAAGTATAAAATTCAAACCAAAAAAGTTTGACTTAGGTATGATGGAACAAAAAATTCAGAAAAATGGGACATGAAGAAAAATAATCAAACGGTAACACGGGTATTATAACAATAACATGTTAACATCAGGCTGATACAGTTCCCGCATTCTTTTTCACAATAAAATTTGTGTAAATAGGAACTGTTATCACATTCAACTAAGCCACCTAATAAGTGGTGACAAACACAATACACATGAGCACTGATGATGAAAGGGTTGCGTCTTTCGAAAACAGCTGTTCTGCTCTGCTGTGTAAGTTGAATAAAACTGATGTTGACTTGCCTTTGTGCCTTGGAATATTTATCATGTCTTTCTGAGATTTAAATTAAAATTTCGAACAATTAGCCTATAGAATCTTAATTCAAATTTAATATAGCAATATAAAATGTTCGTTAAAATTCTTACTACATACAAATTTAAGCTATGGCTTGAGCTACCCAATAATAAAAATTGGAAAAAACGTTCACATGTACTTAAGTATAAAATTCAAACCAAAAAAGTTTGACTTAGGTATGATGGAACAAAAAATTCAGAAAAATGGGACATGAAGAAAAATAATCAAACGGTAACACGGGTATTATAACAATAACATGTTAACATCAGGCTGATACAGTTCCCGTATTCTTTTTCACAATAAAATTTGTGTAAATAGGAACTGTTATCACATTCAACTAAGCCACCTAATAAGTGGTGACAAACACAATACACATGAGCACTGATGATGAAAGGGTTGCGTCTTTCGAAAACAGCTGTTCTGCTCTGCTGTGTAAGTTGAATAAAACTGATGTTGACTTGCCTTTGTGCCTTGGAATATTTATCATGTCTTTCTGAGATTTAAATTAAAATTTCGAACAATTAGCCTATAGAATCTTAATTCAAATTTAATATAGCAATATAAAATGTTCGTTAAAATTCTTACTACATACAAATTTAAGCTATGGCTTGAGCTACCCAATAATAAAAATTGGAAAAAACGTTCACATGTACTTAAGTATAAAATTCAAACCAAAAAAGTTTGACTTAGGTATGATGGAACAAAAAATTCAGAAAAATGGGACATGAAGAAAAATAATCAAACGGTAACACGGGTATTATAACAATAACATGTTAACATCAGGCTGATACAGTTCCCGTATTCTTTTTCACAATAAAATTTGTGTAAATAGGAACTGTTATCACATTCAACTAAGCCACCTAATAAGTGGTGACAAACACAATACACATGAGCACTGATGATGAAAGGGTTGCGTCTTTCGAAAACAGCTGTTCTGCTCTGCTGTGTAAGTTGAATAAAACTGATGTTGACTTGCCTTTGTGCCTTGGAATATTTATCATGTCTTTCTGAGATTTAAATTAAAATTTCGAACAATTAGCCTATAGAATCTTAATTCAAATTTAATATAGCAATATAAAATGTTCGTTAAAATTCTTACTACATACAAATTTAAGCTATGGCTTGAGCTACCCAATAATAAAAATTGGAAAAAACGTTCACATGTACTTAAGTATAAAATTCAAACCAAAAAAGTTTGACTTAGGTATGATGGAACAAAAAATTCAGAAAAATGGGACATGAAGAAAAATAATCAAACGGTAACACGGGTATTATAACAATAACATGTTAACATCAGGCTGATACAGTTCCCGTATTCTTTTTCACAATAAAATTTGTGTAAATAGGAACTGTTATCACATTCAACTAAGCCACCTAATAAGTGGTGACAAACACAATACACATGAGCACTGATGATGAAAGGGTTGCGTCTTTCGAAAACAGCTGTTCTGCTCTGCTGTGTAAGTTGAATAAAACTGATGTTGACTTGCCTTTGTGCCTTGGAATATTTATCATGTCTTTCTGAGATTTAAATTAAAATTTCGAACAATTAGCCTATAGAATCTTAATTCAAATTTAATATAGCAATATAAAATGTTCGTTAAAATTCTTACTAAAGACAAATTATTATTATTCCAGTTTAAATTGTTAAGCGCGCTTCCTACCAAAATCAAGCAAAAATTATATTTTGTTCATGTCAAAGACATGCTGAGGTGACCTCCGCGATTGTTAATAACAATATTTGTTTGCCAACGGCAGACTAATTGTATGAAGGTGGAAAAACAAAATAGATTTATATCGAATAAAATTTGTTTGTTGTGTTTTCTGGAATTTCAAATCCTATGGTTTTGCTTGTTTAATTCTCAATTCATTTTTGGGAGTTTATGTATAAACTGAGAGGTTTTGTTATTTTGGAATTAGGTTAAAATCTACTGATGATATAATTTATAACTATACTAATTTAATATCTCCAAAATTAACAAAAATATTGTAAAGAGTCCGTAAAGGAAACCAGTGCACTTTGCGAAATTTTTTAAATGTAATCAGAAACTTCCCTGCAACTTCCCTGCAACTTCCCCTTTTAACCCCTAAAATGGTATTGTTTTAACTTTAAAACTGCTTCAACTTTCGAATGTATCAGTCGATTCCCACATGGTAAGCGGTGATTGATGTAGTTCTTTGATACCTGCAAAATCGAGGAAACTAATTGATCATATTTTAATTTAGGAGTGTTTTGAAAAATTCACTTTTTTTAATTTTTGTTAACGACATCTCACGAACGAGTGAACTCATTTTGATCCGGTTTGCATGTAGTTTTTGATTGTCAATAGATGATTACATTTTGGAATCGATCAGAAAAAACACTTTTGAAATTTTTTTTTCAGAGGCCTTTGAAACGCAACTAGCTTGATATGACACTAATTGATCAGGTATATAATATCAGAGTTTACTTTAAAAAATTACTTTCGAATTTTTTCATTGACGAAATCTCACGAACGCATAATAAACCAACTTTAACACACACGTACACAAATACGCACACACAGGAGAAGCCAGGAAAGCTTCTTAGGAATTCAACATGTCGAGATCTGGTGAAAATTCGAATTCAAAACGGGGTAAAACCAGTGGCATTTTGGAAAGCTTTAAATTTTCTCAGAGGGGAGTTAAAAATTTAACAGTAGCACATATGATTAATTTCTTTTTAATATAATTAAATATTTAATTAAAAGTGAATTAGAGTCTGTTATTTCCCTCACTTTTGCACGGGAAAGCGGTCGAAAATAAAATTTCCTACGATGCTGGGAATTCCGGGAAAATAATACCAAAAATTTTAATTTTTCGAAATTATTCGACTAATAAATTATTATAAATTTTTCATTTTAAAACAGGTTCTAAATAAATGAGATAGAAAAAGAAAAACTTTAGCAATTCACAAAAATAATAACATTCAAAGTAAATTAAATAAAACGAACAACTTGAAATGGAAGTCTGTGTTCATGTTTATAATATAACACATTTATAATAGTTCCATTAAAAAATCCATTTCAAAACTTTTCAAAACTAGGGTTGAAGTCAACTGATGATTTGGTGAAGCACCAATGAAATGCATGTGAACCATCCAGAAATAAATTTCATTTAAATATGTGAATATTATTTGCATGCGTAAAGCGGGGTTTGTCCTTCTTCTTTTCCACTGGAAGGCTTCAACTGCTAATTTAACTTGTTTTAAATCCCTAAGCATATCGTCTAACGAAACTATATTTTCTTCTATCCAATTATGTACCACCTCCCATTTCTAAATCATAGTTGCTCTTTTATTTATTAAAAAAGCACAAATTTTTGAATCATTGGTACCATCGAGTTCTACCGTGTTTGAACGTCAAAATCAAGACAAATTTTTTTATTATGCTCTGCCATGATATGGTTTTATGTAAAGTGTTTTTTTTTTGCTATTTTTAAAAAGGTTTACAATTTTCCCTGTTCTAGAAAACTTCTTTGATATTTATAAAAATTTCGTTTTGCACATTATTATGAAAAAATATCATCGAAATTATCACCTCTTTAAATCCCGCGAATTCCCACATGCGCGAAATGAAAATAAATAATTTTTCCCAGAATTTCCCAAATTGCACCCGCTACAATTTTTGTTGATACAATTATTAATATTGTAAGATGGTAACGAAAATTGTTCAATTAATTTTGTTTAATATCGACAAAATATTTTTCACAAAATTTTTTTATATTATTCGTGATGATTCTTTTACCAATTTTACAAAAAACAGTTCAAAATTGATTATTGAGGGGTTTTAGCTCGTTCTTATGCGCATTTCAGTGGGGTTAATGCAGATCATCAGGGAACCTTTACCCAACATTTCTTAGAATAACTAAAGATATTATTTTAAACTTCGACTCAACTGAATCAGAAGCCTAAGTAAATACCAAAGCCATAACAACAACTCAATAGTCACTTTCCCCTTCTTGTTTTCTTACTATGTCATACTACAACTGGCTGGCTTTTTTGCAACTCTAGTTGGAGGTGTAAGAGACAAAGAAAACAACAACAGCTAATTAGCCGCGGTGTTGACAACATTTTGTTATTTTTGAGCTGGCACTCGCATCGTTTATAGTTAATTTTATATACATATTTGGGTATTTGTTTTTTTTTCACAAAATTTTTTAATATTATTCGTGCTGATTCTTTTCCCAAATTTACAAATCAATAATCAATTTTGAACTTTTTTTTGTACATTTGGGAAAAGAATCAGCACGAATAATATTAAAAAATTTTGTGAAAAACAACAAATACCGAAATATATAAAATTAACTGACAAAATATTTTGTTGACAAATTTTTTCTTTCATTAAATATTTTGTTAAATCAACATTTTGTTTTTATACCCTTCAGCAAAAATGTTATATAGATTTAGCACATCATGTTTAAATTCAAGAAGAAGAATATGTGACCTCATAAAGTGTATATATTCTGGATCCTTAGGAATAGGGGAGTCGATGTTCCTTTATACGTCTCTTACGATGACTGTATGTGAAATCGGTTTTCCGATGCCCCCAGAAGAGCCAGAAACGTCGTCGATTAATGTAATGGAAATAGTCGTAATTATATATCTATTGAAAATCAGCAAAATTCAAAATACGGTTCCAGAGCTGGAATATTTAAATTATTTCTGGTATATAAAAGTTACTAGAAAACAAACTCATTTATCATATTCAATTAAGCCACCTAATAAGTGGTGACAAACACAATACACATGAGCACTGATTATGAAAGCGTTGCGGCTTTCGAAAACAGCTGTTCTGCTCTGCTGTGAAAGTTGAGTAACTAAAAACTGATTTTGACTTTTCTTTGTGCCTTGGACTATCTATCATGTATTTCTGAATTTATAAAAAAAATTGTTAGAACAATTAGACTATCAATCTTAATTCAAACTGATCTTTCTTTTTGTTATACCCTCCAAAAAGAAAGGAGGGTATATTCACATTGTCATTCCGTTTGTAACGCAGCGAAATATCCATCTGAGACCCCATAAAGTATATATATTCTTGGTCAGTGATGAAATCTAAGACGATCTGAGCATGTCCGTCCGTCCATCTGTGAAAATCACGATTCAGTCCAAACGAAAAAAGCTAGACTTAAAACTTGGTATAAATATATCTTGAAGGATAGCACAGGTTAAGTTCGGAGATGGGCTAAGCCGAGCGAGAGGGAAAAAAGTTCCCCTAAGAAGAACTAAACCAGAATCTAAAAAACAACATAATTTTTAAAGTTTTTTTGTAATTTTGTTAAGTAAATGATTTAATTTTATGTCAAAGAAGGTCTAACGCGCTAAATTTGGACCCATAAAATAAAATAATTTTTGGACCCCGCTCCTTTTAGTGGGCGTTTTTATATGCAAAAATAGTGTAAAAATTTAACAAATTGTTTTACTTAAGCCTACATTCTTTAAAAATAAAATTTTTAAGCTTTAATGACGAAGCTGAGATGTAACCTGGTACTACTCTGCCCCATCCCCTCCTCCTCCTTTGCCCTCTAAATGACCATATCAAAAAATAATTTTTATTTTAATTTTGTATATTACTATCCCAAATAATTATTTTTAGAGTTTTATTTTTAGAGTTTTATGTGTCTCCCACACAGCCCTTG
Source organism: Linnaemya tessellans (assembly GCA_951800035.1). Taxonomy (NCBI): domain Eukaryota; kingdom Metazoa; phylum Arthropoda; class Insecta; order Diptera; family Tachinidae; genus Linnaemya; species Linnaemya tessellans. Next base: position 109,775,230 of record OX637532.1, on the reverse strand, counting down.
CCAGAGCGACCCTGCCAAAATACAGTTTTACTACCCTCCAAAGAGAATTGGACTCCATAAAGTATATATATTCTTGATCAGTGATGAAGGCTAAGACGGTCTAGCAATGCCCATACGTTCGTTTGTGGAAAACATGATATTGTCTATTTTTGAATCCCTTTAGTGGGCACTACTTTGTCCCACCAATTTTAAATTTAGTAAATATTTGGAGGGTACTTGAAATTCGACCCGGTCGAATCTAACGTTTTTACTTGTTTTAAATTAAACTCATTCTATACTGCAGGAAAAATTAAATTAGTATTAAAAACTAAACAAACTAAAAAAACGATTTCGAGCTTGGATTATTAATCTTTTTTTGTACATAAAATTTAATAATTTTTTTTGCTTTATATATCAATCAGATTTGATGTTTTTGAAAGCAATATATTGGTATTAGAAATCAGTAAACCCAGAAAGGCAGCTTCAGGGCTTAAAAACATAACTTCTTTTGGAATATTAAACTAATCAAATTAAACTATTTTTTCTTCTTTGATAATAAAATAAAGGGTGTTTTTTTATGAAGTTTTTTTTATACGAATCACTCTGTTGTCTGACAGCTGTTTTGACAGTTTAAAGTGACGTCTCTACTCAGTATTGTTTGGCAAATCATCATGAACAGGATAACTCCAGAACTACGCTTCCAAATCGTGGAAATTTATTTTCAAAAACAGTGTTCAATTAAAAATGTTTATCCGCTTTTTTACCGCAAAATTCTCTTCAGTGATGAGGCGCATTTTTGGTTGAATGGATATGTCAACAAGCAAAATTGCCGTATTTGGAGCAAACATAATCCACACGCCGTTCAAGAATTACCAATGCATCCCGATAAATGTACTGCTTGGTGCGGTCTATGGGCTGGTGGAATCATCGGTCCTTATTTCTTTAAAAATGAGGAAGGACGACGCGTTACCGTGAATGGAAATCGATACAGAATCATGATCAATGAATTTTTGGTGCCAAAACTTCAAGATATGGATATAAACGAAATGTGGTTTCAACAGGATGGAGCCACTTGTCATACTGCGGGCGAAACAATGGACTTATTGAAAGAACATTTCAACGACAGCATTATTTCGAGAAATGGGCCGCTGAATTGGACTCCGCGTTCGTTTGGAAACCAATATTCAACGTGTCATTGCTGAAATACGCCCTCAAATGCTTGAAAAGGTGGTCGAAAATTGGACCTCCAGAATGATCTTTGTGCATAATAGTCGTGGTGGCCATGTGCCCGAAATTATATTTAAATGTTAAATGACAAGAAATTATTTACCAAATAAAAAAATTTTTTTGGCCATTTCATAATATGGCATGTGTTTTATTTAAATTTCAAATCAGCAAGCTCTTATAAAAACACCCTTTATATATTTTTATTTGGAACGCACATACTGCAGATGTGCTTCGATGAAGGGTACATAAAGTTCGGCACAGCTGATTATAGCACTTTAGCTTATTTTTATAGGGTACACACAAGTCAGCGAATTTGATTTTAAAGATCGCTTGATTCTTTGTATGTTAAATTTGGATGGGTTTCTCGATAATCTTCTTATTCAAATAAACAGTGTAGGGAGAGACACATGTAATGCACTTTTAAGCTATTCACCCAAATGAATTTAAAATGAAATTTGTTTGCGTAATAATAATATGTATACTTTCTTTAAATGCTCTTATACATTTAAACATTTTAAAGCCTGAGCAGAGAAATTCTATAAAGAGTCAACAATTTAAGCTCCTTAAGTACTTAAAATATCTAATAAAATGAAAAATAAACATGTGGAAAATAGCAGAAAGTAGAAAAGCTAAATGAAAAATAAGCCATGGCTTAAATTTTTTAATATTTGAATAAAAGTCATTTGAAGTATCAAAAATATCAAATATTTAAAATAATTCGTAAAATTGGCAGATTTAATAAAGAATACTTTTTGCAACTTTTAATGCTGTTAAATTAATCATTTATATTTGTACGACATCATCGGCAGAGTATTTTCTCATTTCACTCGTATAGAATTCATTCATGTAAAATAATTGAAATTTTTTCGCAGACGTCTCTATTTGAATATTTATAAAAGTTCTTTTGTCTGCTGTCTGCATATCGCAGATGTCATTTTACTCATTTGAATATACTAAATTAATGTTGCAAACTATTGATGTATAATGGTGCCAGTATATTTTAATTTAAGGAAATTTGTTTTTGTGTCTATCTCATTACAGTTGGTCGGTGGACAGGGACATGAATATCATTTCAAGCACCGGACTCTGCCACATGCACGTTCAAGGAGGAGTATACCACATACACGTCTTCTTAAAAGTCACCCAATGGTGAGTAGAAATATGAAAGTGTTTTTTAAATTTAGTAACAAAAATGTAATAATTCATGAAATTAATAAATACTAATGAAAAGTGCAGAAAAAGTTTTTAGAAAATGACAGTCATGTTTCTAATATATAATGAAGTGTGTTGTAAAATGCAATCTTTCGTTCTGCTAGTTTGATGATGATAAATATTCTACTCTTAATAAAAATAACTTGAATTTAATAAAAATTCACAAAAACAAAATTATTTTCGGATTTGAACTTGTGTCAAATAAAGGAATTCTTATCTTAATAATCAAATTAATAAGTTCGAAAAATAAAAATTTACATTCATAATGCAAATTGTTTTTAAGGTGCAACATCGATCCACATTAATTTTTACCAATTCAGTAGTTAGTCTGCTGAGGGTAACTGCAGTCGCTTTAATATTTTAATATAAAAAAATTTTTTCAAATAGTTCAAATTTCCTCAAGAAGTGCCAAAAGACTGGCAGCATGTGATTGTCGTGAATGAAAGGGAGGGAAAGTAGAAAAACCATATGAGTTGGGATTACAAGTTAACAAACTTTTTGTTTAACATTTTTTTAATGACTTTACTTGGAAATTTATTTACTTAATTGCAACTTGTGGCTATTGAACTCAGTTTGCAAATAATTTATATTATTATGCTGAATTTCAAACTCGTGTTAAATGAACTCATTTATTTAGCAATATTTTTCTTAATAAATTTAAAACAACTAAATGCTGGCAATGCGTCTGCATTTATTTGTTAATTCTTTTCCGTGGTTTCATTCGCCATAGTTACGTTTAATAAAGTGAGTTTTAACAAGTCTTCATAGAAGACAACTTCTACATACTTATAAACGGAACAAATAAAAAGTTTTAATTCTAAACAAACAAGTGTTTCATTTATTTATAATTTTTTTAATAAACTAGATAATAAAATCTAGTAAGTTATACACTAATTGATACGTATCTCTAATAAAACCAGTGTATTATAGGCTGAAATATTGGATGTAAAGGAAGCAGGAAGAGTGCTGATCAATAAAAAGGTTCAAATTAAAGTGTGAAATTACACAGATTATACGTGAATGCCTGCGGGAAGCGGGCAGCCACGTAAACCAAACAACCACACAATATTTTTTCAGTCAGTGGGATGATTTGATAAATAATCTCGAAATGTAAGCTAATTGTGATATCCAGATAACAACTAAGATGTCTAGGAATCTACAGATTATCATGTTGTGTAGTACAAAATAAAAACTCTCCTACGAAGTAACGATCTCTTTTCTCGATTATCATTCGCGAAAGAACATCATAGAAAACTAGACTAAGCCCATCAGCTTTTTTTCGTTTAGGATAGCGGCTTGTCTTCCCGACATCTTCAAAAGTAATATGAACTATTAAAAAAAGATGGTCCAATGAAAACGCACCATGATAATTGTAAATAAAACAAAACTTTTCATAGAACCATCTCAATATTTTATCCGATGGTCCACATTTTCAGTGACTGTGAGAAATAATTGGGGCTCAATGTCGTTAGTGGGCCGAATTATTTCATCCTTTAGTTTTTGAATTGTTCTTAATTGTTTTTGGATTATTGACATATACTTTTTCTTTCAAATATCCCCAAAGAAAGAAGTCCAACCTTGTCAAATTACATGATCATGTTGGTCAATTAACATCGTCAGGAAGCGAGACAGCACGGCCATTGAACTGCTCGTGTAAAAGTCACCGTTTCGTAGAGTGTGGGGTAAGTGGCGCCATCCTGTTGGAACCACATATCTTCCAGGTCCATATCCTCAATTTCTGTTCACATCTGGCGATAGCGAACACCATTCCCGGTAACTGCGTCACCGGCCTCATTTGCGAATAAGTACGATCCAATGACGCCGCCAGCCCACAACTGTGTCACTCTTTGCGGAGACATCAACAATCACTCTCGTATTCTCATTTGCCCAAATGCGGCAATTCTGATTGTTAACGTAGTGAAAGTGTGTTTCATCGCTGAACATGATTTTCTTTGTAAAGTCACCATTCCCTTCTGTCTGTTCAACCAAATATTTGGCCTATTGACGTCTCTTGAAATGGTCAGGAGGGTTCGTGTCTTGAGTCATTTGAACCTTGTAAGCATATAGACCTCAATCTGTGTTCAAAACTTGCATCACGGATGTCCCTGAAATGTTCAGTTGTAGCGTACGACGACGACTATAGCGAACAACAGAAATGTTTTACCCAGAAATAACTGGGCGAGCATGCACACGTTTTCTACAGACCCGGTTTTCTGAAAGCTGCGCACATTTCTTGCGACTGTGGGTACATTCTGTCGATTATGCTGAGCCAAAAAATACCGAAGTTTCCGTAAAAGGCTGCAACAGTCATATCTTATCGTTCCATGCATGAATTTGTCAAACAGAGAAGCAAAGAAATGTCACTTAAGTTGGACGCAAAACCGCATGTTCAACTGTGACTGACAATTAACACCATGCGTTTTAATTGGAGCACCCTTTTATACTAACTCTGATCTAATCTGTATAGTATTGTTACAACAAAAAATATCTTCTAAAAACTTTAAGCGGCCCACCAACTTGCAATATAATTACAATTTAGCGTATTGTACAATCATATCGCCAATGTGTATGTCATATTCAAAGGTGGCACTATATATTGGCAGAAAGGAATAGACTTTTGATTTTTATTGTACAAACCAAAATAAGTACAATATACTATTTGAAACTATTGCGCCACTTATTAAATAATAGAGGCCAAAATGGAAATAATATGGCAAATAACATATACAATAATATTGTATAATGGATGGGCCGCTTTATGCAGATAATATACTATAGAATTTTTAACTATTCCAAAATCAATAGCAAACAGTAGCAATTCCACATTAAATTGAATTAAGATTTATAGGCTAATTGTTCGGATCTTTGTTTCAAAGAGACTTGATAAATATTCTAAGGCACAAAGGAAAGTTAACATCAGTTTCTTAGTTATTCAACTCACACAGCAGAGCAGAGCAGCTGCTTTCGAAAGCCGCAACACTTTCATCATCAGTGCTCATGTGTATTGCGTTTGTCACCACTTATTAGGTGGCTTAGTTGAATGTGATAACAGTTCCTATTTACACAAATTTTATTAGGAAATAGAATCCGATTTCAGTTTTTATATTTTATGACTTATTTTGTTACGAAATATTTATTGCCATGATTAATCTCATGATTTTATTGAATTAAGAATATCATGATTTGAGGTATTTTTATTATATTTGATATATTTAGGAATCTGTTGTTTTTTCCAAATTTACAACAAAATTAAGAAAACAAATTAAAAACTGATTTTTGAGGGGCTTAGCCAGTTCCTATGCGCATTTCAATGGGGGCTAAACCTTTACAGGTTTCCTGATAGTCTGCATTAGCCCCAGTGAAATACTCATGGAAACTAGCTAAGCCCCTCAAAAATCAATTTTGAACTGTTTTTTTATAAATTTGGGAAAGGAATCATCACGAATTAAATTAAAAATTTATTTTTGTTATATTAGTTGAAATTAGTAAAAGGTGACTGTTAAAATAGTTTCAGTACAATTACCTTTTAAGACGAGGTACAAATCAGTCGCATGGTGTTTTTAAATACTTGCCAAACTTACCTGAAATATATACAAATGTCAAATTAATTTTTATGTTAATACAAAAATTTCTTAAAATATTCTGTTTTCTGAGATATTTATGTACATTTAAAATTGTAGAGACAAAAGGCATCTTCACAATAGAAAAATATTTAAAATGCAAAAAAGCAATAGCAGAAAGGAAAAGAGCTAAAGAGCAAAACAAATAAGACCTTTTAAGTGTGAGCATTAAATTATGATTAAAATTCGTTTGGGAACAGCAATTTGTTTCTTAAATTTTTAATTTTTATTTTTCTAATGTATGTCTATACTATTAGGGTATATTGATTTCGATAATTTCAAATTATTAAAATATGTGATTATTTATTTCAAAATCGTATTACCAGATTAATTCATTTATTTACTGCCTATTTCTCATTGTCGACTGAATTCTTTCTTTCGTACAAATATATTTAAAACAAGAATAAAATTTTATAAATTGTTTTTGTTTCAAATGTATTTATACGAAAGAAAGGATTCATTCGGCAATGAGAAATAGGCAGTTAATTTGTGTACTAAATATTTAAATGAATAAAACATATTCATTTGTATAAATGTCATTACGGGTAGTATTATAGGGAGATCTTGCTAATTATTAAAACATTTTAAATGAAATTTATTTGTTGTTGTTCAAATAATGTCTACATGCATTTTATTGGTGCTTTACCAAATCATCAGTGGACTTCAACCATAGTTTATTGCTAAAATTATTTATTTATTATTTTATATTAATTAATTTACTTAATTTTTATACTAATTATATAAATTTTAATTTAATGCAGTCATTTTTATAAATATAAATAAAGTTTATTTAATTAACAAAAGCAGCAAAAGTAGTTTGGGGCCATATTTGCGACTTGAGATAGAAATAAAAGAAAAAAAATCGAATACATCAAGCATATCCTTAACTGCCTGTGGACAACAGGTCTAATTCATAACAAATACTTTAAGCCTATTTAACAAATTTCGTTTCGTTTCCTTTATCAAATAGGAACTTCTTATCTGTTCTAAGAAAATAAAAGTTTGTTTTTGTTTTTATTTACTCCTCACAAATTAGAAGTAATTTCTTGATTAATTGGGCTTATGGATTTGATTGAATAACTCTTCTTCGTCAAAATGTTCATTATCAAGTTCTGCATTTTCAGGAACAAAAAAATATTTATTTTCAGAGGAATAAATAAAACTCAGAAAATAATCGAAAATGTTGAGTTTTTTAATAAACATTAAAGAAATAAAATCTTAAATACCCTTCTAAAACAGAAAACAGCTTTAATTATCAAAAAAATAAAAAATAAAATTTTCTTATTCAGTTACTTTCTTATGGAAGAAAAAGTTTAAATTTGTCAGCTTGGAAGCTGTATTTTTAGCTTTTCTTATTTCCAATATGTACCAATAAAAGTTCTTCAAAAATATTAAACATGTATAATTTACAAAAACAACCGTTTTAGTTGGTTACTTTTATGTACCAAAAAAAGTTCTAATTACACTGCTCAGCAGCAAAACCCTCCTTTAAATATAAGTATGTGGACTATATGCATTTTGATGCGCTAAACTCAAATCCGTTTTCGGTTTTTTTCCATCAGGTCGGGATTTTTTTTATAGGCGTGGCAAATTTTTTCCCCTAAATTAGTCAGGTACGGAGACATATTGCACCCTAACTCGAGAACGAGTCATCCGATTTTCAAAAAAGATGTGTAACAAAATTGTATTTATTTAAGTCGAATATAATTTTTCTCTATCTCTTATCGTTTTGGAATTATTCAGATGGAGAAAAAAATTTTTTTTCGTGCAAAATTCGTAATATTTTTCAGTAATTTTTTTTAGTAATAACTCGTTCTCGAGTTATGGTGAAATATGTCTCCGTACCTGACTAATTTAGGTGAAAAAATTTGCCACTCTTATAAAAAAAATCCCAACCTGATGGATAAAAACCGAAAACGGAGTTGAGTTTAGAGCATCAAAATCCATATAGTCCACATAGTTTTATTTAAAGGAGGCACAAAAAATTATTTTTTGCTGAGCAGTGTTATCTAACCCCAGAATCGTTTTTTAGACTTTGTCGAATTTTCAATACCAATTCTATTCATTCTGAAGTATAAAATAGGTTTAAAGCACTGATGAAGCCAAAATTCGGAATCTATTTGGTTACTTTTATCTATAAAAAATAAGTGCAGTGGTCCAACCCTGGAGACAATTTGTTTAGCATTTCAATATCAATTTTTGTCTCCCTGAAGCATAAAATAGTTTTAAGACCAAACAAACTAAAATTAGTAGCAGTTTTGTTTTCTTTTATGTACCAAAAACATTTCTATTGTCCAAGATTGGAATAGAATTTTCGAATTTTTAGGTTTTTAATACTGAACTAATTCTGTAAACAGGTTTAGTTCACAAAAAAAAAATTAAAACAAATTAGGCATATGATTATTTTTATATGCCAAAAAAATTTCGATTGTACAATCCTAGAAACGAGTTTTGGTTTTTATTACCATTTATATTCTGCCTGATGTATAAAAAATATTGATTAGATTCACAAAAAAGAACCATACTTGGGAACTTAACTTAAAAAAATTTAAATTTGTAACCTCTTTTAACACTTTCAATAACCGAGAAATATTTCAATGTCCTAAGACTGGAATGAAAATTTCGATTTTTTTTTAATTTTAGTACCAATTTTATTTTTCCTAACTTCTAGAATAGTTTTCATTAGCAAACAAAACTTACTTTTATGTAAAAAAAATCAATTTCCCATGCCCGAAATAAAAGTTGTTTTGCTTTTATTGAAATTTTGATTCTTCCCAAAGTATCAAATAAGTTTAATTAAAAAATAATAATTGGTTTTTGCTAATTAATTTTGTGTCCACAAATAGATGTAAGCTTGCCAGCTATGGAACTGTATTTCGGTTTTTTCTGAGTTTTAATACCACTATATTGAAGCTTATTTTCTATCCATCAGTCCAAGAAAGAAGTCTCTAGCCAGCTTGGTGCTTGGGAATTTCAGGTACAGCCAGACGGACTATATATGTACACTACTCCGGAATACATTTAATGGACTCCCATAATAATATTGAGGAAATTACATATACACCCTTTCACTTTTTTGTGAAGGGTATAATTAATGCATCTAAACGTAGTCCATGTAATAAGGATTACTTTGGTGTTTGGTGCTTGTGTACGTACCAGCTTTATTTCAGTTTGAATTTTATACGCCCAAAAAAGAATACGCTGTGTAATGCAGCGAAATATACCTCTAAGACGTCATAAAGTATATATACTCTTGATCAGTGATGAACGATCCAGCCACGTCCGTCCGTCTGTGGAAATCACGATACAGTCCAAACGAAAAGAGTTAGACTTTTAAAATTTGGTAAAAATTAATTTTGAAGGATACCACAGGTCAAGTTTGTAAATGGGTTAAAATAAACAAGAGGGAAAAGAGCTCCCCAAAGAAGAACTAAAGCAACCTTTCGAAAAATACATAATTTTTATAGCAATTTGTAATTTTATTAAGCAAATGATATATTGTTCTGTCAAAGACTGTTCAAAGCATTGAACTTGCAAATAGAAAATCAGAAAAAAAATCCATTTGACATCAGATATTATATGCAAAAATAGTGTAAATATTTCACAAATTGTATTCCTTAAAACTACATTCCATAATGATTAAATTTTTAAACTACGAGTATTATGACGAAGCTGAGATGTTCTATGGTCTTCCACCCATACCTAAATGATCCCATCAACAAGTTTTTTTTCTACATTTAATTACCCTAAATATTTACTTTTTAAGATGTTACGCCAGAGCTGGGATGTCTCAATTTGCAAATTGCAATTTTTGTTAACTTATCCCTAATCCAGGAAACATGTGCCTCTCAGACACATATTTTACATTCCGGTATTGTAACATCCCTATAGATAAATTATACTAGAACTCGCTCTTTCATTTCGTACTTTCAATTGTTGTATTTATAACTTAAAAACTTTTTGTTATAAATTAATTTTTGATAATATTTTAGTTTTTAATTTTCAATAAGAAAATAGTTAAATTTTTTGCATAATATTCCAAAAAAATCTGTAAAACCAAAAAAATATGTATACATTTTATTTTGGAAAGTTAAGTTTTTTAGCATCGGAAAGTAGTAGCACACATGGAGCAAAATGGTGGCCGGTAAGCAAACATTTGTTCTTTACTTGGACCGGCACTCAGTGTTTGAACCCTACTCATGCAATGTCTTGTGCCGGAATTACGAAAGGAAGAGATAGTGTTTATAGAAAAGGTTACGAAAAGATACAGAATTTGTTATAGGAGTTTTATGGTACCAACGAACGAGTTACAAACATTTATAGGATCCATTGCCAAAACACTGATTTGTAGAGTTTCTGCTACTCAATAGAAACTTCTCATATATACTTTGGGCAGGCGAAACTTATTTTTATAAAATGAAAAAATAAAAATGTCTGATTTATAGAACTGAAAAGAAATATTTTATTAAAAAATTATGCGTTTATTCTTTGTATGTGATTCTGGGCTACATTTGGACTGTAATTGCTACAAGTTTCTCCTGACTTGATTAGGCTTAAATGAAAACCACTCAGTTTCAATTTTCCTATTCAGCAATATTTATGTGCTACAAAATTTTGTAATAAATTTATACAATATGTAATTTTATTGCAGATTCATACAGCCGTTCAACAGCCCGGCTTCAAACGTGTTAAACGTGGTTTGCGTCCCGCCGTGCATGCCATTCACGGTTTGAAATTTGACGCCACCTACAACACCCAATCCAGCACGGAAAGCACTGAGCCCACTGATCCCTACTTTCCAATGCAGTGGTATTTAAAAAATACCGGTCAAAATGGTGGAAAGGCGCGTTTAGATTTAAATGTGCAAGCTGCTTGGGATCAAGGGATAACGGGCAAAAATGTTACCACCGCCATTATGGATGATGGTGAGTTTGGAAAGGGAAACACAATTGTGATGGAGGTATTGTAATCGTGCCTTTTTTTCTTTTTCCAGGTGTGGATTACATGCATCCAGATCTGAAGTTCAACTATGTAAGTAAAGAAAATTTGTTTTCAAATTTATAAATGTATAGTGGAGCTTAATGCACATTTTCTAAACGTAACTTTAATTGTCACACAAAAATAAAATAAAATCTTAAACTTCAAATAACCCACGTACCACAAGTAACATGAATAAAACGAATAAAAGACCTTGAAAACCAAAATGTTAAATATAGACAAAAAAAAAATGTGTCTTGTAATTTGCTGAAAATGTCGTCCTGTTTTATTTTCACATGATTTGTATTCGTTGCAGCAAAAAGGTGTACTCATTAAATATATAAAAGGTTTAATTAAGTTAATTCCCAACCGTGTGGCAGTTGAGTGACAAACTGTATCACGGTTTGGCTTTCAAATTACACGCATCCTACTTCAACAGAATTGAAGCACGTGTTTGGCTGTAAATCACAATGAAAGGATGACACCTCGTACAATACAACCACAACTACTGCCGTCTGCATATTCTAACTTTTCTCATTATTGCTTAATAATCCTGGCATCAAAGTGCAATTAATTGTAGCACTTAAGTTGACCAAATTAATAGATTGTGATTTATTATTTGCTTAGGTACGTTTTACATCACACTTTCTTCTGTAAAGTAAATTATTGATTTTGCGAGAAAATATTTATTAAAACTTTTTTAACTCTTACAACTACAATCAGAGTGGAAAAAATGCAGAGTAAGTTTAATCAATAATTAAGAAAATAAAAGAGACGACTGGCGATTCTTGTTTGTAATATAGATATTTTTTACGTTTCTTGATCACTTGACGAGAAGTTTAACCCTCAAATCACCTTAAAATAAAACTTACGTTAGTTACCCTCGTGTGTGGTTTTTCACACATATGGAATGTCTGTGTATTTTGCTGAAGAAGCACACTTATTTTTCACAAAGTGATAATTTATTTTAAATATCGTTGTATAATTTTAAAATTTGTGTTCAATAAATTTTTCACAAACATTGCGATTATGGACACGTTTAAAAACGCCCTTTTTGCAAAAACAGCACTTTGTTTACTGAATATAATTTGCATATTTTGACTTTTCGCTATAACAAATATGACATCAAGATTTTCCTTCGATTACAGGAGAGTAGTTTTTTGCTTTTTTTAAAGATAGCGATATGCTCTGCTGCGCTCCAGATGGTTCACGGATCAGTAAATCTTGGGACTGGGTTATCGAGCCGCTTGGCTGATCTACTAAATTTCTTTGGTTGATAGCAGAAAGCATGGACACTCCTGATTGAGTTCTTGGTACGCCCTTTCGTTTTGCCATGTAAGACTTTGCGAGAGATATTCCAAGTTCGCGCAAAAAGCCTCGGCATAAAATTGGCTAGTTTGTATTTCGATTTATATCTTTAAATATAATATCGATCATGTTTGAGAAAACAGCAACAGTTCTTTCTCCTACACTATTTCTTATATTTCTTAAAGACGATCTATGTCAGACTTTAACTCCTATCTACTCTTTTGCAAATGATAGCAGCCTTTGCCATTCATATACTTTCAATCTTCGACATCGTCAGAGATCGGGGCGATGAGGCACAATGTGAATGTTGCGCTCAACGGTGATCTCAATAAAATTGTTGAATGGGGTCTCAAAAACTGGATAAATTTCAATGCCCGTAAGACATAATGCTGCTTGCTTATACACCGACGCAAGTCCGATCACGCTGCTTCATATGCAAACTTTTGTGGTATAAATATTTGGCTCTTGCATATTTTTCATGTTTCAAAAGAAGCGTTCAATTGCCTCGGCCTTCTACGGCAGTGTAAGACATACAAATCTGATCTCCTTACCATTTATACCACTTACATCCGACCGAAGATGGAATACAACTCTCATGTGTAGGCCGGAGCTTCAATGTCTATTTTGAAGTCACTCGACCGTGTACAGGAGAGGGCGAAGAAACTCATAGGGGACGGTAGGGTAGCCAACTCTATTGACTCACTTGAGCATCGACGCAATATGGGGTGTGTTTCACTGTTTTATCGTTACTATAATGGGCTTTGTTCCAACTAAGTCAGGATCTCTTTCCCGAAATGCGCACTTTTCTACGCTCAACACGCTCTAGAGTGCGATCACATCCATATGTAGTGGATTTACTAGTCAACCGCACTACGCATTACAGGGAAAATTCATTCCTTGCCCGTATGTGGAAAAACTCCCTGCGGAAGTATTTCCTGCCGTATATAGCATAGAAAATTTCAAATCGAATGTTCATAGACACTATTTCCTTTATCCTCTTTCCCACAACCAATTTTCCTAGTTCCAGCCCAATGTGCGCATGAGTAGGGGTCATCACCTCAGTAACGGTTCTTATTAAAAAAAATCAATGAGTGTTCGAACTCACGGGCGATGTGTTGACACATTTTTGTTTATTTATTTTATATTATATTTATTTATTATGCTATGCATAAGACAAAACCGAAGATCAACATAAAACACTTTTTTAATATTACTCCAAATTAATACTCCGAATTAAAACACTTAAATCTCCGCTCGCCGATATCGGATCGCCTTAATTTTTGGCCTAAACTCTTCGTCGAAACCCGCTCTAGCGTTTTAATCCAAAAATTAATAAAATCGGCTATGAATTTCCGGAGAAAATCGCGTGGGAAAATTATATGAAAATCGCCCAATAATCACTTTCAATACCGACTGCCAAGCAACAACAACAAACAAACAAACTCTTACACTTACACTTGCGTATCTATTAAAGCTGATAGTTTACTGCCCTAGAGGCGCGCGTATAGATGTTAACACATCAAAAAAAAAAAAAGTGGCCATCGATTTGTTTTTCTTTTCGAACTACAGCACGATAACATTTTGTCCACTGTATCCACACTTGACGGCAGAAAATGCTGTCTTTAGTACAAATTACATTGAAACTGCGTATGTGTGGAAAACCACACACGAGGGAAGCTAACGTAAGTTTTGAAATATTTCGTTACCAAAAAATATTTTTTATTAAAAAAAATTTGTTTTCTGTGTTTAATTGTTATTATTAACAAAGTCAGGAAATTTCTTTAGTATTCCCCAAACATTTTTTTGTTTATCGTACAAATATGGTTCAGTTTGTGTGGTTTTCCACACAAGGGTGATTTGAAGGTTAACATATTATCTCTAGTTTTCGGTTAAAAAATCCCTGAAGATCTGCCTTAGCGCCAGTGAAATTCACATAGACACCAGCTAAAGCGGCACTCAGGGTATGACCCCACTCAGGCAATGCAAAGAAAGTAGGGAGTGCTGTTGGAAAAACAGATGAGGAAAGATGAGAATACAGAGAATTTATTGTATCTATTTTATTTTGTACTTCGCTAGTGAATTTTTCGCTGTAGTATCGACAAAGTTTGGTGCTGCAATATGCTGCTTTGTGCAAGACGGTGTTTCCAGTTTCCACATTCGTCATTGAAATGCTCCAATAATAACAGTCTTAACCCTGCACTACTAATGCAGGTCAGAAAAATTCGATACCATATTCCCGACTGAGTGTGGAATCGTACCCAGAATCTTTGGCCTCTTTGTATATGTGTCAACTACTTCAGCCAAGAGTATCGATTTTCTTCTGTAGATCAATTTTAAATTTTAACAGCAGTATTCACAAAAAATAAAGTTGACTTGATCAATACTTTAAAGTAAATTTTCTATGAAATATTTTACTTTAAAGCACATTTGAAGTACACATTAATTTTTGTGAATACAGCAGTAAGTTTCTACGGCAACTGAAAGTACTTTTTTGAGGTAAAACTTGTTTAAGAGTTGGGAAGTAGTCGTTTAAATCCTACACATTTCAATCAAGTGTTGCTTCTATAAAAGTAATTTGTGAGATGTCTTTGAACTATTGAATTATCTAATAAAAGAATTTCACATTCTAATTATTAATTCATAATTAGATCCCCTTCTGCTTGATTTAGTTCAAAAATTATTCGTTTGGTTATTGTATTGTATGATTTACGAATGAAAACTCAAAATATTAACGGCCGTATTATTGATAAGTTTGAAAACTAGTTTAACGTGAAAACTGGTTTTATAGGCAATTGAAAAATTAGTTTTGAGAAATTCCCGGTTTACACTATGCAACTTTTGTTGCAGCAATTCTTATTTTGTGTGAGAGTACTGAAATAGGAATACATACTATTTGTATTACTTTCTCGCTCTTCCTCACTAAATATCAAGAATTGCTGCGACAAAAATTGCATGGTGTAAACCGGGACAAATTCGGTATTATTCATTGTAGTTTTGAGGGATAAAACGCGGATTTTGAAAACTAATTTTATTGAAAACTAGTTTTCGTCAAAACTAGAAAAAGCTGGCTTTGGTGTAGATAAAACTAGTTTTGCCTCTGTATCACATTATTAATTTGAAAAAATGGCACCGAATTGAAAAAATTCATGATAGTAGCCCACTAAGTATCTTTCTTCACTATTGTTGCTTTATTGGTCTGCTTCGATAATATGCCACTACGACCCTGTGCAACATATAGAGACACAAATATTTCCATTTCGTCTTGAATACACTTTTCACCTTTGTAACGAATACACTCAGACGACGCGGAAGTTATTTTCTTAGAAATGGTGTGCTTCTTCGAATTACGCTCCATATTTATAAATTCACATTTTAGTAGCTAAAATAGAACTAAAAACAAAATAAATAACATTAAGCACATATTACAATCAATATTTACTCAAATCGAACTCACGAGTAATATATAAAACAATATTTTGTTTTCCGCAAAATGTAAACACTGCCTGCGAAAGCATGTGTTTTGATGCAAAATATTGCACAAAACTAGTTTTAATCACAAAACTGAAACCAGTTTTATTTTCATATGTGAATAATACCAACTATTTTTTAAAACTTGCTTTGAATGAATTTCAGATTTTTTGCACGAAAGGTAGTTTTCACGCTGGTTTTATTTAAAGTGAATAATACGGCCGTAAATAATTCATAGATTTTCATGAATGGAAATCAATTATTTTATGAAATTTTTTTTTATCCGATTACGCGATTAATCCAAAATTATGCGATTAATAACCGATTAGGTCATATCCATCATATAATCTGACATTAACTTCATTTTGCTATCTTTGCTGTCCCTAGGAGCGTATACTTTATATCACTTCACAGTAATACAATATATAACGTATACGCCCTCTGTGCAGAACTAGGCAAGACCATAGGAAAACAGACAAAACTTTTGGCAAACATTTTGTGGATGGAAACCTTTACTTTTTAGCTAAGAGTATATAAAAGAAATAATTTTTAAACGAAAAGGAACACAAACAAAAAGAGCCGCCTGATTCAAGAGCATCTTTTCATATACTTTTAAAAGAGACATGTGCAAACTGACACAAACGCATTTCAAATCAGTTTTACGAATTTTGCGACTGTGTTAAGTTGAACGCAGCAAGCAGAACAAAAGCAGAGAAAACAAAAGTAGTACACTGAGTAAAAAATTAAAATTAAAAAAATTAAAAATTAAAACTAAATCTTAAAAAAAAAATCAAATATCAACATCTCCAATGATTATTTCCCCCTCGTAAAGTTTTATTCTTAATAAATCACATAGGTGTTCATCCGTTAATTTGTTGCGATATTTACTTTTAATTAATTTTAAAATGCTAAAAGCGGCTTCACAGTCGTACGTGGACCCGAACATGGAGTATAATTTAAGTATTTCCTTCTTAATAACAGGATACTTGAAAAATTCTCCATCCTCAAAAGGACGACATTGTTTTGCTAACATCAACCCAGCGGCAATTGAAGCATTCTTTAGTTGTTTTTTTTTCTCTTCAACTGTCAGACTTAGAGGAGGGGCATTTTTTTGTTGCAGGGAATTGAACATTTCATATTTTTTTTCTTCATCCAATTCATTAATATTTTTATGAATGGATATGAAATGTCTTTTTAAATTATAAAATCTTAAATTTGTGAAGATTTTATCACAAATCAGGCATTGCGCATTATTTTTGCCATTTACAAACATAAAAATTTCTTTATATTCGTCCATTTTTTTTTATGTGCAGTTGTTTGTTTTTGTTTGTTTTTTGTTTTGCAGAATAGCAACTGACTTTGAATCGGTAAACAAGCAGCAAGCTTTCGGACATGTTGGTGTGAAAAAACGATGAAGCTACTATCGGTGTGAAAACACGATGACTCAAAAGAGTACTAGCTGCACATGTCTGTTTTAAAACTATAACGCCTTTTCCAAACATCCATTTGATGTGAACAAAGGAAAAACATTTTAAGAAATTAATAAGTGTGCACCCTGCAAACGGCAAGTGATATTTAAAGTAGTTATTTATACTTTATTGATTAACAATAAACATAAACATTAAATCAAATACTGAAGCTGTAGCAAACGAATGGTGGCAATATTTTCATTAGATCGAAAAAGTTAAATCCTGTACACTGACCTCAATTCTAGTGAGCAAGTCAACCAGCAAACATTAGCGAAAAATATGTTAAATATTTTTTATAGGCCGAGAACCGTATTATGAATTCCGAAAGATATGATAACTATTCGAAGGTGGAGTGAAAAATCAACATCAATTCAGTTCTAAACTTACCAGAGTACTTCAAAATCACGATTTTTTTTTATTTTGTTCAGCACGCAAATTTTTGTTCATTGTAAAGATTAAAGAAAAATTCAATGATGATTAAAAATCATTTCATTCTGATGTATACATCAAATTCTGGTTATGAGTAAAATTAAAAAAGCATTTTATGAGCAAGATCGCACAGGCAAGAGAAGGGCTTGCAGTAAATTCATCGTGTCCAAACGCTCTTATTCTCATTAATTCACACAACATGTTTGAACCGACCGTCTGTGTGACTTGAGCAATATGATATACGAACAATGCAAACAACATAACCAATTCAACACTGATACATGAGTGGAGGTACAGGTTTAGTATTTATTTGAATTTGTTCATCAAAAACAAAGTTAAAGGGAATACACATGGGCAAATGCACGGTGGATTATGGGACTTTTTTCTTTACAAAGTTGAAACAAATGAGAATGTGTGCACAAGTTTGATCATTTGTTTGTTTTTTATTGTTAAACATGTGTCCGATTAAGAGAACAAATTTAGTTGAATTACATACGCCGAAATACACATGCAAATATGACAAAAGGGAAAAAAATTTTTTTAAGTCAAATTTCCAAGAAAGTTTACACCTTGTCGCCTCGGCGTAAGGGAAAAAATATAATACGGTCCATATTAAGTGAAATAATTATGGAAAACGAATAAGTACTGGAGGGCTACTTATGCTGCAGAAAATTTGTGCTTCTCAATTTTAGCTTAATAAGAAATACAAATTAAATAACACAAAAAACACCACTGTAAAGGAGAACAAATAAAAATAAACAAAAATAATAAATATTATTTGCAATATCGAACTGCAAATAAAAATAATATTTTCTTAAAAAAATTTCCTATTTTGTCATAAACAACGCGAATGGACATCATAAACCACTGTAAATTAAAATAAAAAAACAAGCGTGCCTTTGTTGATAGGAATGAACAAATTCATACACAATGATTTCTTGCTTTTTGTACATTAATGTTGATCAAATTTTTGAGCGTTGAGCGGAATAGACAAGTACACAAGTTGACAAGTTTGATTCGACCTATGATGAAAATAAGCAAGTGTTCAACTTGCATGTGGTTCGATTGCCTTATAATGAACAACGCATATAAAAGCTTGAGCAAGTTTGATTAATGTTTTTATTCCTAGCTTAAAAAAGATTATTGTTGTGAGTAAGCCGATGTGTTTAGCATCAGAACCAGCAAAGAGGCATATTTTCGGTTGATTTAAAATCAACAACAAAAGAGAGTGTGCGGGCAAGTTTGATCATTTGCAAATAAAAGACAAGTTTTTTGTGCCTTTGTTATTGTTGAACGGTTTTTTAATCAACAAGTGAAGTTCTCTGAAATTTACACAGATTAGATAAGCGTTTTTTTTCGAAAGCCGCTACACTTTCGTCACCAGTATGCATGTGTGTCTTTTGTTTATCGCAACTTTTTAGGTGACTTAGTTTTAATTATACAATTTTTTTATATATTTTATTATGGCGATATAGTATACGAGAACTGTATTAATACTAAACTGATTGTAGCACACATTAAATCCTTGAGTCTCCGTCTGATTATTTTCTTTATACGAGTATCTTATTTTCTACTTAAGTTTAAGTGAACATTCACTATTTGGGTGCAAAACTCTAGCAAATAGCCCAGTTTTTAATGTAAATGTTCTTTCGACTTATTTTCTGCTAGATTTTAAATTTTATAGCCTGAAAGTCGTAGTAGTAAATTTGGAAGGAAATGATAAATATTGAAATTGTTCTTGTCTTGTAACATTAAGCGAAAATAATTTCCATCTAAAAATGAATTATTCTCGCTGTTTTTGTTCTTGTTTACTCAACACACAGATCAAAGTAAAACTAAAACACAAGTTTTGTTTTGTTTACTTTCATGCTGTGCTAAGCAGCACGTCGAGAGACTTTTTTGCATTAAACGCAAATGTTTACATACATCAGCAATTTGTTTAATTTAAGACAAACGGCAAATATGTTAATTTAAATAACAGATAAGCGGAGTTGTACAGCTTCAGTGAACCAAAGGGTGGTTGAACCAAAACTCACGGTGTTAATTGTAAATAAAACAAACCGTTTTCAGGCGTGAAGCTAAATACTCACCATTAGCTCGCCGAGGCTCTTTCCAATGGTACACATATTCAATAACTCTGAGAAATAATTGAAGTTCAATGCTGTTAAAGCACCGAATTATTCCATCCATTAGCTATTTAATTGTTTTTGGCGTAATGACGTATACTTTTTCTTTTAAATATTCCCAAAGAAAGAAGCCCAACGTTGTCAAATCACATGATCATGGCGGCGGCCAATTAACATCGCCACGACGTGAAAAAACACGGTCATTGAACTTTTCGCGCAAAAGGCACATTATTTAGTGCTCTGCGGCAAGTGGCAGCATCCCGTTAGAACCACAGGTCGTCCAGGTCCATATCCTCAGTTTCTGGCTATAAGAAGTACGTTATCATCTCACAATAGCGAACAATTTGACTCACCACATTTTCGAAGAAGTACGATCCAATGACGCCGCCAGCCCATAAACCAACCTAAACAGTGACTCTTTGTATATGAATCGGGCTTTCAACAACCGCTCGCGGATTCTCATTTGCCCAAGTGCAGTAATTCTGCTTTTTAATGAATCCACTGAAGCGAAAGTTTGCTTCCCCGCTGTAAAGTAGTAGTTGTTCTTTGTAAAGTAGTAGTTGTTCAAGTAGTCTGTTGGCTTCAGCTCTTGAGTCAATTGAACCTTGTAAGCGTGCAAATTCCAATCTTTATTCAAAACTTACATCACTGATGTCCGTGAGATGTTCAATTGTTGGGAACGATGCCTCTGATCCTAACATATTTTAAACAAAACCTATATAATTGTGTGCTACTTTATAAATAAACAAACCTAATTAAACCTATTACTAAGCAAAACATGTACATATATGAATATTCAACTATAATTGTAATTTAATATATTGTGAAAATTTAAGATGGAAGGAAAATTCACCTCCATAATTTTTCTCTTAAGGGTGAGGGTGTAGTGTGCTTCACTAATGTACAATGCATACCGCTGATTTGTAGTGTATTTTGCAAAGTGTAACACACAAACACTATTCTTTCTCACCAATATCAAATTGGTAATGAAACTACAAAACGCTGATCAATCAGAATATTTTGAGTGACACTAATTCAAGTGTTTAAATAAATTGAGTGCATTCCAATGCAATGTTCTATGATTGGTCAGTAAACAGAAGTAATTCGAATCCTTTCACATTTTCATAAATGTGAAAGAGACGAATAATATATTTAATAATATTAAAATAAGTTAGAAGGGCTAAGTTAAATTTGTAAAACTAGTATATAAGCCAAAGAAAAATTTAAATAAGACAGACTTGATTTTTTAACGTAATCCGGCACACTCCTGCCTAGTTTATTTTAAGTCTCAAATATTTCGGCATTCCTTTGAACGCCTAGTGTCGAGCTGGAACCCTTCAGCTGTATAAAATAAATAAAGGGCTACAGGGAAAATTCCAATAGAAAATAAAGACGCACATTACAATCAGCGGTATGCATTGTACATTAGTGAAGCACACTACAATAGCGAACAACAGAAATGTTTTGCGCATAACGAACTGGGCGCGCAAGCACAGGTATTTCGACATTTCCTACAGAAATTTGCTGAAATTTACACAAAATTCTCCCAATTGTGGTCTAGTTTGGTTGATAGTGCAAATCAAACGAATCGCTAAGTAAATGCGTTTAAAAATCTTGAGGCAATTGTCTAACACTCCAGGGCCGAATTTATCAAATACTGAAACAAATAAATGCCAAATTAAGTTGGAGGCTAAACTTGACGATAAGGTGTGACTTACCATTGACATCGCGCGTTATTGTTGGACTACCCTTTATACGACAATATATAACTGGCACATAAACTTGCTTCAATCTCGAGTTTTTATTTCTTATTTTTTATTTATTTTTCAGATATTAAAATTAATTTCTTGACTGTTATTTTTTTGCTCAGAAAAGATTAATTTTTAAACTGAATAAAATATAAAAGAAGATTATTTTAGTTAACAATAGGATTTTAGTATTTCTTGTGCCAAGAATGGATGCACATACATATTTTTTCCACACATTTCATACATCTTCGTCTACGTCCATAAGTACGATATTTCTAAAAATAAAATTTTGTTGTTGTGTTTTTTAATGATTTCAAATACTATTATGCTTTTCTTTAAGTAATTCTCATTTGGTTTTTGAGATTTTTGCTATTTTTGGAATTATATTGAAGTCAACTGATGATTTCGTGCAAGATGCAATGAAATGCAGGCGTATACATAGACATGCTTAACCGACAACAAAGCATCTGTTTAGTAAATAAAAATATTTTTTATCTGGGATATGATGACATTATAACATGTAAGTGTATTTTGTGAATCTCATTTGTATGTGCAGGAATATAAAAATATTTTTTTTTACAAATATCTGAAAAATTTCTAAATTCCTTCTTTGTATTAGAATAACATGAAGCTATTAAATTAATTGTTATAAACATACTTAAGGAATATTAAGTTAAACATAAAATTCCTAAGAATTACAATTGAATTATTCAGTATTAAACGGTATAAAAGATACTTAAATAAATTTACGTGTGTATGTGAGTGTGCATTTCGCAGCATATTTACATCCGCAATTTCCGCTTAATATAAACGAAAAGAATTACAAAATGAAATAAATAAGCAGATATACATTGTTATCGGGTTTGTGCAAAAGCGTCTTATAAATTCAAATGAGATTCTTGCAGCCTAGAGGTAAATCATCGGTATTAAAATATTGCGTAAGAGCAACAGACACACTCACTTTTTGCCGGCACAATATATTTAATAGATGCACAAAACATAAAACGCAAGTTTAATTTTATATGTTTAGATGTATAAAACTGCCCACGTATAACAAATAAACCAGTAGCTGGTATTTTATTTCAGATATAGTGGAAGAAGATGAAAAACCCATTGAAGCACATATTTATTTGATTGTTTTTGCAGAGATTATGTACGAAGATATGCAAATATCTTCAGCAGTTCTGCCATGAATAAAATATTTTTTGATTTACAAAAATTTCTCTTACGCACACAGTGAAATAAAAAAAATAAATTTCTTTTATTTGTAGAAGCCAAGTAGGCGTTTAAAAAAATCATGCTATTATTATCAGGATTAATTTCCTGAAGTGAGTTTTGAAAACTTTACCCATATCAATTAAAAGTGTGTTGACTGAGGAATTTAGCACGTAGACTGCCTGAGATACTGGTTTCGATTCCGCAAGAATACGTTATTGGATTTTTCTGATTTCCCGTAGAGCGTGGTTTACCACTGGTCACTGGACTGTATCAACAGTAAATACACATAAGCACTGATGATGCAGAAGGTGTAGTGGCTTGCGAAAACAGCTGTTCTGCTCTTTTGTATAAGCTAGATAATTAAAATGGTGTTCACTAGAATATACATTTAAAAGGCATTTTACTATAGTCGGTTAATTACTCGATTAATTAACTGAGGTTATGGTTTAATCGCATAATACTAATTGTTACTTTTTGTTATTGATCGGATAACCGAATAATAATTTTTTTATGAATCAAGTAATTGCAATAAATAAGTAAATATATATAAATTATTTATTATTTAAAGTTTTTCAGTGAAAAAGAATAATAACAACAATTCTTGAACTAAAACGAGCAAACAAAAAAAGAATTCATATATAAACAAACTGTGGGATCATTTTATTTGTTATTTCAATAGTTAAAATAAATGTTATAAAAAATCTTTTGGAAAATAATTTGGTTTAAATGTGCGGGATTTAAGCGGGTGTTTTGTTTAGTTTTTATAAAACTTGACTTTGTAACAATTATTTCACTTATCGTTGATGTTGGAGAGTTCGAAAGCAACCCATTATACGAAATATCTAATTTCTCAGAAATTTTTCTGGGTTTACGCCATTAGAGTTCTGTTTTAATTTTCGAAAACCTAAAAATTTCTAATTGTTTCGCCTAATTATGTTAGAATATTGTTTCTGTTACTATCATCTAGCAAAAGCTCAGCAGCGAATATTCTGCAAAAAGGTTTATATCTGAATTCCTTAATTTCTGTTTTTAAACTATATTTTAAGAATGTACTTCTATAAGGAAATATCCCTGAGTGTAGGTGTAAAATAAGTATATATACAACTTGAATTTGTCTCTCATTAAATAATAAATATTTAATTAAATTTTCGACAGCAGTGTTATTGGCTCTTATTATCTTATTAATCAAAAACGTAATAATCCCCAATTAATTAGAGTAGCAGATTCTTTTCTAAGCTGTTTTATACACACGTCGAAAGGTTTTAATGTTTTACTCAAGTTTTCTTAAACTTGTTAAACAAATCAAAATCAGCCAGAACGTAGACCGCTCATTTACATATACGATGGAATTGTCCACCATTTTGAAAAACGATGACCAACGGTATTTTACATCATGTATAAGGCGAATCTCGTTCCCTTCTTGCATCTTTACTTATGATTGTAGTTTTTGCTGTTTATCATTTGACCTCTTAAAATGAACACCTTCTTTGTTTGTATTAAAAAATGTTTTCTAAACGAAAACCTTTTATATATGAGACGAAAAAAATACTTACAAACACAAACAAATAATAGAAACAATACTTCAAAAAACTAAAAATTTTGTTACATCCGTTAATCGACTAAAATTAACCGGTTTAATCGTAAATCGAAAACCTTTTAAATCATTATACAAATCATAACTTTAAATGAAATTTATTTGTTGATGGTTATACATTTCATTGCTGTTTTACCAAATCATCAGTAGACTTCATCGATAGTTCTGAAAAGTCACAAACATCTTATCTTATGCACACACTTTCAAAAACTATTTGAGAATTTACAAAGTACTTTAAAAAATTACAGAAGAATAAGCATAGTGGACTATGAAATCCGTACAAAACCAACACAACAAACAAATTATATTTGATATGAATATATTTTATTTTTCTACACCTTTTTACAATTACATATCCATTAGATAACAATAAAAAAAAATTATAACAGTAGTAAATTTTATATAAAGCTTAGCTGAATTTAATATAGAAAAAGTTGTTCCTTGATAATCGGTGTCGAAAATTTCTATGTTTTTCCGAAGAATATTAATTTTTATTTCTAATATCGAATTCTCGAGTTTTAGTTGTTCACACCAACTCTTTTTTTGATTCTAAGAGACTGGAGCCAGAGAAATATTTAAAGATTGGCGTCTATTTTGGTTGGGACTGCGCTTAGCCGGGTGCTTAATGAGACGGCATTCTATAAAAGCGTTTATTTAAAATGTATTAATAGAATTATTTGTTAAATCAAACAACTCAGTTTTATTATTATTCTAAGTCCAAAAAAGAAAGAGCAGTTTGCAATTACAGATTTATTTTCTGACTCCAGAAAGAATTAATTAAATTTACACAGCAAAACAAGCATTTTTAAATATTGTAGTATTTTATTCCCTACAATTGACACTTAGTTCGTTATATAATGAAAAGTTTTCTGGTGATAAATCTATGCAAGGTGATAATAAAACCAGTTGCTTCAGTAGCAATTGCAGTTGAACGGGTATATGAAGAAAATAAAAACTGTTATCACATTCATCTAAGCCACAAGATTACACATGAGTATGGATGATGAAAGTATAGCGGCATCCGAAAACACCTGTTCTGCTCTGATGCATAAGTTGAATAATTGAGGTTGACTTTTCTTTGTGCCTTGGAATATTGATCATGTCTTTCTGAATTTAAAACAAATTTTCGAACAACTAGCCATCAAATATAATCAAATAAATATTTTTATTTTGTTAAATAATTTTGCTCATCTATTGTTGTATTTAGATCCACTGTGCATCTTGAAATTTGTTACACTCTTTTAAGTTATAAATATAGGTAATTTTCTAAGCCCATAAAATACGAATAAAAGAGGTTATCTTTTGTTCACACTTATATTCCTATTAATATTGTTTTAATTTTTTTTTTCTATTTCATAAATCAAATTACCAAAAACGTCACATCAAATCAAAAGAATGCGGAAGCCAGTTACGATTTTAGCAGCAATGATCCATTCCCTTATCCTCGCTACACAGATGATTGGTTCAACAGGTGAGTAAAAAAAAATTAATTGAACACTTTTTTCATTTTAGGCTTGTTTACACACATTGTTATTTATTATTATTTCTATACCCGTCACCTCTCTATTATTAATATCTGTCCCCACAATACTATCCCCCCTTTATAGTTCCGGCACAATGCACTGCATATGAGGGGTCATCCCCTGAGTGCTGGTCCAAGAAAAAAAAAATATGGGACCCCATAAGGTATATATATTTTGGATCCTTATATATAGGGAATACGAATAAAGGATGTCCGTCTGCACCTAAAATCAGGTTTCCCAAGCCCCCAGAAGAGCCATAGATTTCAGTCGTGGACTGATGGATTGGAAATCAACTTAAATAGGGTAGTTTTAAAATTCAGATAATGAATTTCAGAATCCAAAATACGGTTCCAGAGGTGGGAAACTTACACCTATTTCTGTCTGCAAAATTAATTACTGAAAGCCATTTTTTTGTTGTTAATTAAAATTATTTTATACTAAATTTCCAAAAAAAAAATTTAATATTAGATTCAAGGGTTGGGCAATTGAAATTTGTTTAGGGACATGAAATAAACCAAAGAAGCAATAGAGTTTTTTTTGCCACCTAAAACTATTTCATAATTCAGGAAGAATAAAATTGGTATTAATATAAAAAAATCCAAATCTCGATTTCAGGATTGGATAATTGAAATATTTTTTGGTACATGAAAGTCACCAAAAATGTTACATATTTTAATTCTTTGTTACGTAAAACTATGTCATACATCATTAAGAGTTGAATTGGTATTAAAACAAATAAATAAAAAATTCGATTCCAGGCTTGGGAAATTGAATTTTTTTTTCGTACATAAAAGTAAGCATATAAGTTCCTAATTTTGTTTTTTTTTTTTTGTTAAGTTAAACCTATTTTATACTTCAAGAGGCATTAAAACCCAAAAAAGGAAATATTTGATTCCAGGGTTGGGAAATTAAAATTTTTTTTGATACATAAAAGTAACCACATAAGTTCCTAATTTTAAATTTTTTTGGTCAACTAAAGCTATATTACACTTCAGGGAGAATAATGTTGTTTTCTTTTCTAAAAGAGAATGCTAAATTTTTTGCACTTTTCAATGGAAAATGGTAACATTATGGCATTTGAAAATCGTGAATTTATTGGAAATTGATCTACCATCCCTTATGAAAATGTGCTTTACTTTAAAGTTGTGCCTAATTGTGTTGTTTTAAAATAAAAAGTGACAAAATGTTATTTTCCAGAAAAGAAATCGCCATAAAAGTGGCATTGAAAATTAAAAAAAAATCAAAAACACGATTCCAGGTTGCACAATTTTAACTTCCGTTTTGGTACATAAAAATTTATTTTATATTTTAGGAAAAATAAAATTGGTATTAAAAATTCAAATTGGACATTGAATCTTTTTTGGGACAGGAAAGTATCCAACTGAAGCAAATATTTCGCTTTTGCTAATAAAGTTTGATATTTTTGTAAGAAATTCAATGGCATTGGAAATCAGAAAATGGTAAAAGACAGCTTCACAGCAGTAAAATGTAAACTTTTTTTTTGAAATATTAAAGTAAACAAATAATAAAAATTTGTTACATTCGTAATAAAAAATATATTCGTAATAAAAAATAAGAGAAGTAAGTCGGAGAATATTGCACTTTTTTATGGTTTACAGTTTGTCACCACTTATTAGGTGGCTTAGTTGAATGTGATAACAGTTCCTATTTACACAAATTTTATTGTGAAAAAGAATCCGAGAACTGTATCAACCTGATGTTAACAATAATAAGTGGTGATAAACACAATACACATGAGCACTGATGATGAAAGTGTTGCGGCTTTCGAAAACAGCTGTTCTGCTCTGCTGTGTAAATTGAATAAAACTGATGTTGACTTTCCTTTGTACCTTGGAATATTTATCATGTCTTTCTGAGATTTAAAAAAAAATTTCGAACAATTAGCCTATGAATCTTAATTCAATTTAATATAGCAATATAGGGATGCATTTATGTTTATGCAGGTGTAAGTCGGTGAAGAATAAATATATGAGGTTCGGCATAGCCGAATATAGCGCTTTTAGTTGTCATTTAAAGAAATTAGAGCCAAGATTAAATAGATTTCAATGCTTTGCGTAAAAGGGATTTTTCTCCGGAAAAAATGGAGAAGCATTTATTTTGTTTCAAATTTTTCTTATATTTAATATTATTTATTTTTTGCCAAAAGGATTCTTGTTTAAAATCTTTGTATTTAAAAAATCTTTTATAAAAGAAACAAGTGTAATTTTGTTTAAAGTGAAAACTTATTATTGGCGTGCTGTTTACATGAACATAATGCACACTATTAATTACTTAATGTTTATCCCCATCCTCGTACACTGACTTTTAACAACCTGCTTTCCCTGCAAGGTTTGCCAGCTCTTTGCTCTTAAATATAACGAAAATGTTGTTGTTTTAAGAACTTCACAATAGCAAATATTTAGATATTTCTTTTCAACGTACTCGTATCAGGATAAACCACTCGTATTATATAATAAACTTGTTTAATCTTTTGCTGTGTGTTTGCTTTCTATTTAATTCATTTTGAATTCATGTTTTAATTTTAGCCACGGAACACGTTGTGCTGGCGAAGTTGCTGCTGCCAGAGATAATGGCATTTGCGGTGTCGGTGTGGCTTATGATAGCAAAATTGCGGGTAAGTGAACCAGACGTTGAGATTAAATTAAGTATTTTATAGATAAATTCTAATATGAGCATACACCGATATTTTGGTTTTTACCGTTTTGATGAAAGAAATTTGCTAAAAGTGTTGGTTGTTGCTAAACACAATGAATTGGTTTGAAAAATATAGAATTTACATTTAACAAGGAAATGAAAATAAGAAGTTTCATTGCTAAAGCAATTTTAAGCTTTTAAGCAACATTAAGAATCGAAATTTTTAAAGAAAGAAGTAATTGTAAATTTAATTTGCCGAGCTTATTAATTTTATATTGAGGTAAGAATTCTTTTATTGGACTCAAGTTAAAATTTGCAAATTATATTTTGTATGAATTTTGATTAAATTCAAGTTATTTTTATTAATATTCTACTCTTAATAAAAATAAGTTATATTTAACAAAAATTCATAAAAAATAATTTGTAGATTTGTATTGATTAAAAAAGAAATAATTTTCATGAAACTAAAATAAATAAATTAATCAGATTTTTAACAATATTAAAAAATGTGTGTATATGTGATTAATAACTTTTTATACCCTCAAAAAAAAAAAAAATGTATGGAGGGTATATTCACTTTGTCATTCCGTTTGTAACGCAGCGAAATATCCATCTGAGACCCCATAAACTATATATAGTCTTGATCAGTGATGAAATCTAAGACGATCTGAGCATGTCCGCCTGTCCATCTGTGGAAATTACGATTCAGCCCAAACGAAAAGAGCTACACTCTTGAATTTTGGTATAAATATATCTTAAAGGATAGCACAGGTTAAGTTCGGAGACGGGCTAAGTCGGGCAAGAGGGAAAAAAGTTCCCCTAAGAAAAACTAAACCAACCTCTAAAAAACAACATAATTTTTAAAGTTTTTTTCTAATTCTGTTAAGAAAATGATATATTTTTATATTAAAGAAGGTCTAACGTGTTAAAATTGGAACCATAAAATAAAGAAAATTTATTTTTGGACCCCGCACCTTTAGTGGGCTTTATTATGTGCAAAAATAGTGTAAAAATTTAACAAATTGTTTTACTTAATCCTACGTTCCTTAAAAATAAAATTTTTAAGCTTTAATGACGAAGCTGAGATGTAACCTGGTACTACTCTGCCCTAACCCCTCCTCCCCCTTTGCCCCCTAAATGACCCTATCAAAAAAATAAAATAAATACAAATAAATTTTACATTTAATTATTCCGAACATATATTTTTGAAGTTTTATGGCAAAGGCCGTGGGGTAGACCCCAACAAAATACAGTTTTGTTACCCTCCAAAAATAATTTGATCTCCTAAAGTATATATATATTCTTGATCAGTGATGAAGTCTGAGGCGATCTAGCTATGCCCATACGTTCGTCTGTTGAAAACATCATATGGTCTATTTTTGGACCCCGCCCCCTTTAGTGGGAGTTAACGTACGATGTTATATGCAAAAATAGTGTAAATATTGAACAATTTTTATTCCTTAAGCCTATAAGAAGCTGAGATGTTGTCTGATTTTGCAGAGCTGAAACGTCTCCCCCACGGCCCTTCCCGGAATGACTCTGTCAAAATAGAGATTTCAAATTGGATACAGAGATGTCTTAAAGGAACTCTCACCACCAAGTTAAACATTTTAAATTTACTTATTAAATATTTGGAGGGTATTTAAGATTTGACCCGGTCGAATATAGCGGTTTTACTTGTTTATATTGTTTATATTAATTATTCTCTGGTGCATGAGGAAAAGTCACTGCTTTTCTTTTTTTTTTACTTCAATCTCTTATGTACTGCGAAGGATGCAAGTGCCATCGATATCTGTATGGTGGGTCAGAAGTCACCATTGGGATTAAAACTTTAATATCATTTTTATTTCTATATATTTTTTTATTTCTTTCAGATTATAATAAATTTCAAATAGAAATATTATTACATTAAATATAAAAATAAGGCATTTTAAATGATTCTCGTTTCAGCTTTATCATGTTGGGCTCATTTTAGACTATTTTCCATAGTATCTTGCAAAATGTGAGGCTGTAGCAACAAATATTGGGCTCGAGTTCAAGGATTCTGACATAAACGATCCTTTATATAACCTTAAAGAAAATAGTCGGGTACCAAAAAATCTGCCGAACGCACAGGCCAATTAATTTCGAAATTTTTGAAAATTATTCCGGTCGGTGATTTGGTCTAGTCCTTTGTTCAGCTGCAAGTTGTTTCATTATCTATTCAGCAGGTTTATTTATACAATAGGAAAATAAAATTTACCCCAGGGTTGCCAATAGCTTTTTTGTTTCAAAGTATCCCAAGGAAATGTGCCTAGATCTTGATTGCCTAAACAACTTCATTCATTGAGCGTGGATCAATAAGCCAATTTAATGAAATACATAAAAATTTATTTTATTTTTCAAATTAGTCTCCTTTGAGTTCTACATATGAAGTTCAAAGTTTCTGTATTTTTTTTATACCTTCCGAAAATTGTAATTTATCAAAAATAGGTGCTTGTTTGTGAGATGATTTCCAATTCATAGAAACTGCGCATGTGTGCACACTTGCATTGTGAGAAAAAGCGGCAAACATCTTGCGGAAAGATTTGTTATACCCAAGTGATCATTCGAAATTGCAACGACTGCACCATATGAGATATAGGCATCTCACATGGCCTCCACAATCTCTCACTTTCAATCTCCTATCGGCTAAAACTATATCGTGAATTTTTTTCAATTGTTTTGGATGTAGAGACCTCAACTGGGCGTCCAGAACTTTCTTTGCGTTAGGTTAGGTTAGGTTGAAGAGAGGGGCATAAGCTATCCCAATCCGTTCAGGATTACACTTAGGCCTCATGGGCCTGTTGTGCGCTCCATAATAAGGAGTTCCCATTCTACTGTTAGTGCATGAAGAAAATTTAACCCACATCCTCCGTACTAGTAGGGTAGAATCGCTACCAGTCAGCCACAGACGCATCGGTTTGTTAACTGTGTAGGAGGGAGAGAGCATAAAAAGAGATGAGAAGACAGAGTATTTGTCAGCTATTTCATTCAATGGTGCCGACGAAGGAGGGTGATATAAAGCGCACTTCAGTATATGATAGTGTCAACCCTGTCGCTAATGTTTAGCGAGAGCATAGTGCCCTCGTCATTGCAACAGGACGAGAACAACTTAACTAATCATGAACTAATGCAGATCAGAAAAATTCCAACTGAGGTCGGAATCAAAGTTATGGTTTACGGTTTCGTAGTTTGCGCGGCAACTAGTCCAGTCAACTAGACAAAGAGTAAAATCAAGAGGATGGATTTGCCTCTTCGTCGTCTTTGCAGTACCCATCGAAGGGAAATCTTAGACGTTCCGATATACATTCGATCACACAGCTTCTTTGACATTATGTGTTTTAAACGAAACCAAAGATTGAATGCATTGCTGTACAAACATTTATTTCGCCACTTCCGGTCCTGATTACAGATCTGACTACGAAATGGTCACAGTAATGATTTTTAATATGAGACTCTCAATTCCTTATTTATCTTGAATTATGACATAAATCATCACCGGGAATATGGTGAGTGGGTTATCCTGATTCTATTGATATTGCCGATCCAGTGTAGAGTAACCTAGGGACCAAAGTGGTCGAAATTTGTGATAGTAATTACTTCAAAAAGCGTTTATAAAAAGGAAACGGACTTAAAAAACTAATTAAAATCGTAGAAGAATCGGAGAATTTTTCCCTTTAATTAGTTAATGCGTTATTTAGCGTTTTTCTGTTTCTTACATCATTTATTAAATGCACTTTCTCAATTCCGTTCATATAAATTCTTACTTTTCTTCAAAGATTTATTCATACACCCATGGGCAAATTATGGCACTAGATAACTTCCACATAAATTGTAATCAAATTTTCATCGATAACAAATGCGACCATATGGCCTTTGAATTTATCTCGAAGAAGTCTTTCAAAGTGAGAAGTTAAATTTCGAAATTTATAACTCTAGGCACAAACCAAGGACGTTAACAGAGCACTGTTTGCAGGTGAACATAGCGCTGTTAAGCGCTACGTTGAGTGTATGTATTCCAAATGGAATAATGTCACCATTTCTGAACCAACCCTAAGGAAAATTAACTGAACAGACAACCAGATCCATAGCTTTCACAGTATACTAATACTTTGGTATATCTATGCGGAGAAGCTTTGACTTTTTGTATAAAACATTTCAAAATTCTAGAGACGATTATTCAGGATCGATTAAATTTGATTTTATTTTCTAGCTCTTATGGTCCCCTGCTACGTCTACTACCCGTAACCCTAAACAGTTGAATTTTTAATAAAGAAATTTGAATTTTAGTGAAATTTCTCCATTATTTTATTTTGTAGCTCGTTTACTACTCTCACAATTATTTAGGGTTGTAAATTTCGAAATTTATCTTCACACGGGCATTTTTTGCCTACTTTTCGAGGGTGCTGTTGGCTGAAGTGGTTAGCATGAGAATATAAAATCGAAAGTCCTGAGCTCGACTCCGCGCTCAGTCATGAATATTGTACTCGAATTCCTCTGATCAGCATTACTGAATGGTTGCATTAATTGTTGTCGGCAGCGATTGACGCTATCCTTTACTAAAGAGTAGAGTAGCATCTTCGTCGGCCCTGTAACAAATAGTTAAATGGCAAAGTAGAGATTAAAATAGCTGAAAGTAAATTCTTTATCTCCTCATCTTTTCTAATTTCGGGGCAATTCACTGGATACATATAGGCCATTCCTTGAGAGCTGATCCTACTAAAAAGAAAATTATAGCGGAACTGTTGTAACTTGGAATTCAATAAAAAGAACTTTGTCAAAAATTATTAAAAGTGTTCGGCTTCAATTTGTATGATAAGCTTAATTGATTTTCTTGCGGAATGTAATTCCTTTTCATAAAAATATTTGTGCTAAGCCAAGTGATACCAGCTAAATGTTTACTTTAGAATAGCCGGTATGAAAAGTTTGTCTGTTTGCAAAATGAACAAACTTGCAGAAAGTGTGCCGATACAATGCATTCATTTAGTTTTATTGTTTCGTAATCGCTTATGACAACAGAAAATCAAAGCTGTTATCGCTAAATATTTATGGCAGATAAATGATATTTATTACCATCGAGCTTTCTCTATTGTGGGCCTTAGATACCAACGAACAATGTGATTAGGATGTGAACATAAATATTTACTTGTTTATGTGCTATTGTTTAAACAATAATAAAATACTCGTATGCCCACCCACACGAGGAGACAACTATTTCGATATGAGTTCCTAGAACTCTGACGTTGGAAAGTAAAGTGCGGTAGCACGATTGGAAAATATAAGATCAACATTATGAATATTGGCCGCACAGTGGGGTTTTCTGTAATAAGAAATAATAAACAATGAGTTGTTGTTTGCCTCAACGACATATTTATGCATGGGAATAAAGAAGAATTTGCACATGACTATAAGACCAAGACGCATTTTATTTAAAACAAGTAAAAACGTTATATTAGACCGGGTCGAATCTTAAATACCCTCCAAATATTTAGTAAGTGAATTTGAAATGTTTAACTTGGTGGCACAGAATTCCTTTTATAATATCGTACGTCAACGCCTACTGAAGGGGGCGGGTTTAAAAATAGACAATATCATGTTTTCCACAGACGAACGTATGGGCATTGTTAGACCGTCTTAAACTTCATCACTAATCAAGAACATACATATTTACTTTATAGGGTCCAATTCTCTTTGGAGGGTATAAAAACTGTATTTTGGCGGTGTCGCTCTGGCAAGGGCTGTAGGGGAAATATTTCACCTTTGTCATAAAACTCTAAAAATAAATACTTAGGATAATTATATACAAAATTAAAATTTCTTTTTTTGAAACAGGTAGACATAAAACTCTAAAAATAAATGCTTGGGATGATTATACACAAAATTAAACAAAAATTTTATTTATTTTTAATAGGGTCATTTAGCGGGCAAAGGGGGAGGAGGGGGTAGGGCAGCAACAGGCAGTCATAAAACTCTAAAAAAAATTCTTTAAAAAAAAAATTTTTTTTTTGGTAGGGTCATTTGGGGGGCAAAGGAAGAGGAGGGGGTAGGGCAGAAATCGGCAGTCATAAAACTCTAAAGATAAATGATTGGGATTATTATATACAAAATTTAAAAAACATTTTTTTTTGGTAGGGTCATTTAGGGGGCGAAGGGGAAGCAGAGTAGTACCAGGTTTCGTGTCAGTTTCGTCATTAAAACATAAAAATTTTATTTTTAAGGAATGTAGGCTTAAGTAAAACAATTTGTTAAATTTTTATGCTACCGATTTAGCCCATCTTCGAACTTAACCTGCTCTAAGTTTTAAACTATATTTATGCCAAATTTCAAGAGTCTAGCTCTTTTCGTTTGGACTGAATCGTGATTTCCACAGACAGACGGACGGACGGACGGACATGCTCAGTTCGTCTTAGATTTCATCACTGATCAAGAATATATATACTTTATGGGGTCTGAGATGGATATTTCGATGCGTTACAAACGGAATGACAAAGTGAATATACCCTCCAAATTCTTTTTTGGAGGGTATAAAAAGGCTACTTAAGTTCAAAGGATATTTGAAGATAATATACATATAAAAACTACTCACGTTTCCTCTACTAGAAATTAAATTCTTTCTAAAAATTTGCAGTTATACGGAGTTTTGAAACCAAAAATTTATTTTCGCAAGGGACGCTAGACCCGGCACTCAGCGTATAAACACCTCGTATGATTTTTTTCAAAATTTGAATATTTATGCTCATAGATGGGGTATCAATATGCCGAGATTCATAAAATATATTAAGTATTTTTAAAAATAATTAAACGCTGTTTTTTTGTTAAAAATGTGTATATAAATTTGTATATATAAATTTAAAATGTATTTTTTTTAAGTTTAAATTTTGTTATTTCGGTTAAGCCTACGATGTTTAATTGAAAAACTCGCTTAATTAAAGTTATATGTTTGTATTTATTAGTTTGGATCGATTCTAAAGATGCTTTTGTTCGCTTAAAATAAAATCCACTTAATAGAAAATCCGTTACATTGGAATATACGAGGACGGGTCAATCAGTCCGTGACTTTTTGAATTTCCTGTCTTAATTGAAATGGCAGCACTGCTACTGTCAACAGGCAACTGTCAGTGGACTCCTGCAAAATTGGTACAAACTGCGTCATTTATTTTATATGTTGGCACACGTCGATAGCAGAATAAAGTTAAGCGGCATGGCCACACATCAAACTGACGCTTCAAACTCTGCTTTTCTTTGATAGTGTTAGCACGTATGTTTTGATGTGAGTTTGAAGAATATCAAAACAATTTAGATTTTCACTGCCAAACTGAATTTTACCAACATATACACAGGTTTGATGCATCAGTTTGATCTGTGGCCATGCCGCTTAACGCGCTTTTCGAGAAGAATATGAAAAGAGTGAAATTCGTGAGCTTATTAAGTATTACTTTTTGCAGAAATGAACCATCACTCAGACCAAAGCTAAGCTTGATAAATAATATGAGAAATCTGCACCATCCATTTCTATGGTAAAAAAGTGGTTTACCGTTGGTTTCAATTTTGGATGATTACTTGGGTATGAGAAAGTTTTCTGCAAGTGCAGTTTCCATGGCAAAAATCCATGAATTGGTCTACGAATTGCTCTCTCAACCGCCCTATTCTCCAGATTTAGCCCCAAGTGATTATTTTCTATTCCCAAATTTTGAGAAATCGGTCGGCGGAAAGAAATTTGACTCCAATGACGAAATCATCTCACAAACAAACGCCTATTTTGATGACCTCGTCAAATCATATTTTTCGGCAGGGATAAACAAATTGGAGAATCGTTGGACTAAGTGTATGGAAGTTAAAGGAGACCATGATGAAAACTAAAGTAACTTTTTATATAAAAATCAGTGTTTCATTCAAGAAGTCACGGACTTATGAAGCCATTTTCATATTATGCTAAGAAATGCGCTTATATATGAGATCTGTTCAGAAAATAAGAATAATTTTCAATTTATATATTTGGTAATTGTTGGTTAGCACTGCAATATTAACCTGTAATAGTCCAGATTTTTTTTACCAAATTTTACCAAAAAGCCCATTGAAAAATTCCTATTTATTCACTCATATTGCTGCTGCGTCAGCACCTTTTTCAATCCACGAAGCAGTTCTGATAAGTTTTTTTTGTATATTCTTCAGCTCTCTCAGCGACTTCGTTCTAATCTCCTAAATAATCTTGGGAACAGTAAGCCAACTTAGCTGAGGCATGATTAATACGACGATTTTTTTTTAAATTCAGCAATTTCGGGACGAACTTTACCCCCAAGCGGCCCATGAGAAAAAGTTCTGAAAAAATTGCATGGCATGAGCCAACCGACGTTCTTTAATAGTGATTCGATGATTCTTCATAAAAATTCTTTTAAAATTTTCAACATTTCCATCGGTTTATGGTAAGCTGAGGACTCCAGGACCAGCATCGTATTCACATATTAAGTTTCCTTCAAACGGTGTTCTGACTCATAGTGGACTACCATATTTCACTGTCAACATTTCAAATATTTTTGAACACTCAACTCTATTTTTACACACAATTTTATGTAAATCATTTAATTCATTTATTTCTCTACAACAGGAAATCGCAAAACATTTCTAATTTTTCTGATACTCAGAAACTAAAATTAAAAATGCTAAATGGTTAAAACTGTGCTGAAGACAAGTTTGCCAACATAAGAAAAAATCGAATGCTCCTAATTCCCCTAAGTATTTGAACAGACGTCGTATATACGTAATTTACATGTAAACTGAATATATAAATAACAGTCGCAAAGCAGCTCTGAGTCACTCAACATCAAGCCTCGTTGGAAATTATTTTTTAAGTGCAGGCAGACCACTGATTGTTTACTC
This sequence comes from Linnaemya tessellans, assembly GCA_951800035.1. NCBI lineage: Eukaryota > Metazoa > Arthropoda > Insecta > Diptera > Tachinidae > Linnaemya > Linnaemya tessellans. The sequence goes on along the minus strand of OX637532.1, from coordinate 109,737,779 downwards.
TCTTCCGAGAGTTCTGCGTTTCACTCGCACTAGTTAATTTCAACACCTCAGATAACTGTATAGATTTACAGTTCTTCCGACGAATTTTCCGTGGTTAACTACGTTGCTACTGCCGATATGAATGCATAAGACGTGTACTGATAAAAAAGGGTTTTAAGAAATCGGCATATGTGCTCAGTCACACTGTCGGCATCTGTGCTCTGTTACTTGAAAAAATATTTTACTAATACGAACATAAAATGTCTTCTTCGCCCGCCAAATATTTTATAACTTTGATTTATTGTGAGACGTTAGTGGTCTTGCAAAATTGTTGTTGCAGGTACGTGATTAAAAACGTTACTTTCGTGATCGTAAGTTATTGTGAAAATATTAAACTTTGCCGTGCAGGAAAATAATTGAAAAATTTAAAGTTTCATGGTCGTCAGTTTAATTTTGGCACAACCGTAATGCTGTAGACGTTTAGAAGAAATTGATTTACCAAATCTAAGTAACAGGAGAACAGTATCCAGCATTAATTTTGTGAAAAGTTAACACGTTTAATTATATTAATGGGTATTTATTAATAATTAAATAGGGAATGAATAAAAAAGAAAAATTATAAAACAAATTGCCAATTCATTGTTGTACAGAAGGGTACCAAATATCCGGGTAATGAATATCAAAGTAGAGTTGCTGCAAATAGCTTCAAAATTGCTAAAAAAAATTTTTCATCTTCTTGCCTTTCTTCATCTGTCAACTCAACACTATCTCCTTTTTTCTACTTGCAGCGCTATGCACTGCATATGTAGGGGACATCCCGTGAGTGCTGGCCCGGGTTAAAAATAAATAATTTTTTTATTTCAGCCTTTTTATGAATAATTATTCTCTAACTTGTTAAACACGATATTTGTCATAAAAAAGCAGTGTGAGTCCGATTAATGGGGAAATGTGTAAACATATAGTAATTAAAAAGCTATTAATCAGCTGTTTACTGAAATGTAATGCATGTAGTTATTTTACAGCAATGGTTTTCGAGCTGTACAGCGCTATCACAATTATATGTTAAGCTTCTCTGTACTTCTTGTTGTCCGTATGAATGACAATCTCAGAGACGAAGAAGACTTTTAGTTTGGCAGTCGGCATTGTAGCAAAAATTAGCCGGCGAAGTAAAAAAGGTTGTAATAGCTACAAGAAACTGTCTATCTTCTCATCTTTCCTAATCTCTCCCTTCAATACTATCCCCTCGTTTTCAGTTCCGGCGCAATGCATTGCATATGGGCATTTCCACCTTGATCGAAAAATTAAAAGTTAACAAACAGATTTTTTCCTAATGTATTATAAAAGAGAAACTTCTAAAATAAATTAAATTTAGGAGCTCAAAGCTTTCTTTTGTTGGGATGGTGAAATACTGAGCTACAAGTTTGAAGTTCCCGTTTTTGTAAGTGTTTCTTAACTTCAAGGGCATTTTCTCTTCATAATTAACATTCCTAAGAGCAATTTCATAATAATACTCTTAATGCAAAACTGTTGCTACAAACATATTTAATCATAAAACAAATGCAAAAAATAAATTTAGTATTTTGTAGTTTTTATATAATTTTCTAATATTTATGACTTTTTCGCATTTTTTTAACATAATAAAATAAAGTGGAAATTTTAGTAATGTAACGCCAGTAACGTAACGCCAGACCAATTTTCATAAAAGAAAAAAAAGGAAAAAAGATTTGTTCAATTTATAACTTGGAAAATAAATGTATATTGGTCCAAAACCTATCAAAAAAAAATTTGATTAAAAATACTTGCCCAATTCGCAGAGTTCAACAATTTTGTTATCAAAGTCAAATCGCACTTCCGTTTTTTGTAACGTAACGCCAGGTCACTTTTTGGAGTATATCTTGAAATTCTTAGGCTCAACTATTTCCATTTTTTGGCTGAATATAGAGCTATCCAATCACTTCTCTAATGTGAGAAAAAAACTTTTTTAAATTCTGGTTTTTAACGTTTTTTTTAGTAAATTTCTTATTCAAATTGCAAAAGTCTTTTTCAAAGTTATTAAAATTAAATGATTTTGTACTCATATTATATATTTGTTTTTATTTGCCTACGATAACATAATGTACGACTACTACTATTGCACACTAGACTTGTGTCCAGCTAGCTCATTCGCTCAGTTTTGACAAGAACCTCTGATCAAACCCATGTAATTAAAATGAGTTTGATCAGAGGTTCTTGTCAAAACGGAGCGAATGAGCTAGTTGGACACAAGTCTAATATAAATGGCTTTGATCAGAGGTTCTTGTCAAAAATGAGCGAATGAGCTAGTTGGAGAAAGTCTATTTCACACTAGATGGTGTTGAGTGTATTTCTATGCTGCTGTTAAGTTTCTCTGTACTTCTTGTTGTCCATATGATTACACTAATACACTCATATATAGCTCACAACGATTTGATCGTAGTCTAAATTTGTGATTGTATTGTGAAAAATATTTTTACCCCCAGCGTATAGATGTTTACACATCAAAAATTATTTTTATTACAATATTTCGTTACACTGTGTAACTTCTTCAAAGAACAATTTGAAGATATAAAAATTCTTTTTTGCTTTATACAATTCTTCGTGTGTGGCAAAACTGTTTAAATATTCGATTTAAACTGATTTGCCTGCAAAAGTTACACCATGTAATGAAATAAAAATATTTTGTGGTGACACTAAATGTTTTTGGTTTATTTAATTTAATGATTCTTCAATTATTCTCTTCTTCCAGGTATACGCATGTTAGATCAGCCTTATATGACAGACTTGATCGAGGCAAATTCTATGGGTCATGAACCTCATAAAATTCACATCTACAGTGCATCCTGGGGTCCCACTGATGATGGAAAGACTGTTGATGGTCCACGAAATGCCACCATGCGTGCCATAGTGCAGGGTGTTAACGAGGTAAAATGTTTTTTACCCTAAATGCCTCTTGTGTTTAATTCTATTTTGCATTTCAAAAGCTGGAAATGGCTAAACTCCATCTTACACTCAGATTTTTTTATTTGCACAAAATTTGAATTTGCATTTTATAGGGTCGTAATGGCTTAGGAAATATATACGTTTGGGCTTCGGGCGACGGTGGTGAAGAGGATGATTGCAATTGTGATGGCTATGCCGCTTCCATGTGGACAATATCAATTAATAGTGCCATTAATGATGGCCAAAATGCCCACTACGATGAAAGTTGCAGTTCTACATTAGCGAGTACGTTTAGTAATGGAGCCAAAGATCCGAACACAGGAGTTGCCACCACAGATTTATATGGCAAATGCACAACCACCCATTCGGGTACAAGTGCTGCGGCTCCAGAAGCTGCCGGAGTATTTGCTTTAGCACTAGAAGCCAAGTAAGTGTTCTTTGCAAAAAGAAAATGAAATAATTTTGCCATCAACATGTTTTTGCTTTATAATTTAGCCCGCAATTGACTTGGCGTGATATACAACATTTAACCGTCTTGACTTCAAAACGCAATTCCCTTTTTGATGCCAAAAATCGTTTCCATTGGACAATGAACGGAGTGGGTTTGGAATTTAATCATTTGTTTGGTTTTGGCGTCTTAGATGCTGGTGGCATGGTGACATTGGCCAAACAATGGCATACAGTGCCAGCCAGATATCACTGTGAAGCAGGAAATATTGAAGACCCACAGTGAGTATATTTTTTTTAGTAATTTCAGCTAAAGACACGATTTTTGTAATAATGTGCCAACATCTATTTGAAGTCCTATTTATTCCGGTCGTTCGTTGTATTTGGAAATCAAGACAGACGCTTGCAAAGGCAGCGATACTGAAGTCAACTATTTGGAACATGTGCAAGCTGTTATCTCGGCGAATGCTTCAAGGCGTGGTGACTTGGAATTATTTTTGACCTCGCCCATGGGAACTAGGTAAGTTTGTACTTTATAAGTGACAATGATCTGCTGCAATTATTTTATCATGAACTATTGTAAGCAGTTAATAAGTTTCAGGACTTTTCATTTTAATTTCCTTTATTATGTGCTAGAAATCACTGTAGTGAAACAGACCAGAATCTAGCACCGGTCACAATTAGCTCAAGAACTCTGATTGCAATAAAATAATTAATATATATTTAAGGTTAATTTTTTTTTTGTTTCTTGATCTCAAGTTCAATATTTATTTTAAAAAAGGTGACGTGACCACATTTCTAATCAAATCTTTCTACTGAAATTCGAACACCAACTTAACACATTTAGCGCCACGTGCTTAACCAGTGCACACGACCTGACTACTCGTTCGGGCCGCGTGTACACATATACATACGCAACCTTGATGTCTTTAAACATGAATGTGGCATAGTGCACACGATTTACATTGGGGGGAATGAGTCTGTGGCCCCAGTATAACGTGGCTTTGGTTCAATGAGAACAGGTGGATAGATTTTCTTAATAGTATTCTTTTTTCATTTTTATATTCAAATAAACAATTTTTACCATACCAAAACAATTTTCTGACTCTTCATCACAACTACTAGAAGGAATGTAATCCCTGCCTCTATCATCATCATCTTCTGAGTCACTAAAATATGACAGATCAGAGAGATCATCTTTAACATCTTTTATTTATTTTTCAAATTAGCTGAATTAACTTGTCTGAAACAGTGAACAAAGAAAAAATGTTGCGTGTTCACCTGTGCACACGCGAAGAATTGCTGAAAAACCATGGAAAAAGTGAAAATTTTCACTTTTTGTTTTTAAAGTAGACCTAAACAGAATGTTTTCAGGAAAATAAAACTTTTGGCCCGAATGAGTGGATTGCGATTTTGGCGCTTGGCACGAGAACAAAAGCCATGGTCTTTTACACAAAATAATTATATCCAAACAACAATTCGCAAAAATAGAAGACTTTTATCTCAACTGCAATTTACACTAACAATTTCTGGAATAATGTATGTAGTGGTGAATGACGAATACTAACACCGGTATTTATAAAATTTCAAATGAGTTTGAAATGTATTTTAATAAAATTTTTTTATACAAAATTTTCTTAAAACAGATTTCAAATACGTTTTATTTTTTTATGAATATGCGGGTAATAATTTAAATATTTTTTGCGCCTCTGTTAATGTGCGCAAAATAAAATTTTTTTTATGATTACTCGGGTACATTAAAAAGTGTCCTCATCTATATCTATTTGTATATAACTTGCACTGCATATGTTGGGATCATCCCCTGAGTCCTGATCCTGCTAATAAAAACATACGAAGCGGTTTAAGAAAATTATTTAATACGTGCTTGGTTATACTTTCAGGGGTCAGCACTCCATTAAATTAAATTTGAAAATCGAAAAAGTTTTATAATTTTTGAACATTTTAAATCTGCGTTATAGATTTCTGACTGATACCTTGTATTCCGAAACACTGGCATAAAACAAATACTTGGAAGATTAATTTAGTAGTTTCATAAACAATTTTTTTTAAATCTTTTTTCTACCTCATATTATATTTTTTTTTTATAAATACGGCAGCAACAATACAATTTATGCGGCTTTTATCATATTTTGTGAGATAACATCCCATTAATATCTAAAATAAATAAATTGTAATTATATAAAATAATGCCAATAAAACATTGTCACTGATAAAATCCAAATGTTTGGCATGAACACAGACGTCAATGGCAACATCTGCTGCTCATTTGCTGCCAAGCAGATAACTCAATTTGAAAAGTTATACAGTGAATGCCACCAAATACCCTACAGCCACATTCTATGTAGAACTGCTGACAGGCCAACAAGTATTTGCAAGTTTTATATGATAATCGAACCCAAGTTGAAAAAATTACATTCAATTCATAAAAGTAAAAGTTATGTTATTTTAATAAAGTGCCAAAGAAAGTAATGAAACTAGTTTACAATAGTTTGCCGAAAAAATACAATAAGTTTACATTAATATTGAAATGCGTTAAATTGGGAGGTCCTTCTTATTTTCTTATATTGAATTATATAATAAAACACTGTTGAGCCCACAATATCTCTAAATATAAACAAATTCTAGAATTTTGTTTCTTGTATAATTATCCGACAGAAAGATATTTAGTGACAGGCTCTTTGGTGAACAAGTGAAAACTAAATGACAAAAAATTAAAATTCCTCTACTCTTCACCAAAAGTGCTGAAAGGATATTATAGATTTATTATTCCCTGAGCAATTTACATATGGGTATTTCCACAGAAAGTTTGCTTACAACAACCATAACTGAAAAAAAATGCGAAAAGAGCAAAGAGAAAGAACTCTAACTGTAATTTTTCAATTTGTTTTCCTTGATATCCTAATGTCACATGCGCACCTTAAAAGCATACTTTTTTGTCATATCTTCTGCGCTGTGGAACGGAATTCAATAAAAAATTTAAATTAAAGCAAGTTTTATATATAAAACTTAAATAATAAATTACTTTGACCGAAGTTAATAATAGACCCTTTCTATTTAATATTGAAGTTTGTCACGTAACGCAACTGATGTAAGTTAAACTTTTTTCAAATTGTTGCTGCAAATATATTAAATATATATAAATCAGCAATAAATGCTTTTATGTAGATGGAAAAATTAAAAACAAGGATAAGAGATTTAGGGAAAAGTTGAAAGATCCCGTAAAATTGCAAGCGTATCGCTTAAAAGCGAAGGAAAGAGCACAAACATATCGACAGCGGCAGCTGAAATTGTCTAAAACGAGCTTTAATGACGCAGCTGAGACGTAACCTGGTACTACTCTGCCCTACCCCCTCCTCCCCGTTTGCCCCCTAAATGACCCTATAAAACAAAACAAAATTTAAATTTTGTGTATAATTATCTCAAACATTTATTTTTAGAGTTTTATGACAAAGGAGAGTCGTGAGTTCGAGCCCGCGCTGAGTCATGAAATATTGTGTTGAATTCTTCTGATCAGCATTAGTTCGTGGTTGTGTTAGTTGTTGCCTGCCTGTTTCAATGATGAAGGCATAGTCACTGGTCACTGAATATAATTGGCGGCGACTGACACTATCATGTACTAAAAAGCAGAGTAACAGCACCCACCTTCGTCGGCCCTGTAGCAAAAATTAGCCGGCGAAGTAAAAGCTTGAAATAGCTACAAAAAAACTGTTTTTTCTCATCTTTCCTCATCTGTCCCCTTAATACTATCCCCTCGTTTTCAGTTCCTGCGCAATGCATTGCATATGTAGGGGTCATCCCCTGAGTGCTGGTCGTACTCCTAAAAAAAAAAAAGGAAGTCTGTCCCCCCAAGTTAAAAATTTTAAATTCACTTACTCAATATTTGGAGGGTATTTAAGATTCGACCCGGTCGAATATGCCGTTTTTACTTGTTATTTTTTTTTTATTCTTATGTACCTTTTCAAACATTGACCTGAAGTTGAATTTTCATTTATTTTCGTTGAATTAAAACTTTAAAGCCAAACTACATCAACAATTATTCGAGTTTATCATAAGGGAAAAAATTTCACGTAGCGCAATGTCAAGTCACGCTTCATATTATGGCTTGTATCAATAAAACCAGGGCTGTGGAGTCGGAGTCGGAGTCGAAGAGTCGGAGTTGCACTGTTTTTGCCGGAGTCGGAGTCGGAGTCGCTATAAAAAGTCGCGACTCCGACTCCGACAAAGAATTTTTTAAATATTTTTCATAATAAAAATTCTGCGAATTTTTTTTTTTTAAATATTTTCTATTTTCAAATATTTGCCTTTTTACAGAAATTGACTTAATCTTTTTAATGAATTATTATTTAGTTTATTTAATTTGAATTATTAATTTTGTTGATTTTTTGTTGTGTGTTGGAATAATAAAAACGTAAAAATGTGAGACTTTTCGTTTAAAAAAAAAACGACTATTTTGCTCCTTTTTCAAAAACTTCAACATTAACCCTATTTGTCACTCATAAACTTGTGCTTTTATTTTCCCATGATTGAGAAGAAACCGAAGCAAACAAAAGCTTTAACGTTCTCTCCCAAGTAAAAGCAATTTTGAAAAGTCACGGTTCACACAGTGAAATTTCATTACAAAAATTTCAGTGTGCAGACAAGGATGAAAGTGTAGAAGAGAATAAAAAAAAATTCATAAGAAATATTTCACTCCATATACATTTAGCATTGGAGTTGAAGTCGGAGTCGGAGTCGGAGTCGTACTTTAAAAATTTCGGCGGCTGGAGTCGGAGTCGGAGTCGCAACTATTTTTTCACGACTCCACAGCCCTGAATAAAACTAAACATGAAATCATAAAAAACAGTTATGGAAATGAAGCTTAACTATCCCTTAATAATATCCAAATAAGTTCTTAAAAGTTTTTAGCTTATTTCGCTGGTTTTTGCACTTTAGTAAATGCGGAAAAAACCACTTCTAATTTCTGTCACGTCACGCAACAGCTTTTGTTGACCAATATGTCAGGACCCCGACTCTTACAGCACCCATGCTTTCCACCAAATAGAAAGCTCTAAAATTGCTTCCCAAAAACTTAAATGAAGAAAAAAATATTTGGGCCTTATTTTGATTTTCTTCATGTTGAATACGTGAGACTGCTACGTGCGCAGCCATGGAAATACCCATATATTATATGATGTTCGTCTGTCTGTACGTAAAATTGGTTTTCTAAACCCCCAGAAACGCTTTGATTGATGTATTGGAAATAGTCCTCAATAGAATGCTACTGAAAGAAAATAAGGAAAATTAAACTAATAAAAAAAAATGTATATATTTTTTTGTTAATTACAAAAATTTTATGCTTCATTAAGAATAAAATTGGTACTAAAAATCCATGAAAATAAAAGGACTACTCCAGGTTTGGACAATTAACATATTTTTGTGCATAGAATTAATCAAGTACGATACTAATTTTGTATCTTTTGCTAACTAAAATAATTTTATGCTTCCCTCCACAAAAAGTGGAGGTTTGTCAGTCCGTGTATAATTTCCTCAATACTAACATGGGATGTCATAAAGTATATATAACTCTATATAGAAGAACTAAATTGGATCCATATAAATATAGAAGACGAATAAGGGATGTCCGTCTGTCTGTACGTGAAATCGGTTTTCCTAAGCACCCAGAAGAGCAAGACAATTCATTCTTAGACTGATGAAGTGAAAATGAACCTAAATAGAGTGGTATTGAAATAAAAAAAAATCCAAAATTCGATTCCAGAGTTGGGAGCTGACACCTATTTGTGGCTACAAAATTAACTAGCAAAAACTAATAATTTTTTGTATTTTTGTTAATTAAGCTTATTTTATACTTTGGGGACGAACTAAATTTGCATTAAAAATTTTAAAAATGAAAAATTCAATTGCAGGGTAGTGCAATTGATTTTTTTAGTACATTAAACTAACAAAGGAAGGAATAAAGTTTTTTTTTTCCTAATGAACACTATTTGATAATTCAGAAAGAATAAAATTGGTATTAAAATTCAATAAATCAAAATTTCGATTCCAGGCTTGGACAATTGAAAAAGGTTAGAAAAGTTTAATTTTTTGGTATTTTAATTTTATTGGTATTAAAAACTAAAGAAAAATCAATGATTCGGTTCCAGGGTTGAGATATTGAAATTTTTTTGTACATAATATTAAGCACAACGGCAGCAGAGTTTTTATTTCCCAATTAAAAAAATTTTATTATTCAGGATGAATAAAAATAAATAAAATTGCGATTTCAGGGTTGGACAATTTAAATAAAATTTGGGACATGAAAGTGACCAAAACTTTAATCATTTGTCAAGTATAAAAATTTTAATTATTTCTCAAGTAAAACCATTTTATATCTCATTAAAAATTTAACTGGTAATAAAAATTAAAAAATTAAAAAATTTGATTGCAGGATTGGACATATTCATAAAATTTAAAATAAGTTTCAAATGTATTTTATTAAAAAATTTTCATATTAAACTTTTTTAAATGGACGTTAAATGCATTTTATTTTTTTTATGAATATGCGGAATAAAATTTATTTATTTGTTTTAGATCTATGATTTTATCGCGTCGTACAAATGATGATGATCATCGTGACGGTTTCACGAAATGGCCCTTCATGACAACCCATTCATGGGGCGAATATCCCCAAGGAACATGGAAATTGGAGGTAAACTATATTATTATATATTATTGGCCACTTGCTATGAATGAAGGAATGAATTAACTTTTACTTTCATTAAACAGGCGCGTTTCAATTCAAACCAACCACGATCTGGTTGGCTGATCGATTGGTCGTTGGTATTGCATGGTACCAAAGAAGCACCATATCGTACACTTTCACCATCTTCACCCCATTCGAAATTGGCGATCGTTAAAAAAGCCCATGAAGAAAAGAAAATGCAGTAATTTTCTTTTCCCAACAAACAACTTCAATAATAATAAAAACATATTCAGGGACTTCAGAAACCAAATCAACCAACACCAGTCCTAGCAGTGGCAACATAAAAAAACAATGAAAGAAACAAAAGAAACAAATAATTTTAAATACACAAAAACCCAACCCAGCAACTAAAGGCCAATGAAGTGAGATGACTCGATGCATGTTATGGTAACGGCAGCAGAAATATGGTTCCATTTCCTGGAAATGTATCAAAAATCGTATAAACGGATCTACCAGGAATTTTGTATGCAACTAAGTAATTCGTTACGTATTGGTTATGTTTTCGTTTTTTACCGTACAACTTCTTTCTGTGCCATATTGAAAACTATTTATTTAACACATTTATATGTATATTTGATTTGTATTTATTTATATTGTTTAATTTTCTGTGGCACATCTGATAAATACTGCAAACAGTAATCGTATAATTTTTACAAGATTTTGTAAAAACCCTTAAGGTTTAATCAAATGGTTTTTCCCATATAAATTTTTATACGTCCGTAAAACTTCATAATTTTGGGGTTACAATAATATCAGGTTTGAACATACGAGTTTCTCTTATTTTCACAGATACGTTTTATAGGGTCTCCAATGCTACTCTACTTTTCCTGCAAGGCAATAAGGAAAAGTAAATGTTTAAGTCATGCCTAAAGTGAGGTACGCACTATCGAGCATGAGTGACAGTTTTGCTCAAATTTCTGTTGCTCGATAGTGTGGCCATTAAGTGTTGTCAGTCATTGAGTGACATTCAGCGGCCATATTGTTTTTTGAGTGATAGTTTGCACCCAAAAGTCTTAGTTAAAACTTTTAAATATAATATTTAATATTTATTTTGAAAATCCATGGGTTCACAGTCACTTGTTTCCCCCAAGAGACTTACAAGTGACGATGTTTATC